>CM064073.1:18947705-20227126 GCA_032594955.1 Panicum miliaceum
CAATTCGGCCCGTTTTCCATCGACTTTTGTGAAGTAACGAATCGGTCCGAAACGCCCCAAAACATGAGTTTTGGGTCCAATGGAGTGGATCGGGTGTATTTGAAATGAAAAATTCCGACGCAACTTCGTTCAACGAACTTGTGCATTAACTGCACCAGTTCGGGCCATTTTGCACCGACTTTCGTGCTGTAACGAAATGGTCCGAAATGCCCCAAAACATGAGTTTTGGGTCCGATGGAGTGGATCGGGTGCGTTTGTTGCCATAAATTCCGACGCAACTTCGTTTAGCGAATTTGTGCGTTAATGGCACAAGTTCGGCCCGTTTTGCACCGACTTTCATGCTTTAATGAAATAGTCCGAAATGCTCCAAAACATGAGTTTTGGGTCCAATGGAGTGGATCGGGTGCATTCATTGCAAAAAATTCTGGCACAACTTCGTTCAGCGAAATTGTGCGTTAAAGGCACTTGTTCGGCAAGTTTTGCACCAACTTTCGTGCCGTAACAAAACGATCCGAAATGCCCCAAAACATGAGTTTTGGGTTCAATGGAGTGGATCGGGTGCGTTCGTTGCGATAAATTCCGACGCAACTTTGTGTTGCGATCTTCTGCGTTGATGGCACCAATTCGGCCCGTTTTCCATCGACTTTTGTGAAGTAACGAATCGGTCCGAAACGCCCCAAAACATGAGTTTTGGGTCCAATGGAGTGGCTCGGGTGCGTTCGAAATGAAAAATTCCGACGCAACTTCGTTCAGCGAACTTGTGCATTAACTGCACCAGTTCGGGCCATTTTGCACCGACTTTCCTGCTATAACGTAACGGTCCGAAATGCCCGAAAACATGAGTTTTGGGTCCGATGGAGTGGATCGGGTGCGTTCGTTGCCATAAATTCCGACGCAACTTCGTTTAGCGAATTTGTGCGTTAATGGCACAAGTTCGGCCCGTTTTGCACCGACTTTCATGCTTTAATGAAATAGTCCGAAATGCTCCAAAACATGAGTTTTGCGTCCAATGGAGTGGATCGGGTGCATTCATTGCGAAAAATTCTGGCACAACTTCGTTCAGCGAAATTGTGCGTTAAAGGCACTAGTTCGGCAAGTTTTGCACCAACTTTCGTGCCGTAACAAAACGATCCGAAATGCCCCAAAACATGAGTTTTGGGTTCAATGGAGTGGATCGGGTGCGTTCGTTGCGATAAATTCCGACGCAACTTTGTGTTGCGATTTTGTGCGTTGATGGCACCAATTCGGCCCGTTTTCCATCGACTTTTGTGAAGTAACGAATCGGTCCGAAACGCCCCAAAACATGAGTTTTGGGTCCAATGGAGTGGATCGGGTGCGTTCGTAATGAAAAATTCCGACGCAACTTCGTTCAGCGAACTTGTGCATTAACTGCACCAGTTCGGGCCATTATGCACCGACTTTCGTGCTGTAACGAAATGGTCCGAAATGTCCCAAAACATGAGTTTTGGGTCCGATGGAGTGGATCGGGTGCGTTCGTAGCCATAAATTCCGACGCAACTTCGTTTAGCGAATTTGTGCGTTAATGGCACCAGTTCGGCCCGTTTTGCACTGACATTCGTGCTTTAACGAAACGGTCCGAAACACCCCAAGAACATGAGTTTTGGGTCCAATAGAGTGGGATTGGGTGCGTTCGTTGCCATAAATTCTGACGCAACTTCGTTTAGCGAATTTGTGCATTGATGGCACCAGTTCGGCCTGTTTTGCACCGACATTCGTGCTTTAACGAAACGGTCCGAAACGACCCAAAACATGGGTTTTCGGTCCAATGGAGTGGATCGGGTGCGTTCGTTGCCATAAATTCCGACGCAACTTCGTTTAGCGAACTTGTGCGTTAATGGCACAAGTTCGGCCCGTTTTGCACCGAGTTTCATGCTTTAATGAAATAGTCCTATATGCCCCAAAACATGAGTTTTGGGTCCAATGGAGTGGATCGGGTGCATTCATTGCGAAAAATTCCGGCACAACTTCGTTCAGCGACTGCACCAGTTCGGGCCATTTTGCACCGAGTTTCCTGCTATAACGTCACGGTCCGAAATGCCCGAAAACATAAGTTTTGGGTCCAATGGAGTGGATCGGGTGCGTTCGTTGCCAAAAATTCTGACGCAACATATTTTAGCAAACTTGTGCTTTAATGGCACCAATTCGGCCCGTTTTGCACCGACTTTCATGCTTTAACGAAACGGTCCGAAATGCCGCAAAACATTAGTTTTGGATCCAATGGAGTGGATCGGGTGCGTTCGTTTCGATAAATTCCGACGCAACTTTGTGTAGCGATCTTGTGCGTTGATGGCACCAATTCGGCCCGTTTTCCATCGACTTTTGTGAAGTAACGAATCGGTCCGAAACGCCCCAAAACATGAGTTTTGGGTCCAATGGAGTGGATCGGGTGTATTTGAAATGAAAAATTCCGACGCAACTTCGTTCAACGAACTTGTGCATTAACTGCACCAGTTCGGGCCATTTTGCACCGACTTTCGTGCTGTAACGAAATGGTCCGAAATGCCCCAAAACATGAGTTTTGGGTCCGATGGAGTGGATCGGGTGCGTTTGTTGCCATAAATTCCGACGCAACTTCGTTTAGCGAATTTGTGCGTTAATGGCACAAGTTCGGCCCGTTTTGCACCGACTTTCATGCTTTAATGAAATAGTCCGAAATGCTCCAAAACATGAGTTTTGGGTCCAATGGAGTGGATCGGGTGCATTCATTGCAAAAAATTCTGGCACAACTTCGTTCAGCGAAATTGTGCGTTAAAGGCACTTGTTCGGCAAGTTTTGCACCAACTTTCGTGCCGTAACAAAACGATCCGAAATGCCCCAAAACATGAGTTTTGGGTTCAATGGAGTGGATCGGGTGCGTTCGTTGCGATAAATTCCGACGCAACTTTGTGTTGCGATCTTCTGCGTTGATGGCACCAATTCGGCCCGTTTTCCATCGACTTTTGTGAAGTAACGAATCGGTCCGAAACGCCCCAAAACATGAGTTTTGGGTCCAATGGAGTGGCTCGGGTGCGTTCGAAATGAAAAATTCCGACGCAACTTCGTTCAGCGAACTTGTGCATTAACTGCACCAGTTCGGGCCATTTTGCACCGACTTTCCTGCTATAACGTAACGGTCCGAAATGCCCGAAAACATGAGTTTTGGGTCCGATGGAGTGGATCGGGTGCGTTCGTTGCCATAAATTCCGACGCAACTTCGTTTAGCGAATTTGTGCGTTAATGGCACAAGTTCGGCCCGTTTTGCACCGACTTTCATGCTTTAATGAAATAGTCCGAAATGCTCCAAAACATGAGTTTTGCGTCCAATGGAGTGGATCGGGTGCATTCATTGCGAAAAATTCTAGCACAACTTCGTTCAGCGAAATTGTGCGTTAAAGGCACTAGTTCGGCAAGTTTTGCACCAACTTTCGTGCCGTAACAAAACGATCCGAAATGCCCCAAAACATGAGTTTTGGGTTCAATGGAGTGGATCGGGTGCGTTCGTTGCGATAAATTCCGACGCAACTTTGTGTTGCGATTTTGTGCGTTGATGGCACCAATTCGGCCCGTTTTCCATCGACTTTTGTGAAGTAACGAATCGGTCCGAAACGCCCCAAAACATGAGTTTTGGGTCCAATGGAGTGGATCGGGTGCGTTCGTAATGAAAAATTCCGACGCAACTTCGTTCAGCGAACTTGTGCATTAACTGCACCAGTTCGGGCCATTATGCACCGACTTTCGTGCTGTAACGAAATGGTCCGAAATGTCCCAAAACATGAGTTTTGGGTCCGATGGAGTGGATCGGGTGCGTTTGTAGCCATAAATTCCGACGCAACTTCGTTTAGCGAATTTGTGCGTTAATGGCACCAGTTCGGCCCGTTTTGCACTGACATTCGTGCTTTAACGAAACGGTCCGAAACACCCCAAGAACATGAGTTTTGGGTCCAATAGAGTGGGATTGGGTGCGTTCGTTGCCATAAATTCTGACGCAACTTCGTTTAGCGAATTTGTGCATTGATGGCACCAGTTCGGCCTGTTTTGCACCGACATTCGTGCTTTAACGAAACGGTCCGAAACGACCCAAAACATGGGTTTTCGGTCCAATGGAGTGGATCGGGTGCGTTCGTTGCCATAAATTCCGACGCAACTTCGTTTAGCGAACTTGTGCGTTAATGGCACAAGTTCGGCCCGTTTTGCACCGAGTTTCATGCTTTAATGAAATAGTCCTATATGCCCCAAAACATGAGTTTTGGGTCCAATGGAGTGGATCGGGTGCATTCATTGCGAAAAATTCCGGCACAACTTCGTTCAGCGACTGCACCAGTTCGGGCCATTTTGCACCGAGTTTCCTGCTATAACGTCACGGTCCGAAATGCCCGAAAACATAAGTTTTGGGTCCAATGGAGTGGATCGGGTGCGTTCGTTGCCAAAAATTCTGACGCAACATATTTTAGCAAACTTGTGCTTTAATGGCACCAATTCGGCCCGTTTTGCACCGACTTTCATGCTTTAACGAAACGGTCCGAAATGCCGCAAAACATTAGTTTTGGATCCAATGGAGTGGATCGGGTGCGTTCGTTGCGAAAAATTCCGACCCAACTTCATTTAGCGAATTTGTGCGTTAATGGCACCAGTTCGGCCTATTTTGCACCGACTTTCGTGCAATAACAAAACGGTCGAAATGCCCCAAAACATGAGTTTTGGGTCCGATGGAGTGCACCGGGTGCGTTCGTTGCGAAAAAGTCCGACGCAACTTCGTTTAACGAACTTGTGCGTTAATGGCACCAGTTCGGCCCGTTTTGCACCGACATTCGTGCTTTAACGAAACGGTCCGAAACGCCCCAAAAACATGAGTTTTGGGTCAAATGGAGTGGATCGGGTGCGTTCGTTGCAATAAATTCCGACGCATCTTCGTTTAGCGAACTTGTGCGTTAGTGGCACAAGTTCGGCCCGTTTTGCACCGATTTCAATGCTTTGATGAAATAGTCCGAAATGTCCCAAAACATGAGTTTTGGGTCCAATGGAGTGGATCGGGTGCGTTCGTAATGAAAAATTCCGACGCAACTTCGTTCAGCGAACTTGTGCATTAACTGCACCAGTTCGGGCCATTTTGCACCGAGTTTCGTGCTGTAACGAAATGGTCCGAAATGTCCCAAAACATGAGTTTTGGGTCCGATGGAGTGGATCGGGTGCGTTCGTTGCCATAAATTCCGACGCAACTTCGTTTAGCGAATTTGTGCGTTAATGGCACAAGTTCGGCCCGTTTTGCACCGACTTTCATGCTTTAATGAAATAGTCCGAAATGCTCCAAAACATGAGTTTTGGGTCCAATGGAGTGGATCGGGTGCATTCATTGGGAAAAATTCCGGCACAACTTCGTTCAGCGAAATTGTGCGTTAAAGGCACTAGTTCGGCAAGTTTTGCACCAACTTTCGTGCCGTAACAAAACAATCCGAAATGCCCCAAAACATGAGTTTTGGGTTCAATGGAGTGGATCGGGTGCGTTCGTTGCGCTAAATTCCGACGCAACTTTGTGTAGCGATCTTGTGCGTTGATGGCACCAATTCGGCCCGTTTTCCATCGACTTTTCTGAAGTAACGAATCGGTCCGAAACGCCCCAAAACATGAGTTTTGGGTCCAATGGAGTGGATCGGGTGCGTTCGTAATGAAAAATTCCGACGCAACTTCGTTCAGCGAACTTGTGCATTAACTGCACCAGTTCGGGCCATTTTGCACCGACTTTCGTGCTGTAACGAAATGGTCCGAAATGTCCCAAAACATGAGTTTTGGGTCCGATGGAGTGGATCGGGTGCGTTCGTAGCCATAAATTCCGACGCAACTTCGTTTAGCGAATTTGTTCGTTAATGGCACCAGTTCGGCCCGTTTTGCACTGACATTCGTGCTTTAACGAAACGGTCCGAAACGCCCCAAGAACATGAGTTTTGGGTCCAGTGGAGTGGGTTGGGTGCGTTCGTTGCCATAAATTCTGACGCAACTTCGTTTAGCGAATTTGTGCGTTAATGGCACCAGTTGAGCCTGTTTTGCACCGACATTCGTGCTTTAACGAAACGGTCCGAAACGACCCAAAACATGGGTTTTCGGTCCAATGGAGTGGATCGGGTGCGTTCGTTGCCATAAATTCCGACGCAACTTCGTTTAGCGAACTTGTGCGTTAATGGCACAAGTTCGGCCCGTTTTGCACCGACTTTCATGCTTTAATGAAATAGTCCTATATGCCCCAAAACATGAGTTTTGGGTCCAATGGAGTGGATCGGGTGTATTCATTGCGAAAAATTCCGGCACAACTTCGTTCAGCGACTGCACCAGTTCGGGCCATTTTGCACCGAGTTTCCTGCTATAACGTAACGGTCCGAAATGCCCGAAAACATGAGTTTTGGGTCCAATGGAGTGGATCGGGTGCGTTCGTTGCCAAAAATTCTGACGCAACATCGTTTAGGAAACTTGTGCGTTAATGGCACCAATTCGGCCCGTTTTTCACCGACTTTCATGCTTTAACGAAATGGTCCGAAATGCCGCAAAACATGAGTTTTGGATCCAATGGAGTGGATCGGGTGCGTTCGTTGCGAAAAATTCTGACCCAACTTCATTTAGCGAATTTGTGCGTTAATGGCACCAGTTCGGCCCGTTTTGCACCGACTTCGTGCTATAACAAAACGGTCGAAATGCCCCAAAAACATGAGTTTTGGGTCAAATAGAGTGGATCGTGTGCGTTCGTTGCAATAAATTCCGACGCAAGTTCGTTTAGCGAACTTGTGCATTAGTGGCACAAGTTCGGCCCGTTTTGCACCGATTTCCATGCTTTAATGAAATAGTCCGAAATGTCCCAAAACATGAGTTTTGGGTCCAATGGAGTTGATCGGGTGCATTCATTGCGAAAAATTCCGGCACATCTTCGTTCAGCGAACTTGTGCATTAACTGTACCAGTTCGGGCCATTTTGCACCGACTTTCGTGCTGTAACGAAATGGTCCGAAATGCCCCAAAATATGAGTTTTGGGTCCGATGGAGTGGATCGGGTGCGTTCGTTCCCATAAATTCCGACGCAACTTCGTTCAGCGAAATTGTGCGTTAAAGGCACTAGTTCGGCAAGTTTTGCACCAACTTTCATGCCGTAACAAAACGATCCGAAATGCCCCAAAACATGAGTTTTGCGTTCAATGGAGTGGATCGGGTGCGTTCGTTGCGATAAATTCCGACGCAACTTCGTTTAGCGAATTTGTACGATAATGGCACCAGTTCGGCCCGTTTTGCACCGACATTCGTGCTTTAACGAAACGGTCCGAAACGCCCCAAGAACATGAGTTTTGGGTCCAATGGAGTGGATCGGGTGCGTTCGTTGCCATAAATTCCGACGCAACTTCATTTAGCGAATTTGCGCGTTAACGGCACCAGTTCGGCCCGTTTTGCACCGACTTTTGCGCTATAACAAAATGGTCGAAATGCCCCAAAACAGGAGTTTTGGGTCCGATGGAGTGCACCGGGTGCGTTCGTTGCGAAAAATTCCGACGCAACTTCGTTTAGTGAACATGTGGGTTAATAGCACTAGTTCGGCCCGTTTTGCACCGACATTCGTGCTTTAACGTAACGGTCCGAAACGTCCCAAAAACATGAGTTTTGGGTCCAATGGAGTGGATCGGGTGCGTTCGTTGCGAAAAATTCCGACGCAAATTCGTTTAGTGAACATGTGCGTTAATGGCACCAGTTCGGCCCGTTTTGCACCGACATTCGTGCTTTAACGAAACGGTCCGAAACGCCCAAAGAACATGAGTTTTGGGTCCAATGGAGTGGATCGGGTGCGTTCGTTGCCATAAATTCCAACGCAACTTAATTTAGCGAATTTGTGCGTTAATGGCACCAGTTCGGCCAGTTTTGCTCCGACATTCGTGCTTTAACGAAACGGTCCGAAACGACCCAAAACATGGGTTTTGGGTCCAATGGAGTGGATCGGGTGCGTTCGTTGCCATAAATTCCGACGCAACTTCGTTTAGCGAACTTGTGCGTTAATGGCACTAGTTCGGCCCGTTTTGCACCGACTTTCATGCTCTAATGAAATATTCCGAAATGCCCCAAAACATGAGTTTTGGGTCCAATGGAGTGGATCGGGTGCATTCATTGCGAAAAATTCCAGCACAACTTCGTTCAGCGAACTTGTGCGTTAACTGTACCAGTTCGGGGCATTTTGCACCGAGTTTCCTGCTATAACGTAACGGATCGAAATGCTGGAAAACATGAGTTTTGGGTCCAATGGTGTGGATCGGGTGCGTTCGTTGCCATAAATTCCGATGCAACTTCATTTAGCGAACTTTTGCGTTAATCGCACCAGTTCGGCCCCGTTTTGCACCGACTTTCATGCTCTAATGAAATAGTCCGAAATGCCCCAAAACATGAGTTTTGGGTCCAATGGAGTGGATCGGGTGCATTCGTTGCGAAAAATTCCGGCACAAATTCATTCAGCGAACTTGTGCGTTAACTGCACCAGTTCGGGCCATTTTGCATCGAGTTTCCTACTATTACGTAACGGTCCGAAATGCCTGAAAACTTGAGTTTTGGGTCCAATGGAGTGGATCGGGTGCGTTCGTTGCGAAAAATTCTGACGCAACATCATATAGCAAACTTGTGCGTTAATGGCACCAATTCGGCCCGTTTTGCACCGACTTTCATGCTTTAACGAAACGGTCCAAAATGCCACAAAACATGAGTTTTGGATCCAATGGAGTGGATCGGGTGCGTTCGTTGCGAAAAATTCCGACCCAACTTCATTTAGCAAATTTGTGCGTTAATTGCACAAGTTCGTCCCGTTTTGCACCGACTTTCATGCTATAACAAAACGGTCGAAATGCCCCAAAACATGAGTTTTGCGTCCGATGGAGTGCACCGGGTGCGTTCGTTGCGAAAAATTCCGACGCAACTTCGTTTAGTGAACTTGTGCGTTAATGGCACCAGTTCGGCCCGTTTTGCACCGACATTCGTGCTTTAACGAAACGGTCCGAAACGCCCCAAGAACATGAGTTTTGGGTCCAATGGAGTGGATCGGGTGCGTTCGTTGCCATAAATTCCGAAGCAACTTCGTTTAGCAAATTTGTGCGTTATTGGCACCAGTTCGGCTTGTTTTGCCCCGACTTTCGTGCAGTAACAAAACGGTCCGAAATGCCAAAAAACATGAGTTTTGGGTCCAATGGAGTGGATCGGGTGCGTTCGTTGCGATAAATTCCGACGCAACTTAGCGTAGCGAACTTGTGCGTCAATGGCACCAATTTGGCCCGTTTTGCACCGACATTCGTGCTTTAACGAAACGATCCAAAACGCCCCAAGAACATGAGTTTTGGGTCCAATGGAGTGGATCGGGTGCGTTCGTTGCCATAAATTCCGATGCAACTTCGTTTAGCGAATTTGTGCGTTAATGGCACCAGTTCGGCCTGTTTTGCCCCGACTTTCGTGCTTTAACGAAACGGTCCGAAAGGACCCAAAACATGAGTTTTGGGTCCAATGGAGTGGATCGGGTGCGTTCGTTGCCAGAAATTTTGATGCAATTTCGTTTAGCGAACTTGTGCGTTAATGGCACTAGTTCGGCAAGTTTTGCACCAACTTTCGTGCCGTAACAAAACGATGCGAAACGCCCCAAAACATGAGTTTTGGGTCCAATTGAGTGGATCGGGTGCGTTCGTTGCGATAAATTCCGACGCAACTTAGCGTAGCGAACTTGTGTGTTGATGGCACCAATTCATCCCGTTTTGCACCGACTTTTGTGAAGTAACGAATCGGACCGAAATGCCCTAAAACATGAGTTTTGGGGCCAATGGAGTGGATCGGGTGCGTTCGTTGCCATAAATTCCGACGCAACTTCGTTTAGCGAACTTGTCCGTTAGTGGCACAAGTTCGGCCCATTTTGCACCGACTTTCGTGCTATAACGAAACGGTCGAAATGCCCCAAAACATGACTTTTGGGTCCGATGGAGTGCACCGGGTGCGTTCGTTGCGAAAAATTCCGACCCAACTTCATTTAGCGAATTTGTGCGTTAATGGCACAAGTTCGGTCCGTTTTTCACTGACTTTCATGCTTTAATGAAATAGACGAAGTTCCTGAAAAAATGAGTTTTGGGTCCAATGGAGTGGATCGGGTGCGTTCGTTGCGAAAAATTCTATCGCAACTTTGTGTAGCGAACTTGTGCGTTAATGGCACCAGTTTGGCCCGTTTTGCACCGACTTTCATGCTTTAACGAAACGGTCTGAAATGCCGCAAAACATGAGTTTTGGATCCAATGGAGTGGATCGCGTGCGTTCGTTGCCATAAATTCTGACGCAACTTCGTTTAGCGAATTTGTGCGTTAATGGCACCAGTTCGGCCTGTTTTGCCCCGACTTTCGTGCCTTAACGAAACAGTCCGAAACGCCCCAAAACATGAGTTTTGGGTCCAATGGAGTGGATCGGGTGCGTTCGTTGCGATAAATTCCGACGCAACTTTGTGTAGCGAACTTGTGCGTTGATGGCACCAATTCGGCCTGTTTTGCACCGACTTTTGTGAAGTAACGAATCGGTCCGAAACGCTCCAAAACATGAGTTTTGGGTCCAATGGAGTGAATCGGGTGCGTTCGTAATAAAAAATTCCGATGCAACTTCGTTCAGCGAACTTGTGCAATAACTTCACCAGTTCGGGCCATTTTGCACCGACTTTCGTGCTGTAACGAAATGGTCCCAAATGCCCAAAACATGAGTTTTCGTCCGATGGAGAGGATCGGGTGTGTTCGTTGCCATAAATTCCGACGCAACTTCGTTTAGCGAATTTGTGCATTAATGGCACCAGTTCGGCCCGTTTTGCACCGAATTTCGTGCTATAACGAAACGGTCGAAATGCCCCAAAACATGAGTTTTGGGTCCGATGGAGTGGACCGGGTGCGTTCGTTGCCATAAATTCCGACGCAACTTCGTTTAGCGAATTGGTGCGTTAATGGCACCAGTTCGGACTGTTTTGCCCCGACTTTCGTGCTTTAACGAAACGGTCCGAAACGCCCCAAAACATGAGTTTTGGGTCCAATGGAGTGGATCGGGTGCGTTCGTTGCGATAAGTTTCGACGCAACTTCGTTTAGCGAACTTGTGCCTTAATGGCAGCAGTTCGACCCGTTTTGCCCTGACTTTCGTGCTTTAACAAAACGGTCCGAAACGCCCCAAAACATGAGTTTTGGGTCCAACGGAGTGGATCGGGTGCGTTCATTGCGAAAAATTCCGGCACAACTTCGTTCAGCGAACTTGTGCGTTAACTGCAGCATTTCGGGCCATTTTGCACCGAGTTTCTTGCTATAACGTAACGGTTCGAAATGCCCGAAAACATGAGTTTTGGGTCCAATGGAGTGGATCGGGTGTGTTCGTTGCGAAAAATTCTGACGCAACTTCGTTTAGCAAACTTGTACGTTAATGGCACAAGTTCGGTCCGTTTTGCACTGACTTTCATGCTTTAATGAAATAGATGAAATTCCCGAAAAAATGAGTTTTGGGTCCAATGGAGTGGATCGGGTGCAATCGTTCCGTAAAATTCTATCGCAACTTTGTGTAGAGAACTTGTGCGTTAATGGCACCAGTTCGGCCCGTTTTGCACCGACTTTCATGCTTTAACGAAACGGTCCGAAATGCCGCAAAACATGAGTTTTGGATCCAATGGAGTGGATCGAGTGCGTTCGCCGCGAAAAATTCCGTCCCAACTTCATTTAGCGAATTTGTGCGTAGTTCGGCCCGTTTTGCACCGACTTTCGTGCTATAACGAAACGGTCGAAATGCCCCAAAACATGAGTTTTGGGTCCAATGGAGTGGATCGGGTGCGTTCGTTGCCGTAAATTCTGACGCAACTTCGTTTAGCGAATTTGTGCGTTAACAGTTCGGCCTGTTTTGCCCCGACTTTCGTGCCTTAATGAAACGGTCCGAAACGCCCCAAAACATGAGTTTTGGGTCCAATGGAGTGGATCGGGTGCGTTCGTTGCGATAAATTCCGACGCAACTTTTCGTAGCGAACTTGTGCGTTGATGGCACCAATTCGGCCTGTTTTGCACCGACTTTTGTGAAGTAACGAATCGGTCCGAAACGCTCCAAAACATGAGTTTTGGGTCCAATGGAGTGGATCGGGTGCGTTCGTAATGAAAAATTCCGATGCAACTTCGTTCAGCGAACTTGTGCCTTAACTGCACCAGTTCGGGCCATTTTGCACCGACTTTCGTGCTGTAACGAAATGGTCTGAAATGCCCAAAACATGAGTTTTGGTCCGATGGAGAGGATCAAGTGCGTTCGTTGCGATAAATTCCGACACAACTTCGTTTAGCAAACTTGTGCGTTAATGGCACCAGTTCGGCCCGTTTTGCACCGACTTTCGTGCTATAACGAAACGGTCGAAATGCCCCAAAACATGAGTTTTGGGTCCGATGGAGTGGACCTCGTGCGTTCGTTGCCATAAATTCCGACGCAACTTCGTTTAGCGACTTGGTGCGTTAATGGCACCAGTTCGGCCTGTTTTGCCCAGACTTTCGTGCTTTAACGAAACGGTCCGAAACGCCCCAAGAACATGAGTTTTGGGTCCAATGGAGTGGATCGGGTGCGTTCGTTGCCATAAATTCCGAAGCAACTTCGTTTAGCAAATTTTTGCGTTATTGGCACCAGTTCGGCTTGTTTTGCCCCGACTTTCGTGCAGTAACGAAACGGTCCGAAATGCCCAAAAACATGAGTTTTGCGTCCAATGGAGTGGATCGGGTGCGTTCGTTGCCATAAATTTCAATGCAATTTCGTTTAGCAAACTTGTGCGTTAATGGCACTAGTTCGGCAAGTTTTGCACCAACTTTCATGCCGTAACAAAACGATCCGAAACGCCCCAAAACATGAGTTTTGGGTCCAATGGAGTGGATCGGATGCGTTCATTGCGATAAATTCCGACGCAACTTTGCGTAGCGAACTTGTGCGTTGATGGCACCAATTCGGCCCGTTTTGAACCGACTTTTGTGAAGTAATGAATCGGTCCGAAACGGCCCAAAACATGAGTTTTGGGCCCAATGGAGTGGATCGGGTGCATTCGTTGCGATAAATTCCGACGCAACTTTGTGTAGCGAACTTGTGCGTTGATGGCACCAATTCAACCTGTTTTGCATCGAGTTTTGTGAAGTAACGAATCGGTCCGAAACGCCCCAAAACATGAGTTATGGGTCCAATGGAGTGGATCGGGTGCGTTCGTTGCGATAAATTCCGACGCAACTTTGTGTAGCGAACTTGTGCATTAATGGCACCAGTTCGGCCCCTTTTTCACCGACTTTCATGCTTTAACGAAACGGTCCGAAATGCTGCAAAACATGAGTTTTGGATCCAATTGAGTGGATCGGGTGCGTTCGTTGCGAAAAATTCCGACCCAACTTCATTTAGCGAATTTGTGCGTTAACGGCACAAGTTCGGCCCGTTTTGCACCGACTTTCGTGTTATAACAAAACGGTCGAAATGCCCCAAAACATGAGTTTTGGGTCCGATGGAGTGCACCGGGTGCGTTCGTTGCGAAAAATTCCGACGCAACTTCGTTTAGTGAACTTGTGCGTTAATGGCACCAGTTCGGCCCGTTTTGCACCGACATTCGTGCTTTAACGAAACGGTCCGAAACGCCCCAAGAACATGAGTTTTGGGTCCAATGGAGTGGATCGGGTGCGTTCGTTGCCATAAATTTCGAAGCAACTTCGTTTAGCAAATTTGTGCGTTATTGGCACCAGTTCGGCTTGTTTTGCCCCAACTTTCGTGCAGTAACGAAACGGTCCGAAATACCCAAAAACATGAGTTTTGCGTCCAATGGAGTGGATCGGGTGCGTTCGTTGCCATAAATTTCAATGCAATTTCGTTTAGCGAACTTGTGCGTTAATGGCACTAGTTCGGCAAGTTTTGCACCAACTTTCGTGCCATAACAAAACGATCCAAAACGACCCAAAACATGAGTTTTGGGTCCAATGGAGTGGATCGGGTGCGTTCATTGCGATAAATTCCGTCGCAACTTTGCGTAGCGAACTTGTGCGTTGATGGCACCAATTCGGCCCGTTTTGAACCGACTTTTGTGAAGTAATGAATCGGTTCGAAACGGCCCAAAACATGAGTTTTGGGTCCGATGGAGTGGATCAGGTGCGTTCGTTGCGATAAATTCCGACGCAACTTTGTGTAGCGAACTTGTGCGTTGATGGCACCAATTCGTCCTGTTTTGCACCGAGTTTTGTGAGGTAACAAATCGGTCCGAAACGCCCCAAAACATTAGTTTTGGGTCCAATGGAGTGGATCAGGTGCGTTCGTAATGAAAAATTCCGACCCAACTTCGTTCAGCGAACTTGTGCGTTAACTTCACGAGTTCGGGCCATTTTGCACTGAGTTTCCTTCTATAACGTAACGGTCCGAAATGCCCGAAAACATGAGTTTTGGGTCCAATGGAGTTGATGGCGTGCGTTCGTTGCGAAAAAATCTGACGCAACTTCGTTTAGCGAGCTTGTGCGTTAATGGCACCAGTTCGGCCTGTTTTGCCCCGACTTTCGTGCCTTAACGAAACGGTCCGAAACGCCCCAAAACATGAGTTTCGGGTCCAATGGAGTGGATCGGGTGCGTTCGTTGTGATAAATTCCGACGCAACTTTGCGTAGCGAACTTGTGCGTTGATGGCACGAATTCGGCCTGTTTTGCGCCGACTTTTGTGAAGTAACGAATCGGTCCGAAACGCTCCAAAACATGAGTTTTGGGTCCAATTGAGTGAATCGGGTGCGTTCGTAATAAAAAATTCCGATGCAACTTCGTTCAGCGAACTTGTGCCTTAACTGCACCAGTTCGGGCCATTTTGCACCGACTTTCGTGCTGTAACGAAATGGTCCCAAATGCCCAAAACATGAGTTTTGGTCCGATGGAGAGGATCGGGTGCGTTCGTTGCGATAAATTCCGACGCAATTTCGTTTAGCAAACTTGTGCGTTAATGGCACCAGTTCGGCCCGTTTTGCACCGACTTTCGTGCTATAACGAAACGGTCGAAATGCCCCAAAACATGAGTTTTGGGTCCGATGGAGTGGACCGGGTGCGTTCGTTGCCATAAATTCCGACGCAACTTCGTTTAGCGAATTGGTGCGTTAATGGCACCATTTCGGCCTGTTTTGCCCCGACTTTCGTGCTTTAACGAAACGGTCCAAAACGCCCCAAAACATGAGTTTTGGGTCCAATGGAGTGGATCGGGTGCGTTCGTTGCGATAAGTTTCGACGCAACTTCGTTTAGCGAACTTGTGCCTTAATGGCAGCAGTTCGGCCCGTTTTGCCCCGACTTTCGTGCTTTAACAAAACGGTCCGAAACGCCCCAAAACATGAGTCTTGGGTCCAACGGAGTGGATCGGGTGCATTCGTTGCGAAAAATTCCGGCACAACTTCGTTCAGCGAACTTGTGCGTTAACTGCACCATTTCGGGACATTTTGCACCGAGTTTCTTGCTATAACGTAACGGTTTGAAATGCCCGAAAACATGAGTTTTTGTGTCCAATGGAGTGGATCGGGTGCGTTCGTTGCGAAAAATTCTGACGCAACTTCGTTTAGCGAACTTGTGCATTAATGGCACAAGTTCGGTCCGTTTTTTACCGACTTTCATGCTTTAATGAAATAGATGAAATTCCCGGAAAAATGAGTTTTGGGTCCAATGGAGTGGATCGGGTGCGTTCGTTGCGAAAAATTCTATAGCAACTTTGTGTAGCAAACTTGTGCGTTAATGGCACCAGTTCGGCCCGTTTTGCCCCGACTTTCATGCTTTAACGAAACGGTCCGAAATGCCGCAAAACATGAGTTTTGGATCCAATGGAGTGGATCGAGTGCGTTCGTTGCGATAAGTTTCGACGCAACTTCATTTAGCGAACTTGTGCCTTAATGGCAGCAGTTCGGCCCGTTTTGCCCTGACTTTCGTCCTTTAACAAAACGGTCCGAAACGCCCCAAAACATGAGTCTTGGGTCCAACGGAGTGGATCGGGTGCATTCGTTGCGAAAAATTCCGGCACAACTTCGTTCAGCGAACTTGTGCGTTAACTGCACCATTTCGGGCCATTTTGCACCGAGTTTCTTGCTATAACGTAACGGTTCAAAATGCCCAAAAACATGAGTTTTGGGTCCAATGGAGTGGATCGGGTGCGTTCGTTGCGAAAAATTCTGACGCAACTTCGTTTAGCAAACTTGTGCGTTAATGGCACCAGTTCGGCCCGTTTTGCACCAACTTTCATGCTTTAACGAAACGGTCCGAAATGCCACAAAGCTTGAGTTTTGGATCCAATGGAGTGGATCGGGTGTGTTCGTTGCGAAAAATTCGGACCCAACTTCATTTAGCGAATTTGTGCGTTAATGGCACAAGTTCGGCCTGTTTTGCACCGACTTTCGTGGTATAACAAAAGGGTCTAAATGCCCCAAAACATGACTTTTGGGTCCGATGGAGTGCACCGGGTGCGTTCATTGCGAAAAATTCCGACGCAACTTCGTTTAGTGAACTTGTGCGTTAATGGCACCAGTTCGGCCCATTTTGCACCGACATTCGTGCTTTAACGAAACGGTCCGAAACACCCCTAGAACATGAGTGGATCGAGTGCGTTCGTTGCGATAAGTTTCGACGCAACTTCGTTTTGCGAGCTTCTGCTTTAATGGCACCCAGTTCAGCCAGTTTTGCACCGACTTTCGTGCTTTAACAAAACGGTCCGAAACGCCCCAAAACATGAGTCTTGGGTCCAACGGAGTGGATCGGGTGCATTCGTTGCGAAAAATTCCGGCACAACTTCGTTCAGCGAACTTGTGCGTTAACCGCACCATTTCGGGCCATTTTGCACCGAGTTTCTTGCTATAACGTAACGGTTCGAAATGCCCAAAAACTTGAATTTTGGGTCCAATGGAGTGGATCGGGTGCGTTCGTTGCGAAAAATTCCGACGCAACTTCGTTTAGCAAACTTGTGCGTTAATGGCACCAGTTCGGCCCGTTTTGCACCGACTTTCATGCTTTAACGAAACGGTCCGAAATTCCACAAAGCTTGAGTTTTGGATCCAATGGAGTGGATCGGGCGCGTTCGTTGCGAAAAATTCCGACCCAACTTCATTTAGCGAATTTGTGCGTTAATGGCACAAGTTCGGCCCGTTTTGCACCGACTTTCGTGGTATAACAAAACGGTCTAAATGCCCCAAAACATGACTTTTGGGTCCGATGGAGTGCACTGGGTGCGTTCGTTGCGAAAAATTCTGACGCAACTTCGTTTAGTGAACTTGTGCGTTAATGGCACCAGTTCGGCCCATTTTGCACCGACATTCGTGCTTTAACGAAACGGTCCGAAACACCCCTAGAACATGAGTGGGTTGGGTGCGTTCGTTGTGAAAAATTTTGACGCAACTTCGTTTTGCGAGCTTCTGCTTTAATGGCACCAGTTCAGCCAGTTTTGCACCGACTTTCATGCAGTGATGAGATGGTGTGAAACGACCCGAAACATGAGTTTTGGGTCTAATTTAGTTGATCGGGTGCGTTCATTGCAAAAAATTCCGACGCAACTTGGTTTACCGAACTTGTGCGTTAATGGCACCAGTTCGGCCCGTTTTGCACCGACTTTCGTGCAGTAAGGAAATGGTGCAGAATGACCCAAAACTTGAATTTTGGGTCCAATGGAGTGGATCGGGTGCAATCGTTGCGAAAAATTCTGACGCAAGTTCGTTTAGCAAACTTGTGCGTTAATGGCACCAGTTCGGCCCGTTTTGCACCGACTTTCATGCTTTAACGAAACGGTCCGAAATGCCACAAAGCTTGAGTTTTGGATCCAATGGAGTGGATCGGGCGCGTTCGTTGCGAAAAATTTCGACCCAACTTCATTTAGCGAATTTGTGCGTTAATGGCACAAGTTCGGCCCGTTTTGCACCGACTTTCGTGGTATAACAAAACGGTCTAAATGCCCCAAAACAAGACTTTTGGGTCCGATGGAGTGCACCGGGTGCGTTCGTTGCGAAAAATTCCGACGCAACTTCGTTTAGTGAACTTGTGCGTTAATGGCACCAGTTCGGCCCGTTTTGCACCGACATTCGTGCTTTAACGAAACGGTTCGAAACACCCCTAGAACATGAATGGGTTGGGTACGTTCGTTGTGAAAAATTTTGACGCAACTTCGTTTTGCGAGCTTCTGCTTTAATGGCACCAGTTTAGCCAGTTTTGCACCGACTTTCATGCGGTGACGAGACGGTGTGAAACGACCCGAAACATGAGTTTTGGGTCTAATTTAGTGCACCGGGTGCGTTCATTGCAAAAAATTCCGACGCAACTTGGTTTACCGAACTTGTGCGTTAATGGCACCAGTTCGGCCCGTTTTGCACCGACTTTCGTGTAGTAAGGAAATGGTGCAGAATGACCCAAAACTTGAATTTTGGGTCCCATGGAGTGGATCGGGGGCGTTTGTTGCGAAAAATTTCCACGCAACTTCGTTTAGTGAACCTGTGCGTTAATGGCACCAGTTCGGCCCATTTTGCACCGACTTTCATGGAGTAACGAAATGGTCCCAAACGCCCCAAAACATGAGTTTTTGGTCCAATGGAGTGGATTTGGTGCGTTCGTTGTGAAACATTTCGACGCAAGTTGTGCGTTAATGGCACCAGTTCATCCAATTTTGCATTGACTATTGTGCAGTAACAAAACGGTCCGAAACGCCCCAAAATATAAGTTTTTGGCCCAATGGAGCGGATCGGCTGCGTTCGTTGCGAAACATTCCGACGCAACTTCATTTAGCAAACTCGTGCATTAATGGCACTAGTTCGGCCCGTTTTGTACCGACTTTCGTGCAGTAATGAAACGGTCCGAAACACCCCCAAAACATGAGTTTTGGTTACAATGGAGTGGATCGAATGCGTTTGTTGCGAAAAGTTTAGATGCAACATCGTTTAGTGAACTTCTGCGTTAGTGGCACAAGTTCGGCTAGTTTTGCACCGACTTTGGTGCAGTAATGAAACGGTCCGAAATGCCCCAAAACATGAATTTTGAGTCCAATGGAGTGGATCGGGTGCCTTCGTTGCGAAAAATTCCGACGCAACTTTGCGTAGCGAACTTGTGCGTTGATGGCACCAATTCGGCCTGTCTTGCACCGAGTTTTATGAAGTAACGAATCGGTCCGAAACGCCCCAAAACATGAGTTTTGGGTCCAATGGAGTGCATCGGGTGCGTTCGTAATGAAAAGTTCCGACGCAACTTCGTTCAGCGAACATGTGCCTTAACTGCAACATTTCGGGCATTTTGCACCGACTTTCATGCTGTAACGAAATTGTCCAAAATGCCCAAAACATGAGTTTTGGGTCCGATGGAGTGGATCGGGTGCGTTCATTGCGATAAATTCCGACGCAACTTCATTTAACAAACTTGTGCGTTAATGGCACCAGTTCGGCCCGTTTTGCACCGACTTTCGTGCTATAACGAAACGGTCGAAATGCCCCAAAACATGAGTTTTGGGTCCGATGGAGTGGACCGGGTGCGTTCGTAATGAAAAATTCCGACGCAAATTCGTTCAGCGAACTTGTGCGTTAACTTCACGAGTTCGTGCCATTTTGCACTGAGTTTCCTTCTATAACGTAACGGTCCGAAATGCCCGAAAACATGAGTTTTGGGTCCAATGGAGTGGATCGGGTGCGTTCGTTGCGAAAAATTCTGACGCAACTTCGTTTAGCGAACTTGTGCGTTAATGGCACAAGTTCAATCCGTTTTGCACCGACTTTCATGCTTTAATGAAATAGACGAAATGCCCGAAAACATGAGTTTTGGGTCCAATGGAGTGGATCGGGTGCGTTCGTTGCAAAAAATTCCGACGCAACTTTGTGTAGCGAACTTGTGCGTTAATGGCACCAGTTCGGCCCGTTTTGCACCGACTTTCATGCTTTAACGAAACAGTCCGAAATGCCGCAAAACATGAGTTTTGGATCCAATGGAGTGGATCGGGTGCGTTCGTTGCGAAAAATTCCGACCCAACTTCATTTAGCGAATTTCTGCGTTAATGGCACAAGTTCGGCCCGTTTTGCACCGACTTTCGTGCTATAACAAAACGGTCAAAATGCCCCAAAACATGAGTTTTGGGTCCGATGGAGTGCACCGGGTGCGTTCGTTGCGAAAAATTCTGACGCAACTTCGTTTAGTGAACTTGTGCGTTAATGGCACAAGTTCGGCTCGTTTTGCACCGACATTCATGCTTTAACGAAACGGTCCGAAACGCCCCAAGAACATGAGTTTTGGGTCCAATGGAGTGGATCGGGTGCGTTCGTTGCCATAAATTCCGACGCAACTTCGTTTAGCAAATTTGTGCGTTAATGGCACCAGTTCGGCCCGTTTTGCACCGACTTTCGTGCCGTAACAAAACGGTCGAAATGCCCCAAAACATGAGTTTTGGGTCCGATGGAGTGGACCGGGTGCGTTTGTTGCCATAAATTCCGGCGCAACTTTGTTTAGCGACTTGGTGCGTTAATGGCACCAGTTCGGCCTGTTTCGCTCGGACTTTCGTGTTTTAACTAAACGGTCCGAAACGCCCCAAAACAAGAGTTTTTGGTCCAATGGAGTGGATCGGGTGCGTTCGTTGCGATAAATTCCGACGCAACTTTGCGTAGCAAACTTGTGCGTTGATGGCACCAATTCGGCCCGTTTTGCACCGACTTTTCTGAAGTAACGAATCGGTCCGAAACACCCCAAAACATGAGTTTTGGGTCCAATGGATTGGATCGGGTGCGTTCGTTGCGATAAATTCCGTCGCAACTTCGTTAAGCGAACTTGTGCGTTAACTGCACCAGTTCGGCCCATTTTGCACCGACTTTCGTGCTATAACGAAACGGTCGAAATGCCCCAAAACATGAGTTTTGGGTCCGATGGAGTGGACCGGGTGCGTTCGTTGCGAAAAATTCCGACACAACTTCGCTTAGCGAACTTGTGCGTTAACGGCAACAGTTCGGCCTGTTTTGCACCGACTTTCATGCAGTAACAAAACGGTCCGAAACGCCCCAAAACATGAGTTTTTGGTCCAATGGAGTGGATTTGGTGCGTTCGTTGTGAAAAATTTCGACGCAACTTCGTTTAGCGAACTTGTGCTCACCAGTTCAGCCTGTTTTGCACCGACTTTCATGCTGTAACGAGACGGTGCGAAATGACCCAAAACATGAGTTTTGGGTCTAATGGAGTGGATCGGGTGCGTTCATTGCAAAAAATTCCGACGCAACTTCGTTTACCGAACTTGTGCGTTAATGGCACCAGTTCGGCCAGTTTTGCACCGACTTTCGTGCTGTAACGAAACGGTCCAAAACGCCACAACACATGAGTTTTGGGTCCAATGGAATGGATCGGGTGCGTTCGTTGCGAAAAATTCCAACGCAACTTCATTTAGCAAACTTGGGCGTTAATGGCACAAGTTCGGCTCGTTTTGCACCGACTTTCGTGCAGTAACGAAATGATCCGAAATGCCAAAAAACCTGAATTTTTGGTCCAATGGAGTGGATTGGGTGCGTTCGTTGTGAAAAATTTCGACGCAACTTCGTTTAGCGAGCTTCTGCTTTAATGGCACCAGTTCAGCCAGTTTTCCACCGACTTTCATGCAGTAATGAAACCGTGCGAAACGACCCAAAATATGAGTTTTGGGTCTAATTTAGTAGATCGGGTGCGTTCATTGCAAAAAATTCCGACGCAACTTGGTTTACCGAACTTGTGCGTTAACGGCACCAGTTCGGCCTGTTTTGCACCGAATTTCGTGCAGTAAGGAAATGATGCAGAATGACCCAAAACTTGAGTTTTGGGTCCAATGGAGTGGATCGGGGGCGTTCGTTGCGAAAAATTTCCACGCAACTTCGTTTAGTGAACTTGTGCGTTATTGGCACCAGTTCGGCCCATTTTGCACCGAGTTTCATGCAGTAACGAAATGGTCCCAAACGCCCCAAAACATGAGTTTTTGGTCCAATGGAGTGGATCGGGTGCGTTCGTTGTGAAAAATTCCGACGCAACTTCGTTTAGCGACCTTGTGCTTTAATGGCACCAGTTCAGCCAGTTTTCCACCGACTTTCATGCAGTAATGAAACCGTGCGAAACGACCCAAAACATATGTTTTGGGTCCAATGGAGTGGATCAGGTGCCTTCGTTCCAAAAAAATTCCGCCGCAACTTCGTTTAACGAACTTTTGCGTTAATGGCACCAGTTCGGCTCGTTTTGTACCGACTTTTGTGCAGTAACGAAACGGTCCGAAATGTAAAAAACCCAGAGTTTTGGGTACAATGGAGTGGATCGGGTGCATTTGTTCCGAAAAATTGAGATGCAACATCGTTTACTGAACTTGTGCGTTAATGGCACAAGTTCGGCTAGTTTTGCACCAATTTTCGTGCAGTAATGAAACGGTCTGAAACGCCCCAAAACATGAGTTTTGCGTCCAATGGAGTGGATCGGGTGCGTTCATTGCAAAACATTCCGACGCAACTTCGTTTAGCGAACTTGAGCGTTAATGGCACCAGTTCGGCTGATTTGGCACCAACTTTCGTGCTGTAATGAAACGGTGCGAAACGACCCAAAATATAAGTTTTGGGTCCAATAGAGTGGATCGGGTGCATTCGTTCCGAAAAGTTCTGATTGCGTTAATGGCACCAGTTCGTCCAGTTTTGCATCGACTATTGTGCAGTAACAAAACGGTCCGAAACGCCCCAAAATATGAGTTTTTGGCCCAATGGAGCGGATTGGGTGCGTTCGTTGCGAAACATTCCGACGCAATTTCATTTAGCAAACTTGTGCGTTAATGGCACCAGTTCGGCCCGTTTTGCACCGACTTTCGTGCAGTAATGAAACGGTCCGAAACGCCCCAAAACAAAGTTTTGGTTACAATGGAGTGGATCGAATGCGTTTGTTGCGAAAAGTTTAGATGCAACTTCGTTAAGTGAACTTGTGCGTTAATGGCACAAGTTCGGCTAGTTTTGCACCGACGCAACTTCGCTTAGCGAAGTTTTGCGTTAATGGCACCAGTTCGTCGAATTTTGCATCGACTTTCGTGTTGTGATGAAACGGTCCGAAACGCCCCAAAATATGAGTTTTAGGTACAATGGAGTGGATCGAATGCATTTGTTGTGAAAAGATTAGATGCAACTTCTTTTAGTTAACTTGTGCGTTAATCGCACAAGTACGGCTAGTTTTGCACCGACTTTGGTGCAGTAATAAAACGGTCCGAAACGCCCCAAAATATGAATTTTGGGTCCAATGGAGTGGATCGGCTGCGTTCGTTGCGAAAAATTCCGACGCAACTTCGCTTAGCGAACTTGTGCGTTAACGGCAACAGTTCGGCCCGTTTTGCACCGACTTTCATGCAGTAACAAAACGGTCCGAAACGCCCCAAAACATGAGTTTTTGGTCCAATGAGTGGATTTGGTGCGTTCGTTGTGAAAAATTTTGACGCAACTTTGTTTAGCGAACTTGTGCTTTAATGGCACCAGTTCAGCCTGTTTTGCACCGACTTTCATGCTGTAACGAGACGGTGTCAAACGACCCAAAACATGAGTTTTGGGTCTAATGGAGTGGATCGGGTGCGTTCATTGCAAAAAATTCCGACGCAACTTCGTTTACCGAACTTGTGCGTTAATGGCACCAGTTCGGCCCGTTTTGCACCGACTTTTGTGCAGTAAGGAAATGGTGAAAAATGACCCAAAACATGAGTTTTGGGTCCAATGCAATGGATCGGGGGGTTTCGTTGCGAAAAATTCCCACGCAACTTCGATTAGCGAACCTGTGCGTTAATGGCACCAGTTCGGCCAGTTTTGCACCGACTTTCGTGCAGTAACAAAATAGTCCGAAACGCCCCAAAACATGAGTTTTGGGTCCAATGGAGTGGATCGGGTGCGTTCGTTGCGAAAATTCCGACGCAACTTCATTTAGTGATTTTGTGCGTTAAAGGCATACGTTCGGCTAGTTTTGCACCGACTTTCGTGCTGTAACGAAACGGTCCAAAACGCCACAACACATGAGTTTTGGGTCCAATGGAATGGATCGGGTGCGTTCGTTGCGAAAAATTCCGACGCAACTTCATTTAGCAAACTTGGGCGTTAATGGCACCAGTTCGGCTCGTTTTGCACCGACTTTCGTGCAGTAACGAAACGGTCCGAAATACCAAAAAAGTTTATGGTCCAATGGAGTGGATTGGGTGCGTTCGTTGTGAAAAATTTCGACGCAACTTCGTTTAGCGAGCTTCTGCTTTAATGGCACCAGTTCAGCCAGTTTTGCACCGACTTTCATGCAGTGACGAGACGGTGTGAAACGACCCGAAACATGAGTTTTGGGTCTAATTTAGTAGATCGGGTGCGTTCATTGCAAAAAATTCCGACGCAACTTGGTTTACCGAACTTGTGCGTTAATGGCACCAGTTCGGCCCGTTTTGCACCAACTTTCGTGTAGTAAGGAAATGGTGCAGAATGACACAAAAACTTGAATTTTGGGTCCAATGGAGTGGATCGGGGGCGTTCATTGCGAAAAATTTCCACGCAACTTCGTTTAGTGAACCTGTGCGTTAATGGCACCAGTTCGGCCCGTTTTGCACCGACTTTCATGCAGTAACGAAATGGTCCCAAACGCCCCAAAACATGAGTTTTTGGTCCAATGGAGTGGATTTGGTGCGTTCGTTGTGAAAAATTTCGACGCAACTTCGTTTAGCGAACTTGTGCTTTAATGGCACCAATTCAGCAAGTTTTGCACCGACTTTCATGCAGTAACGAGACGGTGTGAAACGACCCAAAACATGAGTTTTGGGTCTAATGGAGTGGATCGGGTGCGTTCATTGCAAAAAAATTCCGACGCAACTTCGTTTACCGAACTTGTGCGTTAATGGCACTAGTTCGGCCCGTTTTGCACCGACTTTCGTGCAGTAAGAAAATAGTGCAAAATGACCCAAAACATGAGTGAGTTTTTGGTCCAATGGAGTGGATTTGGTGCATTCGTTGTGAAAAATTTCGACGCAACTTCGCCTAGTGAAGTTGTGCGTTAGTGGCACCAGTTGGTCCAATTTTGCATCGACTATTGTGTAGTAACAAGACGGTCCGAAACGCCCCAAAATATGAGTTTTTGGCCCAATGGAGCGGATCGGGTGCGTTCGTTGCGAACCATTCCGACGCAAATTCATTTAGCAAACTTGTGCGTTAATGGCACCAGTTTGGCCCGTTTTGAACCGACTTTCGTGCAGTAATGAAACGGTCCGAAACGCCCCAAAACATGAGTTTTGGTTACAATGCAGTGGATCGGGGGCGTTCGTTGCGAAAAACTCGCACGCAACTTCTTTTACCAAACTTGTGCGTTAATGGCATCTATTCGGCCCGTTTTGCACCGACTTTCGTGCAGTAAGGAATGGGTGAAAAATGACCCAAAACATGAGTTTTGGGTCCAATGTAGTGGATCGGGGGCGTTCGTTGCGAAAAATTCCCACGCAACTTTGTTTAGCGAACCTGTGCGTTAATGGCACCAGTTCGGCCAGTTTTGCACCGACTTGCGTGTAGTAACAAAACGGTCCGAAACGCCCCAAAACATGAGTTTTGGGTCCAATGGAGTGGATCCGGTGCGTTCGTTGCGAAAATTCCGACGCAACTTCATTTAGCAAACTTGTGCGTTAATGGCACCAGTTCGGCCCGTTTTGCACTGACTTTCGTGCAGTAACGAAACGGTGCGAAACGACCCAAAATATAAGTTTTGGGTCCAATGGAGTGGATCTGTTGCATTCGTTCCGAAAAAATTCCGACGCAACTTCGCTTAGCCAAGTTGTGCGTTAATGGCACCAGTTCGTCCAGTTTTGCATCGACTATCGTGCAGTAACAAAACGGTCCGAAACGACCCAAAATATGAGTTTTTGGCCCAATGGAGCGGATCGGGTGCATTAGTTGCGAAACATTCCGACGCAACTACATTTAGCAAACTTGTGCGTTAATGGCACTAGTTCGGCCCGTTTTGAACCGACTTTCGTGCAATAATGAAACGGTCCGAAACGCCCCAAAACATGAGTTTTGGTTACAATGCAGTGGATCGGGGGCGTTCGTTGCGAAAAATTCGCACGCAACTTCGTTTACCAAACTTGTGCGTTAATGGCATCTGTTCGATCCGTTTTGCACCGACTTTTGTGCAGTAAGGAAAGGGTGAAAAATGACCCAAAACATGAGTTATGGGTCCAATGCAGTGGATCGGGGGCGTTCGTTGCGAAAAATTCCCACGCAACTTTGTTTAGCGAACCTGTGCGTTAATGGCACCAGTTCGGCCAGTTTTGCACCGACTTGCGTGTAGTAACAAAACGGTCCGAAATGCCCCAAAACATGAGTTTTGGGTCCAATGGAGTGGATCGGGTGCGTTCGTTGCGAAAATTCCGACGCAACTTCATTTAGCAAACTTGTGCGTTAATGGCACCAGTTCGGCCGATTTGGCACCAACTATCGTGCAGTAACGAAACGGTGCGAAACGACCCAAAATATAAGTTTTGGGTCCAATGGAGTGGATCTGTTGCATTCGTTCTGAAAAATTCCGACGCAACTTCGCTTAGCGAAGTTGTGCGTTAATTGCAGCAGTTCGTCAAGTTTTGCATCGACTATCGTGCAGTAACAAAACGGTCCGAAACGCCCCAAAATATGAGTTTTTGGCCCAATGGAGCGGATCGGGTGCGTTCGTAGCGAAACATTCCGACGCAACTTCATTTAGCAAACTTGTGCGTTAATGGCACCAGTTCGGCCCGTTTTGCACCGACTTTCGTGCAGTAAGGAAATGATGAAAAATGACCCAAAACATGAGTGACTTTTTGGTCCAATGGAGTGGATTTGGTGCATTCGTTGTGAAAAATTTCGACGCAACTTCGCTTAGCGAAGTTGTGCGTTAATGGCACCAGTTCGTCCAATTTTGCATCGACTATTGTGCAGTAACAAAATGGTCCGAAACGCCCCAAAACATGAGTTTTTGGTCCAATGGAGTGGATTTGGTGCGTTCGTTGTGAAAAATTTGGACGCAACTTCGTTTAGCGAACTTGTGCTTTAATGGCACTAATTCAGCCAATTTTGCACCGAGTTTCATGGAGTAACAAGACGGTGTGAAACGACCCAAAACATGAGTTTTCGGTCTAATGGAGTGGATCGGGTGCGTTCATTGCAAAAAATTCCGACGCAACTTCGTTTACCAAACTTGTGCTTTAATGGCACCAGTTCGGCCCATTTTGCACCGACTTTCATGCAGTAAGGAAATGATGAAAAATGACCCAAAACATGAGTTTTGGGTCCAATGCAGTGGATCGGGGGCGTTCGTTGCAAAAAGTTCCCACGCAACTTCGTTTAGCGAACCTGTGCGTTAATGGCACCAGTTCGACCAGTAACAAAACAGTCCGAAACGCCCCAAAACATGAGTTTAGGGTCCAATGGAGTGGATCGGGTGCGTTCGTTGCGAAAATTCCAACGCAACTTCATTTAGCAAACTTGTGCGTTAATGGCACCAGTTCGACCCGTTTTGCACCGATTTTTGTGCAGTAATGAAACGGTCCGAAACGCCCCAAAACATGAGTTTTGGGGCCAATGGATGTGATCGAGTGCGTTTGTTGCAAAAATTCAGATGCTACTTCGTTTAGTGATTATGTGCATTAATGGCACACGTTCGGCTAGTTTTGCAACGACTTTCGTGCCGTAACGAAACGGTCGAAAACGCCACAACACATGACTTTTGGGTCCAATGCAATGGATCGGGTGCGTTCATTGCGAGAAATTCCGACGCAACTTCATTTAGCAAACTTGGGCGTTAATGGCACCAGTTCGGCTCCTTTTGCATCGACTTTCTTGCAATAATGAAATAGTCCGAAATGCCAAAAAACCTGAGTTTTGGGTACAATGGAGTGCATCGGGTGCGTTTGTTCCGAAAAATTCAGATGCAACATCGTTTAGTGAAGTTTTGCATTAATGGCACAAGTTCGGCTAGTTTTGCACCGACTTTCGTGCAGTAACGAAACGGTCCGAAACGCCCCAAAACATGAGTTTTGGGTCCAATGGAGTGGATCTGTTGCATTCGTTCCGAAAAATTCCGACGCAGCTTCGCTTAGCGAAGTTGTGCGTTAATTGCAGCAGTTCGTCCAGTTTTGCATCGACTATCGTGCACTAACAAAACGGTCCGAAATGCCCCAAAATATGAGTTTTTGGCCCAATGGAGCGGATCGGGTGCGTTCGTTGCGAAACATTCCGACGCAACTTCATTTAGCAAACTTGTGCGTTAATGTCACCAGTTCGGCCCATTGTGCACCGACTTTCGTGGAGTAATGAAACGGTCCAAAACGCCCCAAAACATGAGTTTCGGGTACAATGGAGTGGATAGAATGCGTTTCTTGCGAAAAGTTTAGATGCAACTTCGTTTAGTGAACTTGTGCGTTAATGGCACAAGTTCGGCTAGTTTTGCACCGTCTTTGGTGCAGTAATGAAACGGTCCAAAACGCCCGAAAACATGAATTTTGGGTCCAATGGAGTGGATCGGGTGCATTCGTTGCGAAGAATTCCGACGCAACTTCGCTTAGCGAACTTGTGCGTTAACGGCAACAGTTTAGCCCGTTTTGCACCAACTTTCATGCGGTAACAAAACGGTCCGAAACGCCCCAAAACATGAGTTTTTGGTCCAATGGAGTGGATTTGGTGCGTTCGTTGTGAAAAATTTCGACGCAACTTCGTTTAGCGAACTTGTGCTTTAATGGCACCAATTCAGCCAGTTTTGCACCGACTTTCATGCAGTAACAAGACGGTGTGAAACGACCCAAAACAGGAGTTTTCGGTCTAATGAAGTGGATCGGGTGCGTTCATTGCAAAAAATTCCGACGCAACTTCGTTTACCAAACTTGTGCGTTAATGGCACCAGTTCGGCCCATTTTGCACCGACTTTCATGCAGTAAGGAAATGATGAAAAATGACCCAAAACATGAGTTTTGGGTCCAATGCAGTGGATCGGGGGCGTTCGTTGCAAAAAGTTCCCACGCAACTTCGTTTAGCGAACCTGTGCGTTAATGGCACCAGTTCGACCAGTTTTTGATGAGGACATCAACACCAACGATACATCCACTCCGACACAAGTACCTATTGCTGGTCCTATTACTCGTACTCGTGCGCATCAACTTAATCATCAGGTGAGTTCAAATCTAAGCTCATGTACATCATGTTTAGACCATGGAGACCCGTGTACTCTTGTTTTGCTTAGGAACCAAGGAGGCGATCGAAAGGGAAACGGATTCGCGCAGGCTGGATTCGGACTGCAGAACAGTACCAACTTGTGACGGACACCACGGTCGCATATGAACTCGGACTGGGACGTTCAAGTACTTCGTGGAAAGCTTATGAAGTCTTCTTTCAAACGGATCCGGCCTCATATCAATATCTGTTACGAGTCGGCCGCAATCGTAAAATTAATACAGAGTCGTTTTCTGCACATGGTGCTGCGTCACCCTGTTTTGGCCCAATGGGCCGTCTATCAAGTTGAGTCCATTACGGACGCGTCCTAGGGTTGGAGTACGACCCAGCACCCCTGTGGTCGTCCTCCCACATACTTATACCCCTTAGCCACCAACAAGGATGCTTGGGTTTTGTTTAGATCAAGTTTAGCCTTCGCTACTTGCTTGCAAGCGCGCGTGCTGGATCAGCCGCCTGTCTTCTTGTCTTCGGAACCCCACCATTATTGAGATTGCGTGTGAAACCTTCATTTACATCTAGTAAATTCAGTACTTGTCATACTTGTTCTTGCTAGTTCTTCGATTGCTTGCAGGACGAGTGCCCTAGTGGCCGGGTGCCGCGCTCCACAAGATCGCGACAGCCATTGGAGGGGGTGTATCAGTTGCTAAGGCGCAGCTTGGAAGGCTGTAGTCGGGCCGTGAACGTCGCCTCCATCGACCAATCGAGTTATCCACGCCTCTCATCGAAAGATCGGGAATCAAACCCTAGCGGGTCGCCATTAGTTTTGCACCGACTTTCGTGCAGTAACAAAACGGTCCGAAACGCCCCAAAACATGAGTTTAGGGTCCAACGGAGTGGATCGGGTGCGTTCGTTGCGAAAATTCCAACGCAACTTCATTTAGCAAACTTGTGCGTTAATGGCACCAGTTCGACCCATTTTGCACCGATTTTTGTGCAGTAATGAAACGGTCCGAAACGCCCCAAAACATGAGTTTTGGGTCCAATGGAGTGGATCGAGTGCGTTTGTTGCGAAAAATTCAGATGCTACTTCGTTTAGTGATTTTGTGCATTAATGGCACACGTTCGGCTAGTTTTGCAACGACTTTCGTGCTGTAACGAAACGGTCGAAAACGCCACAACACATGAGTTTTGGGTCCAATGCAATGGATCGGGTGCGTTCGTTGCGAGAAATTCCGACGCAACTTCATTTAGCAAACTTGGGCGTTAATGGCACCAGTTCGACTCGTTTTGCACCGACTTTCGTGCAGTAACGAAATAGTCCGAAATGCCAAAAAACCTGAGTTTTGGGTACAATGGAGTGGATCGGGTGCGTTTGTTCCGAAAAATTCAGATGCAACATCGTTTAGTGAAGTTTTGCATTAATGTCACCAGTTCGGCTAGTTTTGCACCGACTTTCGTGCAGTAACGAAACGGTCCGAAACGCCCCAAAACATGAGTTTTGGGCCCAATGGAGTGGATCGAATGCGTTTGTTGCGAAAAGTTCTGACGCAACTTCGTTTAGCGAACTTGTGCTTTAATGGCACCGGTTCAGCCAGTTTTGCACCGACTTTCATGCAGTAACGAAACCATGGGAAACGACCCGAAACATAAGTTTTGGGTCCAATGGAGTGGATCGGGTGCCTTCATTCCGAAAAATTCCGACGCAACTTCGCTTAGCGAACTTGTGCGTTAATCGCACCAGTTCGGCCAGTTGTGCACCGACTTTCCTGCAGTAACAAAACGGTTCAAAACGACCTTAAAATATGAGTTTTGGGTCCCTATAGATTGGATCGGGTGCGTTCGTTGCGAAAAATTCCTACGCAACTTCATTTAGCAAACTTGTGCGTTAATGGCACTAGTTCGGCCGATTTGGCACCAACTTTCGTGCAGTAACGAAACGGTGTGAAATGACCCAAAATATAAGTTTTGGGTCAAATGGAGTGGATCGGGTGCATTCGTTCCCAAAAATTCCGACGCAAGTTGTGCGTTAATGTCACCAGTTCGTCGAGTTTTGCATCGACTATCGTGTAGTAACAAAACGGTCCAAAATGCCCCAAAATATGAGTTTTTGGCGCAATGGAGCGGATCGGGTGCGTTCGTTGCGAAACATTCCGACACAACTTCATTTAGCAAACTTGTGCGTTAATGGCACCAGTTCGGCCCGTTTTGCACCGATTTTCGTGCAGTAATGAAACGGTCCGAAACGCCCCAAAACATGAGTTTCGGGTACAATGGAGTGGATAGAATGCGTTTGTTGCGAAAAGTTTAGATGCAACTTCGTTTAGTGAACTTGTGCGTTAATGGCACAAGTTCGGCTAGTTTTGCACCGACTTTGGTGCAGTAATGAAACGGTCCGAAACGCCCCAAAACTTGAATTTTGGGTCCAATGGAGTGGATCGGGTGCATTCGTTGCGAAAAATTCCGACGCAACTTCGCTTAGCGAACTTGTGTGTTAACGGCAATAGTTTGGCCCGTTTTGCACAGACTTTCATGCAGTAACAAAACGATCCGAAACGCCCCAAAATATGAGTTTTTGGTCCAATGGAGTGGATTTGGTACGTTCGTTGTGAAAAATTTCAACGCAATTTCGTTTAGCGAACTTGTGCTTTAATGGCACCAATTCAGCCAATTTTGCACCGACTTTCATGCAGTAACAAGACGGTGTGAAACAACCCAAAACATGAGTTTTGGGTCTAATGGAGTGGATCAGGTGCGTTCATTGCAAAAAATTCCGACGCAACTTCGTTTACCGAACTTGTGCGTTAATGGCATCTGTTCGGCCCGTTTTGCACCAACTTTCGTGCAGTAAGCAAATGGTGAAAAATGACCCAAAACATGAGTTTTGGGTCTAATGCAGTGGATCGGGGGCGTTCGTTGCGAAAAATTCCCACGCAACTTCGTTTAGCGAACCTGTGCGTTAATGGCACCAGTTCGACCAGTTTTGCACCGACTTTCGTGCAATAATGAAACGGTCCGAAACGCCCCAAAATATGAGTTTTGGGTCCAATGGAGTGGATCGCGTGCGTTTGTTGTGAAAAATTCAGATGCTAGTTCGTTTAGTGATTTTGTGCATTAATGGCACACGTTCGGCTAGTTTTGCACCGACTTTCGTGCTGTAACGAAACAGTCCAAAACGCCACAACACATGAGTTTCGAGTCCAATGGAATGGATCGGGTGCGTTCGTTGCAAAAAATTCCAACGCAACTTCATTTAGCAAACTTGGGCGTTAATGGCACCAGTTCGCGTGCAGTAACAAAACGGTCCGAAATCCCAAAAAACCTGAGTTTTGGGTACAATGTAGTGGATCGGGTGCGTTTGTTCCGAAAAATTCAGATGCAACATTGTTTAGTGAAGTTTTGCATTGATGGCACAAGTTCGGCTAGTTTTGCACCGACTTTCGTGCAGTAACGAAACGGTTTGAAACGCCCCAAAACATGAGTTTTGGGTCCAATGGAGTGGATCGGGTGCGCTCAATTCGAAAAACTCCGACGCAACTTCGCTTAGCAAACTTGTGCGTTAATGGCACCAGTTCGGCCAGTTTTGCATCGACTTTCATGGAGTAACAAAAGGGCCTGAAACGCCCCAAAACATGAGTTTTGGGTCCAATGGAGTGGATCGGGTGCGTTCGTTGCGAAAAATTCCGACGCAACTTCGTTTAGCAAACTTGTGTGTTAATGGCACCAGTTCGGCCCGTTTTGCACCGACTTTCGTGCAGTAACGAAAAGGTCCTAAATGACCCAAAACATAGGATCAGGTGCGTTCATTCCGGAAAATTCCGACGCAACTTTGCTTAGCGAACTTGGGCGTTAATGCACCAGTTCGGCTAGTTTTGCACCGACTTTCGTGCAGTAACTAAAGGGTCCGAAACACCCCAAAAAATGTGTTTTTGGTCCAATGGAGTGGATCGGGTGCGTTCGTTGTGAAAAATTCTGACACAACTTCGTTTAGCGAACTTGTGCTTTAATGGCAGCAGTTCAGCCAGTTTTGCACTGACTTTCATGAAGTAACGAAACCATGGGAAACGACCAAAAACATAAGTTTTGGGTCCAATGGAGTGGATCGGGTGCCTTCGTTCCGAAAAATTCCTATGCAACATCGCTTAGAGAACTTGTGCGTTAATCGCACCAGTTCAGCCAGTTGTGCACCGACTTTCCTGCAGTAACAAAACGGTCCAAAACGCCCTTAAAATATGAGTTTTGGGTCCAATAGATTGGATCGGGTGCGTTCGTTGCAAAAAATTCCGACGCAACTTCGTTTAGCGAACTTTTGCATTAATGGCTCCAGTTAAGCCGATTTGACACCAACTTTCGTGTAGTAACGAAACGGTGCGAAATGACCAAAAATATGAGTTTTGGGTCCAATGGAGCGGATCGGGTGCGTTCATTCCAAAAAATTCCGACGCAACTTCGCTTAGCGAACTTGTGCGTTAATGGCACCAGTTCGTCCAGTTTTGCATCGACTATCATCCAGTAACAAAATGGTCCGAAATGCCCCAAAATATCAGTTTTGGGTCCAATGAGTGGATCTGGTGCATTCGTTGCGAAACATTTCGACGCAACTTCATTTAGCAAACTTGTGCGTTAATGGCACCACGTTGGCCCGTTTTGCACCGACTTTCGTGCAGTAATGAAACGGTCCAAAACGCACCAAAACATGAGTTTTGGGTACAATTGAATGGATCGGATGCATTTGTCGGGAACAGTTTAGATGCAAATTCATTTAGCGAACTTGTGCGTTAATGGCAACAGTTACGCCCTTTTTGCACCGACTTTCATGTAGTAACGAAACGGTCCGAAATGCCCCAAAACATGAGTTTTTGGTCCAATGGAGTGGATAGGATGCGTTCGTTGTGAACAATTTCGATGCAACTTCGTTTAGCGAACTTGTGCTTTAATGGCACCAGTTCAGCCAGTTTTGCACCGACTTTCATGCAGTAACGAAACCGTGCGAAATGACCCAAAACATAAGTTTTGGGTCCAAGGGAGTGGATCGGGTGCCTTCGTTCCGAAAAATTCCAAAGCAACTTCGCCTAGTGAACTTGTGCGTTAATGGCACCAGTTCGGCCAGTTTTGCAACGACTTTCCTGCAGTAACAAAACGGTCCATAACGCCCTTAAAATATGAGTTTTGGGTCCAATGGAGTGGATCGGGTGCGTTCGTTGCAAAAAATTCCGACGCAACTTCGTTTAGCGAACTTGTGCGTTAATGGAACCAGTTCGGCCGATTTGGCACCAACTTTCATGTAGTAACGAAACGGTACGAAACGCCCCAAAATATGAGTTTTTGGCCCAATGGAGGGGATCGGGTGCGTTCGTTGCGAAACATTCGGACGCAACTTCATTTAGCAAACTTGTGCGTCAAAAATGCCCCAAAACATGGGCGTTTCCCACCGTCTCGTTACAGCACGAAAGTCGGTGCAAAATGGGCCGAACTGGTGCCATTAACGCACAAGTTTGCTAAATGAAGTTGCGTCGGAATTTTTTCACAACGAACACACCCGATCCACTCCATTGGACCCAAAACTCATGTTTTGAGGTATTTCGGACCGTTTTGTAACTGCATGAAAGTCGGTGCAACACAGGCCGAACTGTTGCCATTAACGCACAAGTTCGCTAAGCGAAGTTGCGTCAGAATTTTTTGCAACGAATGCACCCGATCCACTCCATTGGACCCAAAATTCATGTTTTGGGGCGTTTTGGACCGTTTCATTACTGCACGAAAGTCGGTGCAAAACTAGCCGAACTTGTGCCATTAACGCACAAGTTCACTAAAATAAGTTGCATCTAAACTTTTCGCAACAAACGCATTCGATCCACTCCATTGTACCCAAAACTCATATTTTAGGGCGTTTCGGACCGTTTTGTTACTGCATGATACACGATGCAAAACTGGACGAACGGGGGCCATTAACGCACAAGTTCGCTAAGCGAAGTTGCGTCGGAATTTTTTGGAATGAACGCATCGGATCCGCTCCATTGGACCCAAAACTCATATTTGAGGGGTGTTTTGGACCGTTTTGTTACTGCAGGAATGTCGGTGCAAAACTGGCCGAACTGGTGCCATTAACGCACAAGTTTGCTAAGCGACGTTGTGTCGGAATTTCTTGGAACGAAGGCACCCGATCCACTCCCTTGGACCCAAAACTTATGTTTTGAGTCGTTTCGCACGGTTTCGTTACTGCATGAAATTCAGTGCAAAACTGGCTGAACTGTTGCCATTAAAGCACAAGTTCGCTAAACGAAGTCGCGTCGGATGTTTTCACAACGAACGCACCCGATCCACTCCATTGGACCAAAAACTCATGTTTTGGGGTGTTGCGGACCATTTCGTTACTACATGAAAGTCGGCGCAAAACGGGGCCGAACTGGTGCCATTAACGCACAGGTTCACTAAATGAAGTTGCATGGAAATTTTTGACAACGAACGCACCCAATCCACTTCATTGGACCAAAAACTCATGTTTTGGGGCGTTTCGGACCGTTTTGATACTGCATGAAAATCGATGCAAAAAGGGGCCGAACTGTTGCCATTAACGCACAAGTTCGCTAAGCGAAGTTACGTCGGAATTTTTTGCAACGAATGCACCCGATCCACTCCATTGGACCCAAAATTAATGTTTTGGGGCATTTCGGACCGTTTCATTACTGCACGAAAGTCGGTGCAAAACTAGCCGTACTTGTGCCATTAACGCACAACTTAACTAAAAGAAGTTGCATCTAAACTTTTCACAACAAACGCATTCGATCCACTCCATTGTACCTAAAACTCATGTTTTGGGACGTTTCGGACCGTTTCATCACAGCACGAAAGTCGATGCAAAACTGGACGAACTGGTGCCATTAACGCAAAACTTCGCTAAGCGAAGTTGCGTTGGAATTTTTCGGAACGAATGCACCCGATCCACTCCATTGGACCCAAAACTCATAATTTTGGTCATCTCGCACTGTTTCGTTACTGCACGAAAGTTGGTGCCAAATCGGCCAAACTGGTGCCATTAACACTCAAGTTCGCTAAACGAAGTTGCGTCGGAATTTTTTGCAACGAACGCACCCGATCCACTCCATTGGACCCAAAACTCATGTTTTGGGCATTTCAGACCGTTTCGTTACTGCACAAAAGTCGGTGCAAAACTAGCCGAACTTGTGCCATTAACGCACAAGTTCCGTAAACGATGTTGCATCTGAATTATTCGGAACAAACGCACCCGATCCACTCCATTGTACCCAAAACTCAGGTTTTTTGGCATTTCGAACCATTTCGTTACTGCACGAAAGTCGGTGCAAAACGAGCCGAACTGGTGCCATTAACGCCCAAGTTTGCTAAATGAAGTTCTGTCGGAATTTTTCGCAACGATAGCACCCGATCCATTCCATTGGACACAAAACTCATGTTTTGGGGCGTTTTGGACAGTTTCGTTACAACACGAAATCCGGTGCAAAACTAGCCGAACATGTGCCATTAACGCACAAGTTCACTAAAATAAGTTGCATCTAAACTTTTCGCAACAAACGCATTCGATCCACTCCATTGTACCCGAAACTCATGTTTTGGGGCGTTTCGGACCATTTCATTACAGCACAAAAGTCGATGCAAAACTGGACGAACTGGTGCCATTAACGCACAACTTCGCTAAGCGAAGTTACGTCGGAATGTTTTGCAACGAATGCACCCGATCCACTCCATTGGACCCAAAATTCATGTTTTGGGGCGTTTCGGACCGTTTGATTACTGCACGAAAGTCGGTGCAAAACTAGCCGAACTTGTGCCATTAACGCACAAGTTCCCTAAAATAAGTTGCATCTAAACTTTTCACAACAAACGCATTCGATCCACTCCATTGTACCCAAAACTCATATTTTGGGGCGTTTCGGACCATTTCATTACTGCACGAAAGTCGATGCAAAACTGGACGAACTGGTGCCATTAACGCACAACTTCGCTAAGCAAAGTTGCGTCGGATTTTTTCGGAACGAATGCACCCGATCCACTCCATTGGACCCAAAACTCATATTTTTGGTCATCTCGCACTGTTTCGTTACTGCATGAAAGTTGGTGCCAAATCGGCCAAACTGGTGCCATTAACACTCAAGTTCGCTAAACGAAGTTGCGTCGGAATTTTTTGCAACGAACGCACCCGATCCACTCCATTGGACCCAAAACTCATATTTTGGGGCGTTTCGGACCGTTTTGTTACTGCATGAAAATCGGTGCAAAAAGGGGGCCAAACTGTTGCCATTAACGCACAAGTTCGCTAAGCGAAGTTACGTCGGAATTTTTTGCAACGAATGCACCCGATCCACTCCACTGGACCCAAAATTAATATTTTGGAGCGTTTCAGACCGTTTCATTACTGCACGAAAGTCGGTGCAAAACTAGCCGAACTTGTGCCATTAAAGCACAAGTTCACTAAAATAAGTTGCATCTAAACTTTTCGCAACAAACGCATTCGATCCACTCCATTGTACCCGAAACTCATGTTTTGGGGCGTTTCGGACCATTTCATTACAGCAGAAAAGTTGATGCAAAACTGGACGAACTGGTGCCATTAACGCACAACTTCGCTAAGCGAAGTTACGTCGGAATTTTTTGCAACGAATGCACCCGATCCACTCCAATGGACCCAAAATTCATGTTTTGGGGCGTTTCGGACCGTTTCATTACTGCACGAAAGTCGGTGCAAAACTAGCCAAACTTGTGCCATTAACGCACAAGTTCACTAAAATAAGTTGCATCTAAACTTTTCGCAACAAACGCATTCGATCCACTCCATTGTAACCAAAACTCATGTTTTTGGGCGTTTCGGACTATTTCATTACAGCACGAAAGTCGATGCAAAACTGGACGAACTTGTGCCATTAACCCACAAGTTCACTAAACGAAGTCGCATCTAAACTCTTCGCAACGAACGCATCCGATCCATTCCATTGTACCCAAAACTCATGTTTTGGTGTGTTTCGGACCGTTTCATTGCTGCACGAAAGTCGGTGCAAAACAGGCCGAACTGGTGCCATTAACGCACAAGTTTGCTAAATGAAGTTGCGTCGGAATGTTTCGCAACGAACGCACCCGATCCACTCCATTGGACCCAAAACTCATATTTTAGGGCGTTTCGGACCGTTTTGTTACTGCATGATAGACGATGCAAAATTGGACGAACTGGGGCCATTAACGCACAAGTTCGCTAAGCGAAGTTGCGTCGGAATTTTTTGGAATGAACGCATCGGATCCGCTCCATTGGACCAAAAACTCATATTTGAGGGGTGTTTTGGACCGTTTTGTTACTGCAGGAAAGTCGGTGCAAAACTGGCCGAACTGGTGCCATTAACGCACAAGTTTGCTAAGCGAAGTTGTGTCGGAATTTCTTGGAACGAAGGCAACCGATCCACTCCCTTGGACCCAAAACTTATGTTTTGGGTCGTTTTGCACGGTTTCGTTACTGCATGAAATTCAGTGCAAAACTGGCTGAACTGTTGCCATTAAAGCACAAGTTCGCTAAACGAAGTTGCGTCGGATGTTTTCACAACGAACGCACCCGATCCACTCCATTGGACTAAAAACTCATGTTTTGGGGCGTTTCGGACCATTTCGTTACTACATGAAAGTCGGCGCAAAACGGGCCGAACTGGTGCCATTAACGCACAGGTTCACTAAACGAAGTTGCATGGAAATTTTTCGCAAGGAACGCCCCCTATCCACTCCATTGGACCCAAAACTCAAGTTTTGGGTCATTCTGCACCATTTCCTTACTGCACAAAAGTCGGGGCAAAACGGGCCGAACTAGTGCATTACCGCACAAGTACGGTAAACGAAGTTGCGTCGGAATTTTTTGCAATGAACGCACCATATGAACTCCATTAGACCCAAAACTCCTGTTTTGGGTCGTTTCACACCGTCTCGTTATTGCATGAAAGTTGGTGCAAAACTGGCTGAACTAGTGCCATTAAAGAACAAGTTCACTAAACGTAGTTGCGTCGAAATTTTTCACAACGAACGCACCCAATCCACTCCACTGGACCAAAAACTCATGTTTTGGGGCGTTTCGGACCGTTTTGATACTGCATGAAAATCGATGCAAAAAGGGGCCGAACTGTTGCCATTAACGCACAAGTTCGCTAAGCGAAGTTACGTCGGAATTTTTTGCAACGAATGCACCCGATCCACTCCATTGGACCCAAAATCAATGTTTTGGGGCGTTTCGGACCGTTTCATTACTGCACGAAAGTCGGTGCAAAACTAGCATAACTTGTGCCATTAACGCACAAGTTCACTAAAATAAGTTGCATCTAAACTTTTCGCAACAAACGCATTCGATCCACTCCATTGTACCCAAAACTCATGTTTTGGGGCGTTTTGGACCATTTCATTACAGCACGAAAGTCGATGCAAAACTGGACGAACTGGTGCCATTAACGCACAACTTCGCTAAGCAAAGTTGCGCCGGATTTTTTCGGAACGAATGCACCCGATCCACTCCATTGGACCCAAAACTCATATTTTTGGTCATCTCGCACTGTTTCGTTACTGCACGAAAGTTGGTGCCAAATCGGTCGAACTGGTGCCATTTTTCACTCAAGTTCGCTAAACGAAGTTGCGTCGGAATTTTTTGCAACGAACACACCCGATCCACTCCGTTGGACCCAAAACTTTGGGGCATTTCAGACCGTTTTGTTACTGCACAAAAGTTGGTGCAAAACTAGCCGAACTTGTGCCATTAACGCACAAGTTCCGTAAACGATGTTGCATCTGAATTTTTCGGAACAAACGCACCCAATCCACTCCATTGTACCCAAAACTCAGGTTTTTTGGCATTTCGGACCGTTTCGTTACTGCACGAAAGTCGGTGCAAAACGAGCCGAACTGGTGGTATTAACGCCCAAGTTTGCTAAATGAAGTTCTGTCGAAATTTATCGCAACGAACGCACCCGATCCATTCCATTGGACACAAAACTCATGTTTTGGTGCGTTTTGGACCGTTTCGTTACAGCACGAAATCCGGTGCAAAACTAGCCGAACATGTGCCATTAACGCACAAAATCACTAAACAGAGTTGCATCTGAATTTTTCGCAATAAACGCACTCGATCCGCTCCATTGGACCCAAAACTCATATTTTTGGTCATTTCGCACTGTTTCGTTACTGCATGAAAGTTGGTGCCAAATCGGCCGAACTGGTGCCATTAACGCAGAAGTTCGCTAAACGAAGTTGCGTCGGAATTTTTTGCAACGAACGCACCCGGTCCACTACATTGGACTCAAAACTCATATTTTAGGGGCGTTTTGGACCGTTTTGTTACTGCAGGAAAGTCGGTGCAAAACTAGCCGAACTGGAGCTATTAACGCACAAGTTCACTAAGCGAAGTTGTGGTGGAATTTTTCGGAACGAAGGCACCCGATCCACTCCATTATACCCGAAGCTTATGTTTTAGTTCGTTTCACACGATTTCGTTACTGCGTGAAAGTCGGTGCAAAACTGGCTGAAGTGGTGCCATTAAAGCACAAGTTCGCTAAGCGAAGTTGCGTCAGAATTTTTAGGAAACAACACACCCGATCCACTCCATTGGACCCAAAACTCATGTTTTGGGCATTTTAGACCGTTTCGTTACTGCACAAAAGTCAGTGCAAAACTAGCCGAACTTGTGCCATTAACGCACAAGTTCCGTAAACGATGTTGCATCTGAATTATTCGGAACAAACGCACCCGATCCACTCCATTGTACCCAAAACTCAGGTTTTTTGGCATTTCGAACCATTTCATTACTGCACGAAAGTCGGTGCAAAACGAGCCGAACTGGTGCCATTAACGCCCAAGTTTGCTAAATGAAGTTCTGTCGGAATTTTTCGCAACGATAGCACCCGATCCATTCCATTGGACACAAAACTCATGTTTTGGGGCGTTTTGGACAGTTTCGTTACAGCACGAAATCCGGTGCAAAACTAGCCGAACATGTGCCATTAACGCACAAGTTCACTAAAATAAGTTGCATCTAAACTTTTCGCAACAAACGCATTCGATCCACTCCATTGTACCCGAAACTCATGTTTTGGGGCGTTTCGGACCATTTCATTACAGCACAAAAGTCGATGCAAAACTGGACGAACTGGTGCCATTAACGCACAACTTCGCTAAGCGAAGTTACGTCGGAATTTTTTGCAACGAATGCACCCGATCCACTCCATTGGACCCAAAATTCATGTTTTGGGGCGTTTCGGACCGTTTGATTACTGCACGAAAGTCGGTGCAAAACTAGCCGAACTTGTGCCATTAACGCACAAGTTCACTAAAATAAGTTGCATCTAAACTTTTCACAACAAACGCATTCGATCCACTCCATTGTACCCAAAACTCATGTTTTGGGGCGTTTCGGACCATTTCATTACTGCCCGAAAGTCGATGCAAAACTGGACGAACTGGTGCCATTAACGCACAACTTCGCTAAGCAAAGTTGCGTCGGATTTTTTCGGAACGAATGCACCTGATCCACTCCATTGGACCCAAAACTCATATTTTTGGTCATCTCGCACTGTTTCGTTACTGCACGAAAGTTGGTGCCAAATCGGCCAAACTGGTGCCATTAACACTCAAGTTCGCTAAACGAAGTTGCGTCGGAATTTTTTGCAACGAACGCACCCGATCCACTCCATTGGACCCAAAACTCATGTTTTGGGCATTTCAGACCGTTTCGTTACTGCACAAAAGTCGGTGCAAAACTAGCCGAACTTGTGCCATTAACGCACAAGTTCCGTAAACGATGTTGCATCTGAATTATTCGGAACAAACGCACCCGATCCACTCCATTGTACCCAAAACTCAGGTTTTTTGGCATTTCGAACCATTTCGTTACTGCACGAAAGTCGGTGCAAAACGAGCCGAACTGGTGCCATTAATGCCCAAGTTTGCTAAATGAAGTTCTGTCGGAATTTTTCGCAACGAACGCACCCGATCCATTCCATTGGACACAAAACTCATGTTTTGGGGCGTTTTGGACCGTTTCGTTACAGCACGAAATCCGGTGCAAAACTAGCCGAACATGTGCCATTAACGCACAAAATCACTAAACGAAGTTGCATCTGAATTTTTTGCAAAAAACGCACTCGATCCGCTCCATTGGACCCAAAACTCATATTTTTGGTCATTTCGCACTGTTTCGTTACTGCATGAAAGTTCGTGCCAAATCGGCCGAACTGGTGCCATTAACGCAGAAGTTCGCTAAACGAAGTTGCGTCGGAATTTTTTGCAACGAACGCACCTGATGCACTACATTGGACCCAAAACTCATATTTTAGGGGCGTTTTGGACCGTTTTGTTACTGCAGGAAAGTCGGTGCAAAACTAGCCGAACTGGAGCTATTAACGCACAAGTTCGCTAAGCGAAGTTGTGGTGGAATTTTTCGGAACGAAGGCACCCGATCCACTCCATTATACCCGAAGCTTTTGTTTTGGTTCGTTTCACACGATTTCGTTACTGCGTGAAAGTCGGTGCAAAACTGGCTGAAGTGGTGCCATTAAAGCACAAGTTCGCTAAGCGAAGTTGCGTCAGAATTTTTAGGAAACAATGCACCCGATCCACTCCATTGGACCCAAAACTCATGTTTTGGAGCGTTTCAGACCGTTTCATTACTGCACGAAAGTCGGTGCAAAACTAGCCGAACTTGTGCCATTAACGCAGAAGTTCACTAAACGAAGTCGCATCTAAACTTTTCGCAACGAACGCATCCGATCCATTCCATTGTACCCAAAACTCATGTTTTGGTGCGTTTCGGACCGTTTCATTACTGCACGAAAGTCGGTGCAAAACAGGCCGAACTGGTGCCATTAACCCACAAGTTTGCTAAATGAAGTTGCGTCGGAATGTTTCGCAAGGAACGCACCCGATCCACTCCATTGGACCCAAAACTCATATTTTGGGGCGTTTCGGACCGTTTTGTTACTGCATGATAGACGATGCAAAACTGGACGAACTGGTGCCTTTAACGCACAAATTCGCTAAGCGAAGTTGCGTCGGAATTTTTTGGAATGAACGCATCGGATCCGCTCCATTGGACCCAAAACTCATATTTGAGGGGTGTTTTGGACCGTTTTGTTACTGCAGGAAAGTCGGTGCAAATCTTGCCGAACTGGTGCCATTAACGCACAAGTTTGCTAAATGAAGTTGCGTCTGAATGTTTCGCAACGAACGCGCCCGATCCACTCCATTGGACCCAAAACTCATATTTTGGGGCGTTTCGGACCGTTTTGTTACTGCATGATAGACGATGCAAAACTGGACGAACTGGTGCCTTTAACGCACAAATTCGCTAAGCGAAGTTGCGTCGGAATTTTTTGGAATGAACGCATCGGATCCGCTCCATTGGACCCAAAACTCATATTTGAGGGGTGTTTTGGACCGTTTTGTTACTGCAGGAAAGTCGGTGCAAATCTTGCCGAACTGGTGCCATTAACGCACAAGTTTGCTAAGCGAGGTTGTGTCAGAATTTCTTGGAACGAAGGCAACCGATCCACTCCCTTGGACCCAAAACTTATGTTTTTGGTCGTTTTGCACGGTTTCGTTACTGCATGAAATTCAGTGCAAAACTGGCTGAACTGTTGCCATTAAAGCACAAGTTCGCTAAACGAAGTTGCGTCGGATGTTTTCACAACGAACGCACCCGATCCACTCCATTGGACCAAAAACTCATGTTTTGGGGCGTTTCGGACCATTTCGTTACTACATGAAAGTCGGCGCAAAACGGGCCGAACTGGTGCCATTAACGCACAGGTTCACTAAACGAAGTTGCATGGAAATTTTTCGCAAGGAACGCCCCCTATCCACTCCATTGGACCCAAAACTCAAGTTTTGGGTCATTCTGCACCATTTCCTTACTGCACAAAAGTCGGGGCAAAACGGGCCGAACTAGTGCATTACCGCACAAGTACGGTAAACGAAGTTGCGTCGGAATTTTTTGCAATGAACGCACCATATGAACTCCATTAGACCCAAAACTCCTGTTTTGGGTCGTTTCACACCGTCTCGTTATTGCATGAAAGTTGGTGCAAAACTGGCTGAACTGGTGCCATTAAAGAACAAGTTCACTAAACGTAGTTGCGTCGAAATTTTTCACAACGAACGCACCCAATCCACTCCACTGGACCAAAAACTCATGTTTTGGGGCGTTTCGGACCGTTTTGATACTGCATGAAAATCGATGCAAAAAGGGGCCGAACTGTTGCTATTAACCCACAACTTCGCTAAGCAAAGTTGCGCCGGATTTTTTCGGAACGAATGCACCCGATCCACTCCATTGGACCCAAAACTCATATTTTTGGTCATCTCGCACTGTTTCGTTACTGCACGAAAGTTGGTGCCAAATCGGCCGAACTGGTGCCATTTTTCACTCAAGTTCGCTAAACGAAGTTGCATCTAAATTTTTCGCAACAAACGCACTCGATCCGCTCCATTGGACCCAAAACTCATATTTTTGGTCATTTCGCACTGTTTCGTTACAGCGTGAAAGTCGGTGCAAAACTGGCTGAAGTGGTGCCATTAAAGCACAAGTTCGCTAAGCGAAGTTGCGTCAGAATTTTTAGGAAACAACACACCCGATCCACTCCATTGGACCCAAAACTCATGTTTTGGAGCGTTTCAGACCGTTTCATTACTGCACGAAAGTCGGTGCAAAACTAGCCGAACTTGTGCCATTAACGCAGAAGTTCACTAAACGAAGTCGCATCAAAACTTTTCACAACGAACGCACCCGATCCATTCCATTGTACCCAAAACTCATGTTTTGGTGCTTTCGGACCATTTCATTACTACACGAAAGTCGGTGCAAAACAGGCCGAACTGGTGCCATTAACGCACAAGTTTGCTAAATGAAGTTGCGTCGGAATGTTTCGCAACGAAGGCACCCGATCCACTCCATTGGACCCAAAACTCATATTTTGGGGCGTTTCGGACCGTTTTGTTACTGCATGATAGACGATGCAAAACTGGACGAACTGGTGCCATTAACGCACAAGTTCGCTAAGCGAAGTTGCGTCGGAATTTTTTGGTATGAACGCATCGGATCCGCTCCATTGGACCCAAAACTCATATTTGAGGGGTGTTTTGGACCGTTTTGTTACTGCAGGAAAGTCGGTGCAAAACTAGCCGAACTTGTGCCATTAACGCACAAGTTTGCTAAGCGAAGTTGCGTCGGAATTTCTTGGAACGAAGGCACCCGATCCACTCTCTTGGACCGAAAACTTATGTTTTGCGTCATTTCGCACGGTTTCGTTACTGCATGAAATTCAATGCAAAACTGGCTGAACTGCTGCCATTAAAGCACAAGTTCGCTAAACGAAGTTGCGTCGGATGTCTTCACAACGAACGCACGCGATCCACTCCATTGGACCAAAAACTCATGTTTTGGGGCGTTTCGGACCATTTCGTTACTACATGAAAGTCGGCGCAAAACGGGCCGAACTGGTGCCATTAACGCACAGGTCCACTAAACGAAGTTGCATGGAAATTTTTCGCAAGGAACGCCCCCTATCCACTCCATTGGACCCAAAACTCAGTTTTGGGTCATTCTGCACCATTTCCTTACTGCATAGAAGTCGGTGCAAAACGGGCCGAACTAGTGCCATTACCGCACAAGTACGGTAATCGAAGTTGCGTCGGAATTTTTTGCAATGAACGCACCATATGCACTCCATTAGACCCAAAACTCATGTTTTGGATCGTTTCACACCGTCTCGTTATTGCATGAAAGTCGGTGCAAAACTGGCTGAACTGGTGCCATAAAAGAACAAGTTCACTAAACGTAGTTGCGTCGAAATTTTTCACAACGAACGCACCCAATCCACTCCATTGGACCAAAAACTCATGTTTTGGGGCGTTTCGGACCGTTTTGTTACTGCATGAAAATCGGTGCAAAAAGGGGGCCAAACTGTTGCCATTAACGCACAAGTTCGCTAAGCGAAGTTACGTCGGAATTTTTTGCAACGAATGCACCCGATCCACTCCATTGGACCCAAAATTAATGTTTTGGGGCGTTTCGGACCGTTTCATTACTGCACGAAAGTCGGTGCAAAACTAGCCGAACTTGTGCCATTAACGCACAAGTTCACTAAAATAAGTTGCATCTAAACTTTTCGCAACAAACGCATTCGATCCACTCCATTGTACCCGAAACTCATGTTTTGGGGCGTTTCGGACCATTTCATTACAGCACAAAAGTCGATGCAAAACTGGACGAACTAGTGCCATTAACGCACAACTTCGCTAAGCGAAGTTACGTCGGAATTTTTTGCAACGAATGCACCCGATCCACTCCAATGGACCCAAAATTCATGTTTTGGGGCGTTTCGGACCGTTTCATTACTGCACGAAAGTCGGTGCAAAACTAGCCAAACTTGTGCCATTAACGCACAAGTTCACTAAAATAAGTTGCATCTAAACTTTTCGCAACAAACGCATTCGATCCACTCCATTGTAACCAAAACTCATGTTTTTGGGCGTTTCGGACTATTTCATTACAGCACGAAAGTCGATGCAAAACTGGACGAACTTGTGCCATTAACGCACAAGTTCACTAAACGAAGTCGCATCTAAACTATTCGCAACGAACGCATCCGATCCATTCCATTGTACCCAAAACTCATGTTTTGGTGTGTTTCGGACCGTTTCATTGCTGCACGAAAGTCGGTGCAAAACAGGCCGAACTGGTGCCATTAACGCACAAGTTTGCTAAATGAAGTTGCGTCGGAATGTTTCGCAACGAACGCACCCGATCCACTCCATTGGACCCAAAACTCATATTTTAGGGCGTTTCGGACCGTTTTGTTACTGCATGATACACGATGCAAAACTGGACGAACTGGGGCCATTAACGCACAAGTTCGCTAAGCGAAGTTGCGTCGGAATTTTTTGGAATGAACGCATCGGATCCGCTCCATTGGACCCAAAACTCATATTTGAGGGGTGTTTTGGACCGTTTTGTTACTGCAGGAAAGTCGGTGCAAAACTGGCCGAACTGGTGCCATTAACGCACAAGTTTGCTAAGCGAAGTTGTGTCGGAATTTCTTGGAACGAAGGCACCCGATCCACTCCCTTGGACCCAAAACTTATGTTTTTGGTCGTTTCGCACGGTTTCGTTACTGCATGAAATTCAGTGCAAAACTGGCTGAACTGTTGCCATTAAAGCACAAGTTCGCTAAACGAAGTCGCGTCGGATGTTTTCACAACGAACGCACCCGATCCACTCCATTGGACCAAAAACTCATGTTTTGGGGTGTTTCGGACCATTTTGTTACTACATGAAAGTCGGCGCAAAACGGGCCGAACTGGTGCCATTAACGCACAGGTTCACTAAACGAAGTTGCATGGAAATTTTTGACAACGAACGCATCCAATCCACTCCATTGGACCAAAAACTCATGCTTTGGGGCGTTTCGGACCGTTTTGTTACTGCATGAAAATCGGTGCAAAAAGGGGCCGAACTGTTGCCATTAACGCACAAGTTCGCTAAGCGAAGTTACGTCAAAATTTTTTGCAACGAATGCACCCGATCCACTCCATTGGACCCAAAATTAATGTTTTGGGGCGTTTCGGACCGTTTCATTACTGCACGAAAGTCGGTGCAAAACTAGCCGAACTTGTGCCATTAACGCACAAGTTCACTAAAATAAGTTGCATCTAAACTTTTCGCAACAAACGCATTCGATCCACTCCATTGTACCCGAAACTCATGTTTTGGGGCGTTTCGGACCATTTCATTACAGCACAAAAGTCGATGCAAAACTGGACGAACTAGTGCCATTAACGCACAACTTCGCTAAGCGAAGTTACGTCGGAATTTTTTGCAACGAATGCACCCGATCCACTCCAATGGACCCAAAATTCATGTTTTGGGGCGTTTCGGACCGTTTCATTACTGCACGAAAGTCGGTGCAAAACTAGCCAAACTTGTGCCATTAACGCACAAGTTCACTAAAATAAGTTGCATCTAAACTTTTCGCAACAAACGCATTCGATCCACTCCATTGTAACCAAAACTCATGTTTTTGGGCGTTTCGGACTATTTCATTACAGCACGAAAGTCGATGCAAAACTGGACGAACTTGTGCCATTAACGCACAAGTTCACTAAACGAAGTCGCATCTAAACTCTTCGCAACGAACGCATCCGATCCATTCCATTGTACCCAAAACTCATGTTTTGGTGTGTTTCGGACCGTTTCATTGCTGCACGAAAGTCGGTGCAAAACAGGCCGAACTGGTGCCATTAACGCACAAGTTTGCTAAATGAAGTTGCGTCGGAATGTTTCGCAACGAACGCACCCGATCCACTCCATTGGGCCCAAAACTCATATTTTAGGGCGTTTCGGACCACTTTGTTACTGCATGATAGACGATGCAAAACTGGACGAACTGGGGCCATTAACGCACAAGTTCGCTAAACGAAGTTGCGTCGGAATTTTTTGCAACGAACGCACCCGATCCACTCCATTATACCTGAAGCTTATGTTTTGGGTCATTTCACACGGTTTCGTTACTGCATGAAAGTCGGTGCAAAACTGGCTGAAGTGGTGCCATTAAAGCACAACTTCGCTAAGCGAAGTTGCGTCGGAATTTTTAGGGAACAACGCACCCGATCCACTCCATTGGACCAAAAACTCATGTTTTGGGGCGTTTTGGACCGTTTCATTACTGCACGAAAGTCGGTGCAAAACTAGCCGAACGGTGTGCCATTAATGCACAAAATCACTAAACGAAGTTGCATCTGAATTTTTCGCAACAAACGCACTCGATCCACTACATTGGACCCAAAACTCATGTTTTGGGGCGTTTCGTACCATTTCATTATTGCACGAAAGTCGGTGCAAAATGGGCCGAACTGGTGCCATTAACGCACAAGTTTGCTAAATGAAGTTGTGTCGGAACTCGCAACGAACGCACCCGATCCACTCCATTACACCCAAAACTCATATTTTGGGGCGTTTTGGAATGTTTTGTTATTGCATGATAGACGGTGCAAAACTGGACGAACTGGTGCCATTAACGCACAAGTTCGCTAATCGAAGTTGCGTCGGAAGTTTTCGGAACGAACGCACCCGATCCAGTCCACTGGACCCAAAACTCATGTTTTGTGTCATTTCGGACCGTTTCGTTACTGAACGAAAGTCGGATGCAAAATGGGCCGAACTGTTGCCATTATCGCACAAGTTCGCGAAACGAAGTTGAGTCAAAATTTTCGCAACGAACGCACCCGATCCAATCCATTGGACCAAAAGCTTATATTTTGGGTCATTTCGCACCGTTTCGTTACTGCACGAAAGTCGGTGCCAAAACAGCCGAACTGGTGCCATTAATGCACAAATTCGCTAAACGAAGTTGTGTCGGAATTTTTTGCAATGAACACACCCGATCCACTCCATTGGACCCAAGCTTATGTTTTGGATCGTTTCGCACCATTACGTTACTGCATGAAAGTCGGTGCAAAACTAGTCGAACTTTTCTCATTAACGCACAAGTTTGTTAAACGAAGTTGCGTCTGAATTTTTCGCAACAAACGCACCCGATCCACTCCATTGGACCCAAAACTCATTTTTTGGGGCGTTTCGGACCGTTTCGTTACTGCACGAAAGTCGATGCAAAACGGGCCGAAATGGTGCCATTAATGCACAAGTTCGCCTAACGAAGTTGTGTTAGAATTTTTCGCAACGAATGCACCCGATCCACTCCATTAGACCCAAAATTCATATTTTGGGGCGTTTCGGACCGTTTCATTACTGCACCAAAGTCGGTGCAAAACTAGCCGAACTTATGCCATTAACGCACAAGTTCACTAAAAGAAGATGCATCTAAACTTTTTGCAACAAACGCATTCGATCCACTCCATTGTACCCAAAACTCATGTTTTGGGGTGTTTCGGACCGTTTCATTACTGCACGAAAGTCGGTGCAAAACGGGCCGAACTGGTGCCATTAACGCACAAGTTTGCTAAATGAAGTTGCGTCGGAATGTTTCGCAATGAACGCACACGATCCGCTCCATTGGGCCAAAAACTCATCTTTTGGGGCTTTTCGGACCGTTTTGTTACTGCACGATAGTCGATGCAAAACTGGACGTACTGGTGCCATTAACGCATAACTTCGCTAAGCGAAGTTGCGTTGGAATTTTTAGGAACGAATGCACCATATCCACTCCATTGGACCCAAAACTCATATTTTTCGTCATCTCGCACTGTTTCGTTACTGCATGAAAGTTGGTGCCAAATCGGCCGAACTGATGCCATTAACGGTCAAGTTCGCATGAAAGTTGGTGCAAAACTAGCCAAACTTTTCTCATTAACGCACAAGTTTGTTAAACGAAGTTGCGTCTGAATTTTTCGCAACAAACGCACCCGATCCACTCCATTGGACCCAAAACTCATGTTTTCGGGCGTTTCGGACCGTTTCGTTACTGCACGAAAGTCGTTGCAAAACGGGCCGAAATGGTGCCATTAATGCACAAGTTCGCCTAACGAAGTTGCGTTAGAATTTTTCTCAACAAATGCACTCGATCCACTCCATTGGACCCAAAACTCATGTTTTGGGGCATTTCGGACCGTTTCATTACTGCACGAAAGTCGGTGCAAAACTAGCCGAACTGGTGCCATTAACCCACAGGTTCACTAAGTGATGTTGCGACGGAATTTTTCGCAATGAATGCACCCAATCCACTCCATTGGACCAAAAAATCTTATTTTGGGGAGTTTCGGACCGTTTCATTACTGCACGAAAGTCGGTGCAAAACTAGCCGAACTTGTGTCATTAACGCACAAGTTGACTAAAAAAAGTTGCATCCAAACTTTTCGCAACAAACGCATTCGATCCACTCCATTGTACCCAAAACTCATGTTTTGGGGCGTTTCGGACCGTTTCATTACTGCACGAAAGTTGGTGCAAAACGGGCCGAATTGGTGCCATTAACGCACAAATTTGCTAAATGAAGTTGCGTCGGAATGTTCGCAACGAACGCACCCGATCCGCTCCATTGGACCCAAAACTCATGTTTTGGGGCGTTTCAGACCGTTTCATTACTGCACGAAAGTCGGTGCAAAACTAGCTGAACTTGTGCCATTAACGCACAAGTTCACTAAACGATGTTGCTTCTGAATTTTTCGGAACAAACGCACCTGATCCACTCCATTGTACCCAAAACTCAGGTTTTTTGGCATTTCGGACCGTTTTGTTACTGCACGAAAGTCGGTGCAAAACGAGCCGAACTGGTGCCATTAACGCCCAAGTTTGCTAAATGAAGTTCCGTCGGAATTTTTTGCAAGGAACACACCCGATCCATTCCATTGGACCCAAAACTCATGTTTGTGGGCATTTTGGACCGTTTCGTTACAGCATGAAAGTCGGTGCAAAACTAGCCGAACGTGTGGCATTAACGCACAAAATCACTAAACGAAGTTGCATCTGAATTTTTCGTAACAAACGCACTCGATCCGCTCCATTGGACCCAAAACTCATATTTTTGGTCATTTCGCACCGTTTCGTTACTGCATGAAAGTTGGTGCCAAATCGGCCGAACTGGTGCCATTAACGCACAAGTTCGCTAGGCGATGTTGCATCGGAATTTTTCGGAACGAAGGCACCCGATCCACTCCCTTGGACCAAAAACTCATGTTTTGGGGCGTTTCGCACGGTTTCGTTACTGCATGAAAGTCAGTGCAAAACTAGTTGAACTGGTGCCATTAAAGCACAAGTTCGCTAAACGATGTTGCGTCAGAATTTTTCACAACGAACGCACCCGATCCATTCCATTGGACCAAAAACTCATGTTTTGGGGCGTTTCGGACCATTTCGTTACTGCATGAAAGTCGGTGCAGAACGGGCCGAACTTGTGCCATTAACGCACAGGTTCAGTAAACGAAGTTGCGTGGGAATGTTTCGCAACGAACGCCCCCTATCCACTCCATTGGACACAAAACGCATGTTTTGGGTCATTTTGCACCATTTCCTTACTGCACGAAATTCGGTGCAAAACAGGCCGAACTGGTGGCATTAACGCACAAGTTTGGTAAACGAAGTTGCGTCGGAATTTTTTGCAATGAACGCACCTGATCCACTCCATTAGACCCAAAACATGTTTTGGGTCGTTTCCCACCATCTCGTTACTGCATAAAAGTCGGTGCACAACTTGCTGAACAGGTGCCATTAAAGCACAAGTTCGCTAAACGAAGTTGCGTCGAAATTTTTCAAGACGAACGCACCCAATCCACTCCATTGGACCAAAAACTCATGTTTTGGTGCATTTCGGCCCGTTTTGTTACTGCATGAAAGTCGGTGCAAAACGGGCCGAAATGTTACCATTAACGCACAAGTTCGCTAAGCGAAGTTGCATCAGAATTTTTCGCAACGAATGCACCCGATCCACTCCATTCGACCCAAAATTCATGTTCTGGGGCATTTCGAACTTGTGCGTTAATGGCACCAGTTTGGCCGTTTTGGCACCGACTTTCGTGCAGTAACAAAACGGTGCGAAATGACCCAAAATATGAGATTTTTGTCCAATGGAGTGGATCGGGTGCGTTCGTTGCGAAAATTTCGACTCAACTTCGTTTCGCGAACTTGTGCGATAATGGCAACAGTTCGGCCCATTTTGTACCGACTTTCGTGCAGTAACGAAACGGTCCGAAACGACACAAAACATGAGTTTTGGGTCCAGTGGAGTGGATCGGGTGCGTTCGTTCCGAAAACGTCTGAGGCACCTTCGTTTAGCGAACTTGTGCGTTAGTGGCACTAGTTCGGCTAGTTTTGCACCGACTTTCGTGCAGTAACAAAACGGTGCAAAACGACCCAAAACATAAGCTTTGGGTCCAATGGAGTGCATCGGGTGCGTTCGTTCCAAAACTTTCCGACGTAACTTCGCTTAGCGAACCTGTGCGTTAATGGCACCAGTTCGTCCAGTTTCCACCAACTTTCGTGTAGTAACAAAACGGTCCGAAACGCCCCAAAACATGAGTTTTGGGTCCAATGGAGTGGATCGGGTGCGTTCGTTGCGAAAATTCTGACGCAACTTCATTTAGCAAACTTGTGCATTAATGGCACCGTTTCGGCCCGTTTTGCACCGACTTTCGTGCAGTAATGAAACGGTACGAAACGCCCCAAAACATGAGTTTTGGGTCCAATGGAGTGGATCGAGTGCGTTTGTTGCAAAAAATTCAAATGCAACTTTGTTTAGTGATTTTGTGCGTTAATGGCACACGTTTGGCTAGTTTTGCACCGACTTTTGTGCTGTAACGAAACGGTCCAAAACGCCCCAAAATAAGAGTTTTGGGTCCATGGAATGGATCGGGTGCGTTCGTTGTGGAAAAATTCCGACGCAACTTCAGTTAGCAACCTTAGGCGTTAATGGCACCACTTCGGCCCGTTTTGCAACGACTTTCGTGCAGTAATGAAACGTTCCGAAACGCACCAAAACATGAGTTTTGGGTACAATTGAATGGATCGGATGCTTTTGTTGCGAAAAGGTTTAGATGCAACTTCGTTTAATGAACTTGTGCGTTAATGGCAAAAGTTCGGCTAGTTTTGCACCGACTTTCGTGCAGTAATGAAACGGTCTTAAACGCCCCAAAATATGAGTTTTGGGTCCAGTGGAGTGCATCGGGTGCGTTGTTTCCTAAAAATTCCGACGCAACTTCGCTTAGCGAACTTGTGCTTTAATGGCACCACTTCAGCTAGTTTTGCACGGACTTTCATGCAGTAACGAAACCATGTGAAACGACCCAAAACATAAGCTTCGGGTATAATGGAGTGGATCGGGTGCCTTCGTTCCGAAAACTTCCGCCGCAACTTCGCTTAGCGAACTTGTGCGTTAATGGCACCAGTTCGTCTAGTTTTGCATCGACTATCGTGCAGTAACAAAACGATCCGAAACGCCCCAAAATATGAGTTTTTGGCCCAATGGAGCGGATCGGGTGCGTTCGTTGCAAAATATTCCGACGCAACTTCATTTAGCAATATTGTGCGTTAATGGCACCAGTTCGGCTCGTTTTGCACCGACTTTCGTGCAGTAATGAAACGGTCCAAAACGCCCCAAAACATGAGTTTTGGGTACAATGGAGTGGATCGAATGCGTTTGTTGCGAAACGTTTAGATGCAACTTCTTTTAGTGAACTTGTGCGTTAATGACACAAGTTCGGCTAGTTTTGCACCGACTTTCGTGCAGTAATGAAACGGTCCGAAACTCCCAAAACATGAATTTTGGGTCCAATGGAGTGGATCGGGTGCATTCGTTGCGAAAAATTCCGTCGCAACTTCACTTAGCGAACTTGTGCGTTAATGGCAACAGTTTGGCCCGTTTTGCACCGACTATCATGCAGTAACAAAACGGTCCGAAACGCCCCAAAACATGAGTTTTTGGTCCAATGGAGTGGATTGGGTGCGTTCGTTGTGAAAAATTTCTACGCAACTTCGTTTAGCGAACTTGTGCTTTAATGGCACCAGTTCAGCCAGTTTTGCACCGACTTTCATGCAATAACGAGACGGTGTGAAACGACCCAAAACGAGTTTTGGATCTAATGGAGTGGATTGGGTGCGTTCATTGCAAAAAATTCCGACGCAACTTCGGTTACCGAACTTGTGCGTTAATGGCACTAATTCGGCCCGTTTTGCACCGACTTTTGTGCAGTAAGGAAATGGTGCAAAATGCCCAAAACTTGAGTTTTGGGTCCAATGGAGTGGATAGGGGGCGTTCGTTGCGAAAAATTTTCACGCAACTTCATTTAGTGAACCTGTGCGTTAATGGCACCAGTTCGGCCCGTTTTGTTCGGCTCGTTTTGCACCGACTTTCTTGCAGTAACGAAATGGTCTGAAACGCCCCAAAACATGAGTTTTTGGTCCAATGGAGTGGATCGGGTGCGTTCGTTGTGAAAACATCCGACGCAACTTTGTTTAGCGAACTTGTGCGTTAATGGCACCAGTTCGGCCAGTATTGCATCGACTTTCCTACAGTAACAAAATGGTCCAAAACGCCCCTAAAATATGAGTTTTAGGTCCAATGGAGCGGATCCAGTGCGTTCATTCCAAAAAATTCCGACGCAACTTCGCTTAGCGAACTTGTGCGTTAATGGCACCAGTTCGTCCAGTCTTGCATCGTCTATCATGCAGTAACAAAACGGTCCGAAACGCCCCAAAATATGAGTTTTGGGTCCAATGGAGTGGATCGGGCGCGTTCGTTGCGAAACATTCAGACGCAACTTCATTTAGCAAACTTGTGCGTTAATGGCACCAGTTTGGCCCGTTTTGCACCGACTTTCGTGCAGTAATGAAACGGTCCGAAACGCCCCAAAACATGAGTTTTGGGTACAATGGAGTGGATCGGGTGCATTCGTTGCGAAAAATTCCGTCGCAAGTTCACTTAGCAAACTTGTGCGTTAATGGCAACAGTTCGGCCCGTTTTGCACCGACTTTCGTGCAGTAAGGAAACGGTCCGAAACGCCCCAAAACATGAGTTTTTGGTCCAATGGAGTGGATTGGGTGCGTTCTTTGTGAAAAATTTCTACGCAACTTCGTTTAGCGAACTTGTGCTTTAATGGCACCAGTTCAGCCAGTTTTGCACCGACTTTCATGCAGTAACGAGACGGTGTGAAACGACCCAAAACGAGTTTTGGATCTAATGGAGTGGATTGGGTGCGTTCATTGCAAAAAATTCTGACGCAACTTCGTTTACCGAACTTGTGCGTTAATGGCACTAATTCGGCCCGTTTTGCACCGACTTTTGTGCAGTAAGGAAATGGTGCAGAATGCCCAAAACTTGAGTTTTGGGTCCAATGGAGTGGATAGGGGGCGTTCGTTGCGAAAAATTTTCACGCAACTTCATTTAGTGAATCTGTGCATTAATGGCACCAGTTCGGCCCGTTTTGTTCAGCCCGTTTTGCACCGACTTTCTTGCAGTAACGAAATGGTCTGAAACGCCCCAAAACATGAGTTTTTGGTCCAATGGAGTGGATCGGGTGCGTTCGTTGTGAAAACATCCGACGCAACTTCGTTTAGCGAACTTGTGCTATAATGGCAACAGTTCAGCCAGTTTTGCACTGAATTTCATGCAGTAACGAAATGGTCTGAAGTTAATGGCACCAGTTCGGCCAGTATTGCACCGACTTTCCTGCAGTAACAAAACGGTCCAAAACGCCCCTAAAATATGAGTTTTGGGTCCAATGGAGCGGATCCAAAACGCCCCTAACATAAGTCCGTTTTGCACCGACTTTCGTGCAGTAATGAAACGGTCCGAAACGCCCCAAAACATGAGTTTTGGGTACAATGGAGTGGATCGAATGCCTTTGTTGCGAAAAGTTTAGATGCAACTTCTTTTAGTGAACTTGTGCATTAATGACACAAGTTCGGCTAGTTTTGCACCGACTTTCGTGCAGTAATGAAACGGTCCGAAACTCCCCAAAACATGAATTTTGGGTCCAATGGAGTGGATCGGGTGCATTCGTTGCGAAAAATTCCATCGCAACTTCACTTAGCAAACTTGTGCGTTAATGGCAACAGTTCGGCCCGTTTTGCACTGACTTTCATGCAGTAACAAAACGGTCCGAAACGCCCCTAAAATATGAGTTTTTGGTCCAATGGAGTGGATTGGGTGCGTTCGTTGTGAAAAATTTCTACGCAACTTCGTTTAGCGAACTTGTGCTTTAATGGCACCAGTTCTGTCAGTTTTGCACCGACTTTCATGCAGTAACGAGACGGTGTGAAACGACCCGAAACGAGTTTTGGATCTAATGGAGTGGATCGGGTGCGTTCATTTCAAAAAATTCTGACACAACTTCGTTTACCAAACTTGTGCGTTAATGGCACTAATTCGGCCCGTTTTGCACCGACTTTGGTGCAGTAAGGAAATGGTGCAGAATGCCCAAAACTTGAGTTTTGGGTCCAATGGAGTGGATAGGGGGCGTTCGTTGCGAAAAATTTCCACGCAACTTCATTTAGTGAACCTGTGCGTTAATGGCACCAGTTCGGCCCGTTTTGCACCGACTTTCATGCAGTAACGAAATGGTCTGAAACGCCCCAAAACATGAGTTTTTGGTCCAATGGAGTGGATCGGGTGCGTTCGTTGTGAAAACATCCGACGCAACTTCGTTTTGCGAACTTGTGCTTTAATGGCACCAGTTTAGCCCGTTTTGCACCGACTTTTGTGCAGTAAGGAAATGGTGCAGAATGCCCAAAACTTGAGTTTTGGGTCCAATGGAGTGGATTTGGTGCGTTCGTTGTGAAAAATTTCTACGCAACTTCGTTTAGCGAACTTGTGCTTTAATGGCACTAGTTCAGCCAGTTTTGCACCGACTTTCATGCAGTAATGAGACAGTGTGAAACAACCCAAAACATGAGTTTTGGGTCTAATGGAGTGGATCGGGTGCGTTCATTGCAAAAAATTCCGACGCAACTTCGTTTACCGAACTTGTGCGTTAATGCCACTAGTTCGGCCCGTTTTGCACCGAATTTCGTGCAGTAAGGAAATGGTGCAAAATGACCCAAAACATGCGTTTTGTGTCCAATGGAGTGGATAGGGGGCGTTCGTTGCGAAACATTCCCACGCAACTTCGTTTACTGAACCTGTGCGTTAATGGCACAAGTTCGGCCCGTTCTGCACCGACTTTCATGCAGTAACGAAATGGTCCGAAACGCCAAAAACATGAGTTTTGGGCGGTGGAGTGGATCGGGTGCGTTCGTTGCGAAAAATTCTGACGCAACTTTGTTTAGTGAATGATGAGGACATCATTGGCACAACCATGCCTATAGGACCAATTACTCGAGCACGAGCACGATAACTAAATTATCACGTAAAGTCGTTCCTTGTTGTCCAAACAAGTTATTCTCCATATGGGGTGCTACTAAAGTCTTGTGCTAACTTTCTTATGATTAGGAACTTGAAAGACGAATCAGATTGGAGAAAGCACTACAAGACAACAAACAAGTGGAAGGAGGCATGAGTAAACGAAGGATGGGACCAAAGAATCAGACTGCAAGTTCGGATAGCTTGTTCGGGCCTTCAGGAACTGATAACTTCCACGGACATAATTCTTTGCTCCGAAGGGTGTTGGAGGCTCATGAGCACTTGATGGAAAGCCCTTGAAGCCTAATTTCCGATGGATTTTAGAAACACTGCAAGATTCCATCGGAGTCGCCCAGCAACTACAAAGAGATGTTCGGACCTCCAGTTTTGGGCTGACAGACTTGTATCGAGTGAAGCCCACTACGGGCCCATTCTATGCTAGGGTTTCCACCCTCCCACACCTCCTGGCTGTCTCCCATGTATAAATACATGCTCCAGCAGCCAGGAGAAGGTTGGGTTTTATTTTATTGTAAGTTTAGCTTCAGCTACTTTCTGGTGAGCGCGTGTGTCAATTAGACCACCCGTTTGCTTGATTCAAGACCCCAACTCATGATTCAGTTTCAGCCTTTGGCTTGATTTTCGTGAGTTGTTTCCTGTGTTTCCATTCTAGCAAAGCATGTCATGCTCATCAAATTCATTATCTACTTTTAACTCCCAATAAATATATGCTTTAGGATCAAACTCACCAGCATATGAAGGCAAGTGTTGAATGATATCCTGAATATGAGGGTGTAGTTTCATTAGCCCAAAAATCTCCACATCACCAGCCATGATTAGTAGAAAACAAGAAACACAAAAATAATATGTATCCTCCTGTCAACTACTAGAATGTGTCGGTTGTAATTCTCTCAAACTCAACTTGTTTAAAACGACCTCTTAAAAAAACTTACCAAGCCAAAACAGGAGGTGACGGCAACCAACAATTCTGCAACCATGGAACGAAGTGTATCGGTGCCGCAGCAACAAAAACCTATCAAGCTGTAGTTGAATATGTGGAGCTGTAGGTGGGCTGAAGCAAGGGAAAGAATACTAGCACCACGTTAGTCACAAAAGCAAGTTGAATAATCGTTAAACGACGGTACTGTGCTGGTCCTAGCCTAGACCGTGCTAGAGGCGCGAGTTTGGACACATAGGAAGTCACAACACACCACTTGAACCAAAAGAGAAAGACAAAGAACAGCCCCTTTCTTTTCCTTTTCTCTTCTTCTCTTTTTCTTCTTTTCTTATTCTTTTTTCTCCATTTTTTAGGGGACTAAAATATTTTGATTGACAACCAAAACAAAAAGATTACTGCATACAACCTCTACCAACTCAGATTGACAGAACTTGTTTCAGATAGCAAGATGCGCAAATCTCGAAGTCGATTCTAGAGCGCTCAGATAGAGTTTGTGACCAAGGTCAGATCCGTTGGAAATTCTACGAGTTAAGCTTTCTAGATTGTATTAAAACTCCCAAATCGGAGACCGGACACAAAAACTACCGCAGTTTTCTTCCCATGCTGAGTTGAAACTCTGAAACAAATTGATTTGACAAGAACTCGAAACTCTAAAGGACTAAACTAAGACCAGCAACTCGACGCAACCAATGCAACCGAAGACTCAACAAGCCCTAACTAAGCAGTACTAGTAAAAGGCTTAAAAGGTCTATAGGATTGCAAGCAAACTAATCTACTAAATACTTTTGGCTTTCTGTGGACAATAGGAGATTAAAAACAACGGAGGATTGGAAGTCTCTCACCGAACAACCTTGCTCTAATTACCAACTGATGTGAACTCGCTAGGGTTTGTTCCTGATCTTTCAGTGAGAGGGGATGGATAACTCAATTGGTGGATGGAGACGGCGTTCACGGCCTGACTACAGCCTTCTAGGGACGCTGCGCCTTAGCAACCCATACACCAACTCCAATGGCTGCCGCAATCTTGTGGTGCGCGACACCCGGCCACTAGGGTACTCGTCCTGCAAGCAGTCGAAGAAAAAGCAAAAACAAGTAGAACAAGCAACTCAATTGCAAATATGAAGATAAAAACCAATCTAAACTCAAAAGATGGGGTTCTGAATCGAGTAGAACGGATGGTCTAGCCCACACACGCGTCTACAAGGTTCAACAAAACAAAACCCAATCTGTTTCTGGCGGCTATGGAGGTATATGAGAGGGTAGGGGACGATCAGGACGTGGTGGGGGTTGTCCCATAACCCTAGGACGCGCCCCTATTGAGCTCCACTTGATACGCGACCCATCAGACCCATCAAGCAGAAAAGATCTCTGTATTATATCAACGATTGCGCCCAGCTCGGGGAGATATGGATATGATTCCGGATCCATATGAAAGCAGATTTGATAAGGATTCCATCAAGTACTTGAACGCCCAAAACGAAGTCCGGATGTAGTCGTGGCGGCCATCAGAAGTTGTCGTTGTCCTGCAGTCCGAATCCACCCTGAAACGTGTTGGATTGGATCTCTTTCTTTCCTTGGGCCAAAAGTGACGTGGTGGCCTAGTGGAGGATGTTGGGAATACTTGGGCTTGGTCCCCAATCAACTTCTTTGGTCTTCCATACCTTCCATGTGTGTTTAACACTCTTTTTTATCCATGTATGTATTTCTGAAAATGAGAATGAACCCACACCATGGCGCAACATCAATTTATCAAATGTATCAAGTATAATCATGATAAAGAATGGTTTCACCTTTGAATTAAAAGTTTCTAATGTGGTTGTATCCAAGCAGGTGATATCCTCATCAAACTCTGCACCACCACCGAAAAGGTGGAAGATTGATTTCGAAGAGTAAAAACCAACTCCAAGTCACCACTGAAGGGTGAAAAATGAAGGGTAAAAATAACCTGAAGTCGCCGCCGAAGGGTGAAAAATGAGGGTAAAAATCAACTGAAGTCACCGTCGAAGGGTGAAAATCAACTTTGTCACCACCAAAGGGTGAAAATCAACTGAATCACCAACGAAGGGTGAAAATCTAGTGAGTCACTGATGAATGGTGAAAATCAACTGCGTCACCGACGAAGGGTTAAAATCAACTACATCACCGCCGAAGGGTGAAAATCAACTGCGTCAGCGACGAAGGGTGAAAATCAACTGCATCACCGACGAAGGATGAAAATCAACTGAATCACCGACGAAGGGTGAAAATCCACTGAATCACCGATGAAGGGTGAAAATCAACTGAATCATCGACGAAGGGTGAAAATCAACTGCGTCACCGAGGAAGGGTGAAAATCAACTGAATCACCGACGAAGGGTGAAAATCAACTGAATCACCGATGAAGAGTGAAAATCAACTATGTCACTAACGAATGGTGAAAATCTACAAAAATATTCTCTTGGCCGAAGGTGCTTCTCACCTCTCTTTTCTCTCTTGGGCGCCAAACTGTTGGGGATCTGACTCCGCCAACAGTCAAAAGAGAGAGAGAGGAAGAAGAGAACTCCGAAGGTACATTTGAGAGATGAAGGTGCAACACAAGTGGGCAAGTGAAGTGTGCATAAGTCAGTCCCCCTCTTGACCCCTTGGGTCATTTATATATAGGATGAGAGGGAAGTGGCAATTTGCCCCCAGCCCCCTGGTGCGTACAATATTCATAAATAGGCCATCGGGCCCTTACATGAGGCCCATTTACTACATGGCTAGGCCATTCCCCCAACAGTGTTGTAGTTTGCTATGGGAGCTCAGACGTAGTTAGATTGCAGTACTAATCAATAGGGTAGACATGGGGTCTAGGCTAGGGGTTATCCTTCGTTTGCCTTACATCCCACGGATTGCTAGAGGTAGGTCGTAGGTGGTGACAGCCATATCGGTCCTTTGTAACCCTCCACGTTTGGATATAGCGTAGAGCTGTTGGCCGGAGTCACCTGGTAGACCAGGAGTAAGCCGGTGCCTGAAGCGAGTATCTTTAATCGAGAGATCGACCTTTAACTAGTGTGATGTCCTTGGACCGACCAGAATAAAAGTTAGTGCACACACGTTCCCTCGGATTCGATAACCCTTGGAATACTCTGAGGTGAAAGCTACAATGGTGTCCATGCACTTGCGGATTTATTCACATATCGCTAAAATACCCAACAAGCTTTCTTCGTACCTAGTCATCCTCGTATCTTTTTTTTCTTCTACCTTTACCCCCGCTACCCATGGAGAAGCCATCCTTTAAAAGCCTCTCTATCCTAAGGGATTTATTCATTATCCTTTTCAATTTTCTTTCTGCTATCTTTACCCCCGCTACCATGGAGCAACCTCCTATCCAAAGCCTCTCTGCTCCTAAGGGCGAGTTTTACGAGCCACCACCATCTGAACACCCAATTCTAACATCTGGCTATGAACTTCATCCCGATCTTATTGCTATGGTTCAGGAATCTTCCTTCTCCGGGTTAGATAGCGAAAACCCATACCATCATCTGCGAGAGTTTGAGCAAGTGTGTTCATGCTATGCCATCGCGGGCATGTCACATGATACCCTCTGGTGGAAGTTGTTTCCCTTTTCTCTTGTAGAGGAGGCTAGACAATGGTACACGCGTACCATAGGGAGTGTAAACGGAAGCTGGGTGAACTCAGATACAAGTTTTGTCTCTCGTTCTTTCCCAGTCCCGTGTCACCACTCTACAAAGGGATATCCTCTGCTTTCAGCAAAATGAGAAGGAATCCATAGGTGCGGCATGGGCTAGATTTTCACTTTTAGTGAAGTCCGGCCTTGTCCTGTCGATACCTGATCATGTGTTGCCTAAACATTTTTACACGGGACTGGACATGGAATCCGCCTTTTATCTTGATGTTACCTCTGGAGGGTCTTTCGCCCACAAGACTCCAGCCAAAGGTTGGGAAATCCTAGATTGCATCACCAAGAACACCTCCTTCGTAGTCGAGTCTAAACCCCTTCGAGAAGAGCGCAAGTCGAGCCATGAGCATCTTCTAGCGGCCGAATCCGATCTTTCACCTTCCACATCCTCAGATTTCGCCATAGAACCCTCATCCGAACCAGGAACATTGGACGGAGAAGAAATTCAACCCTTGAAGGTCCCTTATCAATTCGAGGATGATCCATTTGGAAACCATAGAAACACCTCAAATCTCTTTGATGCCCAATTAGGGAAGAAACCTTCTTCTGTCCACACCGAGCAATCTAGAAATCCCTTGATAGAACCTTCCCTCAGGCCTACGGTGCCTCCTTTACCTTCAGATCCTCCCAACGAAGTAATTCTCAAGGAGGTCATAAAGGAGGAATGGTCGGATGGAGTGAGATGTTTTTCCGAAGCGATTTGGATTAGTTCACACTCTACGATCATTCCTTGCTCTGTAAGGGGAATTACCGTAGAAGCCCATCATAACCCCATCATGGAGGTCAATATCATGCCATGGCACTTAGCGTACACTCTTTTGGGCAATGTTTTGCTAAGACCATCCGACAAGCTCCTCAAAAGTTGTCCCTTTGGACACATCTTTGAATGTCGGGGGGTCGCAAGTGCCGTGCCGCTCACAATAGACAAAATCTAGGTCAACCTAGACTTTCACATCTTTGATATCCTCAATTTTGATCTTCTTCTAGGCTACCCGCTAGAGAAACTTCTCGATGCACCTCAAGGGAGCCTAGATGAAAAGCTTAGGGAAACCGCTTCTACCACTGCTACCTCTTGTTTAGAAAATCCTATGGTGAAGCCTCTTCCCAAGCAAAACCCACTCGAGAAGATGATGCATGTATCTCCGTTCATATCATCCGAGCCCGTTCTCTTTGAGGTTGCAAAATTTGTAACTCACGAAAAGCATGACTTGGAAGAAATCCTTGACCTTTGTGAAGACGAATGATCATTATCACCATTAATTGAGTTTGGGCCTCTTCCCACTGGCCCGGAGTATGTTGTTCTCGACCACGATCGAGATCCAACCAATATCTATCACGGCGAATCTCTTGAGAGGGAGAATCCATGGGCCATGGAATTTTGCGAGGTGTTGACTCTGGAGTCCAAAGGAAATCATAGATGAGCATGGTAGTTTCATTCTTGAAATACCACAAGAAACATGCTCGTATAATGCATCTCCAGAGTCAGCCACACTTTGTGCCCCAAGCACGCACAAGGACTGCAACCACCTTAAGGTCCTCTCTTGCAAAACCTTTAGAAGGCTAGTTGTAGATGCATATATTTATCATAAACACTACAAATTCCGTGGATGCACTATGGCACTAACCTTGCAGCTAAAGCTTCAATGACACATCAACAATTTGTGGTGAGAGGGGAATGACATCGCTAGTGATAGTTGCAAGAGGAAGTTTCCATGGTCGAGCTTGTGACCATAAACAAAGCGCTGCCGGGAGATAGCCCGGATTATCATTTCCCTTTCGAATAAAAGCAAGATCATGTCTTTAGGATAAACTCTCCTTCGGGTATTTTTGGTTGCTAACCATTTTAGGTGAAGATTAAAAAGAACAACGGATAGGTGACACCTAAGAACATGAGAGCTACACCGACTACGACACCATGGTAATTCTTGGTGAGGGAACAATTATGAAGGGAAGCTTGAACTCCACACACTTGAGTTGTGTAGCTCAGCAATGCAAACTTCAAGTGTGGGGGAGGTATGTAAGTATCCCGAGTAAGTTCCTTTCGTGCCAAATCTTATCTTGGTTTGGAGTTGGTGTTAGTTCTTGCATTTTGCCCCACTAAAAATAACAATAATAAAAAAATCGCAAAAATATTTGACTTCAAACAAAGGCTCTCTGGTTCTCAAACCAGCAGAGTCCCCCTTTTTGTTTCCACCATTTTATTCTGAATACAGCACCAGGTACAAGCACAAGTGTGGGGGAGATCTCTCAAGTTCATCATCAACATCAACACTCGAGATCTCCCACAATGGTGGTGCACAGCATCGACTACACCAACTTCATAAGGGATAAGGCGTGGGCACAGAGAGAGTCATCTGCCCCCGTGGTTTGGCTGAATCACCACTGGTTCGCGTCGATCCCCATCTTCTTCAAGAGCGATGTCATGTGCACCCTCTACCTCTCAACTCTCCTTGATTCATGAGTTTAAATGAATCTCATCTCTAATCATTGAAGAAATTAAACTTGAAATTGAAATGAACCTTGGCTAAAAAACATGCTCTTTATGGTTGGCATACATGTACTATATTCCTCGCTTGCACCTGTTTGCTTGTGAACCTATATCTTTAGGAAAGCATGCTACCTAAGTTTTTGATGTTTGAGATATGTCATGATAAAATGAACTTTGCTCTGTCCTGTCCAAAGTACTTGGGAAATTTATCCTGAAAAAACAATGACCTAGCTAGCTCCTCAATCATATGCCTTCATCCTACCAAAGCCAAAGCCATATGTTGATCATATTGGAAAACCTATACACATTTGTTGCTTGCTATCATGTTGAGTTTTGCCATATTGTTGTGACGCTTGTGGAATACTCTTTGTACTTTGTACTTCCATGATCAAGATCATGTACACTCCACTTCCACATACTAGACTTCTACTGGAAGCTAGTATCCATCCATCCAACAAATGAAACTCCACATGTGTTGTGACCTCTCTCTCCAAAAGTATCTTTGCAAAAGAGACATGGGCTATGCAAAAAAATAAAAGAAAAGAAAAAAGCCATGCTCAAACCATGATAAAAAAAAGAGAGAAGAGAAAAAGGAAAAAGATAGCCCATCTCCAAAAGAAAGAGAGAAAGGAGAGAGATGGAATCATATAAAAGGAGTCCATACAACATTCCACTATATTCCACCCACACATTTGCACATCTTGATTAGATTGTATGACTTGTATCCTATTTGGATCCGATCTTTGGTTTGCAACATATGTGATGCAGGTATGCCTCATCTTCATCCCTACCTTGAGCCCCACATAAGCCTTATTAGAAGTAGGGTGAAGAAAGGCAAGTTAATGCCTTGGTGAGGATTATACACATTGAGTGATCTGGGAGAATCATTTGAGGAGCTATGTAAGGTTATCTTTTAAAAAGCATTGCCAAAAACCCAAGTTACCAAGACAAAGAGTGGATGGGATTTGAATCAAGACCGTTTCAGTCATCAACCGCCCAAGGTAACATGATAGACACTCCAAAAAGTTCGCAAGTACAGGTATAGCTTGGAATATCTTATTTGTTTGCCCCTTACCATAAGGAGATATGTTCCACCTTAGACCTTGCCCTTCACTCGAGGACGAGCAAAGGCAAAGTGTGGGGGTGTTGTTGTCGGTGGCGGCAGCGTCTTTCTTTTTTTTGAACGGAAGCGTCTGCTGCAGTGCAGGCAACCTGGGATGTTAATAGTTGATGTTGGGTTGTTTAATGGGCTGTAGGATCATGTATCTGTTCTGTTGACCATGTGTGGTGTCAATTGCAAATCTGACGATCCAACAAGCTGGACATCCCTCTAGTGTACTTCAAGGTATGTCAGATGATCTGGTTCCAAGCAAAGAATACTAGCATGATAAGTCACCTGACCACACATATTGTATGTCAAATGCAATGCCCATGTAGTTTGGGAACATGAATCTTGTAGTTAGCTCAGTACAATGTATGTGTTCTAAATGCTTAGTTCTGGGCATGTACTTAGTTCAGTCCATGGATCAAACAAATTTTTTTGTTAGTATGACTTATGACTGGATTCTTTAATAGGGTGACGGCATGAAGGGATAGTGCACTTGGCCTACATTCGTGTTTACTGCAGAGGTTGCAGTTTCTTGACAACAAAATAATCAATGCTGTATCAGGTCCCAACATGAAAGTTGGCGTGACAAACTCCTATCCCCAAGTAGCAGATATTGGTAGGGAGTATGCAGCACTTGATCAAGTTTATATAAATCATATTATTTCTCATAAACATATTAGGAGATGAAGGGGCAATTGTAAGCACGTCTGAGGTGATTGCCACTTTGCAAGGTGCTATATTAACCATAATTTGATCTGTGTCAAAAAGCTCCACATATTTATGTCATTGTTATTTCAAGAATCAAGGTTTCCCAAGACCATAGGGCCCTGTTTGTTTCCGCTTTTCTCAGACACACTTAGATTATAAGCTAAGCGAAAATTTTCTCACTTCTTGCTTTTTGCTTCACTTCTCGTAGTACAACTCTTTGAAGTAGATTGCCACATAAGCGAAAATAAGCAGGCGTTTGGTGGAATTATCGCTTATTTCCGCCGACAAGCCGAATATAATCGGCAGGGCATTAGGTCTATGACTGATATCCCACCTTGATTGTATGGACAATGATTAATTTGATTAGTTAGTGGCACTGAGGAGACTATTAGCATAGTGCTAACTGCTAACTACTTTAGTTCTTCAAAACACGTTGCAAGTCATTAGAAGAATGAAAGTGCTCTCATTTGGACTGCTGTTATTTTTCATGTTGCGATTTTTGTGCTAAATGAAATAAAGTTACACAATATAAATTTCATTTCACAAAATGGACACATATAGTCCAAAAATAGTTGGATAGATATCTATGCAGTCATTTCCATCGATTCATTCAAACAATTATTATACTATTTCTTTTGCTCAGCGCTAATCCCTTCGTCCAAAAAGGAGTCATTCTAGGATTCAAATTTTGTCCTAGAAAATAAGAGATTTTACCATATTTAAAAAATGCATGTGCATATAAGAATCAATTACTGCCAAATATGGATAATAAATAGAGACAAACATGGTCATTTTACCTTCTTGTTAATCTGTCCAAAAATTTCTAGAATAACTTGTATTTTGGGATGGATGGAGTGTAATATAAATTTTATCGGTAGCAACATTTTTTTCTATACTATAAAGAATGAAAACTTTTGATAGCACATTTTACCGCCAAAAATTATCTATACTCCTCACAATGGCCCCACCTGGCAGCTGGGGGATCGGCCTGACGGAGGGCAGACCGATGGAAATTGAATGTTCTAGAATGATTCCGCCAAATGCCTCAATCTTTTTTCACCGTGCCTCTCCGCTTACCTGCCCGTGGTCGCCGTGGATTCTCTTACTTCCTCAAGGGAAGTCACGGCTGACTTTATCCCTCTCTGATGCCCTCCATTCTCCATCCTAGGGCTGCCTCATTTTTTCTAGTGCACAATAGTTAGCCTAGGTGAAGTTTTAGCCCAAATAAGTGCCTAGTTCGGGATGCAAATTATCCAAGCTCGAGATTGAGACGATAAGCAGGCATGAAGCAAATAACTGTAGTCTTTTGAACAGTTTCATACACTAAATAACCAAAATAATCTCCACCGAATGTCAATATGGATTTTTACAGATTACTCTAGAGTTCTCAGACCACTGAATCTCCACCAAAAGACATCAGTCGGTATAGTTTAGCACTAAATTTTCAACAAAGTGTCCCACACATTCATCACAAAAGAACAAAATAGCCTCCCATGTGGCATCAACTACTAAATCAGAGGCCTAAGGAAGATCTTGAACAGATATGTCATCAATGTCACTAGAACCCCTGCAAAGCCAAATGCAAAATTGAAAAGTTAGAATGTGCTCAAAGAAGTTGCAGTAGAGCAATATGGACATAACATTACCGTCAGCAAATCTGTGAAGCTAGTGAAGGCGTTGCAGTACTTATAAAGCTGCATTGGCACTTGAGTTTCTACACCACTTTCCACCCTCTTCTTGCTGCATAAAAGCATCCAAGCTTGTTATTTAGCTAGTAGTGATGAATATGGACAAAATAGTCCAAGAATTTTAAGCAACATACACTAGATGTATTTGGCACTTTCTTTGTGTACTTCCGTGTCTTGTCGAGCCAAGTTCCTTGTCGTTTTGAATTTTTTTTGTTGAACCTCTCTTTTCTTTAAGCGTGCAGCACTGAGCAAATCTTCATTTTGTTGAACTTCAGGTTGGACAATATATGAATCACACAAAATACTTGTAGATGCACTTATTTTTTTCTCTATTTGTTTGCCAAGACAATCAAGAGCATTGTCCACCAATAGGCAACATTCCAGAAAGCTTGCAACTTGATACGCCAAATTTAAAAATTTGTGAGACATAGTCTTATAGCGAAGCATAGCATCTAATTTGGATTTTCAATAATGCTCCTTCCTTTGTTGTCTTGTATAGTTCCATACCTTGCTTCCCTTGTCTAGCGCTTGAAAACATAATGGTTCGGCAATAACTTGATATTCATCTTGTCAAGAATTTTCAACGCATGTGAACACAACACCCCTGTCCTATTAAACTGCTCACAGCTACATAAAATTGTTTGCTCCAAAGGATTGCCAACAACTATGCGCTCTTTTTCAGAACTGAAATCACCATCGGACCTCACAATTGCAACAACATAGGTGTTATTTTCATTCAATTCTCTAACACATGCAGCCATGGATCTTTCATATTCAGCTTGGAATGCTTCAAATATTGGGGCTGTGTAAGGTTTCTCGGCTTGCAGTAGCATAGGTGTCTTCATTCTTATCCTAGGTTTCTTTTTTCGAGATTCAAATTCTTCATTTAGTTCCTTATTTCTTTTTGCCATTTCAAAATGCTTCAAAAAATGAATGATATAAAAATCTGATTTCAAATGGTTTTTTATGTCACTATTGAAACTCTCACTTACTTGTGTGCTTCTCATTCCCAATGTGAAAACATCCCTCATGTAACATTCAACCCATTTTTCCTTGAACTTGTATATGCTATCTAGCCATGATGTCTGCTTTTCTCCACCTTATTCCTCATGATATTAAATGCTTCTTGAAATGCTTCCTTGTCCACGATGTTATACATGCAAGCACTAAAATCTGAGAGAATATGAGATTCTTCATCTCCATCTTTTTTCTATTTTTGGAAGGATCTTCATCTTTTTTTCTTATTGTGTAAGTGTTAACATCATTCTGCATAATGTGATGGGTGCACAAACCATGCCATGCTTCTATAAATACCTCCTGAATAGCATTTCTCAATGTCGTGTCTTGATCAGTAAATATAGTTCTAGGTTGCTTTCCATTGTGTGCAGCTAGAAAAACATTAAATAGCCATGTGAAAGAGGCACATGTTTCATCAAATAGAAGAGCAGCTCCAAAAATAATAGTCTCTCTGAACTGATTGAATCCAACGAAAACACCAAAAGGCCTATATTCTTTGTTTGTGCCAAAAGTAGTGTCAAAGGTGACAACATCCCCAAAATGTGCATAATCAGTTAGCATCTTAGCATCAGCCCAAAATATATTGGTTATCTGTTCTTCAACATCCAATTGCAAAGCATAGTGGAAAGAAGGATTCTCAGAAATTTTATCTTGAAAATATTTCAGCATGCTTCCTGCCGTACCATATGCCAACTCCCTTTGGCACCTGCCTTGCAAATAATTTTTATGATCACGACAAGTGTAGCTGAGATTCATGGGTCCTACAACTTGGCAACTAGCCAACTCATGTGCAGCTTTAGGTCTAATTCTGGAATCATCCGCGGCCTCAATTTCAAAAGCTTGCACTTCTGAAATCTTTCTTTGCGATAACATCAAATGGAAGGTTTGTGGCAAGTAAGAACATGATTTTGTTCAAGTATCAGATCAAACACTTCATAATTTCCTTCCACTCGTTCTAATGTAAGACCCATTTGAACTGGACAACCTATTCTTGTTTCAGCTTGGGGATTTTTTGTGACATGATCCCTCTTATCTCGTGCTCGACGACCCTCCTTGGCACAAATATATCTATATGGAGTTGCCTTTCCGTCGTACTTACTTTCATTGGTGTACCTTTTTCTTACCTCAAAACCTACATGACCTCCATAGTTTACCCAAAAAGACCAAGCATCATCCAAGCTTCTAAATTTTTGACCAATCTAAGATAACCAACTAGGATTCACATTCTCCCTACATGAAAATAAATGCATACTTGTTGCTAGGCATCTGGATGCAAATAAAATAAAGGAATTTCGAGCGTAAACCTAACTTACTTGTTTGTTGGTCTGTGCCATTAAATCTTAACTAGAAGGCAAAGATTCAATGAATACTGCACAAATCATGAACAAATATGAGTGGATTTTTCAGTTTTGAGAACAAAGGTGAAGGGAAGAGGGAAGATTTCTTTGGACTACTTGTAGAGCAGCAGCATCACATGGAGGAAAGGGAAGATCGCCCAGATCGCCAACAAGACTGGAGGAGAGTTCACGATGCCTACGCACCAAGCTCTCCCGCCAAATCGCACCTCTCGTATGGTGTTCCCCGCCAAATTGTGTCCTGCACCGCAGATCCCGCTTAGATGTTATTTTCCATGCCTTACTCGTGAACTAGGCCTTTATATGGGCCAAGACTTGCAGCTGGGCTGACCAAGAAAGCTGAGAGATGCGACCACCGTGGGATGGAAAATGAGTGGCATCCAAAGAGGTAAAGTTAGCCCTAACTTTGCTTCAGGAAGTTAGAGAATCCACGCCGGCCCGCGGTACCCACCCTGCCAATCACGCCCCTGCACACCGGCGGGCGGTCATCACATCCTTCTGATCCCGCTAATTCCGCCCGTCCCCGCCGCTCCTCCCTTCCCCATCCGCATTGCGCCGCCCTACCATCCGCTGATCCGCATCGTCCTATGCTCCACCAGGACTAGAACTCTCGCTTAGGTTCATGAGCACAAAGTACTCTGTTGCTTCCACTTCGACCAGCACCCATGGTGATGGACCGGATTATGTACGAGAACTTCCCCACTGAGCTAGCACCGATCGATGAGGGCCTTTTGCATCTTGCATCTTCCTGGTGCACAACGCCCCCTCCGTCCCCTTCACTTGCAGGCATCGAGGAAGAGAGAGAGGATGATGTTCCAAGATCCCGTTTTCTCCCATGAAGACGAGGCGCGGCGGGTGCTACTCCTGCCACGCGACGGCGGGTGACGGCCCAGAGGCGAACCGCCGGAAGAGGTGCTGGACGGCGGCCGAGGGGTCGCCGACGGTGGTCTGGGAGACATGTTCGAGGAGCTGCCTGACGATCTCGTCATGTCGATACTGCGCGACGTCGCGTCATCCGCCGGCTCGTCGGCCGACCTCGCCGGCGCCATGCTCACGTACGTCCTATTGTTGTGCCTGGCTGGGAGAATCGATAAATCGTCGGATGGCTGGAGTTCTTAGGGGGAATGGCTGTTTTGTTGTGCAGGTGCAAGAGGTTCAGGGAGCTCGGGCAGAGCAAGGTGGTGCTCGCGCGGGCGTCGTCGCGGTGCCTCAGGGTGCGCGCCAAGGCCTGGTCGAACGACGCGCACCGGTTACTGCAGGGTTGCGCGGACGCTGGCAACCTGGAAGTCAGGCGATCGACGGTGCTGACAGAGGTGACAGAAACCTGCGCTTACTTTGCCATGGCGATCGATGGTGCTGACGGAGCTCGCTCGCTCGCGCGTGGTGCAGATCCGGTTCTACTGCTTGGGGAGCCGCGGGTCCGGCGCGGCGCTAATGGCTGCGGCGGCGCTCGCGGAGGCTGGAGTGAGTGAACACCCTTGGTCCCCATCAACATCGGAAGAGGCTTAGATTCTTGGGCACCTGCAGCAAGGTGCACTTTGTTGTTTTTTATTTGAGCTATCTGATCGGTGCTGGATCCGTAAACCTCACCTAATCATGATTTTTTTGCGTTTTTGACTGTGGAAAAAAGATCCCTCCTCCTACACCAAATAGTTTGCATTCTTGCGTACTGGATACTAAAATTGATTGTTGTGTGCAAAAGATGTACATCGTGATTAGATGAACAAATTTCGTTCAATGTGCAGTATTTATATTCAACTTTTGCTTAAATTCTTTATTAGATTATCAAATTTCGTTCTATGTGCAGTATTTATATTGAACCTTTGCTTACTTTGTCTTTTTGGCTTATTAAGAATGCTCATTTGAACTATTCTGTGAGTATTATGTTTGCCCAAAAATATCTGCAGCCTTGTTTACTCTTTCGGTTAACTTATTTTGCTCCGTCCTATTCGAGGAAGGCGGGCTCAACGAGGTGAAATATCAATCCTTGTTCTCTCTATTCTTGATTTGTGTGTGTTTGTTGTTTTATTACTTTACACATGTTTACTTAATGAACCTGTTGGTGATTCAAGAGACAGCTAGACTGTTTGCATAAATTGCATCATCTTTGTAAACCTGGATTTTGCATTGTCGCATATATTGCAGCCACGCAGCTGAGCTATAGCTTGCTTGTTGGCTGTGAGGGGGAGACAATTCAATTTTAAGAGTTACTCAGCATTATTGCCCACACCCCCTCCTCCCCGATCCTGTGCTGGCAACCCATCAGCCCCGGCCTGTAGTACTAATGAGTTTAATGGCCGGCCACCTAATTGGTTGATTCAGAGGTGACTAAACTTTGCCCATTGACAGTGTGATGACTTTCACTTTTCGATGGAGATGTGTAATGTCTGCAAAGTGCATCATACGATGCGAACGTTTTTTTCTGCAAATCCATGCGTGGAGATTGATTATGCATAGATGAATTTAATTTCAGATATGCATGGCCTAATGGTGCGAAAAATACACCCAAGAAATTGAGTTCATCAGTGTGATTACTTTTCTTATTATTGCAATTTAGGTAGTTGTATGGTACAGTATTATAGATGAATAAACATCTGTGAAAATGCTCTCACAAAAGAAACATCTTTACCTTATTCTTTCTGTCTTCCGGATTAAATATGTCCTCTCCTATCTCAGATGCTCGATGGTCTCCATGTTTTGCTGCTCTCATGGCAGCTGTTTGTTATCCTGTTAATCAGGTGGAGCTATGTGTGTGGATTTTGTTTTACGCATCCTGAAACTACAGAATTGAAATGTTTGGCGCCTTCAAGCTGTTGATATTCAGGCTATATTGGTATGCATTACTAATGACTGTTATCTATTTATGTTAAGTATGTGATCTGACATGGTCTTTCTACCATTTAAGAATTAAGAGCAGTAGATATTGTCAGTGGTTATATTACTGTAGTTGCTAAGAGAGAGCATTGAGGTTGGTTCTATGCAAGAGAAGTTCCAACAACAAAAAAGAATGATGCTGGTACTATTGCGGACCTACAGTAAATTACTGGGGATAAAAATGTTTGCACCTCTATTTAGTTTAATTCACTGCATCAGGTATATCAGAATGGACAAAAAAATTTAGTTTAAAAGCTAAACATGTTACAGTGCTTAGTGGAGACAAATGAAGCTTGCAAGTGAACGAGAAAAGATATTGTTTTCCTGCAGATATGTAGAGTGGACACCTTGTAACTTCAGTAATAGAACCTGATTTCAATAATGCAGCTTGTGCTACCTACATTCTATGCTGGTTATAGAGATTGCGATCTTTGTTTGCTGCTTTGTTGATAGCAAAGGTATGAAAACTGAACTGTGGCTTGGTTGTGACATTCTAAGTTTTCTGTACATCCATTTTTTTTGGAATTGTATTCCTGCTCACATGAAAAAAAATGAAGGAGCGTATTTGCTAATAATTGCACGTGTGTTTTCTATAACTGAACCTGTAGGGAATGGGATAGTGGTCTTTTGACGAATCAAGACACCATTAGCGGAATGTTTTCAAGTTGGGTTAGCACCTACAGTTAATGTTTGTAGGCACTACATGTCTATAAAATCTCTGAAAGTATAGCACCTATATAGTTAATCTTTTTGCAGGTGTGTTTGTAGTACTTTTTCCACAAGAGTTGCATACCCTTCATGTGGGTGTACTATTTTTACACTGAACACAAGGAACTAAAGGCCTCCTGCACCTTAAATCAAGGTATCGATTCTAATTAGTGCATTTTAACACATAGAATGATATTGCATCTTAAATCATTGTCTGATATAATGCAGTGTTACTACTTCAGGATCATATGGCCATTTGCATGATCAGCAGAAGTTGATCAGTTGCAATTGTGTATGTAGAAAAATGAATGCACCAACCTATCTTGGATTCATTTTTTGTTCTGCTGTTTTCTGCAGTGTGCGAAGGGTGGACCTGGTGCAAGCAAACATGTCTTCTTGTTCCTGATTTTTCAAAATTATATAGACAGGCTGAGGCAGTAGGTTACCCATGGGTTGCAAAACATGAGTTGCCCAATTGGCCAATTATATTCTTTGACATCTGCAAAAGATGAGTTGCCCAATTAGAGAAATAGTTGCTTAGCAAATGGCATATGACGATTTTCTAAATTATTTGCACTCTATTTGTGGAAGGACTTATTTTGTTATTTTTGGAAGAATGGAGTATTTCTCTTTTCTAAATAGTATAGCCTCACTGCCTTTTGAACATCTAAAACGTTAGCATTCTCAGCCCTTGACTGTTTAGGCCACTTGTGTTTATTTTCTTTTTTCTGGTTTGGCACAACTTAATCCTTGTTCCAAAATTTGTGCCCTAACCTTAGCCTCAATTCTCTACTATGCAGTTGCAGAGGAAGATTAGGAGATCCTGGAGGCCACAACATCGAAGATGGACACCGTGGTGTAGTCATGCAGTGTGAAAGCACACTAAGTTCAACTTCTTTTCGGCTAAGACATGACCTGGTGCACATCAGTTTGTGCAGCTATTCCAGTTGCTCTAGCATTTCGGCAGTGATGTTTGTTCTCCTTTAGAGACCTATATGTAAATATACACAAGCAATTAATTGTCAATTTCATAATTTGTTCATGATTAAGACATGTTTAATTTTATCCATGTATTGTATTCAGTTTGTTATTTAGGATGGTTGTATATTTAGCTTTCCATGTCACCAGTACATCTTTGCTAAAAAATAAAATTATTTTTATTAGCTTTTCTATGAATATATAATTCGTATACATCTTTGCTAAAAAGTAAAACTACTATTTATTTATAAAATTTTGTGTGTAAGGTTTTCTTTCAAACAAGTGCGTGCGCCACGTACACTCTACTAGTTGTGCGTGCGGCACGTACACTTTACTAGTTTTTGAAACGATCGCTAGCAAGTTGTATGTGCGGCAACACTTAATCACAGACTTAGGGTCTGTTTGGTTGGACCGTGGATGTGAAAAAACTGTTGGCTGTGAGCTTTGAAAAAGCTGAAAGCCATTTGGTTGAATTGAGTGTCACCGTGGATTTGATATGAAATGTTTGTAATGGCCCTAAAGTCCTGAGAGACAATTTATATGCAAAATAATCTTAAAACACTGTATTATTAAGAGATTCACATGTAAATAACTATTTTAGAAAGAAAAATTTCATTCATTTAACTTTTGCATCCACCATTAACATATGCTCCAATTTTTTAATTTTTTTATAAATTTTCTTAACTTTTGAGGGTTTTCTATAAAAATATCAAAACACAAAAATATTACAATTAATTACAAGTTTTGGTGACGGCCTTTTTCAAAAGCTTGTGGCAATGTCTTCTCCTTTCCGTCCATCGTGTCTGCTCTGCTTTGTACTCTGTCAATGCAGTTCGATCTCCTCAGCACGAATCGAGTTAAAATCAAGCTATTTGATGAAGGGATTGACGAATACAGATTCCAACTGAGCTCAATCGTGCGTCGTGCAAGGCGAGCGGTGAGCAGCACTTCTGGCCCCGTGTGGCGGCGCCGTTCGAAGCTGCGGTGCCCCGGCGGTCCCCGCGACGAGGCAAACAGCTGCTCCGGCGGCCAGCATGTGAGTCGAGCACGGGTTCCGGCGGCCCAGCTTGCGACTCAAATTCACAAATCCATGGAGGGACGAGCCAAATCGAGGCCGCCCGTGGGGAGCTCGTGCCGCCGCCCCTGCGCGGGAGAAGGAGAGAGGGGCGCAGGGGGAGCTCGCACCCCTGCACAGCAGCTCCTTGCCATCGTCCGCGGGGGGCTCGCACCCTGCATAGCAGCTCCTTGCCGTCGTCCGCGGGGAGCTCGCGCGGGCGCCCATGCTGGGAGCTCGCGCCGCTGCCCCTGCGCGGGAGAAGGAGAGAGGAGGGCGCGTCGGAGCAGAAAGGCTGGAACGGGGCGGGGCCGGCAGGTCCCGGCGCCAGCGAGGAGCGGGGCGAGGAAGGAGATGACCCGGGCGGGGACGGAGAGGGCCGGGCGGCGCCGGAGCATAGCGCTCGTCGATTGGGAATAGAAAGGGGAAAAGAACGAAAATCTTCACAACCGATGGCAGCGGTAATTTTGTTGAAAATCACGCCCCTATACAGCCGGTGAAAAGAAACTCTCCCCGTGCTGACTGTGGCTTTTATGCGAAAGCTATTTTGGCCGTGGCTTTTAGGGAGAGCGAACTCCTTTAGTTGATTTTTGATTTTTTTAAACGTAAAAATAGGTTGGAAGTCCAATCAAACAACCTTTAGTATAAGAAAAAATTGTAGGAGCCGGAGATACGCGATCCACCGGCACCTACATTCCGCAGCTCGGATGCACCCGATCGATTAGATGATACTGAGGTAGCAGACCATACATCGATGATCGATCGGACCAGTCAAGGAGACGTTTGGTTGCCTGCACGAGTCCTCGGCCAGGCTCTCCGCGTGCGAGGACAGAGCTTTGTTTGGTTCGCGTATCTGTCCGTCCAGGCTCTGTGCATGCAGGAAGCCCTCCGCGGCCAGGCTCCGGAGGGACGTAGAAATTGGCCGTTTCTGCCAGGCCTGGCTCACCTGGTGCGAGCGAGCGTGGAGCAGTGCACGACGCGTGAGACAGAAATACGTGGACGCGGTGAACCAAACAGAAGCTCAATGTAGCCAGGCTGAAATGAATCGGTAAACCAAACAACAGCTCTCTGCATGCGCCGGACCTGGCCCTAGGTAGCCTGGCTCTAGGATACGAGCCTGGCTCCGTCCACACGAGAACCAAACACGCCAAACTCCCTATGGCACCAGCGAAATACTCTTTTTGCTCCTCCAATAATTTTCGCATCACCCTTCGTCTCCTCGCCTCCCAGTCCTCCCACACGCCCGTCCGCCGGCGCGCCCCTGCCCTGCTCCACCAGCGTCCCTTCGTAGGCTCCCTCTCCGCTATCCGCCCAGATCTCGCCGGGATCCGCCGCATCTCGCCTGGATTTCGTCTTCGGAACCCGCGGCTCCGTCCAGGTGGGGAGCCAGGAAGGGCCGTTCTTTCCCTGGCGGCGGTGGATCCGTGTTTTTATTGGAGGCGGTTCGGCGGGGTTGCGTCGCGTCACGTTCGTGGTGCTGGCTGTGGCGCCGTCGGCGAGCTGTGATTCGGAGGGGATTTGTGGTCTACGGAGCTGAGACACGGCATGAACTATGACGGGGCTGTGGACAGCAGCGGTGAGTGTGGTGGATTCTGCCCTTAGGGTTAGGGTTTGTTACTTCATTGTCAATTTTCGGGATTATAATGTGTTAACTCCCTGGAAGAATTGGTGGGAAATTTTTGTTAGTTGTGGAGGACGATGTTGTTTCGTGCAGATTTTTTTTGTAGGCTTGAACACCAGTTTCTCTTCAGAGATTTATGTTATTTTGTGGCGTAATTGGGTCAAGTTAGTCGTGTAATTGATCGTGGTAGTTAACTTCCACCGCGACTTTTGGTTGTGAAATTATGCATGTTGTTCGGGTAAAAAGACACGAACTATTTGCATATTATTGGGTCTGGGGTTCTGTAAGTGAGGTATTCCTTCTGACAGGATGCAAAGTCTGTCAGTGAAGGATTATATTTTGTGCTTTCTTTCAAATATCTTAAGCACCGAACCTAAAGTACAAGATAAATGAAAGCCATCTCTGTTTCTGGCTGGAAACTTTTTGATGCAATGCTGAGATGAAAAATTATGTTTATTTACTTTTTGAGAAGTTTGTTGCATATTATACAATGCTCTGAACTTACTTTTAGAGTTTGCGGTCAATGTTCGGAAAATTGGCCCTGCAAAACAAATGGTAGCATGGAAGGTTGCATAGTCATTGGGTTTTACATAGGTTATGGTTCTGATAATATCTTTGAAACTTGAAAGTTTTCCCTCCTGCTAGTATGGACATGGAAGTATAATGTACTTGCAGGCAACATGATCAGGCATATCGAATAGACAGTTCTAACTTCTGGCTCAAATTATAATTGTGTACGCCCAAAGAAGTAAACAGTGAAATATATAAGAAGAGATATATAACATTCTGTAACACTGCCCCTCTCAATAGTACCTAGTCCTTAGGATGTGGCCCCTTCGCTCAAATGTTGGCCTAGCTTTAGAATAACTTAAGATTTCCTTGCTATGTGCTGGTTTTTTGTTCTGGAATTTTGATGTCAAACATTACCTGCCATCAAAGTTTCTTGTGGTGGATATGTGATAAGGTGCATTGTATTTTGATATTTAGTTGAGTTCTGGTTGAGGAAAAAAGATATGCGATACAATGATATGGTAAGCAAGTGGCTAAGATGTGGTGATCTACTGTATATAGTAGCTCGGTTCCTTGGTTTTTAACTTCTTACTCATGCGCTCCTCACCATTTGGTCTTAGAAGTTTAACAAACTGGCAGCATACCCATATTCGTGCCTGTTTACCCATTGGGGCAGCATTCAAAGAACATGCCTGTAGGCAGAAAAGTCGAAACATTACACCTCTATCAGGTACAGGTATTGGGTTATCAGGCTAGAATGCCATCCCTAGTTCAGACCCATCCAGTTCCCTGATGGAAGTAATTATTAGGTGACACAACATGCCAAGCGCCCACATAAGCCCTACCGCATGGAAGTCTATCATCTGCACCTTGCTGCCTAGTTGGCAACAAAGTGATGCTGTTATAACGCCGAGTTAATAGAGCTTAACCTCAGGTGCTTTTCTTTTTGCAAGACGCTGTCATCGTGTGTTAACATGATTAGAGATTATTTTTTTCAGCTTTTATTGGGCGATGGCATTGCTTTGAATTACCTTAACTTAATAATATTTCAAACATTGAGTTGTAAGTTTGACAATTTTATGTATTTCCAACGTTCAAAATTGATATTTCTTATGCAAATGACTGGTCCGCTTTGTAAAACTTCACATGAATAGAAAGCATGTGATTGGGGCCTGATTCGCACACCTCAAGCTCTGAGATCTATGCAGGATTTGGAGATTTTAGGATGAAATCAAGTAGTTTAAACATATGTACTTTATCTGAAATAATAACAAAGTTGTTCAACAAGATACCTTCAGTGTGCTCACAGTTCCAAGAATTTCTGGAGCTAACGGATTATCAGTTCCAAAAATTCTTGGACCTTAGCCTGTGCTAGACTCGCCCAGTTTAAAGCCACATCACAAAGGATTGTTCCATTACCTACATATGAGGTATGGAATAACATACATAATCTATTGAGGTAAGAGAAACAGTTAATGGATCAATAACTTGAATAATTAAAACCTTCTGAATCTCGTGTTTGCTACCTCTTGCGTTGCAACCGCTATTCCTATTGTTTTCCATGGATTGAATATTTTCACCAGTTGTCGTGGGATGAGGGCTTTCATGTACCAAAAACATTTCTCACTTTCCCACCACTGTTAGTTGGACAGAGTCGCACTTGGTAGTTATCAAAAAGTGCGCATTGTAGTAACTTGAAACATCTGCCCTCATCTCTCTTTAGCTTGCAATATCTGTCATTGCTGTATCATCTTCCTTTGTCAGCCTTTGTTGCATTTATAGTGCTCCTACTGAACCAAGGCACTTGGAAATTTGTGGATATGGTATTGTGCCCACTGCCCTACCAATCCTAGAAATTAGGAAATGCAATACTATAGATGGATGTGTTAGGCCAGTCTTAATTCATAGTTTCATTGCACAGTTACCAAGACTGAGAACTTGGTAACCGAGCTAGATGAGTGTCATGGGGATGAAACTCCTCTCTCTTCTCATGAAACTCCTCTCTCATCTCATGAAACTCTCCCTCCTCTCTCCTCAAAATGACCCTGCCATGTCCGCAAATTTGCCGATGTGGCATAAAATTTAATGTCCATGAAACTCTTATGAAATCTCAACTGAGACTGGCCTTAGTGCTGGTGATGCAAATAAAGCAGGGAATTTGGGCATGTGCTTCTGAATTTTGTGCACCTTTGCGAACGTTATTGTGCCCACTGGCAATGGTAGTGATAGTATTGTTATCAGCGGAATACAACTTTCAACTGACCTGCACATTAACTTCCACTTTCCTTAATACATAGTGTTGGGATAGAACTATGAAGGAATTGGTCAGTTATGACCATCTGCACGCTTGCCAAAAGGAGAAGGAAAAAGCCCAATGCAGATCACTATTTGTAGGTAGGGAGTAATGCAATTCTGGTCTTAAGCCTCCTTATGTTTTTTTGAAGCTGAGAAGTGTACGAGTCACTCTGCCAGGAGATCGGAGCATGAAAAATCAAAATAGAGGTTGAGATTTTGTGAATTAGCAAGGAAACATTGCTATAGAATTATTGTTTCAAATGGTCACCTTTATGAACAAAAAGTTTCATATGTTGAGAATATATTTTGGGATTGTTTCGCAGAGGTCCCTGCCGGTTTGAACCAGTCAGGTAACAAGATTTGATAAATGATATGCTCAGAAATTTGGCATTGGTTACAGGAACCGATGATGATCTCCCACCATCATATCAGAACAGCAGAGGTATGAAAGGGAGTGGGCGTACCACTGGTAATGGAAGAGATACTATTGGTGCTGGTCCATATACTAGAGTTCAACAATCTCAGACAGATATAGAAACACAAATATATCACCTTGAGCAAGAAGCATATTGTTCCGTTCTTCGAGCATTCAAGGCTCAGTCTGAAGCTATAACATGGGTATACATGTCTCTGCCAATCTTCTTGTTATTAATTTACTCAGGTTGTCCTGCATTACATTGATTGACCTTTTAAAAGTTTAAATATATTGTCTCAGGAAAAGGAAAGTCTCATTACTGAGCTTAGGAAGGAGCTACGAGTATCTGACAAAAAACACAGGGAGTTGCTAAACAGAGTTAATAGTGATGATATCATCCGAAGAATAAGGTATTGTCCGATAGATGAGTATACATCTTAACTGTGCAGTATCCTCTTTGCCCCTTTTCTACTCTCTTTCTCACCTCTGATGCTCTTCTGTTAAGGGAATGGAGGGAGTCAACAGGTGGGCTTCAGATGAATTCGGTTAATAATGCTCAGCGTTTGCATGACCCGGTGCCCAGTCCTACCACCTCTGCTCGCAAGAGGCAAAAGACGTCTCAACCCATTCCCGATGCATCTGTACCTGCGCCATCTGCAATTCACTCACAGCCTTTAGCTGCACCAGTGCAACCATCATCTTCAGGAGCAAAAAAGGCAGCCCCACTTGGCACAAAAGTGAAAAAGACCAAACCAGTAAGTGATGGTTGAAACATCTGCAGTTAATTTTGTGCATGTAATTTTTGTAATGTGATATTGATTATTTTTGGGTAATTAATTTTGCTTGAAGGGCCAGAAGATACCTGTTGGACCTGCTGTCAAATCTATGTCATCTTCTGTTGGTCCTAGTGGGCGGGGACCAGTTATTAATAGAAATACTTCCGCTGGCCTTCCTCCTGAAGGACCACAATTAAATCCGTTAATTGGCCGTAAAGTCATGACTCGGTGGCCTGATGATAATAGTTTTTATGAAGCTGTAATAACTGATTATGATGCAGCAAAGGTAAGTCTTATTTCTAAGGGGTCACAGCTATCACTTGTATTGGTTCATATAATTAATCAAGTCGCTGTGATTAATTGTAGGATCTCTATGCACTTGTTTATGACATGAATACAGCACATGAGACATGGGAGTGGGTTGATTTTAAGGAGGTAATTACTCGTCATTGCCAATGAAGAAAAGTCTATTTTCTTACCCTTGACTCTTCACTCAGTTTGACTTGTTCTCATGCCAAACCCTATAAAATATATAGCTCAACTGTCAAAACTGGTGCAGACTATGTCCTAAGGTTTGTTTTGTGGGTGGTTAGGTGATGTGGTAGCCATTAACTTTTGCTGGGACACCCACATCACCCCTCCTGTAGTACTGTTTCATCTCCGTGTGGATGATTTGGCTGCTATATCACCCAAAAGCACCCACAAAGCTCGCCTTTCATGAAAATTTGCGCTCGTATTGAGAGTCAAGAAACAGGTCTTTATCTGGTTTTAACTGAGGGATGAAAATGAAACTTTTTTTTTGTGGGGTTGGGGGTGGGGGTGGACCAAAAGTAGATTGTCCTTGTGAATGATATGCTAGTACTTGATAATTATAATATTATTCGAACGCAACAGGAGTAACTCTTTTATATCTCAAAATCCTTTGTGTCAATGACTGGAATCCAACTGGCAGTACTCTGTAAAATAAGTATAGCAAAGATGCATGTTTTCTCATGGGCTTTTCTGGGTCCACAGCTACACTCATCACTAACGTTAGGAAATTTGTACCTTTTTTATCCAAAGTTTTGATTCTAGGATATCGTGTAGCAAGCCACCCATATTTGAGTTCTGCCATCCACTTGTGAACACAATATTTTCTTGAACTATGCCCAAGTTACAGTTGTTTTGGCTGCCATGGATGTGGAGCAGCGAACCAAATAACCTCCATAGGTTACCTGATGAGCATGAGATATGTCAAATTTCTTAATTTGTTTAAGATACATGCACAATGAAGTGTCCGATATGCTTTGATTAAGTCATAATTGTCTCAAAACTGGACTTTACGAGCAATACAATCGAGAAAATCCAAGAACCTATGGCTGGTTTTGAATTTTTTTCCTTGAAACACCATGTTGTTTAGAAAACTGGCTAACCTATCATGTTAACGAACTGGTTAGTTAAGGACTATAAATGGATGAGGATGACCTCCATCATAATAGAATTAAGAGTAGATCATCACAGTAACATTAACAGCTGAACACATTTCTTGAACAATTTCATTAGTTAAACAACAAGCAAGAGGCCTATAGTGTAATGTATGCATGATTTTTTTTCCCTCTTTGCTGCAGATGTCACCTGAGGATGTAAGATGGGAAGGTGAGGAGCCTGATTTAAACCTTCTAGGTCGTGGTGCTCCCATACATGGTGTTAAGAAGTCAACCAGTCGTGGTGGCCCCATGTTAGGTGCCGGAAGAGGTAGGGGCCCCCAAAGGAACTCATTTAAGAAAGATTATCCACCTTTGCAAAACAGTGTTGCGAAGAAGAGGTCTGACTACATAGAAATTCTTCATACAGAGACACTCATAAAGGAGGTTTGTTTGGAAGGAACTCAGCTTTATTGGTTTAGAATCCTACCAAATTGTCTGTTTTATCATGATGATCTGCCCATGTAGGTGGAGCGGGTTTTCAGTGCTGGCAACCCTGACCCCCTTGAGATGGAGAGGGCCAAGAAAGTGCTAAAGGTAAACAGCGACGTGTGCCGAACATTATTGAGGTGCCCTTTCTCCTGAACTAACAGATATTCTGGCAGGAGCATGAACAATCATTAATCGATGCAATTGCAAGGCTTGCTGAGGCCTCTGATGGTGAGGGTGATAAGTGTGCATTCTTCTTCTTTCATCAACCTTAACCACAAAATCCATATGTTCTATATTGTGAGTGCCCTCTTAGCTGTGCTTGGATGAAAATTTTTCTTGTCTGTACTCTATGAGGATGAATCCAAGCTTTTAGTCAACTCATGCAACACATTTCTGAACAATTCCTGTGAATGTGATATGTCAAATGGGACTGAGTTGAAGTGCTCTTGTAAAATATTTAATGCTGACTTTCCACTTTGAATACAAACTTGTAAATCGTATAGGAATTGGGCTGGGTAATGCGCTTAAAGTAATATCCTGAAGGAATTAAGTTCATTTTACCACCCCCCAAATAACCCACTTTGTCTGCTTAGCCCTCTAAACAGAAGTTTGGTTTGATTTTCTCCCTAGAACTATTTTAACTGGTCCAATCTACTGCCTATTGAGATTTTTCTTTTTGTTTCTCCACGTACAAATTTTATCAGGTCAATTGAACACCATAGCTTATGTTAAAAAATACATCAAGTATCTTTCATGATTATTTTCATCTGTTAGGAGCATCTAATACTAAACTAACCTTAGAGATACAAAACAAAATTGCATGAAAAGTAATGATGAAAATGTCTTAAGATTTTTTTTAACATAGGATATCATGTCCTTTATCACTTCACAAAATTTAACTTAAAACTCAACTTGTTTGTGGAGAAAGGAAAAACAGAAATCACAGAATGGACCAATTGAAATAGTATGGGGGAGCTAATTCAGCTAAAAAAATTTGTCCAGGTTCAAATGGACAAATTGTTTGTTCGGCATCGTGAATGAACTTTTTACTTCTCTTGAATACTTGTAGCAGAACTAGTTTAACACTTTCGTTCTTTTTTTTTCTTTTGATGTCGTTGTAGCAGATAACCATGCACGATCTTCGGAGTACAACCATGGGTGGAGTAACCAACATGGAGGATGATATGCAGATGACATGGCTGTCGATGGCCTCATGCCTGGAGATGCAGATGCCATGTGAACTTTTACCAAAATGTACACAACTCCCTCATTAGTTTTTTTTTGCCTGTTGTAAAATCTGGATGCTGATTTATTCTAGATTTGGCATGTTTGTTTGAGCTACAGCTTTTCTGAAAGCTGGCTTTGGTTTTGCTCCTGAAAAGCTGGCTTTCTAAAAAACTGAGGCCGTTTGGCAACCTAGCTTTTTGAATGTGACGTGGGGTCCATATGTCAACCTCTCATTTTTAACCTCCTCCCTCGCTCTGGTCCTGCTTCCCATGTTCGAGCTTGACCACGCTGTCGTGCTGGTGCATCCCCGCGCTCCCGCCGATAAGCTTGCCCTTGCAGCTCTGCACTCGAATTCTGCAGCCATCTACTCGCCTCTGCACCCGCGCTCCCCTGCAGCCGAGCTCCCTTGCAGCGCAGCACTGAGTGTCGCCATTGCCAACTCATCCCCGCGCGTGGCCTGGAGCTCAGCGCGCGCCATCGGCCCAGAGGTGGTAACCGGCCTGAAGCTGCAAGAGCGGGCGGATCTCGTAGAGGCTCACCGGCATGGTGATGGTTTGGGCGGATGAGGCGGGGGCCAAGCCGGATAGGGACGAGAAGGGGTGTGCGCCAGCGGCGATCGGTGCCGGTGGTGGGCAAGAGGGGGCCGGTGAGCGGGAGGGGAGGGGAGGGGAGCGAAAGGCTTCCGCGCAAGCTGATGGACGGGAGAAGATACTGAGGAAAAAGAATAAAAATGTTCGCATACTTGGCGGTAGTATGTGGGTAATTTCAACGAAGTTCAAGTTGAAAGCTGCGGAAAGCCCATATTTCCTTGCTTTCGAGCTTCTCGTGTTATGATTGGCTTTCTGTGGGCTTCCTGCTTTTGAGAAGCTTGCTCGAAAAGCTGGTTGATTGTTTGAGCTTCTGGCTTCTAGGGTCGAGAAGCTACCAGGAAGTCCAAGCAAACAGACCGCTCTAGGTACTTCTGATTGGTTCTAACGAATGAATTAGTTGTTAGGATTTCCACTGTAACTGTTGCGCTTTTGCAGTAGAATTGTACTCGACTCATGCTTGACACTGTAAATATTTAATGCATATCCAACATGTAATTATAAATATTTAATACAGATCCAAGTGTTTATGTCATAGAAAACTACCAAAGCTCAATCATGAAGCTAGGAATTTAGTCATAACTAATTTCATAGAAATCAATCCGACATTGATGCAACCAATAAGCCTATATGTAATGGTAGCTTACTGATTGTTAACACTTCACACATTCCTGAAAATATATATTGCCCACGTAGTAATAGCTAAATGTTAGGCAAGAAAATCTTCATGTATGTCAAGGCTTCACATTAAAAATTCTGTTTCACCTATGCATGTAGTCATTGTGCTCTTTCAGTCATTGCACCAGGTTCACTCAAGCTTCTTCTGTTGAAAAGCAGCTCTCACTCTAATGTCATGGCCAGTAAGCCATTATAATGCTCTATCAACCAGCTAGCATTCTGATTCACTTGTGCAAAGTATGCACATGTGCAAAATGACTAGTAGTCATCAATTAATATTTAGTCAAAAAGGCTGAGATCAAGGGAGCAAACTGGTCTGGAATCAGCTCAATACGGAATTTACAATTAGAAATTGGTTGGCCTAATAAGAATGGGTTTGCGGACAAATGACAAAAAGGATAGACCTACTAGTCCATTGTGTGGAAAACAATTTTGTATTATAGATTCAAAAGCACATGGGAAATTCTTTAATGAGCAAGCAATTAAAATTTTCAATAGAAATTCCATGTAGATTATATTTTGCTTAAATTCTAATTATCCAAATTACTTGAAGTATATGGTATGAGTATTTGGATTGGAAATATTGGAAATTCCATGTAGATTATATTTTGCTTAAAATTTTCAATAGAAATTCCATGTAGATTATACTTGAAGTATAATTAAAGAAGCTAGATGATATAATAGTTCTGCAAACTTAGAGATGTGCAAATTGTAGGTATGGAGAACATACCGAACGACACACTATAAAAAATAAATCTAGCTCACGATATATAATAAATAACCCCTAAAAGTTTGAAACAAGTGCGTGAAAAAAATTCACCGTATTAACATACAAAAATAGACATCAACTTGAAGTTGGAGAAATATGGATCTAAATTTTCATTAAATAAAACTCATGGGGATATCTTTGGAAGTATACTATTTATAAAGATGTAATATCGGCATTAGGGGGAGAGAAAGTCCATATGAATGCCTTATATTGAAAGCAAGAATGATCTTCATTTAATATTCTTGAAGCTTGAAGCTGAAATAAAAATACGTATTAAATCATACTTGTATAAGGCGGTATATTATGCTAGAAAAATAATATATAAGAAAGCCCAAGGAGAAAGCCACCTGATGTGGAAATACACTTGAAACAAAACTCACTACACATAACGAATGCTCACTAATGGGAAACCGAAAATTTGGAGAAATGACTTGAGGTTATGAAAAAGAAGTTAAATTTAGTTCTAGTGAACATAATGTTATGTGTGGTATACCCGGGTATTTAATAGTATATTCATCATGGCAAATGACTTTATTATTGATTTAAAGATATATGGAGACGCATGTTGGTTTTAGATCTAATGAACTTGTCAAAACAAATGAAATGGAATCTCCGCAAATTCTGAAAAGTAGACTGTTAAAGTCAAATACCTCACAAATAATGAAATGATCATCTTGAAGAAGAATGCCTAACACTATAAAGTGCGCGCAATATTTTTGTGTTGGGATAACAGATGCTAGTGGATTATATAACAGTCTTATCCTAAAGATATGGGAGAAATGAATGAATGTCGACAGCATTACTTCTATCATTGCAAATGTTTCTCTAACGAGAAAATGGATCCATTAACGAAGTCTAGGTAGAAGTCCAGGTAGAGTTGCATACCACTCATATTGTGTCATAATGAGAAAATGGATCCATTAACAAAGTCTAGGTAGAGTTGCATGAAGCGCTCATATTGGGTCATAATGAGAAAATGGATCCATTAACAAAGTCCAGGTAGGGTTGCATGAAGCCCTCATATCGGGTCAATGAAAAATGCAATTGCGGTTTGAACCATGAAGAAAATATTTGAACCTAGCAGTTCAAATTAGACAAGTCAAATAATGATATGGTAAAATGCAATGGTTCATAAGTCTTTCAAAAGACTACTGCGCTCTCATTATGTATGAATAAATAATCTGCTACATATCTGCAAATGACATGAATGAATGAAACAAACATTATGCAGTTAATCAGTGCATTATGTAAATCAATGAGATGGGATCCTGGAAGGACTCTTTATTTCCTCAAAAGTACTAAAATTGCAATAAATATAAATTAAATCTCATACTAAATAATACATGTCTAAGGTAGATAATATTCCTAAATGAATATTAAAAGTCTCAAGAAGAGTAAATCCTAAAGGAAACAAAGTCATAAAATAATTAATGTAAATAACAATTTCCAAATAAAGGGTTTACATAAGAGCTCAGGTCAATGTGAAAAAGTTTGTATAAATCACTTTCTATCTTGCATGAGAGAATTTCTCATAGAAGAGAAATACTATTCTTGAAGAATTAGAAAATTCTTAACGGAATTAGTCAATAAATGAATTATCAGTCAAATCCTAAATGAACACCAATAATCCTAAAGATATTGACGTACATGCCCGTTTGTTTGAATAAGAATGCAGTGACGATCACGTGTTCCTAAATGCACCATACAAGCGCCTAAGTGCATATGCTCCTAGCTAGCATTGAATGGTATTAGCCTCATATACCACAGAAGGTATATTAGTGATTGGCAAGTTGAATTATCCCCTCAAATATCAACTAAAGACTGATTATCTACAATGGAGCAAACTATGATCCATGATCTATTGAATAGATCGTTGGCTTTAACTTAGAATCTCCATATTCCTCTAAAAGGATAAAACTTTATTTGCATTGCATAATTAAATAAGTGGCTATTAGTGCTTGAAACATTGCTACTAATTATAATCTAGAAGAAATATAAGCTAAGTCACTGAAGGACTAAACATTGTGGTAATCGAATATCATTACTAATGAATGTTTCTGAAGACCGTAATTAAGAAATTTTGAACACTGAAGTTGAAAGAATATTATTATGTGGGGGATCGTTCTTTATCATATTTACATTTGAAATCTTTATATTGTTACCTAGAGGAATCAACTTGATGATTAATTTTTTGAAACTACCATGAAGGTACACCACTTGATTGTTTAAGATCATGTACATTTATATTGCAAGAACCATGAAGTTTGCGCGTAAATCTTGAAGATTAATCACTATTCACGAATAATAGCATGTATATGATAATATAAAACCAATAAAGTTTAATGTTATACTATGTTCCGTTTGTCAGGTTTTATTTGAAGGTTTCTCACACTAGTAAGGTGCACGCCGCACGTGTTTAACACAGCACTACGTAAGTCACGACGTGACGAAACACCGATTATCGTCCACATCATACAAAATATTTTAATAGATTCACTCTTACACCTAATCATGTTCAATAACATGTCTAGTTTGCATAGTGGAGCGTAAATGCATGTAATCTTGAGGGACAAGGTGAGAATATTGGCAACGACAAACCGGACATGGCAAAAAACACCCAAAACACTGACCGATGAACCATGAGCTTGTTTCATTGCAGTAGCCAGAGGCTGCTGGCACCGCACAAATATAGGGGGCGACTACAATCCAACTATATATATAGGCCATCACGTGTTAGGAAGAAAGGAATCGTATAAGGCATTTGGAACGATGGACTATTAATTTAGGAATATATTATTATTATTCAGGTGCACACTGACACCGAATTTTGGCCGATAAAATTCCATGTATGGGGGGCTCGATGGCATCGACCGAACAAGAAAGAAGTAAAATAATGAAGGTGCATACGGACGGCGTTCGAGGCCTGCACGGGGTGTACTGTGAGTCAAGTGCGGTTATTGAGTGCATCTTGAGGATTCTACACATGCGTGGATGCATTGGAAAGATGCTCCTAATCTGCATGCAAGATGATTAAAGATCGGTGGCCGGATTGATTAACTACGAAGGAAGGTCAATACGTGCATGCGAAGCTGATCAGAATAAAGAAAGGGGCAAGCGTCGAGAAGGACAGGCCAAAGCTACGTGTAGGCAGAGGCGTGGTCACGGAAGATGCCTGCAATCATTGATTACGTGGCTGATTATACATACGCACTGATTATGTGGCTGATTATACATACGCACGTATAATTGCGCTTGGCATGGTTTTTGGAAGGTGTAGCCGATGGAGTTGGAAGCTGGCGTAGGTAGGGAACTTTCATGGATGATGACTCTACAAGGATGGGATAGTAGAGTCCATGTATCTTAATATTTTTTCTAATATTTCTTTTAGTTTAGATATTTAGTATTAGACAAGTTTGGTACGTTTTCTACTAGAAGTCATTAATCCAGGGTATAAATATATACCCCACACCATTGTAAAAGTTATTATCTATCGATCAATCAAATACAATTTATCTTTTCGGCTTCACGCCGTTACTTTATCTTAGAAGTAGGATGTAATGTAGTTCTTGATGAGTTCTTTGGCAAACAGGCTGCATCGCTTCGATCTCTAGTTCGCCGTCATCTTCGTCTATTAGGTGCTCTAGGCTTTATCATGGGCGTATCGCTGTGATTTCGGTCTATCTAGTTATCGATTTTACCCTGTCTTGTAAGGCCGCATCAACTTGATCTCTTGCTAGATGTGGTAGAATCACAGATATCCTAGCCTTGATTAAGCTTGCATCGGCTGATATTCCTTTAATCTAGCGAGACTATCGTCTCGTTGTCTAGTTTGCTTTAATTAGCTTTTATCCTGTTGAAATAGACGATATTTAATGGCCTGTTGCATCTTAATCTCGGCTACCTCTCAAGTACTGTTGGGATCAATTTCTATTGTGGATAGATCCATCGGCTTGTGAAGTTTAGATTAACCTCTTGCTGCCAGCGCTTCTAGATTGCAACTACCGGGCGCATGGCTGTAGTTTCATCTAGAAATACTGGTGGTAACGTTAGTTTAAGCTTTATCGGCTTATGACCCTAGTCATAGTGGAGCAAGGGCTCAACGGTGCTCCATTTCCTATCGGCTTTCTAGCTGATAGCTTTCATATTTTATTATCATCAATTGTGTGGATCTGGTTTGCCGCTCATGCTCATCAGGATGCTGAAATCGTCCTCATGGCTAATTATTTACTTATCATGCTTTATTAGCTTGTCGGCGGTAGCACGTGCAACGATCGCTATAGTCATTTACACTATATAATTACATTCAATATCTATTTGCATGTGGTGTTTATTCAAAGAACGTCTATCTATGAGCACGAAGGTTTTGCCGCCTATCCGCTCATGCATTTTACGTTTCCCTTGTCAATTAAAGATCAAATTGACTGACACGTCCATACACACCTCGCGAGTCGAAATACAGGACATGCGCTGGAGTAAAGCAAATCTCCTAGATCTTTCGTGTGTTGTCAACGCAGGGCGTCACCGCTCGATTTTTTACGTCAACATACTTTTGGTACACCTAGTAGGACACGAAGATATGCCATGCTTCCTGATGTCATTCAGGAAATGTGCCAGTGATTATTATTATATAGTAGATACGTCTCGGCTTCTGGAAGGGCAATTGATCTGTCAGCTAGAAGTACGTTATTTTATTAGCATAACTACAAACTTTACTGTCCAATAGCCGACTAGACATCTCAGCTCCAAGTGTACAAGCGATGGTCAAAGTATTGAGTGCCGGATTTTCGGGATAGAATAATATTTCAACCGTTAAACATGCTAGCCAATATCTTATACAATGTGGAAAAGCATCGGCTAATGAAGCTTTAAGAGGATCCAGAGGCGTATAATTCTTCGTCGGCAGTAAGGAGAGCCAACACATTCTTAATCGGCTAGTGATCTCTCGAAGTTATCTGGACACACCTGCTGCTATTAGCTGCATACAAATACGTGGGCCACAATTGGTTGCCTAAACGGAAAAAGCCCAGGCATCGGCCTATGAGAGGAGGAACCGATCCAACTTCTTTGCTGCTACGCGGATACGCCACCAGAATCAAGTTTCATACATATAGGGACTTCATCAGTGAATGACTATCACAGTTATACAACTTATCCTGAAAATGAAGACTTCAAACTTCACAGACAATCGACCAGGGGATGCGTAGGCCTAGAACTCAACATTATCTTCAAGAGACTTCACATCAACTTTCTCTTCTGAGCAGCAATTATAACAAGCATGAGTACACTTATGGTTGGTACTCAGCAAGTGTTGGGAATTATATGACATAAAAGCTAAAAGCAAGGAAAGGCTGACTGACTTACTGCGATAAGCAATTTTAGTTGGTCAAGTTTTATTAGCACATGATTACTAAGGTATAAGTTTATACCAAAACCCACATTAAAAGAAACAGAAGAGATATAATAGAAGCATAACGATAACCATAAACATGGTCCACGATTTAAGTTATCTTCAAGTTTAATTATCATGTGAGCATTCAAACCGCTCGTAACCGTAAGCACGGCTGATATATCAGTTTTCACTCTGCAGAGGTTGTACACTTTACCCACAATTCGTGTCTCCCATGTTGCCCGAGGTCGCGAGCCTCTTAAATACTTTCAAGGTGAGTGGCTAGGGATTCACTACGAGGCCTTTACAAAGATTTCCTAACTTATGATAATCCGCTAAGGTTTAAAGTCAAAGCAGTCATAACTCTCCCTAATGAGGAAGACGCCTTAACCAAGACCATATCATAACCTCAAGAGGACCGAGCTATACCCCGATGATGCAACCCCTCTTGCCCTTTCGGTAAGATCATCATAAGCTAGTATTTCTAATTAATCAGCCAAGACCAGAGCCATATAGTATCGTGGTTGCACTATTTTTCTGGGTGGTTCTCCATGTTCCGATCAAAACATATGATATTGTGATTAACAACACAAAGAGCATGAACATGGATAAAATAGGTGTAGCATCATCATTGTTGTCATCATGGTTATAAATTATTCCCAAACCAGAACCAGTTATAGCAACTAAGCAGAAGCTACCCAACAAGAAGATAAAACCCAGGTTGACAAGGAATGATCATAAAAACTAGGCATATCCTTAATTAGGATCCATTAGGTTAAGACACATGCATCCATAAAGAAAAGTTGTATTTATTGTGATTATTAGGACAAAAGAATGATCAAGGAAATACTTGCCTTTCTTTTAGAGAATAACTGCTCAGAGTCTTCAACTCTTGTTCTTGAAACTCTTAATCTTCAAAGCACTTGGACTGTGCTCCTTCTAACGTCACACGAGCATCAGATCAAGGCACAACAACAAACAAACAAATAAATAAAAAGAACTAAGAACAACACACCAAACAAAAAGGAAAGCTTAAAAGAATGTACCAAAGGATAGAGCTGGTTGCTACGGTCATGAGAGCGCAAGAAGCACATAAAACGGAGCTACGATTGAAAAGAAACAACTATCGGAAGATTTGTGTTATAAAAGAAACAAAAGAACTGTAAGCTTCATTTATTATAATTAGAAAACAAATGTAAAGGATATTTTAAAGAAACATTCAAAATTATAATTAACTCATATTATATTTTGCATTTATAAAAATGGAGTAGAACTTAGTCAAATTTTATAATTATCTATGTGTAAATTATACTAATCAAACAATTAATTAGAAAAGAACTTATGAGAACATCTAAGCGTATAACTTTATGGTTCGTGTTGAACTAACAAATTAAATTACAAACACATTTGAGTTGATATTAATCAAGTTACATTAATTATGAAAAGTGGAGTAGAGATTTAATTAGATTTTATTTAGAAAAACTAGATGAGAGGATATTAATCAAATTAAATCTATATTTAATTTTAAATAGGGACTATAATACAACAACGCTACTAAGCTGAATCTTAGGATTTTAGAAGACTAACGCAAAAAGAACAGACTGAAATGGATCTAAAACGTGGAAACTACAAAAGAAACAAGGCTGTTGGGATCTAGTTTCGATTAATTATAGATTTCAAGAGCTAGTAGGGAAGATTTGCAAGACACAGAAAATTGTGCTCGCAAAAAGGGCAAAAGTTAGGGTTAGATCTGTAAAAGAATGGGGTTAGGGTTGGACTGAAAAGATCTAATCTACTAGGGGGTTTTCTTTAATATTTGCAAGACACAAGAAAAACAACCGAAATTACAAGATCTTTTGGGGGCTAATCTACAAAAAGCTCGGAACAGCTCCATGGAAAACCTGCGATTGGGAAGCAGGGGAAAAGAAAGAGGAGATCGAGGGGAATCCGTTTTACCGCTTACCCATGGCGGAGATGCACCGTGGTAGCCGGAATCTGATCGAGAAGGAGGCTGTTGTGTTCTGTTCGTGGCTGGTTCTCCTGGTGGCGGCGCTGCATGTCATGGCGGTGATGCAGGAGTGCGAGAAGATGGGATCGCGGACACCAGGAGGTGCGGTTCCGTGGGCTGAGGATGCTAAAGGGTGACGACCGACGCTGCTCGATCGGCTCCTACTTTCTGGGCGATGGCAGCGCACTGCTCGATGAGCAGGCCTGGGCGGCGGCGTTGGGAGGTGGAGTGCGAGCAGCAGGGGGCACGGGGGTCGGCGCCCATGACCAGGCGAATGGCGATAGGGGCGAGTGACGGCGCAGCAGGGGTTGATGCGGGGGAGGGCGACAACGGCGCTGGCTGCAGGAGGCGCGAGGGCTCGAAGCAGGGGGCGTGCGGGGGTTGAGAGTGCGAGCAGGGGTCGCGGAGGCCTAGGGCCGGCGATGCAGAGGAGGTTGCACGGGGCTCGTCTTCTCTCTTTTTTTAATAGGGCTAAGTGATCGAGACTTCACGTGCTGTGCAGGGCTTGGACTTTGTTTGAGTTCAGGTTGTTTAGGAGAGAAAGAGAGAGGTAGGGAGAGCGGAAGGAGGGAGGAAACGACCTCGCGTCGAGACTTGAGTGGCGAGCGAGTTCGGTTATGGGCCGAAACATGTTCGGGTTAGGGCCGAACATGAAAACGAACTGACAGTGCTGGTTGAACGTGAACGGGGTATTCGAGAGCGCAATAAAGAGAAGGGAGAGATCAGGCCGAGTCGTTTGTAGTTACGATAGCGGAGCATCATCGAAAAAGAACGCTGAAATCGAGCTACGGTTCCGTTTCATGCAAGGTTTGATCGAGGAGAAAGGTTAGAGGATGGGTACCACGATGTGAAAGGATCTTGGTGATGCCTAGAGGGGTGGGGGTGAATAGGCGCACCTGAAAAACCTAAAAAATTCTTCACAGGAATTAAATGTGTCAAAACTTCCGACACTGTGTAGGAAGTTCCGACGAGTCGATGAATCAAAAGTTGCACAATGATACTAGGAGACTTCTGCAGGTGATCTTTGCAAGTACAACAAGTCAAGTACATAGAGGGGTGAAGCCCGTAGGGATGCATTTTTATATCATAAGACCACTTGGGATAATCCGTCCCATCAAAGAAAGGAGGTTTTCCCAAGTGAACCGATTGAAATTGAGAAGTAGGATATTGAGATGAAGCATAGTTACGAGGAACTTGATTTAACCCGAAGAAAGGATGCTTCTTGCTTTCTTCCTTGATTGGCTTTATCATCAACTTCTTGGCTTTCTTCTCAATTTTTTCCTTCATCTTTTCTTTTCTCCTTCTTCTTGCTTCTGATGTCTTACCCTCGCTTTCATTGCTTGAACTTGATTCGACATCATGAATGGAGGGTGGACGGCTTGTTTGCCCGAAAGGATTTCCAGCACTATCAAGTCCGGTACCGGCATCGATTTGAGCAGCGACGGTTGCGACGGTGTCCGCATCATCCCCAACTATAGACATCTTGATATCCCTTAGCGGTTAAGCATAAATCAAGAGATTAGGCTTTGATACTAATTGAAAGGATCTTGGTGATGCCTAGAGGGGGGGTGAATAGGTGTATCTGAAAAACCTAAAAAAATCTTCACAGGAATTAAATGTGTCGGAACTTCCGACACTGTGTAGGAAGTTCCGACGGGCCGGAACTTCCGACACTGGACCGGAACTTCCGACAAAATTAAAGTTCTTATACGAAATTCAAAATTAAACTTGAAACTGCAGAACCTGGCTGAATCAAAAGTTGCACAATGATACTAGGAGACTTCTGCTGGTGATCTTTGCAAGCACAACAACTCAAGTATGTAGATCGGCACAAAACAAACTCTAGGTCAATAAGAACTAAATAAATGCAATAACCACAAGTACAAAGATTTGTTCCCGAAGTTCACTTCCACTAAGAAAGCTACATCTCCATTGAGGAGCTCACAAAGAGCCAGGTCTTTCACTAACCCTTTACCTCACTCAATCAACCATAAAGGAGGATTGAGTCACTCACTATGAAATCCATAAAGGATAGGGTAATACAAACTTCCTGGGACGCACACACGTGAGAGGATGCTCTACGGGCGACACCAAACCGTCTAGAAGCAAGCTTCAAGAGTAACAAACGTGAATCGAAGGATGAAGATGCTTCAAGTGCTCTTGAGATGATCTTGGCTGCCCTTTCACTTAAAAGGTTGAGTCTCACACCTCAATCTTGCTCTCACTCAAGCCCTAGCTCAAATCAACTAATAGATTAGCTCAATGAGGGATTGGAGAGGAGTAGTAAATGCTTTTGGAGGTGTTTGTCTCGGGTTAGGTCAGCAGCAAGTGAAGGGGGGCCGAGGGGGTATAAATACCAAGCCCCCAAAACTATCTATTAATGCACTGGTTAAGTGATTGTCGGAACTTCCGACACAGGGTCGGAACTTCCGACAATTTTAAAACAGCTGGCCGAGGACCCCTTGTTGGAAGAATCCAGCTTCTTCCGACAAGTGTCGGAACTTCCGACACACTGAAACAGACAGAAAACTAGGTGCACAAGAGTGTGACTTTGTGTCTCTCCTTGATGGTCAGCATCTCAAATAAGCACTTTGACACTTTCATTCTATCCATTCGCATCCCTCTTAATAGTACGGTGTTTCCTAAACTCAAATTCAAAATATAAAATAACTAAAGATCTTCTTTTAAGTCCAACACCATCCTTTAAGCAAATTTGGCGTCTTTTTCTTGCTTTTTTTCATTTCATTGAATTTTATCCTGTCCAAAACTTTATAAACTCATTAGCTCCTTAATTTTATATGTCATCAACACCAAAACCCACTTAAGGGGCCAAATGCACTTTCAATCTCCCCCTTTTTGGTGATTGATGACAACACAATTAAGGCTCACAATAAATCCAGTAAAATATTTTGAATTCAATTATATAGTTGAACTCCCCCTCGATATGTGCATTCATCAAGATAAATACAAAATAGCCTCAAATGCTATTTGCACATATTAAGTAATATTTCTTCTATGTAATTGCATTCATGTGGTGCAACGTGTTATAAATATCAACGTGATGCACTTGACAAGATGTATCACAACAACAAAGTGAAAATGAACAAACACCAAGTCAAAAGTCACGAGCATCACAAACGCAATAAGGTTCTAAGATCACACTAGCATAGAAAAACTCAATTAAGTCTTACAATATTAAAAATCTCACTTGACACACCACATGTTACACAAATACAAGTCTCATTTGTCCACAAGCACAAGAGTTGAAAATTTCAATGTTTCAACGACGAAGCTAAGATAGATAAAGCAGCCACAAAGCCTATGATGAGCTCACTCTCCGTTTGGCAACAAGTACCAAAAAGGAGAGGCCCTTCCATAGCCACTACTCATCATCGTCGTCATCATCTTCGGCATCATCTTCTTCCTCATCGGTGGGTGTGTTGGCAGCGGGAATGTCCTGTTCTTCGTCCTCATCCGACTCCTCACGCCCACCCAAGTCTTCTTCAATGTCATCCTCATCAACTTGAGGAGCACCAAACATCATGGAAGGTCCACCCATTTCTTCCCAAGGGTTGTAGAAGGTCGGTGGAGGAGGAAAATTCATGGGAGCACGAAGATGTGAGTGAGGCACGTCATATTTGGCCATGATTTCCTTTTGCCTTGCCTCAATCTTGAGAAGCTGCTCATCCACATGCTTCTTGTGGTCATGGATTTCTTGCGCATTGTGACGACCCACATTGAAGCATGCAAACAAGTGTTGAGAAATGAAATTGAGAATGCCTTTCTTCTTTGGGGCACGAGGAGGAGGACCACGGGAGCTCGAAGGACCTTGAGAACTTGAAGGATGATGAGAGCTTGAAGGACCATGAGAGCTCGAAGGACCATGGGAGGGTCCTTGAGTGGAGCGGCAAGGTGCATGTGCTCCAAGCTTGAGAAGACGCTCAAGTTGACCTTTCTTAGGCTTATACATTTGATGGACCTTGTCGGTCAAGATGTTGATGCTTGTCACTTCTTTAATCATGGCGAAGATGTGGGGAGCATAATGACAACCTTTCTTTGGTGAAACATAATAGATGATGATTTCCTCCCAAATGAAGTCAAAAACACTGAACTCATTCTTGTTGGGAGCCATTCTAGCAAGCAAGTTCTTGGACATGTTTGAAATGTTGTCTGAGTCACCACTTTTGGGACACAGAGTGTAGTGGAAGAGTTGGTTGAGCAACTTGTAATAAGGTGTCAAACCATTTATTGTCCCAAATTTAATATCACCATATGCACTGTCATACATGAAGTGAACTTCTCCATCATCAAGCACATTCTCCTCCTCATGTATCCTCTCTCGTGTAAGATCAGCATTGGAAAACCCAAGAATACTAGCAAAGTAAGCATATTCAACATAAAACGGCCTGCCTTGGATAGTCCAATGGAAGGTCTTGGTTGAGCGGTTGACATAGAGAGTGGAGTAGAACTGAGCGATAACCTCCTCATTCTAATCACAACTGAAGGACATGATTGATGTGAGATGCATCCTTCTATAAGCATCTTGGACTTCCCCCACCACGGGCAAGTCAATTTCAAACAGATACTCCTAGTTGATGGATTTCATCTCAGTGGTGGGGTGAGACTTGCAAAGAATCACTGATGCATACCAATCTGCATGAAAGTTTGTCCAAAATCGAACATCTCCTTGCTGCTCTTTGGCATATTTAGATAGATCATCATATCTCAATGCATATATATCATGCTTGCCCTTTTTATAATCCACTGGATGCGTCACATTGAACTGCGAAGCAGTTAGCCTAACTAGGGGTTGCATCCGAAGGATGATCCTCTCAAGATATTCTATCGACTCTCCAGCATCTGACATGTGAGTGCCTGGAGTAGAAGGGCGCTTCATGCGTGGATGAGCACCATGAGCGGAAGTACCCTGTGGATTAGGTCTTCCACAACCACGAGAGCGCAAAGGAGCCTTCGCCATTGCCTTTCGCTTGCTAGTACGATCAGCCATAGGTGAAGCTTCTTGAGTCGCTTCGGAATCAGAAGGAGAAGATTCAATCTCTGGTGAAGAAACCCTCTTCTTCCCTCTCCTTTAACGAGCCATCTGAGTATGTAAGATAAAAATTAGGATAGACTCGATAGATTTGATCAGACTCAATCAAATGGGACAGTGAAGGCACTTGTTGGAACTTCCGATGTTGGGGCGGAACTTCTGACAGTGTTGGAACTTCCGGCCTAAAGTCAGAACTTCTGACAGGGCCCGAGCAGACCCAAAAATCATGAATCAAGAGATTTTGCCCACCAAATTTGATAAGATTCTAGGCATATGATCAATGATGTACCAGGAAGCTATCCCTAAGAAAGAAACTTCTAACTCCTTCTACATTGAGAGATCGGGCGACAAGGATTTTTAATGAAATACCTTGAAGATTTCCCACGCAAATCGAAAGAGAGATGATGGGGATCGGATATTCCGAAGAGTGGAGAATCCAAAGAACTCCAAAACAATGAAATCCCACGGTTAAATCTTGGTTTCCCCGCAAGATTTTGAGAGGGGAGAAGTGTTGGAGTCAGTGGTGTGTGAGAGTATGTTAGGGTTTGAGGGGCTGTCCAGCGGTATATATAGGTTCAAATGAATTATCGGAAGTTCCGATGGGCGGTCAGAAGTTCCGACAAATAAGAATTTTCGAACCCGAGGCCCCCCGGTCGGAAGAATGAAGAAAGTTCCGATGGAGATTGTCAGAAGTTCCGATGGGGTGTCGGAAGTTCCGATGAATATTAGAATGATCTCCTGAGGACCCTTTTTCGGAACAAGCATGATACTTCCGAGAAATGTCGGAAGTTCCGACCTATACTTTTCAGCTCTAAAAGATAGATTTTTAGAAGAATAAACTTGGAGATATTAAGAGATATGGCTTGTAGACATATAAGAAACTTGAAGCTTAGTGATCAGCCACAAACAACATTACATAACAATGTTCACAAGAGTCAAGCTTTGATTCAAAGATCAAAATCCAAATATTTTAAAATAACTCAACACAAGTAAATTCACTTTTTTGTATCTAAGCAACAATCAAGTATGTGCAATAAGTCAAGCTTACAAGAATCCAAGATATTTAGTTCACTCCTCAAAGCACAAAACCTTTGCTCATCTAGAGGCTTAGTGAAGATATCGGCAAGTTGCCGTTCGGTGCTCACGTGACGTAAAGCAATATCTCCTTTAGCCTCATGATCCCTTAAGAAATGATGTCTTATATCTATGTGCTTTGTTCAGGAGTGTTGCACTGGATTGTTCGCTAGCTTGATAGCGCTATCATTATCACATAAGAGCGGAATCTTGCTAAATTTACAACCGAAATCACTCAACGTTTGCTTCATCCACAAGAGTTGGGCACAACAAGCACCCGCTGCAACATATTCAGCTTTGGCGGTGGATAAAGCAATAGAAATTTATTTCTTAGAGCTCCACGACACTAGGGACCTTCCAAGAAATTGGCAAGTCCCGATCGTACTCTTTCTATCTACCTTACAACCGTCATAATCCGAATCGGAATATACAAGTAGATCGAAAGTGGAGCCTTTGGGATACCATAAGCCAAGGTTAGGAGTGTGTACCAAATATTTCAAAATTCTCTTAACAGCAATTAAGTGACATTCTTTAGGATTGGCTTGAAATCTTGCACACATGCACACACTAAGCATAATATCCGGCCTAGATGCACAAAGGTAAAGAAGAGAGCCAATCATGAAGCGATATACCTTTTGATCAACCGACTTCCCTTCTTCATTGAGATCAAGATGACCATTTAATGCCATGGGTGTCTTGATGGGCTTTGCATCAGCCATGTCAAACTTCTTAAGCATATCCTTCACAAACTTGGTTTGACATATTAAAGTCCCTTCCTTCATTTGCTTGACTTGAAATCCAAGGAAGAACTTCAACTCACCCATCATGGACATCTCAAACCTCTTGGTCATGATCGTACTAAATTCCTCACAAAATTTCTTATCAGTAGAACTGAATATGATGTCATCGACATATATTTGGCAAACAAAAATATCTTTATCAACTTTGTGAGTAAAAAGAGTAGAATCGGCTTTGCCCATTACAAATTTGTTCTTGAGAAGAAAATCCTTGAGGCATTCATACCATGCTCTAGGAGCTTGCTTAAGCCCATAGAGCGCCTTATGGAGCTTGTACACATGATTTGGAAATCTTGGATCTTCAAAGCCCGACGATTGTTCTACATACACCAACTCGGATAGGGGACCATTCAAGAATGCACTTTTCACGTCCATTTGATAAATCTTGAAATCATGGTGAGTGGTATAGGCTAATAGTATACGAATTGATTCAAGCCTAGCTACGGGTGCATAGGTTTCACTAAAATCCAAACCTTCAATTTGTGTGAATCCTTGTGCAACTAACCTTGCCTTGTTTCTTGTGACGACACCATGTTCATCTTGTTTGTTTCGGAAAACCCACTTGGTGCCAATCACATTTTTCTTTGGTCTTTCAACCAACTCCCATACTTCATTTCTTGTGAAGTTATTCAATTCTTCTTGCATGGTAATGACCCAATCAGGATCATCAAGTGCTTCATCTACCTTGAGAGGTTCTAAAGTAGAGACAAACGAGTAATGTTCACAAAAAGTAGCTAAAAGTGAACGAGTAGTTACCCTTCTTTGAATACTTCCAAGAATATTATCAACAGGATGATCTCGTTGAACACTTTGATGAACTCTTGGGTGCGGCACTTGTGATTGAGGTTGAATGGGTCCAATATCGTCATTTTCGGCTTGAGGAGGATCTTCTTGAGCTTTTCCACCTTGTTCTCCCCCTTGATCAATGCCATGAACTTGATCGTCACCATGAACCTTACTTTGGTCTTGAGGTTGTTGAGAGCTTAGAGGTTCAACTCTTTTGGATGATGATGGAGCATTGTTTCTTTCTTCAATTGGAGTTTGAGCTTGAACTTCACGAGGTCTCACCTCTCCCAAGCCCATCCTCATGATTGATAGACTCAGAGGTTCCTCTTCATCTATATTATTTTTATCAACTTGTTCTACTTGAGAGCTGTTGGATTCATCAAAAGTTACGTCCACCGTGACCTCAACACAACCGGTGGTTTTGTTGAACACACGATAGGCGTGTTTGTTAGTACCATAACCAAGTAGAGAACCTTTGTCAACCTTTGCTGAAAACTTTGAGATTTTGGTTTTCTTGTTAAGTATGAAACACTTACTCCCAAAAACTCTAAAGTAGTGCACCTTGGGTTTTTTACTGGTGATTATCTCGTAGGGTGTCTTGCCCAAGTATTTGTGGAGGTAGAGACGGTTGATGGCATGACACGCCATATTGATAGCTTCGGCCCAAAAGATATCCGGAGTCTTGTACTCATCAAGCATTGTTCTTGCGGCTTCAATCAACATCCTATTCTTCCTCTCAATAATCCATTTTGTTGAGGTGTGTATGGTGCGGAGAATTCATGTTTGATTCCTTCTTCATCAAGGAATTCTTCAATATTGGTGTTCCGGAATTCTGAACCATTGTCACTTCTTACATTCTTGATTTTTAATTCATATTCATTTTGAGCTCTTCTAATGAATTTCTTGACAATTTCCAAGTGAAACGAGAAAAATCATCAACAATGACAAGACCATATTTGTTACCGCCAATGCTAATGTAGGCAATGGGTCCAAACAAATCCATGTGTAGAAGCTTCAATGGTCTTGATGTAGTCATTATGTTCTTGGCACGGTGTGGAGCACCAGCTTGCTTTCCGGCTTGGCATGCACTACACAACCTATCTTTCTCAAAAACAATATTTGTTAGTCCTAAGATGTGCTCGCCTTTTTGAAGTTTGGCCAAGTTCCTCATCCCGACATGGGCTAGTCGGCGATGCCAAAGCCAACCCAAATCAGATTTTGCCACTAAATAAGTCTTGGGCTCAACTATCTCCTTGGAGAAATCAACAGGATAGACTTTGCCCTTTAAGCGATCCGTAAAAGCAATAGAGGAATCCTCCCTTCTAAAGACGGTCACACCCTCATTAGTAAAGAGACAATTGTAGCCCATCTCACAAACTTGCGAGACCGACATCAACTTGTACCCAAAGTTTCAACCAAATAAACGTTTGAAATAGAGTTACCATTTGAGAGTGCAATTTTACCCAAACCAATCACATCTCCTTTGCTATTGTCTCCAAAGATAATAGTTTCTTTAGGTATATCATGAAGCTCTAGGGATGTGAACAAATTCTTCTCCCCGGTCATATGATTTGAGCATCCACTATCAAGCAACCATGCGGTGCCACCCGAGGAGTAGGCCTACAAAACAAGTTAAGCTTTGAATTTAGGTACCCAAAAAGATTTGGGTCCTTGAGGGTTAGATGGATACACTTTTGGAACCCACACACTTCTAAGGATTGCTCTCTTAGTGTAAGCCTCAACATACTTGACCACTATTTTACCATTGTGGTCCATTGTCATCATATAATCCGTAGTGTAGTTTGGTGATGGCTCATGCTTAGTGATCTTTGCCTTGATGGGATCATCAGTTTTCTTCTTGGCTTGGCACGAAGTGGTGGTCACACCATGTGCAATGTTCATCAAATCCTCAAGATTTGATCCCTTGGTGAACATGACACATTCCTTATCTTTGACTACCTTCCGGTCGTTTACCTTGCCTCCCTTGTAGTGACCAAGCCCATCCTTCTTGTGGGAACATCTCCCTTCCTTGTATGCAACCTTAGGCTCGGGCTTGGTATCACCTTCATATTCGTTTCTTACTAACTTGTTTAGCCTCTCAACTTGAGCATCCTTTGCTTTGATCAAATTTTCTAGCTTTGCCAAGTTAGTAATACAATCTTGCACATCAATTTTATAACACCTTGAGCACCCTTCACTTGTGGAGACATTTGAGTCAAGAGTTGCTTTAGCATTGGTTTTGGTGCTTTCCCAAAGGGCATTGTAGCTAACTTCAAGACCTTTGTACTTGGTGATTAAGCATGAGAAGATTTCTTAAAGTTCACTATGAGTGGCCTTTAGGGAAGCTAGAGATTCATTTATCAAAGTGGTCTACTTTGACATCATCTCTTTTGAATCATTAGCTAGAGATAAATCGATAGCTAATTTTTCAACTTTCACCTTTTCTTCGGCAAGAGCCTCCTCTAAAGCAAGGTTTCTCTCCTTCTTAAAGATGAGCAAGTCCTCTTGCCTATCAAGACACTCCTTCTTTTTCTCCAATTTCTCCATAAGTTTTTTAATTTCTTTAAAACCTTTCTTTCCAGATTCTTTTATCATGAATGCTTTATGTTGCTCTTCCTCATCATCAAAATCATTTTGCGAACTACTAGATATGGTGGAAGGATGAGAGGAGGAGGTGGATGATTCTTGTACCTTAGTCCCTCTTGCCATGAGATAAAAGGGTGCGTCATCTTCATCGTCGGAGATGCCATACCTTCATGGTCGGAGTCTTCATGACTAGACTCCCACTCTTGACCAACATGAGCATGCCCTTGATATTTCTCCTTATAGTCCTTGCTCTTCTCCTTGTACCTCTTATCTTCCTTTTCTTTGTTCTTCAATTGTGGGCAATTGGCAATGTAGTGACCCACTTCTTTACACTCATAACATCTTCTTTGTGATGGCTTCTTCTTGTCATCACCACCTTTCTTGTAGCACTTCTTCTTCATGAACTGTTTGAAATTTCTCAATACCAAGGCCATCTCTTCATTGGTGGATCCTTCATCACTTGAATCTTCCTTTCTTGACTTTAGAGCCTTAGGACTTGATTCAACCTTGTCACTTGAGCTAGCATTGAGTGCCACATTCTTGTTCACTTTGTGACTAAGTGACTTGGCCACATCCCTTTCAACCAACTCTTGATGGAGGATTTCACCAAGAAGTTGATTAGGTTTCTTGACCTTGAATTTGGGATCTCTTCTAATCATTGTCGCAAGAGTAGGGTTCCTTGACGTGAAGGCTCTAAGAAACTTCTTTGTCACCTTGTGATCTTCCCATTTTGTGCTTCCAAGAGATCTAATATCCGATACAAGGACCATTAGTCTATCATACATTTGCCTCACGGTTTCTTCATCATGCATGACAAAGTGCTCTAGCTCTCCTTGCAACAAATCCATCTTGCCTTCTCTAACTTCATCGGTTTCTTCATGAGCTTCTTTTAGTGTGTCCCAAATTTTCTTGGCTATTTCAACATTGCGGATTTTGTTGAATTCTTGGGCACAAAGGGAACTTCCGTGTTGTGTCGATATCGGCTGAGGAGCCGAGTGAGACGTGCCTGGTAAGCTTCTGACTGGAGCTGCAATAAGTGGGGCGTATGCTGGCCCCTGATATCTCTGAGCTACTCCGCTGACCAGAGAACTGATGACGGCATTGTATACCGTGTTGGTCATTACTGAGGATTGGTCGATGAAAGCTTGATAAACGGACTGTTGAATCATATCGGACATCTTGCCCGAGTCCTCAACGATGGTGATCTGGCGGGGAATTGGAAGAGGAGCTTTCTTGACAGTCTCCCCGCTTCTGGTACGACTGAAAGATTGCAGATATACCTTCTTGTAGTCTTCTAGGTGTCTTGCCAGTTCTTCTTTCTGGTCGTCCTTGAGATCTGCCTCCGTAACCTCAATGATGTTGTATTCAGAGATTTCGGTGGTCTTTGACATGTTGGATATTGAGGTGGTCCCACCGGGCATGCCAAAAGTGTGTTGGCGGAAGAAATCGGCCGGGAATCGGCCGATAACTTTCGGCGTCGGACACACGACCCGGGAGAATCTGCTTAACTCCTGTTCGGGTGATCGCCCTGGTGCGGTTCGCGCGGCGTGCCAGTTAATCTGACCTGTTGATTGACAAGGAAAGAAACGTATTAAATTCCGGGGTCCCGATCGGCTAAAGTTCTGATCTGTCCCGAAAAGCGTATTATTGAATCGACCGATTTGCTATGAAGATGACCGGCTATAGATCAACCGATAATCACGTAACAATTGCCAAAAAACTACTGGAGTAACTTAAACAATTACTACAGATGCAACACTCGAAATAGATCTAATCAGCTATACGATGATAAACAAGGAGAAATAATGATAAAGCCGACAGTTCGATCTCAAGCTGGATAACTGGTGATAAAACTAGAACAATAGGTAAAACCTATAATTATAGTAAATATCAATAACTGGTGAATAAATCTAAACAAAACAACGGCGATGCGCCCGAAGTTAAACCTTAGATGTTATTCGGTAAACGGAACCAACCAATTTGCCGGAGATCGTGTCGATGCAGCCCTGCCAATCCGTACGAACTCGTGAAAGAAAAAGAAGTATTGGCGAAATCGCCGACTTGAAAGTAAAGTACGATGAAAAAGTAGATTGTTTGTATTGATTGATGTGTATCTTCCACAAAACCCTGACTGCTTCTATTCATACCCTAGGACTAAGACTCCTGATCTATTACGATCCGTTACAAACTTGATTTAAATAAAAACTACTATATCTATAAGACTTTCCTAAAGGAAACGGGCTCCCGCAGAATCTTCTGCTGCCATCTCCTAGTCCAATCCGGACTCTTTCCATTGCTCTTCGACCGAGTCGGTGTTGTTCTTTGACCAACGTCAGGTCATGTTTGACTGGGATCCTTTGCTGGGATTCCATTGGCTTCATCTCCTATCTGTTGGCGCAAGCTGCCAATCGGCTGATTCCTAACTGTATCGTCAATCGGCTGATTCCCAACTCTAGCCTTTAAATCTGCCACATCGGCCAATCTCTTCCTCTCCTAACGCCGATTCAACATGTGTCAAAATTTGGCATCAACACATGCCCCCCAGTTTTGGAGTAAAACATGACTTTTATTTCAAAATTCTTTTTTAATCTATCCTCCAAAACAAACGCAGCGAAAATCCCCTTCCGTTTCGCGGTCTTCTACATGATGATTGCAATCTTTTCGAACTGGGCGCCTGAGACAACTGTTCCCCTTAAATTCGTGTAGACGGCGCGGCAAAAATCCCGCCTTTACCCTTTCTCTCTTGGACTGTCTTTAAGTACTGGCGTTCTCCACCGCTTCTTCTCCACGAGCTTAGTAATTTCCTCCCCAGCAAATCACCTTCTATCTCCTCCTAGCACCCTCTTGGTTTCCAACCGCATTCTCCGGCGATCCTTCTTTCATCTGCAATGCGCTTCATTCCTTCAATGGCGGCGCCATCAGCAATTCCACCAACCACGGAGGCTCCGCCAGCAACTCCATCGGTGACGGCGGTTCCATCAGCGACTCCATCGGCGACGGCGGTTCCATCAGCGACTCCATTGGCGACAATGAGCTTCATCCCGGAGGTAAACATTCGAAACTTTCCCCTTTTACTTTTTATTGCCCATGCACCTTTTACATCTATTCTTAGTTCCTCCCCTTTTTACCTTTTTTAGGCAGTCAGACACCAAATCACCATTCCCCTTCCCGAAGCTCCTGGTCTCATCTGCTTAGGCCCTATGGGGAATCCAGACCAGACTGATCTGATTAATTTAGAAACCCATAGAATCCCCTTCAAGAAATCACCTATGGATTTGGGTCAGTGGTGAGGCACTTTTAGATCTTGGCCGAATGAAACCCTCGGCTGGAAAGAGTGGTACCAATGAATGGCCAACTCTAAGAGAGTTCAATGGGATGAATTAAAAATCGGCCAGTGCATCAATCTCTCTTTGTCCCAGATGGAGAAGAATGAACCCTTGGTAATGGCAGCCTCCTATTTCTGGTCTGACGCGCTCAACGCGTTTCTCTTTGGGCATGGACCCATGACCCCAACTCTGGCCGATGTCCTGATGCTGACCGGCCTTGACATTTCCTCCCCCGATACACCCTTTGATTATCTGATCAAACCAACCCATCGGCTAGAGACGAAAGGAATCGGCGGGTGGAAAGGGTATATCAATAGAAACATGAGGACCGGGACGATTTTGGAGAGAGAACATACAACGTTCTTGATGATGTGGCTAGAGAAGCACTTCTTCTGCGGCAGGGCGGTTGGCCCTTCTTCCAATACACAAGCTCTGGCCGAAGCCCTGTCAAGAGGATCCACCATCCCCCTCGGGAAGCATCTGCTAGGATCGGCCTACCACATGATGCACCAGATCGGCGTCAAACTATCAAAGGGAGAGCCGATTGGTAACCCTGGTGGTCGCTGGTGGTTCATCACCCTCTGGCTTAACTTGTACATGAGCAAAGTCTCCCAGCAGCAGATAGAGACCAAGACATTCCCCAACATCGAGTCAGAGGAGAACCCCACCATACGACGACGGTGCACCTCTTTCGGCGAAGCGGCATCAGTTTTTCCTGGTTGCCAGTTCATCGCCACCCAAACAGCTGAGTATTTCAGATGTTTTTACAACGGCTTTAGTGAAGAAACCACCAGTTGGTATCCGTACCAGAGGACAGAGCCACTTTTTGAGCTTCCCTTCTGCTATGATTCATCGTTCAATTCCTTTGATAATGATCTCATGGACGTCTTGATCAAACCAAGGATTTTACCGGCAAACTTCTTCTCTGGGAAAGATTCCCCAACTTATGAGTTTTACAACCCATCAATTGCAGGACGGCAGTTGGGTTTTGGTCAGCTGCCGATTCAAATTTATTTTGCCGGTCGCGCAAAATTCCGAGATGAGCTCACTAAGGGCCTTGACTACAGTCGGCTGTGCAATTTAGTGCCGGACTCCAGTACCATTGACCTAAGCAACAAGTTATGGTGGGCAGAATGGAAGCAGCATCTCTTCTGTGCATCTCCTTTAACATATTGCAATAATCTGGATCCCGACAACATCAGACTCAAATGCAGCGGTACTGTCCTTCTCCTGACCGATTTTGATGTTATCCCTTTTTATGCTACAAATTTGCTGCTAACTCTTATTTCCCTTTTCAGTCCGAAAGTCGACTTCCTCCGACGCGGAGCCGAAGTGGTAGGCCGATAGAGAATAGCCGCCCATCCACACCATTCCCACTCATCGGCTACCATGCCCCAACCATCAAAGACATCACCACCGGCCGATTGATGCAAACACCGAAGAGACCTTCTTTAAAGAAGATGAGCCGCCGAGTGCGTGCCCGTATAGAACCGGCCGATCAATCGGCAGTGGCATAGGCTGAACTTTTAGCTGCACCAATTCTGCCGATTATTGAGGAAGTCGATCTCCAGGTTGCTACAGAAGTTGGAGCGGCTGCTGCATCATTGCTAGTAGAAGTTGTTCAGGTAATTTCGCACACCTCACATACTTCTAAGTATTCTATTGATATTAACTTCCTTTCTGCCAGGCTACGCAAATCGCCCCAGTACATTCTCCGCAGCAGTCGGCTACATCCCAGGCGGAAACCGGAATGCCAGCAATTCCCCTCACCGAGGTAGAGAGTCTCTTAACTCAATTTCTTGATACTCAACCAAAAACTAACCAATTTTTGATGCAGGCTACTCCGGATGCATCGATTGTACCTTTCCAACAAACATCGGCCGGAAGACTCGCCGAGGTACGGCAGGCATCATATATCATTAGACTTAATCATTTGCATTATACTTATAAAATCCGCTTCCCATACCTTTCCAGGAGGCTGGCCCGAGAAGGGCACTGATAGTCGTCGAATCTTCTTCCGCTGACGAGCCAATCACACCAGTTCCCGAGATGAGGGTGGCACTTCCGCTGGCGCAAGCAAATGAAATCCGTTTCAAAGAGGTAAGGAACTTGTCACCCAAATCAGCCGATTTCCCCTTACCGTCTGCTAATCCGTATTTTTATTTCTATTATTCTTTCGCAGGAACAGGACACTCCCAACAACAGTCTTTTTTCTTTCGCGGTTGCCCTTTCTGATGATGAAGAGCTTCACGCCAAGTCATACTGAGCTTGATCCTTGATAACGTCCGTGCCAGGCTCGAGAGTATACGGACCCTCCTCCAAGATGACATCGGCCGCCGATTCGGCAACTTTTTAGTGAAATCAGAGGCCGAATTCTAGAGGAAGCGACAGAGGCTCTAAAACCTGCCGCATACATAGAGTCAATGCAGACTCCAGTGCTCTGAGCCTTGCGCCATATGGCCGATCGCACCAAACTAGCGAAAGCCCGCGAGGAGGAAGACTCCTACAAACATCGAGCTCAAGAGGTGCATCGGCGAATCAGCTTCCTTGAGAACTCCCGTCCAGATATCGTCGGTGCCATAGACCGCCTTAAACGGCGAAATGCAGAGCTAGCCAAGGAGATGGAGCAGGTGACCTAGGCCATAGCCGCTGAAGAGAAAAGACTCCAAGATCTCCCATCCGTCATCGCCGAGTTGAAGCAGGAGAGGCAGAACTTGGCCCACGAAGCAATAAAAATCCATCATCAAATGCCAGAAGTCCCTGGATCGGTCGAGGACGACTAGAGAATTGTAGACTCGGCCGATCAAGTTAGGCAACGAGCGATTGCGGCTGTTGATGCCCTCCTCAGGTGAACTATAAAAGTTATGTAAACATTTAATGTCCTCTTGTCGTTGATGTGCAGATCCAAACTTGGACCGTGCTCTTTGGCAGCTTTTCATTTGTTTACCCTTTTATTCCGATGGGACGCATCCTACCATTCCTTCACCCTCTTCCTTCTATAAGTATGAGATCCCGTATTGTTTCCAAAGGCGTCCGTACTGCCCGTCTTCTTTCCCTCTAACAACTTGATCTCCGTCCTCCCAGACTAGACGTCAAGATGTCCTCTTCGTCTTCTTCCTTTTCCGTCAACCAGGTACGAAATCCTCCTCTATTTCCTTTCTTGACATTTCAATCATTTTGACGCTAGGTGGTTGTTTGCTCTCTTTTTAGCCGAAACGCCTTAGTCCCAGTCTGGAACGAGCGATTGAAGTCATGCATTCAGATGAACCATTGTCGCAGGCGGACATAGATCTGATCAAAGCTCATTTCGAAGAACTCAAAGGTCATGTCCCTGCTGACGTCCAGAAGGTCTGCGACCATGTAGACGCTAACTGCTCCAGGCGGCCGCCAACTGAAAGGAGTCATCCACTCCCTCGCTCAGTCACCCTTGAAGATGCTACGGCGGGGATATCCCAACCACCTCTCGACAGGAGCCACCCACTCCCTCGTCAAGTCGAGGTTGAAGTCGCCATGGAGGATCTGGAGGAAAAGAGCATCTGCTTCTTGATAGAATTAGGCCGGATCGAGAGGGAGATTAAGAAAAAGCATGGTCAATAAATATGTTGGTACTTTTGTTCTAAGGGCGACTTGTACCGTGTCGGCCATGTACCCTGCTGTTCTTACCGAATAATGAATCGGTCAGACTAAATCGAATGTTTCATCCTTAAGGCGATGTCATCTTTACATCGGCTATATAGACAGGAGCCAATAGGAGTTCGCCACGTTGTCTTGATGTATCCGATATAAGTTACGCACCCACCCATATACTTGGATAGTACCTCTTCAGATATCTCCCTTTTAAGGATCTTGTGAATTCTTCCCCTTCGATAGTTTCTAGTATGTATGCATTTCCCGGAGCACATCGGCTGATTTTATATGACCCTTCCCAAGTGGGCGACCATTTACCGAATTTGGGATCCTTAGATCCTATCGGCAGCACCAACTTCCATACCAAATCTCCTTGGGAGAATTGTTTGACCTTGACCTTCTTGTCGTACCACCTAGCCACCCTTTTCTTATTTTCTTCAATGCTGATCAGGGCCCTTAATCGCTGACCCGCCAAATCGTCGAGCTCTCTCTTCATGAGGAGGGAATAGTCATCGGCTGTCAACTGATCTTGAAGCGATGTGCGCCTTGATCCCGTCCTTAATTCCCAAGGCAATACTGCCTCGTGACCATATACCAACTGATAAGGATATATCTTAGTGGCCCCGTGGCAGGTCATCCTGTAAGACCATAGAGATTCGGTTAAAGACAGGTGCCACTTCTTGGGTTGTTTCTCTATCTTCCTCTTGATCAACTTGATTATTCCCTTATTGGACGATTCGGCCTGGCCGTTGGCTTGAGCATAATACGGAGAAGAATTCAACAATTTAATCCCCATATCGGCGGTGAATTCTTCGAACTCTCCTGAGGTGAACATCGTTCCTTGATCAGTCATGATGGTTTGAGGGATGCCGAACCGATAAACAATATGGTCCTTTATGAAATCGATCATAGCGGCCGATGTCACGGTCTTTAACGGAACTGCCTCCACCCATTTGGTAAAATAATCAGTGGCTACTAATATAAACTTGTGCCCTTTGCTTGATGGAGGGTAAATCTGTCCGATGAGGTCTATCCCCCGACCTCTAAACGACCATGGTTTGATTATCGGGTTCATAGCCAAGGCTGGTGCACGCTACACATTGCCAAACTTCTGACAGTCTTGACAACCTTTATAATATTTAAATCAATCTTCGAGAATCGTCGGCCAATAATACCCGTTGTTTCTGATCATCCACTTCATCTTGTGAGCCGATTGATGAGATCCGTAGACGCCCTCGTGGATTTCTCCCATCAGGACCTTTGCTTCTTCCGTTCCTAGGCATTTGAGAAGAAACCCATCAATCGTCCGGTAAAACAAATCGTCTTCGAGCAACACATATTTTGTGGCCTGAAAACACACTCACTGATCCACTTTCTTGGACGGATCTTTCAAGTAATCGGCAATCTCCTTTCGCCAATCGTCGGCCGCAAGCTCCAGAATCATGGCCCCTTGAATCGGCCGATACCCGGATGCGTGTTGGGCAAGTCTATTGGCCTCTTCATTGTAATTTCTGGGAATGTGCTCAATAACTGCAGAATTGAATTCCTTTAACAGTTGGAGGCAATCTTCGTAGTAAATCCTTAAGACATCATCTTTGCATTCAGATCTCCCCATTAATTGATCCACAATGAGCATGGAATCTCCAAAAATTTCCACCGCATCGGCTTTGATTTCTCTTAGAAATTGGATACCTTTTAGGACGGCTCGGTATTCCGCCTAGTTGTTGGTCGCGGATGCCTCTATCGGCAGAGAGAAATCATAGCTTGCCCCCCGAGGTGATATGAGAACGATGCCGATTCCTGATCCGGCTCCACACGAGGAAACATTGAAGTATAGAGTCCATGGAACTGGTTCAACGACAGCGATTTCCGGTCCACAATGCTGTGCCACGAAATCGGCCATAACTTGACCCTTGACAGCTTTGGCCGATTCGTACCTTAGGTCAAACTCTGACAGAGCCAGGATCCACTTTCCAATCCGTCCTTTCAAAATTGGCAGTGATAGCATGTATTTCAGCACGTCATCCTTGCATACGACTATGCACTTTGCCGATAACAAATAGTGCCTGAGCTTTGTACACAAGAAATATAGATACAGGCATAGCCGTTCCACCGGGGAATATCTCGTTTTGGCGTCCAGGAGTCTTCTGCTGACATAATATACCACCCGTTCTTTTCCTTCGAACTCCTGTGCCAGCGCCGATCCGATAGCCCGCTCGTCGGCCGATAAGTATAGTTTGAACGGTTTGTCAGCCTGTGGCGGGACTAATACAGGTGGTGAAATTAGATATTGTTTGATGTCTTCTAACGCTTTGCGTTGTTCTTCTCCCCACACGAATTTCTGATCGGGCTTCAATTTTAACAAAGGAGTGAAAGCTTGAATACGCCCGAACAAGTTGGATATGAATCTTCTGATAAAGTTGACCTTGCCGACTAGGGACTGCAGTTCAGTTTTATTCTGCGGGGCTACAACCTTATTGATGGCAGCTATGGTCTTCTGGTTGACTTCTATTCCACGCTCATGGACTATGAATCCTAAGAATTGCCCGGCTGACACACTGAATGCACACTTGTTCGGGTTCATTTTCAACCCATGCTTCCTTGTGCACTCCAACACCTCTTGTAAATCGGCTAGATGTTCCTGATGACCTTTTGACTTGACCACAACATCGTCGATGTAGATTTCCACCGATACACCAATAAACTTGTGAACGATATAATTCATAGCCCGTTGGTATGTAGCACCGGCGTTCTTTAATCCAAAGGTCATTACCACCCACTCGAATAAACCGAGGTGGCCCGGACACCTGAAAGCCGTTTTTGAAATATCTTCTTCGGCCATTAATATTTGATTGTACCCAGCATTACCATCCAAGAAACTGATGACTTTATGTCCTGCGGTAGCATCTATCAAAACGTCGGCTGTCGGCATTGGATACCCGTCCATCGGTGTAGCCTGATTTAGGTTCCTGAAGTCGATGCATACGTGCAACTTTCCGTTTTTCTTGTATACGGGTATAATATTAGAAATCCATTCGGCGTAACGGCACTGCCGAATAAATCTTGCTTCAACCAATCTTGTAATCTCGGCCTTTATATCAGGTAGAATTTTAGGGTTGCATCATCGTGCAGGCTGCTGATATGGCCGATATCCTAGTTTTATAGGCCACCGGTGTTTGACATTGGACCGGTCTAGACCAGGCATCTCATGGTATTCCCAAGCAAAGCAATCTTTGAATTCTTTTAATAAACTTATCAATCTACATTTCTAGTCGAGATCCAAGCTAGCACTAATATACGTCGGCCTTGGCTTGCTACCATCTCCTAAATCCACCATCTCCAATGAATCAGCCGACGTAAATCCGTGTCCAAGCTTCCCGTCTTCTCGGACGAACTGATCCATCTAATCTGAATCTTCTGAGCCGACTACTCGAATCGGCTGTAGGCCAAAATTGGACACTTTCAGGAAATCAGTGTCCCAAATCCTACCGGATATACACTTGACGTGTTCATAGCTCCACTGTTGCGTATCGGCCGCCGCAACACTGTAGGCGGAATCGGCGGTGACTATCTTGGTACTGTCGCCGACCCTCTGTACGAGGCATTGGTACATTGTAGATGGGACGTAGCAATTCGCGTGTATCCAATCGCGACCGAGCAACATGTTGTAGGACCCCTTGCCATTAATAATAAAGAAGGTAGTGGGAAGGGTCTTACTGCCGATGGTGAGGTCGACGCAGAGCGCTCCGCGGGTGGGAGACACGTTGCCTTCGAAGTCTTTGAGCATCATGTCCGTCTTGGTCAGATCTTCGTCGCTTTTGCCCAACTTCCGGAACATGGCATATGGCATGATATTGACTGCAGCGCCTCCGTCCACTAGTAGCCTGGTAACAGGTCGTCCGTTAACGTGTCCTTTGAGGAATAGAGCCTTGAGATGTTGCTATTTTTCATCTTCCGGTTTCTCAAAAGTGGCTGTCATTGGCTCCAAAACCAATTGCGCCATCTGCTCCTCCATCCTTGTTGCGTTACCTCGATCGGCGGGCGCCATGAACTCCATCGGCAAGATGAACACCATGTTGATGTCAGCTGCCGATTCTTGATTGTCGCCCTCCTCGTTGTTGTTTCTTTTGGGGCGCCAGACTCGAGACCTGTCATTTTTCTTATCCACCACCTGCCTTTGCTCTTCCTCTTGTTGTTCCCATTGGCGCAGATGTTGGATCCTTCATTTTTGAGATTTGTACAGTCCATTAGGGCACCACCTGGGGTTCACCGGTTTGGCCGGTGGTTTGGTGTACTCCCAGTCTGGTTCCCATCCTAGAGGGTTCTCATCTGACACCCTGGCGTCGGCCATTTCTTCTAGCCGATTGTGTACGCTAGTTCTGCCCCCAGTCGCTTCTGCTGGTTGATCCTGCCCCTCGGCCGGTCATACTGTTCGAACCTGTCCCTTGGCCGGTCATACCGGTCAACTCTGCGCCCCAGCCGATCATGCACTGGAAGGCGCCGATCCTCTTGTTCGCGCCAGTTCTTGCTGATCGGCTCTGATCCTCTGTCTCTAGAGCGCGACCTCTTGAGCGGGCGATCGTTGTGACAAGATCCACTGCACTCGGGGCAATTATCAGCTGATGGTAATCTGAGGTTATTTTCCGAGCAGTGGATGAAGAACGGGCATTGCCAATGATCTTCGTGTCAGCGTATCATCTCTTCGCGGTGTCTCAATCTTTCCTGCTGCCGCTGATATTTGTTAAGTAAGAATTGGGAGGTGACGGGTCTACGCGATCGCTCTGATCCTTCACCCTCGTCTTCAAACCGTCTTTTCCCTTTGATATCGTCCATCGTAACCTGCTTTCTGGGGTCTACGGCGCCGCTTCTTTTAGCCGATTCCGATGTCAGCACCTTGGTTTGAAGCGAGTTTTTTCCCGTGTCAACCATGTTAGCAGGGAAAGGATGCTGATCAATTTTCATCGGCTTTGCTGGCTTCGTCGGGACTTCGAATTTGAGTCTGCCTTGCTCAATGGCCGACTGTATCTGCTGATGGAAGATTTTGCACTCATTTGTGTCGTGAGACGTGGCATTGTGCCACTTGCAATATTTCATCTTTTTGAGCTGTTCGGCCGACAGAATGGTGTGGTAAGGTGAGAGCTTGATCTTCCCCTCTTGGAGAAGTAAGTCGAAGATTTTATCGGCCTTTGATGTATCAAAGCCGAAGGCCTCTGGTTCTTTCTTCCCGAAAGGGCAAGATATCAGCTTCTTCCCTTTGACCCTTTCTGCTAGGCCGATTTCCTCTTCTTCTTCTTCTTCAGATTCTGACCCTTCTAAATAGGCCACCTTTTTCTGGAAATTCCTCCGCTAATCAAACGGACGTACTTCTTGACCGGCCAATCGGTGAACGATCTGACTTAAACTTTCAAACCCTTGTGAGGCGTACCTCTCCTTGATGTGTGGCAGGAGACCTTGGAAGGCGATATCGGCCAGCTGAGCGTCGGTCAGGGCTAGGGTATAGCATTTGTTTCTGACCTCTCTGAACCTCTATACGTAATTAGTTACTGGTTCGTCGCTCCTCTGCCTGAGACTGGTCAGATCTGAAAGCTTCATCTCGTGGACTCCCACGTAGAAGTACTTATGGAATTGCTTTTCCAGATCGGCCCAAGTAACGATGGAGTTGGGTGGTAGGGTAGTGAACCACTGGAAGGCATCTTGTGTGGCGGCCTTCCCGCACTGGATGATGAATCTATTCACGTGTTCCACAGTTAAGGTGTCATCAAGCCCTGAAAACTTGGTGAAGTTAGAAACTTTGTACCGATGGGGAAACGACAGTAGATTGTAGGCAGGTGGGTATGGCGTTTTGTACGTATAGGTTTGTACCTTCGGCTTTAACCCGAATTGGTCTTGAATCACCTCCGCTATCCTTGTTGTCCAATCCACTTGCTGCTGAGGAACAACTGGTTGGGGGATCAGCGCATGTTGATGGATCGGCGGTGGGATGGCCAGGTGGTGGATCAAAGCGTGTGGCGGATTTTGCGGCATCGTGGCCGGCTGAGCAGTTGATGGCTGGTGGCGTAGCGAATCTGCCGTCCCATCGTACAGCATCATCGGCGCCGCGCTTCTGAGTGTTTCCGCAGCATCTGCCCCCCTGCTGATTTCTGACGTGGCCGATTGATATTGGGGAGCCGTCGGCCGGATAGCCGAATGGAACGGTGCCTGGATCGGAGAGCTCCCATGACCGGTTGATTGGTCCGGAATAGCCGCCGTTGCTGGTGCCCCCCAAGGTACTAAGTTTGAGGGCAGTGATTGCACGGAAGAAATCTAGGCAGGCTGAGGCGGCGCTTGTGATCGAAAGCATGGTGCACCATTATATCCTGGAGGCATTGACGGCAATGAAGTGTTGTATCCTCCGTGTTGTGTCGATATCGGCTGAGGAGCCGAGTGAGACGTGCCTGGTAAGCTTCTGACTGGAGCTGCAATAGGTGGGGCGTATGCTGGCCCCTGATATCCCCGAGCTACTCCGCTGACCAGAGAACTTATGACGGCATTGTATACCGTGTTGGTCATTACTGAGGATTGGTCGATGAAAGCCTGATAAACGAACTATTGAATCATATTGGACATCTTGCCCGAGTCCTCAGCGATGGTGATCTGGCGGGGAATTGGAAGAGGAGCTTTTTTGTCGGTCTCCCCGCTTCTGGTACGACTGAAAGATTGCAGATATACCTTCTTGTAGTCTTCTAGGTGTCTTGCTAGTTCTTCTTTCTGGACGTCCTTGAGATCTACCGCCGTAACCTCAATGATGTTGCTTTCAGAGATTTCGGTGGTTTTTGACATGTTGGATATTGAGGTGGTCCCACCGGGCGTGCCAAAAGTGTATTGGCGCTAGAAATCGGCCGGGAATCGGCCGATGACTTTCAGCGTCGGATACACGATCCAGGAGAATCTGCTTAACTCCTGTTCGGGTGATCGCCTTGGTGCGGTTCGCACAGCGTGCCAGTCAATCTGACGTGTTGATTGACAAGGAAAGAAAAGTATTAAATTCCGGGGTCCCGATCGGCTAAAGTTCCGATCTGTCCCGAAAAGCGTATCAGCGAATCGGCCGATTTGCTATGAAGATGACCGGCTATAGATGAGCTAATAATCACGTAACAATTGCCAAGAAACTACTGGAGTAACTTAAACAATTGCTATAGATGCAACACTCGAAATAGATCTAATCGGCTATACGATGATAAACAAGGAGAAATAATGATAAAGCCGATAGTTCGATCTCAAGCTGGATAACTGGTGATAAAACTAGAACAATAGGTAAAACCTATAATTATAGTAAATATCGATAACTGGTGAATAAATCTAAACGAAACAACGGCGATGCGCCCGAAGTTAAAGCTTAGATGTTATTCGGTAAACGGAACCTACCAATTGGCTGGAGATCGTGTCAATGCAGCCTGCCAATCCGTACGAACTCGTGAAAGAAAAAGAAGTATTGGCGAAGTCGCCGACTTGAAAGTAAAGTACGATGAAAAAGTAGATTATTTGTATTGATTGATGTGTATCTTCCACAAAACCCTGACTGCTTCTATTTATACCCTAGGACTAAGACTCCTGATCTATTACAATCCGTTACAAACTTGATTTAAATAAAAACTACTATATCTATAAGACTTTCCTAAAGGAAACGGGCTCCCGCAGAATCTTCTGCTACAATCTCCTAGTCCAATCCGGACTCTTTCCATTGCTCTTCGACCGAGTCGGCGTCGTTCTTTGACTAACGTCAGGTCATCTTTGAGTGGGATCCTTTGCTGGGATTCCATTGGCTTCATCTCCTATCTGCTGGCGCAAGCTGCCAATCGGCCGATTCCTAACTGTATCGTCAATCGGCCGATTCCCAACTGTAGCCTTTAAATCTGCCACATCGGCCAATCTCTTCCTCTCCTGACGCTGATTCAACACGTGTCAAAATCTGGCGTCAACATCGCCAATTTTGATCTCTCAATCTATTTCTCGATCGTGATTGCGATGTGCATTCCCGCCAAATTTTGATCTCTCAATCTAGTTCGCGATCGTGACGCGGAATACGTTCGCTAACTAAAAATGCTTATGCATACAAAATTAAATTATATAGAAATCAAACATCATTAGAGTACATCATTAAAGTGCACATTGAATACATGTTTTTCCTCTATTCCTCCCCAGGAACGCTACTTGAGGCGGCACGGTACCGTTGATTGTCCCACTCACGAAGTCCAATGTATTTATCTTCCGTTGCCAAATCTTGTGCTTCGTGAAAAAATTTGCCCCTCACGTTGACCACTTCATGCAAAATGAAACGGCATGAATCGTCGACTACATGTAGAAGTTGTTTCTCGCCGAGCGTGTCACAGTTTAGCTTCATGTGAATATGCAATTATTGAATCCATGGTAAAATTAATTAACCAAGTGCTAGTTACAGTAAAAAAACAATGTACTCATATGCATCTTTCCGTAATAAAGAGTAGCGCCTTACACGTTCGGGATCAGTAGTATATCTCCCTTGCACCCTTAGATGCTCGCACATGTAGTACCCATAGTACACGAAACCTGTGGGTTGCTTGTGGCACGGGAACCTTGTGCGTATAGTCATTTTCTCTGGTTTGCCAGCGGGATGAATTGATCCTTTATGAACGTAGAACTGGTAAGCCCTATTTTAAAATGAAAGAAATGGAAAGTTAATTTATATATGTATACTTCTATAGAGAAATAAGCATGATGTGCATAGGGAAGATAAGAAATTCACTCACAATTGTAGAATTTCTATGAATTCTTGGTATCTCTGGGTTGACCAATCCAAGGAGTCCAATACGAGAATTTTTCCAAGCTTTGGCTGTAATTCGAAAGCAATCCAGTGATTTCTGAAAAAAAATATTATGTACGATTTGTAAGCAATCCAGTGGTTTATTATATCAAATGGTTGATATTAGACTTACTGGATGTGGTATGGCGCAAATATGACATCCACATCTTCCCATCATGTCATCATATGCGATATGTAGGCCGCAATCCTCTTCACAGTCACTCGGTGAAATTTATGTCGTTCCTTTTGTTTTTCCTTCTTTGTTGCAAATGGCTTTAGGTAGTCATCATCGTCCTTCATCAATTTTGGCCTGGCGTGCCTGGCCTCGCAAATCGCTACGGAGTCAAGGTACTAGACCTTTTCCTTTAAAATAATGGCATCCATTGTTTGCATCCTGTAGAATATAATGTATGACAATTAAATATTTGTGCATATACAGTACTTTAGGTCATAATATAAATCAAATTAGTATCGATGAGGCACTTACATGCACCAGAGTCGAACCATTTCAATACCAAGTTATTGGAGGCAGAACATATGTTGGATGTCTTCAAAATCGAATATGATATCAAAGATTTGTTGCCCCTTATGTCCGAATACATCCGGATGGTGCGGAGCATATGTAGTTTTTAGCCCAAGTATACATGCCCTCTTATACCAATTATGAAACCTCCGCATAAAACTAGGACAATCCCTTAGTGCCCAGTCCAATAGCAAGTCTTTTCCGTACTGAAACTTTAAAGGAGCATCATCTAAGTCTGGAAGGTCATCAACCCCAATGTCTTTTTTGTGTTCCGTGTTAGTGCGGGGCATAGAAAAGCCCGACCGTCTGTTGGCACTGCAATCTGCTGGATTATCCTTTGACTTAGCCTTCTTAGCCTTTTCATCAAACTTCTTGTTTGCGGCGTGCCATCTATTCACAATTTCTGACCCTTCCTTGTCGTTTTGGTAAGACCGCAACACTCGAGGCAACAGTGATCGGGCCGGTAGCCAGTGGTGATACCGAGGCCTGTGGGGATGGCTCTCATGGTGGTGGTGATACCTGGGCCTGTGGGGATGGCTCTCGTGGTGGTGGTGATGTTCGAGCTGGCGGTGATCGCAAGGCCGTTGGTGATGGCTCTCGTGATACTAGAGCCGCTGGTGATGGCGGAGCCTGAGGTGATGACTCTCGTGATACTGGAGCCACTGGTGATGCATCTCGTGGTTGTGGTGATGGCAGGGCCGGTAGTGAATGCTCTGGTGCTGCCCCTACTCTTGTTGTTGTGGTGCTGGCAAGATATGGTCCGGAGCAGCCAATGGTACCTGACCAACCAGTAAGATATCTCGTTTATGCCATAGAATGGTGTTGCCGACACATTCTCCAAGGTAACTCTTCCCATCTGCAGTGGGGATGTCTATCTCATTATCCTCATAGCTTGATTTCAAGAGTTGCTCCACTTGTACGCATGCATATAGGGTCGGGATTTGTTTTCCCTCAAATAAACCCCTAGCTGGACGCACCTGGGCCTTGGCAACTTCCTTTGTCTTTCCAGCTCTGCCGACCGGATAGAGCAACAAGTAGGGAGTAATACTCGTTATGGTATCCACCGGCTATTGTTGAGCTGTGGTCGAGGCAGCACTGCTCTGTGCACATGTCGGACTTGCTTGGCCAAGTACCAGAGGTTGGATGCCCACCATCTGTTGCTGCCCCACCTCTTGCAACGGGTTGAACATAAGTAGCCCCGACTGCTGCTGCTCCGCAAGTGTTGCCATGAATAAATCCTTGAACTTTGCTTGCATTGCATTCTCTGCTCCTGCCACGATTTCTTCTTTATAGCGGTCATGGCTCCTGTACCTAACCTGGTCCTTCTCGAACCCATCCTTGATGCTCAACTTAGAGGACAGGCCTCTGGCACGGCCTCCCTGCTCTTTGGACCCAATGGCTATACTGAGCACATCCTTCTCCCTATGGGGTTTAACAGACCTTTTTTCTGAAGCTCGGCAAGTTGTAACATTTTTTCTACCATCGCTTCGGTCTCGGGTCGATCAAATTTTGGTTTCCCTTCAACTATCTTTGGCTTCCTTGCTTCAAGCCACCGCCATCCACATTCGTCCAAGCCTTCATAAGGGTCGGGCTGCCCGGTAGCTATTGCCGCCTCCCTTTCACACCGCCACTTCTCAACCTTCCTTTGGTACCCACCTGGCCCAAGGTGGACTCTATGTATGTTGCTCTTTGCTAGTTCACTTTGCTTCTAGCTTAGAGCTAGAGCTTCTTCAGTGGTCTTGTATCAAACAAACTCTTCCCATTGTGCTGGTGTAATGTCTCCGTAATCTCAAAATGGCGTTCGACCCTTCTGGACATACCGGGTATTCAGTTCGCTCTTCCACCGGCGGAAAGTTTCACCCAGCATCTTCAGAGCATAATGCTTTACATGTTCTCTACTTCCTCTCGGTGGAATAAAAGTTCTGCTCAACAATTGCCACATCGCTTCTTTCCCTCCCTCAGGAACCAGGGGCCAATTGGGGATCGTTGGATCCAAAACCATCTTTGTTCTGATTATAGCACCGATAGCATTCCGATACTTTGCTACAACCTGCAGAGGATCTATGGGCTCTCCTGCCACGCTAATTGCATTGACAGTCCATTGCCCTTCAGGGTATTGGTTTCTTAATCGCTAACCCCGTTTCCTATTATTTTGGCTGTTAGAGGTTGTACTTGCAGGATCAAGACCCGAGCTTTCATTATCTTCCTCTGTGGGGCTAGGGGGTCCGCGTCGGCGCTTACTCCTTCCTGTCGGGGCCGCCAACACAGATAATACACGTCATATAGGTCATTACTCGTATAGTCTGCTTCATTGTAATTAATTGTGTATTCATTACCTGATGTGCTTCCGGTTCGTAATCCGGATCGAACGCCTCCCCTGACCGTCTTTCTCTTGCCGGAACAGGGTGTGGATCAATCGGATTGTGCCACTTGTTTCCTACCCAAGCGCCTTGTCCAATCCTAGGGCCCTGCTCGTCCTCAGATTCGACACCGACGTCATCGCACTCCTTGTCCCCAGATTGGTCACCGACATCGTCCTCGTTGTCCCACTCCATCTGGGATGCAATTTGTTTAAGCTCATCTTGCGGTGTGGCATCATCCCTTCGTGGGGAAGATGACGACGGAGGATCCATCTACAAATCCTTTTCCAAATTCCACTGAATATTCATTTAATTCAAAAGTCATAGCAAAACACATCGAAAAAACTAAAAATTTTTACCATAAGCATTATGTGACATGTACAACTTAATAAAAATATCAAATAGCTATTTTATTGCATATAATGGTTTAAAGTGTCGAGACCACAATATGCACCTCCACAACATACTATCTCATTGCACTCAAGACTCTCTTTGTGTTTTGAACACTCCCAATCATTAAATGTACTGAAACATGTTTGTCGTATTTTTTACTAGTTCTATACTACACAATATGTTTCTAGTGCAAATTTGAGTTTTTTTTCATATGCTTTGCTATTTCTTTTGAACTAAATGAGTTTTCGGTTGAAATTGGTGAAGGATTTGTAGGGGCGGGCTGGGGCCTCACCCGGCCCTACAAATCGATTTTTAGAATTCAGATAACAGTTATTTTATATCAACCAGAAAAAATTTTTCCCTTGGTAAATCCTAACGGGAAATCGGCACCCGCGGGATAACCCTAACAGTTATCTTATCATCATATTGCTAAACCCTAACGGGAAATCGGCGCCCGCGGGGGGAAGGGGGGGGGATATCGAGCCGATTGCTAGCCAATCCAAGGAGGGGCGCGCGAGGAGGGAGTGGTTGGCCCTGGAGGGGGGAGGTGGCGCCCCGGCCCACCCCTAAAAATCGATTTGTAGGGGCGGGTGATGCCCCAGCCCGCCCCTACAAATCCTTTTCCAGTTTTCACTGAAAATTCATTTAATTCAAAAGTCATAGCAACCATCGAAAAAACTTAAAATTTTTACCATAAGCATTATGTGACATGTACAACTTAATAAAAATATCAAATAACTATTTTATTGTATATAATGGTTTAAAGTGTCGAGACCACAATGTGCACCTCCACAACATACTATCTCATAGCACCAAATTCATTTAATTCAAAAGTCATAGCAAAACACATCGAAAAAACTTAAATTTTTTACCATAAGCATATTTTAATATGTGGAACATAAGAAAAATATCAAAATCCAATTGCATTGTATGTAATGAATAAAAGTGTTGAAACACCAATGTTCAAGCGGTAACAATTCTCGATTCGCCATCTTTACGTGCCCATGGCTTGTCATCTTTTCTTATGCTTGCTTCTAGAATCCTCATCTTTTGTGGTACGTCTGTGAAGAGGTTCATCTCATCATACTGATTATATTCTTCCACATCGTCGATATCTTGTTTTCCAGGGACAACGACGTGTTTTGTCTTCTTTGCAGGATCAGCTACATATAGTACCTCTGCGACCTGTGAGGCAAGTACCCATGGGTCATCTTTATAACCAACATTGTTGAGGTCAACAATCGTGAGCCCATAGCCATCCACCTCAACACCTTTTGGGTGTTTGACCCAACGACACCGAAAGACCGGGATTTGTATATTGGAACCATAGTACACTTTCCATATATCATCTATGACACCCAAATATGTTGTACTTTGCCCTGTTCTCTCATCTAAGGCCTCAATACGAACACCACTGTTCTGAGACACGGTCTTCTTGTCCTTGGCGGCAGTATAGAATAGATATCCATTAATATCATACCCTTGCCATGATGTGACCTGGCTAGATGGACCAGCTGACAATCTTTTGATCGTTTGCTCCTCCACGGTCTCCCCATGTGGTAGATCCAGGTCCTTAAACCATGCAGTCAGCCGATGTTTGTGCTCTCTCATGATCCAATCATCCGAGCGGCCATTACTTTCTGCATGAATGATGCTCAAGTGTTCATTGACTAAAGGAGTCATTATCGTGAGGTGCTGCAAGATGCTATGATGGGCTTGTTTCACACCTTTGAAATCTTTGTCGATGAAGATTTTCCTCCCAACTGTGCCCATACCTTCCAACCTCTCCAAAAATCGTGGAATAGGCAAACCTAGGCAAGACTCGATGACTTCCTCAGTACTGTATCCCTCTATCATGGACCCCTCAGGATGAGCACGATTCAATACGTACCGATTGAGGATGGACATAAAACGCTCATACGTCCACATTTCGTGTAGGTAAAGTGGACCAAGTGCCCGTATCTGATTGACCATGTGAATCATTAGGTGTTCGGTTATATCAAAAAACTCCGGAGGGAAGCACATCTCGAGTTGCGCCATAGTCTCCCCAATGAATTCTTGGAGATCCTGCAACTCATCTTCGTCGATCACTTTTTGTGAAATCCTATTGAAGAAGTAACACAACCGAGTGATTACCATCTTTACATATACTGGCTTGATCACTTTGAATGCAATTGGGAGGAACACCGTCAGCAACACATGAGAATCATGACAGTTATAGCCGCATAGTGACAGATCTTTCATCGAGACTAGTTTCCTTATGTTGGACATGAAACGACTCGGGACTCTGATCCCTCTTAAGCTCTCGCACATTGCCTTCTTCTCATCATGTGTCAAGTTGTAGCTAGCTGAGGGAAGTTCATATCGCCATTCCCTTTATCTGCAGGGTGAAGATTTTGTCTTATCTTCATGGCTACCAAGTCCTGACGCGACTTCAAGGTATCCTTTGTTTTGGCTGATGTCTCCAGGAGGAGCCCAATTGTGTTACCAAACACATTCTTCTTTAGGTGCACACCATCGATTGCATGGCGGACCTCAAGATCTGCCCAATACGGCAAGTACTTGTAGAAGCCATCGATGGATGCCTTATCTCTCTTTCTCTTCTTCCCATCTTCCTTTTTCTTCCCATAAATGACCTGGATGGTCCGATCCATATTGAAAACATAGTGCCCGTCTCATTGTACTGGAGCAGAATGTAATTCAGGCCTACCATCAAAAAGATTATAGAACTTCTTACTTCGGTACTTATGTCCTTCCACCAAGAAGCGTCTATACCCAAGGTAAACTACCTTTCGAGAACCTTCAAGGAAAGATGATACGGTGCCATCCATGCACACCGTGCATCCCGTCCTACCTTTGATCTGTCCTGAGAGCACAAACAATGCCTAGTAATCATGGATGGTGATGAATATAATGGCTCTAAGATTAAAGGGCTGCCGTGCACAAACATCAAAGATATTGATACCCTCCTTCCATAAAGTTTCCATCACTTGCATCAGAGGCTCAAGAAAAACATCTATATTGATGCCAGGATGCTTGGGGCCCTGTATAAGGACGGATAGCAAACGATACTTCCTCTTCTGGCACAACCATGTAGGCAGGTTGTACATCATCAGTATCACTGGCCATGTGCTGTGGGTGCTACTTCTTTCACCAAACGGATTCATTCCATCCGTACTCAACGCGAACCGAACATTTCTCGGGTCATTCCCAAATTCCAAATAGTACTTCTCATCGAATTCCTTCCACTACCGAGCATCAGCTGGATGTCGAAGCTTTCTGTCACCCTTCTTATGATTATCTGAATCCCACCATCGCATCAGTTCAGCATCCTTTGGGTTCAAGAAGAAACGCTTCAGGCAATCGGAAACTGGGAGGTACCACATAACCATTGCGGGAATTCTACTCTGCTTCTCAGGAATGCCTAAAGTAGCGTCATCTGGCTCAACAGAGGCAACACTATTCTTCGCCACGTTCCTTTTATTCACATCGGTTGGACCATGATTGTCGTCACCACAGTAACCAACATTGTTTTTGTACCGACTTGCAGAAGATATAGGGCATTTCTTCAAGTCTTTGAAAGTATCCCCACGATACAAAATACAATGATTTGGACATGCATGAATTCTTTCCACACCCATCGTGAACGGGCTCACAAGCTTCTTTGCTCGGTATGTGTTGGCTGGCACTTTATTTGGCTTTGGAAGCAACCAAGCCAAGATACGCAGCAGATCATTGAAACTACCATCTGACCAACCATGCTTAGCCTTCAGAGTTAGGAGCTCAAGTATGAAACGAAGCACGGTCCATTATTTCGGGTGTATCCTTTCGATTGCTCATATATATTTTCCTCTGCTGATTTTCTCACCGTCTCGAAGTTTGCTAACCCCCTAGCACTAGCAACAAATACCTCCGCTTTGGTGTGGCGCAACAACTGGCTGAGAAAATCACCATCATCAAGTTCATTGCCACTACTATCACCATCCATGGGACCGTCGACATCATCATCTTGGAATCCATCAACCCCATCATCATCATCATCATCACCGTCATCATCCTCACCACCATCAAAATAAGAATGAAACATTCTGTAAAACTCCTCATCTTATATGATTTCATCCAGTGGATTATTCGTCTGAGGGGGAGTATCCGTTTCGCCATGATACTTCCAGATCTTGTAGTCCTTAACAAAACCACTCACCATCACATGCGATCTGATTATAGTTGGGTCGCTGAATACTCTCAAATTCTTGCAGGCATTGCATAGGCAATGCATCAATCGTGTCTTCCAATTTATTGCGTGGTTCTCCGCAACTTGAATGAATTTATTAAGCTCTCCATGGAAATAGGGGTCCGTCCTTTTTGCATTGTACATCCATGTCCTAACCATATCTGAAAGGATAGAAAAAAAATTAAATCAAATTATTTTCTCGCAAGAAATAGAGTCCTAAATTCATATAAATATATACTTCTATATATGTATAATTGTTGGAAAAAGTCAATTTAACTAATACTAAATAAAAAAATTGATTTCCAACCTATTATTGTACCACTAAATATTAGAAAAAAATGTAACATGCATGTATGTAAATATAGTAAAAAAATCAAATCTTTTTCTCGAAAGAAAAGGAGCCCTAAATTGATATAAATATATACTTCTATATATGCATAGGTGTGGGAAAAAATCAATTTAGCTTGTAATAAATAAAAATAATAAAAAACCCAATATATTATTTTACCACTAAATGTTGGGAAAAATCTAACATGCATCTTTGAAATATAGAAAAAAACAAATCTTCTTCTCTCTCCTCCATAGATCTAGAGCATTATTTACTTAAGAATGATGCCAAAAACTATAGATCGAGTCAAAATGATTATGCAATCTTGTTCTCTTACTAAAATAGCATAACTTCATCCAACAGTTCGAGGCAAATGGTGTCTGAAATGGCTAATCCACACCATGGAGATCTAGAGCTAGTTAGAGGCAAAGAGAGCTCCATTTGAGCCATAAATCTAACAAAAGAGCTTAGAAATGATAAGGAATTAGCGTCAACTTAGCTCCTAGAGCCGCCAACTCGAAGGAAATCAAGTTGAAAAGCTTCACCCCTTTTTCTTTTTTTCGGTTCTTGGGGGAGCTCCTCTCCCGAACAAACAATGGGGGTCGGGAGGAGGAAGAAGGTGCTCAGATTTTTATAGATATTTTTAAGGACGGGTTGGGGGATGAGCCGCCCCTGTAAATCCATTTGTAGGGGCGACTCACCCACCCAGCCATCCCTGAAAATGGGCGCCATTTGTAGGGGCGGCTCAGGGGCCTCTACAAATGCCATTTTTAGGGGCGGCTGACCCCCCCAGCCGCCATTGAAAATGGCGCCCATTTGTAGTGGCGGCTGAGGGGGTGAGCCGCCCCTACAAATGGATTTACTGGGGCGGCTCGATTGCTACAGTACCGCGCCCCATTTGTAAGAACGAGTGATATTTTGGTCCGTCCCTAAAAAAAATTCGAGGTGTTGCTACAAATCGTTTTTGTAGTAGTGAAAAGTTCTCGTCAAGGTCGATATGCCAGGCAATGCTTTACAAGTCAAGGGGCATTAAAATATTGAGCAGCAGTGCTAATATTTTGTTCGTCAACCACGGGGAAGCTCTATCGGTCACGAGTATCTATAATTTAAGGCTGATGGTTATTAATTCCGAGTACACCTTCAAGATATGTGACAATATTTCTCAAGTTCTTTCATCGGCTATTATTACCAGAAGCTATTTGAACAGTTGATGGAGTAATAGAGGGGGGTAGCCGATGAAGGCAGTAAAACGACAGCCGATGGAGTTAAATTGTTCAAGTTTAATGAGCTACACATGTTCTGGAAAGCAATATATGCTTGGAGTTCACAACAAAGGTCATTAAGGATGCGCTGCTTATTTATTCCAAGTCCACTGTTGCTGTCAAGACCGACGATCCGGAACCTGCAAATTTTCTACACCTTTGCTGTTAAGGCCGATGATCGTGCCGGAAGTCAACTTGAAGCCGGCGAAGCACTTCAAACTACAGCACGAAGGGAGTTATGGTAGCCCTATAGATAGCGGCAGCCCAGAAGCTATCATACATCAAGACGTATGGCGACGATGCCGCAAGGCTGCTGAGGGCGCCATGGAAGACGGCAACGATGTCATAAGTTGCCACAATGACGACGCTGTGAGAGGTATCGGCTGTTAGTATTATACTAATTATCCAATGGAGCCGATAACTTCAGGAATATAACAATGGAAACAATAAGCGGGAGTCAATATGATTGCGCACGGCATCCAGATATGTCCTGATCACGCATGACGGTGTCTGAGGACCGGACACCTTGCCAATGATAGCCGATAGAAAAGATCGGTTGACCGTATCCTTGGATTGACTTAATGAGCAAAGAAATATTTTGCGGCTCACTTGATGCATTAACGTGACTTGATGGCTCACGTGAGAAGTGGTCACCAGGAGTCAGAACTTTCGGCTATATAGCTGCATGGACCAAGTGTGGAGCACAGTTATTTCTTCTTGGCCTCATGCCAGCCGATGAGCCTGAGAATATCGCTACGGCCAATGTGGTTGCCTGGTAGATGACGATGGCTCAAACTGAGTTTACCAATGGAGACACTGGAAAACAAAGATGGCAAGTAGAACAGATCTCGAGTTCTTTAATCAGCTACGATTGTTTTGTTGAAATAAACAGCCAATAGTAACTAAGGAAATAAAGAAGGATAGCCGATGAAGGATTCCGGCTTGTGATCAAATCAGCTACGGAAGGATCATACCTGTGATGGAGGCATGACATTCACACCTGACAGCAACAATGCCGCAAGTGCAGCGAAGGTTACGCCGTGAGGGTTGTTGAAGGTGGTTCGGATACCGCTGCTAGACCGACCATGCTGGAATAACAAGACAACATCACCAATGAACATGACGCCGCGAAGCCACCGTGAAGATGACAACGAGACCGCCGGGCGTTCAGAAGATGATTTCAAGACGACGAGGACACCGTGGGCCATAAGGTGACTCACATCGTTGAGATGATCGACGACCAAGTCGACGCGCTGCTCCCGGCATGATGACAACGTTGACGGCGTCGCCGGCGACATTACGGATACGCTGATGCCGAGGAGAGCCGTCGATCCAGAGCCGTGATCTCATTCCGCTTCAAGTTGCATCGGTTCCAGTGGAGGAATTAACTTGTTCAACAAAATATAAATATCTTGACGGGGACTCTGACTTCATCATGGCCAACGGCAAGGCGTTATTAATACCGATGATGCCATAAGGCCATCGGGGACGGGAGAGCGGTGCCGGGATGACGAGACTAGATCGGCACCACGAGAATGCCGGAGGTAACAAGATGGCGTGGCCAACGATGCAACACAGCCACGATAGTGCCATGACATCATGCGATCTACACACGCCGACGGATAGAAACGCTTATAAGCACAGTTGAAAGGCTAGCGTACTCGTTGGTGTACAAGCAAGAAGAACTACATCCTCCAGCATCCAAGGCCATGCACGTGCACGCATGCATGTGGATTGTACCTTAAGATGAAAAGAAGACTAGCAAGTAAAGCTCTGAAGGACGTGGTCCTTCTGTGAATCCGCCGATCGCTTCGTCCGCATTAACCGTGGAGTAGCAGTGCCGCCAACTCATCATGGCCTGGCCGCTGCCGACATGAGACTACTAGCGGTGCCAGATATTATCGATGTCGCCACTGATGGCACGAGGATGCTAGAGATGATGGGTATGATCGATGACGACAGGAGTATCTCATGGCTATCACATTGGAGGCATCGGCTGATCTATCAGGAAATGTGGTATGATGAGATAAACTATATTTCTTAGTGCAAAAATATTTAGGAATTATATCTTGTAAAAATAGTAGCTTAGCTCCTCAATGATATGATAAATTCATACCAAAGCCATATGATGATATCTTTAAAAAAACCATATACATATGCTGCTCGTTTCTGATTGAGCTTTGTCAAATTGTTTATGACCCTTGTGATATTCATTTCATACTTTTCATACTTTTAAGATCAAGATCACGTACGCTCCACCTGTTGTTCCATTGTTGGGTATTCTAGGCATTAACTACCGGGCGCATTGCTGGGATTTTGTCTAGATTCACATACTCAGATGCTGACTTCTACATTGAAAGTTACGCAAAAACATGCCTCCCATCCACACGAAAATACTCCATTCCTTTGACATGACTCTTCATATTCATTATGCAAAAAGGTATGGGCTATGCAAAAAAAAGAAAAAAAGAAAAGAAAAATATCCATGCTCAAAAGCATAAGAAAGTGATAGAAAAGAAAGAGGAAGAAAGATAGCCCGTATCCGAAAAAGGAAATAAAAGGAAGAGTCATGCAAAAAAGGAGTTTCATTCCACACACGTGCGCATCTTGGTCTGATTGTATAACTTGTTTTCTCCATTGGATCCATTTTTAACTTTGCAAAATATGCAATGTAAGTATGCTTCCTTTTCGTCCCCTACCCTAAGCTAAAAAAAAACCTTATTAGAAGTAGAAAGAAAAAGAGGCAACCCAATGCCTTGGTAAGGAACCATACACATTGAGCGATCTGAGAGTATTATTTAAGGAGCAAGGTTATATTTTAATTTAAAAATGCTTGAAAAATCCTAAGTTATTTGAGCAGGAAAAGTAAAGTTGGCTTGAATCTTATAAGTTTGAGGAGAAACATCAGCTATGGAAGAGCAGTAACAGAGAAGTCATGGTATTGAGCCTATAGAGCAATAAATAAATCATATCAGCTGGAAGATTCAAGATGACGAGCTTGCAAAATTCGAAGTATGAATACTCATACTCCGAATTAGGGGGCTTGTGTTGACACCGGATTTTATCCGATAAAATCCCATGTCTGGGCTTGATGGCATCGGCCGAACAAGAAAGAAGTAAAATCAAGAAGGTGCTTACGGACGGCGTTCGAGGCGTGCAGGGGTGTACTGTGAGTCAAGTGCGGTTATTGATTGCATCTTGAGGATTCTACACATGCGTGCGTGCATTGGAAAGATGCTCCTAATCTGCATGCAAGATGATTAAAGATTGGTGGCCGGATTGATTATGTTGAGGCAAAAAACCTGCGATCGGTTTCCTGCGTGACCCCACGCGAGGACCCGGGATATTTGTTTTACGGCGGCGCAGGCTTCAAATAGCTTCACATAGGTGCAAGACGTGCCAGTCAATTTGACCTGCAGTTGACAAAGAAAGTGTAAAATACATGAGCTGATAGGCGGCAAAGCCTTCGTGCTCATAGATAGGCGTTCTTTGAATAAACACCACATGCAGTCGTGGCACGTGCTACCGGCTATATCAGCTGAATAATTAGCCATAAGGCCGATCCCGGTATCCTGATGAGCATGAGCAGCTCATCAGCTATCCAAACCAGATCCACATAATTGGTGATAATAAAGCGTGAAAGCTATCAGCTAGAAAGCCGATAGAAAATGGAGCGCCACTAAGCTCTTGCTCACTATGACTAGGGCCATAAGCCGATGAAGCTTAAACTAATGTTACCACCAGTATTTCTTGATGTGAACCCGCTAGGGTTTGTCCCGATCTTTCGATGAGAGGCGGGGGAGGGGGGGGGGGGTTAACTCGATTTGAGGATGGACGTGACGTTCACGGCCCGACTACAGTCTTCCAAGGACGCTGCGCTTTAGCAACCGACACACCACCTCCAATGGCTACCGCGATCTTGTGGAGCGCGACACCGGGCCACTAGGGCACTCGTCCTGCAAGCAATCGAAGAACCAGCAATAACAAGTAAACAAGTACTGAATATACTAGATGTAGATGAAGGTTTCAAATTCAATCTGCAATGATGTGGGGTTCCGAAGGCAAGAAGACGGGTGGCTGATCCAGCACGCGCGCTCACAAGCAAGTAGCAAAGGCTAAACTTGATCTAAACAAAACCCCCAAGAGTTACCTTTACCTTACCACTGTTGTTTAGCCATCGAATATGATATGGGTGTGGGTGCGGTTTGGTAGTAAGTGCAAGTTTCTCCACCATATCGCTGCTAGCCAAGTTGTTGCAGCTACCTCCATTGATGATCATGCGACAAGAACGCTCTTTAATGACACACTTTGTTTGAAACAATGTATGTCGCTGATTTTGCTCCGCCTTCTCCATTTGTGCACTAAGCACACGCTGCACAATGAGGCTCTCATAATGCTTGGCATGCTCTGCGCCAAATTGCTCTTCTGGTCATTCATCACTACCTGCATGGTCAGCTGCAAGCAAAGCAAGTGTATCTTCATCAAAATCACTAGCAGAAGAATACCCACCATCTTCTTTGACCACCAAAACACGCTTGCTAGGACAGTCACGCTACACGTGCCCAAAGCCCTTGCAACGATGGCACTGAAGATCTCTTGTTCTACCCGAGGAGGCAATCGAAGAAGCACTAGCAGCTTTTTCTGGACAGATTTGATTGCAGAATTTGTGAGAGAACTACATGGTTTGTCACTGGAGGAAGGCGATGGTGCTGGTCGACCAGGCGAGGGAGTTGGGAGAGGTGCACGTCCAGTCAGAGAAGTAGTTGTGCGCTGCTGCTATGATGTAGATTTTCCTGCAGAAATATTAGTCTTGGCACTAGCACGTCGCCCCTGCACTTCCCTTTCAGCTTTACAAGCAAGATCAAACAAACGGGTCATGTTAGTATAATCTTTATAAGCAAGGATATCGTGAATTTCTCGGTTTAAACCACCCAAAAATCTAGCCATCGTAGGTTCCTCACCTTCCTCTAAATTACAATGTAGCATACCCATTTGTAACTCCTGATAATATTCTTCTACACTCTCAGCACCCTATCTCAATTGCTGCAACTTATTTAGCATATCACGTGCATAATAAGAAGGAACAAATCTAGCCCGCATGACCCATTTCAAAGCATCCCATGTTTGTGGCATGTTGTTAGGATTTTTCTTGCCATATTCTATCCACCAAACAGAAGCAAAATCGGTAAACTCACTAGTAGCAGCCCTAACACGTGTGCTTTCAGAAAATTCATGACATGCAAACTTTTGATCAACAACAATCTCCCAAGTAATGTATGCATCGGGATCATATTTACCATAACATGGAGGGATCTTAAATTTAATCTTAGTAAAAGCATTATCATTATTATGTACCTCACGTCGGCGATGTCCTCCAATACCTCTACGATTAGTACATAGCCGTCGACGGTTGTGAGCGTCTTGATCGTCTTGTTCAGTATCAGCAACATAATCACCCTAATTATCCTCGACATGCTCATCTTTCTTGCTGTCTTCATCACGTCCATCGGATGCTTTAGCATGCAGCTCATCAAAACGTCGTAGAAAAGCAGCAACACTTTTGTTGATACGACTGATCCACATCTAAAACCCTGCAAGCTTGTTGTTGGTGGAAATCTGTCCACCCTCTAGGACACCAATCTTCTCATTCAGCACCTGCAAGTCAGTATCAATTCCTTCGGTGTACTCCCTCACTTGTTTTTTTAAATGTTGCATGATGCCCTTGGTACGAGGCATAAGTGGACCACCCCCATCATCCTCATCCCCTGAACCTGCCATGGTAGAAGCACAAGAACAAACAGGGAACAAGTGAAGTAGAACAAACACCTATAGCTACTAAGATGTAACCACTATGAGGCGCTCTCTCTCAACCTGTTATACAAGCTCTTACCGATTCTTACCTTGCTCAACAGGAGGGGGTTGGCAACCAACAAGTCGAGCACCTGGAAGGGAGTGTATCGGTGCCGCAGCAACAGGACCTGTCAAACTGTAGTCGAATATGTGAAGCTGTAGGTGGGCTGATCAAGGGAAAATACTAGCACCACGTTAGTCAGAAAAACAAGCTGAATAATTGTTCAATGGTGGTACTGTGTTGGTCCTAGCCTAGACCGTGCGAGAGGCGCGAGCCTGGACACAAATGAAGTCACAAAGCACCAACCGAAACAGCAGGAACACAAAAGATGAATCAGCCCCTTTCTTCTTTTTCGTTTCTTTTCTTGTCTTTTCTTTTTTTCACTTTGTTTTCTTCTTTTTCTTCTTTTTTTTGTAGTGGACTAAAATCCTTTGTTTGACAACCAACGCAATAGGATTACTACATATAGCTACTACCAACTCAGATTGACGAAACTTGTTTCACGCGGCTAGATGCACAAATCTCCAAGTCGATTCTGGAGCACTTAGATGGAGTTTCTGACCCAGGTCAGATCCGTTGGAAAGATCACAAGTTAAGCTTTCCAGATTGTACTAAAACTCGCAAATCGGAGACCAGACACAGAAACAATGAAAGTTTTATTCCACTGATGAATTGAAACTTCGAGACAAAAAGTGGTGACAAGAACTAGAAACTCTAAAGGACTAAACTAAGACCAGCAATACGACGCAATCGATGCAACCAAATACTCAACAAGCCCTAACTAAGCAGTATTAGCAAAGGCTCAAAGAGTTTATAGGATTGTAGGTAAACTAATGTACTAATTTTTTTTGGGCTTTTTGGACTATAGGTAAATAAAAACAGCAAAGGATTGGAAGTGTCTCACCGATAAACCTTGCTCTGATTACCAACTGATGTGAACCCGCTACGGTTTGTTCCCGATCTTTCGATGAGAGGCGGGGGGGGGGGGGGGGGGTAACTCGATTTGAGGATGGAGGCGACGTTCACGGCCCGACTACAGCCTTCCAAGGATGCTACGCCTTAGCAACCGATACACCACCTCCAATGGCTATCGCGATCTTGTGGAGCGCGACACTCGGCCACTAGGGCACTCGTCCTGCAAGCAATTGAAGAACCAGCAAGAACAAGTAGACAAGTACTGAATATACTAGATGTAGATGAAGGTTTCAAACTCAATCGGCAATGATGTGGGGTTCTGAAGGCAAGAAGACGGGCGGCTGATCCAGCACGCGCGCTCACAAGCAAGTAGCAAAGGCTAAACTTGATCTAAACAAAAACCCCCAAGTGTTCTTGGTGGCGGCTAAGGGGTATAAGGACGTGGGAGGACGACCACAGGGGTGCTGGGGTCGTACTCCAGCCCTAGGACGCATCCGTAATGGACTCAACTTGATACACAGCCCATTGGGCCAAAATAAGGCGACACAGCACCGTGAGCAGAAAAGGTGTCGGCAACAAATTGACGATTTTGACCGACTCCGAGCAGAGATAGAATTGATGCTGCAACCGTTGGAAAGAAGACTTTATAAGCTTTCCACGAAGTACTTGAAAGCCCCAATCCGAGTCCATATGCGACCGTGGTGACCGTCACAAGTTGGTGTTGTTCTGCAGTCCGAATTCAGCCTCCGCGAATCCGTTTTCCTTTCGGTTGTCTCCTTGGTTCCTAATCAAAATAAGAGTGCACGCGTCTCCATGGTCTAAATATGATGGACATAAACTCAAAAGTGAACTCACCTGATGATTAAGTTGACGAGCGCGGCCACGTGTAATAGGATCAGAAATAGGTACTTGTGTAGGCGTGGATGTATCATTAGTATTGATGTCCACATCATTTCTAGATAAAACTACACCGATGCGCCCGGTAATTGCAATCTAGAAACGCTGGCCGCAAGAAGTTAATATAAACTTCACAAGCCGATGGATCTATCCACAATAGAACTTGATCCCAACAGTACTTGAGAGGTAGCCGAGATTAAGATGCAACAGGCCATTGAATGATCTATCGCCTATTTCAATAGGATAAAAACTAATTAAAGCAAGCTAAACAGCGAGACGATAGATTAGAGGAATATTAGCCGATGCAAGCTTAATCAAGGCTAGGGTAATTGTTACTCTAGCAAGAGATGGAACGATGCAGCCTTACAAGACATGATAGGAATCGATAACTGGTAGATGAGCTAGACGAGATTACATCGATGCACCGGTAATCAAAGCTTAGAGCACCTAAGGATGGCGATGCTACATTACTCCTACTCCTAGGATTTGGCATGAGAGCCGAAAAGGTAAATTGAAAAGATAAATTGTGTTGTATTGATCGAGAGATAATTTACAATGACCCCGGGTGTACATATTTATACCCTTTACTAATGACTCAAGACTTGCCCAACAAGAAAAATCTAAAAGGAATATTAAGATACATGGACTCTAATTTTCCGTATGTAGAGTCCTTCCTAATGAAGCTTTATGTCCAACTTGTATGTGAAGAAGCCAATATTTTATAAACCTCCTGGACTCCGACATAAGCATTAAATCCCAACGCTCTCTGGACAAGTCAAACTTGTGAATCATCGGCATGCATGCCTGCTCGTCGCATGTGATCCGTGCCGATGCACGCTAGTAGCCGATGATCTCCATACTTCAGATTACATCGGATTTACTGAGAAAATTCGGTGTCAACACCCCCCACCCAGTTTTGGAGTATGAAGGCTTCATGCTTCGAAACTTAGTGAATCCAATGCCTCAATCTGCTTAATTACTTCATGGACTCAACACCTCGTCGGTGTTTTACCGCCACGCCCACCGAGGGATACCCCCGAGGTGGTGAGTTTGTAGGTAGGGTGTCGCCGAGATCAGGAACTCGAAGGTGCAAGGAACACAAAGTTTAGACAGGTTCGGGCCACCGAGAACGTAATACCCTACGTCCTGTGTGGTTTGTATTGCCTTAGGTGGTGATCGGGTGATCTGATGTTTGGAGGGGGGTCTCTGCCCGCCCTTATATAGTTTGGGGGGACAGGGTTACATGGAAGTCCCAGTCGGATACACGCTCAGGAGTCCTACCCGAGTACTTTTCGGGTAGTTTCCTTCTGTCTCCGAGTAGTTTTACTACTGTATGAGTAGTTCTACTACGCTACGAGTAGTTACAACTGGTGTAGGGCGTGGACCAGGTCCTACCCCTTATCCTGTAAGATGTAGGCCATGTGCGCAGTCCCGTGGGCCCGGGTTTGACACACCTTGACTTTTCTGACACTGCTCCTTCATAGCCGATGTCTTTCTTCAAGTTTCTTACCAGAATCATGTTTCCTGATGTACTGGCTGACGCCTCCAGTATGACAGCCATGAGACCTTAATAACTGGTAGATGAATCTAGTGGAAACCACAGTGATGCACCCGGTAGTCAAAGCCTAGAACACGTGACAGATGAAGACCGTAGCGAACTGGAGACCGTGGCAAATTTTTCTGGTACAACACTTTCATAGCCGATGATCCTCTATAAGCTTTTTTATCACAATTTTTAAAGCCAATATGAAGAATCAAGTCAACCCTACTCTTCCTGCTAAATAACTTGGGTCTTTTGAATGATTTTTAAATCAAAACAAAACTTTGCTCCTCAGATGATTCTCTCAGATCGCTCAATGTGTATGATTTCTCACCAAGGCATTGCGTTGCCTCTTTTATTCCTACCTCTAATAAGGCTTTTTATGGAGCTTAAGGTAGGGAACGAAAATGAAGCAAGCTTGTTCTGCACATATTGCAAAGTCAAAAACAGGATCCAATAGAGAAAACAGGTCATACAATAAGATCAATATGAGCATGTGTGTGGAATTTTTCTGGATAGCACTCGACCTCCTTTTTTACATGACTCTATCTTTTATTTTGGGATATGGGCTATCTTTCATTTTCTTTTCTTTTTCTTTCTTCCCATGCTTTTGGGCATGGATATATTTTTTTTCTTTTCTTTTCCTTTTGCATAGCCTATATCTTTTTGCATGATGAATATGAAGAGTCATGTCAAAGGGATGGAGTATTTTTGTGTGGATCGGAGGCATGTTTTTGCGTAACTTCCAGTGTAGAAGTCAGCTTATGAGTAACCGAGTAGGTGAATCTAGACAAAATCACAGCGATGCGTTCGGTGGTTAAAGCCTAGAATACCCAGCAATGAAACCATATGTGGAGTGTACGTGATCTAGATCTTAAAAGCATGAAATGAATCTCGCAAGGTGTCCGTGTTTTACCGCCACGCCCACCGAGGGATACCCCCGAGGTGGTGAGTTTGTAGGTAGGGTGTCGCCGAGATCCGGAACTCGAAGGTGCAAGGAACACAAAGTTTAGACAGGTTCAGGCCACTGAGAGCGTAATACCCTACATCTTGTGTGTGGTTTATATTGCCTTAGATGTTGATCGGGGTGATCTTGGTGATCTCGTTTGGAGAGGGTCCCTGCTTGCACTTATATAGTTTGGGGGGGATAGGGTTACATGGAAATCCAAGCCGGATACGAGCTAAGAAGTCCTACCCGAGTACTTTTTGGGTAGTTTCCTTCTGTTCCGACAAGTTCTACTACTATACGAGTAGTTCTACTACGGTACGAGTAGTTACAACTGGTGTAGGGTGTGGGCCACATCCCCCCCCCTTATCCTAGAAGATGTATGCCATGTGCATTGTCCCGTGGGCCCGGGTCTGACAAGCCCTTGAGCTCTTCGTAGTCGAGTATTGCAGGCTTTCGAGTACTTCTGAAGGCGTCTTCGAGTTCTCCCGAACTCCATCTTAAAGGTGTCTTCCGAGTACTTCCTTAGTTGCATCGAGGCTGTGAGGTGCTCATGCCCCGAGTAGTTGTCAAGTCTTCTTTTATATGGTGTGCGATTTTACTCGCACTCCATATGGAGTAGCCCCCGAGCCTTAGGTTGACTCGAAGAATCAGGCTGAGAGTCAATTTAGTCTTGAGTCTTCTGTCCTTATCTTCCAAAAGATTTAAAAAATAAGTCGCTGATGACACGTGTCCCTACAGCCCTCGAGTCTTGAATCCAAAACCTCAAGGTTTTGGTATAAAGGATCCAAAGAATCGTGGCATGCATTATTTGATGGTTAAGATGGGCAATTTGGTTCAAAAATTTGAGAACCGCTTTTTTCGAAATAAATTCCTTGAAAAAATGGTTAAACAAATAACTTCCCCCAAAAGCGCCCTAAATTACCGCTCAAATCAAACATTTTTCCTTGAGTCAATGGCTAGATAAGACCTCTGGGTTAAAAATTTGAAAAACCCCTTATTTCGGGATTAAATCCCTGAAATAATGGTTAAACATTTATCTTCCTGAGAGAAATCTTCAAAAAGCCTCTTAAATCATGTTCTTCCTCAAATCTTCCGAGTAGTTTTTGCAGTGTCTAGCCTCCAAGTGTGAGAGCTTAAACGATCCGTCGAAAGCACGTTGAGTGCCCTGTCGAGCCTAGCCCCTGAGCATGGGAGCTAGAGGAGTGCGCCAAAAGCACTCGAAATGTCTTGTTTATAGTCAAGACAAGGAATCAAGGTAGCTGAAGACGCGTAAAACTAGTCGGGAACTAGTAAACGCAGTGTTATGAGAGCGGGGCCCCTTCAATAAACTACACGTAGTACTAGTCGAGAACTAGTAAACGGAGTAGTACTGGAACTATAGGAACGATGCCCCTTCAGTAAACTTCACAGAGTACTAGTCGAGAACTAGTAAACGGAGTGTTACTGGAAATATAGGAACGATGCCCCTCAGTAAACTCCACGTAGTACTAGTCGAGAACTAGTAAACGGAGTGTTACTGGTAGTATGGGAGATAGGCCCCTTCAGTAAACTCCACGTAGTACTATTCAAGAACTAGTAAACAGAGTAGTACTGTAAGTATGGGAACAATGCCCCTTCAGTAAACTTCTCGGAGTACTAGTCGAGAACTAGTAAACGGAGTGTTACTGGTAGTATGGGAGCTAGGCCCTTTTAGGAAACTCCACGTAGTACTAGTTGAGAACTAGTAAACGGAGTAGTACTGGAAGTGTGGGAGCGATGCCCCTTCAGTAAACTCCACGTAGTACTAGTCGAGAACTAGTAAACGGAGTGTTACTGGAAATATGGGACGATGCCCCTTCAGTAAACTTCACGTAGTACTAGTCGAGAACTAGTAAACGGAGTAGTACTGAAAGTATGGGAATTAGGCCCCTTCAGTAAACTCCATGTAGTACTAGTCGAGAACTAGTAAACGGAGTAGTACTGGAAGTATGGGAACTAGGCCCCTTCAGTAAACTCCACGTAGTACTAGTCGAGAACTAGTAAACGGAGTAGTACTGGAAGTGTGGGAGCGATGCCTCTTCAGTAAACTCCATGTAGTACTAGTCGAGAACTAGTAAACGGAGTGTTACTAGAAATATGAACATACCCCTTCAGTAAACTCCACGTAGTACTAGTCGAGAACTAGTAAATGGAGTAGCACCGGAAGTATGGGAACGATGCCCCTTCAGTAAACTTCACGGAGTACTAGTCGAGAACTACTAACGGAGTGTTACTGGTAGTATGGGAGCTAGGCCCCTTCAGTAAACTCGACGTAGTACTAGTCGAGAACTAGTAAACAGAGTTGTATTGGAAGTGTGGGAGCGATGCCCCTTCAGTAAACTCCACGTAGTACTAGTCAAGAACCAGTAAACGGAGTAGTACTGAAAGTATAGGAGCGAGGCCCCTTCAGTAAACTCCACGTAGTACTAGTCGAGAACTAGTAAACGGAGTAGTACTGGAAGTATGGGATCAATGCCCCTGCAGTAAACTCTACGTAGTACTAGTCGAGAACTAGTAAACAGAGCAGTACTGAAAGTATGGGAGCGAGGCCCCTTCAATAACATAGAATACTAGTCGGGAACTAGTAATCTAAGCGTAACTAGAAGTAGAGATAGATGACTGGAGATCAATTGGCAAAGGAGAAAAAATCTTGCTGGTAGCTTAGTCGATTCCTTTGCGGGACATGAGAATTCACATGTTGCCACACGAAAACATCACGGTTGGCCTGAAGGAAGTGACAATGAGGTCCTTCATGTGATTTTGATCAGCTCCTTGGGCAGGCCGAGACAAGTCGTATGTTGCCATGCGAAGATGTCTCGGTTAGCCAGAAGGAATAGATTACGCAATCCTTCACATGCATTGTTACAAAAGTAGTCGTCATGCGAAGATGACTCGGTTGGCCCAAAGGAAATCCTTGGACGGGCCATGACGGTGCTGAAATGTGGATGAACAGACAAAGGCCCTGTTTGGTGAAGTTCATTGATTCCCTAACTGAGTGGTTGAACGGGTTCTTTGAGAAAATACCTCTTGTTTCGTGGTAAAACTCAAGACAATGGTTACATAAGTTCCCTAAAGATCTCCGGAAAACCCCCTTGAATCGGGACTCAGTCTTCACGTGGGCAGCCATCCAGGTTGCGCGGCGTCCAGACCCTGAGCTTGGGACCTGGCGGAGCTGCCGAAAGTGCACCGAGTGCCTTGTCGTGCCCAACCCCTGAGCATGGATAGTTGTCGATCTTGATTCGTGGGCGATTGCCGATGAAGCCGTATCGCTCGTCGTTGGAGCCGCAACGGTTTGTTGATGAGACCCGACTAGTCGGAAACAATAATCACTAGTCATTGATGGAGTGAGTCCTGCCATCGACTAGTTTTGTAGTCGAAGTAGTCGTCGGTGGGTTGCTTCCGTGAATGGGATTTCTTCAATGAAAACCATAAAGACCACACGATCCGGCGAGGAGCTTTTGGTGATCCACCCCTCTTCTTCATCGGAGGAATCGAGGGGCCTGCCTTCCTCTTTAAATCAGGTCCTTGTTTATAAATAAGTCATCACTCGGCTTCCCGTTGAATTGCAGAGCTCCCAGAGCCCTTCGGAGAGTTTGACATTCAATGCAGAATGCTTGCTCTTCGGGTGCCACGAGCATCGCCGGTGGAGGGCTTCCTCGAATCGTTCGTTCAAACTAAGAGTCTTCTTTATACGGGAGGATTGTCTTGATAATGGTGGGTTGTAGGCTTCCACTTCTTCGCGCTCCTGCTACCTGGCAATGATGACATTGCAATCGTCCCGGCCAACTCTGATGATGGTGCGAAGGTCGCCTGTGGAGGAGTCATAGAGGTGGCCTCTTCCCCGTTGGTTCATCTCGACCGCGCGGTCGCTACATTCGATGCGCTTCACATTGATGAGCTTACGGCATTCCTTCTAGATGCCATTTGGATCTTCTATCTTGATGTTTTCTGGGAATTCGGTACCCATTTTTACGTCCACGCGTCGAGCGGATCAAGGAGGTAGTCATCGTAGTCGTCTAGCTGGACCCGCTCTAGGGCTTCACAGTCCTTGCCAGCGTGAATCATGAACACTTCTCAATTGGGGGCGAAGCATTTGGCACTCCGCACCACCTGGCCCTCATCTTCGTCGTCGGAATGAGGGAGGGGTCTGCCTTCTTGAAAAGGGAGTTCGCCGGGTGTGGTAATGGATCGTGATGGACCTGATTTGGGAGACCTGGAGGGTTTCATGCCCTTCCGACGCTCAAACCTGCCCGACCAACCTGATCCCCTTACCAGACCCAAGGGGTTACTTGTTATAGGTGTCATGTGAGTAGCTGAATCCGAGTAGTTGTCGGAAACAGTAGCCTCCTGACGCTCGGTGGCTTCTCCTTCTCCGAGTGGTAGTAGATGATCCAAAATCCTCCTCCAAGTCAGAGAGGGACTCAGACTGTGTAGCCTCCTCAGATCGGTTTGAGTCCGATTCGAGTAGTCCTGGTGCAGCATGAGTTGAAGTTGCATTGAAAACGGACGTCGTCTCGATCCCCCCGGCGTGATCAGGGAGCAGCACTTGTCGAGGCTGTCGACAAACTTGTCGAGGTCGCTGCATCATCTTGGTGTAGAGGCCTCCAGCTTCCTGGAGTCGGCTAAGTGGCTGTTGAAACCACCCGAGCTGTTGGCGACGCAGATCCAGAAGCCGAAGATGAAAGTTGTGCCCTCGTCGAGCACGGTGCTGATGAAGCTGAAAGATGCCATCGAGTTCTCCGGTGGATGCTCGATGAACACCCCTACCTGGCATGCCATCTATCGATGTTTTACCGCCACCCCACCGAGGGATACCCCCGAGGTGGTGAGTTTGTAGGTAGGGTGTCGCCGAGATCAGGAACTCGAAGGTGCAAGGAACACAAAGTTTAGACAGGTTCGGGCCATCGAGAGCGTAATACCCTACATCCTATGTGTGGTTTGCATTGCCTTAGATGTTGATCGAGGTGATCTTGGTGATCTCGTTTGGAGAGGGTCCCTGCCCGCCTTTATATAGTTTGGGGGGATAGGGTTACATGGAAATCCTAGCCGGATACGAGCTCAGAAGTCCTACCCGAGTACTTTTCGGGTAGTTTCCTTTTGTTCTGACTAGTTCTACTACTATACGAGTAGTTCTACTAGGGTACGAGTATTACAAATGGTGTAGGGTGTGGGCCATGTTCCACCCTTTATCCTAGAAGATGTATGCCATGTGCACAGTCCCGTGGGCCCGGGTCTGACACAAGGGTCACAAACAATTTGACAACACTCAATGCAAAAACAAGTAGCAAATGTATAAGGTTTTCAAAGATGTGTCAACATATGGCTCTGGCAGGGATTTATCATATGGAAGGGATTTATCATATCATTGAGGAGCTAAGCTATTTTTATTTTCGCAAGATAAAACACCCAAGTATTTTGCAGCAAGAAATAGAGTTTCTCTCATCATACCGGCATGGGAAGCAGTTTGAATGCATTCACGTACATGTTGTAGAAGCATACCGACTATTGATTAGCCAATTAATCTCCCATCAGCCATTTCGATTGTCAATTTTCTTTCGTGTTACTCACATGCTAGGCTTACTGGATCCAGTGTTAACTGTGCCATTGCCTGCTCCTCCACTCCCTCATCATCGGCTGGAGCTTTGAATTCCATCGGCAAGACGAAGACCATGTTAACCGATGCTGATGAAGCAGACTCATCGGCCTTTTGCTTAACACGCCACACCCGGGACTTCACTTGCTTCTCCTCATGACCTCACTCTTCTTCCCGTTCCCGGTGGTGCAACCTTTGAATCCTCCTCTTCTGAGACCTAGACAATCCTCTGGGGCACCATTGCGGATAAGTCTCGGGATCGTAACAATAGTTGTGCTAGTGCTCAATCTCTCGGCTCAGGGGTCCCTCATCTGGAACTAGATCGTTGGTCTCGTCTTCCAGCCGATTCTGATCTCCAACTCTGCCTCCCAGCCGATCATGAATAGGAACGCATTTGCCCTTGCGCCTGTCTGCGCTGATTGGCCGATGGCTCCTGTCGTCGTGACAGTGTCTCTTGGATGAGCGGAAATCTTTGCGCGATCCGTTGCACACGGGACAGTCGTCAAATGATGGCAGCCTTAAATCTTCGTTCCAGCAGAAAAGGAAGAAGGAGAACCGCCTGTGGTCCTCGTCGCATCGGCTCCTCTCCTCTTGATGATGTCTTTCCCTGTCTTGTCGATGCTGATACTTGTTTAGCAGCATCTACGATGTGAAAGTCCTGCGAGGCCTTCTGGAATTTTGCCCTTGGTCATATCGGCTCTGACTTTTCAACTCATCAGCCGATATCTACATCTTGGGGTCTACAGCTCATGATAGCCTGGCCTGTTCTGAAGTAAACACTTTTGATTTCCCTTTGACGTCCTGGCTGTTGACCTCCACCATGTTAGTAGGAAAAGGGTGTCCATCAATCTTCATCGGCTTTGTAGGACTTTCAAACTTGATCCTCCCTTGCTTGATAGCCAACTAGATTTGCTGACGGAACGCCTTACACTTGTTGGTGTTATGGGACACAACATTGTGCCACGAAATACTTGCAACTTTTAAGCTCACTGGCCGATGGGATTCTATGATTGGGAGACAACTTGATCTGCCCTTCTTGCAACAGCAGGTCAAAGATTCTATCGGCCTTTGTGACATCGAACCCGTACTTTTCTGTGTCCTTTGCAAACGGGCACAAAAAGGCTTTTTGTTTCTGGTCCATTCTACCAAGCCGATCTCAGCCCGTCTTTAGAGTCGGAGGAATCTTCAACGAAAGCAACCTGACTGTTGCTGAAGAGTCTGTGGTTGGGCATATGGCGCTAGCGGCTGCGACCCTTGAGACGCTGAAGGTACACTCTGAGCTGGCCCTCCTGCACTCGTAGTGCTCTGAGTCTGCGTGGGTGCCTCCGTGGTGGTAGGGATCATTTATTCAGGAGGCATCCCCAGGGACGTAAGGATGTTACAAGCCGGGATGCTGAAAAGCCCTCCATGTGCTGATGACACCTTCAACGACGAGCTAGGATTGAACACCGAGGTTGTTGGGATGGGAGTCGCCATCGGCTGATACGTCTGTGTCTGGAACAAATAGGGCGGCATCAGATATCCTCCAGCGCCAGCCTGAACCATATAGAGTGGTTGCAGCTACATGTTGGTGCCTGACGTGGCAATGCCCCCGCTCTCGCCCCTTCGCGGCCGATGACTCCGGTTGGAAGTAGCACGGCCTTTTATAGCCCATCGGCATGCCGCCGGCGGGTGTTTCCCTGATAGCATTCTGAACCGAGTTCATCAAGACACTTGATTGGTTGATCATTGCGTGATGCATGGCCTGGTCAAACATCTGTTGAAACTTAGCTGAGTCTTCAGTGACCGTGATTTCTGTATGAGTTCCCCCTTCCTGGTAAAGCTGAAATTCCTGAGGCATGCTTGCTAATACTCATCTAGGGCTTTATGCAACAGTTGCTTCTAAGTATCATTAAGATCCTCCATGGTGACGTTGACGATGTTATCTGGACCAATATCTTCGGGCTTCTTGGCGTCCATGATGAAGTAGTTGTCTGGTCCCACCGAGCGAGCCAAAAGCGTGTTGACGTAAAAAACCTGCGGTCGATTTCTAGCGTGACCCCACGTGAGGACGTGGCAGATTTGCTTTACTCCGGTGCAGGCTCCAAATAGCTTCGCATAGGTGCAAGCGTGCTAGTCAATTTGACCTGCAATTGACAAGGGAAGCGTAAAATACATGAGCTGATAGCCGGCGAAGCCTTCGTGCTCATAGATAATCGTTCTTTGAATAAACACCACATGTAAATAGATATTTAATGTAATTATGTAGTGTAAATGACTAAAGCAGTCGTGGCACGTGCTACCGGCTATATCAGCCGACAAGCCGACAGGCTAATAAAGCATGATAAGTGAATAATTAGCCATAAGGCCGATCCCAGTATCCCTATGAGCGTGAGCGGCTCATCACCTGTCCAAACTAGATCCACATAATTGGTGATAATAAAGCGTGAAAGCTATCAGCTAGAAAGCCGGAGCGCCATTAAGCTTTTGCTCCACTATGACTAGGGCCATAAGCCATTGAAGCTTAAACTAACGTTACCACCAGTATTTTTAGATGAAACTACAGCGATGCGCCCGGTAGTTGCAATCAAAAAACGCTGGTAGCAAGAGGTTAATCTAAACTTCACAAGCTGATGGATCTGTCCACAATAGAACTTGATCCCAACAGTACTTGAGAGGTAGCCGAGATTAAGATGCAACAAGCCATTGAATGATCTATCGTCTATTTCAACAGGATAAAAACTAATTAAAGCAAGCTAAACAGCGAGACGATAGATTAGAGGAATAGCAGCCGATTCAAGCTTAATCAAGGCTAGGATAATTGTGACTCTATCAAATCTAGCAAGAGATGGAACGATGCCGCCTTACAAGACATGATAGGAATCAATAATTGGTAGATGAGCTAGACGAGATTACAGCGATGCGCCGGTTGATGTGAACCCGCTAGGGTTTGTTCCCGATCTTTCGATGAGAGGCGGGGGATAACTCGATTTGAGGATGGAGGCGACGTTCACGGCCCGACTACAGCCTTCCAAGGACGCTGCGCCTTAGCAACTGATACACCACCTCCAATGGCTACCGCGATCTTGTGGAGCGCGACACCCGACCACTAGGGCACTCGTCCTGCAAGCAATCGAAGAACCAGCAAGAACAAGTAAAGAAATACTGAATATACTAGATGTAGATGAAGGTTTCAAACTCAATCTGCAATGATGTGGGGTTCCGAAGACAAGAAGACGGGCGGCTGATCCAGCACGCGCGCTCACAAGCAAGTAGCAAAGGCTAAACTTGATCTAAACAAAACACAAGTGTTCTTGGTGGCGACTAAGGGGTATATTCAGCCTGCGTGAATCCGTTTTCCTTTCAGTCGTCTCCTTGGATCCTAATCAAAATAAGAGTGCACGCGTCTCCATGGTCTAAACATGATTGACATAAACTCAAAAGTGAACTCACCTGATGATTAAGTTGACGAGCACGGGCACGTGTAATAGGATCAGAAATAGGTACTTGTGTAGGCGTGGATGTATCGTTAGTATTGATGTCCACATCATCCTCCCCTTCTTGCATTTGAGTCGTCCTCGACTCAAACTCATCTTCTTCTCCCAAATATGGCTTCAAATCTACAATGTTAAAGGTGGGACTAACCCTAAAATCTGCTTGTAGATCTAGCTTATATGCATTGTCATTAATTTTCTCTAACACTTTGAAAGGTCCATCAGCCCGAGGCAGCAATTTAGATTTTCGCAATTCAGGAAACCTTTCCTTTCTCAAATGCAACCAAACTAAATCCCCAGCTTCAAACTTTAGTTCCTTTCTACCTTTATCACCAGCAAACTTATATTTAGCATTCATGCGCTCAATGTTTTCTTTATTTGTTTCATGCAGTTTTAACATCAATTCAGCACGCTTAGCAGCATCAAAATTCAGTTTTTCAGAAGATGGCAAAGGCATTAAATCTATAGGAGCACGAGGCAACAAACCATAAACAATCTGAAACGGGCACATCTTTGTAGTAGAATGCAGCGAGCGATTATAAGCAAATTCAATATGAGGCAAACAATCTTCCCACATCTTAATATTCTTTAAAACAGCCCTTAACATAATGGACAAAGTTCTATTGACAACTTCAGTTTGACCATCAGTTTGGGGATGACATGTAGTAGAAAAGAAAAGCTTAGTCCCCAATTTTGCCATAAAGTCTTCCAAAAGTAACTAAGAAATTTAGCATCACGATTAGAAACAATTGTGTTGGGCACACCATGCAAACAAATAATTTAGCATCATCAGTTTTATGACATGGTATAAAATGAGCCATCTTAGAAAATCTATCAACAACCACAAACACACTGTCACGTCCCTTCCTACTCCTCGTCAATCCCAACACAAAATCCATAGAAATATCTTCCCAAGGCACACTAGGAACAGGTAGAGGCAAATACAAACCATGTGGATTTAACTGTGACTTAGCCTTTTGACATGTCTTGCAACGAGCAACAAATCTCTCCACATCTCTTCTCATCTTTGGCCAAAAGAAATGACCAGCAAGTATGTCCTCCATTTTCTTTACTCCAAAATGCCCCATCAAGCTACCTCCATGCGCTTCCTGCAGCAACAACAAACGAACGGAGCTAGCTGGAATGCATAGCTTGTTAGCTCTAAACACAAACCCATCACTAACGATGAATTTGTTCCATCCCTTCCCATCTTTACAATGCAACAACACATCTTTAAAATCAGCATCATTAACATATTGGTCTTTAATTGTTTCTAATCCAAAGATCTTGTAGTCAAGTTGATTCAGCAAAGTATATCTCCTAGACAAAGCATCAGCAATGATATTTTCTTTCCCCTTCTTGTGCTTAATAACATAAGGAAAAGATTCAATAAATTCAGCCCACTTAGCATGTCGACAGTTCAGTTTGCCTTGACTACGGATATGCTTCAAGGATTCATTATCAGAATGAATAACAAACTCTTTGGGCCACAAATAATGCTGCCATGTTTCTAATGTCCGAACAAGAGCATATGATTCCTTATGATAAGTAGAATAATTCAGAATAGGCCCGCTCAATTTTTCACTAAAATATGCAACAGGTTTGCCTTCCTGTAACAAAACACCATCCAATCCAATCCCACAAGCATCACATTCAAGCTCAAAAGTCTTATTAAAATCAGGAAGTTGGAGAAGAGGTACGTGTGTCAACTTATCTTTCAGCATGTTGAAGGCGTTCTCTTGTTCATTGCCCCAACTAAAAGGCATGCCCTTCTTTGTAAGCTCATTCAATGGTGCAGCAATGGTGCTAAAGTTCTTCACAAAATGGCGATAGAACCCAGCAAGCCCTAGGAAACTCCTCACTTGTGTAATAGTCTTTGGTACAGGCCACCCCTGTATAGCTTCTACCTTGGCTTGATCAACCTCAATTCCCTGTGGAGTCACAACATAGCCAAGAAAAGACACTCGATCTGTGCAAAAGGTGCACTTCTCAAGGTTACAAAATAAACGTGCATCTCGTAAGGCATTAAAAACAGCACGTAAGTGATCAAGATGTTCTTCAATAGATTTGATGTAAATTAGTATATCATCAAAGTAGACTAAAATAAATTTTCCAATGAAAGCAAGCAAAACCTCGTTCATTAATCTCATGAAAGTACTGTTGACGCCAGATTTTGACACGTATTGAATCGGCGTCAGGAGAAGAAGGTTGGCCGATGCAGATCTGAGAGCTACAGTAAGGAATCGGCCAATCGGGGTAACAGTTGAAAATCGGCCGATTGGTGGCGCCGCCTATGCCAACAGGATAGGATTATTCCAGAAGATCCTAGTCAAAAGCTGGTAAACGCGGCATGCTAAGTCGGCCGGAAAGCAATTGAAGAGGTCCTGATTGGATTAGGAAGCGGCGGCGGAAGATTCTGTGGGAGTCCGTTTCCTTTTTAAAGTTATTATAGATATAGTAGTTTTCCTGTTTTAAATAAGGTTGTAACAAGTCGTAATCGACCAGGAGTCCTAGTTTCAGGGTATAAATAGGAGTCGCTAGGGTTTTGCAGAACAACCAACATCAATCAACAAAATACTTCTACTTTTTACCAGTACTTTACCTTTCAAGTCGGCGACTTCGCCAATATTTTCTTCTTTTACGAGTTCGTACGGATTGGCAGGGCTGCATCAACCTGATCTCCGGCCAATTGGTAGGTTCCGATTATCGAGTAATATCCGAGCTTTAACTACGGGCGCATCGCTGTGGTTTTGTTTGGATTTATTCACAAGTTATCGATATTTACTAGAATTGCAAGTTCTACCTGTTATTCTAGTATTATCACCAGTTATCCAGCTTGAGATCAGGGTAATCGGCTTCGTCATCATTCTCCTTCGATTCATCGCCATATAGCCGATTAGATCTGTTTCAAGTGTTGCCTCTATAGTAATTGTTTAGATTGCTCCAGCAGTTTTTACAATTACCATACGATCATCGGCTGACTCATAGCCGATTATCTCTACAGCAAATCGGCCGATTTACCGCCGACGCGCTCCTCAGGACAGATCGGAAATCCAGCCGATCGACGCGCCTGGAATTTAATACTCTATTTCCTTGTCAATCAACAGGTCAGATTGACTGGCACGCCGCGCGAACCGCACCAGGGCGATAACCCGAACAGGAGCTAAGCAGATTCTCCCGGGTCGTGTGTCCGACGCTGAAGACCCATCGGCCGATTCCTATCCGGCCGATTTTAGCGCCAACAAGTACTAGGTGCATTAGTTAACCCAAAAGGCATGACTAACCACTCAAATAAACCAAACTTAGTTTTGAAAGCAGTTTTCCATTCATCTCCCAACTTCATACGAATCTTGTGGTACCCACTACGCAAATCAACTTTGGAAAACACAACAGCACCACTCAATTCATCAAGCATAGCATCTAAACGTGGAATAGGGTGTCGATATCGAATCGTGATATTATTGATAGCCCTACAATCAACGCACATACGCCATGTTCCATCTTTCTTAGGCACTAAAATAACCAGAATAGTATAAGTACTAAGGGACTAACGTACATAACCTTTGTCGAGTACCTCTTGCACTTGTCGCTGAATCTCTTTTGTTTCTTCCGGATTTATTCTATACGGCGCAAATTTAGACAAAGATGCACCAAGAATGAGATCAATCTGGTGCTCAATCCCTTGAGTTGGTGGCAGCCCCGGTGGGATCTCACTTGGAAACACATCAGCATACTCCTGCAAAATATTAGCAACAGCAAGAGGCAAAGAATGTTGCATATCGTGAATTGAAATTAAAACATCTTTGCATACCAAAGCATAGGCAATAGAAGTGGAAGCAATCAATTCATTAATATCAGATTTAGTCGCAAGCAAGCAATGTCCTTTCAATCTTATTTCATCTTTCTTATCAGTAACAGATTTGGTATTTTTATGACTCTCACTTTTAGCTTTTGCAGCTTTAGCAACATCATCATGCAAAATAGCTTCGGGGACATGGGCAGCAATACAATTTTCTTATCATGGTGCAAGAGAGAATATTGATTTGATCTACCATGATGCATAGAATCTGTATCGAATTGCCATGGCCTACCTAGCAGAATATTACAAGCCTCCATAGGCACAACATCACATTCAACAACATCATGATATGATCCAATAGCAAAATTAATTCGCACCAGTCTAGTTACCTTTACCTTACCACTGTTGTTTAGCCATCGATGTGATATGGGTGTGGGTGCGGTTTGGTGGTAAGTGCAAGTTTCTCAACCATATCGCTGCTAGCCAAGTTGTTGCAGCTACCTCCATCGATGATCATGCGACAAGAACGCTGTTTAATGACACACTTTGTTTGAAACAATGTATGTTGCTGATTTTGCTCCGCCTTCTCCATTTGTGCACTAAGTACACGCTGCACAATGAGGCTCTCATAATGCTCGGCATGCTCTGCGCCAAATTGCTCTTCTGGTCGTTCATCACTACCTACATGGTCAGCTGCAAGCAAAGCAAGTGTATCTTCATCAAAATCACTAGCAGAAGAATACCCACCATCTTCTTTGACCATCAAAACACGCTTGCTAGCACAGTCACGCTGCACGTGCCCAAAGCCCTTGCAACGATGGCACTGAAGATCTCTTGTTCTACCCGTGGAGGCAATCGAAGAAGCACTAGCAGCTAGTTTCTGGACAAATTTGATTGTTGAATTTGTGGAAGAACTACGTGGTTTGTCACTAGTGGAAGGCGATGGTGCTGGTCGACCAGGCGAGGAAGTTGGGAGAGGTGCACGTCCAGTCAGAGAAGTAGTCGTGCGCTGCTGCCATGATGTAGATTTTCCTGCAGAAACATTAGTCTTGGCACTAGCACATCACCCCTGCACTTCCCTTTCAGCTTTACAAGCAAGATGAAACAAACGGGTCACATTAGTATAATCTTTGTAAGCAAGGATGTCGTGAATTTCTCGGTTTAAACCACCCAAAAATCTAGCCATCGCAGATTCCTCAAACTCCTCTAAATTGCAACACAGCATACCCATTTGTAACTCCTGATAATATTCTTCTACACTCTTAGCACCCTGTCTCAATTGCTGCAACTTATTTAGCATATCACGTGCATAATAAGAAGGAACAAATCTAGCCCGCATGACCAATTTCAAAGCATCCCATGTTTGTGGCATGTTATTTGGATTTTTCTTGCCATGTTCTATCCACCAAACAGAAGCAAAATCGGTAAACTCACTAGTAGCAGCCCTAACACGTGTGCTTTCAGGAAATTCATGACATGCAAACTTTTGATCAACATGTAACATCTCAGGTGTTCAAATTGCTAAATAAGCCTCATTAGCTTAACACGATGCATAGATAACCAAGAAAAGTTTAAAAGAAATGAATTATAAATTGGTTTTGCTTTGAATTAAAAATAAATGTGTATATGTGCATAAATACAGGTACTTTAATCAAACAAATTAAATAACTCTCACCTCAACGCACTTGGCGGTGAAATTTAATAGACACACCATCAATGACAGGATAAACAAAAGTCTAGTTGAAGCCTACGAGAGAATACAAATTTTTGCCCAGGAAATGACGTGACCTCCGAATCATACTTTTTGAGTTTTTAAAATAACTTCTAAACTAGAACTCAAATGAACTTTGGCCTTAAACAAAACTTGTGTAACTTTTCATTTTGAACAACTTTTATGTTCAGAGATTTTGTAGTTGCAACACAAAAATTTGAGTAATACTTGACTTTGCAAACCAGCCCCTGCCTTTTCTTCTATTTTCACTTCAGACCCTTCTCCACATCGCCCAACCCTCCACGTCGCCCAACCCTCCGCCCGTCGCGTAGTCGCCGCTGGCCACTTGGCCGGCGATGCCTGACCGGCGCTAGGCACCAAGCCAATGCCTGGCCGCACCCCGCTCGCACGCGCTCCTCCCCACGCCGCGACCATGCCCATTCCGCGCACACCACACGCACGCCGGCGATGCGCGCCTCTGCTCGCCGCCCGCCGCGCCCAATGGCCGGTCCGCGCCGTGCCCGTGTCCCCGCCGCATCCCGCCAGTCGCCGCGCTCGCCGCCCGGCCAGCCAGCTACTGCAGCTCCTCGCCCAACCCGCGCCCGCGTGATCTCCCCCTCCCCCACGCCAAATCCCCAGCGCCCAATCCCCTGCCCACGCCCGCTGCACGCCGCGCCGGCTCTGCTCGCCACCCACCGCGACCAGTAACGCACCGCCATTGTGCCGCCCCTCCCCAGCGTTGCCCGGTCCTCTCCCTTCCTCCTGCAGCCTATAAAAGGCGATACAAGGCCACTCGCGCGCGCCTCAACCCACCAGAACGCCGCCGCCGCTGCCATTGCCGCTGCCATGCACCACCCGCCCGTGGAGCCCCATCCTCCAGCCTCCCACTGCCCAAACCCATCACTCAGCGAGCTTGCCCTCCCTCCACTGAAGCTCACCAGCCTCTTCCCCGACCATCTTGACCGTCGGAGCACCGCCAGCGCCGCCGCCGCTCCCCTGCTGCTCCGCGGACAGCCCACTCCGAAGCTCCTTCGTCCAAGCCAACCTCGAAACGGCTTCCCCTCGACGCCGCGAAGCTCATCGACCAGCCCACGCCCTCCACTCCTCGCCAGAGCACCGTCGCCGACGCTCCGCACCGCTGCCGCCCCTCTGCTCCGCGCCGATGAGCCATCTCCGACCACCCCCAACCCCGACCAAGGCCACCCCAAGGTAGCTCTCACCTCCCTGGATATCCCCGACCCTTTTCCCCTCTCCGCCGACAAGCTCCCTCGCCGGAATTTGGCCGGCCGCCATGCCAGCACCGTCCAGGGACGCAATTGCAACGATTGAAATCTTTAAAAGAGTCTGCACGCAAGTTTCCAGGGGCATAACTGTAAACCTGTGTTTAAACTTTTAATTCAAAAACAGTAAAATTGTAAAATTCATATAAAATCATAGAAAAATCAGAAAAATACAAACCCAAATGTTCTGGAATCATTAGAAGAAAATCTACAACTTTTGTTACATGCTTTTCTTCATTTTCCTGCTAAATTTTGCTCTAAATTAACTGGAAAGTTTAATAAACTTTAATTGTACCCACTATTGTAGACCAGTTCTGAATCTGATTTTTGGACAGTAGATTGGTTGCTTGATGTGTAAGCCAGTGTAAAAATATTAGGACTAGAACCCATCTCTAGCTAAATTTTTATTAAACCTTGTTCATGCCATGAAATAATAGAACTAATTTGTACCTGCTGTTATATTGTGATTCATGTTGTGAAACTTTTCCAGAGCTGTTATAGTGATGCCTAAATACCACAGAAAAAGTTTAGAACCTTTTTCCTTTCTGTAACCTATTTATATAATTTTATGGTAGGAAAATGCACTAATTCAAATAATTAGTTTCTTTGCTTGGAATATATTCCACTTTTTACTGTGGGACACTTTAGAGTATCTCTTGCTGTATAAAAAGTTTCATGCACAGAAACCCTGTAAAACATCCTGTAGAAATTAATCTTTATTAAAATAGGTGTATCTTGTCCTATTTATTATGTTTTGTATCTTGCACAATTAAATCTGAACAATTTACAGTAACACATGTATGGATATATTAACACTCTGTAAAAGATTTAGCATCACTACATGAATGGTTTGTTCTGTAAAAGTTTTAACATCACTACAACTTTATCGTGAAGGAAAATAATCGTCATATACCATCACTATAACTGATACTTCTGCATTCATATAGAATCGACTACTCTCGCCGACGGAGCTGGTGCCCGCGTCCGAGAGTGAGCCGCGTGAAGCTCAAGTAATTCTAACTGAAGCTCTCGAAGACCCGAGCCCAAGTTCGGACGAGCCCCAAGCTAGCTTTTCCCAAGAAGGCAAGCCCCAGAGCATGAACCCTATTTTTCCTAAACTTATGCAACTTATTACTCTACTTTACTTGTGCATTAAGTTTATAGGAGTTGAATGAAAACTTAGTTGCATGATCCTAGGTACCCATGCTCTGAACACTAGATATGAGGTTCGATAGATGCTATGCTAATAGGACTCCGGTAAAAGTCGAGTGATTTCCTGTCACTTGCGAGAATATAGGAGTTGAATGTTTACTACATGCTGCAATCATAAGGTCGACGGACGGGGCTATGGTACCATGTTTATGTTGATGATTGAGGCCCCGTCTGTTTAGTGAAAAATGCTAAGGCCGCAGTGTGTGGTAGTGGTGGTTAAGTCTTTGAACGTACTAACCACATGCCGAGAATATGGTAATCGGTAAGCTTAAGTACCGGATTGAACCGAGACCGGAATATACTCCCCACCGTCTTGAATTCGTTCACATCTAGCTAATGGCGGGTGCATGTGCCGCCATGGCCGGGTCCATGGGGACGTGTAGTCGAGGGCGGTGGGCCTGTTCCGTGAAGCGGGAATTGAAGGGAAAAGTTGCACGTGTGACTCTGTGAGTAACCACGTGACGTGTGTTTAGGTTTCCCTTGCAAGGTTAAGAAATTTGATTCGAATCATCCATTTCTCGCGGTTATTGAGACTGCTTGACCCTTTTACCACATAGAGTAAGAAGAGGAACAACGATGATGATTAATCTTGATGGATGAAATATTAATTCTTTCACCATGTATGATATTGGATAGTTGCTTACGTAGAACGGTTAAAGAAAACTAGAATCTGGAGCTAAAATTTGAAAGTAAGGACCTACTTGTATATGCTTTTCGGCAAAACAAACCCCTCAAGCCAAAATGCCTTGCATGTCTAGGAGTCGGCTAAGTATATTCCACTAGTCGGGTAAGCCTAGCTGAGTATTAGTATACTCAGCCTTGCTTGTGGCTCGTTTCAGGTGATATTTTTGAGGATATGATTGCTAGTTTAACTTGGCCATGTACCCTTCCTCCTAGTTGGTCGGTGGAATGGGATACGCCCCCGACCAACGATGATAATGCCGAGTGATGTCTCGTACGGGCTTCATCGAGACATCGTGTATCGTCGAGTAGTTTATTGTTATTTTTTTCCGCTGCATTGAACTCTGAAGAACTCAATTACTTCGACATGCTCATATTTCTTGTTGTCTTCATCACGCCCATCTGGGGCTTTAGCATGCAGCTCATCAAAACTTCGTAGAAGAGCATCAACAATTTTGTCGACACGACTGATCGACGTCTCCAACCCTGCAAGCTTGTTGTTGGTGGAAATCTATTCACCCTCTAGGACACCAATCTTCTCATTCAGCACCTGCAAGTCAGTATCAATTCCTTCGGTGTACTCCCTCACTTGTTTTTTTAAATGTTGCATGATGCTCTTGGTACGAGGCGTAAGTGGACCACCCCCATCATCCTCATCCCCTGGACCTGCCATGGTAGAAGCACAAGAACAAATAGGGAACAAGTGAACTAGAACAAACCCCTATAGCTACTAAGATGTAACCACTGTGAGGCGCTCTCTCTCAACCTGTTATATAAGCTCTTACCAATTCTTACCTTGCTCAACAGGAGGGGGTTGGCAACCAACAAGTCGAGCACCTGGAAGGGAGCGTATCGGTGCCGCAGCAACAGGACCTGTCAAACTATAGTCGAATATGTAGAGCTGTAGGTGGGCTGATCAAGAAAATATACTAGCACCACGTTAGTCAGAAAAGCAAACTGAATAATTGTTCAACGGTGGTACTGTGCTGGTCTTAGCCTAGACCGTGCTAGAGGCGCGAGCCTGGAAACAAATGAAGACACAAAGCACCAACCAAAACAGCAGGAACACAAAAGATGGATCAGCCCCTTTCTTCTTTTTCATTTCTTTTCTTTTCTTTTCTGTTTTTTTCACTTTGTTTTCTTCTTTTTCTTCTTTTTTTGTAGTGGACTAAAATCCTTTGTTTGACAACCAACGCAACAAGATTACTGCATATAGCTACTACCAACTCAGATTGACGAAACTTGTTTCACGCAGCCAGATGCACAAATCTCCAAGTCGATTCTGGAGCACTCAGATGAAGTTTGTGACCCAGGTCAGATCTGTTGGAAAGATCACGAGTTAAGCTTTCCAGATTGTACTAAAACTCGCAAATCGGACACCGGACATAGAAATAATGAAAGTTTTATTCCACTGATGAATTGAAACTCCGAGATAAAAAGTGGTGACAAGAACTTGAAACTCTAAAGGACTAAACTAAGACCAGCAATACGACGCAATCGATGCAACCAAATAGTCAACAAGTCCTAACTAAGCAGTACTAGCAAAGGCTCAAAGAGTTTATAGGATTGTAGGTAAACTAATCTACTAATTTTTTGGGGGGCTTTTTGGACTATAGGAAAATAAAAACAGCAAAGGATTGGAAGTGTCTCACTGATAAACCTTGCTCTGATTACCAACTGATGTGAACCCGCTAGGGTTTGTTCCCGATCTTTCGATGAGAGGCGGGGGGGGGGGGGGGTAACTCGATTTGAGGATGGAGGCGACGTTCACAGCCCGACTACAGCCTTCAAAGGATGCTACGCCCTAGCAACCGATACACCACCTCCAATGGCTATCGCGATCTTCTGGAGCGCGATACTCAGCCACTAGGGCACTCGTCCTGCAAGCAATCAAAGAACCAGCAAGAACAAGTAAACAAGTACTGAATATACTAGATGTAGATGAAGGTTTCAAGCTCAATCTGCAATGATGTGGGGTTCTGAAGGCAAGAAGACGGGCGGCTGATCCAGCACGCGCGCTCACAAGCAAGTAGCAAAGGCTAAACTTGATCTAAACAAAAGCCTCAAGTGTTCTTGGTGGTGGCTAAGGGGTATAAGGTCATGGGAGGACGACCACAGGGGTGCTGGGGTCGTACTCCAGCCCTAGGATGCGTCCGTAATGGACTCAACTTGATACAGGGCCCATTGGGCCAAAATAAGGCGACACAGCACCGTGAGCAGAAAAGGTGTCGGCAACAAATCGACGATTTTGACCGACTCCGAGCAGAGATAGAATTGATGCCGCATCCGTTGGAAAGAAGACTTTATAAGCTTTCCACGAAGTACTTGAAAGCCCAAATCCGAGTCCATATGCGACTGTGGTGACCGACACAAGTTGGTGTTGTTCTGCAGTCCGAATTCAGCCTACGCGAATCCGTATTCCTTTCGGTCGTCTCCTTGGTTCCTAATCAAAATAAGAGTGCACGCATCTCCATGGTCTAAACATGATGGACATAAACTTAAAAGTGAACTCACCTGATGATTAAGTTGACGAGCACGGGCACGTGTAATAGGACCAGAAATAGGTACTTGTGTAGGCGTGGATGTATCGTTAGTATTGATATCCACATCACCGGTAATCAAAGCCTAGAGCACCTGAGCACGGCGATGCTTGCTAGTGAACCGGAGGTCGAGACGATGCAGCCCTGCTCACTAAAGAAGACGCTGAGTAGCTACATTTCTCCTACTCCTAGGGTTTTGTGTGAGAGTCGAAAAGATAAATTGTGTTCTATTGATCGAGAGATAATTTACAATGACCCCTGGTGTACATATTTATACCCTTTACCAATGACTCAAGATTGGCCTAACAAGAAAAATCTAAAAGGAATATTAAGAGACATGGACTCTAATTTTCCTTATGTATAGTCCTTGCTGATGAAGCTTTCTGTCCGACTTGTCCGTGAAGAAGCCAATATTTAAATAAATCTTCTGGACTCCGGCATAAGCATTAAATCCCAACGCTCTCTGGACAAGTCAAACTTGTGAATCATCGGCATGCATGCCCGCTCGTCGCATGTGATCCCTGCCGATGAACACTAGTAGTCGATGACCTCCATACTTCAGATTATATCGGATTTACTGATAAAATCCGGTGTCAACAGATTAACTACCAAGGAAGGTCAATACGTGCATGTGAAGCTGATCAGAATAAAGAAAGGGGCAAGCGTCAAGAATGAAAGGTCAGTGCTACGTGCAGGCAGAGGCGTGGTCATGGAAGATGCATGCAATCATTGATTATGTGGCTGATTATACATACGCACGTAGAATTGCGCTTGGCATGGTTGTTGGAAGGTGCAGCCGATGGAGTTGGAAGCTGGCGTAGCCAGGGAACTTTCTTGGATCGTGACTCTACAAAGAAGGGATACTAGAGTCCATGTATCTTAATATTTTCTTTAATTTAGATATTTAATATTAGGCAAGTTTGGTACGGTTCCTACTAGGAGTCATTAGTTCTTGGTATAAATATGTACCCCAGGCCATTGTAAAAGTTATTATCTCTCAATCAATCAAACTCATTTTATCTTTTCGGCTTCACGCTATTACTTTACCATAGGAGTAGGATGTAATGTAGTTCTTGATGAGTTCTTCGGCGAACGGGGCTGCATCGCTTCGATCTCCAGTTCGCCGTTGTCATCGTCTATCAGGTGCTCTAGGCTTTAATCACAGGCGCATCGCTATAATTTCGTCTAGTCTACCTAGTTATCGATTTTACCCTATCTTGTAAGGCTGCATCAACTTGATCTCTTGCTAGATGTGGTAGAATCATAGTTATCCTAGCCTTGATTAAGCTTGCATCGGCTGATATTCCTTGAATATATCGTCTCGCTGTCTAGTTTGCTTTAATTAGCTTTTATCCTGTTGAAATAGATGATAAATTATTTAATGACCTATTTCATCTTAATCTCGGCTACCTCTTAAGTACTATTTGGGATCAAGTTCTATTGTGGATAGATCCATCAGCTAACCTCTTGCTGCCAACGCTTCTAGATTGCAACTACCGGGCGCATCGCTGTAGTTTCGTCTAGAAATACTGGTGGTAACGTTAGTTTAAGCTTCATCGGCTTATGGCCCTCATAGTGGAGCAAGAGCTCAACAGCGCTTCATTTTCTATCGGCTTTCTAGCTGATAGCTTTCATATTTTATTATCATCAATTGTGTGGATCTGGTTTGGTTAGATTGCTGGAATCAGCCTCATGGCTGATTATTTATATCATGCTTTATTAGCTTGTCGGCAACATAGCCAGTAGCACATGCCACTATCGCTTTAGTCATTTACACTACATAGTTAAATTCAATATCTATTTGCATGTGGTGTTTATTCAAAAAACGCCTATCTATGGGCACGAAGGCTTCGCCGCCTATCAGCTCATGCATTTTACTTTTTCTTGTTAATTATAGGTTAAATTGACTGGCACGCCCGCGCACACCTCGCGAGTCAAAATACAGGACCAAGCAAATCTCCCGGGCCTTCCGTGTTGATAACGTATGGGGTCACCGCTCGATTTTTTGCGTCAACACACACATTCCATAAAAATAACGTGTATAGCTGATGGCGTTGCTTTGCTTTATATGTAGTATATAAATCGAAAATTCCAGATATTCATGCATATCATTTTGAACGTGGGGGATTAGGGGGATGTAGTTCAGGGGAATTATAACCATCGTACATTCATCTTGTATAACAAACATACGAGTAGATGGTACTTTCTTCGTTTTAAATTGTAGGTTATTTTGATTTTTGCTATGCATTTAATATGTAGCAAAATTTATATATCTAAATTTGCTAAAATGACCGAAAAGGATAGAGTACTGGGCTAAGGTAACAGAAGACGTGTCACCATGTCAATGGACGTGCGGGACTGTCAGCTGGAACTGGAATTAAATTTGTCCTGTGCGCAGGGACACTGTTCGATGTAGATTTTGTTGCTGATCCCGAGGCCTGTTAACTGCGTTGAGCGGTGACGAGCAGTGATCCGGCATTTGCATCCCCATCTGGCATAACATAATAAGTATAAGAAACTACATTGAATATTTAATATTTAAAAATTTAAACGATGAGAAAATTACTTACCAGGTTTTATCCTTCCAACACATCTCTGTAAACAATATTTTACGATGGGGTGTCGCCGGCTACGATGGTGTGTGTGGATCGCCGGCGGCGATGGGGTTCCTTGGATGCTGCAGGAATATATTAACATGAAGAGCTGGTAATAGATGCAAAGCTTGGAGATTCTACAGCAAAGAGCAAACAAACAGGCAGTTTGATCAGACAAGAGCAGGGGCCAAGCAGTCTAGGGATAAAATCATAAAAACACCCATATTTTCCAGTCTAGCACCCGGGCCCAGCGTGAATTGAAGCAGCGATACATCTTGAAGCAACCAGCACACCAACATGAACCCAACAGCACCTAATTGGTTAAGCACATACGCTGCTCCAAATCGCACGAAACACCCAACAGTAAATTGAGAGAAGGTACATAATTAATGTATACCCTGATCTATGCTGGAATTTTAGTGAGCTTGGCCCATTAATAAATTCAGAAATTCCAATAAATCTCAGGGGTCCATGTGTGCAAGAGGAAGTGGTGCAAGTTTAATCCCACCTAGTGGACGAATGGGATGGCCAACATAAATACGGAGGTTGTCTCCACCCCTCCATGCTATGTGGGGGAGGAAGAGAAACACCACACGCGCGCGCGCCACGCCTCGCCAGGCCCTCGCCTTGCGGGGGTACGACTTTCTTTTACAGTTTTTTTTTTGACTTGGCCCCTAAGTCTGCGAGATATGGAAGTCTAAACCCTAAACCTAATCGGTTTAGATCCTGATCGCGACACGTGGTCGGTTTGGCTTCCCTATATATATGACTCATCGGCCTACACCAGAAAAAACACCAAACCCTAGGGTTTTTTCTTCTTCTCGCTATTGCGCCGCCACCGTAGCCTTCTCCATCCCGAGCGCCAGCGTGCACCGGCGAACGGGAGAGTAGGTCTCCGGGACCCTTCACCTTTGGGATGCTGCACCGGAAGAGGGTGAATAAGGTTTTTGAGAAGCGCTTCGCGCGACTGCTCAAGGCCTTCACCATGACGCGTCTTCCGCCCAACTCCATCGCCTCACGGGCCAACTGTCTTCGTCGTCTCCAGCAGTGGCGGTTCATCATCGTCAACCCTCTAGCCAAGGCTCAGTACGTGTTCTGTGATCTGATTTATTTCTTAAGCATGTACCCTGAGTTCCTAACTATGTTGTTTATGCTATCTAGTATGTTAGATCTGTGCATGCTAGTTCTTGTATTTATCATAATTTATTTCATACGGAATTTAATACTGCGATTGTCTATATTCTCAACAATCCAAAAATCTTATTATAGGCAATCTATTGATTTTACAATGGTTGGTTTTGTTGATGCACTGGGGCCAGAAAAGTTTTCTGGTGTGCATTTAAGAGATGGAAAGTCAAGGTCCATCTCTTGCTTACTATAATGCATGCATGGTGCATGGGAAGTGAGGCTTGCCATACCAGAAGGTGAACATTCTCCTAAGAAGAGGAAAAAGTTCACGAATGCCAACAATAATCTCTTCATGGGCTGCGTTATAAGTGTTCTTGTTGATTGCTTAGTTGATGTGTATATGCACATAACATATGCAAAAGAGCTGTGGGATGCATTGGTTGGAAAGTATGATGCGACTGATGCGGGCAGTGAACTGTATAACATGGAGAGCTTTCATGACTTCAGGATGGTGAACAACCGTTCTGTGGTAGAGCAGGCTCATGAGATACGCATCCTTTTGAAGGAACTCGAACTCCTGAAGTGTCCTTTACCTGACAAGTTTGTGGCTGGGTGCATGATTGCAAAGTTGCCCTCCTCATGGAGGAACTTTACCACTTCTCTAAAACACAAGAGACAGGAAATATAAGTTGAAAACCTGATAGCATCTCTTGATTTTGAGGAGAAGGCTCGGGCTAAGGATGCTTCTGAGAAAGGAGGTGAAGGTCACTCCAGGACCAACACGGTGCAGAAGAACCACCCACACAAAAAGAACAAAGGGAAGGCTGCCACCAAGCCTGTCAAGACTACTACCTTCAAGAAGAAGATGACTACAAACCGTGCAGATCGCAAGAAGAAGGCTAGCAATGGATTTGGATCCAAGACTGTCAACACGGTGACCGCGAGCAACACTGGAGATGGGTATGGTAATTTACCTTATCAATATTTCAATCTACTAGTTGGTGGCTTGATACGGGTGCTAATATTTATGTGTGTGCTAACATCTCTATGTATTCTTCTTACCAGGTTGCTCGGGGTTCTTCCGTCCTAATAGGGAATGGGTCACATGCTTTTGTTCAAGGTGTCGGCACGGTAGATCTAAAGTTTACTTCGGGAAAGATCGTGCAGCTGAAGAACATGCATCATGTCCCTTCTATCAACAAGAATCTCATGAGTGGCTCCTTTCTGTGTAGGGATGGTTTTAAGGTAGTTTTAGAGTCCAATAAATTAGTAGTGTCTAATTATGGATAATTCGTTGGTAACGGCTATGATAGCGGAGGCTTGTTCCGCTTTTCCCTTGCAGAATTTTGTAATAAGCCAGTGAACCATATTTGTGGTGGTGTTAATGATGATGCGAGTGTTGGACATTCTCATTTATGTCACGCTAATTTTGGTTTAATATCTCGGCTTTCCACCATGTGTTTAATTCTGAATTTCACCATTGCCAAAGGTTCTAAGTGCCATAGCTGTGTGCAATCAAAGCAACCTCCAAAATCTCACAAGTCGGCTGAGGAGAGGAACTTGGCACCTCTAAAACTCATACATTCTGATATCTAAGAGATGAATGGTGTGTTGACAAAAGATGGAAAGAAATATTTCATGACGTTGATTGATGATGCAACTAGATTTTGCTATGTTTATTTGTTGCAAACTAAGGATGAAGCGTTAGATTACTTTAAAATTTGTAAAGCTGAAGTTGAAAATCAACTGGATGATCATGGTGGCAAGTATTTCTCTAAAATTTTTGATAAATTCTGTGAGGAACATGGTGTTATTCATGAGAAGACGCCTCCCTATTCACCCGAATCAAATGATATTGCTGAGAGAAAAAACCGCACCCTACCCTGACTAACTTGGTTAACGCCATGTTTGACACTGCTGGTTTATCTAAGGCATGGTGGGGGAGGCTCTGTTGACTTCATGTCATGTCTTGAATAGAGTTTCAAACAAGACTAAAGATCAAACACCATATGAGATGTGGATTGGGGATGCTTGGCAAAAGTCAATGTACCTATTCCAAAGAAACGCAAGTTGGGACCTAAGACAGTGGATTGTGTCTTTCTAGGGTATGCTCAGCGGAGTATTACTTATAGATTTTTAGTAGTTAAATCTGAGTTACCTAATATGCATGTTGATACTACTAGATTCGTGCCCGTGCATTGCTACGGGCTCCAAAAAAATCATAGTTCACTACAAGTAGCATTCAATGAATTCAATCCAAATACTAACAATCTAGAATGCTTATTCAAAAATATAGTTCCCGAATCAAATCAAATCTAGGCACACTGAAGTTCCTTGGCCAACTAAGACTATTTTATATCTTTTCCAGTGATGCGGGAATCTTTGATATTGTTGGGAAGTAATTTCCCCTATGAATTTACTTCATGTGCCAAAATATCGATGAAGAAGCTCCGACGCATTGCTCGTGCATCCTGAGCATTTTCAAGTGATTATTCAGTAGTGTGACACGTGAGCATACACAAGCAAGATAAAAAAAACTCAAATATGAACTAATACCAAAGGATTGTACTAACCATCCAGGTTTGGGTCCTGGTGAAGCAGCCGACACAGACTCCGGACCCAGGACTCTAGAGTGAAGAAATGGAGATCACTTACTTAGCAATTAAGCACATTGTGCTATAGCCTAGGAAAAAAATGAATCCGGCAGTCCGAATTAGCAATCTGCGTGTCTTGTATTCTGCATTTTGTTATATTTTTTAGGCTAATCGTAACAGATTCTCTCTCTCTATCTCTCTGTCTCTGTCTCTGTCTCTGTCTCAGGTTGTCATGTCATATAGCACAAAGTAACCAGCTCTGTTTCGGCAAGAGCTGATGCATTAGTCAAATAGCTTAATATATTTCGGAGGCAACTAGCTAAATAATTTCAGATACTTTCATCAAACTGATAAAATGACTAATTCCTGACTGCACCAACAGCATGATTCGACTTGATTGATCAAAAGCAAGTATAAACAAAACCAGAAATATCAGTGTACAATAATCTCTCTGTCAAAGCAGCAACCAGTGATCGATCAAGAACACCAGCAGCTCACCTCATGATAAATCCCTACCAGCACCTCCAACTACTTAATCACATGTTTGAGATAATGGGGAAGCAAGAAGAACATAAGAAGCGCTCAAACAAATTAACTGGTTAATGACGTCAGCAACGTTTACTAATAACCATTCGAACATACATATAAATCATAAGAAATTGAAAGGATTTACGCCAACCATGCTGCCAATTTTGTTTCCCAAATTGAGAGGTTAAATTCTGCTTCAGGGGTCCTCCTGTCCTGAACTCATCCCTTAGAGTGATCTGCCAGAAGCCAATGGGAGGATCGAATGACATCCATCTATGGACATTGTTGTACTGGTCCTCGCAAGAGTACTGGTACTTGTCGTCAACCTTAACGGGCATTATCAGCAATGTTCAGATTTAGAATGCAGTCAGATATTCACCATGGATAGCCAGCTATCTTTATCTCTGTCAGGTCAGCTTACCTCCCCTCTGAGATCAGGATTGATTGGGTCCACAAGGAGCCCAGCCTCAAGGTATGCTAATGGCTGACCTCGGGGAAGCAGTCAGTCGTCGGGCATTGGCATAATTCTCTGCCTGTCGTCAGCCAATGCCATGGAATGAAACCTGAAATTGCACCAAATCATAGATGGCTTCAATGGACAGCAACATTCAGACATTCAGTGCACAGGAAAAAGTTCAGATAGCTAGGCCAACTTGTCTTTCCGGAGCTTGAAAGCCACCCTCGTCTCTCCCAAGCCAAAATCAGGCCATCCTTCCTTATTCTCATAGATTCCATATGTGTAGAATCCTGAAGAACCCCGGAGAATGATGAACCTGTATAGAAACATGTACTCAGTTTAACATGTTCTCTTTCATTTACACCCGATGAATTGAGACGGTAAGAATTGCCGAATTGTTATGTTCTGTGTGCATCACTCACCTCTTATCAATGTTCAAGGGGACAGCTTTGCCTTCTAGAGAAGGGTCCCAATTTCTGGTGAAGGAGACCTCAGCCTGGTTCTCATCATGATATATGATGCGAAACTCAGTACCTTTGATCCTGCACAAGAATGTTCCAGTTCAGTCTGAATCAGAAGCAAAATGCATTCATAGTGATGCAGTAGTCAAGTCTGAATTGTGAATCAAGAGAGCTCTTACATATCAAAGATGCCAGTTTTCTGTCCTGGTGGGTTCCAAAGAAGGTCCCAGTACCTGACAGAACATGCAGCAAGTTACACTTTGTCAACTCTGTTTCAGCATCAATTTTGCATGTATAAACAATAGAAATCTTAATTAACGGAAGAATAAAATACATTTTTAATTGTTCCAAAACCCAATTAGCAGCAATATATTGAACTAAACAGAAGTAGCAAAAACGGAGATGAAAAAGAATAAAGTAACCAGAGGATTGATACAGAAGCAAGATAAAGTAATCAGAAATTGGTACCTACCCTTTGTTGTCTTCCTTGTTAAGGATTTCCATGAGGTTATTCACACCATTGTAGCGCACGCCGGTCACGATCCATCAGGGTTGGACTGTAACATCCGAGAAATTTTTGCCTATAGCCATTGACCGGGCACTTTGAAGAAAGACGGAAAAATTGACTTTTTGAATGGCAGCTCGTATGGATCATCCGATATCATAGACGAGTAGAGCTCGACGAGACGATTCCGGTTTACTACCCATATGTTCTATTTGGACATCGGACGGGTATATGGCATGGTGGTAAGTTTTAGTCAGTTTAGAAAAAATAGAGAGAGCAGGTGACCTGTGGCGACCGTGGAGTCAATTTCCTATTTTCCTCTCCTATGGACGTCCCTGCGCCCTTTGATTTTCCTTTCCCCCTCCATTAAAACCAGCGACCCCTCCCTCTTCCCTGTGTCTCTTTGTTTCTCACGTACATCTCTCCCTGGCTGCCCTGGACTTTGTCTCCCTACCAATCTGATGCTGCTGCTGAGAGACTAGAGAGAGGAGAAGGTAATAGGAGGAGAAGGGAAGGACAGCGCTGCACAAACCCTAGGAAGTTGGAAGACCAAGGTGAGATATTTTCTGATCTAATACTCATGATTTAGATGAGATTTAGGGTCTGCAATGATCCTTTTACGTTGGATTAGTGGGGTGATTAGAGATTGATCTCGTAATTAGTATCCGCAGAATGACAAGATCTGGCGGTTTTGGTTCATCGCCAGTTTGATCACTTTAGAGGCCGAATTAATTTTTCCAGATGTAGAAGTTTTTGTAGAGAACTTAGAGCTCTTTCCACTAAGTCCAATTGCATAATTTTTGGCCTTATGGTTTAGGAGATATTGCAGTTCAAAGATGACTGTTTTGTTCTTACGAGTTTCTGGGCAGTAGTAGATCTATTCAGTTTTTGACGTCCTTATTTGCTTAACCTGTTCTATCAGTGAATACCAAAGTCGTAGAGTTTTTATCAAGCTTTCCAGATTGGTATAGAGCATAATTTTTGGTTTGATATAACTACACATATAATCTTCCTAATTGGACTGTTAGACTTTTCTGTCAGATTCCGGACTCACGGTTTTTACCATGATTTGGCCATCCTATTGCACTTTATCATAAAGATGAACAGAATGAGAGTTATAGAGGAGATAATTGCACATGCTCTGGTGAAGTATCATAATTTTTGGAGGACTGGTTTAGTAGTTAGAAATATTTTTTCTAATGACTGTCAGAATTACAATCAGATTTTATTGCCTGACTTGGAGTGATTTTAAGGGCAGTTTGGGCTCTGAATAAAAACAGTACGACTTGTCTTTGTTGTAGGGCTTGTTCTGTAGATTTCAACAATGTATTTATTTTCTAGCATCGCTTTTGTAGATTTAAAGGTAAAAAAATGACAAGCAGCCCTGCTGCTGTTGCTCGAATCCATACGCGTTGTTATGTTCCGTACGACGGGTTGGGGAGCAGTAGTGCTTTTCTGGTATTCGTGTATGCTTGTATAAATGTTTGTACTGAGTTCATGATGCTAAACAGGTGGTGCAGCATTGGATCATGCCTAGCTCACGTTCTCTTGATCTCCCTATCTACGAGATATGGGAAGTCTAAACCCTAAACCTAATAGGTTTTGATCTCAATCGCAGCACGAGGTCGGTTTGGCTTCCCTATATATATGACTCATCGGTCTCCACCAGAAAACACACCAAAATCTAGGGTTTTTGCCTCTTCTCACTGCTGCACCGCCACCGTAGCCTTCTCCATCCCGAGCGCCTGCGTGCACTGGTGATTGGGAGAGCTGGTCTTCGAAACCCTTCGCCTTTGGTATCCTGCACCGGGAGAGGGCAAATAAGGTTTTCGAGAAGCGCTTCACGCGACTGCTCAAGGTCTTGACCACGGCGCGTCTTCCGCCCAACTCCCCGCCCAACTCCATCGCCTCACGGGCCAACTGCCTTCGTCATCTCCAGCAGCGACAGTTCGTCGTCTCCAGCAGCGGCAGTTCGTCATCTCCAGCAACGGCAGTTCGTCGTCTCCAATAGCGGCAGTTCATTGTCTTCAGCAGTGGCAGTTCGTCATCATCAACCCTCTAGCTAAGGCTTAGTACGTGTTCTATGATCTAATCTATTTCTTAGGCATGTAGCCTGAGTTCGTGGCTATGCTATTTATATTGTCTAGTATGCTAGATCTATACATGCTAGTTCTTTTGTTTGTCATGATTTATTTCATACGGAATTTAATACTATGATTGTCTATATTCTCAACAATCTACACGGTCAAACTAACACAAATCGATCTACAATAAGAACGCAAGAATTGCAAACAAATCAACAAGATGGAAAGGAGCTGATCGGCCACCGTCACAGATGCGGGAGCGCACGGTAGCGCGGCCGGCCCGGCCAGGGCGCGGCGGTGACATGGAAGCCATCCTCTGCGGTAGGGCCTCCTCAGCCCAGGAACCTAAGCAAGTGAGGCCGAGTCCGACGAGGTGTGGTGTGTTGAAGCCGACGGCCATCGACTTCGCACAAGCACTGGATACACTACTTCAAAAAGAGGTTTTTAGGGGCGGGTAAAAATATATTTCTAGGGGTTAAAATTGCGATTTTTAGGGGCGGGTAACATTCCCGCCCCTGAAATGGATTTCAAGGGGCAGGTCATGCCGTGACCCGTCCCTAAAAATAGATTTTCAAAAAATAAAAAAATCAAAAATAGCAAAACAAAAAAGGAAAAAATATTGCAGCCAACCAGCCACCGCAAGCCCCTGTACTATTGAGTTACAATTTTTTGATGAAATATGCACACTTGCATCACCCGGGGTTCAAACCGCATACCTCAAGTCACGCGCATACCTTCCTCTCCACCACACTACACAGCCACTTGTGACTCTATGGGGTATGCTATTCTTTTATATTAACTCTGAAATTGATTTGTAGAGGTGGGTGACACCATCACCCATCCCTAGAAATCCTATTGTAGGGGCGGGTGATGTCACCGCCCGCCACTAAAAATATTTTTCAATTTTATTCCAAAAATTCATTTAAATCTTTCCATATAGCAAAACAAATTTAAAAAGTGAAACTTCTACACTATGGTTATTGTAAACTATAGGTACAAAGAAAAATATGCCAAGTATATTTTATTGTATCTAAAGGTTAAGATTGTTGAAACCTCAAAGTATGACTTAAGTTGTATGAGATAGTATATAGTCATCACCATATGTAGATTGTTAATAATTTTTTGGACCACTAAATGAACTTAAATGAAAAAATTATCAACTACAAAGTTTTAGACCTCGTCATTCTCTATAATTTTGATAGAAAGTTTGACTTCATCTAAGATCATATGAAAAAGTTTGATTATTTTTAGGGGCGAGTCATGCCATCACCCGCCCCTAAAAATGTATTTTTAGGGACGGTGACGCCACCACCCGCCTCTAGAAATGCCACCATTTTCAAGGGTGGGTGGTGGTGTCACCCGCCCTTGAAAATGATGCCCATTTGCAAGGGCGGGTGATGGCATCACCCGCACCTAAAAAATACTTTTCTAGGGACGCGTCGGATGCTACAGTAAACGCGCTCTATTTGTAGAAGTGGGTTACCTTTTAAGCCACTCCTAGAAAAAACAGAACGTTTCTACAAATCATTTTTTAGTAGTGATAAAAATGTCGGCCACCAGCCGCCGAGAACCGCTACAACTAGAATTCCTGCAGAATACGATGGTGCTGCAGGCACCGTCGGAGAAGAAGACTGCCCAATCCGTATCTGTGTTTGACGAGCGCAAGGAAGGAAACAACAAAGACGGGCGTGAATTCATATCGTGGGTACAGGGGCGGGTTAAGTTTTTGGCCGTGTAAAAATGAACCGCCGAAACGGTAGAAGCATTTTGCAGCATACTATTTTTTCTTCTTCCAGAAAACTTTCACTACTAGAAAATGGGCTAAAAAAACGGGCTCAAGATCGAGGCCTAAAGTACCAGCTGCAACGACCGCTATCCTGTGCCTAAGCTGCCACGACCCGATGCCTAATCTCCAGCATAGGCACTGGTTGGTGCCACGAACCGGTGCCAAAGGCTTCGTGGGGCTTCAAGCACCAGGTCGCGGCATGACCCGGTGCCTATGCAGCGGACATGAGCACCGGTTCATACCACGGCCCAGTGCCTAATAATCCCAACAGCATTAGTACCGGGTCGTGGCATTAGTACCGGGTCGTGGCATGATCTGACGCTAATGATTGACCATAAGCACCGGGTCATGCCACGACCCGGTACTAATGCCTCCACCTATAAATACTAGACCCTCTCCCCCTCCCCGAGTTGCCATGAACTCAGCACTGTTCATGGCAGACGGGTGAGGGGGAGTGGAGGGTAATTTTTGCAATATTTTTCTAAAAAGGAAAAAAATTTCCTTAAGCTAGTAATTAATTTTCTTCGTTGTAGTTAGCCTTTGATTTAGTTTATAATTGTTACACACTTGCTAATTAATTTTTGTAGTTTTAGTTTGCAAGTGATTTAGATGCAGTTAGATATCTATTTAGTTTATTATCGATATAATAATTGTTAGACATGTGATAATTATTTTTTTAGATGTAGATACCATGCGATTTAGATGTAATTAGCAATTGGTTTAGTTTATTATTGTTATAATAATTATTATACATATCATAATTAATTTATTAAGACACTCTAATGAGGTGGTTTTAGTGTATTTAATTTTATGTTGTAATTACATTTTTAGAAATGAATTATTTTAACACTAATGATGTATATATGGTATGTTTCTCAAAATATTTCCGTGTTTCTTCCAACATAACCTTAGGAACATTAAAATCTTTCATGCTTACACTATAACCCATTGAGAACTAAAAATTTCATCAACATTGGTTGCAGCACATGCAGAAACTGGAGAATCTCTCCTGGACCCATCTCAGTAAGAGAGAGGACACCAAATTAGTGAATTAGGTATGGACACAATTTTTGTTAAGATCCAATTTTATAAATGATGTTATAAAGTTGTATCTTCATAAAGATTTTGTTCATCACTTCTTCATTGATTTGGTGTCATTTGTTCTATCTAAGAAGGGTCCAGGAGAGGCTCTCCAATTTTTAGATCTGCTGCAGCCAGTGTTGATGGAATCTTTAATTCTCTAGGGTTTTAGTGTCAGCCTGAAAGATTTTAATGTCCGGAAGGCTATGTTGGAAGAAATACATAAATCTTTTCGGAAACAAAATGTTATCTCTGAAAGTCTATTTGTGGAGATACGGTTTGAAAAAAAACTGAAGAGTGTCAAAATAATTCTATTGACTTTTGTATTCAATTATCGGTTAATGAGCAATTATCGGTTAGACATTTTAATTAATCATGGTGTGTGATGGATATTTGAACCTTATAATTATTCATCTTATTATAATTATTAGAATTTATTTATTTTTGTTCATTTATTTTTTCATTGTACTGAAATGGCATACATTCGGACATAAGTAATCTGTAGATTTACTCTTTAATTTTGTAGATGAGTCGGCAATGGATGTACAACACCGACCAACGTTCAATGGAGTTTATTAATAGCGTGCACGAATTCACCGATGCGGCCAAGAAACACAAGCATGACGGTTTCTTTCGTTGTCCATACTGAATCTGTAAGAACGAGAAGGATTACTCGTCAACAAGAACCATTCACAGTCACTTGTTCGAAAACGGTTTCATGCCCAACTACAATGTTTGGACCGAGCATGGAGAAAGAGGGATTATGCTGGAGAATGATGAAGAAAAAGATGATTTTGTTCCTCACTCTAAGGACGATTACTACGGTGCCTTCTTTGAAGATACTATAATGGGTGAGCCTGAAGAAGATGCTGAAGCACAGGTTGCAGAAGATGATCTTGGTTAGATGCTGCGCGAAGCAGAGGAAGTATGCGAAACTGTAAAGGAATCCAAGGATCTGAAGCATATGTTGGAGGACTACATAACATTGTTGGATACCACATTGGAATTGTTGCAATGGAAGGTATCAAACGAATTGTCTGACAAGGGATTCGAGGAGTTGCTGAAACTTATAAAAAACCTACTCCCTGAGGGTAACATATTGCCCGAAACAACATATGAGGCAAGACATGCTATTTGTCCTCTAGGATTGGAAGCACAAAAGATACATGCATGTCCTAATGATTGCATCCTCTATCGTGGTGAGTAGTATGAAAATTTGGATGCCTGTCCGGTATGCATAGCATGTCGGTACAAGATCCCTCGAGAAGATCCAGGCGACGTTCAGGGGGTGCATACCAAGAAGAGAGTTCCTACCAAGGTGATGTGGTATTTTCCTATAATACCACGTTTGAAACGTCTGTTCATGAACAAAACCAATGCAAAGTTGATGCGATGGCACAAAGAAACGAGGAAGCAAGATAATATGTTGAGACACCCCGCTGATGGATTCCAGTGGAGAAAGGTGGATAGAACATTCCTAACTTTTGCATATGATGCAAGGAACATAAGGTTTGGAGTAAGTACGGATGGCTTGAATCCTTTCGGTGAGCAGAGAAGTGGCCATAGTACTTGGCCTGTGACACTACGTATATACAATCTTCCTCCTTGGCATTGTATGAAGCGTAAGTTCATTATGATGCCGGTGCTTATCCCCGGCCCGAAACAACCTGGTAACGATATTGATGTGTACCTGAAACCACTGGTTGAAGATCTTCTTTTGCTGTGGAAAGAGGAGGGGGTTCGTGTGTGGGATGCACACACAGAGGAACATTTTGACCTGCGTGCATTGCTTTTCGTAACTGTCAATGATTGGCCTGCACTTAGCAACCTGTCTGGACACTCCAATAAGGGTTATAAGGCATGCACCCATTGTTCAGATGAAACCAACAGCGCATGTATCTGAAGCACTGTAGAAAGATTGTACACATGGGCCATCGTCGATTTCTTCCTGTCAAGCATCCGTTAAGAAAGAAGCATGTTCATTATGGTGGAAAGGCAGATCATCGTATGAAGCCTAGGCACATTTGTGGGAAAATGGTATTTGAAATGGTCAAAGATATAAAAGTAGTCTTTCGAAAAGGGACCTGGTAGCAGATCAGTGCCCAGTGTTGAAGGACGTGCACCTATGTGGAAGAAAAAGAGTATTTTTTGAGATTTACCTTGTTGGGAAGTAGGTCCGTAACGCAATTGACGTGATGCACCTCACCAAGAATATTTATGTAAACCTGCTAGACTTCCTTGGTGTGGATGGTGAGCCGAAAGATACACTGGAAGCGCACAAAGATCTGCAACGTATGAAACAAAGAGCCGCCCTGCATCTAGAGAAGAGCGATAAAGGACGCCATTACTTAGGTCCTGCCTGCTACACTCTAAGCAAGCAAGAGAAGGAAAGTATGTTTGAATGTTTGAACAGTATCAAGGTCTCGTTAGGCTACTCTTCGAATGTAAAGAGGCTACTAAATATGAAAGAGAAGAAATTCGCACACGTAAAGTCCTATGACTATCACGTGCTCATGACGCAATTACTTCCAGTTGCATTGAGAGGTATTCTACCAGATAATGTTCAAGCAACAATCATAAAGCTATGTGCATTCATCAACATAATTTCACAGAAGGCAATCGATCCGATGAGTCTACTGAAGCTAAAGGAAGATGTTGTCCAAAGTATAGTTAATCTTGAGATGATATTTTCTCCATCATTTTTCAATATTATGATGCATCTCCTGGTTCACCTTGTCAAAGAGATCGGTATTCTCGGGCCTGTCTTCCTCCATAACATGTCTCCATTTGAACGATTCTTTGCAGTCCTAAAGAAATACGTTCGTAACCGTGCTCATCCAGAAGGAAGCTTTGCAAAGGGTTATGTGACAGAGGAGGTCATTGAGTTTTGTGTTGACTATATGGGTGAACTTTGCCCGATTAGGGTTCCAGTATCATGGCATGAGGGGAGGCTGATTGGAAAGGGCACACTAGGAAAGAAATCAATAGATGTCAATGATCATGCTTCATTGAGCAAAGCACATTTCACGGTTCTGCAACAGTCAGCCTTGGTAGCTCCGTCCATCGAGGAGCACAAGCATATCGTACAAAGAAAGTACCCTTGGAAGTCTAAAACTTGGATTACAAAGAATCGCATCGAAACTTTTCCACCTGGTTGCGCGCGGAACTTATGGCTAACGAGGACATTCATGAACAACTTACCTAGTTGGCCAGGGGTCCATCCAATACAATCTTGACGTACCAAGGATATGAAATTAATGGATACACATTTTACACAAGATCCAAGGACCAAAAGAGCTCCAATCAAAATAGTGGTGTCCGTATAGAAGTCATAGATACTAATGGCCAAAGCAATTCATATTTTGATTACATTGAGGAGATCTGAAAACTCAACTATGGGCCTTTGAAGATTCCTCTATTTCGTTGCCAATGGGTGAAGCTGACTAGAAAAGGCGTCGATATTGACGCGTACGGAATGACAACCGTGGACCTCAAAGAGCCTTGCTATCGAGACGAACCGTTCATCCTAGCCAAAGATGTTACTCAAGTTTTCTATGTGAAGGACATGTCCAGCAAACCCAAGAAGGACAAGTCTAGCAAATCAACGAAGGACAAGTTAGAAGATGATAAGTCAAAGGGTCACATAGTTCTGGCAAGCAAAAGAAAAATTGTGGGAGTCGACGATGTCACGAATGAAGAAGAATACAATAAGGCTAAGGACATGACTCCGTTCGCAGTGGATGTTGACACAAGTATCCTTTTAGCCCAGGAGGACGCTCCCTACTACGCCATGATCGTAATGAAGGGATGATTGTAAAGAAAACTATCTTTAATATTCCATTAGATGATTAATTGTCACTTGAATAATTTTTAGTCATCATGTAATATTTTTAGTCTCTTGAATAATTTTTAGTCATCATGCAATATTTTGACTAAGACACACTCACACACACTCACACACATATACACATACTCTCTCTCTCAAACACACAACACATACACACTCACTCTCTCTCACACACACACTCACACACTCTCTTTTTAGGGTGAATTTTCTGTAATTAGATATAAAAAATACAATATTTACAAATTTTTTGGTGAACTTTTGCACCCATATATGATTTTTTAGGGAATTACAAGACTTTCTGCAAAAAAGAAAAAACTAAACAAAACCACAAAAAAAATGAAACGGCGGGAAACGAATTCCCTGCACCCCTTGGTACCGGGTGGTCATATTCACCCAGTACCTAAGGGGGGGGAATTCGTTCCCGCCTGTTGGCGCCCCCTTAGGTACCGGGTGAACTTTCCACCCAGTACCTAAGGCGTCTATAGGGACCGGGTGTAAGGGCCGGGGTATAAATGTCCCCGGCCCTTCCTCCATTCTCTTCCTCCTCCTTCCTTCTTCGCCAAGCCCGATTGACGACGCCGGCCGCCACGCTCCTCGCCCTCGCTCGTCCTCCGCCGCAGGCCTCCCTCGTTGTTAGACCCGGGTACATGGGACTGTACACGTGGCATACTTCTCTTAGAATACGGGATGGGACATGGCCCACACTCTACATCTGTTGTAACTACTCGTAATGCAGTAGGATTACTCGTAGAGTAGTAAAACTAGTCGAACACGGTAGGAAACTACCCGAGAAGTACTCGGGTAAGACTCATGGGCTTGTACCCGACTAGAACTCCCATGTAAACCTGTCCCCCCAGACTATATAAGGGCGGACAAGACCCCCACGGGGACGATGACCATCAAATGCAATACAAACCACATAGGACGTAGGGTATTACGCTCTCGGCGGTCTGAACCTGTCTAAACCTTGTGTTCCTTTGCACCTTCGAGTTCCTGATCTCGGCGACACCCTACCTACAAACTCACCACCTCGGGGGTATCCCTCGGTGGGCGTGGTGGTAAAACACCGATAGCTGGCGCGCCAGGTCGGGGTGTTCATCGAGCATCCACCGAAGAATTTGATGGCATCCTTCAACTTCACCAGCGCTGTGCTCGACGAGGGCACAACTTTCATCTTCAGCTCCTGGATCTGCGTCGCCAATGGTTTGGGTGGCTTCAACAGCCACCTAGCCAACTCCAAGGAGCCGGAAGCCTCTTCATCAACTCCAAGCAACAATCTCGACGAGATCATCGACAACCTCAACGATCTGTTGCTTCCCGATCTGGCCCAGCAGATCGAAAAGATGTCCATTTTCAACACGACTTCCACTCGTGACGCACCAGATCTAGTCGGGTCGGATTCAAACCAATCTGAAAAGACATCACGATCTAAATCCCTCTCTGACTTAGAGGAGGATTTGGATCTGCTGCTCAAGACCAAGGACATGGGTGCAACCGATTCCCGGGGGGCCCCCGTTTTCGACATCTACTCGGAATCCAACGAAGAGTACTCCCCGCGAAGTAGTACACCTTCAAGCCGGTTCCGAAAAGGACTCAGAGACGAGGGAGCCACTGCTCGTCGGGCAGCCCCTGCCCTTGAAGGCCGCTCGCAACCCGACGGCCACACTGAATCTTTTTCGGGCAGCCATCTGGATTTAACCATAATATCAACGCCGCAAGGACGTTTCATGTACTGGAAGGGCTTTGAGCCCTTCGAACTACTCGATTACGAGTCCCGCCTTGTGGCCTTCATGCAGGAACTGCCCTTCCAGGAGGGCAGACCTCTTTCTCTCATCACGGAAGAAGGAGAAAGTAGCCCAGAGCTACTCGAGTACAGCCTTAGGGCTAATAACTCGCCGGATCGCCAAGTCTCGCCACGCGGAGGACGACGAGCTGGACCCCCGGTACGACAACGAGCAACTCGCGGACGTCTCAGTCGATGATCCCACAGCTGATGCTCCCCAAGAAGAAGACAAGGAGCACCGAAGGATCCGGCGGGTAAAGAACGCCAAGCGCGCCCAACGCAGGCGCAACACGCAGAATCGCGCCCGCGAACCAAGGGACCTAAACAACGCCTTTGCAGCAATCGTGGATCGCGAGTACCGTACGCCAATTGGCGCCATCGCAGAAGCAACACTCCTAGCTCAACAACTCCTACCCAATCCTCAGATTCAAAGGCTGCAGTATCTGACCCAGCGCGCGCTCGTGCAACTCAATGGGCAACATCTAGTGTCTTCCACTCGGATTCCACCCTCGAGGCCTGAGCGTCTTGGAGAAACCGCGTCGGTCAGTAGCACCCCCAGAGGAGGCCTTGGAAGCTGGAGGAACGACAACCGCCAGCGCAACAAGGGCCACCCGTCCGCGTGTGGCAACAATGAACAAGAGGTACAACAATCCACTCGCAACCAGCGTGGCGCAAGGTATCAAGGCAAAGATCCACTCGAGGACAGCCTGCACGACGCCCCCACGATCGACCTTAGGCAGAAGATCAATGAAGGCTGCGACGCGCGGCTTGTTATTGAGGCGAGGAGAAGGGACCGTACCGGCAGGCGCCACGACGACGACGGCAGTGACCGCTTCCCCACCTTCACCACCAGCATCACCGACAAGTCCTATCCAAAGGACTTCAAACCAGTTGGAATCCCCAAGTACGATCGTAAGCAGACCCGCGCCAGTGGATTCGTTGCTACTCCGTCGCTATTGAAGTTGCAGGGGGATCCAACTCCACAAAAGCTCTCTACTTCACGGTGGCTCTGGAGTCCGCACCCCTCACATGGCTTGAAAGCCTCAAGCCAAACTCCATCGACTCGTGGGAGGACCTCAAACAGGCCTTCATCGACAACTTCCAAGGATCCATGATCAGGGCAGGCACTCGTCATGATCTGTCTCAGGTGAAGCAAGAGATGAACGAAACCCGGAGTTCCTACACCTGGCATTTCTTTGAGACGAGCGCCACCATTGCCAACATCACCGACCAGGATGTTATCCGCTGCATCCAGAACGGGCTCTTCTCGAAGCACATGTACCACGACTTCGGGCGCAACCACCCGACTACTGCCGTGGAGCTGCGTGACATGATGGCACGGTGGGCTGACCAAGAGGATGAGGAGAACGACCACTTCCCCAAGCGCAACCACGACAAGCAAGGCAATGGCAACGACCACTTCGACAAAAGCCAGCGGAACCACTCAGGGAACACCCGAAAGCGCAAGCCAGACCATGAAGTCACGGCTGTTGAGCGCAATCCACGTGGCAAGAAGTCGGGGAACAACCAAGCACAGTACGAGCAAGTCACGCACAAACAGTGCCCGATACACCCGAAGTCGAGACACACTCTCTTTGAGTGCGTCACCATCCGTAAGTCACTGAATGCACCACCCCTCCCTAAGGGAGGAAAGCGAAAGGACCAAGAGGATGACGAGGGAGGTGACAAGTCGGGGGCTCAAGACTTCCAGGACCCGAAAAACATCATCAACGTCATCTTCAGCGGAGACGGAGGATTCCCCTCCAAACGTGCGAAGAAGTTAACCCTGCACGAAATACTCTCTGTCGAGCCAGCCACGACAAGGCCTTTGAGATACAGTGAGGTCCCGATCTCCTTCTCCAGGAATGATCAATGGACCAGCTTCTCTGAGCCGGGAAAATCCCGCTCGTCCTAGACCGTGTCGTGGCGGGCTCACAGCTCACCCTAGTACTCATCGACGGTGGGAGCAGCCTCAACCTTCTTTTCGCGAGTACTCTGAAGAAGATGGGACGGGACATCTCCAAGATGCTCACTCCAAGCAAAGCTCCTTTCTACGGCATCGTCCCGGGTAACGCGGCTACACCACTCGGGTCAGTGGTCCTGCCTGTCACCTTTGGGATGAAAGACAACTACCACACCGAGTACATCAAGTTTGAGGTGGCGGACTTCGACTCGTCATACCACGCCATCCTTGGCAGACCGGCACTAGCCAAATTCATGGCCGTGCCCCACTACGTCTCAAGATGCCAGGAAAGACAGGCGTACTCACACTCAGAGGCGACTTGAAGAAGTCGTACGACTGCAATCAGGAGGCGATCGAGTACGCCACGACATCATGTGTCCCAGAGCCCTCTGTAGAAGTACTCGCGGCCATTGAAGCTGACCAACTCAGAGATGGAGATCTCCAACCAGCGGTCTAGCCAGTCGAGGGTTAAACCCAACCCTAGCGATGTCGGCATCAAGGCCATCCAGCTGCAAGAAAGCGACCCGTCCAAGACTGCTTTGATTGGGGGCGGCTTAGGCGACAAATAGGAAAGCGCGCTCGTTAGTTTCCTTAGGGCTAACCGGGACATATTCGCGTGGAAACCAGCTGATATGCTAGGGGTGCCCAAGGAGTTGATCGAGCGCTGCCTAAAAGTTGACTGTAAAGCCACTCCGAAGAAGCAACGACTACGACGCTTCGCCCCCGACAAGAGGGAGGCTATCAAGAAGGAGCTAGCAAAACTACTCGTGGCTGGTTTTATTAAATAAGTGTACCACCCCGAGTGGTTGGCTAACCCTGTACTAGTGTTGAAAAAGAATAACAATGAATGGAGGATGTGTGTGGATTATACCGATCTCAATAAACACTGCCCGAAGGACCCCTTCGCTATTTCACGCATCGACCAAGTCATCGACTCTACGGCTGGCTGCGTCTTGCTCTCCTTCCTCGACTGCTACTCGGGCTAAAATCAGATCGCTCTCAAGCAGGAAGATCAGATCAAAACAGCGTTCATCACCCCCTTTGGAGCATATGCATACACTACAATGTCATACGGGTTGAAGAACGCAGGAGCCACCGATCAACGGGCCATCCAACTGTGCCTTGCGAGCCAGCTACACCGCAACGTTGAAGCTTACGTGGATGACGTGGTCATCAAGACCAGATCCCACGGTGAGTTCATCACTGATCCCGAGGAGACATTCAACAGCTTACGACGGTTTCGATGGAAGCTTAACCCGACTAAGTGCATCTTTGGCGTGCCACAAGGAAAACTACTCGGGTTCATTGTTAGTCACCGAGGAATTGAAGCAAACCCGAAGAAGATCAACGCCATCACAGCCATGGATGCTCCAAAGACGATCAAGGACGTCCAGAAGCTCACAGGCTGCATGGCAGCTTTGAATCGTTTCATCTCCCGACTTGGAGAACGAGGACTACCCTTCTTCAAATTGCTCAAGCTCCATGACAAGTTCAAGTGGACCAAGGAGGCAAACCAAGCGCTGCAAGATCTCAAGCACCATCAGCAGTCGCCACCCATCCTGACGGCTCCCCAACCAGGCGAGAATCTGCTACTCTACATCGCCGCGACTACTCACGTCGTCAGCACGGATATCATGGTGGAACGGCAGGAAGAAGGCCACGCCTTCAGGGTGCAGTGACCAGTTCACTTCATCAGCAAAGTCCTCTCTGAATCCAAGGTTCGTTACCCGATGATCCAGAAAATTCTTTACGATATACTTATCACTTCCAGGAAGCTTCGCCACTACTTCGATGCATACAATATCCTGGTGGTCTCCGACTTCCCATTGGCGGATATCCTCCACAATCGGGACGCTACCGGGCGCATCTTCAAGTGGGCCGTGGAGCTAGGAGCCCTCACACTCGACTTCAAGCCACGGACAACCATCAAGTCGCAGGCACTAGTCGATTTCATGGTGGAGTGGCGAGAAAACCAAGTGGAAGCCCCAACCAACCAGCCAGAGCATTGGGTTATGTACTTCGACGGCTCACTCAAGCTCGGTGGCGGTGGTGCACGAGTACTTTTCATCAGCCCGAGAGGAGAACAGCTCAAGTACATGTTTCAAATACTATTCGAGGTCTCTAACAACGAAGCCGAGTATGAGGCATTACTACACGGGCTATGCCTGGCTGTCTTCCTGGGCATCAAGCGACTACTTGTCTATGGTGATTCCTTACTGGTGGTTCAACAAGAAGTGGGACATCAACAAGGACACCATGGATGCTTACGTTACGGAAATACGCAAGCTTGAGAACAAGTTCTCGAGAATGGAAATTCACCATGTGATTCGTGACAACAATATGGGCGCGGATGTGCTCTCCAAACTGGGTTCTGATCGAGCTAACGTCCCACCGGGAGTTTTCGTTCACGAGTTGCATCACCATCAGAACACCAGACTCAAGTTCCATCGCTCAGGTTCCCAAGGAACCCGACCAAGAGGTCTTGATGATCGAGGTTGACTGGAGGGTGGCCTGCATCGACTACATCCAGGGGCACAAACTACCCCCCGGCGTTGATCCAAAAAGCGCTGAAGCTACTCGCATCCTAAGGCGCAGTAAAGGTTATGTTCTAGTCAGAGGTAACATGTACAAGCGTGGATCAGCGTCAGGCATACTCATGAAGTGTGTCAGCATGGAGAAGGGCAAAGAGATTCTCCAAGAGATTCACGAAGCATACAACCAAGCAAAGCGTTCCGATATGGTTTTTACTGGCCGACTGCTTTGGCTGATGCCGAATCACTCGTTCGCCGATGTACCAACTATCAGTTCTTTGGCAAACAGCCCCATGTTCCGGCTCATAACCTCATCACTATACCACCCTCATGGTCGTTTGCATGCTAGGGCCTGGACATGATAGGGCCTTTCACAATTGTGCCAGGAAGTTTCACACACGTGTTGGTGGCCATCGACAAGTTTACCAAGTGGATCGAGTACAAGCCAATCCCAATGCTCACTGCAGATCGAGTGCTTACTTTCATTTGTGACATATTACACCGCTTTGGCTTCCCCAACACCATCATTACAGATTTGGGATCCAATTTCCACTCGCACCAGTTCTGGGATTTCTGTGAACGCAGTTCCCTTGAAATCAAGTATGTTTCAGTGACTCACCCACGGGCCAATGGCCAGGTTGAGCGCGCCAATGGCTTGATTCTTGATGGATTGAAGAAAAGACTCTACGATGAGAACAACAAAAAGGGCGGCAAGTGGATCGATGAGTAGTCTGGGGGCTTCACACACAACCAAGCAAAGCCACTGGATAGTCACCTTTCTTTCTCGAATACGGGTCTGAAGTTATATTACCAGCCGACGTGATGTGGAAGTCTCCATGACTGGAGATGTTTGAAGAAGGCGAGGCTGACACTGCAAGACATCTCGAGCTTGACGCAGCAGAGGAAATCTGGTGCAACGTATTGTTCCAGTCGGCTCGCTACCTATAAGGAGTTCGTCGTTACCACGATAGGAACGTACAACGACGCTCTTTCAACGTTGGAGATATGGTTCTTCGACGAATCCAGGATGATACCGGATTACACAAGCTTAACTCACTATGGGAAGGACCTTTCATTGTGCACAAGGTTACAGGCCCTGGATCTTATCGCTTACAGTACCCTGATGGTCAGGAGGTACCAAATTCTTGGAATATTGAGCATCTACGTCGTTTTCATACTTGATCAACTGGGCACATCTTCTATTGGTGCCTGGAGATTGATACTTCCAGCACAACTCCGTTTTACCGGTTTATGACTGGTATTACGCGCTAGTTTGCTGAAGGGGCCTCGCTCCTATATTCCCAGTACCTAATTACTAGTTTCCGACTAGTCTCTTGGGTTACTGAAGGGGTCTTGTGCTCACACATCTAGTACAACTCCGTTCTACTGGTTTACGGCCGGTACTACGCGCAAGTTTGCTGAAGGGGCCTCGCTCCCTTATTTCCAGTAACATATCACTAGTTTTCGACTTGTACACTATGTTATTGAAGGGGCCTCGCTCCCATGACAAGAAATTTACTAGTTTACGACTTGTTCTACACATATTCGACTACTTCGACTACTTGTCTTGATTACAATTCTAGTCGGGACCGACTCCGACTAGATGGCTTCATCGACTGTTCAAGCACCAGTGGCTACTTACCCAATGACTGGGCTCACAGGCTAGCACCACCGTTCTGCTACGACTACTTTATGCTTATCATCTGGCTCCTGGCTCGGGGGCTTGGTGGGACAAGGCACCCAGCGTGCTTCAAGGGATAGCTCTCATGTTTCAACACAAGATGTTGTAAAATTCCTCACCACTACCCGATCCAAGAGGCTTTTTAAGATCTATCTTGGGTAGATCTTTGTTAACCATTATTTCAGGGATATTATTCTGAAATAAGGGGTTTGTTCAAATTGTTACCCAGAAGGATTTATCTAGTCATTGGCTCAGGGCACATAGATTGGTTTGAGCGGTAATTTCGGATGTTTGTTTGAGAAGTAATTTGTTTAACCATTTTCTCAGGGAATTTATCCCGACAAAAGAGGTTTTCAAATTTACTGAACCGATTTGCCCATGTTTACCATCAAATTCTTGATGCCATATATTGCAAGCCACGATTCCTTGGATCCTTCATTCCAAATCTTGGGGATTTGGATTCAAGGCTTGGGGGCTGCAGGACACGTGTCATCAATGACTTATTTTTCAAATCTGCTGAAAGATAAGGACAAGAAGACTCAAGACTTGACAACTACTCGGGGTATGAGCACCTCATAGCTCGATGCAGCCAAGGAAGTACTCAGAGGACAACTTCAAGATGAAGTTCGTGAAGAACTCGAAGACGCCTTCAGAAGTACTCAAACGCCTGCAGTACTCGGCTACGAAGAGCTCGGGGGCTTGTCAGACCTAGGTACATGTGACTGTACACGTGGCATACTTCTCTTAGGATACGGGATGGGACATGGCCCACGCCATACATCTGTTGTAACTACTCGTAATGCAGTAGGATTACACGTAGAGTAGTAAAACTAGTCGGACACGGTAGGAAACTACCCGAGAAGTACTCGGGTAGGACTCCTGGGCTTGTACCCGACTAGGACTCCCATGTAAACCTATCCCCCAGACTATATAAGGGCGGATAGGACCCCCATGGGACGATGACCAGCAAAGGCAATACAAACCACACAGGACGTAGGGTATTACGCTCTCGGTGTCCCGAACCTGTCTAAACCTTGTGTTCCTTTGCACCTGCGAGTTCCTGATCTTGGCAACACCCTACCTACAAACTCACCACCTCGGGGGTATCCCTCGGTGGGCGTGGCAGTAAAACACCGACACTCGTCCTCCGTCGTCGCCGGCCTCCCTCATCCTCCGCCACTGCTCGTCTCCTCGCCACGCCGAGCCGACCCGAGCCGCCACCGACACGCTCGCCCTCCTCGTCGGCCCCCTCTTCGCCGCCACGCACCTCTAGCCTGTGCGTGCGCCCACGGCGGCCTCCTCCCCCCGCGCCCGCGTGCACCTCCTTGTCCGTGCCGGCGCCCGTGCCGCCTCGGGCCGTGACCCCCCCCCCCCCCCCCCCCCATCTCTGCCTCAGCCCCTCCACCCGCGTGCCTCCCCCGATCCGGCCTCATCCACGCCATCTCCGTGCCCGTGCCTCGGCCTCCGCGCCTCACCACCCCCTCCACAGCCTCCGATCCGTCACCGTCATCCCACCCTCGCGTGTGCTGCCCCCCCCCCCCCCGCCCCAAACGTAAGGGCACAGCGTATTAGGCTTTTTTATTATTCTATTAGGGTTTAGTTATGTTTTTGTTTTTTATTAGGGTTTAGTTAGATTTTTTATATATTTTATTTAGGTTTATGATGATTATAAATTACATTGATTAGGTACATGTTCTTTAATTATGAAATTAGGTTTAGTTTAGGTTCATATTTAGTTTTCTTTAGTTTACATTCAAATTTTGTTTTTCTTTAGTTCTTTAATTATGAAATTTCATGTGTATGTATTATAAAGATGTGTAATTTGAAAGATGTATATATAATATTGTTTATAGAAATTACATGTGTTATTTTCTAGATTAGTAATTATTGCGTGCGCACATACACACACGCACACTCTGAGACATGCGCACACACTCAATCACACATATAACACTCTCACACACATATAGCACTCACACACACATTTTTCTTGGTAAAGTGTTCCATGAAATTACATGTGCCATTTTCTAGACTTATTAACACTCACATACACATATAGCCACACACACACATACACTCACATACTCACACACACACTTCCTAATAATTTTTTTATCTTTCAGGTCTTAGGATTTCAGATAAGATGGACGGTGATGGTGATGGTCTAGACGCCGAACGGTTCCTTTTAGATAAAATCAACTATGATAGTATGACCGTCTATGATCACTATGGTGAAGAAGAAACCTGGGCTGCTGATTCTTTCCTAAATATGTCCGGAGATGGCATAGAAGAAGATGATGATGACTTTGCGCCGAGGCATGAGCAGCCCGTTCCCAGCGAGATTCCTATCGGGGTACGTATCTTATATATATGCTTACAGAAACTTGATTTACATTTTATATTAATATTAGTTTTGTTATTAATATATCTTTTTTTCAGTCCTCCTCCGGATCGAAGAATAGGAAGTCCAAAGGTAAACGACCGCAGATCAAGAAGATGGAGGAAAGACAAGTCGTCACACAAGTGGACGCAGAGGGCTGCCCATGTGCTCCTAAGGAAGCTGGTAAAAGGTTTACAACCCAGTGTGGGGTTGTTGTTTGGGCACATGTGCCGATCACCACAAGACTCTAGAAAACGAAGAATCCAGACGAAGAACGCTACGTCATCCTCCAAACCAAAAGGAGAGGTTATGGAGAGAACTCAAGGATATGTTCACTCTTCCTGAAGGAGTAGCTGAAGAACTTGTGAAGAAATGTGCCCTGAAAAGATGGCCCTTGCATTTTCAATATTTAAGAAGAAATTATTTGGAAACTACGTCAAGAAGGATAAGGAACCGGATTAGGACAGTTTCCCCCAAGTCAAACCTTACTGGGAGGAGTTCAAGTAATACAAGTGGTCCGAGGAAGCTCAGGAGTTATCTAAAAAGAACAAGGTCAATTAGGCCGCCAAAAAATACAACCACCGCCTCGGGCCGGGTGGATATAAGAAGGTGATTCAGAAATGGCAGAAGATGGAGCAGGACCTCATGGATAGAGGTATCCAGCCGGTAAATTATGACTGGTTGGAAAGATCGAAGCAGTGGTTGTTTGCTAATGGTGTCACACTTAACCAAGAGGATGCTAGTTTGGTGGTGCCCCCGGTAATGGAAGAAGTGGCCCGGAATTTGGTCGTAGCAATACAAGAGGCCAAAGAAGGAACATTCGAGCCTCACAGGGAGAACGATGAGCTAACCAGGGCCTTACAGAACCCAGAACACCCTGGACGAGCCCGCGGCATCGGCGTGGTCCCATGGAAATTTGCTTGGGCCGGAGATAGCACGTACAAGACTCATCGCAAAAGTAAGGCAGAACAGGAGGACAAACTTCATGCCTTAAAAGATGACATGACCAGAAAAGTGCAACAACTAGAAAGTGAGATGGACGCAAGGGTCCAACAGGCAGTGGCGGTTGCTCTAAGTCAGCAACAGGGCATTCGGACGCAGCCAGATGTTGTGATTAGCCCAGCCTCTCAGCGACGTAGCAGCTGCGCATCCACGGCGGCCCCTAGGGATGAGCCCCAAGAGAATGAGCCAGCGGTCGACAACCAAAGATACCTAGTGGGTGATATCACCATGTAGACACCATGTGAGCTACATGTGAAAGCAATAAATATCACCGCTCTGGTAGCCTACGGGTCTGCCTTACCGGTGATTCCTAGTGGTACGATTCATGGTATGTAGGTACCGCCTGGCTACTCAGTTGTCACCGTGGACCAGATCATCGAAGCCGGTGGACAAAATGAAAAGCTCGAGCTCGATTTTGTTGGAGGGGACGGAGAACAGACGTTGGGACGGGCACTCCACGGTTGCATTCTATGGCGCAAGGCCCACATAAAACTTATTGGGAATACAGCGGCTCCTATGGACCCTCCTTCACCGCCAGGCCCGGATAATGATAATGACGGCCACCACGGGCTCCCTCACCATCATCTCCGCCGAGGGCTAGAAGCACTCCGACTCCTCTAGCACCAGCCAAAGGAAAAAAAACATACCTCATCCCTCCCACCGGCTGGAACCCCCAAGAAGCAGAAGGATGTCATGAAGAAAATAGGCCCTAAGAAGAAATTAGCATACAAGATGACCAACGAAGAACTGGCGAAGCATACGCGCCAAGAGGTGATAGATCATTTCAAACCTAAAGTACCAGAGAAGAGGGTGTCAATAGATGCAATGCTGGCAACAAAGTTGTACGATAGCTTGAGCGACGCTGCCAAGAGATAGGTAAAACTACCCTCGGACTTTGATCGCACGCTGATAAAGGCCCATCAGAAAATAAAGAAATGTGGGAAGACCGTTCCTCAGCTTGCCACACAACAGAAAATCCTTGAGCCCCTCCGGGTGTAGACGGATAAAGAGAAACACGTGGTGAAATTTATGCAAGAAACGGGATTTACCTATGCGCAGGCAGCCGGGCAAGAAGATATCCCTATAGCTCAAGTTGTAGGTCTTCCATACGAGTATGGAAAACCTTTTGTTACTGAAGATGAGGAGATCAATCTATGCACGCAGATGCACAAATTCCATAGATGGTACCTGCGAATGTCGAAGGAAAACGTCCCGAAGCAAATGTTTGGAGTTAAGTATCGTGACCACGATTTCTTCACCGGGGAGGATGACTTCTGGGTGAACTTCGAAGATGTGCATGCAATATACCATCGAGATGCCCTCGACATATCTCTCATCACCATCCGGATCCTGTAAGTATCGACTAATCTCAAGATTAATACAATTTATTAACCAGCGCAATATTCTTTGTGTACTGTCTAATTTATATTGTATCGTGTAGTATGGATCTTCAAAGATGCCGAACTGAAGGATGGTAACATCGGGTGGGCTTCATGAATCCCATGGTTATCAACGAGGCTAATGTCGGTCGAGATATCAGGCAACGTGTGTTAACATATTAAATGCCCTATATAAGCAACATTACAAACCCTATATACTCCTGCCCTACAACTTCGAGTAAGTCTTGATCGACTCGTAACTCTTTTCTTTTCCTAAATACTTGTTAAGTCTAATACATGTATATATGCTTATATATCTATATGTGCAATTTTTATTGGATTTTGCTCGTAATTTCTATGGAGAGTAGCAAACTTGTAGTGTTCGACTCGAAGAGAAGACCACACACGGACATCCAACACATCATAGACCCATTGAACAGGTAAGTTTAATTTGCACAATAGAATCCTTTTTATTTTTAGATCAATTAAACATCAAACATATTTTTACACGCAGGGTGTGGAGAAAATTTGTGAAAAAGTACAGAGGCCAAGGTGAATGGAAGGATGAATTGATTGTTAGAATGGACTTTCCAGTATGTGGGGTCGTTACCATTTTGCCTATCTCATCTGGTGTTATGTATACGCATACACAAATATTGTATACCTAATTTATTCCTCCTATAGTGTTCGAGACAAGAAGCAGGAAATAATTGGTGTGGGTACTATGTATGTGATTTCATGCACACCCTAACCGATTTTGGGAGTGTACGATGGAGGATCTAAGAGTACGCACAAACCGTTCATAATACATTTACAATTATTCTGAAGCGATGAACTAATATATCAAGCTTTATTTGATAGATGATGCAAATAAAGAATGAAGTTCTACATGTGGATACGATTGATGCCGTGTTGGAGCAGCTGATTGGATTCATTACAAGGAAGATCCTGGATCCTAAAGGCGAGTTCTACCACGACGATCCTATTAATAGAGTAGCATCTGCATCGACGTCGTGAGGGCTTACAACTTGTAATCATGATATTTGTATATTTGTAAATATTATTATATCTAGATAACTTAATTACATGATTGTCAATGATATTTAGTTATTTTCATACATTATTTTCACACGAACGCGACTAATGGACGTATAGTGGTGTATAGCTCGGGTACGCGTAGCAATTTTGCAAACATAAATAGTAATAAACAATTCAAATAAAATAGGAATTGTGAAAAGGGGGAGAAAACCCTTAGGTATCGGTTGGTCTTTCCAACCGGTACCTAATGGGCCGCCAGCTTGCGTCAGCGTGGCGGCCCTTAAGTTACCGGTTGGTCTTTCCAACCAGTACCTAAGGGTGCTTTAGGCACCGGATAAAATACCCGGTATACAAAGCCGAGACTTTCAGTCTCGGTTCCCTAGTACCGCCTAGTACCGGTTGAAGAACCGGCAACCGGTACTGAGGGCCTATTTTCCAGTAGTGTTTCTACCACTTTGACACTGTCAGGTGGGGTTCATGTGAGGGGTAAAGGGATGTTTTTTTAGGTGGAAAATGGTATCAATTGTTTTGGTTCTTTATAGTATAGATTTATAGTATAGATATGATTTTTGATGAGGCAACATATGCAATACAATTAAGGTTGATATATATTTTTTTCTTCGAGAACCGTTTTTCCCCACTAGATTTTTCGATGAAGTTTTTGACGAGGCATATGTATTCACAGTAATCACCTAAGGAAAAAATGTGGTAAAACAACCAGACTCTTAGTTCGTCAGGAAAGGAGACATTCCTTGTCCAGATTGTGCGCACTTACCAAAATTCAAGAATTAGTTAGTTTAGAAAATATATATACATGAGAGAAGATTTTATTGTGAATCATTAATATTCAGAGAATAAAGATTACTCCCTTATAATTATATCTTCTACTTTATTTTTTTATTATACTAGCAGATATGCCATGCGTTGCAACGGGATAAAAAAATAAACCTCCGCACGCTCCTACCCCATACTAATGGCGTCTGTTTCCGTCTTGGCCTTCGCTAACTTAATGGAAGGAAAAAGAAATGTCTCGCATGTCCTATCAGGCCAATTAGTTCTCTGTCAACTTGGACTACCCTATCAGGCCGAGCTGAAGCGGAACTCTGCGAATCTATCATAAGTCATAAGGGCTAATTTTGACGTGTAGAAGCTTAATCAGTAAAAACCCACTGCTTCTTGGTATTATCACTTTCCCAACCTACCATGCACGCCACCACGACTAACGTCACGATCCCAGAGGCAGAGAGAAACATCCTCCTTTGAATAGCAAAATTGACAGTTGTGTATGTTGATCTGGCTTGCGTTGTTGGGGGCCCACAACAGTGGTGTTTTGTTGGCAGTGTTACCAAAATATGAGTGTGGGTGTCACTGTTCAACTCAAGAACTCAAGTATGGCTGTCAGTTTCGGCAAACTGTAGAAAAGAGGAATTACCACCATGCCTAATATATATATATAAATTATTTAAATTTAAAAAAATGTAAAAATAAGACAATATCATATTAAAAATTATACTTGCCACTATTATTTATCGTGTCATGTTCAACTAATCCATATGTAACAAATCCATGCGCAAATATAGCAAGTTTAAAAGGTAAAAGAAAAAAAGAAAACGAAGGGAACAAACATGCTATTGGGCTGCCATCTAGGAGCCCACGCAACCCAGCTCATGCCTATGTCATCACACATGACTTGCCTGCAGTCAACAACGCAGCTAGCAGCAGCCTTTGAAGCCTCTCTCTTTCCCCTACTTGGCTCCTCTCTACTCTCCGTCACACCTGCAGCCGCTGCCAGAAATTCCTCGCCACCAGCCATCCTTACTCTCCAGTGTTCTTGATTTTCCTGGAAATCATTTGAATTGATATTGCTATCGGGAGATTGGAATGCCAAGGCATGTGTCAGCGTGACGATGTATGCACACGACAAGGAGGTCGACTGCGAGGGGGTGCAATTCCAGCCTCCCGAACGATGGGTTCAGTGACGGTAGTGCTGGATCGATGTTCCAAGCGGCGAGCATGGCTACGCCATATGCCACGGCAAGATCGATAGGCGCGGAGCTCTACACTCATGTGAAGGCTGTGGAGGCGTAAAGCTCCTGGATGAGTCGGGCCTTCGCCGACAACCCCGTCTATGGCAAGATCCTCTTGCCGCTGCTCCACATGGTTCGCGCCATCTGCGAGTCTCACCACCATTATCAGTAAATTGGATTGGTAGTACCTAAAGATCTATATTTCAGAAATATACCAGATCTAGACTAAGATATTTACCATGGAAAGATTACTCCGTTAAAGATATGTACCACTCTATCCACTTTAACATTAAACGGTGGTATTTCAAACTATTTTACCTCTATCTTGTACTCTTCTCCCTTCTGCATCACGACTTCATGAGATCCCCTTCTTGCATTCTTCCACCATTGAGGAGGAGGAGCAATCCAGGAGGGCTCGGCTGCGACGTGGCGAGGGGCAAGCCGCGGCATCCTCCTCCTCCTCCATCTCACTGCCGGCCGCCGTAGAAGGACGGAGCCACTCATCGAGCCACCCGCTGCGCGACGTCCAAAGATCACTGCAGTGGCGCCCGCCTCTTCCGCCACCGCCGCAGAATTTGCACTACAGAGGATGGCGTATGGGCAGCTACCTTGCCATTGCCTTGCCCCCAGGTGGTGGCGCCACTGCCAAGCCTTGTCTTTGCTCAGCCTCAAAGGACGGTGACGCGGGATCCGTCCTCAAAGAGATCGTAGTTGTGCTCGCAAGTCTTGGATCCATCCTCGAAGCTTGCCGCACTAGAATCTCTCCTATAGTGACGCAACCTCTAGAGTTTCCTGTGTTGAGCTTTAAGGACACCGGCCCCGACGTGATTCCTGCTCCTGCCATGGTCTGGCCCTTGCCGAGCTGCCTCCCTCCATGCCACAACCTCGATGTGAGGATGCTGTACGTGGAGAGAATCGATTGCTGAAAGGGATACAACTTGCTGCAGTCTGAAATACATGCTGTTAAGATTGACGTTGAAGTGGATGGAGTGGTATATTTCTATAATAGAGTGATCTTTCCATGGTATATATTTTAACCGAGATGTATATTTCCTAAATAGATCTTTCGGTACTACCAATCCAATTTTCCCTTATCCGTTCGGATCCAGATAGAGCCGGAGTAGTGGCCTAGCGGCCGGCGCATACGGCCGCAGCCGCGAGCGGGCAGTACAGGCGACAGAGCAGAGGCCGGCTGCGAGCGACCAGGGCGAGCAGCGCAGAGGGCCGCGGCGGGTGGCGCAGAGGGCAACGGTGGGCCGCGCAGGGGTGGGCAGCGAGCTCTCCTCGCGCCATGGATTCTAATAGAGAAACTTCATTTCCGATGGGGAGAACTTCGATTCCTTACATCCTTGACATCGATTTGTGAAGATGAGTGCTAAATTGGGTTCGTCTTGAAGCAAGGAAGCTTTGATTCCAAGCAATGGAACTGAAACTCGCCATAGGCGACCAATTTCTCCGGCGATTATACAACAGAAGGAGCTCGAGGTGGCCGAGCAGCGGGCGGCGTACGTGAGCCGGCCACAGGTAAAGGGCAAGCGCCCGAGGCCGTGGAGTGCTTCGTCGGGTGAGCGTGGAGGTGCTGCAGGCCTGTGGCAAGCGAGCCAAGCGGCGGGTGCGTTCGCAGAGAAGAAGAACGTGTAAAGCGGATGACATGTGGGTCCCACGATGATAAGACCCGCTAGGATTTGTTCCTGATCTTTCGATGAGAGGCGTGGGATAACTCGATTGATGGAGGAGATATCGTTCACGGCCCGACTACAGCCTTCCAAGGATGCTGCGCCTTAGCAACCGATACACCACTTCCTATGGTTGCCGCGATCTTGTGGAGCGCGACACCCCGACCACTAGGACACTCGTCCTGCAAGCAATCGAATAACTAGCAAGAACAAGTACTGAAAATATGAGATGTAATTAAAGGTCTCAAACTGAATCTCAAATATAGTGGACGGGCGGCTGGATCAGCACGTGCGCCTACAAGGAAGTAGCAAAAGCTAAACTTGCATCTAACAAAATCCGAGTGCTATTGGCGGCGGCTAAGGGTTATAAGGAAGTGGGAGAACAACCACAGAGGTGTTGTAGTCGTATCCCAACCCTAGAACGCATCCGAATTGGACTCAACTTGATACACGGCCCATTGGGCCAAAATAGGGTGACACAGCACCGTGGGCTAAAAAGGACTCTGTAGTAAATCGACGATTGCGGTTGACTCCAAATAGATATAGAGGTGATTCTGGATCCGTTGAAAAGTAGATTTGATAAGCTTTCCAGGAAGTACTTGAACGCCGAAAACGGAGTTCGGATGAAGTCGTGGCGGCCGTCACAAGTCGTGTCTGTCCTGCAGTCCGAATCCAGCCAGCGCGATGCCTCTTCCCTTTTGATCCACTCCATTGTTGTTGATGGGTAAGCCGACGAGCACGAGCGCGAGTAATAGGACCAAGTGGTGTTGGCGAAGTAGATGCTAGTGTAGGTGTGGATGTATCGTTGGTGGTGATGTCCTGATCATCCTCCCCTTCTTGCATTTGAGTCGTCCTCGACTCAAGCTCATCGTCCTCTCCTAAATATGGCTTCAAATCTGTAATGTTAAATGTGGGACTAACCCCAAAATCTACAGGCAAATCTAGCTTGTATGCATTATCATTAATTCACTCTAGCACTTTAAATGGTCCATCAGCTCGAGGCATCAATTTAGACTTTCTCAAAGCAGTAAATCTATCCTTTCTCAAGTGCAACCAAACCAATTCACCAGGTTCAAAAATCAATTGCTTTCTACCTTTATCACCATCAAGTTTATACTTAGATTTCATGCACTCAATGTTTTCTTTAGTTGTTTCATGCAGTTTTAATATCAGTTCAGCACGTTGCTTAGCATCAAAGTTTAATTTTTCAGAATTGGGCAAAGGCATTAAATCAATAGGAGCACGAGGTAACAAGCCATAAACAATCTTAAATGGGCACATCTTTACAGTAGAATGCACGGAACGATTATAAGCAAACTCAACATGAGGCAAACATTCTTCCCGCAACTTAATATTCTTGTTTAAAACAGCTTTTAACATGGTAGACAAGGTTCTATTAACAATTTCAGTTTGACCATCAGTTTGGGGATGACAAGTGGTAGAAAATAGAAGCTTAGTTCCCAATTTTGCCCATAAAATTCTCCAAAAGTGGCTAAGAAATTTGGCATCCCGATCAGAAACAATTGTGTTTGGCACACCATGCAAACGAACGATTTCCCAAAAGAAAAAATCAGCAACATATGTAGCATCATGAGTTTTATAACATGGCATAAAGTGTGCCATCTTAGAAAATCTATCCACAACCACAAAAACGCTATCATGTCCCTTCCCTGTTCTAGGCAATCGCAACACGAAATCCAATGAAATATCCTCCCAAGAAGCACTAGAAACTGGTAAAGGCATATACAAACCATGCGGATTTAATCGTGAGTTAGCTTTTTGACATGTAGTGCAGCGCGCAACAAATCGCTCCACATCTCTTCTCATCTTTGGCCAAAATAAATAACCAGCAAGTACATCCTCTGTCTTCTTTGCTCCAAAATGCCCCATCAAGCCACCTCCATGCGCTTCCTGTAACAACAACAAACGAACGGAGCTAGCCGGAATGCATAACTTTTTAGCTCGAAACACAAACCCATCATTGACGATGAATTTGTTCCATGCTTTTCCATCCTTACAATGCAGCAAGACATCCTTAAAATCAGCATCATTCACATATTGTGTTTTAATTGTGTCCAAACCAAAAATCTTGCAATCAAGTTGTGTCAACAAAGTATATCGCCTAGACAAAACATCAGCAATGACGTTCTCTTTCTTGTGTTTGATGATATAAGGAAAAGATTCAATAAATTCAACCCACTTAGTATGTCTACGGTTCAGTTTTCCTTGACTACGAATATGCTTCAAAGATTCATGATTAGAATGTATAACAAACTCTTTGGGCCACAAATAATGCTGCAATGTTTCTAATGTGCGCACAAAAGAATACAATTTCTTATTATAAGTAGAATAATTCAGAATAGGTCCGCTCAATTTCTCACTAAAATATGCAACAGATTTACCATCTTGTTACAAAACACCACTCAAACTAATTCCACTAGCATCACATTCAAGCTCAAAGGTTTTATTAAAATTAGGAAGTTGGAGAAGAGGTGCATGTGTCAACATATCTTTTAACATGGTGAACGCATTCTCTTATGTGGTGCCCCAAGCAAAAGGCACCCTCTTCTTCGTAAGCATTCAATGGTGCAGCAATGGTGCCGAAATCCTTCACAAAGCGATGATAGAACCCAGCAAATTCTAGAAAACTCCGCACCTGTGTGATGGTCTTTGGTACAGGTCATCCCTGAATAGCTTCCACCTTGGCTTGATCAACTTCAATTCCTGTGGAGTGACCACATAGCCAAGAAAAGATACTCGATCTGTGCAAAATGTGCACTTATCAAGATTACCAAATAATCGTGCATCACGTAAAGCATTAAAAATAACACATAAATGATCAAGATGTGCCTCCATGGATTTGTTGTAAATCAATATATCATCAAAATAGACAACAACAAATTTTCCAATAAAAGCACGCATAACCTCGTTCATTAATCTCATGAAAGTACTAGGTGCATTAGTTAACCCAAAAGGCATGACTAGCCACTCATATAACCCGAACTTAGTTTTGAAAGCAGTTTTCCATTCATCTCATAATATTATACGAATCAACTTTGGTAAACACAACAGCACCACTCAATTCATCAAGCATATCATCCAAATGTGGAATAGAATGTCGATATCGAATTGTGATATTATTAATAGCTCTACAATCAACACACATACGCGATGATCAATCTTTCTTGGGCACTAAAATAACCGGAACAACACAAGTACTAAGGGACTCACGTACATAACCTTTGTCGAGTAGTTCTTGCACTTGTCATTGAATTTCTTTCGTTTCTTCCGGATTGGTCCTGTACGGCGCACGGTTGGGCAACGATGCACCTGGAATTAGATCAATTTGGTGCTCAATCCCTCGTATTGGTGGCAGCCCCGCTGGTATTTCACTTGGAAACACATCAGAATACTCCTGCAAAATGTTAGCGACAGCAGGGGAAAAGAGTGCTGCATATCATGAATGGAAATCAAGGCATCTTTGCACACCAAAGCATAGGCAACAGAAATGGCAGCAATCAATTTATTAATATCAGATTTAGTAGCAAGCAAGCTCCTTTCAATCTTATCTCATCTTTCTTATTAGCACACGATTTGACAATTTTATTGTTCTCACTTTTAGCTTTGGCAGCTCTAGCAATATCATCACGCACAATAGCTTCAGGAGACATAGGAAGCAACACAATTTTCTTATCATGGTGCAAGAGCGAAAACGGATTTGATCTACAATGATGCACACAATCCGTATCAAATTGCCAAGGTCTACCTAGCAGAATATGACAAGCCTGCATAGGCACAACATCGCATTCAACAACATCATGATATGATCCGATTACAAAATTAATGCGCACCAGCCTCGTTACCTTAGCCTTACCACTGTTGTTTAGCCATTAAATGTGATACAGATGTGGGTGTGGTTTGATGCTGGGTGCAAACTTCTCCACCATATCGCTGCTAGCCAAATTGTTGCAGCTACCTCCATCAATAATCATACGACAGGAACGCTCTTTAAGGACACATTTGGTTTGGAACAACATGTGTCGCTGATTTTGCTTCGCCTTCTCCATTTGTGCACTAAGCACACGCTGTACAATGAGACTCCCGTAGTGTTCAGCATCACCTGCATCAATATGCTCTTCTGATGTTCCCTCGTTACCTGCATGATCAGCAACAAACAAAGTAAGTGTATCTTCATCAAAATCACTAGCGGAGGAATACGCACCATCATCTTTGACCACCAAAACGCGCTTGCTAGAACAGTCACGCTGCACGTGCCCAAAGCCCTTGCAACGATGACACTGGACATCTCTTGTTCTACCCGTGGATGCAACCGAGGAAGCACTAGCGGCTGGCTTCTAAACAGTCTTGGTTGCTGAAGTGGTAGGAGGAGTACGTGGCTTGTCGCTGGATGGTGAAGGTGCTACTGCACGACTCAGTGAAGGAGTTGGTACAGGTGCACGTCCGCACATAGAAGTATTCGTGCGTGGCTGCCATAATGTAGATTTACCTACAGAAATATTAGATCTGGTACTAGCATATCGTCCCTGCACTTCCCTTTCAGCTTTACAAGCAAGATGGAACAAACGGATTACGTTAGTATAATCTTCATATGCAAGAATATCCTGAATTTCTCGATTTAACCCTCCCAAAAATCTAGCCATAGCAGGTTCCTCACTCTCCACTAAATTACAACGTAGCATACCCATTTGCAATTTCTGATAATATTCTTCTACACTTTTAGTGCCCTATCTCAATTTTTGTAACTTATATAACATATCACGTGCATAGTAAGAAGGAACAAGTCTAGCCCGCATGAGCCGTTTCAAAGCATCCCAAGTTTATGACATGTCATCAGTATTTTTCTTGCCATGTTCTATCCACCAAATAGAAGCAAAATCATTGAACTCACTACTAGCAACCCTAACACATGCATTCTCAGGAAAATCATGGCATGCAAACTTTTGATCAACAATAATTTCCCAAGTAATGTATGCATCAGGATCATATGTACCATCAAAAGGAGGTATCTTAAACTTAATCTTGCTGAAGGCATCATCATTGTTGTGTACCTCACGTCGGCGTGAACCACCCATACCTCTACGATTAGTATGTAGCCGTCGGCGATGGCGAGCGTCTCGTTCATCTTGTTCAGTATCAGCAATATATTCATCCTACAGCTAATAGGATGTAGCAACTCAAGGCGCTCACCCCCAACCTGTTGCACAAGCTCTTACAAATTCTTACCTTACTGCCAGGAGGGGACGACAACCAACAAATCCGCAACCATGGAATGAAGTGTATCGGTGCTGCAGTAACAAGACCTGTATGTTGTAGTCGAATATGTGGTGCTGTAGGTGGGCTGGAACAAGAAAGTACTAGCACCACGTTAGTCACAAAAGCAAGTTGAATAATCATTCAACGGTGGTACTGTGCTGGTCCTAGCATAGACCGTGCTAGAGACACGAGCCTGGACACAAAGGAAATCACAAAGCACCACCCAGAACAGAAGGGAAAAACAACGCAATGAATCAGCCCCTTTCGTTTCTTTCCTATATTTTATTTGCTTTTCTTTTTTTTTGTTTTCCTTTTTTTTCAGGGGAACCTCAAAAACAGATTCTATGAACAAAGGAATACAAATGGGCAAGTAACTACACACACTTTTGCTAGAAAGAGTAGGGATATAAAGGTAATTAAAAAATACTCTCTCTCTCTGGAGTAAGGGGAATAGCTAAAAATACATATGAAGTGTTATTGCCTCTATTGCACAGTTCAGACTCGGATTCAACCAATACCGATTCCAACTCGGACTTGATAACGAAGAGGCACTCAGATTCGGCCAATCGAGGGATGAAAAGATTACCCGAATTCAAGTCGATCTCGGCCAACACGCGCTTAACCGATTCCAAGTCGAACTTGACAGCCAAAGTGTATTCTGATTCGGCCAAAACAGTGATTAAAAAGGTAGCGTACGATGACCAAACGTGACAAGAACTCGAAACTCTAAAGGACTACAACTAAGATTAGCAACTCGACACAACCGATGCAACCGAAAACTCAACAAACCCTAACTAAGCAGTACTAGTAAAGGCTCAAAGGGTCTATAGGATTGCGGTGGGGGGGGGGGGAATCTACTATTTTTGGCTTTTTCTGGACTGTAGGAAAATAAAAATAACGAAGGATTGGAAGTCTCTCACCGAACAACCTTGCTCTGATTACCAACTGATGAGAACCCCCTAGGGTTTGTTCCTGATCTTTCGATAAGAGGCGTGGGATAACTCGAAGAACTAGTAAGAACAAGTAGAACAAGTACTAAAAATACGAGATGTAATTAAAGGTCTCAAACTGAATCTCGAATATAGTGAGGTTCCGAAAACAAGTGGACGGACGGCTGGATCAGCACGTGCACCTACAAGGAAGTAGCAAAAGCTAAACTTGCATCTAACAAAACCCGAGTGCTATTGACGGCAGCTAAGGGTTATAAGGAAGTGGGAGAACAATCACAAAGGTGCTGGAGTCGTATCCCAACCCTAGGACGCGTCCGAATTGGACTCAACTTGATACACACGGCCCATTGGGCCAAAATAGGGTGACGCAGCACCGTGGGCTGAAAAGGACTATGTGGTAAATCGACGATTGCGGTTGACTCCAATCAGATATGGAAGTGATTCAAGATCCGTTGGAAAGTAGATTTGATAAACTTTCCAGGAAGTACTTGAACGCCCAAAACGGAGTCCGGATGAAGTCGTGGCGGCCGTCACAAGTCGTGTCTGTCCTGCAGTCCGAATCCAGCCTGCGCGATGCCTCTTCCCTTTTGATCCACTCCATTGTTTTTGATGGGTAAGCCGACGAGCACAAGCGCGAGTAGTAAGATCAAGTAGTGTTGGCGAAGTAGATGCTAGTGTAGGTGTGCATGTATCGTTGGTGGTGATATCCTCATCACACGACCAATAGCACTAGCGGTGTTAAATTATCATCCATCCCACTTATCTCATCCTTCGTACCAAACAAAAAACTAGGATAAACCTATCCCACTCAACCAAATACGAGGTGAGTTCAACCCAACAAAAAATAGGGATGGATCCAACCCATCCCACTTGATCTCCAAACTAAACACATGCTAGATCATCGCTGCCAACCCTGTCTACATCACGGCCCTCATGCTAGTCCTCCTCGACAAGCGACAGACGCACCATCGTCCGCGACTGCGAGTCCTCCGTCTACGGCGAGGATGCTATGGGCGCTAGATGCGATGAAGACGAGGCAGCAAAGGGAAGCGGGCGTCCTCGTCTACATCGCCTTGGACTCGGGTCAACACGGCGCAAGTAGGAAGGATCGGAGGCGGTCAATCACCGATGATGTACTGAAAATCAAAGTACCACAGAAGTAGGTAAATATTTATCGTGAGAGACACGAATAAGGAAATCTAGCGGACGTGTAAATATAACATGCTACCACGAGATATCTTCTCACCGGACCACAGATCGGACCAGTCGCCTATAAAACTCCATATGCTGCCAGCGACGTACCCTTTTCGCGCCTCCAATAATTTTCGCCTCACCCTTTGTCTCCTCGCCTCCCGCACGCCCGCGGCCCTCCCCTCGTAGGGTCCCTCTCTGCGATCCGCCCGCGTCTCGCCTAGATTTCGCCTTCGGAACCCGTGGCTCCGTCCGGGCGGGGAGCCAGGAAGGGTCGTCCTTTCCCGGGCGGCGGCGGATCCGTGTTTTTATCGGAGGCGGTTCGGCGGGGTCGCGTCGCGTCACGTTCGTGGTGCTGGTTGTGGCGCCGTCGGCGAGGTGTGATTTGGAGGGGATTTTTGGTCTACGGAGCTGAGACGCGGCATGGACTACGGCGGGGCTGTGGACAGCAGCGGTGAGTGGTGGATTCTGCCATTAGGGTTAGGGTTTCTTGCTTCATTGTCAATTTTCGGGATTATAATGTGTTAACTCCCTGGAGGAATTGGCGGGAAATTTTTGTTACTTGTGGAGGACGATGTCGTTCCGTGCAGTTTTTTTTTGATGTGTAGGCTTGAAGACCATTTTCTTTTTTGAGATTTGTGTTATTTTGGTGGAGTAATTGTGTTAAATTAGTCGTGTAATTGGTCGTGGCAGTTAACTCCCACCGCGACTTTGGGTTGTGAAATTATGCAGGTTGTTCGGGTAAAAAAGACACGTACTGTTTGGATATTATTGGGTCTGGGGTTCTGTCTAAGTGTTGGAGGTATTTCTTCTGTCAGGATCAAATTCTGTCAGTAAAGGATTACATTTGGTGCTTTCTTAGAAATATCTTAAGCATTGAACCTAAGGTACAAGATAAATGAAATCCATCTCTGTTGCTGGCTGGAAACTTTTTGATGCAATGCTGGGATGAAAAATTATGTTTATTTACTTTTTGAGAAGTTTGTTGCAGAATATACAATGCTCTGTGAAGTTATTTTTAGAGTTTGTCGGTCAATTTGCAGAAAATTGGCCCTGCAAATCAAAATGGTAGCATGGAATATTGCATAGTCACTTGGTTTTATATATGTTATGATTCTGATAATATCTTTGAAACTCGAAAGTTTTTCCTCTTATTAGTAGGGACATGGAGGTATAATTTACTTGCTGGCAACGTGATCAGGCATATAGAATAGACAGTTCTAACTTCTATATTATTATTGTGTACACCCAAAAAAGTAACTAGTGAAATACATAAGAAAAGATAATTGCTTACAAGATAACCTACAGAATCTTTGTTCTGTGTTGATGTTATTAAATGGCAAAATTATTAATTATTAAGCCAGTTATGGCTGAGCACTATCGCTGCTCTATTAAGGATATAAAACATTTTGTAACACTGCCCCTCTCAATAGTACCTAGTCCATCGGATGTGGCCTTCGGTCAAATCTTGGCCTAGCTTTAGAATAACTTAAGATTTCCTAGCCATGTGCTGGTTTTTTGTTCTGGAATTTTGATGTAAAACGTAATCTGCCATCAAAGTTTCTTGTGCTGGATATGTGGTAAGGTGCATTGTATTTTGATATTTAGTTGAGTTTTGGTTGAGAAAAAAAGATATGGGATACAATGATATGGTAAGGAAGTGGCTAAGATCTGGTGATGTACTGTATATAGTAGCTTGTTTCCTAGGTTTTAACTTCTTACTCACTCCTCACCATTTTGTCTTAGGGTCCGTTTGGATGTCGATATTGAAAGGCTTGGTATTGAATTGGGTTCAATACCAAATCTGACTAGCTTTGGAAATGGATAATAATACCAAAGCTATTGTTTGGATGTAGATGAAACTGGTAGATGGAATTCAACTGGGAGGCAAATACCGATTCAGCATACCCATGTTCGTGCCCGTTGGCCCATTGGGGCAACATTCAAAGAACATGCCTGTAGGCAGAAAAGTCGAAGCATTCACACCTCTATTAGGTACAGGTATTGGGTTATCAGGCTAGAATGCCATCCCTAGTTCAGACCCATCCAGTTCCCTGATGGAAGTAATTATTTGGTGACACAACATGCCAAGCGCCCTCATAAGCCCTAACGCATGAAAGTCTATCATCTGCACCTTGCTGCCTAGTTGGCAACAAGGTGATGCTGTTATAACGCGGAGTTAATAGAGCATAGCTCCGCTCCTTCGACTGATTGTTCGCATCGGTGATTTTCATTATGCAAGACACTGTCATAGTGTGTTAACATGATTTGAGATTACTTTTTTTTCAATATTTTGTTTCAGCTTTAATTGCGTACTAGAGTTGCTCTGAATTACTTTAATAATATTTCAAATATTGAGTTGCACTTTTAACAAATTTATGTATTTCCAAAGTTCAAATTTGATTTTTTTTATGCAATTGGCTGGTCTGGTTTGTAAAACTTCACATGAATAGAGAAAAAGTATGTGAGTTGGGGCCTGATGGGCACAGCTCAACCTCTGAGATCTATGCAGGATTCAGAGTTTGTAGGATGAAATCAAGTAGTTTGAACATATGTATTTTACCTGAAATATTAACATAGCTGTTCAACAAGATACCTTCACTGTGCTCGCAGTTCTAGATCCAAGAATTTATGGAGCTAAGGGATTATCAGCTCCAAAAATTCTTGGAGCTTGGCCTGTGCCAAACTGGCCCAGTTTAAAGCCACATCACAAAGGATTGTACCATTACCTACATATGAGGTACGGAATAACATACACAATCTATTGAGGTAAGAGAAAAAATTAATGGATCAATAACTTGAATAATTAAAACCTTATGAGTGTCCTCTTGTGTTTAAAACCTGTTGCGTTGCAACCGCTGTTCCTATTGTTTCCATGGACTGATTAGTTTCACCTGTTGGTATCGGATGAGGGCTTTCATGTACCAGAAACATTACTTAATTGCCCTCCACTGTTAGTTGGACAGGGTCACCCTTGGTGGTTTGAAGTGCACATGGTAGGAACTTGAAACATCAGTATTGAATTTCCCTCATCTCTCTTTAGCTTGCAATATCAATCATTGCTGTGGGACATCACTAAGGTGTATCATCTTCCTTTGTTAGCCTCCGGAGCATTTATAGTGTCCCTATTGAACCAAGGCATTAGGAAATCTGTGAATATGGTAGTGTGCCCACTGCCCCTACCAAATCAAGAAATTAGGAAATGCAATACTATAGATGGACGTGTTAGTGCTGGTGACTCAAATAAAGCAGGGAATTCGGGCATGTGCCTCTGAATTTTGCGCACCTTTGCATATGTTATTGTGCCCACTGGCAATGGTAGTAAAAGTATTGTTGTCAGCGGAATACAACTTTTAACTGACCCGCACATTAGCTGCAACTTTCCTTGATACATAGTCTTGGGGTAGAACTATGAAGGAATTAGTCAGTTATGACCATCTGCATGCTTGCCAAACGGAGAAGTAATAAGCCAAATGGCCAATGCAAATCACTATCTGTAGGTAGGGAGTAATGCAACACTGGTCTTAAGCCTCGTTATGTTTTTTGAAGATGAGAAGTGTACGAGTCATTCTGCCAGGAGATCGGAGCATGAAAAATCAAAATAGAGGCTGAGGTTTTGTGAATTAACAAGAAAACATTGTTATAGAATTGTTGTTTCAAATGGTCACCTTTATGAACAAAAAGTTTCATATTTTGAGCATATATTTTGGGATTGTTTCGCACAGGCTCCTGCTGGTGACAGGCTGGGAATGGGTACCTGCCCTGCCGGTTTGAACCAGTCAGGTAACAACATTTGAGAAATGCTGTGCTCAGAAATTTGGCATTGGTTACAGGAACCGATGATGATCTTCCACCATCATATCAGAACAGCAGAGGTATGAAAGGCAGTGGACGTATCACTGGTAATGGAAGAGATACTATTGGTGCTGGTCCATATACTGGAGTTCAACAACCTCAGACAGATATGGAAACACAAGTACATCACCTTGAGCAACAAGCATATTGTTCAGTTCTTCGAGCATTCAAGGCTCAGTCTGATGCTATAACATGGGTATACATGGCTCTGCCAATCTTCATGTTATTAATTTACTCAGGTTGGCCTGCATTTCATAGATTGACCTGATAAAAGTTTGAATATATTGTCTCAGGAAAAGGAAAGTCTCATTACTGAGCTCAGGAAGGAGCTACGAGTATCTGACAAAGAACACAGGGATTTGCTAAACAGAGTTAATAGTGATGATATTATCCGAAGAATAAGGTATTGTCTGAGTCATCTAAACTGTGCAGTACCCTCTTTGCCCCTTTTCTACACTCTTTCTCACCTCTGATGTTCTTCTGTTAAGGGAATGGAGAGAGTCAACAGGTGGGCCTCAGATGAATTCGGTTAATAATGCTCAGCGTTTGCATGATCCCATGCCCAGTCCTACCACCTCAGCTCGCAAGAGGCAAAAGACGTCTCAACCCATTCCCTCTGCATCTGTACCTGCGCCATCTGCTATGCACTCACAGCCTTTAGCTGCACCAATGCAGCCATTGTCTTCAGGAGCAAAAAAAGGCAGCCCCACCTGGCACAAAAGTGAAAAAGACCAAACCAGTAAGTGATTTTTGAAATATCTGCAGTTAATTTTGTGGCTGCAATTTTTGTAATGTGATATTGATTATTTTTGGGTAATTAATTGTGCCTCAAGGGCCAGAAGATACCTGGTGGCCCTGCAGTCAAATCTATGCCATCTTCTGCTGGTCCTAGTGGCTGGGGACCAGTTATTAATAGAAATACTTCTGCTGGCCTTCCTCCTGAAGGACCACAATTAAATCCATTAATCGGCCATAAAGTCATGACTCGGTGGCCTGATGATAATAGTTTTTATGAAGCTGCAATAACTGATTATGATGCAGCAAAGGTACGTCTTATTTTTAAGGGGTCACAGTTATCACTTATATTGATTCATATAATTAATCAAGTCGCTCCTATTAATTGTAGGATCTCTATGCACTTGTATTTGTTCATATAATTAATCAAGTCGCTGTGATTAATGTAGGATCTCTATGCACTTGTTTATGACATGAATACAGCACATGAGACATGGGAGTGGGTTAATTTTAAGGAGGTAATTACTCGTTACTGCCAATGAAGAAAAGTCTATTTTTCTTTCCTATGACTCTTCACTCGGTTTGACTTGTTGTTCTCATGCCAAACCCTACAAAATTTGCAACTCGAACTGTCAAAACTGGTATAAACTATGTCCTAAGGTTGTGTTTGTGGGTGGTTTTAGGTGATGTGGTAGCCACATCACCAACATTTGCTGGGACACCTGCATCACCCTTCCTGTAGTACAATTGCATCTCCATGTGGATGATTAGGCTGCCATATCTCCCAAAAGCACCCACAACTGGCCTTCCGTGATAATTTGCGTTGGTATTGAGAGTCAAGAAACAGGTTTTTATCTGGTTATGACTGTGGGATAAAATGAGACATTTCTTTGGGGATTAGGGGGGTGGGGCTGGTGTGGACCAAAAGTATGTTGTCCTTGTGAATCATATGCAAGTACCTGATAATTATAATCTTATTTGAAAGCAACATGAGTAACTCTTTCACATCTCAAAATCCTTTATGTCAATGACTGTGGATTCCAATTGGCAGTACTCTTTAAAAGAAGTATAGCTAAAATGCATGTTTTCTCATGGGCTTTTCACGGTCCACAGCTACACTCACCACTAACGTTAGGACACTTGTAACTTTTTATATCTGAAGTTTTGATTCTAGGATATGGTGTAGCAAGCTATACCCATATTTGAGTTTTGCCATCTGTAAGGCCTAACGACCTTCCGGCATAGGCGTAGGCGGAGAGCATACAGTACGCGTTCGATGTATCGGTAATGTAACAGTAATCGCGTGCGTGTGTAGCGTGATGTGTGTGGGGCCCTTGTGGCAGCGTCTGAGTACTCGTGCATATAGGCCGAGCTCTTGTATGGAACAGATAGAACTATTCTTATCTGAAAACTACTCGACTGAAAGGAGACGTCCTCCTTCGATTAACTATCTCTCTCGATTACTTCTGCAAGCTCACGTCCCGGTGATCGCCGGCGGCAACGGGTGTAACAGTTGGTATCAGAGACGTTCTTTCCTCGGTGTGGGGTGCGGCGGCTACTTTGGCTGCGGCGGCGGCGGCGCAGGATTGAATCAATCGAGCATTCCTTCGGTCTTCAGATCGTAATCCCCGGCGGCTGGTTGAGTTTGGAGCAGTCCCTCATGGTAGTGCTCTTGAATTCCTGTAGGTCCGCGTCCGCGGTGGATCTGGGCCACAAGGAGATCGGATTCCATCTCTAACGTCGTGGTGTTCCTGCGGATTTTGGAGGCGATTTGGGAGGCGGTTGATTGGTATTTCATCGGTGGCGTGTGTTGGCGGTTGATTGGTTTTCCCTTCGTCATCTTCCCGGATTTCTGGAGGGGATTTTCTTCGCGGATCATCAGGATCTCGGTGAGTGGTTTTCGGAGTGTTTCCTCTGCTCGTGTTGTTGATTACGCTATTCCGTCGGTTTCGATCTAGCAAACGAAGTTGGTTGGTCGATCTAGTTGTGTCCGGTTTGTCGCTGGATGCAAGCGATCCTGTAATTCCATTTCACGCCGGATCAACTTGCGGGTAGTCAATCACGGCACCTCTGAAGCCCTCAGTCCAGACCCAGTTCATGCTCGACAAAATGGAGCAGAACCAAGCGGATGCTGATGAAAAATGGGATAAAGTCATGGAGAGTCTAGACTTGTTGTTTGTGAGTGTTGCTGAAGTCAACAAGTCTCAACGCCAAGTACAAGCCCAGCTGGACCTCAACACCCGTGCAGTGGATCAGGTGATCCGTGATCAGCATCAGATGTCCAGGCAGCTGGATGCTACGCATGAAGCTATAGCCAAATTGACGATGGATCATGGACAAGACGAGGATGAGTCTACTGATGACAGTTCAACGCCTTCTGTTCGGGGTCATTTGTCTCACAGATGTGACCGTGATGAACCACATCATCGGACTGTCAATTCTCGTCGGGACAGAGGTGAGGGATCCGATTTTGCACGTTACAACCTTCCTAAGCTTGCATTTCCTCAATTTGATGGAGAGAATCCCAAGATCTGGATTGATAAATGTGAAGATTACTTCAAACGTTGCAAAGCTACTTTTTAGTGCACTATGAATGAGATTCTCAGACCATTTTTGAGGAAATTTGTCATGGTCTTTTTGGATGACATTTTGGTGTATAGCCCTTCTCTGGAAATGCATGTGGAACATCTGCAACAAGTGCTGTCTACATTGAGGGACCATCGGTTCTTCCTGAAACCCAGTAAATGCTCCTTTGCTCAAACTCAGATTGATTATTTGGGGCACATCATTTCTGACCAAGGAGTGCTTAATGATCCTAGTAAGACTGCAGTCATGTTGAACTGGCCTGTTCCAACTACAGTGACTGAGCTAAGAGGCTTTTTGGGCCTGACTGGTTACTATAAAAAGTTTGTCAAGAATTATGGTATTCTAGCTAAACCTCTAACACAACTGCTGCAGAAGAAGCAAATTTCCTGGCCCCCACAAGCTCAAACAGCTTTTGAGTCCCTTAAACATGCTATGTCTACTACACCAGTTCTGGCCATCCCTGACTTCCAACAACCTTTTTCAGTGGAGACTGATGCCTGTGATCAAGGAGTAGGGGCTGTGCTGATACTAAGCTTCTGATGAGTATGGCCTATCATCCACAAATGGATGGCCAAACGGAACGAGTCGATTAGTACCTTGAGATGTATCTGCACTGTACTGTGTTTGACTCACCAAAGAAATGGAAAACTTGGCTTCCTCTTGCTGAATTCTGGTACAACTCGACATTTCACACTGCTCTCGGCTGTTCACCCTTTAAAGCATTGTATGGCTATGAGCCAAATGTGGGCTTGTCTATGCCTTTGGAGGTTGCTGGTGGTACTGAGGCAGTGGATATCCTGAAAGAAAGGGAGATGCAGACAGCGATACTACGAGAGCAGTTGGCTCGTGCTCAAAATCGGATGAAGACTCAGGCTGATAGGCTACGTACTGATCGATCCTTTCAAGTTGGTGATCAGGTACTGCTCAAACTTCAGCCCTTATGCACAACAGTCTGTCGTCAATCGTCCATATCCCAAGCTTTCTTTCAAATTCTTTGGACCATACACTGTGGTTGAGAAAATTGGCGCTGCTGCATATCGTTTGGATCTTCCTCCAGGTAGTCTGGTGCATCCAGTCTTTCACATTTCGCAGCTGAAACCGTTTGCACCAGATTACACCCCTGTCTATTCTGATCTGTCCAAGCTCGTGGATCTGGACTCCGTATAATTGGAGCCAGAGGCTGTTCTTGATCGCCGCCTGGTAAAAAAAGGTAATAATGCTGTTCCACAGGTGCTTGTTAAGTGGACGCATATTCTTGCTTCATCAGCAACATGGGAGGATTGGTACGTGATCACCAAGCGTTTTCCATAGACTGTTGTTTGGGGACAACCAACGCTTCAAGCGGGGGGGGGGGGGGGGGGGGGGGGGGGGGGGATGTAAGGCCTGACGACCTTCTGGCGTCGGCGTAGGCGGAGAGCATACAGTACGCGTTCAACGTATCGGTAATGTAACAGTAATCGCGCGTGTGTGTAGCGTGATGTGTGTGGGGCTCTTGTGGCAGCGTCTGAGTACTCGTGCATATAAGCTGAGCTCTTGTATGGAACAGATAGAACTATTCTTATCTGAAAACTACTCGACTGAAAGGAGACGTCCTCCTTCGGTTAACTATCTCTCTCGATTACTTCTGCGAGCTCACGTCCCGTGATCGCCAGCGGCAACGGGTGTAACACCATCCACTTGTGAACACAATGTTTTCTCAAACTTTGCCCAAGTTACAGTTGTTTTGGCTGCCATGGATGTGGAGCAGCGAACCCAATAACCTCCATAGGTTGCTTTAGGGGTGGATATCGAGCCAACTCGGTTCGGCTCGGCTTAGCTCGAGCTGGCTCGTTAAGGTAACGAGCTGGCTTGGCTCGGCTTATCTTAACGAGCTAAAGGTCCGGCTCGGCTCGGCTCGTTTGCCAGCTCTAGCTGGCTCGTTTAGCTCGTGAGCTAGCTCGAGCTGGCTTGTTTAGCTCGTGAGCTAGCTTGATAATATACGAGCGTATATCTTCAGACCACACGAAGCTTAACAGGCAACAATAATGCAAGAATCAAATCGGAATCGTTTGTACATTTGTACCGTTAAAATAGATTGTCAATACTTAATGGTAAATCCAAACAAGAAGAGAGTTTGCAAAAGAGCCAACAAAATCGTTTGCTAATCTCCAATCTGGAAAAATTCCAACACAAGCCAAGGTTCACTGGATCCTTGCCCTCCAATTAGCTGCAGCTCCTCAGGGACTGTCGGACTGAGTTGTGTCCATGGCTGCAAAAGTAAGAGAAAGAATGAGAGACAAAGAGGAGAAAAAAGAAGAAAAATTGGATGCAAATCTTAGTCGCATGCTCACAGCGCATGGCCTGGGGCTTGCCTGTCATAACTTGGACAGAGGTGGGACTGCAAGAGGACGACGACATCACGAGTGTTGGCTTGTGCTAAAGACGTCGAGGCTGGGGCATTGAAACTCGGTGCAGACTGCGGAAATCTGAGTTCCTCCCCCATTGTTTTCCTGAAGTCTCCACCCCATGCTTGAGGTCGCCGCACAACCTCAAGGGCGAGGGTATGAGCTGTGGAGGGAATCGCGAACTGCGTGATGGTGCGAGGTAGGCAAGGTTGCGGCCGCGCTCCTCCAGCTTTCTGCTGCGGCGGCGCGACCACCACGCGAACCAGGGGCGGATTTGGGCCTAGGGCCACAGCCCTAGGCATAGCCCAAAATCTCTCTTATACCTACTTTGATTTTCGACGGACCAGTTAGTTTTCTCCTGGCCCTCGGCTTGGCGAGACCTAGCTGCAGTGCTGCTAAGGCCCATAAGAACTGTCGCAGCCCACTAAATCGGCTTGACCATGTGCCCCACGGCCTCTCTCGTGCATTTGCATATAGGGAAATCCCTATGCTCAAAAAAAAAATCTAGGGAAATCCCTGACCAAAAATCGCCGCACTCATCCTCTTGGTCTCAACTTTCCCCGCTCATGGCCTCCCAAATGCTCGCGGCGCCAGCGGGCGCCCTGGCGCGGTTGCGCGCACCTCGCAGCTCTCTCCGCGAATCTTGATTGCTGGCGAGTCGAAGATTCCTGGCCCTTGAAGATGATGGATGCTGGACCAGGGGTGAGCGGGACCGGGTGGCAAACTCGACAGTCGACCGCGAGGGGTGCGCGACCGTCTGAGGTAGGGCACGCGCTGCAGCAACGCGAGCGCGAGCGCGTGCAGTGGTGCGGTTGGGCGAGCAAGCGCGGGCCTGTGCGCAGCGAGTGCCAGCCGGCAGGGCGGCGCGCGTGTGGCCGTCCACATGCGCCCGTGAGAGTGCGGCCATCGGGGTGAGAGAGAGACAGCAAAGCAAACGAGCCAATAATCATTAATCAGGAGGCGTGCGGCAGGCTAAGTTTTGCAAAATAACACAATACTTTTGAATATTTGATTGATTATTCAACAAATCAATAAGCAGCTTTTCTCTCAAGTAACAATGTGTTCAGCAGCCCTAATCAGTTTTATCTCTAGTAACAATGTCTGAGATGTTTTTTTATGATGTTGTTTGAGATGTTTAGGCGCTTAGGTAGTGCCCTAGGCGTGAAGATTGGCCAGCTCCGCCACTAACGCGTACGACTCGAGGTCTCGAGTGGATAAGATTTGGTTCAGACCTTCCTGGGACAAGACGCTAGAGTTATGGGAATATTATTGGGTGTTATGTTGTTGAGCCTAGAGCTCTCATGGGCTACTTAGCAATGCGGGCCTGGACTGCTTGGCTCGTTTGGCTCGTGAGCCAGCTCGAGCTGGCTCGTTATCGTGACAAGCTAAAATTCTGGCTCAGCTCGTTAAAAAATGGATACGAGCCGAGCCGAGCCGAGCCACTAATAAGCCGAGTCGAGCGAGCTAGCGAGCCACGATTTTTTCGTCCAGCCTTAGGTTACTTTATGAGCATGATATGTCAAATTTCTTAATTTGTTTAAGATACATACACAATGAAGTGTCAGATATGCTTTGATTAAGTCATAATTGTCTAAAAACTGGACTTTACGAGCAATACAATCGAGAAAATCCAAGAACCCATGGCTGGTCTTGATTTTTTTCCTTGAAACGCCATGTTGGTTAGAAAACTGGCTAAACTATCATGTTAACGAACTGGTTAGTTAAGGACTATAAATAGACGAGGACGACCTCCATCATAATAGAATTAAGAGTAGATCATCACGGTAACATTAACAGCTGAACACATTTCTTGAACAATTTCAATAGTTAAACAACAAGCAAAAGGCCTACATTGTAATGTAGGCATGATATTTTTTTTTAATCTTTGCTGCAGATGGCACCTGAGGATGTAAGATGGGAAGGTGAGGAGCCCGATTTAAACCTTCTAAGTCATGGTGCTCCCGTTCATGGTGTTAAGAAGTCAACCAGTCGTGGTGGCCCCATGTTAGGTGCTGGAAGAGGTAGGGCCCCCTGAAAAACTCATTTAAGAAAGATTATCCACCTTCGCAAAACGGTGTTGCGAAGAAGGGTTCTGACTACATTGAAATTCTTCATACAGAGACACTCATAAAGGAGGTTTGTTCGGAAGGAACTCAGCTTATTGGTTTAGAACCATACCAAATTGTCTGTTTTATCATGACGGTCTGCCCATGTAGGTGGAGCGGGTTTTCAATGCTGGCAACCCTGAACCCCTTGAGATGGAGAGGGCTAAGAAAGTGCTAAAGGTAAACAGAGATGTGTGCCAATTATTATTGGGCTGCCCTTTCTCCTGAACTAACAGATGTTCTGGCAGGAGCATGAACAATCATTAATCGATGCAATTGCAAGGCTTGCTGAGGTGTCTGATGGTGAGGGTGGTAAGTGTAGTGCATAATTCCTCTTCCCTTAACGTTAATGACAAAATCCATATTTTCTATATTGTGAGTGCGCTCTTAGCTGTGTGCTTGGATGGAAATTTTTCTTGTCTGTGCTCCATGAGGATGAATCTAAGCTTTTTAGTCAACTCATGCAACACTTCTGAAAATTCCTGTGAATGTGATATGCCAAATGTGACTTGAGTTGATGTGCTCCCGTAAAGTATTTAATGTTGACTTCCCACATTGAATACAAACTTAACGGATGTTCGGTTTGATTTTCTCCCTTGAACTATTTTAACTGTTCTAATCTACCATCTATTGAGATTTTTCATTTTGTTTCTCCACGTACAAATTTTATTGGGTCAATAGAACACCATAGCTTATGTTAAAAAATACATAAAGTATCTTTCATGATTATTTTCATCAGTTAGGAGCATCTAATACTAAACTAACCTTTGCATGAAGAGGAATGATGAAAAAGTTCAAGTATTTTTCTAACATAGGATATCATGTCCTTTATCACTTCCCAAAATTTTAACTTAAAACTCAACTTGTTCGTGGAGAAAGGAAAAAAGGAAAATCACATAGATTAGACCAATTGAAATGGTATGGGGAGTTAATTCAGTTAAAAATTTTGTTCAGGTTCAAATGGACAAAATTTTAATTCAGTTAACACGTTTCTTCTTTTTTTACTTCTTTGGTTGTCGTTGTAGCAGATGACCATGCACGATCATTGGAGTACAACCGTGGGTGGAGGAATCAACATGGAGGACGATATGCAGATGACATGGCTAACGATGGCCTCATGTCTGAAGATGCAGATGCCATGTGAACCATTGCCACAATGTACACAATTCCCTGATTAGTTTTTTTGCCTGTTGTAAAAACCGGATGCTGATTTATTCTAGATTTAGCTCTAGGTACTTCTGATTGGTTCTAACAAATAAATCAGCTGTTAGTACTGCGACTGTAATTTTTGTGCTTTTGTAGTAGAATTGTACTCAGCTCATGCTTGACGCTGTAAATTTAGATTTGGAGCTAATTTTGTTCTGTAGTCTTCTGATAAGTAGCAGTGAAGATATTTTGGTTTCCTAGTCAATCAATTAAGATGAAAGGCCTTTCTTGTGAATGTTCTAGCAGGTATAGTTTGGCTACACTTCTGTTGACTCCGGGATTTATACCACCTCTCTCTCATCTATGTCATCTTTTCTTTTTTTAATCCCGGTGGCTGAGGGCGCATGTTTGTTCATGTTAGAGGTGAAATAACTTTTTCTTCTGCTTATTGTTCAATGCTCCTGGTTATTGCACGAATTTGTTCATGTTTCGTTTTCGTGAATACTTGGTGAACGTGAAACTGATCAATTGTATTTGTGCATATTCATAGCCCCCCTTCACTACTACGAAAAGGTTATCAGTGGTGGTTGAAATGCTATTTCAAGGGGTGGATGCGGTATACGTCCTTGCTTCTTGCAGTCAAATGCTATTTGCAGGGTGTCTGCCCCTGAAACACATTTCCAAGGGTGGGTCATGCCCTTACCCGCCCCTGCAAATGGATTTTCAGGGGTGGTTTAGGTCATGACCTGCCTCTGGAAATATCCATGCCACCAAAAAAATCACTGATTTGAATTTAAATTTTTTAAATATATTTTCCTCTATTTTAAAATTTTGTTTCCCGTCAATTTTGACCTATTAAGCTAGTGCGTGATCGAATGTCATAGTGGCCGACTTGGAGTATTTCATAAATATAAATGATTATGCATACCAAATTTAATTATATAAAAATATATCATTATATTTAATCATATGAAAATATATCATTACATTGCATATATTATTAAAGTGCGCATAGAATACATGGTTTCACCATGAACGCTACTAGAGCCGGTCCGGAGGTGCTGAGCGTCCCACTGACGAAGATGTATATTTTTTCAGTTGCCAATTCATGTTCAGGGTGAACAAAATGCCCCGTTACATGAATCACTTCATGCAAAATGAAACGGCATAAATCGGCGATTACATTGCGAAGTTGTTGCTCATGGAGTTGCTCCTCGTGTCTTCTTGGCTGAATCTGCAATTCAAAAATCCATAGAAAAATTAAGCCAAGTGTTAGATACATGCAAAAACAATATGCACATATGTATCTATCCCTAACAAAGAGTAGCCCCTTACACGTTTGGGATCAGTTGTATATCTCTCGAGCACCCTCATGTGCTTGCATATGTAGTACCCATAGTACACGAAACCTGCAGGTTGCTTGTGGCACGAGAAGTGTGTGCGTATACTTATTTCTTTTGTTTTGTCAGGGGATGAATTCCTCCTTTAAAAATGTAGTGCCTGTAAGCCCTATTTTAAAAAGAAAGAAATGAGAAATTAGTTTATATATGTATTTTTTTTAGAAGGTTTAGCATGATGTACATGTAGAAGATAAGAATTTTGCTAACATATTGAGGATGGATATGAATTTTGTGTATCTGCTTTTATCCCAATCAGTTGAGTCCAATACGAGCACTTTTTCAAGTTTTGGCTGTAGCATAAAAGCAATCCAGTGATTTCTGCAAAAATATTATATATGATTTCTTAAGAAGCTTATTCGAAGCAAGTGCATATTATAACAAATGATTGAAACAACACTTACTTGACGTAGTATGGTGCCCATATAACATCCTTGTCTTGCCATTGTTGCATCTGAAGCGATATGTAAGCCCCAACCCTCTTCAACATCTCTTTGTGTTCGTATATTTGTTTTGCTTGTTTCTCCTTGCGCGTTTCACACATCTGTAGCTGACCATGGTCATCCTTCCACCACATTGGCCCGAGATGCTTGGACTCGCAAATAGCTTGAGGGTCAAGAAACTTTGTTCCATCATATAAAATAAAATGTATCACAATTAAATAGATAGGCATATATAATACTGTAGACCATAGCATATAAGATATTAGTTTCGATGCTACACTTACATGCACCAGAGTCTAACCATTTCTATGCTTAGTTCTTTGAGGCGGAACATGTTTTGGATGTCTTCAAAATCGAACATGATATCAGTGATGCCTATATCTTTTGCTCCGAAAATATCCAGGTCGTGCTGAGCCCACATACTTCTGAGCCCAACTCTACATGCCCTTGTGTACCAACTATGCTCTATGCATCCTCTTCATGAAACTTGGAAACCCCGCAATCATAGAGTCAGGTAGAAATGGTTTACCATACTCAAAATTTGTCGGACAATCCGGTAAGTCTTGAATGTCATCGACCCTAACAACCAGATAGTGCTCTGAGTCAGTGCGAGGCTTGAAAAGCCTGGTCATCTGCTGGCACTAGAATTTGAATCATCCTTTGACTTAGCCTTTGACTCACGCTTCTTGTTTGTGGCATGCCATATATCTGCAATCTCTATCCCTTCCTTCTAGAAAGGCCGTATCACTCGCGGCATCAACAACTGCGGCGGTGGTGGTGATGCCGGAGCCGGTGGTGATGCTAGAGCCGGTGGCGTGCGCTCTCGTGGTGGTGATTGCGGAGCCAGTGGCGTATGGTCTTGTGGTGGTGATGGTAGAGCGTCTAGTGTATGCTCTAGTGCTGCCCCCTCTATTGTATGCTTTGGTGCTACCCCCTCTTGTTGTGCTGCCGATGATGAGGGATGCTCAATTAAAACTTGTGCTAGTGCATTACGATCTGGAGCTGCCGAAGTATGATATCTTGTTTATGCCATAGGATGGTACTGCCGAGGCATTCTCCAAGGTAATGCTTCCCATCTGCAGTGAGGATGTCTATCTCGTGACCCTCATAGCTTGATTTGAGCAGATGATTCACTTGTACGCATGAATATAGGGGCGGGATCGGATTTTCCTCAAATAAACCCCTAACCGGATCCACCTGGGCCTTGGCAACTTCCTTCGTCTTCCCAGCTCTGCCAACCGGATAGAGCAACAAGCAGGGGTTACTAACGGATATACAATCTAACAGGTTTGGTTGTGTTGTGGTAGTGGCGACACTGCACTGAGCACATGCCGTATTCGCTTGTCCTAGTACCGGAGGGGGCATGACCGCCATCTGTTGTTGCCCTACCTCTTGCGATGGGTTGAACCATAGTAGCCCCGACTACTGCTGCTCCGCAACTGTTGCCATGAAAAATTCTCTAAACTTATTTTCTAGTGCTTTTTGTGCCGCTTCTCTCATTTCTTCCTTTTAGCGGTCATGCCTCCTGTAGTTAGCGTAGTCCTTCTGGAACCCATCCTTGATGGTCAACTTAGAGAACACGCCTCTTATGCGGCTTCCATGCTCTTTGGTCCCAATAGCTGCACTGAGCACATCCTTTTCCCTATTTGGTTTAAAGTTGCCTTGTTTCTGACGCTCGGTAAGTTTAAACACCTTTTTTGCCACCGCTTTGGTCTCGGGTTGATCAAACATAGGCTTGGCATCCGCTATCTTAGGCTATCTTGCTTGAAGCCAGTACCAGCCACATTCATCCAAGCCTTTAAAAGGGTCGGGTTGCCCGCGGCCATTGCCACCACCGATCGACCTTCCTTTGGTATCCACCCGGGCCAAGGCGGACTTTATGCATGTTTCTCAGTGCTAGATCTCTATTTCTCTATCTTAGGGCTAGAGCTTCCACAGAGATCTTTTGCCGAACAAACTCTTCCCATTGTGCTGGAGTGATGTCCCCGTAATCTGCAAATGGCGTTCGTCCCTGCTGGATATACTTGGTATTTAGATCATTCTTCCACTGGCGGAAACTTTCACCCAACATCTTCCTAGAATAATGCTTTACTTTATCTTTAGTTCCTCTTGGCAAAATAAAAGTTTTGCTCAACAGTTGCCACATCGCTTCCTTCTTCCCCTCAGGAACCGTTAGCTAATCGGGGATCGTTGGATCCAAAACCACCTTTGTTCGGATTATAGAACCAATTATATTCCAAAACTTTGCACGCACCTCCATAGGCTCTATGGGCTCTCCTACCAGGTAATTGCATTAACCGTCCATTGGCCTTCAGGGTATTGGTTTCTTCCACGCTGACCCTGTTTCCTTTTGTTTTGGTTGCTACAGGTTGTACTTTTAGGTTCATGACCGGAGCTTTCGTTGTCCTCAAGTTCTTCCTCTGTTGGGCTTGGAGGTCGCCGTCAGCGTTTACTCCTTCCAGTCGGAGCCGCCTACTTGAATCATACGATTCGGCAAGTCATTACGCGTAGTCTATGAAAATGTATACTAAATGCTAGGTTGTAAGTAACCGTGTAGTCATTACCTGACTTGGATTCAGAACATAATCCGAATGAAACTCCGACCTTGAACGACTTTCTCTACGAGCAAAAGGATGTGGATCTATTGGATCGTGCCATTGTCCTCCTACCCAAGCCCCTTGTCCTACCTGAGGACCTTCGTCACCCCCAAAATCTTCTCCAACGTCGCCCTCATCGTCCCACGCCATTTGTGATGTAATTTGCTCGATTTCGTCGTCTTGTGGGGAAGATGATGACGGATGATCCATTTACAACTTCTACATTAGAGAGCCAAAGAAGATATATTTGAATAAATATTTGAATACATATTTGAAAAGAAACCTAATTGATTGCACATTTATAAATACAAATATAATTGAATGCACAAGTAAACAAATTTAGTTTGACACTCTTCAGTTCATTTTCAATACGCATCTCAACAAATTGAGTTTCTGAGATTGGTTGACTGTTTCTAAAACATTTGCATATGAAAATTGCACAGCCTCCTTGGACCCTCGCTGAGAAAGATAGAAGCACACCAAATCAGTTCTAAGATTTGGTGTCTCCCTTCTTTCTCAGAAGGGTCTAGGGGAGGACATCATTAGAGTGTCTCAGAAATTTGCTAACAATGAAATTATTTTAGAATTATATTAACACTCTTCTGTTTGTTCTTACTTCACAGACCTTGACCGTTCAAGGATAAGGGACTAATGTCTTTATGTGCTTCATCCAACATGTGCCTAGGAACATTAAAATCTTCCTAGCTCTCACATAAACCATCGAGAAGTAAAACTTCCATCAACAATGGTTGCTCAGCATCCGCTGCACCCGCGTCACAAAGAACAGAATGCACGTACTCCATAAATGACACATGATCAAAGACTTTGTTAAGTTGGTTCTGAAACAAAGACTTTATGCATGTATCATTTACTGAGTAGGTGGACTGTGTTCTTTCTGATAAGGGTTGTTGATGGAATGTTTACTTGTCTATGGTTTTAATGTGTGAGCCTGAAAGATTTTAATGTTCCTAAGGCTATGTTGGGAAGAAGCACAAAGTAGTCCCTTATATTACATCATTAGAGTGTCACAATAATTTATCATAATCCTATTGGGTTCAGAGTACACGTACATTTCTTGTTCACATAATTACAATGAAAATATACTCACACTCACTTATCAAATAAATTGAGAATGGATATGACTACAAAAATTAAAAATAACTAACCACATTCACATTTTCACATTTTCAACGTAGAAAATTGAATTTTACTAATTCACATTTTCACTATTCATAAAATCATATTCACATACACTATCCACATAATTGAATTCAAACTCACTAATTGAATTCACTAATTACCGCATTTGACATTCACATTCAAATTCACATTCAAATTATATTAACGTTTATATTAGTATTCACATTTCACATTCAACTTAAAATAAAACTAGTTTCACTACTAAAATGCTCGTATTCAGATATATGAAAATGAGAGCACATGTACATGAAATTTCTCTAATTCACTAATTCACCAAGTATTCACTAATTCTCTAATTCAAATGTACATGTAGTAACACATTCACTAATACACATTTTCAATAATTCACAATTTCACATTTTGAAAATAGAAAATTTATGTCGGTGTTTCGATCACCGGCTAGTAATTTGCGCCGCGCTTCTCGGTGGCTCGATGGCTAACAATCGAGGGCAAGGATGTAGACTGGTTCGGGCAAATGCCCTACGTCCAGTATGGGGTGGTTCGCTTCGTGTTCCTTACGTTCGAATGCTGGGTGCTTACAACGGGTGCTTGCAAGCGGTGTGCGTGTGTGAGGTTGCGTGAGAGTTTCTTTCTCCATGAGAGAAGGCCCAGCTCCGCCTTATACATGTGGTGGGCTAGGCTACATTGCGTGAGAGAGGGGGTGTCTTTCCCCTCGGGGTCGGTTGTCCTACATGTGTCTTGCCTTGGGCTCGTCTCTGCGGCTTCGCTTAAGTCAAGTCCTGTCCACTTGGTCCACGGTGCGGCCAAACGTGTCCTCAATCTTGTACGCCATCCCCGTGGCAGGGGATGGCGTCGTCGTCCTTGCAGCACGCCTCCCAGATGCGCCAGGGGTGGGCCTCTCATCGGGTCAGCAGGCTCCGCCCTCCCCTTCGTTAGTCGGGAGGTCGGGCACCTAGGCTCTGATGGCCTCCGGGTTCGTGGCGGGACCCGCTAGCTCGGCGTGCCTGCCTCCCCTACGCTTGAAGGCGGAGGGCGACCCAGTACGGTCCATCACATCGCGCTGATGGAGAGGGGGCGCGGTCGGCGTGAGCACCGTTCACGGCGTCATGATGGCCCGTTGGACTCGGGGCGCCCCACCGGTCCTCCGATCCATATGCGGCATCCCTACCCCGGCTGTCGGGGAAGGGGTGCACATGCACGTCTTGTCGAATCCCACAGAGTTAATGCGTCTTTGCGCCCTCCCAGTAAGCCCCGTGCCCGGGCTTCTCGTGTGGCGCTGGCTCATCCTCCTGGCCCCGCATGGCGCGGGGGGAGGGGGGGGAGCACACCACGTGGTCTGCGCTCAGCCGCTCCCGGACCGTGGCGCTTTCTTCTGTAGATGGGCCTGTCCTTGGCCACGTCCTGCTCTTCGCTGGGCCGGGCCACCTGGCGGTGCCTTGCTAATTCTCACTTAGGTCCCTAAGGACCGTGCTTTGGGGTACCTCTAATCCTTAACCCCGTCAATTTCACATTCAAATATAACATTCAAAATTCACTATTCAAATGGTACATGTATATTTTTTCACTATTTTTCACTAACTAACTAATTCACTAATTAATTCCAATGAAAAAAAGAAAAAAAATCAAGAACGCACCTGCCGAAGGAGGAAGGGCCGCCGGGGAGGGGAGGAAGGGCTGTCGGCGCTGGAAGGAGCGAGACCGGCGTGGGAGGAGCCAGCGCGGGGTTCAGGCCGGCGCAGGCATAGGAAGGCCGGAGCGGGACGAGGCCGGCGTGGGGAGGCAAGCGGGGCGCAGGACAAGGACGGCGCTGCGGGGGCCCGGCGGTGCGGGAGGAGGCCGGCGGGGCGTGGGATGAGGAGCTGGCGCATGGAAGTTGGCGATGGGGGGAGGCCAGAGGGGGGAGACGGCGGTGCAGGATGAGGCGGCGCGGGGAGGTGGCGTCGCAAGGAGGGGGTAGCATGGCGCGGGGAAGAGGCGGCATGGGGAGAAGGCCGACGCTAGGAGGGGAGGGGCACGGCGCGAGGAGGCGGCGGCGCAGGGTGAGCAAGGCAGCCGCAGCGTGAATATTCAAGGGTATCGTATTTCCACAATGAACGGAGGTACTGGCCTTCTAACTGGTTCGTCCAAGGACAAACAAGAGTAAAGTAGGCGAGGATAGAGAGGATTCCTATGGCTTAAGAGTTCTGGTAAAGAAAGGTTCAACCTCTACTTTCTTACTTCGGGAACCGGCTTACACCTGGTCTACCAAGCGTATCCGGCTATTAGCTCTACGACCAACCCGAATGTGGTGGACTACAAGGGACGGACAGGACTGTCACCACCTGCCGCCTATCCTGACAGATCGTGGAGAAGGGTAGCAAACAAAGGTAATTTCAATCCTAGACACCACGTCTACGCTATTGATTACTGCTTCTAGCCCTGACCAGACTCCATCTTAAGACTCAAGTCCTTAAGCTAGAAACAACCGCTCAAGAGCGGACAATGATCCCGCAAGCAAGTAAAGAATAGAACATACTTAACCAAGAGACTCACCACCATAGGAGATAATGAATACTTACTTCAAAAGGAGACTCACCACCATAGGAGATAACCAAGAGACTCACCACCATAGGAGATAACGAATACTCACCATAACCAAGAGACTCACCACCATAGGAGATAACGAATACTCACCACCATCCATCGAGGTACAAGGCCGGGGAAGAGGGCCGATAGGCCAGCACCTCCCCCGCACTACCCCTCACTCTGTCCCTATTTCCTAAGCACTACGGAGGTAGGGCTTCGCCTTGGAGTGGAGCTCTTTTCTTCTCTTGTTGTGTGTTGTGCGTAGTCTCCTGCAAACAGTGATTCACCAAAACTTGTGGAATGATTAGATATAAACTCCTATCTCTAAGTTGGTGCTTGTTATTCCACTATTTTCTACAGGAGTTGACGGTCAGATATGATACTTAAGGACCGTCAACAACACCCCCACACTTACTCCTTTGCTCGTCCTCGAGTAAAGGTTTGAGGACTAAGGTGGACCATCTCGTCAAGTGGTATGATGCCTGCATATGAGTTATTCGAAGCCTCATCCTTTACTTATGAACTTTGAAGTGTCTACCCATGCCAACTTGGGTGGTTGAGGAATGGAACCGATTAGAGTAAAGTCTTCCATACTTCACCTGCTCAGATAACTTGGGTTTTTGAAAAAATTTCAAAATAAACTTAGACTTGCTCCTCAAATGATTCTCTCAGATTGCTCAATGTGTATGGCTCCTTACCAAGGCATTGGATTGCCTCTTTTCATCCTACTTCTAAAAAGGGGTTTTGTGGAGCTTAGGGTATGGAATGAAAAGGAGGCATACTTGCATTGTATATGTTGTTGAGTCAAAAACCGGATCCGAGGAGCTTAGGGTTTTTTTTTGCTCTTTTCTCTTTTTTCTCTTATGCTTTTGAGCATGTACTTATTTCCTTTTTCTTCTATTTGCATAGCCCATATCTTTTTGCAAAGATGATTGGAGAGAGTCATAACACACATGGAGCATTTATTTGATAGATGGATGGCATGTTTTGCGTAACTTCCAGTGTAGAAGTCAGCATATGAAGGTGGTGTGTACGAGTTATTGATCATGAAAGCATGAAATTAATCTCACAAGGGTCACAAACAATTTTACAAAGCTCAATGCAAAGACATGTAGCATATGTATAAGGTTCAATGAGATCAACATATGGCTTTGGTAGGAATTTATTATCATTGAGTCAAGCTATTGATTTTGATTTTTTTGTTTGAAAGATAAATTTCCCAAGTACTTTGCAGATAGAAGCAAGATTCCTTTCATCATACCATATCTCATTCATCAACTACTTAGATGACATGCTTTCCCTATGATAGATTGTTCACAAGTAAAAGGAATATAAGCCAGGAATAAAGAATATGCAAGCTAACCATAAGAAAGGCATGTTCAACATGAGGAGATTGGCAAGGTTCATCGAGTTTTAATTTTAGTGATCATCATAAAATTCATTTAAAAGTCGAGAAATTAGGGAGTTACAGGGTAGTGTTGCACAAACAATCGTTGAAGACGGAGAAGAGGAAACTAAGGGGAGTCAGAGGCGGTTTGGTCGAACCAGAGGTTCGGCCATCCTTCTTTGGATCCAATCTGTCCTGTTGTTCAGTGTGATGGCTCATCCGATGTTGTGCATCATGTTGGGGAAGATCTCGAAATGAGTGGTTATTGAGTTTGAGAGCTCTCCCCCACACTTATTCTTGTACCTGTTTTTATTTCACAAAGGAAACAAAAGGTGGAAACAAAGACTCTATCGGTTTGAATACCGGGGAGTTCAAACCTTTATTAACTCAAGGCGCGTGAAGAGAGTGTGGTGCCTCAAAATTTATTATTATATTTATTTTTATTATTTTTTATATATATTTCTTTTGTCTGGGCACGATAGGTCACTTAAATATAACCTTAAGGAAAAAAACAAACTCAAACAGCTCAAAAAGCGTGAACCCCAACATGTTTGCCATTTGTTATTTCGTTATTTGTTTTCGAGAGACTCTTTTTTTGGAAAGGTTTATTATATATCTTTTATTATTTTTTTATGGAAAATTGGCAAGCTAGGTAACAAAGCAGAGAGAAAACCTGGAGAGAGGATGCACATGGGGTTTTGAATAATTACATGACAGGATCTTCCCCAGCTTAGACCAAAATGCTAAAGTTGTGAATGCTTGGTTCCTCGTGCATCTGTCTTCCCATGGGACCAAGGAGCGTTGCGTTAGCGTTGGAATTATTATGCACTCCTTCTTGGTTGTTTATTTGAGTCCCTTCAAAAGGTTAGTGGACAACAAGTACTCAAGGGATGCTTAAAGGATTTTGAAAGGATTTCATTATTGCCTTGAGATTAGTTGTTCACATCCATGCTTAAGGAAAATTCAAAGATTCAGTTTGCATGGATCCTAAAATACTTGCCATAATTTTATTTTGTCATCATTTGTTTTCGAGAGATCCTTTTATTTCAAAATGTTTTTTTATTGTTCACCAAATTTTTATCTTTTCAGGATAACTCAAACAAGGCTGAGATAAACTAGACGAACATGAACAAAGGAGCATTTCGGAATATACTCACGGTGAACCTTGTAAGGTAATCTGTGTCTCCCTTGCATGATGTGCAATTTGTTTGTTGAAGAGTGTTCTGAGCCTTGGTTTATCTCCAATGGGAATTGAACTTTAGGATTTGCCCATCAATTTTGAAACTTTTCCTTCAGGGGTTAATCCACAAAAGATATGCATCTAGAGTCTATGATTTGATTAACTCGGTGGTTCATTAACAAAACTCGACACCATGTCTAATTTGATTAAACAAGGCTATTTAATCTAAGCACCATTCTTAATTTAAAAATCATATGGATGCACCACGTGAATACACCCAAACCAGAGCGTACAAAAATAAACAAAGGAAGCATGGATTTTGATGATCGAGCTAAATTCACATGGAGACAAATATGAGTAAAGGTGTTGGTGAACTTTGAGTTACTCTTGCATACCTGAGTGTACTTAACGGCAGCGTATGTGGATGGATGTTTGAGATTGCTGCAATGGTGGTATGGCCATATGTGGTTGTCGATGACTCCCCTGGGCTGAAGTCGAGGAAGGCACACTATACCAACTCACGTGTGCAACATGGCTAGGCCACACACTCGGCTAGTGTGTAGGGACCATGGGCTTTGGTGGCATGATCTGTTGACACAATGCTATATGATGGGAGACACAAAATATGTCTCCTCTCGTGTATGTGAGCAAGTGCCAAACAGAGTGGAGCAGCAAAGGCCTGGGAAAGAAAAGGAGAATTTCTCTTGCTTGTATATGCACCGGAGCTGCTGGAGCAAAGCTATGCAAAGCCGGGTGTGGATGAAGATTAAGCAAAGGCTTGCAAGCATACGGGAGAGCAAGGCTGGGTGGAGCGAGGCGGCAAAATGGTATCTATCAAGGTGCGATGCCATGGCTTGTAGGCACTCTCATAATGCGGCCTTTGATCCATGTGGGGCATGCTGGCTCACTCTCACTCTCCTCTCTTCCTCTCTCTTTTTTTCTTTCTATTCCTTTTTTTATATTCCTTTTTCTCTCCTCTTCTTTTTTTCTTTGTCTCTCTCTTTTTTTTCTCATCGTCATTTTTTTTGTTTTCATCTCTCTTTTTTTCTTTTTTTTGTTTTCATCTCTCTCTTTTTTTCCTAAGCAAGCTAGAGCTGATCCTTTTTAAAACCAGGATACTCCTTGGACTTTCATGTGTGAGGACACTAAGAGTTAGGTTTGCGGTGCCAGTGTCTCCTTCAGGGTGTGTTCCATCACCAAAGAATACCAAGTGTACAGTTGAAGGAACTCCCATGTTCTTGAGTGTTGCATGTCCCTTGTTTTTTTTAATCTTAAACTGAAATGGTTAGCGACCAAAAATATCCGAAGGTACACAGTATCAGAAAAACATGTTATTGTTCAAGAGAAAGTTTATTTTATAGAATTATTATTTTTTAAAGATAATCCGGGCTATCTCCTGGCAGTGCTTTGTTAATGGTCACAAGCTCGACCATGGGGAACCTCTTCTTGCAACTATCATCGGTGATAATGTTCACCTATTACCACCAATTGAAGAGGTGCATTTGAATCTTTAGCTGCAAGGTTTGTGCCATAGTGCATCCACGAAATTTGCAATACTTACGATAAAAAAAGCATCCACAACCATCCTTATAAACATTTTGTAAGTAAGGATCAAAAGGTGATTGTGGTCCCCGTAGGAGCACGTGATACCAAGCGAGGCGGACTCTGGAGACACCTTATGCGAGCATGCTTCTTCAAAAGAGAAGCTTTCATGCTCATTTGTGGAATTCTTTCTCTCGGACTCGAGAGTCGTTTTCTCAAGAATGTCCATGGCACAAGGGTCCTCTTTATTAAGACATTCATCGAGGAAGATCAAGGTTGTTTCCTGACCTCCATCATGATCGAGGGTGATGGAGGTTGCTCAGTTCCACAAAAGATGAAGTTCTTTCGAGTTGTCTTCTTTGAGGCAGAGGATTCTACGCCTTTAAAAAGAACAGGTTCGGGTGGCATGAATGGAGATACACGCATCACCTTCTCAAGCGAGATTGGTTCGGAAAGAGGCTTCACCTTGGAATCTTTTAAGCAAGTGGTGGCGGAAGCGGATTCTCTAAGCTTTTCATCTAGGCTCCCTTGAGATGTACTGAGAAGTTCTTCTAATGGGTAGCCTAGTAGAAGATCGAAATCGATGAAGGGATAGATATGGACATCTAGGCGCACCTCAATTTTATCTATGATGATCGGTACGGCTGTTGTGATCCCACGACATTGAAAGATAAGTCTCGAGGGATTTGTGAAGAGTTTGTCAGTCGGGACTAGATGCATGTTGCCTAAGAGAGTTTCTGTTAGAAATTCAGACATGATACTAGCCTCGATAGTGGGGTCGTGAAGAGCTTCTACGACAATTCCCTTGATAGAACAAGGTATGTTCATGGAGGGTGAATGAATCCGAATTGCTTTGGAAGAGCATTTTACTTCCATTAACCATTCCTTTGGTGGTTCCATTCTGGGGAGAGCCTTCTCACGAAGATTGGTAGGATGAGAAAGAGGAGGTGTCGTAGCCTTCTTGTGCCAAGAGTAGTTTGAGGTGTTCCCCAAATCATCGAACTCGATAGGGAAATCCGAAGGATAGAATACTACTCCTTCCTCCGGTGCTCAAGGTTCGAGGGAAGGCTTAACAGACGAATCTATGGCTGGAGAAGGTACGGGGTTGGATTCGGCTGATGGGGACTCCTCGAAGCTTGACATGGATTTCTCCTGGAGGATTTTGGTTTCTAGGATGTGATCCAGGATTTTCTTTCCTTCAGCCGGGGTTTTGTATGCAAACAAACCTCCGGCGGCAATGTCAAGATCTAGAGCAGAGGTCATGTCTAAACCCGCGCAAAAGATACGCAAGGCCATTTCATCGGGTAAATGCATGCCTGGGCTACTTGTTAAAAGGCGTGAAAATCTAGCCCACGCTGCTCCTAGAGACTCCTTCTCTAATTGTTCAAATGCAAGAATATCACTCCAGTGAGAAGGTGTGAGGGATAAAGGAGAGAACGGGTGACAAAAGTCATCTCGGATCTTTCCCCAATCACCGTTCACATTTCCCACATTGTGGGTGTACCATTGCTCCGCCCTCTCTTTGAGAGAGAAAGGAAACAACTTCAACCTCAAGATTCCTGTGTCATGCCTAGGATAACCAGGCACATTCCTCGAATTCTCGCAAATGATCGTGGGGATCTTCATATTTGGCTCCAAAGAAGGGTTGTCCCGAACCAAGGCAATGCAACTTGGGTGAAGTTCAAAGCCAGAAGTTGTGGTAGGCTTAGAAGAGGGTTGTGGCTCTAAGAACTCACCCTGAATGGTTGAAAGGTATGGACAAGGATAACCTTCATGGTTAGCGGGGGTGAAGGTACAAGTTAGGAAAACCAAAAGGTACGAGGATGAACTGGGTAGCGGGGTTGAAGGTAGAGGTGAGAAAAACAAAGGATATGATTTTTTTTAGATAAAGATACGAGGACAAACTAGGATCGAAGGCAATACAGCAACCGTTCCCTAACAACAGCACCAAAAATGCTGGTTGATATTTCTTAACGTTCACAGAATAATCCACAAGCGCACGGAGATACCGCTATAGCACTTCACCCGTAAGTATTCAAAGGTATCGTATTTCCATGAGGAACGGAGGTACTAGCCTTCTAACTAGTTCGTCCAAGGACAAACAAGAGTAAAGTAGGCGAAGATAGAGAGGATTCCTATGGCTTAAGAGTTTCGGTAAAGAAAGGTTTAACCTCTACTTGCTTACTTCAGGCACCGGCTTACACCTGGTCTGCCAAGGGTATCCGGCTATTAGCTCTACGTCCAACCCGAACGTGGGGGACTTCAAGGGACGGACAGGGCTGTCACCACCTGCCGCCTACCCCGACAGACCATGGGGAAGGGTAGCAAACAAAGGTAACTTCAATCCTAGACACCACGTCTACGTTATCGATTACTGCTTCTAACCCTAGCCAGACTCTGCCTTAAGACTCAAGTCCTTAAGCTAGAAACAACCGCTCAAGAGCGGACAATGATCCCAAAAGCAAGTAAAGAACAAAACTTACTTAACCAAGAGACTGACCAAGCAGATCACGAATACTTACCTCGAAAGGAAGCATCCGTCGAGGTACAAGGCCGGGGAAGAGGGCAGACAGACCGGCACCTCCCCTGAACCACCCCTCACTCTCACCCTATTTTCTAAGCACTACGGAGGTAGGGCTTCACCTTGGATTGGAGCTCTTCTCTTCTCTTGTTGTGTGTTGAATGGGGGGCTCTCCTCCTCCTTATATAGTCCTCCAAGGTAGGTTTCTGGCGGGGTTATACATGGAAACCTTGGGAACTGCCTTGGGGAGAGCGCGGGGGATCTTTCCGCTAAAACTAAGCGAGACGGGAGGCTGTCCAGGTTCGGCCAACCCCCTGGGGGTTGGCCGACCCCTGGGTGCCGCCTCTCGTGCCGCCTTTTGTTCGGGACACTGCCAGGTGGGTCCCCAAGTGGGTAAAGGGTGGTTGGCGGTAAGTTTAGGTAGTTTTCTCCTGTTTGTGGACCCTTGAATCCGTGTGCCAGCCTCTGATTGGTCGGAGGTGTGTTTCTTGGCATTCTGGGTTGATATGCTTCGGGATGTGGGCCCTCCAATTCTTGTGCTCCCATAGAATGCTCTAAAATGTACCTTTTCCTTTGTTTGAGCCTGGTTTTCCTTCTTGTACCGGCGTTGTCTCCTGCAAATAGTGATTCACCAAAACTCGTGGAAGGATTAGATATAAACTCCTATCTCTAAGTTGGTGCTTGTTATTCCACTGTTTTCTGCAGGAGTTGACGGTCAGTTATGACACTTAAGGACCGTCAACAGGGGCCGGCAACGCGAGGAGGAGCGGCGGCAGGGAGAGAGCTCGAGGTGAAATTTTGGCAGCCTCCCCGCCTCCAGTTCAATATATAGAGAGGGCATTTGTAGGGGTGGGTGGGGGCATTACCCGCCCCTACAAATCGAATCTAGGGGCGGGTGATGCACCCATCCACCCCTGAAAATGATTTTCAAATTTATTCCGAATATTCAATTAAATCAAAAAGTATAGCAAAACATATCAGAAAAAAGTAAAATTTGTACACTAAGACTATTGGGTATATAATGGTTAAGAGTGTGGAAACCACAATATATGGCTCTCCACACTACTATCTCATACAACTCAAGGAATACTTCGAGGTTTCCACACTCTTAATCATTATATATATTGAAATATGCTTGGCATATTTTTCTTTATTCTATAGGTCTCAATAATCTTAGGGTAAAAGTTTCACCTTTTTTGGATGTGTTTTGCAATATTTTCTAATTTAATCTATTTTTAGAATAAATTTGAAAATTATTTGTAGGGGCGGGTGGGGCGGGTGATGCCCCACCCACCCCTACAAATCGATTTTCAGGAGCGGGTGATGCCCCTACCCGCCCGTACAAAATGGTTTCAAGGGGCGGGTGGTAGCATCGCCCGCCCCTACAAATGATTTTCTTCTTTTTTAGTTCTGTAATTTTATTTAAAATATAAAATATATCAAAACACATCAAAAAATGTGAAATTTGCACCCTAAGGCTACTGTGACTTATAGAACTAGCAAAAGAAATATGACAAACATATTTCAGTATATATAATTAGTTTTTTAGAGTGTGTGTGTGCTATTATGTGTTAGTTTGAGTGTGTTAAATACAAATAAACTAAGTTAAATTGAAATCTAACTTATCCTTATCCAGCTAAATCCAGGAAAACAACTATCATGCACGTGTAAATATAAAGAAAATCAAATATACTTCTCTCTCCTACATGGATATAGGAAATTCATCAGTAAGTAATGAGGATAAAACATAAAAATTCAGTCCAAGTGTCATTAATAGGTCTCATATATATAGTTCATTCAGAATACATGGATGCACGAGACATTAGACAAATTACATATTTAAGCGGTAACAATTCTCGATTCTCCGTCCTTGCGTGCTCATGGCTTGTCGTCTTTTCTTATGCTTGCTTCTATAATTCTCATCTTCTATGCTAGGTCTGTGAAGAGGTTCATTTCATCGTATTGATTATATTGTTCCAGATCATCGATACCATCAACTCCTATGATATCTTGTTTTCCAGGGACAACAACGTGCTTTGTCTTCTTTACGGGATCAGCTACGTGCGTTAACTGTGTGACCTGTGAAGCAAGTACCCATGGGTCGTCTTTGTAACCAACATTGTTGAGGTCAACAATCATGAGCCCATAGCCATCCACCTCAACACCTCTTGGGTGTTTAACCCAACGACACCGAAAGATCGGGACTTGTATATTGGAGCCATAGTGCAATTCTCATATATCATCTATGATGTCATAGTATGTGGTACTTTGTCCTGTTCTCTCATCTAAGGCCTCAATACGAATACCACTTCTCTGAGACACGGTCTTCTTATCCTTTATGGCAGTATTAAATAGATATCCATTAATATCATACCCTTGTCATGATGTCACCTGGCTAGATGGGCCCGTTGCCAATCTTTTGATCAATTGTTCTTCCACGGTCTCCCCATCTGGTAGATCCAGGTTCTTCAACCATGCAGTCAATCGATACTTGTGCTCTCTCATGATCCAATCATCCGAGCGGCCATTACTTTCTGCACGAATCATGCTCAAGTGTTCATTGACTAAAGATGTCATTATCGTGAGGTGCTGCAAGATGCTATAATATGCTTGTTGCACACATTTGAAATCCTTGTCGATGAAGGTTTTCCTCCCAACTGTGTCAACCCCTTCCAACCTCCCCAGAAAGCGTGGAATAGGCAAACCAATGCCTACTTTATCCTTTAGGTAACCTAGGCAACACTCGATGACTTTCTTAGGAGTAAAATGCACCAGAGGTCCATCAACTTGTAAGAGGGTGTCACTTAGGTCCATCAACTTCGAAATTACATTTCTAGGTCCAAAAACTTATAATTTGTGTCACTTAGGTCCACAAACTCTGAAAGTCCATTCCTAGGTCCATAAACTTGTAATTTGTGTCACCTCGTTCCATACCCCTCCACCTATCCTTCATGCACTGATACCGCACCAACATGAATCTACGCGGTGCCCGCACGCTGCTGGAGTTTCGCCAGAAGGGTCAAATTTAAGCCCCGATTTCGAATCAAGTGCATAGGGAGATGAGAGAGAGGAGGGATGAAAGACTTATATTGGAGGTTATTAACATGTATTAGGATTCAAAGTGGGGTTACGGACTGCTATCACTACTACAAAGCATAGATATTGTAACATACTATTGTAACACATAGACCAATATGTTACAAAGAAGTTTCATATTAACAAAAAACTAAGTGTTACAGCAAAGCTAGTAACACATAGCGTTTGGTTTGTAAAGTTGTGTTACAGATAAAAATTATAGTAACATAAAATTAATATTACACCTAAAGTGTTACAAAGATGGTAGTATGTTGTAACACATAACTGAAAGGTGTAAAACGTGTCATAGAGACATTTCTTATATAGTAACACAAAATAATGATACATCTATAGTGTTACAAGGAAACATTCATGTCTCACGCCGACTTTCTAGCTAATATCACAAGGGTAAACACATATGAAAACATCTTTTATTAATGATAAAGACTAGTTCCTACAAACCTTCATCAATGCGACCAACGCTTATAGAGCCTGTTATCCTGCATGCACTGGTATGTATCTATGCCTACTGCTGAACTAGCATGTGTAAGGGTATCTTTATTGATACTTGTTGCGAGTCAGCATGGATCTATTGTCTTACATTTTAATCAACTATTTAAATGTCAAAACCACATCAAATAAGCTTTTCAATTAAAAAAATTGTAGATCTTGTCGAACCCAATAATTTCCATATAAATTGTTTCTCTATTCGACTCTCTATGGATAGCTATAAATTTTCAAATAAGAATAGTCTCTGTGAAAAGTTATCCAGCGGGCATGGCTTATCTGTGGTAGGCTCCAATTTTACTAGCAGGATGAATAGTGATTTAACAACAGAGTAAAAATAGACAATTAACTATATGATAAGTTGTGAGAGTTAAATCTATCACCGATATATGATATATTAGTGCCTTTATTACTAAAATTTGAAAAGCTTTACCAAATTGTTGTATTTTAAAAATAGGTCATTATTTAAATTGATGTTTCCAAAGGATTATCTAATTAATATTGAGGGTATTGGTGAGTAAATAGTCCTACTCGTAAAACACCAAGCCACTAGTACTTTGCGACATTTTAATTTGGTTTCTTCAAAATAGTAACTGATGAGTGGGATTCCTACTTAGATTTCTAAAATAAAACTTGGGAGAAGTATGAGTTGAATGATATCTAGGTATGAATGTTTACATCACTCAAACTAGTCATATTTGTTATCTTCTGAATAAAGATAATATTTGTTATTGGTGAGACCATTCACCTACACACTTATATTTGAAATATTTTATTTAAATTTAACACTAACAGTTATGATTGAAGTTGTTCTGATCGGCCCTGAAAGTATTTATTTTTCATTCAATAGCGCTAAGACACACATCTTAATCTTGTCAGCACATATTATTTTTTAATTAAGTAAATACAATATGATAACACTATGACGGAAACTAAAAGAAATTTAAAATTGAGTAAAAGCTTATCAAATTGTTGCAACTGCTCTCGTTTCTCACGCATCCTAATAATCGCAATTTTGGCAACCGTCCTTCTCGACCCGCATCACATCGCGGCGCTTCAAACGTGCTGCGATCGCAGGATCAAATGAAATTGGCAGTTCTGCGGCCTCGTCTCTTTCTCCTCCCGTGCACCGGTCTGCAGCGCCGCCGCCGCCGCCGCAAATCCCGCGTGATTGGTCTACCGGTGAGGCCCTTTACACCTGCGACTCCTCCCACCGGCCAAATGGAAGCCCCAAGGTCCGGAGTGCCATCCCCAACCTGCGGATTGATGGACGGCCGCCTGGCTGCAGCCTTGCCTGCGGCTCCGCAAGCAACTGCGCGCGAGCCCGCGGCAGTGGCGCCTCAAGCGTCCTCGGCGGCGAGGCAGCCGCGGGCCTGGGGCTTGCTCGTCGCGGGGACGTCGCCTAGCCGACCTCGGTGGCACCTCCGGCAAGGTGCACAGGGCCGTCGCGGATGGGCCCTCTGGCGATTTCACAGGAGAGCGGAACAGCCTCCACGGCGGCCACAGCACCTCCTCTCCCTCCTACCGTCCCGGCCCCGTCCACCATGGCCTTCCAAAGCCCTGGCGAGGTCGACACAGATGATGGGCTCAACGTATTTGATGAAATGCCCCCAAGGTATACTGTACACCAAAACTGCTATTTTCTGACCTCTGCACGTTCAGCCATTGTATAATCATTTACTAGAATTGTTTGTGGCATGTGTTTGCATACAAGGACAGGTGAAAAATTAGAAATTATGGTTAGCTTGTGGTCCAAACTGTTTGTATGTTCCTATGTTCTTGGTGAAAAGGAGGGTATATTGTGCTTCAGGGAGGTCTCTCTATACTGAATGAGATAGAACAATTCTTGTATTCATTGTGTTTATGTACATGTGCATGGAGAAAATAGAAGAATATGGATTATTGGGAGACTGCAAAAGTAACTCCCCAATAGTCCTGAATTTGGTATTGGGATATCTCCCAATACTAGTTATTGGGAAGTGATTATTGGGAGACTGCTACATTCCTCATTGTTTGGCGGACGTAATATAATCATCAATGGTTGTGCTCCTACTTTCGAGTAATATAAGCTCTTGTGATTATTCTCCACCAGCTTTCAGAAATTAAGATGACCAGCTTTCAGAAATTAATCTTTGCATTTTCAGTTGTACCGTCCATTGTAGCATCTTGGTTCAGTTGTATTATCATTTTCACTTCTGGTCATGGCCTTTCTATCGTATAACTAGCTGTATGCCACAGATCAGCTCAGACCAGACATCATCTTCCATTATCAGAATGAATGCCCCCTACGCTGAGGTACTACCTGTCCCTCTTTTCTCCCTTTTTAGAAGGGTGGATTATCTGCTCATGATGGCTGGATTATGCGAACTAGTTATTACATTCAGTTAAATCTTAGACATGTGCTTCAGTTATACATGTTGTATTTACTCAATGTTTTTGCAGTTTTCGTAGAAACCTTTTTAGCCAAAATTTAAGTATCCCTTAAAATAGTTAGATCAAAAGGTTTTCTCCATACTGCCTGCTACATGACTATACAATTACCATTTTTGAGAAAAGATATTGCAGCCATTCCTTTCAATGCAGGGTTTATTTGATTTTGGGGGGGGCAGGGGGGGGGGGGGGGGGGGGGGGGCGGGAGTTCATATATGGTCATTACTGGAGAAGTAACAACCTTTGGTTGTACTGAGTATCAAACGAGAACACATAATGTAGTGGGTAGCACTGAAAACACATTATGTGAGAGTCTTACTCTCACATAATGACATAAGGGACATCTTTCAGGTGCGTCTCAGCAAAAGGTTACCTCGAATTTCGTCAGCCTTCCTTCAAATGACATGGTAAATATGAGTACCACTATTCTACTTTCTATCTGGTGCCATATGGAGATTGACGAACTCTGCTTATATGAAAAATGATAACATCCTGGTCGGTGAGGTGCTGTATTAAATTCGATATTGTTTCAAATTTCTTAATATATAATACAGTTGATCACGTGGTGATCATGCTAAAGGGGGGTATCAGTTGCTTGGCCTTCGAGTTGTGTATGATATAGTTAATTTTTTTAATATATAATATTACAACTAGCTTAATTTCTCTATGCAGTTTGAAATGATACATATTAAAGCTATATTTCTGAATGCAGGTTGAAATGATCAATGATTGAATTCTTATGTTTGGATGCATTCGAGAATGGATCAAGAAACAATGAATTTCAGAATTTCGGAATACTTGTACTTAATTTTTCATTCCAATACTTTGTACACTTCACTACAATGTACATTTGCTCTCTACAAGTATACTTTTATGTATACTATATACATTTGTTTCCATTCTACAATCAATGTACCTTCTTGTGATTATTGAAAATTATAGTTTGTGTGATTGTGCAAAATGTCATGTTTACTCCAAGAAAATAATTTCAACATTATATGCAATGTGTAATAATGATTTTTTTTTGAAAATTTTGGATGTGTTACAATAGGTAAAAGATGTGTTACGAACCATATGTTCCTTTTTCCAAATTATGTTCTCTATCACAATGTGGAAGTGTCACTAAAGCTAAAAAATATGTTACAAAAGATAAACGATGTAACACTTGAGAAGTGTTCCACTAGATCACTAATTGTGTTACAAAGTAGTACCACTTTTTGGGATACAAAGGAACACATGTATTTTGTTCTAATAGATTACACTACAGTAACATCGCATATAGGAAAACTAACAAGATGTGTTACTAGGAGACCTAGTATTGAGCTATTGTAACACAACTTGGTGTTACTAAAACCTTGTTGAGTAGGAGACCTAGTATTGAGCTATTGTAACACAACTTGGTGTTACTAAAACCTTGTTGAGTAGTAGTGTATTGGTGAGTTTTGGAGCTTAGATCTAGATATGACCTCGTAATATGGGTGGAAAGAAGGGGGTGATGGCTTGGGAAAGGTGGAGACTCAACAACATGTGTACCATGATAGGGGATATTATGTCCTCCGTGGCGCGGGTCGCCGGATATGGTGACGCCAGGTGTTGTGGCGAAAAACCTCGTGACGACGTTAGACTTAGGTCAACCCAGAGTGGTTCTCGGTGAGGGATTGAAAGATATTCATAGCGATTTTCGGGGCGATCTTTGTGGGCGCATATGTAGCCACACGACTGCTCATGGATAAAGTTCATGGACCTAAAAATGCACTTTCGGAGTTTATGGACCTAAGTGACACAAATTACAAGTTTATGGACCTAAAAATACACTTTCAGAGTTTATGAACCTATGTTTTCAAAGTTTATGGACCTAAGTGACACAAATTACAAGTTGATGGACCTATAAATGCATTTTTGGAGTTCGTGGACCTAAATGATACACCCTTAAGTTGGTGGACCTTTGGTGCATTTTACTATTTCCTTAGTACTGGATCCCTCTATCATGGACCCCTCAGGGTATGCACAATTCAGTGCGTACCGGTTTAGAATGGACATGAAATGCTCATATGTCCACATTTCGTGTAGGTAAAGTGGACTGAGTGCCCGTATTTGGTCTACCATGTGAATCATTAGGTGTTCTGTTATATAAAAAAATCCCGGAGGGAAGCACATCTCGAGTTGTGTCAAAGTCTCCCCAATAAATTCCTGGAGATCTTGCAATTCATCTTCGTCGATCACCTTTCAAGAAATCTTGTTGAAGAAGTAACACAACCAAGTAATTACCATCTTCACGTATACTGGCTTGATCACTTTGATTGTAATAGGATGGAATACCGTTAGCAACACATGACAATCGTGATAGTTATAGCCGCATAGCGAGAGGTCTTTCATCGAGACTAGTTTCCTTATGTTAGATGAGAAACTACTTGGGACTCTGATCCCCTATAAGCTCTCACACATTACCTTCTTCTCATCATGTGTCAAGTTGTAGCTAGCCAGGGGAAGTTCATATCTTCCATTCCCTTTATCCATGGGGTGAAGATCTTCTCTTATCATGGCTACCAGGTCTTGACCTGACTTCAAGGTATCCTTTGTCTTGGTTGATGTCTCCAGAAGGAACCCAATTGTGTTACCAAACACACTCTTCTTCATGTGCATACCATCAATTGTATGGCGAACCTCAAGATCCGCCCAATACAGCAAATACTTGTAGAAGATATGGACTGTTTCTTGAATGGTACGCCATCAATAGGTCCCTTATCTCCGTTTCTCTTCTTCCCATCTTTCGTCATCTTCCCATAGGTGACCTAGATGGTCCTGACCATTTCAAAAAAAATAGTGCCCATGTTTTACTGGAGCAAAATGTAATTCAGGCCTACCATCAAAAAATTGTAGAACTTCTTCGGTATCGATATCCTTCCACCAAGAAGCGCTTGTACCCAAGGTAAACTACCTTTCTAGAACCTTCCATGAAAGATGAAACAGTTTCATCCACGCAGGCCGTGCATCCCGTCCTACCTTTGGTCTGTCCCAAAAGGATAAACAAAGCCTGGTAATCATGGATTGTGATGAAGATAATGGCTCTTAGGTTAAAGGGCTGGTGTGTAAAACTATCAACAATATCGATACCCTCCTTCCATAGAGTTTCCATCCCTTGCATCTGAGGCTCAAGAAAAATATTTATATCGATGCCAGGATGTTTGGGGCCTTTATAAGGATAGATAGCGAAAGATACTTTCTCTTCTGGCACAACCATGTAGGTAGGTTGTACATCGTCAAGATCACTAGCCATGGGCTGTGAGTGCTCACCAAACGGATTCATTCCCTCGGTACTCAACGCAAACTGAACATTCCTCGGGTCCTTTCCAAATTACAGATAATACAGCTCATCGAACCTCTTCCACTAGCGAGCACCAGGTGGATGTCCAAGCTTTCCATTGCCCTTCTTGCGCTTATCTGAATCCCACCAGTGCATCAGTTCAGCATCCTTTGGGTTGGAGAAGAAACGCCTTAGTCGATCAGCAACTGGGAGGTACCACATAACCATGGCAGGAATTCTGCCTGCTTCTCAGAGATGCCTAAAGTAGTGTTTGCTGGCTCAACAGAGGCAACACTATTCATTGCACCGTTTCTCTTCCTTTTGTTCCCATCTGTTGGACCTTGATTGTGGCCACCACAACAACCGACATTGTTTTTCTATCAACTTGCAGACTATACAAGGCTTTGTCCAAGTCTTTGAAAGTATCCCTATGATACAAAATACAATGATTTGGGCATGCATGAATTCTTTCGACACCCATCGTGAACGGGCTGACAAGCTTCTTTGCTCGATATGTGTTGGCAGGCACTTTATTGGGCTTTGGAAGCAACCAAGCCAAGATACGCGGAGATCATTAAAACTACCGTCTGACCAACTGTGCTTAGCCTTTAGGGTCAACAGCTCAAGTATGAAACGAAGCACGGTCCAGTATTTCGGACATCCTTTTTATCACTCATGTATAGAAATGGCTTTGCAACATGATGCATTGGAGCGTCGTGCGTCCGCTCGGGTATCTGTACGCAATCATTTGAAGCGCACCAGACATTCCCTTGAGTTCCGCCCCGAAGAGCGCCTTGGACTTGTTATATAACATGGATATACCAAAACAGCTGGCGTGGTTGGCTAGGGGACCATCTTGGAGTATCCTAACATTCCAAGGGTACGAGATAAATGGGAACAAATTTTACACCAGTGCCCAAGATAAAAAGAGCACCAACCAAAATAGCGGTGTCTGTATGGATGCCACAGACAACAACGGTAAAAAGGAGACATATTATGGTTACATAGAGGAGATAGGGGAACTGGATTATGGACCCATTTTGAAGATACCTCTATTTCGGTGCCAATGGGTGAAGCTGACTGGAGGAGGGGTAACAAAAGATCATTACGGGATGATAATAGTGGACCTCAACAATCTTGGGTATAGAGACGAGCCATTCGTCCTAGCCCAGGATGTCGCTCAAGTTTTCTACATGAAGGACATGTCCAGCAAGCCAAAGAAGGGGATAAACAAGCAAACAGATGAGCCAAAGTGGCACATAGTTCTTTCAGGTAAAAGAAACATCGTTGGAGTCGAGGACAAGACAGATCTATCAGAGGATTATAATAAGTTTGTTGAGATTCCTCCTTTCGCAGTGAATGCTGATCCATGCATCCTATTAGCCAATGAGGATGCTCCATACTTGCACTGCGATCATAATCAAGGGACATATGTGAAGAGGAAGACAATTACCGTACCAGTAGATGCTGATCTTTTATGTATTAGAATCATTATGTATCATTTTATAAATATCTGATGAACAATTTGTATATTTCGATTATATGTACTTCAGGATTATTCGTTGTGTTTTATAAATTTCATAATTTTCTACTTAATTTTTATGTTTAAATATAATTTTTAGATATCTTTTGGATTAGTACTCAATTATCTAGAGTTATTTCATCAAACTTATACTAACACACACACACACACACTTTCTCTCTCTCTCTCTCACACACACACACACACTCTTCTCTATCTCTCTCTCACACACACACTCACACACACTCACACTCACACACACTTATTTTTTATTATAGTGACTAAAACAAGGCAAAAACTCATGGATTCCGTAAAAAGGCTTATTATTGGCAATAATGTTATGGCAAAACTCATTTTTAACGTTAATATGGTGACAAAACTCATTTCCTATCGAAAAGGAATAATTTCAAACATTTCATTTAGCTAATACATATTCGCATGGTCAAAATGAAAAATATAATGTGTATCAAGTTATGTATTTAATGGATCAAAACACATGAATATAAATTAAAGATTTTTCTTGTGCATATGAAATCTAAACAAAACGAAATACTTTGTTTGGTATTTTTTTGGACCCATAAATTATTTTTTACGCAATTAACAACTGTCAGCCCATTTAAAAAAAATAAATTAAAATGAAAACAATACAAAAAAACTGGAACAAGGCCCTATTTGTCTTGGGTGGTGGATCCACCCTGGACTAACTGTGGGCCAAAATTTCCTATGTCCCGGGTGGCGCCACGACCGAGGACTAAAGAACCTTTGGTCCCAGGTGGCGGCTACACCGGAACAAAAGGGTTGATCTTTAGTCCCGAACCTAGCCAACTCCCGAGACTAAATTTTCTTTAGTCCCGGGTCGTAGCTCCACCAGGGACTAAAAGTCGCCCCGCTATATATCCTGCCTCCCCTTCTCCCTTCTCCATTCTCGATCATGGCCGTCGTCGTCTCTACATCCGCCGCGCCGGTGCCTCCGCCACCTCCTCCGCCCCTGCACACGTCCGCGCCGATGCCTCTGCCTCATCCTCCTTGCCGTGTGCCTCCGCCAGCGCCTCCGTCAGGGCCTCCACCGCACCGCCACATCGCCGCCCCGGCGACCCCACGACCTCCTCCGCCGGCGTCCCCCATGCCCGAGCGCCCGCGCCGCCATCGCTGTCCTCGATCCGCGCCGTGCCCGAGCACCCACACGGCCGACTCGACGTCCCTCCGCACCCCGCGCGGCGGCGCGCCCCGGCCCTCTCGCCCGTCGTCTTGAGCGCCGCCGGCGCGGCGGCCGTTGATGATCCGATCCACCGCGACGCGTCCACATGCGCACCGCCCCCGGCCCGGCCTCCCTCATCCCCGTACGTGCCGTGCCTGTCGGTGTTTTACCGACGCCCACCGAGGGATACCCCCGAGGTGGTGAGTTTGGTTGGTTGGGTGTCGTCGAGATCAGGAACTTGAAGGTGCAAAGGAACACAGAGTTTTAGACAGGTTCGGGCCGCTGGGAGCATAATACCCTACGTCCTGTGTGGATTGTATTGCCTTTGATGGTGATGATTGTGATTGTCCCCGAGTGGGTGCCTGTCTGCCCTTATATAGTCCGGGGGACAGGTTTACATGAGAATCCTAGTCGGTTACAAGCCAAGGAGTCCTTCCCGACTACTTCTTGGGTAGTCTCTATCCGACAACGACTAGTCTAACTACCGTACGAGTAATCCTACTACATTACGAGTAGTTACATTAGACATGGGGCGTGGGCCATGTCCCACCCCAAATCCTAGATGAAGTGTGCCATGTGGCCAGTCCCGTGTGCCCGGGTCTGACAAGCCCCTGAGCTCTTCGTAGCCGAGTACTGCAGGCTTCCGAGTACTTCTGAAGGCGTCTTCGAGTTCTCTGCGAACCTCATCTTGAAGGTGTCTTCCGAGTACTTCCATGGCTGCATCAATGCTGTGAGGTGCTCATGGCCCCGAGTAGTTGTTTAGTCTTCTTTTTATATGGGGTGTGATTAAACTCGCACTCCATACGGAGTAGCTCCCGAGCCTTAGGTTGATTCGTAGAATCAGGCTGAGGGTCAATATAAACTTGAGTCTTCTGTCTAAGTCTTCCAACAGATTTGAAAAATAAATCATTGATGACACGTGTCCCGCAGCCCCCGAGCCTTGAATCCAAATCCCCAGGTTTTGGAATCTAGGATCCAAAGAGTCGTGGCTTGCAATATGGTAAAGATTTGATGGTAAACATGGGCAAATTGGTGTAGTAAATTTGAAAACCTCTCTTTTCGGGATGATTCCTTGAAAAGATAGTGAAACAAATAACATCCCTAACAAGCACCCGAAATTACCGCTCAAACCAAACTTAGTGTACAAGCCAATGACCAAATAAATCCTTTGGGTAATAAATGTAGCAAAACCTCTTATTTCGGAATAAAATCCCTAAAATAATGGTTAACAAACATACACCCAAGATAAATCTTAAAAAGCCTCTTGGTTCAGCTATTTGTCGAATAATCATGCGGTATCCAGCAGGGAAAATGTGTACTGCCTTTGAAAGCAATCTGAGAACTTTGCCACATCAAGCCCCCGAGGTAGGGGCATAAAAGTAGTCGATGTAGAAAAGGTGGCATTAGCCCCCGATCCCCAGCGTAGAGCAAGTAATGAAGCCATCTAGTCGGAAATGATCCTGACTAGGATTGTAGTCAAGACAAGTAGTCAAAGTAGTTGGACTGGTTTGGGACCAGTCGTAAACAAGTGAAATTCTTGTCGTGGGAGGAAGACCCCTTCAATAACATAGTGTACAAGTCAAAAACGAGTAATATATTACTGGAAAAATATGGGAGCGAGGCCCCTTTAGCGAACTTGCACATGATACCGGTCGTAAACCAGTAAAACAGAGTTGTACTTGAAGTATAAGCACCAAGGCCCTTCAGAAACCCAAAATACTAGTCATGCAATAGTAATTAGGTACTGGAAGTATGGGAGCAAGGCCCCTTCAGTAAACTTGCACGTAGTACCAGTCGTGAACCGGTAAAACGGAGTTGTACTGGAACAATCAACTTCTTGGCACCAATATATAATAGCCCTAGTTGAGTTAAGGATAAAACCGATGTAAATGTTCAATATTCCACGAGTTTGGTACCTTCTGGCTGTTCGACTGCTGCAGGCGATAAGATCCAAGGCCTGTAACCTTGTGCACAATGAAAGGTCCTTCCCATCGTGAATTGAGCTTGTGCAAGCCAGTATCATCGTGGATATGGCGAAGTACCATGTCTCCCACATTGAAAGAGCGTCGTTGGATGTTCCTGTCGTCGTAACGACTAACTCCTTGCAGGTAACGGGCCAACTACAATAGTGCATTGCATCTGACTTCCTCGGTTGAATCAAGTTCAAGTTGTCTTGCAGTGTCGGCCTCGCCTTCTTCAAACATCTCCAGTTGTGGAGACCTCCACATCACGTCAACTAGCAATATGGCCTCGGACCCATACACGAGAAAGAAAGGTGACTGGCCTGTGGCTTTGCTTGGTTGTGTGCGAAGCCCCCAGACTACTGATGAGATCTCATAGATCCACTTGCCGCCCTTTTTGTTGTTCTCGTCATAAAGTCTTTTCTTCAGTCCATCAAGAATCAAGCCGTTGGCACGCTCAACCTGGCCATTGGCTCGCGGATGAGCCACCAAAACATATCTGACTTCAATAGAGCTGCGTTCACAGAAATCCTAGAACTCATGCGAGTGGAAATTTGACCCCAAATCTGTGATAATTGTGTTGGGGAAACCAAAGCGGTGTAGGATATCGCAGATGAAAGTAACCACTCGATCAGTAGTGAGCATTGCGATAGGTTTATACTCAATCCACTTTGTAAACTTGTCGATGGCCACCAATACCTGTGTGAAACCTCCTGGCGTAGTTGTAAAGGGCTCAATCATGTCCAAGCCCCAGCATGCAAACGGCCATGAAGGTGGTATGGTTATCAAATTATGAGCCGGAACGTGATGTTATTTGCCAAAGAATTGGCAGTTGGTACACCGGCGAACGAGTGCTTCAGCATCTGCCAAAGCAGTCGGCTAGTAGAAACCAGAGCGAAATGCCTTGCCGACTAGTGTGCGAGACGCAACATGGTTCCCACACACGCCTTCGTGAATCTCTTGGAGTTTACCTTCCTCCGTGTTGACACACTTCATGAGTATGCCTAATGCTGATCCATGTTTATACAAATTGCCCCTGAATAGAACATACCCTCTGCTACGTCGTAGGATGCGAGTAGCCTCGGCTCTTTTTGGGTCAACGCCGGGGGGTAGTTTGTGCTCCTGGATGTAGTCGATCAAGGTCACCCTCCAGTCGACCTCGATCATCAAGACCTCTCGGTCGGGTTCTTTGGGACCCTGAGCGATGGAACTTGAGTCTGGTATCCTGATGGAAGGGTGATGCAACTCATGAACGAATACTCCCGGTGGGACGTTAGCACGATCAGAACCCAGTTTGGAGAGCGTCCGCGCCCACATTGTTGTCGTGAACCACATGATGAATCTCCAGCCTCGAGAACTTTTTCTCGAGCTTGCGTATTTCCATGACATAGGCATCCATGGTGTCCTCATTGATGTTCCACTCCTTATTGACTTGTTGAACCACCAGTAAGGAGTCGCCATAGACTAGTAATCGCTTGATGTCGAGGGAGATTGCCAGTGTAGGCCATGCAGCAGTGTCTCGTACTCATCCTCATTGTTGGAGACCTCGAATAGAATTTGAAACACATACTTGAGCTGTTCTCCTCTCGGACTGATGAAAAGTACTCCCGCACCACCACCACCGAGCTTGAGTGAATCATCAAAATACATGACCCAATGCTCCGGCTGGTTGGTTGGGGTTTCCACTTGGTTTTCTCGCCACTCAGCCATGAAATCGACTAGTGCTTGTGACTTGATGGTTGTCCGGGGCTTGAAGTTGAGTGTGAGGGCTCCCAGCTCCACCGCCCACTTTGAGATGCGCCCGGTAGCGACCCGATTGTGGACGATATCCACCAACGGGAAGTCGGAGACCACCAGGATGTTGTATGCATCGAAGTAGTGGCGAAGCTTCCTGGAAGTGATGAGGATACCGTAAAGAATTTTTTGAATCATCGGGTAACGAACCTTGGATTCAGAGAGGACTTCGCTGATGAAGTAAACCGGTCGCTGCACCCCGAAGACGTGGCCTTCTTCCTGTCGTTCCACCACTATCGCCGTGCTGACAATGTGAGTAGTCGCGGCGATGTAGAGCAGCAGGTTCTCGCCTGGTTGGGGAGGCGTCAAGATGGGTGGCGACTACAAGTGATGTTTGAGGTCTTGTAGCGCCTTGTTTGCTTCCTCGGTCCACTTAAACTTGTCGTGATGCTTGAGCAACTTGAAGAAGGGTAGTCCCCTTTCTCCAAGTTAGGAAATGAAGCGATTCAAAGCTGCCATGCAGCTGGTTAGCTTCTGGATGTCTTTGACAGTCTTTGGGGCATCCATGGCTATGATGGCATTGATCTTCTCTGGATTGGCTTCAATCCCGCGGTGGCTAACGATGAACCCGAGTAGTTTGCCCTGAGGGACGCCAAAGACGCACTTTGTCGGGTTGAGCTTCCATCAAAACCGTCGCAAGCTGTTGAAGGTCTCCTCGAGATCAGTGATGAGCTTGTCATGGGATCTGATCTTGATGACCACATCATCCACGTAAGCCTCAACGTTGCGGTGAAGTTGATCTGCGAGGCACAATTGGATGGCCCGTTGATAAGTGGCTCCTGCTTTCTTCAACCCAAAAAACATTTTAGTATAAGCGTATGCTCCAAAGGGGGTGATGAACGCCGTTTTGATCTGGTCTTCCTCCTTGAGAGCTATCTGATGATAGCCCGAGTAGCAGTCGAGGAAGGAGAGCAAAATGCAGCCAGCCGTGGAGTTGATGACTTGATCCATGCGTGGTAGCGCGAAGGGGTCCTTGATAGCCCGAGTAGCAGTCGAGGAAGGAGAGCAAAATGCAGCCAGCCGTGGAGTTGATGACTTGATCCATGCGTGGTAGCGCGAAGGGGTCCTTCGGGCAATTTTTATTGAGATCAGTATAATCCACACACATCCTCCATTCATTATTATTTTCTTTGAGTACAAGTACAGGGTTAGCTAGACACTCTGGGTGGTAAACTTCTTTAATAAAACTAGCCGCGAGTAGTTTTGCTAACTCTTTCTTGATAGCCTCCATTTTATCGGGGGCAAAACGACGCAATCGTTGCTTCTTCGAAGTGGCCTTAGGGTCGACTTTTAGGCAATGCTCGATCAACTCCTTGGGCACCCCTAGCATATACGCCGGTTTCCACGCGAATATGTCGCGGTTGGACCTAACAAAATTGACGAGCGCGCTTTCCTATTTGTCACCTAGGCCACCTCCAATAAGAGCCATCTTGGACGAGTCGCCTTCCTGCAGCTGGATGGTCTTGATGCCGATGTCATTGGGGTTAGGCTTAACCCTCGACTAGCTTGGCCGCTGGTTGGAGGTCTCCATCTCTGTGTTGGTCAACTTCAGCGCGGCCGTGAGTACTTCTGCAGATGGCTCTGGCACGCGTGAAGTCGATGCGTACTCGATCGCCTCCTGGTCGCAGTCGTACGACTTCTTCAGGTCACCACGGAGTGTGAGCACGATTGTCTAGCCCGGCATCTTGAGTAGTAGGTACACGTTGGGCACAGCCATGAATTTGGCTAGTGCCAGCCTGCCCAGAATGGCGTGGTACGGCGAGTCAAAATCTGCCACCTCGAACTTGATGTACTCGGTACATTAGTTGTCTTTGGTTCCGAAGGTGACTGGCAGGACCACTGATCCGAGTGGTGTAGCCACGTTGCCTGGGATGATCCCGTAGAAGGGAGCCTTGCTGGGGGTGAGCATTGTTGAAATGTCCAGTCCCATCTTCTTTAGGGTACTCGCGAAGAGTAGATTGAGTTCGCTTCCGCCGTCAATGAGTACTCGGTTAAGCTGCGAGCCCGCCATGACAGGATCTAGGACGAGCGAGAACTTTCCCGGCTCGGAGAAGCTGGTTCATTGATCCTCCCTGGAGAAGGAAATTGGGACCTCGCTGTATCTCAAGGGCCTTGTCATGGATGGTTCCACAAAGAGGATTTCGCGCAGGGTTAGTTTCTGCGCGCGCTTGGTGGGGAATCCACCGTCTCCACCGAAGATAACCTTGACGACGTTCTTTGGATCCTGGAAATCTTGGGGTCCCGACTTGTCACCTCCTTCTTCATCGTCCTCCTTGTCCTTTCGCTTTCCGACTTGATGGAGGGGTGGAGCGTTGAGTGATTTGCGGATGGTGACGCACTCAAAGAGCGTGTGACGTGACTTCGGGTGAATCGGGTATTGCTTGTGCAGGACTTGCTCGTATTCCGACTGGTGGTTCCCCGGCTTCTTGCCGCGCGGGTTGCGGTCGACAGTCGCGACTTCATGGTCTGGCTTGCGCTTTCGGGGGTTCCCCGAGTGGTTCCACTGGCTTTTGTCGAAGTGGCCGTTGCCGTTCCCTTGTTTGTCGTGGTTGCGCTTGGGGAAGCAGTCGTTTTCCTCGTCCTCCTGGTCAGCCCATCTTGCCATCATGTCCTGTAGCTCCACGGTGGTTGTTGGACGGTTGCGCCCGAAGTCGTGGTACGTGTTCTTCGAGAAGAGGCCGTGTTGGAAGCAGCGGATGACATCCTCATCGGTGATGTTGGCGATGGTGGCACGTGTTTCAAAGAAACACCGTGTGTAAGACCTCAGGGTCTCGTTCATCTCCGGCTTCACCTGGGACAAGTCGTGACGAGTGCCTACCCTGATCATGGACCCCTGGAAGTTGTCGATGAAGGCCCGCTTGAGGTCCTCCCACGAGTCGATGGAGTTTGGCTTGAGGCTTTCAAGCCACGTGAGGGGTGCAGGTTCTAGGGCCACTGGGAAGTAGAGTGCTTTCGTAGAGTTGGAGCCCCCTCAAACTTCAATAGCGACAGAATAGGAACGAAGCCACTGGCGTGGGTCCTGCTTACCGTCATATTTGGGGATTCCGAGTGGTTTGATGTCCTTGGGGTAAGACTTGTCGGTAATGGTCGTGGTGAAGGCGGGGAAGCGGTCACTGTCGTCGTGGTCGTAGTGCCTGCCAGTGCGGTCCTTCCTCCTCGCGTCAATGAAAAGCCGCGCGTCGCGGCCTTCATTGATCTTCTACCTGAGGTCGATCGTGGGGGCGTCCAAGAGGTTGGCCGTGACTGGATCTTGGCCGCGGTGCCTTACCCTACGCTGGTTGCGAGGGGGTTGTTGTACTTCTTGTTCATTGTTACAGCGCACAGATAGGTGGCCCTCATGGTGCTGGTGGTTGTCGTTCCTCCGACTCCCTTGGCCTCCTCCGGGAGTGCAACTGACCAGCGCGGTGTTCCCGTGTTGCTTAGACCTCGAGAGCTGGTTCCGAGTGGATGACACTGGATGTTGCCCATTGAATTGCACGAGCGCACGCTGGGTCAAGTACTGCAACCTTTGGATCTAGGCGTTAGATGGGAGTTGTTGGGCCAAGAGTGCTGCCTCTGCAATCGCGCCGATCGGGGTACGGTACTCGCGATCCGCGACTACTGCGAAGGCGTTGGTGAGATCCCTTGGTCCACGGGCATGGTTCTGCGCGTTGCACCGGCGTTGAGCGCGCTTGGCATTCTTTGCCCGTCGGATCCTCCGGTGTTCCTCGTCTTCATCTTGAGGAGCGTCTGCTGTGGGCTCATCGGCTGAGATGTCCGCGAGTTGTTGGTTGTTGTACTGGGTGCCCAGCTCATCTTCTTTCGTGTTGCGAAGGGAAGTCATGCTGACTTGTCGATCCGGCGAGTGGTTAGCCCTAAGGCCGTAGTCGAGTTGCTCTGTGCTACTCCCACCTTCTTCCGCGATGGGTGAGAGAGGTCTACCCTCTTGGAAGGGTAGTTCTTGCATGAAGGCCACAAGGTGAGATTCGTAGTCGATTAGTTCGGAGGGCTCAAAGCCCTTCCAGTACACGAAACGTCCGTGTGGCGTTGTTGTAATCGCTAAACCCAAATGGCTGCCCGACAAAAGTTCGGGGTGGCCATTGGGTTGCGACTGGTTTTGAAGGGCGGGGGCCGCCCGACGGGTGGTGGCTCCCTCGCCTCCGAGTCCTTTTCGGATCTGGTCTTTATAGATCGGGTTGAATCCGAGTCGAGTAGATCTGTTGCGGCTCGAGTTGAAGTCATTTTGAAAATGGACGTCGTTTCGATCTGCTGGGCCAGATCTAGAAGCGGCGTGTCATCGAGGTTGTCAATGAAATCGTCAAGATCACTGCTTGTGGTTGATGGAGTAGCCTCCACCTGCTTGGAGTTGGCTAGGTGGCTGTTGAAGCCACCCAAACCATTGGTGATGCAGATCCAAGAGCCGAAGATGAAAATCGTGCCCTCGTCGAGCACGACGCTAGTGAAGTTGAACAATGCCATCGAGTTCTCCGGAGGATCTTCGATGAGCTCCCCTACCTGGCGCGCCAGCTGTCGGTGTTTTACCACCACGCCCACCGAAGGATACCCCCGAGGTGGTGAGTTTGGTTGGTTGGGTGTCGCCGAGATCAGAAACTCGAAGGTGTAAACGAACACAGGGTTTTAGACAGGTTCGGGCCGCTGGGAGCGTAATACCCTACATCCTGTGTGGATTGTATTGCCTTTGATGGTGATGATTGTGATTGTCCCCGAGGGGGTTCCTGTCCAACTTTATATAGTCCGGGGCACAGGTTTACATGAGAATCCTAGTCGGGTACAAGCCAAGGAGTCCTACCCAACTACTTCTTGGGTAGTCTCTATCCGACTCCGACTAGTCTAACTACCGTACGAGTAATCCTACTGCATTATGAGTAGTTACATGGGACATGGGGTGTGGGCCATGTCCCACCCCGAATCCTAGGTGAAGTGTGCCACGTGGCCCATCCCGTGTGCCCGGGTCTGACAGTGCCGTTGCCGGTAGTGTGTGTGTTGTGTGTGCGTGCATGGTGTGTGTGTCGGTGTGTGAGTGGGCCCATGCGGGCCGCGTGTGTGAGTGGGCCATGTGTGTGTGAGTTCTGTATGTGTTTTTTTAAAAAATTGAGGTGTGTGTATGGTGTGTGTATATAGGCATGGTGTGTGGGTATGCATGTGTGTGTATGATCTGTGCAGTGTATGTGTATGCAAATTTAACTAACTAGGAAATTTTCATTTATGTAGTCCCTCGCGCGCCAACATCGATGTCCGATCCTCGCCACCACTAGCGCCTTGCCGCCCGTGCTCGGTCGTGCCGACGTCCGATCCACACCGGCACCCCCGCCTTCATCCCCTGATCGGCCTCACGCGCCGACATCTCTACCGAAATGTACAATTCTAGAAAATTTCTAGATATTTGTATATTGAAAATTTAGTGACTTTAGTGACTAGACATAGTTCTTGAAAATTTCATGTATATTGCATAGTGACTTTAATGACTAGAAAAAATTCTAGAAATTTGTATATTTGCTTTAATAACTAGAAAAGTTTCTAGAAAATTTGTATAGTGACTATTGTGACTCGATTAATTTGTAGAAAATTGATAGTGACGTCAGTGACTAGATTAAATTCTTGAAAATTTTATGTATATTTACTTTATTGTATATTTCTAGAAATTTCATTTATAAGTAACACTGAAGTCTATTGTTACTTATGTATAGGTCCTTGAAAAACAGAAGGACCACTGGGATGCATTTGCAGCATATAAGAGTTTGGAGCTTGGTATTCAGTGGGTGCAAAGGAACAAAGAAAATGCATCAAAGAAAAAATATCACCACACTCTAGGGCAAGGTGGCTACAAGGTCGCGATCCCGAAATAGGAGAAGATGGAGCAAGATTTGCTTGCTAGAGGTATCACACCTGCAACCATCAACTGGCATGAATGTTCAAGGAACTGATTTTATGGTCATGGAGGAACCTTGAACCTAGAGAATGGCGAGTGCATTTTTGGCGAAAGAATTCAGCGAGCAGCCATTAGACAGGAGGTCATAGAAGCAGTTGCCCTGATAGAGAAAAGGCATGAGGCAAAGGCATGATTCCGTGGAAATATGGGTTCAGCCAGTACATCGACTCTTACAGAAGCCGACAAAGAAGGAAGAACGAGGAGCAAGCACGCTTGGGAAGGCTCGAAGAACAGTTGTTGTCTAACGATGCCAGAATGGCGGATGAAGTGAAACGACAAGTTGCCATAGCAATGAGTCAGCAGCAACAATCACAACCAGCTTCGGTGCCTAATGTCAATGAAGCTAATGTGTCTCAGCGAAGAAGCAGCTGCGCTTCCATGGAGCTCCATGTCGATAACGTAGTTGGAATCAATCAGCATCGCTATCTTGTGGATGATATCACTCAACGGACACCTTGTGCGCTGCAAAGTAAACACAAGGGCATAATCTTCATGGTTGGCTACGGTACTGTTGTGCCAATCCATCCAGGAGACATCTACCATGGACAACAAATTTCTGTTGGATACGCTAAAGTAGGTGTGGAGGAGGTGTGCCAGGATTTTGAGACGCTCAAGTTCGACATTCTTGGAGGTGATGGGGAGACGACACTAGCATAGGCCATTCATGGTTGGATCCTGTGGGAGAAGCGCAACATTCTCCTTAAGCCTACTGATCAGGCATCAAGGCCAACATCTCCGCAACCTCCTCCAAGGGCACGCAGCATGAGTCCACCGTCTTCGCCACCTGCACCACAACATTCTCCTTCAAGGGCACCTACCATGAGTCCACGGCCACCTGCTTCATCTCCTTGGCAGCCGACTTCTCCTCAGTCACCTCCTCCTAGGCAGCGGTCTCCTCCTTCACCTCATCCGCCGCCAGCAAAGAAGAAAAACCAACTGCCAAAGAAGCAATCATCAGTTAAAGAGCCTCCGAAGAAGAGGGAGCAGCCGAAGAAGAAAGCTAAGGAGCCTGCTAAGCTACCATGGGAGAAAACTTATGAGGAATGCTATGAGGAAGCTAAGAAAGCAGTTAACGAGCACTTCAAACTGAAGAAGCCAGAGAAGAAGGTACCCTTAAATCCAGAAATTCAGCCTTTGTCTTAAAAATGACTGATGCAAATAGGAGGAAATTCATTCCACCATCAGACTACGACCGCTCAATTACCAAGTCATACGAGAAGACGAAGAAGAAATCTGCTAGGTCGTCTGATGTTCCACAGCTCGGAGCCCAAAAGAAGCAATCAATTGAACCGCTAGTCGCGCTACCAACAGAACAACAAGGGCTAATTGCTTTTCTGGGCACCTCTAGTCTCTCGGCGGCTCACGTTGCAGAGCGTGATGAAACTGAAACACATCCCGGAGTTGCTAGATGGAAATATGAGTTTCGCAAGAGCCTTGTTCCCCCAAAAGTCGTGCCTGTGCTTCCAACAAAAATGCGCAGGCTACATGATTACTACATGCTCACATCTAGTCGTAACGACTGCATGCTGGGTGTACGGATTAAAGATGAAGATTACTTTCATGGCGAGGATGTGATGTGGTTGTATTTCAAAGAATTATACCAACTATACCATCAAGACGTCCTTGACATCAGTTCCATCAGCACCTAGCTTCTGTAAGTGGTGTTCTTCAATTTTCATTTACATAATTAGCGAATCTTATTACATGTCCTCAATCTATAGATTCCTTGTTTCTTGTGTATCATGTAGAATGGAGATTCAAACTTGCAGGAAGAATGACTACTTTCACTTGGGCTTCATCGACCCAGTGGTTGTGAATTGCGTTACTCTAAAGGACAACCCTCAAGAAATGTTTCATAACTTATACAAGTTCTTATACAAGTTCTTATCTATTCAGCATTACAAGCAGGATATAGTGTTTCCTTACAACTTTCAGTGAGTGTTTTCTGCCGTGTAACTCTTTTACTTTCGTATAAGTAAATTTTTCTAACCCTAACAAAAAAGTGGCTATGTATAATCTTGCAGAAATCATTGGATACTAATTAACTTAATTCCTGACATGCGCGTAGCGATTGTTATGGACTTATTGAAGAAAAAGCCAGAACTTTACCAAGACATGACTGACTTGTTGAAAAGATAATTACTAATTGTGAGAATTTATTACATGTGCGTAGTGATAAATATATTTATTCATTCTCGGTCATGCACAGGGTTTGGGAAAAGTTTAAGTAAAAAAGAACCGCGTAATTTCACAAGCGAACTTAGATTGAAGACAGACTTTTCGGTACATACTGAATGCTGCTTTGCACATTTCATTTGTTTCATTATATATTCATATGGATACCTGATGACTTCTTTTGTCTTAAAGTGTTTGAGGCAGGCACGAGATAATAATTTATGTGCATACTATGTTTGCGAGAACATTCACACTCTTGTAGGTCCTTACAAAACATATACTTCTTGGGAAGCGGAAGTAAGTAATAAACAACATTTTGCAATGTTTCAACTAATTTTAAAAATTATCATAATTAGTATTTTTTTACTTTTTTATAGATCCATAGGATGCGGAATCAGCTCCTTCCACAAGAAAGAGTTTTGGCGATTCAAGAAGCCATGGAAGGATTTATTTATGAGCAAGTTGTCAAACCAGAAGTAGTAAATATAGCATAGATGTCATATAAAACTTTGTTGCATTTTGTATGTATATATCTGTGCATGTTTTACTTTGTTGCACTTTAGTGGTGAATCCCACTTGCTATGTATATGTGTATATATATCGGTGGATTTCATACTCAGCTCGAACAAGCGCGTGTAGGAAGGTACAGTAATACTATAAAATACTACGTAATTTCGAATATGAAAATATAACTGAAATAAAAAAAGAAATAAATGGAAAGGAACACAGAAAAAATAGAAAAAACCTTTAGTCCCGATTGGTAACACCAATCGGGACTAAAGGGGTCCTTGCCTCGCCGCGGCTGGGAGCCTCTTTAGTCCCGGTTACCAAAGTTGTCAAACCAGATGGTGAATTCCACTATGATAGACACATTTTTGATAGAAGTAGTAAATATAGCATAGATGTCATATAAAACTTTGTTGCACTTTGTATGTATATATCTCTGCATGTTTTACTTTGTTGCACTTTAGTGGTGAATCCCACTTGCTATGTATATGTGTATATATATCAATGGATTTCATACTCAGCTCGAACAAGCGCGTGTAGGAAGGTACAGTAATACTATAAAATACTACGTAATTTTGAATATGAAAATATAACTGAAATAAAAAAAAGAAATAAATGGAAAGGAACACAGAAAAAATAAAAAAAACCTTTAGTCCGGGTTGGCAACACCAATCGGGACCAAAGGGGGTCCCTGCCTCGCCGCGGCTGGGAGGCATCATAGTAGAATTCACCGTCTGGTTTGACAACTTTGGTAACCGGGACTAAAGACCTGGGCCTTTAGTCCCGAACTGGCGGTCCCGGTTGGAAAATCGGGACAACAGAGGTTTCCCAACTGGTACTAGCGAGCCTTTATGTACTAGTGACTTTAACTAGAGTTTAAGTTAAACTTTAGAAAATAGGCTCACAACCAATTTATTGGAACGACTTGTAGCCAAAAATTATACACACTTCATTCGGAGATAAACTTACTGATGATCCAAAAATTAAAAGATGGATAAATCGTTCAGATGGCAGTAAATAAAGTCCTGAAATTGATTGTGGGCCATCAGAATTGGCATAGCATTGGAACAACGGTCATATGGCCACAAATCTCCACATGAACATAATTTTGCAATCCACACCACCAGTCACATGAAGAGGTTGATAACAGCAGAATAATCCTTGCAAACTCACATGAAGTATAAACGAAAGAACAGTCAGGTTTTCCAGCTGGACGGCCTATTACGGCCAAAGAATCCGAAGAGCCATTGTCGCCGCTGGTTGACCTAATCCTGTAACCTTGACTACACATACCACTTATTTGATTATATCTAGGGTACAACTGAACAATCATCACTATGCTTCTTTGAAACCACTACATACAAAAAGTTACTCTACTTATGAAATAGTTTTGACAAGGCTGTAATTTACTAACTTTACTTTTTACAAATGACTGTCTAATGATCATTTTTTGGTCACCCAAAATCGTAGGAGTTAATGAATATTCCTGAAGCTTTTGTTTAGTATTAGGCTTTTTATACTGTCCTCTGATACCACAGCACACCAGTCACTAGCGTGCATCCAATATAGCATCGTACAGATGCAGCCTATAGGATTAAAGTAACACACAGTAAAATAAGAGATAGAGAGAGCGTAGTGCACACTTTGTTGTCCTGCACGTTATTGGCCGCTGCTCTCCGCTCGCCTGTTCAGCCTTGCATTTCACGTGCTCTCTTGCTCACCCGGCCCGTATGCGCAGACAGATGAAAATGATCCTCAGTCACTACACCTGCACGCATGAGGCCGGCTGACCTCAAGTTGCAAGTAGCACTGCAGCAGGCAGCAGCCCCGCACACAGAGCAGCAAGCTATGCGCTCGGGCCTCTTGGGCCAAGGAAGGATGGACGACTTGAGTATTGCGCCTATCTCATATCGGGTTTATTAAAGAGTGCTAGCTCCCCTCGCCGGAGAGCGTTTCAAGTCCTTTTGTCTCATCCGCATGGCGCCACGTGCGCACGGGAGTGCTCTGAGCGCTGTGAGCGGAGAGTATACGAGGGTGCAGCAACTTGCCTCTGCAGTGCAGCGTGTGCTCTCCAAGCGCAAGCGAGTCGTTGCGGTAGCTGACGTGTCTCGATTTGTATGCAATGCACGTACTCAAACTAGAAAAATTTGTATTTCACAACTAATTATCCAAATCAAATTCTGATTACACCATAATGATCCTTACGTTAAGATCTTCAAAATTAGATCACACTTGCCTATGTTTGAAAAATATTTTTTAAAATATTTTTTATTCTAAATATTTTTCTAGAATTTTTTTTATTCTTAGAACATTTTATTTTATTTTTGGAGTACTTTGTTTTATCGTCAAACAATCTCCCTATGATGAACATTGTTACATCTATTTAGCCATTTTATAACCTAAGCATCAGTGAAACTCTCTTTTGTATACCACATAACTGCAAACTGTGTTATCTCCATCTTCCTTTAATATCTCAGTACTCCACACTTATTTGTATGAGTATTCTGAGTTACATGCTAAAATGTTTGGTAGCTATTAATGCTGATTGTCAAATGTAATATATGGTTTTGCAGCACTTAAGAGCTGCAGATGCCATTCAGTTAACAATATTAATGCTATTAAAATATTTGGATGGAATATTATCATAAATTTACCATTCACAACATTTATTTTAATATTCCTTCAATTACACCATACTCATATTGGTATGGACACTACATGCAACTTATGATCGGACGCGCGCGCGTTATGTTCTAGTAAGCTAAAAACGAGGTGAATATGGGTCTCTCCCCGATGAGATCAGATCGAATCCCACAAATATGAGCGAGGTACACCCCCACCTTTTTCCTCTCCCATTCCCGGATATCGTACTGGTTTCCGTCCTGTTTCCGTACAGTAAAAGTATGGATCAAATATAGAAAAATAGATGGATAGAACAAAAAATTTGCATCCCTATAGGAGTGTTACCGAAGCTTTTGTTAAGTATTAAGATTTTTTCATTATTTTCTGATGAAGATGACTTAAAATACCAAAGATGACTTAAAAATGGACGGATGGAAACATAAAATGTGCAGATAGCGAATGAATGAAATGTTCTGTATTTAGATCTTTCACATAATAAAAAGTTCACAAATCTTCCAAAACTGTTTTTGGAGATGATTCAATGCATCAAGATGCTACTTTATACTAGCTGCCGGACCAGATACTTGTGGAATATATAACTTTCTCCCATCGTTCTCAATTGTGCTCCTTCAAATGAAACAAGGGACTGTGACGGAGGTATGCTATAAGGGAGAGGCAAATTGGGCCGTGTAAGAGTAGGAGGCGGCAAACCTATGCCTTCTGCCATGCATCGGAGCAATAGCGCCCATCGCCGTCACACATGCCGCAAAGAAAGAGAGCAGAGGATCTGAGAGGTGACAAAGTGGAGAGAAGATGGCTTGGGGCAGGGGTAAAATGATCTTTTCACGCCTCCAACCATACTGGACGGCCACAACTTATTAGCAAAAATAGTATAAAGTAACGAAATATTCTAAAACTGGCATTTGAAGGAGTGCCATCAGAACGATGGCAAAACGTTAAATATCCTAATACCGGTAGGGCAACTGTCATGTGGAACTACTGAATACAGGTTCATATTAGACTATATTGTTATGCATAATTCAATATTTAGTCCAACTGTGACCATACATAATGAACTAGTTCAAGAAATATACATAAAAAATAATTCCAGACATCTATATTCCAATACCAAAATAAAAGTCTACTACCACTCAAGGGCAATGGTTAATCTTTGCACCTCATTATATTGTAACCAAAGTTGGTGCTATTATTGTTTTTAAAATTCATAGTCCTCCTGTACGGCTGTTCCTAGAAAAGCCGCCTCGTTTCTAGGCAAATAAAACACTAGCTTCTTAGAACATTAAAGCACCTCTCGGTCGTGCTTCTTGTTCTTGAGAGATGTGTTCATCGTTTGTATCCTTTTATTTTTATGACTTAGTTATGTGTGTTCCTGACTTCAATAAACTTTTACCATTGTCCTTGTGGTTCAGTGCATATATACAATTTTCTATGACCCTAAAATATTTCTTAGAATCATGTTTAAATATGTAGATGCTATAATCATCATTATTCAAAAAAGTCCGTTTTTAATCCTGATCGCCCAATTTTGAACTACAAAACCAGACATCCTGTCCAAAGAGGTATCAAAACTGTGCAAATTACTCCCAAGCCAAAACCACACCGGTTTTGGTCCAAATCACCGTCCGACGTGGTGACACTTGCCGCGTCAGCACCCCCTGGGCCCTCTCGTGCTCTCACTCCCCCTCATGTGTTGGCGGCGGTGGCGCTGTACCCGCCGCATCTCCTCGCAGCGGCGTCACTGCCTTTGCCCGTCACCATCTCCGGCCTCGACGCCACGGTCCCGCGCAAGGCGCGCAGCCTCCCCCGCCTCCGTGCCCAGCCGAGCTCCTGGTGGACCTTCGAGCTCCCCGTCCCCGCGCCGGAGGAGGCAAAGAGCCTAGCCCCAACAGCGTCGGCGTCCACGAATCCAACGGAGGAGGCGAGGCCTCCCTGTCCCCAGCGCCCGCACATTTGCCAGGCCCCGCCCCCCCGACTCCATACCCCCGTTCCAGCCATGGAGAGGCTGGCGAAGAGGGCAAGGCGGTGCCTGCAGTGCGAAGCGGCCACCAGATGAGCGGAGGAGCCTGCGCGCGGTGGCGGGGGAGGGCGGGGTCGGGAGGAGCGGGTGCGCCGGGGAGGGGGGCAGGCCGAGGCGGAGCGCGAGGGCGAGCGGGAGCGCCGGGGAGGATGCAGCGGCGTCGCTGGGCGGCGCGAGGAGCGCGAGGATGCACAGCAGAGCGCGTCCTCCGGCAGGTCCTCCAGCGCCGTGCCCGCCGGCATGATCTTGAGCCCTTCCTGCAGCAGCCGTAGGTACGCGTCGCGGTCCCTGAACCAGCTGCCGATGATGGAGCGCACCGTGGAGTCCGCGACATGCCCCGATACCCCCTCGCTCGGGTTCACCGCCTCGGACGTGGCGGCGGCGGTCGCCCCGACGTCGCGGAGGAGGCGCGCGACCTCATCGTCGCAGACGGCAGGGAAGGACTGGACGCGGCGGGCGCTGTGGAGCTCCAGCGCGCAGAATCTGCGGAGCGGGCGCCACCCCTAGCCGAAGGGCACGAAGATGATGCCGTCGGCGCCCGGCGCACGGTGCGGGAGCGTGCCGGCGAGGTGGTGCTGGTGGCCGATGACCGGCAGCGCCCACGGCCCCGGCGGGGGTGGCTGGCGGCACCATGGCCACGAGCCGCGGGCCTTCTGGCGGTGAAGATGATGAGCGGGATGGCAACGACGAGCACGAGCGGCAAGTAGAGCGGCAGGTCGGCAGCCATGGCAGGATGACTGGGCAAGTATCGTCACGTAGGATGGGTGATGTGGCCTAAAATCGGGGTGGTTTCGGTTCGAGGGTAATTTGAACGGTTTCGACAGTTTGCTGGTGCAGAATATCTGGTTTCATAGTTTTAGGTTGAAAATCGAACGATCGTTCGTGATACTTCAGGTTAAAAACGGACTTTCCCGTTATGTAATGACACACAGCGAACAACTAATGTTCAACCTTGATGCCTGGGGTCTTCGGAAGTTAAAATAGTTCCGTTAATATCCATTCCCCACAGTTGGTACACGTGGTTGCTGTATATTAAAATTTAATTTGTCGATCAGTATCAGCTTGATCCACCTGCCAGAGTCACGCATGATACCCATTTTGTCTTGGATGATGTATGCGGACATGATTCTGAATTATGAACTGTGAGACGAGTGACCTAGAAGCTTAAAAAATATTCTTCTCCATGTCTTATTTAACCTTATATCGGTCCTTCTTGATTCAGTTGGTCTCTTTGAACTACAAGCCCAGGCTCTCACTCCTTTATATTTTCGTTGTGCAGTTCCATATGTCACAACATTATGGCAGTAAGTTATCTCTGTTCAAAATACTCTGTTTTGTGTTATGTATTTTGCACGAGCCCTTTGCCCAAAGTGCTTGTTATTGATCTGTAGGGTTGTTCAATCGAACTGCCAGACATGGAAAACAAGGAAGGAGACCCTAGAGTTGCTGCAACTAAGGTTTGTAAAAGTATACAGTGGATGATTCCTGTACTATCTTCAGTAAATTGTTATTGGTTTGTGCAACAACTGTACTTTGATTACAGGGAAAATATTGGGGTATTTTCATCTGCTGGCTTCTGGGGAACGGATGCCTCTTTGGGTTCAACAGCATGCTTATGACAATAGATTACTACATGTTCCTCTTTCCAGTATGAATTCTTTGTGCAATTGTTCTTCGCTACTTAAGACCTCAACTAAGGTAAAACTAAGAACACATGCTTTCTGAATGCAGAAGTACCATCCCGCAAGAATTATTTTTTTGACCTATCAGCCATTTGTTCTTAGCACAACTGCCATTTTCACATATTATGAGGCTAAGGTCAACACTAGGCTGCATTTTGCTGGGGTACACGATGTTCTTGAGTTCACTTGCTTTGATTATTGTAAGCACAAGTAATCTCAATTCATGCTTTTTCATTAACTACTCCAAAAGTATCATGTGCCACTTATAAGTTCCTCAATATTGCATCTTGATGTTGCAACCTTGGGAAAAGGAGGAATTGGACGTTTTATTGGTACCTGCATCATTGCTGCTTCTTTTGGTGTTGCCAATGGTCATGTTCAAGGTGGGATGACTGGTGATCTCTCCCTGATGCGCCCAGAGTTCATCCAGGTGCCACTTATCAGAATTCCCCTCATATTGGAGCAATCCTAACTAAATGTTTTTACTATTTAGTTATTTGTTATATTTGCAGTCCTTTTTTGCTGGACTAGCTGCGTCAGGTGCCTTAACATCCGCGTTGAGGTTTCTAACAAAAGCAGCTTTTGAGAATTCCCAAGATGGCCTTCGTAAAGGAACTAGTATGTCACGCACAAGATAAATTTTTATGCATCCCTTTGCCAGTATTCACCTTCAATAACTACTTTTTGCAGTGCTCTTCTCCTCAATATCATGCTTTTTCGGGCTAGTATGCGTTCTTTTATACGCTTTTATCTTCCCTAAGTTGTCCATTGTGATCTTATATCGTTGGCTAGTATGCGTTCTTTTATACGCTTTTATCTTCCCTAAGTTGTCCATTGTGATCTTATATCGTTGGCTAGTATGCGTTCTTTTATACGCTTTTATCTTCCCTAAGTTGTCCATTGTGATCTTATATCGTTCAAAAGCAGCTTATGAAGGATCTTTGACAGTCACAGCCGATCTTGCTGCTGGTGGCATCCAAAGTAACCCCGACCCAGTGGTATGTACTTCAAACGGCGTGACTGTTTTGATGATTGTACGGTACCTATGTATTCCATTGACACACTATTCTGTTATAACTTTTCAGTCTCCAGAAGATCCTGCATGCGTGGAACGATGGAGCACCAAGAAATTGCTGCTTCAGAACAAAGATTATGTGCTGGACTTGTTCCTGATCTATCTATTGACATCCGCCAAGAACATGATCAAGAAGTTCAGCCCTGCTAGCTCGAGGAACTCTCGAAGCTCGTGATCTTCCAGGCATGATTTTCATGGTGTCGCCTAGGCGACAAGTCGATCCCCTTGTTTTGGGCTAAGGCGTCGCCTTAGCCCGTCTAGGCGGCTGGACGGTGGTGACTCGCCACGCCTCGCCTTACCACCGTAAGAACCATGCTTCTAGGGATAACATGTCAGTGGATTCTGGCCACCAAGATAATATTTCCTAGGAAAGTTCGGCTCTCGAGGTTCTTAGGAACCGTCTTCGCATCCGCGTTCTAACCATGATCGACCCGATCATAGCATAGCATGACTATGAGCGGGATGCCCTTGAGCTTTTGAAGAAGCTATGCTACGGACACATCAAGATCTTCGACCCCCTCTTCCTCATCAAGATAGGATTGAAGCCCGACCTGGGCCGAGCTTTCACCTATACCGAATTGGACAACGTCTACAACATCTAGGAACCAGCAGGTTCACACCTTCTCACCATGGAATTCCTCATGTCTTTTAGCATTGAAGAAACCCAAAAAGCCACTAAAATTTTCTTTCATTTCTTTAATGAAGAATTTTTCATGAGTGGGAAAGAGCTTAGCTTAGCCCTTAGTTTTCATCAAAGATGCCTAACTGATCCCAATGCCCTTGTTAAAGACCATAGGTATTCCCGTAGTGTTTTAAGGAGTTCCATCTCTAATGAGGCTGTTAGCAACAAAACGATAGTATAATCTCCATTCATAATCCTACGCTTAGGTTGCTTGTAAAATGGATTGGTATGGTTGTCCATCCCTGCACTGATCTTCACCTGTATAGCTCTTCGGAGCTAAATTCCTCTTTGCTATGGCCAAAAAGGTAAGGTTCTCTCCTATCATATATGAGCATATTCCATCACTGGAAAAAGATGATCTCGGGAAGGGCCCCATCGAAATAACTTCTTTGGTTACGCACACCGCTGCGCATGTCGGTGTACTAGAGGGCTCCCATATCACTTGCCCACGACGGAAGAGTACCAAGCCTGTATTGGCCTTGAGCGTTTCGTGCAGGGGCACTTGATGCGTAAGGGGTCCAGTGATGGAATAATACATGTGGGCTCATTTGAATCACTATATATAATTTTAAGACTTGAAGCGTGCACATGCCTTTCTCAAATATATTTTTGCTACTACCTCCTTGGTGCAGTGCACACTGACCCTGAGAACTTCCTTAGCATCGGTTCTGAAATTAAAGTACTCCGCAAATGCCCATAGAGAAGCTAATGCATGTGGTAATATGCGATCAGCAGTTGAACATGTGTTGTGTATAACTCAATATATGGCCTAACGGAAGCATGAGTGCTAGCTGTCAAGTGCTGATGAATGGTTTAGAAACAATATTTTTTGTACCAATGACTAAGGCTTAAGGAGTCATAATACTTCCACTAGTAACAGGCATTATTTGTTATGGGGTTGACTCATGAAGGAGGGACAATTGTCAAGCATTATTTTTTACATTATTGCATCCATATTTTGGCCATGTCTTTTCGAACCTTATATTTTCTCTTCTCGAGTTCGGTTATCCCATTGTTGCCATTGAATTTGCTGCCTTTCGCCAATACAGGCTCCTGTTAGGTTTATGTGTGTTCATCGTGCAGGTCCATATACCTGATAGCAGAATGGCAGTAAGTACTCTTTCTCATCAAAATACTCAGTTGTGTCCATACCTTTTTTACTTGATCTCTTTGTCCTCAAGTCTGGTTGATCTGTAGGTCAATTATTCAGTTGAGCCATCGAACATGGCATACAAGGAAGAAGACCCCAGAGTTGGCACAACAAAGGTTTACGATGCTTCAAAGTTTAAAGTGAAATGACTTGTATTCTCTTCACATTTCTGCAACCACACTGTCCACTGATCGCAGGGAAAATATTGGGGAATTTTCATCTGCTGGCTTCTGGGGAACGGATGCCTGTTTGGATTTAACAGCATGCTTATAATATTAGATTACTATATGTACCTATTCCCGGTATGAAATCGTCCTCTTCTCAATTCATCAAACTGTATATCTGAACCATAAATGCAATTAAGCTACCTATAACAGTATTGCTGAATGCAGAACTACCACCCAGCAAAAGTTATTACTGTGGCCTATCAACCATTTGTTCTCAGTACAACCGCCATATTCACCTATTACAGGCAAAAATCAATACTAGGTTGCGCATTTTGGCAGGGTACATGCTGTTCTTCATGAGCTCACTTGCAGTGATCGTTGTAAGCACAGCTGAATTAACTGCACACTCTTTTTAGTACTTAAACTCTGGTACCAATTTTTTTTTATTCATGCTCTCTCCTTCACTGCAGCTAGATATTGCAACGTCGGGAAGAGGTGGAATTGCACCCTTTGTCGGTACCAGCATCATTGCTGCTACTTTTGGTGTTGCCAATGGTCATGTTCAAGGGGGGATGACTGGTGACCTCTCCTTCATGCGCCCAGAATTCATCCAGGTGTGTTACTTCACAAGAATATCTCCTTTTGGAGAAATCCAAGAAACACTTTATTTCGACTTGCATTTGTAGCTTTCGCTAATATGTTTCATTTTCAGTCCTTTTTTGCTGGAGTAGCTGCATCAGGTGCAATAACCTCTGCATTGAGGTTTATAACAAAAGCAGCTTTTGAGAATTCCCAGGATGGCCTTCGCAGAGGAGCTAGTATGTCGCAAGAACTACATATAAGTTTCCATATGTATGCCTTCGCCTGCATCTGACATATTTACATGCACATAATAATTTTAATATTCCAGTGCTCTTCTTCTCAATATCATGCTTCTTCGAGCTGCTCTGCCTTGTTCTCTATGCTTTTATCTTCCCTACGCTGTCCATTGTGATCTTCTATCGTTCAAAAGCTGCTTCTAATGGATCTTTGACGGTTAAAGCTGATCTTGCTGCCGGAGGCATTAAAAGTCCCCAAAACTCATATGTATGTACTCACTAAATGACAACAGTATTTGAATAACTAATCCATTACAATAACTGTTGCAAGAATTTTTCAGTCTATCGAAGACCCAGCATGTATTGAACGTTTGAGCACCAAGCAGTGCTGCTTCAGAATATAGACTATGCACTTGATTTGCTCCTCATCTACGTAGTGACAATTTCCATCGTCTCCGGATTTTTAGCTGAAGATACTGGATCACACAGCATGGGCTCTTGGTACTATATATAACTGTACTACCTGAACTTCTCTAGTTCATTGTATATTGATAGGTCATTTCAAAACTTGTGATCTGAATTTAGCAAACAGCAAAATGCATGCTACTCACACAATGATATGCCATTATGCAGGTACGCCATTGTCCTGATTGCGTGCAGTAACGCATGGGATCTAATCGCAACATACATACCTCTGATCAAACGAGTTAAGCTGACTGAAAGCAGTATGGCTCGGAAAGATTGATTGATTAGGGTATAAGGTACATGATACATATATAGGCAAGGATGGCCTAGGGTTTATAGAAACACCCAATCACGGCAGATCCTTGCCTAACAGACACACACCAACCCTAATCCTATCAGGGCCGGCGCATGGGGCACAGGACCATGCGGCCAGGAGTAACTAGAGCCCATGAATACAATGTCCCTTGCTAACACTGACGTCCCGGAAGGGTTACTAATTGCAGCCATTTCACGGTTCCTTCTTATTCCTGTATTCTACTATACTGCCAAGTATGGAGATCAGGGCTGGATGATCTTGTTGACGTCATTTCTTGGTTTAAGCAGTGGATATCTTACTGTGTGTGTTCTCACTGAGGCACCAAAAGGGTACAAGGTTGATTTCCCAAATGCTTTAAACTAACATGTTTTTGTTTTTCTAATTCCCTTTTTATTCAAGATTTTCCTGAAGTCACATGTTTGATTATACTTGCAGGGACCAGAACAAAATGCTTTGGGCAACGTGCTTGTGCTTTCCCTTTTGGGCGGCATTTTCTTTGGGGCTGTTATGGATTGGCTGTGGCTCATAGGTACAGGGTGGTGATTGAATTCTGCAATATGCTCTGGCTGTTATCCCCCAGTGTAATTGTGTAAGCATAAAAAAACAACAATTCGCAGAAGTTTAAGAAGATCGAGTTAGCACAAATTGATTCAACCAAAAAAATAATCTTTTATGTGTGCATCGCGCATCTCATCCACTCATGTGCACAATATCATACAAACTCACCTTGCGCCGCATTAGCTCCTTGCATCTTCAAAGATTTCTCTCCTCTCTTCCTTTCTTTTCTTGTTCTCTTGATGATGAGAGAACTAGGTTACTCTCATGTGTGATAGCTATACCCTTCTGTGTCCTGAAAATGGTACACCGATCATGCATAGACTCCTATTTATACACCCAAGTCAGGTGCTCCAACCCGTCATTAGCCTGGCTGAAACGCCAGACTCCATGCATGACTTATTACTTTAATTGGCACATTAGTGAATGGTTGTTACTGCATGGCTCTTAATGCATAGTGTTCATGTTAATGCCTAACTCCGCCTATGTTGACTGGAAGACTTTCTTGAGTTGTCTCAACATAGCCGGTCCCAAGCCCAGGTAAAGGAGGAGGGTTGTGTTAGGTTTGGCGAACCAACGTCAAAATCAGCCACTCTAATGGATATGATACCCATAAGAAATTCGTTGAGGCGTAACCCTCTTAGCGACGCGCTACATCCGAACCCGGGTGTGGTGTCAAATGGGCAAGGGCCGGGTTGTCATCCCCTTGGCGCGTCGTATCATGATCCGGGTACGATGAAAAGTGAGCAAGGGTCGGGTCGTCGCAACCTTAGTGCCGCACTACATCTATGCCTGGGTGTAGTGAAAAATGAGCAAGGGTCTTTGCACTTCCCTCAACGGGTGCGAAGGGTAAGGAAGTTAGCCGAGCCAACTAGGATTCGTCCAGGTAATTGGAACGTAGGGTCCCTAACGGGTAAGCTACGAGAGCTAGTCGATGTAGCAATTAGGTGGCATGTAAATATTCTATGCGTTCAGGAGACTAAATGGAAGGGCTAGAAGGTGAAGGAGGTGGAGGATATTGGCTTCAAGCTTTGGTACACGGGGTCAACATCGGGTATGAATGGTGTAGGCATCTTGGTTGATAGGAGCCTTAAGGATGGAGTCGTAGATGTTAGGAGGCAAGGTGATTGGATTATCCTAGTCCAGTTGGTAGTTGGAGATTCGGCCCTAAATGTGATTAGTGCCTATGCCCCTCAAGTAGGTCTTAGTGAGAGCACCAAGAGGCGGTTTTGGGAAGATCTGGATAGCATGGTTAGTACCGTGCCTATTAGCGAGAAACTCTTCATAGGAGGAGACCTTAATGGCCATGTGGGTGCGACTAATCTAGGGTTCGAGTGGTTGCACGGGGGGTTCGGGTATGGTAGTAGGAATCAAGAGGTGGAGGATGTTTTGAACTTCGCGTTGGCCTACGACTTGTTGATAGCAAATACCCTCTTTAGGAAGAGGGAATCTCATCTAGTGACCTTTCATAGTGGACAACACTCGAGCCAGATCGACTTTATCCTTGTAAGGAGGGAAGATAGACGTGCTTGCATAGATTGTAAGGTGATACCTGGGGAGTGTGTTGTCCCTCAACATAAGCTTGTGGTGGCGGACTTTCACTTTCGGGTACGTGTCCACCGGGACAAACGTGCCAAGATCGTGAGAACAAAGTGGTGGAAGCTTAGAGGGGAAGCGGTGCAAACGTTTAAGGAGAGGATGCTAGGCGAGAGGCCTTGGGAAGAAGGAGAAGATGTAGACGACATGTGGCTAAAGATGGCAACATGTTTTCGGAAGGTGGCTTCAAAAGTGTTTGGCGTGAGTAGGGGAGGCAAATAGGAAGTGAAAGACACCTGGTGGAGGAATCACGAGGTGCAAAGGGCTATTAAGGAGAAGGAGTGTTTCAAGCGCCTCCACCTTGACAAGAGTGCAGCCAACATCGAGGGCTATAAAATAGCGAGGAGGGTTGCAAAGCGAGCTTTGAGTGTAGTAAAGGGTCAGGCGTCTGATGACCTTTATCAGCGGCTAGGCATGAAGGAAGGGGAGAAGGACATTTATAGGATGGCTAGGATCCGCGAGAGGAAGACAAGGGACATCAACCAAATCAAATGCATCAAGGATGGGACAGATCAACTTCTGGTGAAGGATGAAGAGATCAAGGACAGAGGGCGAGAGTACCTCGATAAGTTATTTAATAGGGAGAATGAGGATCCTACCCTTGAGTTGGATGACTCATTTGACGAGACCAACAAATGCTTTGTGATGAGAATTCAGGAGGCAGAGGTCGGGGAGGCTTTAAAGAGGATGAAGGGAGGTAAAGCGATGGGCCCTGATGGTATCCCCATTGAGGTGTGGAGATGCTTGGGTGCTAGAGCGATAGTATGGTTAACTAAGCTTTTTAACCTCATTTTTCAGTCAAACAAGATGCCTGAAGAATGGAGGAGAAGTATATTAGTACCGATCTTCAAGAACAAGGGAGATGTTCAAAGTTGTACTAACTACCGTGGGATTAAGCTGATGAGCCATACGATGAAGCTATGGGAGAAAGTTATTGAGCATCGCCTAAGAAGAGTGACAAGTGTGACCCAAAACCAGTTTGGGTTCATGCCTGGGAGGTCGACCATGGAGGCGATTTCCTTGGTACGACAATTGTTGGAGAGATATAGGGATAAGAAGGACTTGCACAAGGTCTTTATTGACCTCGAGAAGGCATATGACAAAGTACTGAGAAATGTCATGCGGTGGGCCTTGGAAAAGCACAAAGTCCCAACTAAGTACATTACCCTCATCAAGGATATGTACAACGATGTGATGACATTTGTCCGACATGTGATGGCGACACTAGTGACTTTCCAATTAAAATAGGACTACATCAGGGGTCTGCATTGAGCCCTTATTTATTTGCTTTGGTGTTGGATGTGGTCACAAGGGACATACAAGGTGATATCCCTTGGTGTATGCTCTTTGCTGATGATGTGGTGCTAGTTGACGAGAGTAGGGCAGGAGTTAATAGGAAGTAAGAGCTGTGGAGGCACACACTGGAATCGAAAGGGTTCAGACTTAGTAGGACCAAGATCGAGTACATGATGTGCGCAGTGCGACTAGGCATGAAGATGGAGACGTTAGCCTCGATGTGCAAGTGGTGGCCAAGAAGGATACTTTTCGATATTTAGGATCGATGCTAAGGATGGCAACATTGATGAAGATGTTAGGCATAGAATTTCAGCCGGTTGTTTGAAATAGCGTCAAGCTTCTGGTGTCCTCTGTGACAAGAGGGTGCCACGAAAGCTAAAAGGTAAGTTCTATAGGATGGTGATTCACCTGGTGATGTTATACGGTGCTGAATGCTGGCCTACAAAAAGGCAACACGTCCAGCATTTGAGTGTAGCGGAGATGAGTATGTTGCGCTGGTTTTGTGGGTACACAAGAAGGGATAGAGTCCAGAACAAAGATATTCGGGATAGGGTCGGGGTGGCACCAATTGAGGAGAAATTGATTCAACATCGGTTGAGATGGTTTGGACATGTCCAACGGAGGCCTCCTTAGGCGCTGGTGCATAATGGGGTTCTAAAGCGGGTCGATAATGTAAAGAGAGGTATTGGTTGACCTAAACTGACTTTGGGCGAGTCGGTTAAGACAGACCTTAAGGAGTGGAATATCTCCAAAGAATTAGCTATGGATAGGAGCGCTTGGAGAATAGCAATCAACATGCCTGAACCGTGACCTTTGTGCCTGTTTCTGTTTACCCCTATCTCTACCTTCCGTCTCATGTCTTTTTTGTGTTTCTTTTGTACTTGTTTCTTTTGGGTTTCATCTCTAGGCTATCCCAACTTGCTTGGGACAAAAGGCTATGTTGTTGTTGTTGTTGTTGTTCATGTTAATGCCTTAAGCATCACCATCTCGACGCTACATGCGCATGTAACTGATTTATTCATGCATGCAACATGCTAACACAGAATGCATGCACATAATGGCTGTACAAATGAGCACCCATGTCATGCATCTTTATTTAGTATATGCACTAACAAATGACCTATGGATCTGTTCATGCACACACAAATTTGACAGTAAGCAAGAAGAGAGGGTATTTCAACCCACAATTCTTATTCCTTTAGTCTAGCAACCATCACACTTAGATGAAAAATTAACAAGAATTATTTTCACTAATTACATGGACCACATTTCGGTTAATATATTTTAACAATATCCCACTTGGCCTATGAGATGACACTGAAAATTCGACATACTATTAGATGCACATTTTTCATCAAATATATCAAGTCGTCCTTAATTTGAAATTGAGTGATAGAATAATGGGGATCACAAGTTAATGACAAGATTCCTTCCATGTGTCACAAATCAAACCAATCCAAAACAAACATTATGTGGAAAAATTGTTATCACACCACAACCATAATAGTATACATCTTTATGTGGATAACATGCAAAAAAAAACTTTTATTGAATTCATAAAATCATTACGAGCAACACATGTTAATATGTAGACACATCACACTAATAAGGTTATGTTAATATGTAGACACATCACACTAATAAGGTTTTATCTATAATGCTCATACTTTCCATATGGCCAATGAAAATCTTAGGTGGCAATCCCTTTATTAGTGGATCCGCAATCATCAGATCAGTACCAATGTGCTCAATTGATACTATTTTCTTTTATATTTCTTCTTTAAGTGACAGGTACTTCAAATCAATACGTTTTGCTCCCTTCGAATACCTGTCATTTTTAGAGAAGAGGACAGCAGCGGTGTTGTCACAATTTATCTTCAATGGTCTCTCAACATTGTTGATAATTTGTAGCCCCGTCACAAAATCCTGGAGCCACAATGATTGAATAGTGGGCTCAAAGCATGCCACAAATTCAATTTCCATATTGGAAGTAGCAATGACAGATTGCTTTCCCATGAAATTGCGCCTCCAGCCAATAGGAACACATAGCCGAATGTGGATTTTCTTGAGTCCACACATCCGGCATAGTCTGCATATGTGTAGCCTATCACCTCCAAATGGCTTGACTTCTTATATCTGAGCATGTGGTCCTTGGTGCCTTGCAAGTACTGAAGAACCTTCTTCCCAAGTATCCAGTGTTCCTTTCCGGGATTACCTTGATATCGAACAAGCATTCCAACAGCAAAACTGATATTTGGTTAGGTACATGTCGAAGAATACATTAAGCTCCCAACCAGTAATGCATATGGAATAGATTCCATCTCTTTTCGTTCCAAGTCATTCTTTGGAGACTGTTTTCACTAAATTTGTCCCTCTAAATTGGAACGATTCCCGTAGAGCAATTTTCTGTTCTGAATCTCTCCAGTATTTTGTTAATGTAAGCCTTGTGCCCAATAATCCTTATGTTCTATCATGGAAAATTTCTATTCCAATAACATAATCCTTGAGGCAATTGCACTAATTCCCAGATTTTGTTGTCATACATCGATTTCAACTCTTCTTTCATAGGGTTAAACAACATATCAGAATTATCACATTCCATGGCTTGCTTAAAGATAGGATCATTGTCCATGCTCAAGTCACAATCATGCTCAAATAAGTAAACCACGTAGTCATATGAAATTGTCGATCTTTTCTGCCATACAGACTATCTCAGTACATTTTCTTTTGGTCCTTCACCCTCATTTGTGACGTTTTTAGTTGAGAGATTATCTTTTGAGCATTATTAGGCTGTGATAAAACAGTGCTAGTAGGAGTATTGGATTGAACTTCATTAATATCCACCGTTCATGGATTCTCTCTCCTACTAATCTCACCATTCTCAATAAACCTAGCATTTTCTATCTCAACAATTCATGTACTATGATTAGGATAGTAAAACATGTAACCCTTTGATTTCTCAGGATAGCAAATTGTTGGTATTTCTTACGATCACAGATAAATTCACAAGCACACGGATACCATCATAGCATTTTACCATGATTATTCAAGGTGTTGTATTTATTTTTCCACAGGGAAGGTGATGGTTCAAGAATTACTAAATTCATTATTATATCTTAATTGAGTATCCAAAGTACAAATTGGGGTAAGTTATAATGTATGAGTAAAGGTAGTGTGACACACAAGAAAACTCAAGCTCAGATAGAGAGAAATACGAGGGAGAAAGGCAAAAGAAAACTACAAGGATCTTATGTACTTCTGAACTAAGCATGCACAACCTATATTATACACACATACACATATGCATGTTAAGGACCCAGTTCTAGGCTCCCATGCACTACTGAGAGACCGGATTATGACTGGTGGAGGAGCCACTAGCCCATTACGGCAATTTACAAACTCTTACGTCCTACCCGAACGTGGAGGATTACGAAGGACGGACATGGCTGTCAACACCTACCGCCTACCTCTGCAAACCGTGGGGTAGACCCGCATCCAGCAACACTTAGCCAACCCAGGCCCTATGCCTACATTGGTAAGTGATACTCTAGTACCTCATGGAGAGCCATGAGCCTCCGGATCGATAGACATTGCACTAGAGCAAACGTGAAGAATGGACCGATGCCGTGACACTAGATTTACTCGTCTAAACATGCAAGGTACATGGTCCAAGTATAAGCTATGAAAGGGACATATATCGAGCAGAGCAGTATATGAACTATGCATAACCAATGATAAAGAAGATAACTTTATTAAATGTATACATGCATTACAAAGAGAGGAAAGTACTAAAGTCATACCCAACTCTCCAAGTGTACCTGGGAAACCAAAGAAAGAGCTACTTCAAGCCTAACACCACTAGCCTAAGGACTACTTGCAATGAGGATGAGAGAATGAGCTTCTTGGTGTATCTTGAATTGGAGACCCATCCCTTCTATTTATAGCCTTCTTTAGGTCGGTTCTAACTAGTACTCCCCCGCCAAACCAGCGTAACCGCCATAGGAAAACGAACAGGAGCTGCCACATGTCATTTGAAAGTGAGGAGGTGCACCCTTAGTTTGGTCGAACCAGGGGGTCGCCGAACCAGGCCAACTGCCTCTAGCCACCGCCTTCAACAAGGAGGCTAACAGGTCGTCCCATATGTCGGTTGTCCGTGCCCCGCGTTGTTCTAAGTCAATTTAGGTGAGTTTGTGGGCCGTTTGATCCATGTGAGGCTTAGGTGACAACTTTTGATTAGTTGGAATTTTAATGAGAACACGAGGGTGCCCGGAGGATAACTATCGATTTGTTGACTGTTGACTCTCATTACGGACCATTTTTTGACCGTCAATTCTTGCATAAAAGAATCAAACTAGCAAAGGCCAACACTAGTATAGGGTGTTTATCTACCGAATTCCACAAGTGCTGGTCTAAATATGTGTTTTAGGTGAATTTGAGCTAAAAATGCATGAAAAGAGAAAGCAGGATCCAAGGTGTAAAAGCATCGACCAATCAGAACGCACCGTTCGGCATCACACGGATCAAAGGGCGCACCAGAGCAGGGACCCGACTTAGAACAACACAAATTCACCTACCAGGGATAGGGGGCCCACTTGTCAGCCACCTGTCCAAAGTTGAGGTCGGTTGGGGCCCACCCTGGTTCGGCCGAACAAGGGTGTTCGGCCGAACCAGGGGCAGCTCCATCACCTTACATCTTCAACGTGGCAGCTCTCCATTGGTCCCCAATATTGGTTCAAGGGAGCTTCTGCTATTTGCACGACCAGAACACCCCTTGCCACACCTATATATATGAGGGGATGGGTTCCTAAATGAGAGACAACACACACAACTTTTCACTTTCATACTTGAGCTCTAGGCTCATTTCTAGAGGTGTTAGGAGCTAGGGAGAGAGTGAGGGGAAGTGTCGGGCTTGTCGGCACTATCCTTCAGCTTGTACTCCGATGGATGCTTATCAATTAAAGTAAGTGTTCATGACTTCTTCTGTGCTTAGTTTCTTAGTTAAGTAATAGTTCTAGTTTCTTAGTTGTTTGCAGGATTGTTGACGCAAAAAGACCAACAAATGATCTTCTGCATGACCCCACACGAGGACCTAGGAGATTTTCTTTCCTCCGGCGCAGGCTCCAATTAGCTTCGCGTAGGTGCAAGGTGTGCGAGTCAATTTGACATGCAATTGACAAGGAATAAGGCAAAGTCAAATACTAGAACGTATCGGTTGGTGTTTCGAATCGTTCCACAGAGAGTATCGGCCAAGGTGTCCGATACGAATCAACAAGCAATCGGCTAGGATCAACCGATTTCACAATGCAAGCAGTATTAATGTTACTTAATAGTGCTTATGGGCAACTCTTAGATCTAGATCCAATTGGCTAGATTTAATCTAATAGATTAAAATTGCAAAAACGCAGCGAAAGCCGATAAGTAACTTGAATGTAAGCTGGATAACCGTGATAAAAGCTAAACTAAGCAAGATTAAACAAGTCAATCTAACAAAGGCTAGCAGATATCGATAAATGGTGAGTAAACAGATCGAGAAAGAAGCGATGCGCCGTCAATCAAAGATCTAATTTGCTCGATAAACACAGAACTTACTAGCAAGCCAGAGATGAAGCGATGCAGCCCTGCGAACCTGAAGAACTCGTTAAAGGAAAAGAGAAAGCTATGAACTAGGGTTTTGCGAAGTCGCCGACAAGTAAAAGAAAGGGTTTATTGTATTGATTGTGCGATGTCCTAATTACAAGCCCGTAGGCCAATATTTATAGGCCAACTAACAAATCCTAGTCGATCACGACACAATATGATTTGACTAAAAAAATAGAATTTCTATAACTAATCAACTAACACACGACTCAGACTCCACGTGATAACTTGCTGACGTAAACCATCAGCGCTAACTCCGCTCCATTGGCTGCGGCATCACATCGGCCAATCGGCCAACTTTGTTTCAACATCGGCCAGCTTCCATCAGCTACCTCCTTCACCCTAGCATCGGCCAGACACGTGTCAAAAAATGGTGTCAACACATGCCCCCCAATTTTGGAATAAAATATTTTGTTCCAAAATTCTCTCTCCAGTCATGATTGCCTTTCTGTCCCCACGCGTGCGTGCACAATGTTCAAACTTCCAATCGTGCTCCATGTGAGCGGTGCTTCAAATGTCATCTTTGCCCCTGACTCTTCCACTTCCTGACCAATCGTAGCAGCGTGACGCTTTGAATTCCAAACAGTAAATTGTACCCCTTCTAGTTTCTATAAATAAGGTTCCTAGGTAAGGTGAAAATCACCAAGCCGCATCAGCCATCGCATCATCTTCCCCAACTCTTCCGAACCAATCTTAGATCAGGATCATGGCCAACAATAAACGCTAGGCAGAAGTTCCTTCAGGAGCCGACCAACGCCTCCGTGCCGCTGATCTTTTTGATTGTGCAGGGCCATGTCCATGTCCGGCGAGCTTCCAGTGTCGTTCGCGGTGCACCACTTGCAGCTCTGGCGAGTTCCTCCACTGGCTCCGCCGATTCCTATGACGGGGATGATGCTCGATGCTTCCTTCATCAGCGGAATGAGGCCCACGACCTTTACTCCGAGGTGACTCCCGAGGCCGGACGCCTGGAGTCCTGCCTGGAGGCTACCCAGGCGGCATTGTCGGCTGCTTAGGGTGAAACCTCTGCTGCTCGCACGATGCTGGCCGCCGCCGACGCCAGAGTTGCAGGTAGGGTTTCCTCTGAATAAAATCCCCCTTTTTCCGATAATCTTCCACACCTTGATAGTTCTTCTTTTCCTCTTGCAAGCTCTGGAGACCCAACTTTAGGCCCTTTACCAGGCGGCGAACCATGCCACCACTACGGTGAACGCCAGGGGCGCCTTGCTAGTAGACTGCTTGCAGGACACCCCCTACCAGAGCAATCGCTGGTCACGAATTCCGCCAGGGTGCTGCGACTGCTTTGGCCATGGTGCAGACTCAACTTGGGCACGAGCTCCAAAATCTGCAGCCCATCTTCCCTAAGGGAGAAGACCGAGTAGACTTTGAAGAGCTCGTTGACGAGCTTGATGAAGCCGCTGGGGCCATCAGTGCTGAATTTGACATCAAGGGCGTAGTTAATAGGGTCTTCCTTGATGAATAAGTTGTAACCGATGAATGTACAAATCTTTTGCTCTACGTCTATCTTTCAAAGCTTTTATGCACTTCTGTTCCTTTCTCTGTGATTATATCAGCTCTTCACAATAACCATTTTGATATCGTAACTTTTTGCGCTAAGGGCGACACATGTCATGTTGCCCATGCCAGATCATGCACAGGGACCATCGGCTTAATCGAGTGCATTTGCCTTGTGTACTGCCTCTGTGACACCTTAGGTGTTTAAATTACGAAATAAGCCTCATTAGCTTAACACGATGCTTAAATGACTAAGAAAAGTTTAAAAGAAGCAAATGATAATTGGGTTTTGCTTTGAGTTGAAAATAGATGTGTATATGTGCATAAGTACATGTACTTTAATCAAACAAATTAAATAAATTTCACATCGATGCAAACATGGCTACAAAATTTAATAGGCACATAATTATTGACATGATAAACAAAAGTCTAGTTGAAGCCTAGGAGAGAATGCAAATTTTTGCCCAGGAAATGACGTGCCCTACGAAGCATACGTTTTGAGTTTTTAAAATAACTTCTAAATTAGAACTCAAATGAACTTTGGCCTGTAACAAAACTGGTGTAATTTTTCATTTTGAACAACTTTCATGTTTAGAGATTTTTGAGTTGCAACACAAAAATTTGAGTAACACTTGAATTTGCAAACCAGCCCCTACCTTTTCTTCTATTTTTACTGCAGACCCTTCCTTTTACGTTCGCCCGACCCTCGCTTCGCCCGACCGTTGGCTCCGCCGACCCTACGCTCGCCCGACCCTTCGCTTCGCCTGACCCTCGGCTTCGCCCGACCCTCGCTTCGCCCGACCCTTCGCTCCGCCCGACCGTACGCTTCGCCCGACCCGCCGCCCGCCACGCAGTCGCCGCAGGCCACTTGGCCGGCGATGCCGGACCAGCGCTAGGTGCCAAGCCAATGCCTAGCCGCGCCCGCACACCGCGCTCCTCCTCAGTCCGCGCGCGCCACGCGCACGCTGGTGACGCGCGCCTCTGCTCGCCGCCCGTCGCGCCCAATTGACAAGCCGCGCCGTGCCCGTGTCCCCGCCGCGTCCGGCCAGTCACCGCGCTCGCCGCCCGGCAAGCCAGCTGCTGCAGCTCCTCGCCCAACCCGCGCGCCGCATGATCTCCCGCTCCCCACACCAAATCCTCAGCGCCCAATCCCCTGCCCGCGCCCGCCGCACGCTGCGCCGGCTCTGCTCGCGCCCACCGCGACCAGTAACGCGCCCCCGTCGTGCCGCCCGCGCCCGCGCCTCGTAGTCCAGTCCCGCCCCTCCTCCCGCCTCTCTGCTGCCTACATAAGACCGCACTGAGCCCCCCCTCGCGTGCCTAGACACCAGAACGCCGCCGCCACCACCATTACCGCCGTCGTGCACCACCCGCCCGTGGAGTCCCATCCTCCAGCCTCCCACTGCCCAAACCCATCGCCCAGCGAGCTTGCCCTCCCTCCACTGAAGCTCACCAGCCTCTTCCCCGGCCATCTCGACCGCCGGAGCACCGCCAGCGCCGCCCGCGCCGCCGCCGCTCCCGTGCTGCTCCGCGGACAGCCCACTCCGAAGCTCCTCCGTCCAAGCCAAGCCTTGAAATGGGTTTCCCTCGGCGTCGTGAAGCTCATCGACCAGCCCACACCCTCCCCTCCTCGCCGGAGCACCGTCGCCGACTCTCCGCCCCACCGCCGCCCCTCTGCTCCGTGCCGACGAGCCACCTCCGGCCATCCCCAACCCCGACCAAGGCCATCCCAAGGTAGCTCTCACCTCCTGGATCTCCACGACCCTTTTCCCCTCGCCGCCGCCGAGCCCCCTCGCCACCGACGAGCCCCCTCGCCGGAATCTGGCCGGCCGCCATGCCAGCGCCGCCAGGGACCACATTGCTTTGTTTGCAATCTTCCCAGGGGCCTGCACGCAAGTTTCCAGGGACCCCTCTGTAAAAGAAAGTTTTAAACCTAGTTTCAAAAACAGCGAACTTGTAAAATTTGTATAAAATCAAAAAAAAATCGGTTAAATGCAAACTCAACTGTTCTGGAATCATTAGAAGAAAATCTACAACTTTTGTTACATGCACTTCTTCATATGTTTGCTACATCTTGCTCTAAATTAAATGGAAGGTTAAATAGACTTTAAATAAACCCACTGTTGTGGACCAGTTCAGAATTTTATTTTTGGACAGTAGATTGGTTGCTTGATGTGAAGGCTAGTGCAAAAATATTAGGACCAGAACCCATCTCTAGCTAAACTTTTTAATAAAACTTTTTTATGACATGAAATAATAAAACTAATTTGTAACTGCTGTTATATTATGATTCATGTTGTGAAACTTTTTCAGAGCTGTTATATTGATGCCTAAATACCACAGAAAAAGTTTAGAACCTTTTTCCTCTTTGTAACCTATTTATATAATTTTATGGTGGGACAAATGCACTAAATAAAAATAATTAGTTTCTTTGCTTGGAAAATGTTCATCTTTTTAATGTGGGACACTTTAGTGTAGTTTGTGCTGTATAAGAAGTTTTATATACAGAAACACTATAGAACATCCTGTAGAAATAAATCTTTATTAAAATAGGTGTATATTATCCTATTCATTATGCTTTGTATCATGCACAATAAAATCTGAAAATATTACAGTAACACATATATGGATATATTAACACCCTGTAAAAGTTTTAGCATCAAAACATGCATGGTTTGTCTTGTATAAAAATAACTATTTTTTAGCAGTGGTTGTGTGTTACATTTATCATAATTATTCTGCTGCACAGAAATTTCTGAAATTTTTACAGTGGTCTTATCTCTGCATAATGTACACTGAATAAAACTTTCATCATCAGAAGTTATCTAGATCAGTGTTTATGCTTAATCCATGCTTATACTTCGTAAATTAAATTTCCAATACAACACAACCCCCTCTATTAACGATTGCCCAAGAAAATCGTAACTAAGTAACTTCACAACTATGTTTTGTGGACTGCAACTTTATCATGAAGAAAAAAATAATCATCATGTACCATCACTACAACTTACACTTGTGCATTCATATAAAATCGACTACTCTCGCCGACGGAACGTACGAGCTGGTGCCCGCGTTTGAGAGTGAGCAGCGTGAAGCCCAAGTGAATCTAACTGAAGCTTTCGAAGACCCGAACCCGAGTTCGGATGAGTCCCAAGCAAACTTTACCCAAGAAGGCAAGCCCCGGAGCATGAACCCTATTTTTCTAAATTATGCAACTCAATACTCTATTCTACTTGTGCATTAAGTTTATAGTAGTTGGATGAAAACTTAGTTGCATGATCCTAGGTACCCTTGCTCCGAACCCTAGATGTAAGGTTTGATAGAATGCTATGCTAATAGCACTCGGTAAAAGTCGAGTGATTCCTTGTCGCTCGCGAGAATATAGGAGTTGAATGTTTACTACATGCTGCAATCATAAGGTCGACGGATGAGGCTATGGTACGATGTTTATGTTGATGATTGAGGCCCCGTCTGTTTAGTGAAAAATGCTAAGGCAGCAGTGTGTGGTAGTGGTGGTTAAGTCTTTGAACGTACTAACCACATGCCGAGAATATGGTAATCGGTAAGCTTAAGTACCTAATCGGACTGGCAAGTGGACAGCATCCCACCATCTCAACTTCGGTACCATGCGCGCACATGGTGGCCCTGATCCACAACCCAGGAAGAAAGGGGAAAAGTTGCACGTGTGACTCTGGGAGTAACCACGTGACGTGTGTTTAGGTTTCCCTTGCAAGGTCAAGAAATTCGATTCGAATCGTCCGTTTCTCGCGGTTATTGAGACTGCTTGACTCTTTTACGACATAGAGTAAGAAGAGGAACAATGATGCTGATTAATCTTGTTGGATGAAAAATTAATTCGTTCACCATGTATGATATTGGATAGTTGCTTACCTAGAATAGTTAAAGAAAACTAGAACTTGGAGCTAAAATTTGAAAGTAAGGACCTACTGGTACATACTTTTCGGCAAAACAAACCCCTCAAGCCAAAAGCCTTGCATGTCTAGGAGTCGGCTAAGTATATTCCACTAGTCGGGTAAGCCTTGCTAAGTATTAGTATACTCAGCCTTGCTTGTGGCTTATTTTCAGGTGATACTTTTGAGGACATGCTCGCTAGTTTGACTTGGCCGTGTACCCTTCCTCCTGGTTGGTCGGTGGAATGGGATACGCCCCCGGCCAACGATGATAATGCCGAGTGATGTCTCGTACGGGCTTCATCGAGACATCGTGTATCGTCGAGTAGTTTATCGTTATTTTTCCGCTACATTGAACTCTGAAGAACTCAATTATTTTGAACTCTGAAGTACCTTGTTGTACGAATTTGAACTCCGTTGTAACAATAATTTATGATGAACCCTGTGGTGTAAAATCATGTGGAATGTTGTATCCTCTGGGCTCACCTTTGTGTGAGTACATGTATGTGTGGTTTCGATCGGCAAAAATCGTGGTTGTATCGGGAGGTTACTCGACAGACCAATGGATTATTTCGTATGAAGTGTGAGTTAGCCCTGATTGCCCTCGTGGTGATGGTTAGCGCGCTTGAGCCGGATTAATTCAGGTGGTTCTGCCACAGCCTCGCTCTCGTTCCTCATACTATACTGAAGACGATAATTCTTTCATTGGTTATAATCCCGAACCAATCCCTTTTGTAAACAATCGGTTCAAGCACCCACCCATATGCTCGGATAGTACCTCTTTAGATATTTCCCATTCAGAGCCCGGGCAAACCTTTCTCCTTCGAGCGTTTCCAAAATGTAAGCGTTGTCAGGAACACACTAATTTATCCGATAAGGCCCTTCCCACTTTGGAGACCATTTTCCATACTTCTGATCTTTAGACCCTATGGGCAGAACCAATTTCCAGACCAAATCCCCTAGGGAAAATTCTTTAATTTTAACCTTCTTGTCGTACCATCTGGCCACTCTTGCCTTATTTGCTTGAACGTTTACCAAAGCTCATAGCCGATGACAAGCCAAGTCTTCTAACCCATCTTTCATCAGACTTGTATACTCATTGGCTGTTAGCTCATTTTGCAGAGAAACACGTCTCGAACCAGTTTTCAATTCCCAAGGAAGAACAACCTCATGCCCATATACAATTTGGTAAGGAGACACCTTTGTAGCCCCTTTACACGTTCTTTTATTAGATGCCTCTGCTTGCCCATTGGCTTGAGCATAATAAGGAGATGAATTCAACAATTTAATTCCCATACTGGCAGAAAACTCCTCGAATTCCCTTGAAGTGAGCATAGTACCCTGATCGGTCATAATGGTCTGAGGAATACCGAACCGATAGATTATATGCTCTCTCACAAAATCAATCATATTTTTAGACGTCACGGTCTTCAAGGGAATTGCTTCAACCCACTTGGTGAAATAATCAGTTGCCACCAATATAAACCTATGATTTTTACTGGATGACGGATAAATCTGGCCGATCAGGTCAATGCCCCCATCCTCTGAAAGGTCACGAGATTCATAGCCGATGCAGGAGCTCTCTGAACATTACCAAACTTCTGACAATCTTGGCACCCTTTGTAGTATTCAAAGCAATCCTCCAAGATTGTCGGCCAAAAATATCCGTTCCTCCTTATCATCCATTTTATCTTGAAAGACAATTGATGTGCTCCACATACGCCCTCATGAATTTCTCCCATTGAACTTTTGGACTCCTCAACACCAAGGCATTTGAGCAAAACACCATCAATCGTCCGATAATATAAATCATCTTTGAGCAAAACAAACTTAGTAGCCCGGAATCTCAGCTGCTTGGAGACTTTCTGCGATGGATCTTTCAAATATTCAATGATCTCTTTTCTCCAGTCATCGGCCAATAACTCCACAGCCGTGATATCACATATTGGCCGATAACCAGAAGCGCTCTGCACCAACCTATTGGCCTCTTAGTTATGCATCTTAGGGATGTGCTCGATCATCTTAAATTTTCTCAGTAACTTGAGGCACTCTTCATAATAAATCCTAAGAATATCATTGTTGCAATTGTATTTTCTGATCAACTGATTAACAACAAGCATAGAATCTCCAAATATCTCCACAACATCAGCTTTGATTTCCCTCAATATTTTATTCCCTTGAGCATAGCCTCATATTCTGCCTGATTATTCATCGAGGTGGCAGGAATTGGCAAGGAGAACTCAAAGCTTGCCCCCCGAGGCGATGTAAGAACAATGCCGATACCACAACCTTTACCACAAGATGATCGATCGAAGACCAGAGTCCATGTTCCACAGTAGAAACATCTGGACCACAATGATGAGTAACAAAATCGGCCATAACTTGTCCCTTAACAGCTTTAGCCAACTCGTACCGCAGATCAAACTCCGCCATGCTAAAATCCTTTTTCCAATTTTTCCATTTAAAATCAGCAGAGATAACATGTGCTTAACAACATCGTCTTACACACGATGATGCACTCAGCCGATAATAAATAATGTCTAAGCTTAGTACATGAAAAATATAAGCATAGACATAACCTTTCCACTGGAGAATACCTGGTTTCTGCATCCAAGAGTCTTCTACTGACGTAATAAATCACACGTTCTTTACCTTCAAACTCTTGAATAAGGGCCGATCTGATGGCACGTTCGTCGGCCGATAAATATAACTTGAACGGCTTGTGCTTCTGGGGTGGAACTAATACTAGTGGACACATTAAATATTGTTTTTATATCACCAAGAGCTCTCTACTGCTCTTCTCCCCAAATGAACTCCTGATCGGCCTTCAACTTCAACAATGGACTGAACTGTTGTATTCTTCCAGACAAATTTGATATGAATCTCCGGATAAAATTGATCTTGCCGATCAACGACTGAAGTCGTTTCTTGCTCCCTAGAGAAAGTACCTTATTGATCGCGCCAATAATCTTTTGTCCAATTTCAATTCCTCGTTCATGGACCATGAAACCCAAAAACTGACCAGCCGATACGCCAAAGGCACACTTGTGTGGGTCCATCTTCAACCCATGCTTCCTAGTGCATTCAAGGGTCTTGCGCAAATCGTCGATATAGATTTCCACAATCTTGCCAATAAGATCATAAAATATATAATTCATCGCCCTCTGATATGTAGCACCAGCATTGATCAAGCCAAAAGTTATTACAACCAACTCATATAAACCTACATGTCCAGGGCACCTAAATGCAGTCATCGGAATGGCCTCCTCTGCCATGAAGATCTGATTGTGTCCTGCATTTCTATCCATGAAGCTAATGACCTTATGTCCTGCAGCAGCATCCACTAACACATCAGCCACCAGCATCGGATAACCATCCATTGGTGTGGCCTTGTTCAGGTTCCTAAAGTCAATGCAAACTCGTAGTTTACCGTTCTTCTTGTACACAGGAATCACATTGGAAATCCACTCAGCATATCGGCACTGTTGAATAAACTTTGCATCAATCAATCTAGTAATTTCAGCTTTGATGTCCAGCAATATTTCTAGTATGCATCGCCTAGCACCTTGTTGGAAAGGCTAATACACTAGCTTAATCGGGAACCGATGTTCAACAATAGATCGGTCCAATACTGGCATTTAATAATACTCCCAAGCAAAACAATCCTTGAATTCTTTCAATAGATCAACCAGTTGTTGTTTACACCCATGATCTAACTTGGCACTGATATACGTCGGACTAGGCTTGCTACCATCTCCAATGTCAACTTGTTCTAACTCAATGGCCAATGTAAATCCGTGCCCCAGCTTCCCTTCATCATCTAACATGAAATCATCCATTAGGACAATTTTCAGAGCCGACTACTTGGATCGGCTTTTGTCCAAAATCAGACAACTTCAAGAAATCACCTTCCCAGGCTTTGCCTGATATGCACTCCGCGCCATCATATCCCCAGATTTGAGGATCAGCTGTTGCAATACTGAGCCATGAATCCACGGGTACCACTTCGACAGTATCCTCCAGTCATTGGATGGAATGCAGCAGTTGGCATGGATCCAATCACGTCCCAGGAGCAGATTATGTGAACCTTTGCCATTGATGATGAAAAAAGTAGTAGGGAGAGTGTTGGTATTTCTTAACGATTACGAATAAATCCGCAAGCGCACGGATATACTGCTGTAGCACTTCACCCAAAGAGTATTCAGGGTATCGTAATTTCTTAGGGAACGGAGGTGTAACGGTCTTCTAGCTAGCTTACCATTGGAGAACAAGAGATAGAATGGCCTGGGTAGTGTGGTTTATCTAAGGGAAAGGCTCAAGGAAGGATAAACTTAGGTTATTATTTGTTTAATTCAGGCACCGGTCTGACCCTGGTCTGCTAAGGACCTCCAGCTATTAGCTCTACTCCGAACCCGGATGTGGGGGACTTCACTAACCATGAAGCAGTTTCATAGCGGACGAATAGCGATGTCACCACCTGCCGTCTACCCCTACAATACCATGGGGCTTGCAGCAAACAAAGGTAATCTAAGGCCTAAACACCATGTTTATGCCGTCGACTACTACTCTAGCGTTGCGTAGGGTTATCCCATTTTTATTAGGGGCCCTCTACTAGAGTATTCGCTACAAGAACAAACGATGAACTCGTAAATGAACAATAAACCTAAGGGTAACCTTACCAATAGCTTACCAATAGATGAACCCGGATTCTTACTCAAACAATTCGTATCCGTCGAGGTACAAGGTTAGAGCGATGCCGACAAGGCCGGCTCTCCTCCACACTTCCTCCTCACACACTCTCTATCCTAATGATACAAGTGGAAGAGTCCCTCTACTCCTTCTACTCCAAAATGAGTTGTGTTTGAATGAGGGGGAGGGGCCCTCCTTTTATAGCATCCAAGGGCGGTTCCTTGAGAAAGCTCCGAAAGGTCTTATCGATGAAATGAGACCCTCCGTCACCTATAACCATCCTTGGTGTTCCAAAATGGGGAAAGATGATCTCATGGAACATCTTGCGGGCGTGCTTGGCGTCGGCAGCTCTGCAAGGAAGTGCTTCCACCCATTTGGAGACGTAATCCACAACAACCAGGATGTACTCGCAATCATGGGACTTTGGAATGGCCCCATGAAGTCAATGCCCCATACGTCGAATAGTTCAACCTGAAGGTTGTATTTGAGGGGCATTGCATTGCGAGCAGTGATGCCACCTTGCATCTGGCATTTTCGACATCTTCGAATGAATTCTCTAGCGTCTTCATATATTGTCAGCCAAAAGAAACCACTTTGCAAAATCTTTGCTTGAGTTCGGAATGCCACAAAGTGGCCTCCGTAGGCTGCGGTGTGGCATTTTTCGATGATTTGTATCCCTTCTACTGTTGGTAAGCACCTCCTTAGCAAACCATCTATGCATACCCTATACAGGCACGGGTCATCCCATAGGTGATGTCTGCTCTCAAAGATGAGCTTATTCTTGTTCTCCCCCGGTGGTACGTATCCTGAAAAAAATTCACAATATTTGCATACCATGGGTTTGAGTCTGTCACCTTCAGTAGCATGTCATCGTGTAGGAAGTCATTAATCGGAGGTTACTGCATGTTAGTAACTTGCATATGCGACAAATGATCAGCCACAGTATTTTCTACACCTTTCTTATCTTTTATTTCAAGATCAAATTCTTGGAGTAGAAGAATCCATCTTATTCGCTGAGGTTTAGCATCTTTATTGGTGAGCAAGTATTTCAAAGCTGCATGTCAGTATAAACAACAACTTTTGCTCCAACCAAGTAAGATCTGAATTTATCGATAGCAAAAACAATAGCTAGCTCTTTTTTAGTGGTTGCATAATTTAATTGAGCTCCTATTAATGTTTTGCTAGCATAAGCAATTGCATGATGCTTCTTATCTTTGGTTTGGCCAAGGACCGCCCCAACAACATAATCACTAGCATCACACAGTATATCAAAAGGCAAACTCCAATCGGGTAGTTGAATGATTGGAGCTGAGATGAGTGCTTTCTTTAAAATATGAAATGCTTTTAAACACTCATCGGTAAACTCAAAAGGCGCATCCTTAGCCAAGAGGTTCATGAGGGGTCTAGCGATCTGTGAAAAGTCCTTAATGAAATGACGATAGAACCCCGCATGACCTAGGAAGCTACGGATGCCCTTAATGTTCACTTGAGGTGGGAGCTGCTCTATGACTTCGATCTTAGCCTTGTCCACCTCAATTCCTCTTTCGAACATAAGATGCCCGAGGCCGATGCCTTCACGGACCATGACGTGGCACTTTTCCCATTAGTACCAGGTCCTTCTCTTGGCACCTCTGCAAGACCTTATCTAAATTCTCGTGACAATGATCAAAGGTTTTCCCATAGACGGAGAAGTCGTCCATGAAAATTTCCATGATTTCCTCGATCATGTCGTGTAACACGTCAGGTGTTTAATTCACGAAATAAGCCTCTTTAGCTTAACATGGTGCATAAATAATTAGGAGCAGTTTCAACGAAATGAGTTTTTAAAAATAACTTCTAAACTAGAACTCAAATAACCTTGGTCTGAAACAAAACTTGTGTGACTTTTCATTTTGAACAACTTTCGTGTTGAAGGATTTTTGAGTTGCAACACAAAAATTTGAGAAACACTCGGATTTGCAACCCAGTCCCTGCCTTTTCTTCTATTTCGCTGCAGACCCTTCTCCTCCGCCTCGCACGACCCTCCGAGGCGCAGCTGCTCGCCCGACCCTCGCGTCGCCCAACCCTTTTCGTTTCGCCCGACCCTTTTCATTTCGCCCGACCCTTTTCGTTTCGCCTGACCCTTTCACTCGCCCGACCCTTCGCTTCGCTCGACCCTCATCTTCGCTGCGGCCCTCGCTCCGCCCGACCCTTGCCGCCGCGCAGTCGCCGCAGGCCACTTGGCCGACGATGCCTGACAACGCTAGGTGCCAAGACAATGCCTGGCCGCGCCCGCACGCGCGCCCGCACACCGCGTTCCTCCCTAGTCCGCGCACGCCACGCGCGCGCTGGCGACCCGCGCCCCTGCTCGCCGCCCGCCGTGCCCAATGGACGAGCTGCGCCGTGCCTGTGTCTCCGCCGCGTCCCGCCAGTCGCCGCGCTCGTCGCCCGGCAAGGCAGCTGCTGCTGCTCCTCGCCCAACCCGCGCGCCGCGTGATCTGCAGCTTCACACGCCAAATCCTCAGCGCCCAGTCCCCTGCCCGCGCCTGCCGCACGCCGCGCCGGCTCTGTTCGCCGCCTGCCGCGGCCAGTCACGCGCCCCCGTCGTGTCGCCCGCACCCGCGTCTCAACGTTCCGCCCTACTCCCGCCTCTCTGCTGCCTACAAAAGGCCGCACGGAGTCCCCCTCGCGCGACCAGACGCCAGAACATCGCCGCCACCACCATTAACGCCGTCGTGCTCAGCTCACCGTGGAGCTCACCTCTCCGGCCACCCCTTGCCAGAGCTGAGTCTTCCACCACCACCACAGCACCCCACCGCAGCTCACTGCCCCACCCATCGTCGCCCAGAGCCGCCGGAGCATCGCCAGCGCCGCCCACGCCGCCGCCGCTCCCTGCTGCTCCGTGGGCAGCCCACGCCGGAGCTCCTCTGTCCCAGCCAAGCTTCAAAACGGGTTTCCCTCGATGCCGCGAAGCTCCTCGACTAGCCCACGCTGTCCCCTTCTCGCCGGAGCACCGTCGCCGATGTTCCGCCCCGCCGCGACCCTCTGCTCCGCGCCGGCGAGCCACCTCCAGTCACCCCCAACCCCGACTAAGACTATCCCAAGGTAGCTCTCACCTCCCTGGATTTCCCCGACCCTTTTTCCCTCGCCGTCAACGAGCCCCGTCACCGGAATCTGGCCGGCCGCCATGCCAGCGCCGCCTAGGGACCCAATTGCTTCGATTGCAATCTGTAAAAGAGTCTGCACGCAAGTTTCCAGGGGCATATATGTAAACCTGTGTTTAAACTTTAAATTCAAAAACAGCGAACTTGTAAAATTCATATGAAATCATAGAAAAATTGGAAAAATACCTCAACTGTTCTGGAATCTTTAGATGAAAATCTACAACTTTTGTTACATGCATTTCATCAGTTCCTTGCTAAATCTTGCTCTAAATTAAATGGAAGGTTTAATAGACTTTAAATGTACCCCCTGTTGTAGGCAAAGTCTAAACCTGAAAATTTAACAGTAGATTGGTTGCTTGATTTGTAGGCCAGTGTAAAAATATTAGGGCCAGAACCCATCTCTAGCTAAACTTCTTAATAAAACTTCTTTGTGGCATGAAGAAATAAAACTAATTTGTAACTGAGGTTATGTTGTGATCCTTGTAGCAAAACTTTTTCAGAACTATTGTGTTAAGCCCTAAATACCAAAGAAAATGTTTAGAACCTTTATACTCTATGTAACCTATTTATATAATTTTGTGGTAGGAAAAATTGCACTAATTCAAATAATTAGTTCCTGTGCTTGGAAAATTTTCAACTTTTTACTGTGGAACACTTTGGAGTAACTCTTGCTGTGTAAAAAAGTTTCATACACAGAAACCATGTAGAACATTCTGTAGAAATTAATCTTTATTAAAGTGGGTGTATCTTGACCTATTTATTATGCTTTTTATCTTGCACAGTAAAATCTAAAAAATTTACAGTAGCACACATCTGGATAGATTATTTCGCTGTAAAATTTTTAGTGTCAATACTTGAATAGTTTGTCCTGTGTAAAAATATCTATGTTCTAGCAGTGGTTGTGTTTTGCATTTTTTTTCATAATTAATCTGCTGCGTGAAAATGCCTGAAATTTTTACAGTGCCTTTGTCTCTGCATAATGTGCTCTAAATAAAAATTTCATCACCAAAAGTTACCTAATCCCGAAGTTGTGATTAATCCATGTTGTGCTTAGGAAATTAAGTTTCCAATATATCACAACCCCTTTTGTTTAATGAAGTTAATAGTTAAGTTATACTCTTTTAACAATTGCCCACAGAAATCTCAACGAAGTAACCTCACAACCAAATCGATGTTATGTGAACTGTAGCTTTGACGTGAATGAAAATAATCGTCATATATCGTCACTATAACTTATATTGGTGCATTCATATAGAATCGACGACTCTCGCCGACGGAACGTACGAGCTGGTGCCCGCGTCCGAGAGTGAGCAGCGTGAAGCTCAAGTAAATCTAACTAAAGCTCTCGAAGACCCGAGTCCAAGTTCGGACGAGCCCCAAGCTAGCTTTACCCAAGAAGGCAAGCCCCGGAGCATGAACCCTATTTTCTAAACTTATGCAACTTATTAATCTACTCTACTTGTGCATTAAGTATCTAGGAGTTGAATGGAAACTTAGTTACATGATCCTAGGTACCCATGCTTTGAACCCTAGATGTAAGGATCGATAGAATGCTATGCTAATAGGACTCCGGTAAAAGTCGAGTGATTTCCTATCACTCGCGAGAATATAGGAGTTGAATGTTTACTACATGCTGCAATCATAAGGTCGACAGACGGGGCTATGGTACGATGTTTATGTTGATGGTTGAGGCCCCGTCTGTTTAGTGAAAAATGCTAAGGCCGCAGTGTGTGGTAGTGGTGGTTAAGTCTTTGAACGTACTAACCACATGCCGAGAATATGGTAATCGGTAAGCTTAAGTACCTAATCAGACCGGCAAGTGGACAACATCCCACCATCTCAACTTCGGTTCCATGCGTGCACATGGTGGGTACAGAGTCGGGCTCTGTAGTCTCGGATGGTGGCCCTGATCCACAACCCAGGAAGAAAGAGGAAAAGTTGCACATGTGACTCTGGGAGTAACCACGTGACGTGTGTTTAGATTTCCCTTGCAAGGTTAATAAATTTGATTCGAATCGTCCGTTTCTCGCGGTTATTGAGACTACTTGACCCTTTTACCACATAGAGTAAGAAGAGGAACAATGATGATAATTAATCTTGTTGGATGAAATTAATCCCTCCACCATGAATGGTACTGGATAGTTGCTTACCTAGAATGGTTAAAGAAAACTAGAACTTGGAGCTAAAATCTGAAAGTAAGGACCTACTTATATATGCTTTTCGGCAAAACAAACCACTCAAGCTAAAAGCCTTGCATGTCTAGGAGTCGGCTAAGTATATTCCGCTAGTCGGGTAAGCCTTGTTGAGTATTAGTATACTCAGCCTTGCTTGTGGCTTGTTTTCAGGTGAAACTTTCAAGGATATGATTGCTAGTTTGACTTGGCCTTGTACCCTTCCTCCTGGTTGGTCGATGGAATGGGATACGCCCCCGGCCAACGGTGGTGATGCCGAGTGATGTCTCGTACGGGCTTCATCGAGACATCCTTTGTCGTTGAGTAGTTGTCGTTACCTTTCCGCTGCTTTGAACTCTGAAGAACTCCATTATTTTGAACTCTGAAGTACCTTGTCTATGAATTTGAAATCCATTGTAACAATAATTTTTTATGAACCCTGTGGTGTAAAACTTGTGGAATGTTGTATCCTCTGGGCTCACCTTCGTGTGAGTACATGTATGTGTGGTTTCGATCGGCAAAAACCATGGTTGTATCGGGAGGTTACCCGACAGTCCAGTGGATTATTCCGTTTGCAGTGCGAGTTAGCCCTGATTGCCCTTGGGGTGATGGTTAGCGCGCTTGAGCCAGATTAATTCAGGTGGTTCTGCCACATGTCGGAGGAAATAGACATCATGCACCTTTGAAATGATGAAGGAGCGTTACATAACCCGAACGATATTCTATGATAAGCATTGGTTTTGTAAGGGCATGTGAACATGGTCTCGCTCTGATCATCAGGGTGGATGGGGATTTGATGATATCCTGAATACCCGTCAAGGAAGCAGAAGAAAGAGTTCTTCGCCAATCGCTCTAACATTTCATCAACGAAGGGCAATGGGAAGTGATCTTTCTTTGTTGCCAAGTTAAGTTTTCGGTAATCAATGCACATTCTCCACCCTGTGACGGTCCATTTTGGGATAAGCTCGTTTTTATTATTCTCAACGACCGTCATGCCTCCTTTCTTGGGCACAACCTGAACAGGGCTTACCCACTCGCTGTGAGGCACGGGATAGATTATCCCGACGTGCACGAGTTTGAGGACCTTTTTCTTGACAACCTCTCTCATCGCAATATTTAGCCTGCGCTGAGGCTCCCTAGAAGGTGTGCTAGCTGAGTCTATAGGGATGCGGTGGGTGCAAAGGGTAGGACTAATTCCCTTGAGGTCCTAGAGTGAGTACCCGAAAACGGGCCTATGCTTTTCTAGAATGGCTATCAGCTTGGTTGTCTCCTCGTTAGAAAGCTTATCACTAATGATGATGGGAGTTTCTGAATCACCATTCAATAAAGCATAGCGAAGGCCTGAAGGAAGAGGTTTTAGCTTGATTGGTTGATGCGTTGGCCGTTCGTGTGTGGGAAGCTCAAGAGTCTCCCCTCGATCATCTTACTCTTGTATGAAGAGTTTAGCATCTTTTTCTAGGGATGACTAGGGAGTCTCATCAGGAAAGATGGCTAACACATCTTCCATTGGCTCTTTTTGGGGGATAGGCTCAGCCAAAGAGTTCTTTGACCGATTGATTGGTACGCTGTAGGTCCTACCCCCAAGAGCTACGTCGAAGGTCCCTAGTGTGGAGACATCTGGGAACATTTTCTCAACAGGATGCCCTATTAGAACGTCAAAGTCGTGGACTTCGAAGACGTGGAAATCCAGGGCGATCTCGGCTTTTTTGTACCAAACTGGTACGTCGTGCATGACCCCGGTCCCTTCTACGATGGAACGTGGTCCAGTTCTAAGGGTTCTAGTGGTTGAGAGCAAGGGGTGCTCACTTAGGTGGCTAAGCGCAAAAGATGAGGAAATGATGTTTGCTCCAACCGTGGGGTTATAGAAGGCTGAGACTGCAGTTCCCTGGACAAAGCATGGAATTGTTAAAGAGGAAGTTTGGATCTGAATTGCTTCGGACGAAAGTTCTCCTTCTTGTTCTTGTACCCATTTGGTGCTCATAACAGAAGTTAACCCTTTGATAATCTCTTTAAGGAAAGCCTTATCGAGAGGGTTAGTTGGGTTTAGCAGAACTGGAGGTCTCTTTTCATGTGGATAATTCGAGGTGTTCCCATAATCTTCGAACAAATCCTCCTTGAATTCAAAGGGGAAATCCGGAGGTTGAATTTCTTCTTCCTCCGTGATTTCTAGTTCGGGGGAAGGCTTGGAAGATGGGTCTGGATAAGTTAGCAACAAAGGTGTAGACTCAACTAACGGGACTTCCTCATGGGTTGCCGACTCATCAGCTGGAAGGGGTTCGTTGAAGGAGGTGCTCTGTAGGATACGGTCTAAAAGAGCCACTCCTTCAGCCGTGGTTTTGTGCGTGAAGGACCCTCCGGCTGTGATGTCAAGCTGTAGGGCAGATCCCTTTCTAAGCCCTAACCAGAAGTGTTGAAGCAACACATGGTCAGGTATAGACAAGTCTGGGTTCGGTTAGCTGTGAGAACCTACCCCAAGCTGCACCTATGGTTTCCTTCTCGTCTTGATAAAAGTCGAGGATTTCTTTTTGTAGGGAAGCAATGCGGGAAATTGGGAAGAACGCAAGACAGAACCTATCTCTTAGTTCATCCCATTCTCTGTTTACCTTGCCTACGTTATGGGCGTACCTTTGCTTCGCTCTCTCAACAAGGGAGAAAGGAAACAACTTCCACCGAAGTGTTTCTTGTGCCATGCCCGAAATGGTTAGGCATGAGCACAACTGCTCGAACTCTCATAGGTGGTGGTAGGGATTTTCACTATTGTAGCCTCAGAAGGGTTGTTCTCGAACCATGGCAATGAAGCTAGGACGGAGTTCATAGCCAGAAGTTGTGATGGGCTTGGAAGATTGTGGTGGCTCTAAGAACTCGCCCTTGGGAGCAGAAAGGTTTTGGATAGAAATGTGCTCCATGGTAACAAAAAAGATAAAAGAAAGAGAAAGATAAAAGAAAGGATACATGTGCAAACTAGGTTCGTAGACAACTAAAGCAACCGTTCCCTGACAACAGCACCGGAAATGCTTGTTCGTATTTCTTAACGATTACAAATAAATCCGCAATCACACGGATATACCGTTGTAATACTTCACCCGGAGAGTATTCAGAGTATTGTAATTTCTCAAGAAACGGAGGTGTAACAGTCTTCTAGCTAGCTTACCCTTGGAGAACAAGAGGTAGAATGGCCTGGGTAGTATGGTTTATCTAAGGGAAAGGCTCAAGGAAGGATAAACATAGGTTACGAGCACTGGTCTGACCCTGGTCTGCCAAGGTCTCTTTTCAGGCCTTGTGAACCTAGTAATAGTGTCACTAAAATATGTTGAGCATTGGGTTAGACACTCGTATGCAGTGTATGCCTCTGCAACAGATCCTTCAGGTCTTGCTCTATTGCGGATGAAATGCTTAAAGGTGCCCAATCTTCTCTCTATGGGATACATCCATCCATACTGAACCGGCCCCCTAAGCAGTGCCTCGTCAGGTAAGTGTATTGCTAGGTGAACCATAACATCGAAGAATGCAGGAGGATAAATTTTCTCCTGTTTGCAAAGGAGAATTACAATATCTTTCTTCATCAGATGTAGTTTATCAACCTTTAGAGCCTTCGAGCAAAGTTCTCTAAAAAACCTACCCAATTCAGCAATTGCTTCATATACATCTTTGCGCACCAACCCTCGAAGGGCAGCTGGTAAAATACACTGCAGCAGTATATGACAGTCATGTGTTTTCAGCCCATTCAATGTTCTTGCCTCCATATTGACACATCTTGATATATTAGAGGCATACCCATCTGGAAATTTAACATTCTTCTTTGCTTCTGGTGATAGAACATAACAAGCCCTTGGCTTTGTGAAGGAATCACCCTCCTGCACCATATGAAGCTCTTTTCTTATACCTCTGTCTTCCAAATCTAGTCTAGCAGCAATGGTGTCCTTTGACTTGTGATTAGAGAGTAGAGTTGCCACAATGTTTTCACAAATGTTTTTCTCTATGTGCATAACATCTAGGTTGTATTGTATCTTCAGTTTGGACCAGTATGGCAAATCATACAAGCTAACCTTCAGATGCCATACTGGTTCTCCATTTCGTCGTTGTTTCCTTGTTTTTATCTTTTCAGGATTCTTCCCTGCAACATAGGAAACTGCATCCAACCTTGCCATAACCTTATCTGCTGTGAACTTCCTTGGCTGCTCTCTATTCTCATGGTGGCCGTTGAATGACCTATTTTTCCTCCATGGATGGTCACTTGGGAGGAAACGTCTATGGCCTATGAACCCAATTTTGTTTCTCAGATATTCGGAGCATGGATTCTCATCACAGTGCACACATGCGAAGTAACCACCCGTGCTTTTGCCTCACATGGTGCCTAGTGCAGGATAGTCATGGATTCCCCACAGAATTGCTGCACGCAGTATGAAATCTTTGCATTCATATGCATCATAAGTAGAGACACCCTCCCAAAGCTTAAGCATATCTACTATCAAAGGTTGTATGAACACATGGAAATCTTTGCCTGGTGATTTCGTGCCGAGAATATAATTGGATTGGTCCATACACATCCATGGTGGAAAATTGTAAGGAACCGCTATCACTGGCCAGATGCTATATGAATTGGTCATCTGACCGAAAGGGTTAAATCCATCAGTAGCAATGGCTAACCTCAAACTGCGGGGATCATCAGCAAAACACTCGTAAGTATTATCAAAATCTTTCCAAGCTTCTCCATCAGCAGGATGTCTCATTTCATTTTGAACTTGGACCCTCTTGTCCTTGTGCCATCTTGCAATTTTTTCCCGCTGCTTTGAGATAAAAAGCCTTTGAAGGTGTGGAATTATTGGAAAGTAACACAGCACCTTATGACGAACTTTCTTTCTGCCCACCTTATTCATTTTCCATCTTGATTCACCATAAACTGGGCAGTGATCATCTTTGGCATGGTCCTTCCAAAATAAGGCACAATCATATTTGCACACATGAATAGAAACATAACCAAAACCTAGCTTCTGATGTAGAGCTTTAGTCTCGTTATAGGACTTAGGGAGGGCAGTGACATTGGGGAACGATGTCGATAGCAACTCAAGTATTGCATTGAACCCAGAATTTGTTATCCGATTATACACAATATGCAGCAGTTTAATTATGAAAGTCAACCTAGACTCCTCGGTGGAACCTGGATAAAGTTCACGCTTTGCCTCTTCCATGAGTTGTTGATATAAGTTACCACTGATGCCATGGCTTGCTGCATTGTACAGATCTTGAATCAACCCCTGAACTCCCCTTGCGCTATCTTCTATGTCATCTTCAGTTTGTTCATCATGAACTGGTGCCTGGTCATTTCCATCCCATGGCATACCCTCACCAGCCACAGGGGCAATGCCATCAGCTTCATCATCAGTATCTTCCTCTCCATGGTGAATCCAACGTGTATAGGACCTAGAGAACCCGTTGACATGGATATGATCCTCTACGACATCTTGACTAAGTTGTTTATGATTCAAGCATCGTCGGCATGGGCAACTGATTTCCTCATCTGCACTAAATCAGCTTCTGACAAATTCCATGAATTGTTCAGCGCCATCCAGATAGGGAGCACTAAATGGCAAACTATTATAAATCCAGCTTCTATCCATCTTGTTAATCAGTGAGATCAAAGGGAGGCTCACCTGACCTTGCTTGTCACCCCTCCTCCCCGTTCACTGATATGCAGGACGCCGGTGAACTAGATCTGGCCTCAAGCCGACGCTGCAGAGCTGGAACTGGCAGGTGACGCTCCCGGCCGAGCTGGCGTGCGCTGCCGGCGAGGCTGCAGTGGGGTCGCCAGCGAGACAACAGGTGGGGTCGCCGGCGAGGCTAGCTGCAGGTGGTGAGGCCGACTTGTGGCCGGCTAGACCGCGGCCTGCGGCCTGCAGCGTGGGCAACCTGCGGCACCAGTTCTTCTTAGCCACAACAATTTTATCTTCATAGAATTCCATGTGGGTCCAATGTTTGCATGACATGTGGGCCCTGCATGCTATTTAGCCTCTCATGTAATGTAGTCGTTGCGTGTGATTTTGAAACTCGAAATGATCTCAGCTGAAAAAGTCATGGAAATAAAAGTTGTACAACTCATCAAGATCTACAACTTTTATTTTGGTCATTTTTTTCATCTCACAAAGTTATGGTAACATTGTTCACAAATTTTATGTATCTCTACTAACGTTTATGAAACTATAAGAGAGATATGTAAAATTTGTGAGCAAGGTTACCATAACTTTGTCGGATGAACAAATGACCAAAATAAAAGTTGCAGATCTTGATGAGTTGTACAAATTTTATGTGCATGACCTTTTCATTTAAAATAACATAGTACCCCAAAGTTTTGTTTGAACTTTTCATATTTTGAAATTCAAAATTCGAACTGTCCAAACAAAGTCACATGAAAAGATGACAAAAATCAAAGTGGTACATCTTGATGCGTTATACAACTTTGTTTCTGACAGTTTTTCCATTTAAAATCATTTATTATCCCAAAAATCTATTTGAATTCCTAATACTACTAATACTATCACTGACATGGTGGACCCACCGTACCAGACCAAAAATTGGCCACCGCAGGCGCCCACCGACATAGCGGGCTGTGGCAGAACCGCCCGAATTAACCCGGCTCAAGTGCACTAACCATCATCCTTGTAGATGAACTGGCCACCATGCACTTCAAAGGATTAATCCGACAGTCTGTCGGGTAGATCCCGATGCAACCACTCAATATTTCGATCGAATCCAAGCATACACATAACTCGCACGAAGGCAAGTCCAGAGATTACAACATTCCACAGATTTTATAAGCACCAGCCGAACATGAATTATTACAAGTTGAAAATACCACTCGAGTACTTTTAAAGTCCAACATACAAACTTTATTCAGAGTTTTACTGTAGCGGAAAGAAAAACACGATCAACTAACGTCGGCAGGGTCATTACTAGTCGGGGAAGGATCCCATTCCACGGTCCAACCAGTCGTCAAAGCACTCGGCCAAGCCAAACCAGCTATCATATCTTCAACAGACATACCTGAAAATATTGCCACAAGCAAGGCTGAGTATACTAATACTCAGCAAGGCTTACCCGACTGGTTCTATGTAAAAACCGACTACTAAGCATGCATGGCTCTAAGGTTCTAGGGTTTTTTTTTGCTGAAAAGCAACAAAGAATAATTCCTTAATTTCATATTTTAGCTTTCAATATTCTAGTTTATTTAACCAGTCTAGATGAGAATCTATCTCTAAGCAAGCATGGTGGAAAACATTTAACCATCCAACAAGTTTCATCATATCCATAGTTCCTCTTGTTACTCTATGTGGCAAGAGCGTTAAGCGGTCTCAGTTACCACGAGAAATGAACGATTCGAATCGAATTTCTTAACCTTGCAAGGGAAACCTAAACACACATCACGTGGTTACTCCAAGAGTCACACGTGCAACTTTTCCCCTTTATCCTCGTTTTATGGATCAGGTCCACCAGCCTCGAGTACAAGAAGTCCACGAACCACGGACGATGCCGGGTCATGACCCCTCTTGCACTCACCGTTGGGCCCATGGGACAGCGCCAAGATGGTAGAGCCTGTCCACGCACCGGTTCAATCAGGTACTTAAGCTTACCGATTATCATATTCTCGGCATGTGGTTAGTACTTTCAAACGCTTATCCACTGCTACCACACACTGCGGCCTTAGCATTTTGCACTACTCAGGCGGGGCTTCAACCACGAGTTCTTTACCACAGCCCCGCCTGCCAATCTTATAGTTGCAGTATGCGGTAAACATTCAACTCCTATAGTTCTCGCGAGTAGCAGGAAACTACTCGACTTTTACCGTACCTATTAGCATAGCATCTACTCGCACTTCCTGTTCAAGTAGTCATTACAAAGGTACCTAGGATCATGCAACTAGGGTTCCAATCAACTCCTATGAACTTTAAATGCACAGGCAATAGGAACAACAGTTGCATAATTTAAAAACTAGGATCATGCACCGGGGCTTGCCTTCTTGTGAAAAACTAGTCGGGGGTTCCTCCGAACATTGGTTCAGGTCTTCAGCGACTGCTGTTAGATTCACCTGAGCTTCGTGCTACTCACTCTCGCACTCAGGCACCAGATTCTATATGAATGCAAATGTATGAGTGGTTTTACTGGTATAAGATTGCATTATAAAGTATATAAGTAGCCGAGTACTTCATTTTCATTTTCCTGTGCAGTCATTTATCGAGTACTTATCTGTATTAACTGACATCATTAAGCGAGCAGGTGGTTTTGAATGTTGTTCGGTTATTTTTAACAGGGAGCATTGGTTAACCGAAACTACTCGCAGGGGTAGTTTCTGTGTTGCTGAACTACCCGTAAAGGTAGCTCCTGAGTTGGGATTTTTGTGTAGAGTTTGTTACTTACGTATATCCTTACTGTAAAAGCTTCATTCATTTTTATTCAACCGGTTACTCATGAAAAAGCTTATTAAATAGCTATTGCTATGAGCAAGATCTACTTGCACAAAACAACCATGCAAGGAACTGGTGCTCAAATTTTTACTGATCAAACCTACTCGAATGAGTAGTTTACAACACATTTTTGGAGAGTTTTATTATGCAAGAAATTGAGGTTAACATTTTAGTTTTAAAAGGGATCTAGCTTATAACAAAAGCATTCGAAACCACTAGTTGTGTTTGGATTTAGAGTATGAAATTTTTATGAAAGATTAAACTCTTAGCACTAAAGCTACTATCCAAGTTTCATGAGCAGTTCTTTCTTGAATCTCTTGAAACAATTAAAAGCCATTTAAACTTGATTTAAATCCACATCTAAAATCATGTGAAAACAGATCCAAGGTCCTGTTACAAAGTTGTAGATCTACACTTAAGATTCCAGGATCATAGCTTGCATTTTTAGGATTTTTTTGTGAGTTGTTATGCATCTTCAAAGTTAATAGATTGGTTTTTGAGTTTTTGTTCCAGGTTTATAGATGAGTCCCTGAGATTTACGGAAAACTTCTCAGAAAGATTGCAATTGACGCAGATGGGTCCTTTGCATAGGAGAAACGGCTACTGCCGGCAAAAATCCAGCGACTAGAGTTGCCGATGGTGAGGGGTGAAGGTGGGAGATGCAAGAGAGGAACAAACAGCACTTGTTTGAGGTCTTGGGTGGGGAAGGGATGGACCGAGGTGGCCTGCCGACGGTGGCACAGAGCCGACGGCGGGTGCGGATGGCGGGGGCGACGGTACGGTGAGGAAGATGGCGCGGGGAACGGCTGTGTAACCTCGGGGTGAGGCGAAGAAGGTGGGGGAAGGGTTGTTTTGGGCAATGCGGGGTGGATTGGTGCATCTACGTATGGGTGATGACTCGCCGGGGTTGGAGATTGGAGGCAACGAACTGAGGTGCCTTAGGGTGGCTTTTATAGGCACTGGAGGGGGAATGGCGGAGGAGCTGGACGCGACACAACGGAGGGAGGCGCAGCCGGGACAAGGTCGCGGCAAGGGCGTTGCTTCGCCGGCGCGTCGTGGCTCGGCCGTCGGGAATCGTCGGCCGCGTGGCGCTCGGGGGCAGGCTGGGGCGGGATACGGGGAGGGGCAAATCGCTAGTAGCAGACTCGGTCGGTGGCTAGACGGGGCCCGTTGGAGGTCGCGCCTTGGCCCGGCTCGCCGGTGCAGGGTTGCCTTGCCGCGTGGCGGCGCCTCACAGCCGGCTGGAGCATAACTGGGGAGGGGAGAGAAAAGGGTTGGGATTCAAATTAAATTTTCCTAAAATTCCAAATAGGAACTTGAAAAACTCTAAACACAAAAGTTGTAGGGAACTTGAAAATCTACAACTTTTGTTTTATCCCAAAGTTCATTTAAGCTACGGTTTAAAAGTTATTTTGAATTTACGAAAATAAGTATTTAAATGACACGTCATTTCATGTGAATTTTTGCACTATTAGCCTTTGAGTTCAACTAGACTTTTGTTGCTTTTGTTATAACAGACGTGCCCTTAAATTTTTAAAGTCATTTGTTATCAGTTTTTTAAGTTACAACGGTTTGCTTGCACGGGTTCAATTGTTTATGCATAAACACATATTCATTTGCCTGCAAGGTATATTTGATAGGTTATTTCATTCTTCTCTTGCTCATTTGGTGACCGATGTCACAGCCTACCCCCCTTAAAAAGAATCTCGTCCCGAGATTCGGATGAAAACTCAATGCGGAAGGTGTGAACCTTGGATGGAACTAAGAAAACCAGGATTGAGATAACTTTCAGTCTCCCACGTGGCTTCTTCTTTAGTGTGATGGTTCCACTGGATTTTGTACATTTTTATCACCGCTCTTTGGGTACTTCTTTCCTTCTGGTCGAGGATTTTGATGGGTTGCTCCACATAAGAGAGATCTGGCTCTACCAGGATTTCTTGTTGTTCCACAATTTCGGTAGGAATTCTGACACATTTCTTTAATTGAAAGATATGAAAAACGTCATGAATGGCTGCAAGCTGCGAAGGAAATCGCAACCTATAGGCCACGGGTCCACATTCTTCAATGATTTCATACGGACCAACATACCGAGGGGCTAACTTTCCTTTCACTCCAAATCGTTGCACACCCTTGGTTGGTGAAACCCGAAGGTAGACATGATCACCAACGTCAAATTTCAAGGGTTTTCTCCTCTTGTCAAAATAACTCTTTTGCCTAGATTGGGCTGCTTTAAGATATCCTTGGATAACTTTCACTTTTTCTTCTGCCTCTACTACCAAGTCTGGTCCAAAGATTTTGCGCTCTCCAATTTGTGACTAGCTCAACGGAGTTTGACACCTTCGACCATACAATGCCTCGAATGGTATTATAGGAGAATTCTGCTAAAGGCAAATATTGGTCCCAATTCTTGTCACACCTTCAACCATACCATTCTTTAGGCTTGCTTGATAGATGTTATTATAGGAGAATTCTGCTAAAGGCAAACATTGGTCCAAATTCTTGTCATACTGAATGACACAAGCTCTAAGCATGTCTTCGAGAATTTGATTTACTCTTTCTGTTTGGCCGTCGGTCTGAGGATGATAAGCTGAGCTTCAGATTAATTTGGTACCAAGGGATTCTTGCAATTGTTCCCAAAAGTGTGCTACGAACTGAGTGCCGCGATCAAAAATGATTGTCTTTGGTACCCCGTGTAGACAAACAATTTGATCGAGATATATCTCAACGTATCTCTTGGCCTTATAAGTGGTGTGAACGGGAATAAAATGAGCGGTCTTTGTAAGCCTATCTACAATAGCCCATATAGAATCGTGTTTCTGAGATGTATTGGGCAAACCAACAATGAAGCCCATACTGATGTCTTCCCATTTCCAGGATGGTATTAGCAGAGGTTGAAGTGTACCAGCTACTTTTGAGTGGCTAGCTTCCACTCGCTGACAAGTGTCACACTCTGCAACATATTGGGCAATTTCCCTCTTCATCCTGGTCCACCAAAAATTTTATTTAAGGTCCTGATACATTTTGCTACTGCTTGGATGAATAGAGAATTTGGAGAGATGTGCTTCATCAAGAATCTGCTTCCGGAGTTCGTGATTTTTCGGAACAACAATGCGACTTTCAAACCATAAAATTCCCTTGTGATCCTGATGAAAATATTTGTGCTTCTCCTCTCCTTGAGACAGTCTCTGCTTGATGATCTTAACACCCTCATCCTGTAATTGTGCTGTGATGATACTGTTGGCGCTAAAAATTGGCCGGAAATCGGCCGATGACCTTCAGCGTCGGACACACGACCCGGGAGAATCTGCTTAACTCCTGTTCGGGTGATTGCCTTGGTGTGGTTCACGCGGCGTGCTAGTCAATTTGACCTATTGATTGACAAGGAAAGAAACGTATTAAATTCCGGGGCCTCGATCGGCTAAAGTTCCGATCTGTCCCGAAAAGCGTATCAACGAATCGGCCGATTTGCTATGAAGATGACCAGCTATAGATCAGCCGATAATCACATAGCGATTGCAAAGAAACTACTGGAGAAACTTAAACAATCACCACAAATGCAACACTCGAAATAGATCTAATCGGCTATATGATGATAAATAAGAAAAAATAATGATAAAACTAGAACAATAGGTAAAACCTATAATTCTAGTAAATATCGATAACTGGTGAATAAATCTAAACGAAACAACGGCGATGCGCCCGAAGTTAATGCTTAGATATTATTCGATAAACGGAACCTACCAATTGGCCGGAGATCGTGTCGATGCAGCCCTGCCAACCCGTACGAACTCGTGAAAGAAAAAGATGTATTGGCGAAGTCGCTGACTTGAAAGTAAAGTACGATGAAAAAGTAGATTGTTTGTATTGATTGATGTGTCCCTTCTACAAAACCCTGACTGCTTCTATTTATACCCTAGGACTAAGACTCCTGATCTATTACGATCCGTTACAAACTTGATTTAAATAAAACTACTATATCTATAAGACTTTCCTAAAGGAAACGGACTCCCGCAGAATCTTCTGCTGCCATCTCCTAGTCCAATCCAGACTCCTCCCATTGCTCCTCGACCGAGTCGGCGTCGTTCTTTGACCAACATCAGGTCATCTTTGACTGGGATCCTGTGTTGGGATTCCATTGGCTTCATCCCCTATCTGTTGGCGCAAGCCCACATTGGCTCAAACGCTCTAGCCTTTCAATCGGCCGACCCCCACCAACTCCATTCGCCAATCGCACGAAATACTGCAGCGCCAATCGGCCAATTCTAACTGTAGCGTTGATCGGCCAATTCCCAACTGTAGCCTTTAAATCTGCCTCATCGGCCAATCTCTTCCTTTCCTAACGCCGATTCAACACGTGTCAAAATCTGGCGTCAACACATGCAAACCCAGTTTCGGAGTAAAACATGAATTTTACTTCGAAATTCTCTTTTAATTTCTCCTCCAAAATAAACGCAGCAAAAAACTCCTTCCGTTTCGCGGTCTTCTACATGATGATTGCAATCTTTTCGAACTGGGCGCCTGAGATAACTGTTCCCCTGGAATTCGTGTAGACGACGCGGCAAAAATCCCGCCTTTACCCCTTCTCTCTCGGACTGTCTTTAAATACTGGCGTTCTCCGCCGCTTCTTCTCCACGAGCTTAGTAATTTCCTCCCCAGCGAATCACTTTCTATCTTCTCCCAGCGCCCTTTTGGTCTCCAACCGCATTTTCTGGCGATCCCTCTTTCATCTACATTCCGCTTTATTCCTTCAATGGCGGTACCATCAGCAACTCCACCAACCACGGAGGCTCCACCAGCAACTCCATCGGCGACGGCGGTTCCATCAGCGATTCCACTAGCGATGATGAGCTTCATCTCGGAGGTAAACATCCGAAACTTTCCCCTTTTATTTTTTACCGCCCATGCACCTTTTATATCTATTCTTAGTTCCTCCCTTTTTACCTTTTTTAGGCAGTTAGACACCAAATCACTATTCCCCTTTCTGAAGCTCCTGGTCTCATCTGTTTAGGCCCTATGGGGAATCCAGACCCGACTGATCTGATTAACTTAGAAACCCATAGAATACTTTTTAAGCAATCACCTATGGATTTGGATCAGTGGTCAGGCACTTTTAGATCTTGGCCGAATGAAACCCCCGGCTGGAAAGAGTGGTATCAAAGAATGGCCAACTCTAAGAGAGTTCAATGGGATGAATTAAAAATCGGCCAGTGCATCAATCTCTCTTTGTCCCAGATGGAGAAGAATGAACCCCTGGTAATAGCAACCTCCTATTTCTGGTCTGACGCACTCAACGCGTTTCCTTTGGGCACGGACCCATGACCCCAACTCTGGCCGATGTCCTGATGCTGATCGGCCTTGACATTTCCTCCCCCGATACACCCTTTCATTATCTGATCAAACCAACCCATTGGCTAGAGACGAAAGGAATCGCCGGGTGGAAAGGGTATATCAACAGAAACATGAGGACCGGGACGATTTTGGACAGAGAACATACAATGTTCTTGATGATGTGGCTAGAGAAGCACCTCTTCTGTGGCAGAGCGGTTGGCCCTTCTTCCAATACACAAGCTCTGGCTGAAGCCCTGTCAAGAGGATCCGCCATCCCCCTCGGGAAGCATCTGCTAGGATCGGCCTACCACATGATGCACCAGATCAGCGTCAAACTATCAAAGGGAGAGCCGATTGGTAACCCTGGTGGCCCCTGGTGGTTCATCACCCTCTGGCTCAACTTGTACATGAGCAAATCTCCTAGCAGCAGATAGAGACCAAGACATTCCCCAACATCGAGTTAGAGGAGAACCCCACAGTACGACGACGGTGCACCTCTTTCGGCGAAGCGACATCAGTTTTTCCTGGTTGCAAGTTCACCGCCACCCAAATAGCCGAGTATTTCAGATATTTTTACAACGGCTTTAGTGAAGAAACCACCAGTTGGTACCCGTACCAGAGGATAGAGCCACTTTTTGAGCTTCCCTTCTGCTCGTCGTCCAACTCCTTTGATAATTATCTCATGGACGTCTTGATCAAACCAGGGATTTTACCGGCGAACTTCTTCTCTGGGAAAGACTCCCCAACCTATGAATTTTACAACCCATCAATTGCAGCACGGCAGTTCGGCCTTGGTCAGCTGCCGATTCAAGTTTATTTTGCCGGCCGCGCAAAATTCCGATATGAGCTCACTAAGGGCCTTGACTACAATCGGCTGTGTAATTTAGTGCCGGACTCCAGTACCATTGATCTAAGCAATTGGATAGTGGCTCCTTTTGCTGTCCAACAATTCAAGCTATGGTGGGCAGAATGGAAGCAGCATCTCTTTTGTGCATTTGCTTCAACATATTGCAATGATCTGGACCCTGCCAACATCGACCCGAACGCAGCGGTACTGCCCTTTTCTCGGCCGATTTTGATGTTATTCCTTTTTATGCTACAAATTTTCCGCTAACTCTTATTTCCCTTTTCAGTCCGAAAGTTGACTTCTTCCGACGCGGAGCCGAAGTGGTAGGCCGATAGAGAATAGCCGCCCATACACACCATTCCCACTCATCGGCTACCATGCCCCAACCATCAAAGACATCACCACCGGCCGATTGAAACAAACACCGAAGAAACCCTCTTTAAAGAAGACAAGCCGCTGAGTGCGTGCCCGTATAGAATCGTCTGATCAGTCGGCGGCGATATCGGCTGAACCTTTAGCTGTGCCGACTCCGCCGATTATTGAGGAAGTCGATCCCCAGGCTGCTACAGAAGCTGGAGCGGCTGCTGCATTATTGCTAGTAGAAGCTGTTCAGGTAATTTCGCTTACCTCACATCCTTCTAAGTATTATATCGATATTAACTTCTTTTTTCTGTTAGACTGCGCAAATCGCCCCAGTGCAATCTTCGCAGCAATCGGCTATATCCCAGGTCGAAACCGGAATGCCAGCAATTCCTCTCACCGAGGTAGAGAGTCTGTTAACTCAATTTCTTGATACTTAACCAAAAACTAACCAATTTTTGATGCAGGCTACTCTGGGTGCATCGATTGTACCTTTCCAACAACCATCGGCCGGACGACTCATAGAGGTACGATAGTCATTATATATCATCAGACTTAATCATTTGTATTATACTTATAAAATCCGCTTCCCATACCTTTCCAGGAGGCTGGCCCGAGCTGGGCACTAGTAGTCGTCGAATCTTCTTCTTCTGACGAGCCAATCGCGCCAGTTCCCGAGATGAGGGTGGCACTCCCGTCGGCGCAAGCAGAAGAAATCCGCTTCAAAGAGGTAAGGAATTTGTCACCCAAATCAGCCGATTTCCCCTTATCATCGGCTAATCCGTATTTTTATTTTTTTTATTCTTTCGCAGGAGCAGGACACTCCCAACAACAGTCTTTTTTTCTTTTGCGGTTGCCCTTTCTGACGATGAAGAGGTTGCCTCGCGCCAAGTCACACTGAGCTTGATCCTTGATGATGTCCGTGCCAAGCTTGAGAGCATACAGACCCTCCTCCAAGACGACATCGGCCGACTAGTGGAAGACGCCTCGCCGATTCGGCAACTTTTTAGTGAAATCAGAGGCCGAGTTCCAGAGGAAGCGAAAGAGGCTCTGGTACCTGCCGTATATATAGAGTCAATGTAGATTCCAGTGTTCAGGGCCTTGCACCGTATGGTCAATTGCGCCAAACTAGCGAAAGCCCGCGAGGAGGAAGACTCCTACAAACATCGAGCTCAAGAGGTGCATTGACGAATCAGCTTCCTCGAAAGCTCTCGTCCAGATATCGTCGGTGCCATAGACCGCCTTAAACGGCGAAGGGCAGAGCTAGCCAAGAAGATGGAGCAGGTAACCCAGGCCATAGCTGCTGAAGAGAAAAGACTCCAAGACCTCCCATCCATCATCGCCGAGCTGAAGCAGGAGAGGCAGAACCTGGCCCACGAAGCAATAAAAATCCATCATCAAATGCCAGAAGTCTCCGGATCGGTTGATGACGACCAGAGAACCTTAGAATCGGTCGATCAAGTTAGGCAACGAGCGATTGCGGCTATTGATGCCCTCCTCGGGTGAACTGTAAAAGTACTGAATGTTCTGTAAACATTTAATGTCCTCTTGCCGTTGACGTGCGGATTCAAACTTGGACCGCCCTCTTCGGCAGCTTTTCATTTATTAACCCTTTTATTCTGATGGGACGCATCCTACCATTCCTTCACCCTCTTCCTTCTATAAGTATGAGGCCCCGTATCATTCCCAAAGGCGTTTGCATCGCCCGTCTTCTTTTCTTCTAACGACTTGATCTCCATCCTCCCAGACTAGACGCCAAGATGTCTTCTTCATCTTCTTCCTTCTCCGTCAACCAGGTACGAAATCTTCCTTGTTTCTTCTCTTGACATTTCAATCAATCTGACGCTGGGTGGTTGTTTGCTCCCCTTTTAGCCGATACGCCTTAGCCCCAGTCTGGAACGAGCGATTGAAGTGATGCATTCAGACGGACCATTGTCGCAGGCGGACAGAGATCTGATCAAGGCTCATTGCAAAGAACTCAAAGATCATGTCCCCGCTGACATCCAGAAGATCTGGGACCATATAGACGCTAACTGCTCTAGGCGGCCGCCAACTGAAAGGAGTCATCCACTCCCTCGCTCAGTCGCCCTTGAAGATGCTGCGGCGGGGACATCCCAACAACCTCTCGATAGGAGCCACCCACTCCCTCGTCATCTCGAGGTTGAAACCGCCATGGAGGATCTGGAGGAAAAGAGCATCTGCTTCTTGATAGAATTAGGCCGGATCGAGAGGGAGATTAAGAAAAAGCGTGATCAATAAATATGTTGATACTTTTGTTCTAAGGGTGACTTGTACCGTGTCGGCCATGTACCTTGCTGTTCTTACCGAATAATAAATCGGTCACACTAATAGAATGTTTCATCCTTAAGGCGATGTTATCTTTGCATCGGCTATATAGACAGGAGCCAATAGGAGTTGGCCACGTTGTCTTGATGCACCCTATCGTAAGTTATGCATCCACTTATATACTAGGATAGTACCTCTTCAGATATCTCCTGTTTATGGCTCTTGTGAATTCTTCCCCTTCGATAGTTTCTAGTATATATGCATTTCCCGGAGCACATCGGCTGATTTTATATGACCCTTCCCAAGTGGGCGACCATTTACCGAATTTGGGATCCTTAGATCCTATCGGCAGCACCAACTTCCATACCAAATCTCCTCGGGAGAATTGTTTGACCTTGACCTTCTTGTCGTACCACCTAGCCACCCTTTTCTTATTTTCTTCAATGCTGATCAGGGCCCTTAATCGCTGACCCGCCAAATCGTCGAGCTCTCTCTTCATGAGGAGGGAATAGTCATCGGCTGTCAACTGATCTTGAAGCGATGTGCGCCTTGATCCCGTCCTTAATTCCCAAGGCAATACTGCCTCGTGACCATATACCAACTGATAAGGATATATCTTAGTGGCCCCGTGGCAGGTCATCCTGTAAGACCATAGAGATTCGGTTAAAGACAGGTGCCACTTCTTGGGTTGTTCCTCTATCTTCCTCTTGATCAACTTGATTATTCCCTTATTGGACGATTCGGCCTGGCCGTTGGCTTGAGCATAATACGGAGAATAATTCAACAATTTAATCCCCATATCGGCGGTGAATTCTTCGAACTCTCCTGAGGTGAACATCGTTCCTTGATCAGTCATGATGGTTTGAGGGATGCCGAACCGATAAACAATATGGTCCTTTATGAAATCGATCATAGCGGCCGATGTCACGGCCTTTAACGGAACTGCCTCCACCCATTTGGTAAAATAGTCAGTGGCTACTAATATAAACTTGTGCCCTTTGCTTGATGGAGGGTAAATCTGTTCGATGAGGTCTATTCCCCAACCTCTAAACGGCCATGCTTTGATTATCGGATTCATAGCCGAGGCTGGTGCGCGCTGCACATTGCCAAACTTCTGACAGTCTTGACAACCTTTATAATATTTAAAACAATCTTTGAGAATCATCGGCCAATAATACCTGTTGTTTCTGATCATCCACTTCATCTTGTGAGCCGATTGATGAGCTCCGCATATGCCCTCATGGATTTCTCCCATCAGGACCTTTGCTTCTTCCGTTCCTAGGCTTTGAGTAGAACCCCATCAATCGTCTGGTAAAATAAATCATCTTCGAGCAACACATATTTCGTGGCTTGAAAACGCACTCATCGGTCCACTTTCTTGGACGGATCTTTTAAGTAATTGGCGATCTCCTTTTGCCAATCGTCGGCCGCAAGTTCCAGAGTCATGGCGCCTTGAATCGGCCGATACTCGGACGCGTGTTGGGCAAGCCTATTGGCCTCTACATTGTAATTTCTGGTAATGTGCTCAATAACCACAGACTTGAATTTCTTTAACAGTTGGAGGCAATCTTCGTAGTAAATCTTTAAGACATCATCTTTGCATTTAGATCTCCCCGTTAATTGATCCACAATGAGCATGGAATCCCCAAAAATTTCCACCACATCGGCTTTGATTTCTCTTAACAATTGGATACCTTTTAGGACGGCTCGGTATTCCGCTTGGTTGTTGGTCGCGGACGCCTCTATCGACAGAGAGAAATCATAACTTGCCCCCCGAGGCGATATGAGAACGATGCCGATTCCCGATCCGGCCCCACACGAGGAACCATCGAAGTATAGAGTCCATGGAACTGGTTCAACGACAGCGATTTTCGGTCCACAATGCTGAACCATGAAATTGGCCATGACTTGACCCTTGACAGCTTTGGCCGATTGGTACCTTAGGTCAAACTCTGACAGAGCCGGGATCCACTTTCCAATCCGTCCTTTCAAAACTGGCAATGATACCATGTATTTCACCACGTCATCCTTGCATACGACTATGCACTCTACCGATAACAAGTAGTGCCTGAGCTTTGTACACGAGAAATATAGACACAGGCACAGCTGTTCCACCGGGGAATATCTCGTTTCGGCGTCCAGGAGTCTTCTGCTGACATAATATATTACCCGTTCTTTTCCTTCGAACTCCTGTGCCAGCGCCGATCCGATAGCCTGCTCGTCGGCCGATAAGTATAGTTTGAACGGCTTGTCGGCCTGTGGCGGGACTAATACAGGTGGCGAAATTAGATATTGCTCGATGTCTTCTAATGCTTTGCGTTGTTCTTCTCCCCACATGAATTCCTGATCGGGTTTCAATTTCAACAAAGGAGTGAAGGCTTGAATACGCCCGGACAAGTTGGATATGAATCTCCTGATAAAGTTGACTTTGCTGATTAGGGACTGCAGCTCAGTTTTATTTTGCGGGGCCACAACTTTATTGATAGCAGCTATGGTCTTCCGGTTGACTTCTATCCCGCGCTCATGGACCATGAATCCTAGGAATTGTCCGGCCGTCACGCCGAATGCACACTTGTTCGGATTCATTTTCAACCCATGCTTCCTTTTGCATTCCAACACCTCTCGTAAATTGGCCAGATGTTCCTGATGATCTTTTGACTTGACCACAACATCGTTGATGTAGATTTCTACCAATACACCAATAAGCTTGTGAAAGATATAATTCATAGCCCGTTGGTATGTAGCACCGGCGTTCTTTAATCCAAAGGTCATTACCACCCACTCGAATAAACCGAGGTGGCCCGGGCACCTGAAAGCCATTTTCGAAATATCTTCTTCGGCCATTAATATTTGATTGTACCTAGCATTACCATCCATGAAACTGATGACTTTATGTCCTGCGGCGGCATCTATCAAGATGTCGGTTGTCGGCATTGGATACCCATCCATCGGCGTAGCCTGATTTAGGTTCCTAAAGTCGATGCATACACGCAACTTTCCGTTTTTCTTGTATACGGGTACAATATTAGAAATCCACTCGGCGTAACGGCACTGCCGAATAAATCTCGCTTCAATCAATCTTGTAATCTCGGCCTTTATATCAGGTAGAATTTTAGGGTTGCATCATCGTGTAGGCTGCTAATATGGCTGATATCCTGGTTTTATAGTCAATCAGTATTCGACAATGGACCGGTCTAGACCAGGCATCTCATGGTATTCCCAAGCAAAGCAATCTTTGAATTCTTTTAATAAACTTGTCAATTTACACTTGTACTCGGGATCCAAGCTAACACTAATATACGTCGGCCTTGGCTTGCTGCCATCTCCTAAATCCACCATGTCCAATGAATCGGCCGACGTAAATCCGTACCCAAACTTCCCGTCTTCTCGGACGAACTGATCCATCTAGTCTGAATCTTCAAAGCCGACTGCTCGGATCGGCTGTAGCCCAAAATCGAACACTTTCAGGAAATTGGTGTCCCAAGTTCTACCGGATATACACTTGACGTGTTCGCAACACCACTATTGCGTATCGGCTGCAGCAACACTGTAGGCGGAATCGGCGGTGACTATCTCGGTATTGTCTCTGACCCACTGTACGAGGCATTGGTGCATTGTAGACGGGACGCAGCAATTCGCGTGTATCCAATCACGACCGAGCAACATGTTGTAGGACCCTTTGCCATTAATAATAAAGAAAGTAGTGGGAAGGGTCTTACTGCCGATGGTGAGGTCGACGCAGAGTGCTCCGCGGGCGAGAGACACGTTGCCTTCGAAATCTTTGAGCATCATGTCCGTCTTGGTCAGATCTTCGTCGCTTTTGCCCAACTTACGGAACATGGCATACGGCATGATGTTGACTGCAGCGCCTTCGTCTACTAGTAGCCTGGTGACAGGTCGTCCGTTAATGTGTCCTTTGAGGAACAGAGCCTTGAGATGTTGTCGTTTTTTGTCTTCCGGTTTCTCAAAAGTGGCTGTCATTGGCTCCAAAACATATTGCGCCATCTGCTCCTCCATCCTTATTGCGTCATCTCGATCGGTGGGCACCATGAACTCCATCGGCAAGATGAACACCATGCTGACGTCAGCTGCCGATTCCTGATTGTCGCCTTCCTTATTGTTGTTTCTTTTGGGGCGCCAGACTCGAGACCTGTCGTTTTTCTTATCCACCATCTGCCTCTGCTCTTCCTCTTGTTGTTCCCATTGGCGCAGATGTTGGATCCTTCGTTTTTGAGATTTGGACAGTCCATCAGGGCACCATCCGGGGTTCACCGGTTTGGCCGGCGGTTTGGCACGCTCCCAGTCTGGTTCCCGTCCTAGAGGGTTCTCATCTGACACCCTAGCGTCGGCCATATCTTCTAGCCGATCGTGTGCGCTGGCTCTGCCCCCAGTCATTTGTGCTGGTTGATCCTGCCCCCCGGCTGATCATACTGTTCGAGCCTGCCCCTTGGCCGATCATACCGGTCAACTCCGCCCCCAGTCGATCATGTACCGAAAGGCGCTGACCCTCTTGTTCGCACCAGTTTCTGCTGATCGGCTCTTATCCTCTGTCTCTGGGGCGCGACCTCTTGAGCGGGTGATCGTTGCGATATGGTCTGCTGCACTCAGGGCAATTATCAGCTGATGGTAATCTGAGGTTATTTTCCCAGCAGTGGATGAAGAACGGGCATCGTCTATGATCTTCGTGTCAGCGTATCATCTCTTCGCGGTGTCTTGACCTTTCCTGCTGCCGCTGATATTTGTTGAGTAATAATTTGGAGGTGACGGGTCTACGCGATCGCTCTAATCCTTCGCCCTCGTATTCAACCCATCTTTTCCCTTTGACATCATCCATCGTAGTCTGATTTCTGGGGTCCACGGTGCCGCTTCTTTTAGCCGATTCCGACGTCAGCACTTTGGTTTGAAGCGAGTTTTTTCCCGTGTCAACCATGTTAGCAGGGAAAGGATGCTGATCAATTTTCATCGGCTTTACTAGCTTTGCCGGGACTTCGAATTTGGGTCTCCCTTGCTCAATGGCCGACTGTATCTGCTGACGAAAGATTTTGCATTCGTTTGTGTCGTGAGACGTGGCATTGTGCCACTTGCAATATTTCATCTTTTTTAGCTGTTCGGCTAGCGGAATGGTGTGGTAAGGTGAGAGCTTGATCTGCCCCTCTAGGAGAAGTAAGTCGAAGATTTTGTCGGCCTTTAACGTGTCAAAACCGAACGCTTCTGGTTCTTTCTTCCCGAAAGGGCACGATATCGGCTTCTTCCCTTTGACCCATTCTGCTAGGCCGATTTCCTCTTCCTCTTCACACTCAGATCCCTCTAAATACGCCACCTTTTTCTGAAATTCCTCCGCTGATCAAACGGACGTACTTCTTGACCGGCCAATCGGGGAATGATCTGACTTAAACTTTCAAACTCCTGTGAAGCGTACCTCTCCTTGATGTGTGGCAGGAGAGCTTGGAAGGCGATATCGGCCAGCTGAGTGTCGGTTAGGGCTAGGGTATACCATTTGTTTCTGACCTCTCTGAACCTCTGTACGTAATCAGTTACTGGTTCGTCGCTCCTTTGCCTGAGGCTGGTCAGATCTGAAAGCTTCATCTCGTGGACTCCCGCGTAGAAGTACTTGTGGAATTGCTTCTCCAGATCGGCCCAAGTAACGATGGAATTGGGTGGTACGGTAGTGAACCACTGGAAGGCCGACCCAGATAGAGACGACGAGAATAGACGCACCCGCAGAGCATCTTGTGTGGCGGCCTCCCCGCACTGGATGATGAATCTATTCACGTGCTCCAAAGTTGAGGTGTCATCCAGCCCCGAAAACTTGGTGAAGTCAGGAACTTTGTACCGATGGGGAAACGGCAGTAGATCGTAGGCAGTTGGGTATGGCGTTTTGTATGTATAGGTTTGTACCTTCGGCTTCAACCCAAATTGGTCTTGAATCACCTCCGCTATCCTTGTTGTCCAATCCACTTGCTGCTAATGAACAATTGGTTGGGGAATCAGCACATGTTGATGGATCGGAGGTGGGACGGCTGGGTGATGGATCAAAGCGTGTGGTGGATTTTGCGGCAGCGTGGCTGGCTGAGCGGTTGACAGCTGGTGGCGTAGCGAATCTGCCACCCCACCATACAGCGTCATCGGTGCCGTGGTTCTGAGTGTTTCCGCAGCATCTATCCCCCTGCTGATTTTTGACGTGGCCGGTTGATATTGAGGGACTGTCGGCCATACAGCCGATTGGAACGGTGCCTGGAACGGAGAGCCTCCATGACCGATGGACTGGTCCAGAATAGCCGCCGTTGCTGGTGCCCCCAAGGTACTAAGTTTGAGGGCAGTTATTGCACGGAAGAAATCTGGGCAGGCTGAGGCAGCGCTTGTGATCGAAAGCATGGCGCACCGTTATATCCTGGAGCTACAATAGGTGGGGCGTATGCTGGCCCCTGATATCCCTGAGCTACTGTGGCAGAACCACCTGAATTAATCCGGCTCAAGCGCGGTAACCATCACCACGAGGGCAATTAGGGCTAACTCGCACTTCAAACGGAATAATCCATTGCTCTGTCGGGTAACCTCCCGATACAACCACGGTTTTTGCTGATCGGAACCACGCATACATGTACTCACACGAAGGTGAGCCCAGAGGATACAACATTCCACAAATTCTACATCACAAGGTTCACCATAAATTATTATTACAACGGAGTTCAAATTCGTAAAACAAGGTACTTCAGAGTTCAAAATAATTGAGTTCTTCAGAGTTCAATGCAGCGGAAAAATAACGATAAACTACTCGACGATACAGGATGCCTCGATGAAGCCCGTACGAGACATCACTCGGCATTATCACCGTTGGCCGGGGGCGTATCCCATTCCACCGACCAACCAGGAGGAAGGGTACACGGCCAAGTCAATTTAGCAATCATATCCTCGAAAGTTTCACCTGAAAACAAGCCACAAGCAAGGCTGAGTATACTAATACTCAGCAAGGCTTACCTGACTAGTGGAATATACTTAGCCGACTCCTAGACATGCTAGGCTTTTGGCTTGAGGGTTTGTTTTGCCGAAAAGCATATACAAGTAGGTCCTTACTTTCAGATTTTAGCTCCAGATTCTAGTTTTCTTTAACCATTCTAGGTAAGCAACTATCCAATATCATACATGGTGGAAGAATTAATTTTTCATCCAACAAGATTAATCATCATCATTGTTCCTCTTCTTACTCTATGTGGTAAAAGGGTCAAGCAGTCTCAATAACCGTGAGAAACGGACAATTCGAATCGAATTTCTTAACCTTGCAAGGGAAACCTAAACACACGTCATGTGGTTACTCCCAGAGTCACACGTGCAACTTTTCCCTTCAATTCCCGCTTCACGGAACAGGCCCACCGCCCTCGACTACACGTCCCCATGGATCCGGCCATGGCGGCACATGCACCCACCAATAGCTAGATGTGAACGAATTCAAGACGGTGGGGAGTATATTCCGGCCTCGGTTCAATCCAGTACTTAAGCTTACCGATTACCATATTCTCGACATGTGGTTAGTACGTTCAAAGACTTAACCAGCACTACCACACACTGCGGCCTTAGCATTTTTCACTAAACAGACGGGGCCTCAATCATCAACATAAACATCATACCATATCCCCGTCCGTCGACCTTATGATTGCAGCATGTAGTAAATATTCAAATCCTAAATTCTCGCGAGTGACAGGAAATCACTCGACTTTTACCGGAGTCCTATTAGCATAGCATTCTATCGAACCTTACATCTAGTGTTCAGAACATCGGTACCTAGGATCATGCGACTAAGTTTTCATTCAACTCCTATAAACTTAATGCACAAGTAGAATAGAGTAACAAGTTGCGTAAGTTTAGAAAAATAGGGTTCATGCTCCGGGGCTTGCCTTCTTGAGAAAAGCTAGCCTGGGGGCTTGTCCGAACTTGGGCTCGGGTCTTCGAGAGCTTCAGTTAGATTTACTTGAGCTTCACGCGGCTCACTCTCGGACGCGGGCACCAGCTCGTACGTTCCGTCGGCGAGAGTTGTCGATTCTATATGAATGCACAAGTGTAAGTTATAGTGATGGCATATGACGATTATTTTCCTTCACGACGAAGTTGCAGTTCAGAAAACATCGATTTGGTTGTGAAGTTACTTAGTTGAGATTTCTTTGGGCAATTGTTAAAAGAGTACAACTTAAACTATTAACTTCATTAAACAAGAAGGGGGTTGTGTTATATTGGAAACTTAATTTTCTAAGCACAACATGGATTAATCACAACTTCTGGATTAGATAACTTCTGGTGATGAAATTTTTATTTAGAGCACATTATGCAGAGACAAAAGTACTGTAAGAATTTCAGACATTTTCATGCAGCAGATTAATTATGAAAAATGCATTACACAGCCACTGCTAGAACCTAGTTATTTTTATACCGAACAAACCATTCATGTATTGAAACTAAACATTTTACAGGGAATTAATCTATCCATAAAAGTGTTACTGTAAATTTTCCAGATTTTGTTGTGCAAGACACAAAGCATAACAAATAGGACAAGATACACCTACTTTAATAAGGATTAATTTCTACAGGATGTTTTGTAGGCTTTCTGAGTATGAAACTTTTTATACAACAAGAGCTACTCTAAAATGTCTTTCAGTAAAAAGTTGAACATTTTCCAAGCTCAAAAACTAATTATTTGAATTAGTGCATTTCTCCTAACACAAAAATTATATAAAAAGTTTACAAGGAGGAAAAAGGTTCTAAATTTTTTCTATGGTATTTAGGTCTTAATAAAACAGTTCTGAAAAAGTTTCACCACATGAATCACAACATAACAGCAGTTACAAATTAGTTTTATTACTTCATGCCATAAACAAGTTTTATTAAGAAGTTTAGTTAGAGATGGGTTCTGGCCCTAATATTTTTACACTGACCTACAAATCAAGCAACCAATCTACTGTTAAATTTTTAGATTTAGCCTTTGTCTACAACAGGGGGTACATTTAAAGTCTATTAAACATTCCATTTAATTTAGAGCAAGATTTAGCAAGCAACTGAAGAAAACCATGTGACAAAAGTTGTAGATTTTCATCTATAGATTCCAGAACAGTTGAGTTTGTATTTTTCCGATTTTTCTACAATTTTATACGAATTTTACAAGTTCGCTATTTTTGAAATCAAAGTTTAAACACAGATTTACAGATATGCCCTTGGAAACTTAATGCACAAGTAAAGTAGAGTAATAAGTTGCATAATTTAGAAAATAGGGTTCATGCTTCGGGGCTTGCCTTCTTGGGTAAAGTTAGTTTGGGGCTCGTCCGAACTCGGGTTCGGATCTTCGAAAGCTTCGGTTAGATTCACTTGAGCTTCATGCTGCTCACTCTCGAACGCGAGAGTAGTCGATTCTATATGAATGCACAAGTGTAAGTTATAGTGATGGTATATGACGATTATTTTCCTTCACGATAAAGTTGCAGTCCACAAAACATCGATTTGGTTGTGAAATTACTTAGTTAAGATTTCTTTGGGCAATTGTTAATAGAGTATAACTTAAACTATTAACTTCATTAAACAAGAAGGGGTTCTATTCTATTGGAAACTTAATTTTCTAAGCACAACATGGATTAAACATAACTTCTGGACTAGATAACTTCTGGTGATGAAATTTTTATTTACAGCACATTATGCAGAGACAAAAGCACTGTAAAAGTTGTAGACATTTTCACGTAGCAGAATAATTATGAAAAATGTAATACATAGCCACTACTAGAACCTAGTTATTTTTATACAGGACAAACCATGCAAGTATTGACACCAAAAAGTTTACAGGGAATTAATCTATCCATAAATGTGTTACAGTAAATTTTTCAGATTTTACTGTGCAAGATACAAAGCATAATATATAGGACAACATACACCTACTTTAATAAATATTAATTTCTACAAGATGTTTTACAGGATTTCTGTGCATGAAACTTTTTATACAGCAAGAGTTGCTACAAAGTGTCCCTCAGTAAAACGATGAACATTTTCCAAGCACAGAAACTAATTATCTTTATTTAGTGCATTTTCCCTCCACAAAATTATATAAATAGGTTACAGAAAGGAAAAAGGTTCTAAACTTCTTCTGTGGTATTTAGGCATCAATAAAACAGCTCTGGAAAAGTTTCACCACATGAATCATAATATAATAGCATTTACATTTTAGTTTTATTATTTCATGGCATAAACAAGATTTAACAAAAAGTTTAGCTAGGGATGGGTTCTGGTCCTAATATTTTTACACTGGCCTACAAATCAAGCAACTAATCTACTGTTAAATTTTAAGGTTTAGCCTTTGTCTACAATAGTGGGTACAAATAAAGTCTATTAAATATTCCATTTAATTTATAGCACGATTTAGCAAGCAATTGAAGAAATGCATGTAACAAAAGTTATATATTTTCTTCTAAAGATTCCAGAACAGTTGAGTTTGTATTTTTCTGATCTTTCTATAATTTTATATGAATTTTACAAATTCACTATTTTTGAAACTAGGTTTAAAACTTTCGTTTACATATGAGTCCCTGGAAACTTGCGTGCAGGCCCCTAGGAAGATTGCAATTAAAGCAATGTGGTCCCTGGCAGCGCTGGCATGGCGGCCGGCCAGATTCCGGCGAGGGGAAAAGGGTCTTGGAGATACAGAGAGGTGAGAGCTACCTTGGGATGGGCTTGGTCGGGGTTGGGGGTGGCCGGAGGTGGCTCGTCGGCGCGGACCAGAGGGGCGGCGGCGGGGCGGAGCGTTGGCGATGGTGCTCCGGCGAGGAGGGGAGAGCATGGGCTGGTCTATGAGCTTCGCGGTGTCGAGGGGAACCCGTTTCGAGGCTTGGCTGGGATGGAGGAGCTCCGGAGTGGGCTGTCCGCGGAGCAGCACGGGAGCGGCGGCAGCTCGGGCGGCGCTGACGGTGCTCCGGCGGTCGAGATGGCCGGGGAAGAGGCCGGTGAGCTTCAGTGGAGGGTGGGCAAGCTTGCTGGGCGATGGGTTTGGGCAGTGGGAGGCTGGGGAGTGGGGCTCCACGGGCGGGTGGTGCATGGCGGCGGTAACGGTGGAGGCGGCGGCGTTCTGGTGTCTGGGCGCGTGAGGGGGGGGGGCTCAGTGCGGTCTTATGTAGGCAGCAGAGAGGCAGGAGGAGGGTGGGACTGGACTGCGAGGCGCGGGCGCGGGCGGCATGATGGGGGCGCGTTACTTGTCGCGGTGGGCGGCGAGCAGAGCCGGCGCGGCGTGTGGCGGGCGCGGGCAGGGGATTGGGCGCTGAGGATTTGGCGTGGGGAGCGGGAGATCACGCGACGCGTGGGTTGGGCGAGGAGCTGCAGCAGCTGGCTTGCCGAACGGCTAGCGCGGCGACTGGTGGGACGCGGCGGGGACACGGGCATGGCGCGTCTTGTCCATTGGGCGCGGCGGGCGTCGAGCAGAGGCGCGCGTCGCCGGCGTGCGTGTGGCATGCGCGGACTGGGGAGGAGCGCGGCGTGGGGAGGAGCACGGCGTGCAAAGGAGCGCGGCGTGCGGACGCGGCCAGGCATTGGCTTGGCACCTAGCGCCGGTCAGGCATCGCCGGCCAAGTGGCCTGCGGCGACTGCGCGGCGGGCGGAGGGTCGGGCGAAGCGAGGGTCGGGCGAAGCCGAGGGTCGGGCGAAGCGAAGGGTCGGGCGAGCGAAGGGTCGGGCGAGCATAGGGTCAGGCGAACGTAGGGACAGGCGAGCGTAGGGTCGGGCGAACGTATGGTCGGGCGAAGCGACTGCGCGTCGGAGGGTCGGGCGGGACGAAGAAAGAAGGGTCTGCAGTGAAAATAGAAGAAAAGGCAGGGGCTGGTTTGCAAATCCAAGTGTTTCTCAAATTTTTGTGTTGCAACTCAAAAATCCTTGAACATGAAAGTTGTTCAAAATGAAAAGTTACACAAGTTTTTTTTCAGGCCAAAGTTCTTTTGAGTTCTAGTTTAGAAGTTATTTTAAAAACTCAAAAGGTATGATTCGGAGGGCACGTCATTTCCTGGGCAAAAATTTGCATTCTCTCCTAGGCTTCAACTAGACTTTTGTTTAACATGTCAATAACGATGCATATTCAATTTTGTAGCCATGCTTGCATCGATGTGAAAGTTATTTAATTGGTTTGATTAAAGTACATGTAGTTATGCACATATACACAACTCTTTTCAATTCAAGGCAAAACCAATTTATAACTCATTTCATTGAAAGTTTTCTTAATTATTTATGCATCGTGTTAAGCTAATGAGGCTTATTTCGTAATTTAAACACCTGAGGTGTTACAGCCTTCCCCCCTTAAAAAGAATCTCGTCCTGAGATTCGGACAATAAGCTTAGTGTGGATAGTGTGTGTACCTTCGGTAGAGTTGAGAAAACCCAGGAAATTTTGTTTTAGAAATCTTTCAGTTTCCCATGTGGCTTCTTCCTCAGTGTGATGATTCCATTGAATTTTATACATTTTAATCACTTTCCTCCTAGTGCTTCTTTCTTTTTTATCCATGATTTTGATAGGGTACTCAACATATGAGAGGTCGGGCTCTACTAATATTTCCTGTTGTTTAATAACCTCGGTAGGAACTCGAACACACTTCTTGAGCTGAGACACGTGAAAGACATCATGGATGGCTGCAAGCTGACGGACAGTTGTATTCTATAGGCTACGGGTCCACAACTTTCGATGATTTTGTAGGGACCAACATAACGGGGAGCTAATTTTCCTTTGACTCTGAATCGTTGTACACCCTTGGTTGGTGAAACTCGAAGGTAGACGTGGTCACCAACTTCAAATTTTAGTGGCTTTCTCCTTCTATCGAAATAGCTCTTTTGCCTGGATTGTGCGGCTCTAAGGTTTTCTTATATTACTCTCACTTTTTCTTCTGCCTTGATTACCAAGTCTGGTCCAAATATTTTGCGTTCTCCGGTCTGTGACCAACTTAAAGAAGTTCGACACCTTCATCCGTATAAGGCCTCAAATGGTGCCATTTTCAAACTCGCTTGATAGCTATTGTTATATGAGAACTCTGCTAGGGATAGGCATTTGTCCCAACTTTTGTCATAGTGAATGACGCAAGCTCTAAGCATGTCTTCAAGAATTTGGTTCACTCTTTCAGTTTGTCCGTCAGTTTGAGGATGATAGGCTGAGCTTCGAATCAATTTAGTACCAAGAGAAGCTTGCAATTGTTCCCAAAAGCGCGCTACAAACTGAGTACCACGATCGGAAATAATAGTCTTCGGTACTCCATGTAGGCAAACAATGCGATCGAGATAAATCTCGGCATATTTCTTGGCAGTATAGGTGGTGTGTACCGGAAGAAAATGTGCCGTCTTTGTGAGCCTATCAACTATAGCCCATATGGAATCATGTTTCTGTGTGGTACTTGGCAATCCAACAATGAAATCCATACTTATGTCCTCCCATTTCCATGAGGGTATAGGCAAAGGTTGAAGTGTACCGGCTACTTTCAAGTGGCTGGCTTTTACTCTCTGGAATGTGTCGCATTCTGAGACATATTTAGCGATTTCTCTTTTCATTCTAGTCCACCAGAAATTTTGCCTAAGGTCTTGATACATTTTGGTACTGCCGGGGTGAATAGAAAATTTGGAAAGGTGTGCCTCATCCAGAATTTGCTTACGGAGCTCATGATTCTTCGGAACGACTATGCGACTTTCGAACCATAGAACTCCCTTATGGTCCTGGCGGAAACATTTGTACTTCTCTTCTCCTAGAGAGAGTTTTTCTTTGATGATCTTAACTCCTTCATCATGTAGTTGTGCCATGATGATCTGGTCGTGAAGAGTGGGCTCAACTGAGATGTGATTTAGAGTGCCTTGGGAAATCATTACCAAACTAAGCTTTCTCATTTCCGAACATAATGTCTCATTATAGATTTCCACTGATAGGCAATGGCAATGGGCCTTACGGCTGAGCGCATCCGCGACGACATTGGCCTTGCCGGGGTGATAGTGCACCTCAAGATCATAATCCTTGATTAATTCTAGCCATCTTCTTTGTCTCATATTCAGATCGGCTTGGGTGAAGATATATGTGAGACTCTTGTGATCGGTGTAGATATTACAATGAGTGCCCATGAGATAATTCTCCATATTTTTAGAGCATGAATGACTGCTGCTAACTCGAGATCATGGGTTGGATAATTCTGCTCATGGGGCCGAAGGGCTCGTGAGGCATAAGCGATAACTTGATTTTCCTGCATAAGCACACAACCAAGACCAGTGCCAAATGCGTCACAGTAAACATCGAATGGCTTGGTGTTTTTGGGTTGAGCTAACACAGGGGCTGTAGTCAAACGTTTTCTGAGAGTGTGGAAAGCTTCTTCGCATTTCTCATCCCACACAAACTTTACTCCCTTTTTCAATAGTTCATTCATAGGCTTAGCAATCCTGGAGAAATCCGGAATGAAACGGCGATAGCAATCGGCTAAACCAAGAAAACTGCGAATCTGATGAACAGAGGTAGGAGGTTTCCAATCCATCACTTCTTGTACCTTGCTGGGGTCAACGGCTATGCCTTCGCTGGAAATAGTGTGATCCAAGAATTTCACACTATCCAACCAGAATTCGCACTTAGAAAATTTAGCATAGAGCTGATGATCTCTGAGATGCTGAAGAACAATGTGCAAGTGCTTAGCGTGCTCTTCCTCATTCTTGGAATAGATAAGGATGTCATCAATCAAAACTAAGACAAATTTGTGGAGCTTGGGCATGAATACCGAATTCATGAGATACATGAAGTAGGCAGGGGCATTGGTGAGACCAAAGGATATGACCAAGAATTCATATAGTCCATATCGTGTGGAAAAGGCGGTCTTAGGAATATCGCATGGACGAATCTTTATCTGATGATATCCAGATCGAAGATCAATCTTTGAGAAAACTCTATGTCCAGATAATTGATCAAAGAGAACGTCGATGCGGGGAAGTGGGTATTTGTTCTTAACGGTTACCGCATTGAGAGGTCGGTAGTCCACACATAATCTTAAACTGTCATCCTTTTTCTTTACAAAAAGGGCCGGACATCCCCAAGGCGATGCGCTATGACGAATAAAGCCTTTGTCCAATAGTTCTTGGAGTTATGTTTTCAGTTCGGCCAATTCCTTAGGTGGCATCCTATAGGGTCTTTTGGAGATAGGTGTAGTGCCTGGTTGCAGTTCAATAGCGAACTCAATGTCCCTATCTTGTGGCATTCCTGGCAAATCGTCCGGAAAAACATCGGCATACTCGCATACCACTGGAATATCCGCTAGGTTGATCCCTTCCATCACGAAAGCACAAGAATTCGTGCACTCCCGGAACGGTAGGTAAAGGGTAGTGGTTCCGTGACTAGGTTAATTTATTTCAACAGCTCGGGAAGATAGGTCGAGTATGACTCCATGCATAGTCATCCAATTCATTCCCAAAATAATATCCATGCCTTCAAGGGGTAAGAGAACAAGGTCCGTGCTGATGATTTTATTACCCAATTTTATCGGTACCAGCCTTATTATTTGGTTGGAAGCAATTTTTCCACCTGGTGTTGATATCATATATGACCCTTTTGTGTGAAAAACATCCAAGCCTACTTTTGCATCAAACTTTGCACTAATGAAACTATATGATGCACCAGAATCAAACAATATAACTGCAGGCTTGTTATGGATAGAGAATGTACCCGTCATTACTGGTGCTCCTTCAAGAAGTTCTGCAAGAGTGGTGAAATTGATCCGTCCTTGTTTGACCCGAATAGTTTGCCTCTTGCCTTTGTTCTTATTGTTCTGGTTAGAGCCTTGGCCCTGAATTGGCTGCCTAGGCCGAGGGCATTCTCGGGCAAAATGACTGGAACTTCCACAATTGAAACAACGATTGGCTATGTTTGGATGAAGGAATTGCTGAGTAGCTGGCCTTGGTCCAGTTTGCTGAGGCACAGGGGGTCGTACAACACCTTGTTGCTGCGGGGGCCTGACAATCCAACGCCCTGGCTGAGGGGCTTTCGGTGGAGCTGTAGGCGCAGCATTTTGCACTAAGCGAGACCTCGGTGGCTGAGCTCCCGAGGGTTCAGTTGGCGCCTTTCTCTTCTTCTCGGCACGGTGAGCTGCAATACAATCCTCTTGGGTAATTGCCATGTTTACCAGCTCATTATATGTATCAGCCTTGACAAGGTTCAGTCGCTCCTTGAGTTTGGTACTCAATCCTCTGCGGAAACGATCCCGCTTCTTAGCATCCGTGTCTGCATGATAGCCCGTGTACTGGCACAGGTTGTTGAAGGCCTGAGCATACTGAAGTACCGTGCGGGTACCCTGAGTGAGTGCCAGAAAATCATTTAGCTTTCTTTCCATAAGACCTTCTGGGATATGGTGTGCTCGGAACGCAGTTTTGAATTCGTCCCAGGTGATGACGTGATCAGCCGGGAGCATAGTAAAGTAGTGGTCCCACCAAAGACGAGCTGCACCGCGAAGCTGCTGAGTGGCATAGCGAGCCTTGTTTCCATCCGAGCATGGGGCCACGAGTAGAGAAAACTTGGACTCGATTGTGCGAATCCAAGCGTCCGCATCCAAGGGTTCCTCCGTTTTGTGAAACAAGGGAGGCTGGGTCCCAAGGAAATCCGTGTAACGGCAGCTTGAGGTTGGTGAACATTGTGTCCACCCCGCTGTTGGTGCTGTCCTTGCACGAGCTGGCGAAGCAACTCGGTTTGAGTGGCCATTACTTCCACCAAACTGGGTGGTGGTGGTGGCTGTGGTTGAGATCCACTAGCACTAGCACCGAAACCTTACGGGTTACCATAGGTTGCTCCAACCATCTGAAATGTGAATGTTTATCATTAGCAACGTGATCCATATTGCTTCCATGATTCGAAAGGATTAGCGCGGAAAAGTAGACTTCCGAAAGATCATGGATAGAATCATGGACATAATACTATCTGCCATAAGAAACTTATAACTCCTGGTAGGTTCATCCAAAATTGCTCATATTTTGGAAGTGGGTAGGGAATTTAGAGATGTACAACTTTGGTATTCAGCCTAGATGCTAAATCGATGGCCAAGATGGTCGAAAGATTCACTCTTTGCGTCGCTGGTTTGGCTGTTTTTCAGCGGGATGAGTTATAGTATCTTGCCTATAACTCAAACTAGCAAGATCCAATAGTGCTGAAATTTTGTGAGAACCTAGATCACAAAATTTAGAACAAGTTTGGTATTCAACCCTTAGTCCAGAAATGTAAGGAGACATGGGTAAAAATTCCGACAAGTTTCTGTAATCGCAGATTCAACTGCTTTCCAATATCACCATCAAACCACCAAGTTTTTAGCCATGGCCTACATGATTTGAGTATCCAATGGTCAAGTTGTACCCATCACAAAAGAGGTAATCAACTCTTAGTTAGCCTATTACAACACTTGCCAAAAGTTAGGCTACACTATCGAGGAGTATATGCAAAAGTCCTCCTAGGTCATCGTCTAGAAGTCGTCGAGGTTGTTGATGGACGACTCGCTGTGAGTAGGAGAGTGAGCTCCCATCGGAGGTGGCTGCGGTGCCTCACCCTCAAAGTCCATACCTGAAACACCATCAATCTCCTGTGGCTCCTTCTCATCTTCCTCCATAGCCACCACGTCGGGAGGGGCATTCTGATCATGGTGCCACTGAATGTGCTCATTAGCATCCTCCAACTCAAGGTTTAGATCATGGAGCTGCTCCTCCAAGTGTGCTATCATGTCATCTCTCTCACCCATGAGAGTGTCGTGCTCCTGAACTTGGCCCTCAAGTTAGCCAATCCGGGTGTCTCTGTCCTCAAGTTCCTCACTGAGCTCCTTAATCTGCTCATCTCTGGTATCTGCCATCATGTGGTAGGCCTATGCAAGATTAGTGAGCTGCACAAGCGCCTGACTCTGGAGAGTCTGAAGATGGTATAGTGCATTCATGCACCGCACGGAGGTCTCGATGGTCTCCTGGGCATAAAAGTCTACCAAGTACTGTGAGTGTTGCACTCTGTTGACCCAAAATGGGTCGTTGTCCTAGGCAACAGGAAACAAACCAATAGGAATGAGCGTGACGGCCTCGAGGTACTGCGCACAAAAAGTGGTGAGCGCCCTCATGGCATCAAGCTCTCAAGTATCGGCCAAACGACGACCAACAGGCTCAATCTCCAAGGCGGGCCACTCCGGGTGTAGCGGGTGCGGAAAGATGGTCACGTTAACACGGCACTGGGTAACTCCATTCTCTGCAAACTCCAGTCCGGTGTAACATGGAGGAATTGGATAGCCCGCGGTGCGCAGAACATCCCACAAGATAGAGGAAAAGCCCTCCCAGTGGAGACACTGCGAGTGAACGCATCCATCCTCATCCGCCATCATGGCAACAGGCTCGGCCATCTGAACAAAAGATCAAATGGGTGAGATAGCGAAAAACCGTTAACAACACAGTGAACAGGTTCTGGACAGTGCACTAAAATAGCCATATCTTCAACAGTTCTTGTCCAAAAATTCTTAACTTTTACTAGAACATTCCTAAGGTATTTTTGAACAACTTTTCTAGTCAACTCCAGAGCTAGATCAGGCTCTAAGATGGTCTTTCTCTTAAGGTTTTACTTTACTGTCTACCTAGAAATTTCAGTGAACAGTGAGCCAAGATTTCGTGCACCAGGGAAAATCTACCCAGCCAAAAATTACCAAATTTTAACCGTATCTGACTTAGTAAATTTACAACAAGTTTTGTGTTGAACACTTTTGCATAAAACTGTATTAAGGGGCATAAAAATTTATGTGGCAGAAGTGCTTATTTTGGACAGAAAACCGACATCTCAAGGTCTTTGTTGTTTCTCATTATCCATATGTCCAGAATTTTTCATATTTAGGCAGGAGGTAGAATACAAATTTTGGAACAAAACATTCAACAAGAGTTTCTCCAGAAAGGATCATTTTCTAAGCTTAATAAATCCATCTTTTCAGATAAGGCAGAATGTGACAGATTTGCTAGATAATCCTTATGCAAAGACAAATGTGTGGGCGCATGAACCTTACCACTCTCACGCATCGCATTTTCAATTTCAGATTTATATAGTCATGATGCATGCACGTCCTATTCGTCCTCACAAAATAAAATAATTGTCAAATAGCTTTGGTCTTACGAAGTTAGTTTCGGTGGCATACACAATACGTCTCTCACTATAATAGCTAGTCGAGAATTCTCTAACCGTTCCTAGTCTTATCGTAATCGCGGTTAGTGTACCTGCAGAAGATTGATATAGCATATATATATCCATTGAACCTTTCATGCCAGCACTCATGAAAGCGTCCGTATTCATTACCGTTCACTATAGAAACGACATCCGTACAATTTCCGCCGTATAGACGACGTTAACATATGCTATCCAGATAGCGTATTCACGGGGGTACCGTCTTGAGATGGGGGTATGAACAGCGATCGCCATACCCTGCGCTAAACCTTCTACTCCCAATATAATCAACTAATAGTTAGTATATTGGCCGCACCTCAAGTAAGCCACTGCTTGAGGGCAGCGTTCGGCTCGCATCACTGACACCAAGGCCAAGCTCTCTCAGTTGGCTGACGATTCTTACCTTCTTACCTTAGCGATGAGTGCGTCATTACAGAAATTAAGGGTCGATTGTGCATAAAAGTAAGTTTTGACAGAAAGTAATGTGCTGGGAGTAAGTTGATAATATTCACAAGTTAGATAGCCACCTAGTAACTTTCCCATAATCCCTTGGAGCTTTACGAACTAAGTACCATCCTTAATGAACCAACGCACTTTTGCAAACACATTTTTCTGGTCAAGTTTTATGAAAACAAGTTTTTAAGGCTTGTTGCATTCTCTGGCGTATGCATTTCGGCTCTGGTACCAGCTGTGGCAGAACCACCTAAATTAATCCGGCTCAAGCGCGCTAACCATCACCACGAGGGAAATTAGGGCTAACTCGCACTTCAAACGGAATAATCCATTGGTCTGTCGGGTAACCTCCCGATACAACCACGGTTTTTGCCGATTGGAACCACACATACATGTACTCACACGAAGGTGAGCCCAGAGGATACAACATTCCACAAATTTCACATCACAGGTTCACCATAAATTATTATTACAACGGAGTTCAAATTCGTAAAACAAGGTACTTCAGAGTTCAAAATAATTGAGTTCTTCAGAGTTCAATGCAGCGGGAAAATAACGATAAACTACTCGACGATACAGGATGCCTCGATGAAGCCCGTACGAGACATCAATCGGCATTATCACCGTTGGCCGGGGAAGTATCCCATTCCACCGACCAACCATGAGGAAGGGTACACGGCCAAGTCAAACTAGCAATCTTATCCTTGAAAGTTTCACCTGAAAATAAGCCACAAGCAAGGCTAAGTATACTAATACTCAGCAAGGCTTACCCGACTAGTGGAATATACTTAGCCGACTCCTAGACATGCCAGGCTTTTGGCTTGAGGGTTTGTTTTGCCGAAAAGCATATACAAGTAGGTCCTTACTTTCAGATTTTAGCTTCAGATTCTAGTTTTCTTTAACCATTCTAGGTAAGCAACTATCTGTTGGCGCTAAAATCGGCCGGATAGGAATCGGCCGATGGGTCTTCAGCGTCGGACACACGACCCGGGAGAATCTGCTTAGCTCCTGTTCGGGTTATCGCCCTGGTGCGGTTCGCGCGGCGTGCCAGTCAATCTGACCTGTTGATTGACAAGGAAATAGAGTATTAAATTCCAGGCGCGTCGATCGGCTGGATTTCCGATCTGTCCTGAGGAGCGCGTCGGCGGCAAATCGGCCGATTTGCTGTAGAGATGATCGGCTATGGGTCAGCCGATGATCGTATAGTAATTGTAAAGAGAACTGCTGGAGCAATCTAAACAATTACTATAGAAGCAACACTTGAAACAGATCTAATCGGCTATATGGCGATGAATCAAAGGAGAACAATGACGAAGCCGATTACCCTGATCTCAAGCTGGATAACTGGTGATAATACTAGAATAACAGGTAAAACTTGCAATTCTAGTAAGTATCGATAACTTGTGAATAAATCCAAACGAAACCACAGCGATGCGCCCGTAGTTAAAGCTCGGATATTACTCGATAAGCGGAACCTACCAATTGGCCGGAGATCAGGTTGATGCAGCCCTGCCAATCCGTACGAACTCGTAGAAGAAGAAAATATTGGCGAAGTCGCCGACTTGAAAAGTAAAGTACTGGTAAAAAGTAGAAGTGTTTTTGTTGATTGATGTTGGTTGTTTTTTGCAAAACCCTAGCGACTCCTATTTATACCCTGAAACTAGGACTCCTGGTCGATTACGACTTGTTACAACCTTATTTAAAACAGGAAAACTACTATATCTATAATAACTTTAAAAAGGAAACGGACTCCCGCAGAATCTTCCGCCGCCGCTTCCTAATCCAGTCAGAACCTCTTCAATTGCTTTTCGGCCGTCTTAGCGTACTTCGTTGACCAGCTTTTGACCAGGATCTTCTGGAATAATCCTATCCTGTCGGTATGGGCTGCGCCACCAATCGGCCGATTTTCAACTGTTACCCCGACCGGCCGATTCCTTACTGTAGCTCTCAGATCTGCCTCATCGGCCAATCTTGTTCTCCTGACGCCGATTCAAGACGTGTCAAAATCCGGCGTCAACACATGCCCCCCAGTTTCGGAGTAAAATATAACTTTTTCATCGAAACTCCCTCTTTAATCCTTTTTTTCCGAAACGGGCGCAGTAAAAATCTCCTTCCGTTCCGCGGCACAATGATTGCAATTTCCTCGATCCGAGCGCGCGAAACGACCGCTCCCCTGGAACTCGTGTAGTCGGTGCGGTAAGAATACCATCTTTGCCCTCACCCCCTTATCTTAAGTACTGGTTTTCTCCACCTCTTCTCCTCCACGAATCCAGCATCCTTTCTGCCGCATTACTGTTCATCTTCCCCCAAGTTCTTTTGATTTCCAAGTGCTTCCCCTTCTCCGGCGACCTCGTCCGCCGCTTGCTCCGACCCCAATGGCGTCTCCGTCGGCGACCACCCCATCTACAGAGGCTCCATCGGCTGCTCTTTTGGCGGCGGCGGCCCAACCGGCGGCTTCTCCAGTGGCGTCATCGGCGACGAGGGCATCCATCCCAGAGGTAAATGCCCGAAAATTTTTCCCTTTTCGCCTTGCTGCTTCAGTATTTTCCGGTCCCTTTCTTAGTTTCTTCCCTCTTTCCCTTTCTTTTTAGGCCCTTAGGCACAGGATCACCATTCCTCTCTCGGAGTCTCCTGACCTCATCTGTCTAGGCCCTATGGGGAGCCCTGATCCAACGGATCTAATCAGTTTAGAAACTCACAGAATCACCTTTAAGCAGTCACCCATGGATTTAGATCACTAGGTAGGCGCATTCAGATCCTGGCCGAATGAAACACCCGGGTGGAGAGAATGGTACCAGAGGGTAGCCGGGTCTTGGAAAGTTCAATGGGAAGAACTAAAAATTGGCCAGTGCATAGATTTGTCCCTGTCTCAGATGGAAAAGAACGAACCTTTGGTTATGGCAGCCTCTTACTTCTGGTCCGATGCACTTAACGCATTCCTTTTTGGACACGCACCCATGACCCCAACCTTGGCCGATGTCTTACTGCTGACCGGCCTAGATGTCTCCTCCGCCGATACCCCCTTCAATTACCTGTTCAAGCCATCTTATCGGCTAGACACCAAAGGAATCGGCGGGTGGAAAGGATACATCAGTAAGAACATGAAGACAGGAACAGTCTCACAGAGAGAGCACACCGCCTTCTTGATGATGTGGCTGGAGAAACACCTCTTCTGTGGCAGAGCGGTCGGCCCCTCTTCCAATACTCAAGCTTTGGCAGAGTCTCTCGCACAAGGATTGGCCGTTCCCCTCGGTAAACATTTGTTGGGATCGGCATACCATATGATGCATCAAATCAGCGCCAAGCTGTCGAAAGGAGAGCCGATAGGGAATCCAGGCGGTCCTTGGTGGTTTATCACCCTCTGGCTCAATCTACACATGAGCAAGGTCTCTCAGCAAAGGATAGAGACAAAGACCTTTCCCAACATTGAGTCAGAGGAGAATCCTTCGGTCCGTCGCCGCTGCAGATCTGTTGGAGAGGCGGCATCGGCCTTTCCTGGCTGCCAGTTCACCACTACCCGCGTAGCTGAATATTTCAGATGCTTCTATAATGGACTTAGCGAGGAGATGATCACCTGGTACCCATATCAAACCGCGGAGCCGATTTTTGAGTTGCCTGTATGCTTTGACTTCTCCACCCACACATTTGACAGAGAGTTGATGGATATCTTGATTAAGCCAGGAATTCTGCCGGCTAACTTCTTCTCGGGAAAGGACTCACCCACTTATGAGTTCTACTGCCCGTCAGCTGCAGCAAGACAACTAGGTTTTGGCCAATTGCCAATCCCAGTCTATTTCGCCGGCCAAGCAAAATTCAGAGACGGATTAACCTCTAGTCTCGACTACAGCCGATTGTGCGATTTAGTACCTGACTCCAGCACCATTGACTTGAACGGCTGGTCAGTTGCCTCTTTCGCCACCCAACAGTACAAATTATGGTGGGCAGAATGGAAGCAGCGTCTTTTCTGTAAATCCCCATCAATTTACTGCAACATTCTGGACCCAGAGAACATCGACCGAAATGCTGCGGTATGTCCTTTTCTTTTCAGCCGATTTCAATGTTGCACTATCATCTTGCTGTTAACTTATGTTTACCTCTTCAGTCTGAAAACCATGCTCCCCCAACACGGAGCCGAAGCGGCCGGCCGATTGATAGCCATCATCAATACACAGTGCAGCCACTCATCGGCTTCCATGCTCCATCTATCAGAGATATCTCCACCGGCCGATCAAGACGAGCGCCCAAGAGACCAACACCAAAGATATCCAGCCGTCGGATGCGGGCTCGCATTGAATCGGCCGGTCAGACAACAATAGCATCGGCTGAAGTCTCTCGTATCGGATCGGCTAGCCAGATGGCAGCAGCATCGGCCGAGACCCCCCGTGTTGGATCGACTGATTAATCATACATGGTGGAAGAATTAATTTTTCATCCAACAAGATTAATCATCATCATTGGTCCTCTTCTTACTCTATGTGGTAAAAGGGTCAAGCAGTCTCAATAACCGCGAGAAACGGACGATTCGAATCAAATTTCTTAACCTTGCAAGGGAAACCTAAACACACGTCACGTGGTTACTCCCAGAGTCACACGTGCAACTTTTCCCTTCAATTCTCGCTTCACGAAACAGGCCCACCGCCCTCGACTACACGTCCCCATGGATCCGGCCATGGCGGCACATGCACCCGCCATTAGCTAGATGTGAACGAATTCAAGATGGTGGGGAGTATATTCCGGCCTCGGTTCAATCCAGTACTTAAGCTTACCGATTACCATATTCCCGGCATGTGGTTAGTACGTTCAACGACTCAACCACCACTATCACACACTGCGGCCTTAGCATTTTTCACTAAACAGACGGGGCCTCAATCATCAACATAAACATCGTACCATATCCTCGTCCGTCGACCTTATGATTGCAGCATGTAGTAAACATTCAACTCCTAAATTCTCGCGAGTGACAGGAAATCACTCGACTTTTACCGGAGTCCTATTAGCATAGCATTCTATCGAAACTTATATCTAGTGTTCAGAACATGGGTACCTAGGATCATGTGACTAAGTTTTCATTCAACTCCTATAAACTTAATGCACAAGTAAAGTAGAGTAATAAGTTGCATAATTTAGAAAATAGGGTTCATGCTCCGGGGCTTACCTTCTTGGGTAAAGTTAGTTTGGGGCTCGTCCGAACTCGGGTTCGGGTCTTCGAAAGCTTCGGTTAGATTCACTTGAGCTTCACGCTGCTCACTCTCGAACGCGGGCACCAGCTCGTACGTTCCGTCGGCGAGAGTAGTCGATTCTATATGAATGCACAAGTGTAAGTTATAGTGATGGTATATGACGATTATTTTCCTTCATGATAAAGTTGCAGTCCACAAAATATCAATTTGGTTGTGAAATTACTTAGTTAAGATTTCTTTGGGCAATTGTTAATAGAGTATAACTTAAACTATTAACTTCATTAAACAAGAAGGGGTTGTGTTCTATTGGAAACTTAATTTTCTAAGCACAACATGGATTAAACACAACTTCTGGACTAGGTAACTTCTGGTGATGAAAGTTTTATTTAGAGCACATTATGCAGAGATAAAATCACGGTAAAAGTTTTAGACATTTTCACGCAGCAGAATAATTATGAAAAATGTAATACACAGCCACTACTAGAACCTAGTTATTTTTATACAGGACGAACCATGCAAGTATTGACACCAAAAATCTTACAGGGGATTAATCTATCCATAAATGAGTTACTGTAAATTTTTTAGATTTTAATGTGCAAGATACAAAGCATAATAAATAGGACAAGATACACCTACTTTAATAAAGATTAATTTCTACAGGATGTTTTACAGGATTTCTGTGTATGAAACTTTTTATAAATCAAGAGCTACTCGAAAGTGTTCCTCAATAAAAAGATGAACATTTTCCAAGCACAGAAACTAATTATCTTTATTTAGTGCATTTTTCCCACCACAAAATTATAAAAATAGGTTATAAGAAGGAAAAAGGTTCTAAACTTTTTCTGTGGTATTTAGGCATCAATACAACAGCTCTGGAAAATTTTAACCATATGAATCACAATATAACAATAGTTACAATTTAGTTTTATTATTTCATGGCATAAACAAGGTTTAACAAAAAGTTTAGCTAGATATGGGTTCTGGTCCTAATATTTTTACACTGGCCTTTCAAATCAAGCAACTAATCTACTGTTAAAATTTCAGGTTTAGTCTTTGTCTACAACAGTGGGTGCAAATAAAGTCTATTGAACCTTCCATTTAATTTATAGCAAGATTTAGCAAGCAACTGAAGAAATGCATGTAACAAAAGTTGTATATTTTCTTCTAAAGATTCCAGAACAGTTGAGTTTGTATTTTTCTGATTGTTCTATAATTTTATATGAATTTTACAAATTCACTGTTTTTGAAACTAGGTTTAAAACTTTCTTTTACAAAGGGGTCCCTGGAAACTTGCGTGCAGGCCCCTGGGAAGATTGCAAGCAAAGCAATGTGGTCCCTGGCGGCGCTGGCATGGCGGCCGGCCAGATTCCGGCGAGGGGGCTTGTCGGCAGCGAGGGGAAAAGGGTCGTGGAGATACAGGGAGGTGAGAGCTACCTTGGGATGGCCTTGGTCGGGGTTGGGAGTGGCCAGAGGTGGCTTGTTGGTGCGGAGCAGAGGGGCGGCGGCGGGGCGGAGCGTCCGCGACGGTGCTCCGGCGAGGAGGGGAGAGCGCGGGCTGGTCGATGAGCTTCGCGGCGTCGAGGGGAACCCGTTTTGAGGCTTGGCTGGGACGGAGGAGCTTCGGAGTGGGCTGTCCGCGGAGCAGCACGGGAGCGGCGGCGGCGCGGGCGGCGCTAGCAATGCTCTGGCGGTCGAGAAGGCCGGGGAAGAGGCCGGTGAGCTTCAGTGGAGGGTGGGCAAGCTCACTGGGGCGGAGAAAGAAGGGTCTGCAGTGAAAATAGAAGAAAAGGCAGGGGCTGGTTTGCAAATCCAAGTGTTTCTCAAATTTTCGTGTTGCAACTCAAAAATCCTTGAACATGAAAGTTATTCAAAATGAAAAGTTACACAAGTTTTGTTTCAGGCCAAAGTTCTTTTGAGTTCTAGCTTAGAAGTTATTTTAAAAACTCAAAAGGTATGATTCGGAGGACACGTCATTTCCTGGGCAAAAATTTGCATTCTCTCCTAGGCTTCAACTAGACTTTTGTTTAACATGTCAATAACGATGCCTATTCAATTTTGTAGCCATGTTTGCATCGATGTGAAAGTTATTTATTTTGTTTGATTAAAGTACATGTACTTATGCACATATACACAACTCTTTTCAATTCAAGGCAAAACCAATTTATAACTCATTTCATTGAAACTTTTCTTAATTATTTATTCATCATGTTAAGCTAATGAGGCTTATTTCATAATTTAAATACCTAAGGTGTCACAGCTACTCCGCTGACCAGAGAACTGATGACGGCATTGTATACCGTGTTGGTCATCACTGAGGATTGGTTGATGAAAGCGTGATAAACGGACTGTTGAATCATATCGGACATCTTGCCTGAGTCCTTAGCAATGGTGATCTGGCGGGGAGTTGGAAGAGGAGCTTTCTTGACGGTCTCCCTGCTTCTAGTACGACTGAAAGATTGCAGGTATACCTTCTTGTAGTCTTTTAGGTGTCTTGCCAGTTCTTCTTTCTGGTCGTCCTTGAGATCTGCCTCTGTAACCTCAATGATGTTGTTTTCAGAGATTTTGGCGGTCTTTGACACGATGGATATTGAGGTGGTCCCACCGGGCGTGCCAAAAGTGTGTTGGCGCTAAAAATCGGCCGGAAATCGGCCGATGACCTTCAGCGTCGGACACACGACCCGGGAGAATCTGCTTAACTCCTGTTCGGGTGATCGCCCTGGTGCGGTTCACGCGGCGTGCCAGTCAATCTGACCTATTGATTGACGAGGAAAGAAACGTATTAAATTCCGGGGCCTCGATCGGCTAAAGTTCCGATCTATCCTGGAAAGTGTATCAGCGAATCGGCCGATTTGCTATGAAGATGACCGGCTATAGATCAGCCGATAATCACGTAGCAATTGCAAAGAAACTACTGGAGCAACTTAAACAATCGCCATAGATGCAACACTCGAAATAGATCTAATCGGCTATATGATGATAAATAAGAAAAAATAATGATAAAGCCGACAGTTCGATCTCAAGCTGGATAACCGGTGATAAAACTAGAACAATAGGTAAAACCTATAATTCTAGTAAATATCGATAACTGGTGAATAAATCTAAACAAAACAACGGTGATGCGCCCGAAGTTAAAGCTTAGATATTATTCGATAAACGGAACCTACCAATTGGCCGGAGATCGTGTTGATGCAGCCCTGCCAACCCGTATGAACTCGTGAAAGAAAAAGATGTATTGGCGAAGTCGCCGACTTGAAAGTAAAGTACGATAAAAAAGTAGATTGTTTGTATTGATTGATGTGTCCCTTCTACAAAACCCTGACTGCTTCTATTTATACCCTAGGACTAAGACTCCTGATCTATTACAATCCGTTACAAACTTGATTTAAATAAAAACTACTATATCTATAAGACTTTCCTAAAGGAAACGGGCTCCCACAGAATCTTCTGCTGCCATCTCCTAGTCCAATCCAGACTTTTCCCATTGCTCCTCGACCGAGTCGGTGTCGTTCTTTGACCAATGTCAGGTCATCTTTGACTTGGATCCTCTGTTGGGATTCCATTGGCTTCATCCCCTATCTGTTGGCGCAAGCCCACATTGGCCCAAATGCTCTAGCCTTTCAATCGGCTGACCCCCACCAACTCCATTCGCCAATCGCACAAAACACTGCAGCGCCAATTGGCCGATTCTAACTGTAGCGTTAATCGGCCGATTCCCAACTGCAGCCTTTAAATTTGCCCTATCGGCCAATCTCTTCCTTTCCTGACGCCGATTCAACACGTGTCAAAATCTGGCGTCAACAGATACGGTCATGAAGAGTGGGTTCAATGGAGATGTGATTCAAAGTTCCTTGAGGATTTATTTCCAACCTAAGTTTCCGCATTTTAGAGCATAACATCTCATTGTATGATGTGGCAAATAGGCAATTGCAATGAGCTTTGCGGCTGAGTGCATCCGCTACTACATTAGCTTTGCCTGGATGATAGTGCACCTCAAGTTCATAATCTTTGATTAATTCCAACCATCGTCTTTGTCTCATATTCAGGTTGGCTTGTGTGAACATATACTTGAGACTCTTATGATCGGTGTAAATATTGCAATGGGTAGTGCCTCAAGATCTTAAGAGCGTGAATGACGGCTGCTAACTCTAGATCATGTGTTGGGTAATTCTTTTTATGGGGCCGAAGTGCTCGTGAAGCATAGGCAATAACCCGGTTGTCTTGCATAAGTACACAGTCCAAACCAGTATCAGAAGCATCACAGTAAACGTCGAATGGTTTGATAGTGTCAGGTTGAGCTAAGACTGGGGCTGTAGTCAAGTGTTCACGAAGAGTGTGGAAAGCTTTTTCACAATGTTCATCCCACACAAATGTTTCTCCCTTCTTCAACAGTTCGGTCATAAGCTTAGCAATTCTGGAGAAATCCGGAAAGAAACGGCGATAATAACCATCTAAACCAAGAAAACTACGAATTTGATGGACGGACGTGGGAGTTTTCCAATCCATCACCTCTTGAACTTTACCGGGGTCAACTGAGATACCATTACTGGAGATAGTATGGCCCAAAAATTTCACACTATCCAACCAGAATTCACATTTGGATAACTTAGCATATAACTGATGGTCTCTTAGACGTTGGAGAATAATGTGCAAATGTTTAGCATGGTTCTCCTCATCCTTGGAATAAATAAGAATGTCGTCGATGAAGACCACAACAAACTTGTCAAGCTCCGGCATAAAAACCGAATTCATGAGATACATGAAGTAGGCAGGAGCATTTGTGAGACCAAAAGGCATGACTAAGTACTCATATAGTCCATATCGAGTGGAGAAAGCAGTCTTTGGAATATCACATGGTCGAATCTTAATTTGATGATATCCAGAACGAAGATCAATCTTGGAAAAGATTTTTTCTCCAGATAACTAATCGAAAAAAACATCAATGCGAGGAAGGGGATATTTGTTCTTGATAGTCACCGCATTGAGAGGTTGGTAGTCTACACATAACCTCAAACTATTATCTTTCTTCTTCACAAAAAGAGCTAGGCAACCCCAAGGTGAGGCACTGGGACGAATATAGCCTTTGTCTAGAAGTTCTTGCAACTATATTTTCAATTCTGCTAATTCTTTGGGTGGCATTCGATAGGGTCGTTTAGAGATAGGTGTTGTGCCTGGCTGTAGTTCAATGACAAACTCTATTTCTCGATCAGGTGGCATGCCGAGTAAGTCATCTGGGAAAACATCGGCATACTCGCGTACTACCGGGATTTTTTTCTAATTCTGAATGGACCTTAGTAAGAGCACATGCATTTGTGCATTCTTGGAAAGGCAAATATATAGTGGTAGTCCCTTGGGTCGGGGAATTGATGTCAACGGCTCGGGAGGCAAGATCTAAGGTTACTCCATGCCGAGTCATCCAATCTACTCCCAAAATGATATCGATGTCTTCAAGTGCCAAGAGGATCAAGTCGGTGTTGATGACTTTGCTACCCAATTTAATTAGTACATTTCTTATGAGTTGATTTGAAGCAATTTTACCACCTGGTGTAGCTATCATAAATGACTTTCTCGTGTGACAAAAATCCAAACCCACTTTTGCACTGAATTTTGCACTAATGAAACTATGTGATGCACCAGAGTCAAATAATATAACAGCGGGCTTGCGGTGGATAGAAAATGTACCCGTCATGACCGGTGCGCCATCAGGAAGTTCTGCTAGAGTGGTGAAATTTATCCGCCCTCGCTTGACCTGAATAGTCTGCTTCTTGCCTTGGTTTCTGTTGTTGGTATTGGAGCCTTGGCCTTGAGCTTGCTGTTTGGACTGAGGGCAATCTCGAACAAAGTGAGTGGAACTCCCACAGTTGAAGCATCGGTTGTTGTTGTTCTGGCGGGGTGGCTACTGGGTATTCGGCCTTGGACCATTTTGCTGGGGAGCAGGGGGTCTTGCCACACCCTGTTGCTGAGGGGGCCTGATAATCCAACACCCTGGCTGAGGGGCATTCTAAAGAGCTTTAGGGGCTGAATTCTGCACTATTCGATACCTCGGTGGCTGAGCGCTCGAGGGTCTGGCTGGAGCCTTCCTCTTCTTCTCTGCACAATGGGCCAAAATACAATCCTCCTGGGTGATTGCCAAATCAATCAGCTCGTTGTATGTGTCCGTTCTGATAGGATTAAGTCGCTCCTTGAGCTTGGTATTCAGACCTCTGCAGAAACGATCACACTTCTTGGTATCCGAGTCAGCATGATAACCCGCGTACTGAGCAAGGTTGTTGAAGGCCTGGGCGTACTGAAGCACAGTGCTGTTACCTTGTGTAAGAGCCAGAAACTCATTCAACTTTCTTTCCATGAGACCCTCAGGGATATGGTGGGCTCGGAATGCACTCTTGAATTCATCCCAAGTAACAACATGATTTGCCAGAAGCATGGCAAAGTAGCTGTCCCACCATATACGCGCAGTACCGCGAAGCTGCTGCGCGGCAAATCGAGCTTTGTTGGCCTTAGAACATGGTAGTGTCAATAATGCAAACTTGGATTCAATGTTACAAATCCAGGCGTCCGCATCCAAAGGTTCCTCCGTCCTATTAAATAGAGGGGGCTGCGTCCCAAAGAAATCCGAGTAACCAACAACTTGAGGTTGGGGTGCATGGTGCACACCCCACTGCTGATGGTGGTGCTGCTGCTCCTGAATTAGTTGTCATAGCAATTCGGTTTGAGTGGCCATCACTTCCACCAGACTGGGTGGTGGGGGGGGGGGGGGGCGGCGTCGGCTGCGACCTGCTGCCGCTCACTCCGAATCTATCAGGGTTGCCACGAGTTGCCCCAACCATCTGAAACATGGAGGTTTAATATCATCAAACACTTCATAAATCTCCCATGATTCAAAAAGATAGTACGGGAAAACAAAATATAGAACTTGATAGGCTTGTTACAAACGGTGTGCAATTTGCGGCCGGTTAGGAGACATTTCCTGGCTGCTTTGGTTGGTAGTAAATAGAAAAAGGAGTGGCCTAAAACTGTGGTATTCAAAACACCTCCGACTACTCCATCTCCGACTGCATTTCCGACTACCAGGACTACCAATCCGACTACTATGGCTCCCTCATCGACTACATCTAGTAACATACGGGTTCTTCAACTACATTGTCGACTGCTTCGACAACATCTATTACTCCTTCGTCTACATCTTCGACTGCTTGAACTGTACCATCATCGGCTATGGCTACAGTTTAACTACACTGTATTCGAGTACCTCAACTGCACATCCGACTGCTTCCGCCTTGTCTCCGGCTACTACAACTATACCTCCGACTGCTTCAGTCGCACCTCTGTCTAGTACGACTATAACTTCGACTACACTGAATCGATGACTGCTTCGACTACTTAAGTTATGCTTTCATTTACTACGACTACCCATGGCCTGGTCTTACTGTATCACCGACTAGTACGACTACTTTTTTGATACGTCGACTACTTTTCCGGCTGCTTGTCTGACACTTCCGACTACTATGTCTTCAGATTCGACCACTTTGACTACCTCAATTCTGATTTTCAATTGCTTGTTAATATATACATCCAGTCTTTCCCTAAAGTCTACCTACTTTGAGTGCTCTTAGCTTCTAGGCTACACTCCTGGTAACTGGTGGTACACAACTCTAAGCTAGCCTATTACTACCTGCACGAAAGTTAGGCTACACTACGAGGAGCGTATACAAAAGTACTCCAAAGTTATCTCCTAGTAGTCATCAAGATTATTGACAGACGACTCGCTGCACGCAGGGGAGTGAGCTCCCATCTGTGCGGACTGTAGGACTACTACATCATAGTCAAGATTAGAGACACCCTCCATTTCCTCGGCTTCTTCCTCACTGTTAATCCATCACGTCCGGTGGAACGTGAAGGGCTGCCTGCTGTGCGTGATGCATGTCAATATGTTCATTGGCATCCTCCAAATCGATGTTGAGGTCATGGATCTGCTCTTCCAAGAACTCGATCATTGCCTCGCGCTCACCCACTGTGGTTTCTAGTGTCTGCACTTGGCCTTCAAGCTGGCTAATCCTAGCATCTCTATCACCAATCTCCTCAGCTAAATCTTGCATCTGCTCATCCGTTAGGTTAACTGCGCACTGGAAGGACTGAGCCAGGTCTATCACCTGTTACATCCCTTTACTCTGAAGTGCCAGTAGTCCGTAGAGTGCATTCATGCACCGAGCTGAAAAGATGATAGTCTCGATGGGAATTTGATCTGCCAAGTGGCCCAGATGAGCAAACCTATCTAGCCATAGCGGATCGCTCTCGTTGACTGCCGAAAACAGACCCGCTGGAGCCAGAATCACCTCCAATGGGTGCTGCTCACAAAATGTGGTTAGCGCCTTCATGGCTGCTGCCTCCCACGAATCAATGAGGCGATGCCCGACTACTTCTGTCTCAATAGCATGTGTCCGGCAGCGACGGACACCCGTCTCCATGAACTCTTGCCCCACATAAAGATGTGGGTTTGGGTAACCGGCGGTGCTCAACACACCCCACAAGATAGAGGGAAAGCCGTCCCAGCGCAGGCACGCTGAGTGTGCATGGCCCTCCTCATCAACCACCATAAGAACTGGCTCAGCCATCTGCTTCATAAGCTTAAAAGGTGAGATAACGAAAATTGATGTTCATTCAAATAAACAAATCTGGACAGTGCACAAAATTGAGCATAACTAGTCGCAAAAGTAACCAGAGGATTCCTAAAGTACTCATGCCCACCTTACTGGTCAAACCCAAGGCTGGATCATACTCTAAGATAGCTATATCCTTAGATTGGAGTGAAACAACAGAGACTTGGTTGAACTTTAGGTAGTGATTTAGCTATTTTGGGTGGATTTTTGGCATAGTTCATTCATACTCAATTTCTTTATTTGAATTTAAAGATAGGCAGCATGCACGTCCTTTCCATCCTCACAACTTGATAGTGGCAATAAACTTGACCTTACGGTGTTAGTTCGGTGGCTTAATTAGTACGTCTCTTCCTATAACAACTAGTCGAGCTCTCTTCGTTCTTAACCTATTGTACTCGTAGTTGGTGTTCCCGTAGGATCTCTCATAGGTATCCTAATACATATTGCTACCTATACATATTCCCATAGGGCTTTACGAACTAGATATAATCCTTAATGAGTCCAATGCATTTTTCGGATAGGAGTTTTGTTGTCAAGTTTTAAAAAACTTATTTTTAAGGTTTGTTGCAGATGCTGGTGTATGCTTTTCGCTCTGATACCAAATGGTAACGCCCCAGTTCCAGATATGGCTCAGTTCTACTTCACGTTGAGTAAAACATGCACTCGCACCAACCCCGCTTACGCTTTCGTCCTCGCTTCACGTAAAAGGGTTAACCCGGGGGTTGAAATGCACTTGGCACTTGCACTTAGGTTTATATGTTGGTGAGGCTCACCCTCAACTAGCAAGGTGGGACAACTCCCCACACATGCTATGCCACTCACATTTGGGTCACTAGTGGGCTCAAATTCATCCTTGTTAGGCCGGGATGTCGCATACACCCCACTAAAGGACCCGACGTCCTTGTCGGCAACATACCCGCACACACTGGGGCAATTGACCAGGAACTTCCCTCTTAGCACACGTCGTCTATGCGTCTAGTATGCCATACCGTGTGACCACACACGGGTCCACACGTGCCATGCGCCATATCTCTGCGTCCCTAGCACGCACACGCCTGTGGCAGCTGTGGCAGAACCGTCCGAATTAACCCGGCTCAAGTGCACTAACCATCATCCGTGTAGATGAACTGGCTACCATGCACTTCAAACGGATTAATCCGACAGTCTGTCGGGTAGATCATGATGCAACCACTCAATATTTCGATCGAAACCAAGCATACACATAACTCGCACAAAGGCAAGTCCAGAGATTACAACATTCTACAGATTTTATAAGCACTAGCCGGACATGAATTATAACAAGTCAAAAATACCACTCGAGTACTTTTAAAGTTCAACATACAAACTTTATTCAGAGTTTTATTGCAGCGGAAAGAAAAACACGATCAACTAGCGTCGGTAGGGTCATTACTAGTCGGGGAAGGATCCCATTCCAAGGTCCAACCAGTCGGCAAAGCACTCGGCCAAGCCAAACTAGCTACCATATCTACAATAGACATACCTGAAAATATTGCCACAAGCAAGGCTGAGTATACTAATACTCAGCAAGACTTACCCGACTGGTTCTATGTAAAAACCGACTACTAAGCATGCATGACTCTAACGTTCTAGGGTCTTCTTTTTGCTGAAAAGCAACAAAGAGTAAGTCCTTAATTTCATATTTTAGCTTTCAATATTCAAGTTCATTTAACCAGTCAAGATGAGAATCTATCTCTAAGCGGTCCACGGGTGCTCTTGCGGGCGGTCTACCTGGTTCTGGCCATCTGTAGCAAAACGAGGATAGTGCAAGATAGAGATATTTAGAAAAAAAATGCTATGGGTGACCTTAAAGCAAGAAGGAGCTTGGAAAACATCAACACACTTGTGAGGCAAGCATGAAGTCAAAGATGAGATATTAGTGATATAATCAAGAAATAAGCAAATTTTCAAAAGCAAGCAAGCAGAAGCTGAGTTACTAAGCAAGATAAGCCTTAAAATTCGACCACTACTAACTAGGCTAACGTCCTACAGTCAACAGTACTCTAATACCATTTTGTCACACCCGGTTTTCAAAAAGGAACCAAATGCATCACATATGTGCGCCAGGATCAAGTTCCACACATATGATAGACGATACAAGTGTATACCTGAAACAATGTCATAACGAAAGAGAGTATAATAGTACTTTATTACATGACCGAAAGTCTTAATCTTAAATGAATAAATAAACATTTATAACTAGCATAAAGCAAGCGTGAGTACTCTTATGGTTGGTACTCAGCAAGTGGAGTAAATTATATGACATGCATGGCCAAAATCAAGGAAAAGCTGACATCTTTAAGTGTAATCATGTTTTATTTAGCAAGCATTAACTAAGTGTAAGTATATACCAACCCTTAAATAAATACCAGAGATAAATAACAACAGCATAAATAAAGAACATCAATTTAGATCATCTTTAAGTTCAATTATCATGTGAGGGTCCAAGCCGCTCTTAACCGTGAGCACGGCTGATATATCAGTTTTCACTCTGCACAGGTTGTACACTTTACCCACAACTCGTGTTTCCCTTAATGCCCGGGTTTGCAAAGCCCTTAAACACTTCCGAGGTGAGTGGCAGGGATTCACTACGAGGCCTTTACAAAGATTTCCTAACTTGCAACAGTCCGCTAAGGTTGGTTAGGCTGCAGTGTGTGGTAGTGGTGGTTAAGTCTTTGAACGTACTAACCACATGCCCAGAATATGGTAATCGGTAAGCTTAAGTACCGGATTGAACCGAGGCCGGAATATACTCCCCACCATCTTGAATTCGTTCACATCTAGCTAATGGCGGGTGCATGTGCCGCCATGGCCAGGTCCATGGGGACGTGTAGTCGAGGGCTGTGGGCCTGTTCCGTGAAGCTGGAATTCAAGGGAAAAGTTGCACGTGTGACTCTAGGAGTAACCACGTGACGTGTGTTTAGGTTTCCCACGCAAGGTGAAGAAATTCGATTCGAATCGTCCGTTTCTCGCGGTTATTGAGACTGCTTGACCCTTTTACCACATAGAGTAAGAAGAGGAACAATGATGATGATTAATCTTGTTGGATGAAAAAAATAATTCTTTCACCATGTATGATATTGGATAGTTGCTTACCTAGAATGGTTAAAGAAAACTAGAATCTGGAGCTAAAATTTGAAAGTAAGGACCTACTTGCATATGCTTTTCGGCAAAACAAACCTCTCAAGCCAAAAAGCCTTGCATGTCTAGGAGTCGGCTAAGTATATTCCACTAGTCGGGTAAGCCTTGCTGAGTATTAGTATACTCAGCCTTGCTTGTGGCTTGTTTTCAGGTGAGACTTTCGAGAATCTGATCGCTAGTTTGACTTGGCCGTGTACCCTTCCTCCTGGTTGGTCAGTGGAATGGGATGCGCCACCGGCCAACGATGATAATGCCGAGTGATGTCTCGTACGGGCTTCATCAAGACATCGTGTATCGTCGAGTAGTTTATCGTTATTTTTCGGCTGCATTGAACTCTGAAGAACTCAATTACTTTGAACTCTGAAGTACCTTGTTTCATGAACTCGAACTCAGTTGTAATAATAATTTATGATGAACCCTGTGGTGTAAAATTTGTGGAATGTTGTATCATCTGGGCTCACCTTCGTGTCAGTACATGTATGTGTGGTTTCGACCGGCAAAAACCGTGGTTGTATCGGGAGGTTACCCGACGGACCAATGGATTATTCCGTTTGAAGTGCGAGTTAGCCCTGATTGCCCTCGTGGTGATGGTTAGCGTGCTTGAGCCGGATTAATTCAGGTGGTTCTGCCACATAAATTATTATTAATTCATGATAAATGCTCTAAAATCAAAAGAACTTGAACAAAACCCTTATGGATCCTGAAGATAATCTAGCAAAATTTATTTAGGTTCCTAATTTGAAAATTAGGGTGTTACAAACCTACCCCCTTATAAGGAATCTCGTCCTCAAGATTTGGCTGGGCTAGCAAAGAGCTGGGGAAATTCTGCCTGTAACTCATCCTCTCGTTCCCAAGTAGCCTCATCCTCTGCATGGTGACTCCATTGAACCTTACACATCCGAATCCACTTACTTCGGGTGATTCTCTCCAATGTGTCTAGGATTTTGACTGGGTACTCTGTGTAAGTCAAATCATCCTGCACATTCAACTCCTCCGGTGGCAACTGTTCCTCGTGTACCCTCAAGCACTTTTCAACTGTGATATGTGAAACACGTTGTGCACATCTGATCGTCGCATAGGTAGATCCTGAACGGGACAATGTAACGAGGTGACAACTTCCCTTTGACCTTAAACCTGCGCAAACCTCTGATAGGTGACACTTTCAGATAAACAAATTCCCCTTCTTCAAAAGTAACTCCCATCGTCGAGTATCTACGTAACTTTTCTGCCTCGACTGAGCCACTTTCAGATTCTCACGGGCAACCTGTACCTATTATTCGGCCTCTTTAATGATCTCAATCCCGAACAATTGGCTTTCACCTTTCTCACTCCAATACAATGGAGTTTTGCACTTCCTGCCATACAATGCCTCAAACGGTGCCATCTTCAAACTGGCCTGATAATTATTGTTGTAAGAGAACTCTGCAAACGGCAAACTCTTATCCCAACTGCCTCCATGTTTTAGGGCGCAGGCCCTAAGCATATCCTCTAACTCCTGATTTGTCCTTTCTGTATGCCCATCAGTCTGCGGATGATAAACGGAGCTGAAATTCAACTTTGTGTCCATTGACTCATGCAACTTCTACCAAAATCGAGACGTGAACTGAGTACCTCTGTCTGATACTATCTTCTTAGGTACCCCATGCAAACACACAATTCGGGAGATATATAACTCTACTAATCGTGCCCCTGTGTAGATAGTCTTCACTGGAATGAAGTGAGCTACTTTGGTCAAACGATCCACTATGACCCATATAGAATCATAACCATCTCGTGTGCGTGGCAATCCCACGATGAAATCCATACCAATTTCTTCCCACTTCCATTCTGGCACCTTCAATGGGTGTAACAAACCAGTTGGTCTCTGATGTTCTGCCTTAACTCTCTAACACACATCACACAGTGCTACATGAGCTGCAACATCACGCTTCATGCCATACCACCAATATCTCTCCTTCAAATCCTGATACATCTTGGTACTGCTAGGATGAATGGAATAAGCCGAGTCATGAGCTTCTTGCAAAACCTTCTCACGAAGGTGATCCACATCGAGCACACATATTCTCTTTCGGAACCACACAGTTCCATGTTCATCTTCAGTGAAGTCAGGTGCCTTGCCTGTTTCTATCACCTCTTTTATCTCCTGAATCTTAGCATCCTCAAGCTGACCCTTCCGTATCTCCTGTTCGAGAGTCGGCTCCACTTCTATAGTGATCTCTTCCATGTGGGCAACGAACCCAAGGTTGAGTTGTTTAAACTCTTTATACAATTCCCGAGGCATCTAGCTAACCATTGTCGCATTCAAAAGGCTTTTGCGACTCAAGGCATCGACAACCACATTTGCCTTCCCTGGATGATAGTGTATCTCTAGGTCATAGTCCTTTATGAGCTCTAACCATCATCGCTGTCGTAGGTTCAGGTCATTCTGAGTGAAAATGTGCTTCAGACTCTTATGGTCGGTGTATATCTAACATCTGTGACCCAACAAATAGTGCCTCCAGATCTTCAGAGCATGTACCACTGCTGTTAACTCCAGATCGTGTGTGGGATAGTTCTGCTCATGTTTCCTCAACTGACGAGACGCGTATGCAATCACGTGTCCCTCTTGCATCAATACACAACCAAGACCTTGTTTAGAAGCATCACAGTAGATGTCGAAACTCTTGTGAATATCAGGCATAACCAATACTGGTGCGGTAGTCAACATTTTTCTCAACTCATCAAAGCTGTTCTGGCATGACTCTGACCATATAAACTTCTTTTCTTTCTCTAATAGTGAAGTAAGGGGTTTCACTATCTTAGAGAAGCCTTCTATAAATCTCTTGTAATATCCTGCGAGTCCTAGAAAACTCCGGATCTCTGACACTGTCGTGGGCGGTTCCCACTTCAACACATCTCAGACCTTGCCTGGATCCACTGCAATACCTCTGTCTGTGATAACATGACCAAGAAATGAGACCTCACTCAACCAGAATTCACACTTGCTGAGTTTGGCATACAACTGATTTTCTCTGAGTTTCTGCAGAACAAGCCTCAAATGTTCCTCGTGTTCCTCCTTATTCCTGGAGTACACCAGAATATCATCAATGAACACCAGCACGAACTTGTCAAGGTACTCCATGAACACTTTATTCATCAGGTACATGAAATAAGCTGGAGCATTAGTCAACCCAAATGACATTACTGTGTATTCATAAAGCCCGTATCTAGTAGTGAATGTTGTCTTGGCAATATCTGAGGGCCGTATCCTCAGCTGATGATACCCTGACCTCAAGTCAATCTTAGAGAATACTCTGGCTCCCTTCAACTGATCAAACAGGTCTTTTATATGAGGCAATGGATACTTGTTCTTGATGGTAACCTCGTTCAACGCTCTATAATCAACATACATCCTCTGTGTCCTCTGTGTACCATCTGTTGACGCCAGATTTTGACACGTATTGAATCGGCGTCAGGAGGAGAAGGTTGGCCGATGAAGCGGATCTGAAAGCTACAGTAAGGAATCGGCCGATCGGGGTAACAGTTGAAAATTGGCCGATTGGTGGCGCAGCCTATGCCAACAGGATAGGATTATTCCAGAAGATCCTAGTCAAAAGCTGGTCAATACGGCATGCCAAGTCGGCCGGAAAGCGATTAAAGAGGTCCTGATTGGATTAGGAAATGGCGGCGGAAGATTCTGCGGGAGTCCGTTTCCTTTTTAAAGTTATTATAGATATAGTAGTTTTCCTGTTTTAAATAAGGTTGTAACAAGTCGTAATCGACCAGGAGTCCTAGTTTCAGGGTATAAATAGGAGTCGCTAGGGTTTTGCAAAGGACAACCAACATCAATCAACAAAAATACTTCTACTTTTTACCAGTACTTTACTTTTCAAGTCGGCGACTTCGCCAATATTTTCTTCTTTCACGAGTTCGTACGGATTGGCAGGGCTGCATCAACCTGATCTCCGGCCAATTGGTAGGTTCCGCTTATCGAGTAATATCCGAGCTTTAACTACGGGCGCATCGCTGTGGTTTTGTTTGGATTTATTCACAAGTTATCGATATTTACTAGAATTGCAAGTTTTACCTGTTATTCTAGTATTATCACCAGTTATCCAGCTTGAGATCAGGGTAATCGGCTTCGTCATTGTTCTCCTTCGATTCATTGCCATATAGCCGATTAGATCTATTTCAAGTGTTGCTTCTATAGTAATTGTTTAGATTGCTCCAGCAGTTCTCTTTACAATTACTATACGATCATCGGCTGACCCATAGCCGATTATCTCTATAGCAAATCGGCCGATTTGCCGCCGACGCGCTCCTCAGGACAGATCGGAAATCCAGCCGATGGACGCGCCTGGAATTTAATACTCTATTTCCTTGTCAATCAACAGGTCAGATTGACTGGCACGCCGCGCGAACCGCACCAGGGCGATAACCCGAACAGGAGCTAAGCAGATTCTCCCGGGTCGTGTGTCCGACGCTGAAGACCCATCGGCCGATTCCTATCCGGCCGATTTTAGCGCCAACACACTTTTGGCACGCCTGGTGGGACCATCCAAGACCTGATATGTCGAACAACGCAGAAATCTCTGACAACAACATCATTGGGGTCACAGAAGCTGATCTCAAGGACGACCAGAGGGAGGAATTGGCCAAATATCTGGAAGATTATAAGAAGATGTACCTCCAATCGTTCAGTCGTACCAGAAGTGGGGAAGCAGTTAAGAAAGCTCCTATTCCAGCACCTCGCCACATCACCATTGCTGAAGACTCGGGCAAGATGTCAGAGATGATTCAGCAGTCCGTGTATCAAGCGTTCATTGACCAATCCTCGGTGATGAGCAACACGGTGTACAACGCCGTCGTCAACTCTCTGGCCAGCGGAGCCGTTCAAGGTTATCAGGGACCGGCATATGCCCCTCCAACTACCCTGCCGGCCAGAAGCTTACCCTACACATCCCAATCGGCTTCTCAGCCGATATTGACGCAGCGCGAAGGATACAGCTCTCCACCACTTCCGGCGTCTCCAAGATACAGCGGTGCACCATGTCTCCCATCGCGAGCGCCGCTTCAACCCGTTCAAATGGCTTCTGTGCAAACACTACCTACGAGCTCAGTGCCTTGGGGGGCATCAGCCACGACGTATTTACCCGAGCCAGCGAACGGGCATCACACTTACCCGTTCCAGGCGCCCTACCAATCGGCCGCCCGGCCAACGGTCTCCCAGTACCAGCCGATTTTACCAGAGATCGGCAGGGGGGCATCAGCCATGACGCATTTTCCCGAGCCAGCGAACGGGCATGGCACTTATCCGTTCCAGGTGCCATACCAATCGGCCGCCCGGCCGGTGGTCTCTCAGTACCAGCCGATTTTACCAGAAATCGGCAGGGGGGCAAGCACTGTGGAGGCATTCAGAGGCACGGTGCCAGCAACGACGTACGAAGGGGGTGCGGACGCGTTTCGCCAGCAGTTATCGGCCGCTCAGCAAACTTCGCCGATTCATCACCTGGCCGAACCAGCCCTTCAACACGTGCCCGCGCCGCGAACAACTATTCATCAGCAGCAGGTGGATTGGACGGCAAGAATAGCAGAAGTAATCCAAGATCAGTTTGGGCTGAAACCGAAAGTTCAAACTTATACTTACAAGACGCCGTATCCTTCGGCCTATGACTCGTTGCCGTTCCCACACCGCTACAAGGTTCCTGATTTCACCAAGTTCTCAGGGACGGATGACACATCCACTGTGGAACACATCAATAGATTCATCATCCAGTGCGGTGAAGCTGCCACACAAGACGCTCTAAGGGTACGGTTATTTTCATCATCTCTATCCGGATCGGCCTTCCAGTGGTTCACCACTTTACCGCCAAATTCTATCGTCACGTGGGCCGATCTGGAGAAACAATTCCACAAGTACTTCTATGCAGGGGTACACGAGATGAAGATTTCGGATCTAACCAGCCTCAGGCAGAGGAGCGATGAGCCGGTGACAGGGTATATACAGAGGTTCAGAGAAATCAAGAACAAGTGCTACAGTCTGGCTCTAACCGATGCACAGTTGGCCGATATCGCTTTCCAGGGCCTCTTACCGCAAATCAGAGAGAGATATGCCGCCCAAGAGTTTGAGAGCCTGAGTCAAATCGTCCACCGATTGTCAGGGCAGGAGGTCCGACCGCTTGAACAGCGGAGGACCTTTCAGAAGAAGGTGGCGTACTTGGAGGGATCTGAATCTGACGCGGAGGAAGAAATCGGTCTGGCGGAATGGGTAAAAGGGAAAAAACCAATATCCTGCCCCTTTGGCAAGAAGAAGCCAGAGACATTCGGCTTTGACACGTCAAAGGCCGATAAAATTTTCAATCTACTGCTTCAGGAGGGACAGATTAAGCTGTCGCAACATCACACCATCCCTACAGCCGATCAGCTGAAGAAGATGAGGTACTGCAAGTGGCACAACGCTACCTCTCATGACACCAATGAATGTAAAGTCTTCCGTCAGCAGATACAATCGGCCATTGAACAGGGGCGGCTCAGATTTGAGACTCCGACCAAATCGGCAATGCCGATGAAGATAGACCAGCACCCCTTCCCGGCCAACACGGTCAACGCTGGAGAAGAATCAAGTCAAACCAGGGTGCTGACGTCAGAATCGGCGAGAAGAGACGACGCCGTCGACCCCAAGAGGCAGATCACGACGGAAGGAATCAGAAGGAACAGGCGAGGGCCAGAACGACCACACAGGCCTGTCACCTCCCGATTTCTACTCAGTAAATATCGTCGGCAAGAACAAGTACAACACCAAGAAGAGATGATACGCTGGCGTGAAGATCACTGGCAGTGTCCCTTCTTCATCCACTGCTGGGAGAACGATATCAGACTGCCCTCTGCCGATAACTGTCCGGAGTGCAACGGATCAAACCGCAACGATCGCCTGAAGCCATACTCTAGGGACAGAGGATCAGAGCCGATCAACAGAAATCGGCGCGAAGAACGGCGCGTTTTGGTGCATGATCGGCTGGGGGGCAGAGTTGACCGGTACGGCAGGTCAAAAAGCAAGATCGGCCAGCAAGATGGACTGGGGGGCAGGATCAGCGCGCACGATCGGCTGGAAGAGATGGCCGATGATAGGGTGTCAGACGAAGATCCCCTAGGAAGGGAACCAGATTGGGAACACGCTAAACCATCGGCCAAACCAGTGAACCCCAGGTGGTGTCCCGATGGCCTATCCAGATCCCAAAAGCGGAGAATCCAACGCCTACGCCAGTTAGAACATCAAGAAGGAGAACAAAGACATGTGCCAGAAAGAAGGAATGTGAAATCTCGAATTTGGTGCCCAAAGAAAAATGATCAGGAAGCAAACAGCCAAGAATCGGCAGCCGAAATCGATATGGTTTTCATACTGCCGATGGAGTTCATGGCGCCAAGCGATCGGGACAAAGTGACAAATACAGAGGAAGAGCAAATGGCACAACTGGTATTAGAGCCGATGATGGCTATGTTTGAGAAGCCAGAGGAAGAGAAACGACAGCACCTCAAAGCACTGTTTCTCAAGGGCTATGTCAACGGAAGACCCGTCACCAGACTACTGGTAGATGGAGGCGCGGCAGTCAACATCATGCCGTATGCCATGTTCCGCAAGCTGGGCAAGGGCGATGACGACCTCACCAAGACGGACATGATGCTGAAGGACTTCGAAGACAACGTGTCGCCTGCCCGCGGGGCATTCTGCGTCGACCTCACCATCGGCAGTAAGACCCTCCCCACTACTTTCTTCGTCATTAATGGCAAAGGGTCCTATAATATGCTGCTCGGTCGCGACTGGATACATGCAAACTGCTGTGTCCCATCTACTATGCATCAATGCCTTGTGCAATGGGTCGGCGACAGTACAAAGATAGAAGTTGTCGATTCTGTTTACAGCGTTGCAGCGGCCGACACACAACAGTGGAGCTGCGAGCACGTCAAGTGTATATCTGGCAGGACTTGGGACACTGACTTCCTGAGAGTGTCCGATTTCGGTCTACAGCCGATCCAAGCAGTCGGCTCCGAAGATTCAGAATAAATGGATCAGCTCATCCGAGAAGATGGGAAGCTGGGGCACGGGTTCACGTCGGCCGATTTGTTAGAGATGGTAGATTTGGGAGATAGCAGCAAATCGAGGCCGACGTACGTTAGTGCCAATTTAGATTCTGAGTACAAATGCAAATTGACAAAATTATTGAAAGAGTTCAGGGATTGCTTTGCTTGGGAATACCACGAGATGCCAGGACTAGACCGGTCTATTGTTGAACACCGGTTACCTATAAAATCAGGGTATCGGCCGTATCAGCAACCTGCACGGCGGTGTAATCCCAAGATTCTACCTGATATAAAGGCTGAGATTACAAAGTTGATTGAGGCAGGATTTATTCGGCAGTGCCGCTACGCCGAATGGATTTCTAACATTGTGCCTGTATACAAGAAGAATGGAAAATTGCGTGTGTGCATCGATTTCAGGAACTTAAATCAGGCTACGCCAATGGATGGTTATCCGATGCCAACGGCCGATATCTTGGTGGATGCCGCCGCAGGCCACAAAGTCATAAGTTTCATGGATGGGAATGCCGGATACAATCAGATATTAATGGCCGAAGAAGATATTTCGAAAACGGCTTTTAGGTGCCCAGGCCATCTTGGTTTATTTGAATGGGTGGTCATGACTTTTGGCTTGAAAAACGCCGGCGCTACATATCAACGGGCCATGAACTACATCTTCCACAAACTCATTGGTTCATCAGTGGAAATTTATATAGATGACGTCGTGGTCAAGTCAAAAGGTCACCAGGATCATCTGGCCGATTTACAGGAAGTGCTGGAATGCACAAGGAAGCATGGGCTGAAGATGAACCCAAACAAGTGTGCGTTTGGTGTATCGGCTGGACAATTCTTGGGATTTATGGTCCATGAGCGTGGGATAGAAGTTAGCTGCAAGACTATAGACGCCATCAATAAAGTAGTGGCCCCACAAAATAAAACTGAACTGCAGTCCCTCATCGGCAAGGTCAATTTCATCAGAAGATTCATATCCAATCTATCGGGACGTATTCAGGCTTTTACTCCTCTGTTGAAATTAAAGCCCGACCAAGAGTTCACATGGGGAGAAGGACAACGCAAGGCACTGGAGAATATCAAGCAGTATCTGGTTTCACCTCCGGTGTTAGTCCCGCCACAGCCTGGTAAGCCGTTCAAGTTATATTTATCGGCTGAAGAGCAGGTTATTGGATCGGCGTTGGTACAGGAGTTTGAAGGGAAAGAACGAGTGGTGTACTACGTCGGCAGAAGACTTTTAGACGCCGAAACAAGATATTCTTCGGTGGAGCGATTATGCTTGTGCTTGTACTTTTCATGTACTAAGCTCAGGCACTATTTGCTATCGGCAGAATGTATAGTCGTATGCAAGGATGATGTGGTGAAGTATATGCTATCATTGCCGATTTTGAAGGGGCGGATTGGAAAATGGATCCTGGCTTTGTCAGAATTCGATCTAAGGTACGAATCGGCCAAAGCCGTCAAAGGTCAAGTGATGGCCGATTTCGTAGTTCAGCATTGTGGACCAGAAATTGCCACCGTTGAACCAGTTCCATGGACTCTATATTTTGATGGTTCTTCGTGTGGGGTCGGATCAGAAATCAGCATCGTTCTTGTGTCGCCTCGGGGGACAACTTATGATTTCTCTCTGCCGATAGAAGCTTCTGCAACCAACAACCAGGCGGAGTATCGAGCTGTTCTGAAAGGCATCCAATTGTTAAGGGAAGTCAGGGCGGATGCAGTCGAAATCTTTGGGGACTCCATGCTCATTGTGGATCAGTTAACAGGACGATCCGAATGCAAGGACGACATCTTGAGGATTTATTATGAAGATTGTCTTCAACTTTTGAAAGGCTTCAAATCTGCAACAATTGAGCACATCCCCAGAGATTATAATGAAGAAGCCAACAGGCTGGCTCAACATGCTTCTGGGTATCGGCCGATTCAGGGAGCGATGACGCTAGAACTCGCGGCCGATGATTGGCGGAAGGAGATCGCCGATTATTTGAAAAATCCATCCCAAAAGGTGGATCGGCGAACACGTTTTCAGGCTACAAAGTATGTGTTGCTTGAGGATGACTTATTTTTTCGGACGATTGATGGAGTTCTTCTCAAATGCCTGGGAACAGAAGAGGCAAAGATTCTAATGGGAGAAATCCATGAAGGCGTGTGTGGAGCTCATCAATCGGCCCATAAAATGAAGTGGATGATCAGGAACAATGGATATTACTGGCCGACCATCCTGGAAGATTGTTTCAAGTATTACAAAGGATGCCAAGACTGTCAGAGGTTTGGCGATGTGCAGCGCGCACCAGCATCGGCTATGAATCCGATAATTAAGCCGTGGCCGTTCAGAGGTTGGGGAATAGATCTCATCGGACAGATTCATCCTCCATCTAGCAAAGAGTTTCGAAGAAAAAGTTATATTTTACTCCGAAACTGGGGGGCATGTGTTGACGCCAGATTTTGACACGTATTGAATCGGCGTCAGGAGGAGAAGGTTGGCCGATGAAGCGGATCTGAAAGCTACAGTAAGGAATCGGCCGATCGGGGTAACAGTTGAAAATCGGCCGATTGGTGGCGCAGCCTATGCCAACAGGATAGGATTATTCCAGAAGATCCTAGTCAAAAGCTGGTCAACACGGCATGCCAAGTCGGCCGGAAAGCGATTAAAGAGGTCCTGATTGGATTAGGAAACGGCGGCGGAAGATTCTGCGGGAGTCCGTTTCCTTTTTAAAGTTATTATAGATATAGTAGTTTTCCTATTTTAAATAAGGTTGTAACAAGTCGTAATCGACCAGGAGTCCTAGTTTCAGGGTATAAATAGGAGTCGCTAGGGTTTTGCAAAGGACAACCAACATCAATCAACAAAAACACTTCTACTTTTTACCAGTACTTTACTTTTCAAGTCGGCGACTTCGCCAATATTTTCTTCTTTCACGAGTTCATACGGATTGGCAGGGCTGCATCAACCTGATCTCCGGCCAATTGGTAGGTTCCGCTTATCGAGTAATATCCGAGCTTTAACTACGGGCGCATCGCTGTGGTTTTGTTTGGATTTATTCACAAGTTATCGATATTTACTAGAATTGCAAGTTTTACCTGTTATTCTAGTATTATCACCAGTTATCCAGCTTGAGATCAGGGTAATCGGCTTCGTCATTGTTCTCCTTCGATTCATCACCATATAGCCGATTAGATCTATTTCAAGTGTTGCTTCTATAGTAATTGTTTAGATTGCTCCAGCAGTTCTCTTTACAATTACTATACGATCATCGGCTGACCCATAGCCGATTATCTCTATAGCAAATCGGCCGATTTGCCGCCGACGCGCTCCTCAGGACAGATCGGAAATCCAGCCGATCAACGCGCCAGGAATTTAATACTCTATTTCCTTGTCAATCAACAGGTCAGATTGACTGGCACGCCGCGCGAACCGCACCAGGGCGATAACCTGAACAGGAGCTAAGCAGATTCTCCCGGGTCGTGTGTCCGACGCTGAAGACCCATCGGCCGATTCCTATCCGGCCGATTTTAGCGCCAACACCATCTTTCTTTTCAACGAATATCACGGGTGCTCCCCAAGGTGAAGAACTAGGATGAATGAACTGTTTATCTAGCAATTCCTTTAGCTATTTCTTAAGTTCCTCTAATTCACCAGCTGACATTTCAGTACCAGGTAAAAGATCTATGAGGAATTCAATGTCGCGTTCAGGTGGCATACCTGGCAAATCATCGGGGAAGACGTCTGGGTACTCACACCACTCTGATATCCTCAATCAAGTCTGCCTTCAGCTGATTCACTGCACAATCTGCTGCCGACGGAAGTGTTGCAACGAACTCAAACCGTTCACCTTCTGAACTAGTGAGGACCACTGACCGCTTGGAACAGTGAATAACTACGTCGTACTTTTTCAACCATCCCATTCCGAGGATAATGTCAATACCACTGGACTGTAAGACTATTGGATTGGCATAGAATTCCCTTCCCATAATTTGTATTTTCATCCCAAGACACTGATACATAGCCCTCATATTTCCCCCAGGTGAATTCACAAGCATGGAACTAGGCATGGTGCATAGTGGAATGGAGTACTTAGCAACGTACTCAGCAGAAATAAAAGAATGCGATGCTCTGGAATCAAATAAAACTGATGCAGGGGCTAAGTTGACTAGGAACATACCAAACACAACGTCCTGAGCCTCCTAAGCGGTTTCCGCGGCCACATGTTCACACGCCCGCGGACATAGTTCTGCTGACCCTTGTTGTTCTGCGGCGTCTGGTTGTTGTTTTTGGGCTGTTGCTGCTGTGGAGTTTGCCTCTATCCACCATTGTTGAACTGGCCTAGAGTGTTCTGGGCATTTCCCTTGGGACAATGATTGGCGTAGTGGCCAGTCTCGCCACATCGGAAGCATGCGTTACCACCAGTGGGAACAGGGGTATTGTTCCTCACAGGCGTTCCGGTAGGGGTGTTCTGGCGATTCTACGGAAAGCTGGGGCACTGCGTTGACTGACCAGCACGCTAAGCCTGTTGCTGCTGGTTCTGCTGATTGGGGCACTGGTACTGATTCTGCCCGTAGTCGACGTTCTGTCCTCCAGTGCAGAAAGGTGTTCCTTGCGGAGGCGTGAAACGAGGGCGGGAGTTGTTGCTGAACTGCCCTGATGACTCAAACTTCCTCTTCTGCTCACCCATCTCCTTGCGACCATCCTCCACCATGATGGCATTGTCCACCATCTTCTGGAAGTTTTCAAAGGTGTGCACCATCAGTTGATACTTAATAGGACCAATCAGACCTTCCCTGAAGTGATCCTGCTTCTCTTCATCATCTGCTACATCTGCGGGAGCGTAGCGAGACAACTGGATGAACTTGTCTCGGTACTCACTCACAGACATTGTTCCCTGTTTCAGTGCAAGGAACTCTTGCTTCTTGAGCTTCATCACACCTTTGGGTATGTGTTGCTCCCTGAACTTGCTCCTGAACTCCTGCCAGGTGATGGTGTTGGGGGTGTCATGAGCTGCGGTGTAAGCATCCCACCAATCTGCAGCGGTTCCTTCCAGTCTACTAGAAGCATACAAGACTTTCTCCCTGTGAGTACACTGGATGATGTTCAACATCTTCTCCACCATCTTGATCCAGTCATCAGCTTGCAAAGGATCAGGTGAGTGAGAAAATGAAGGAGGTTTGTGGCTCATGAATTCCCTGTGCCTGTCTCTAGCTGGCGGTGGTGGCGGGGGTGGAGCTTGGTTTCATCTGGGCCTGCATGTTAGCAATAGTATTTGCCATGCTGGGAGGCAAGAAATTGCTCCATCCCTGCAGGTGGCGCTTGATGACTCTGCTGTGGATCGGGGTTTGTGTTGTTGCTTCCTTCGTGACGTGGTACTAAAGGCTGATCAACCCCTGACCCAGACCTGGTGTTCACCATCTGATCGGTTAGAAAAATGAGACTCATGAAATCAATCATGGAAAAGGATAGGAGCAAGGATAGGATAAAGACAACAAATAAAATAGATAACCCCAAGCTCTACTAAACTATCTATCTTTATTAAAACTTGATGTAATTACGGGCACCACTCCACAATTCATTGCAATCATTACAAAGATCCAACTCACATTGTTCTCACAAAACCAAGAACGCAAACACATTAATCAAGATTAAACAAACTATAAAGATTGTTCGACCTAGCGATTACAAAAGAAGACTCTTAAGGACACTCCTAACTTAAACTCCTAGATCTAGCATCTAACGGTAGCGGGTGCGGTAGCCGGGCTCGCCGTAGTGGACGCGCTTGCGGGGAGGTGACTCTGGCAAGTAGTCGATGGACTCATCGCTGTCGTACTCCAGGGGTAACTCCTGATCTCCCCTCAGTTGAGCTTCCAGAATTGCCTTCTCCCTAAGCGTGTTCCTCGTCTTCCTCTTGACCTCCTGGATCTCTGCTCCAGCAGCATCCAAGTCAGTGCTGAGGGCGGCGACCAACTCCTGCGTGGTGTCCATGAGCGAGCTTCCTTCCCCAGGGGGTGGAACTGGAATCTGCGCACTGGTGGCACCCTTCATGCGGCGTGGGAAATGCTGATACTCGGTGCCCTGGAGCTCATCCCGATAAGCATGGCAGAGATAGTAGATAGCCCTCCTGGCAGTTTCACTGGTCCCTGCGTCCAAAGTCCTCCTGGGCACGTCATCAAAGTTCTTATAGTACTCCATCTGGCTGCCGTTCCTCTCATCCGGAACACTGATCACCACTGCCACTAACCACTCCTCCTCCTGTTGAGCATTTTTGTACAGGCAGGCTTCATATCGTGGTATTAGTGGGAAGCCGATTCTCTGCACGGCCCTCCAGAGAAGTGCTGGGAATGGACCTTCGGCAAAGTCCAAGCGATGTATCTGCTTCTCATAATGCGGCTCAAGTGGCGGTATGTCTGCTGCGGCGGCTGGCTCTGGGTCATCATCACCATCATCTGGTGCAGCTGGGTCATCACCACCATCTTCTGCATCGTCTCCTCCTGCGGCACCTGGATCGGCACCGTCTCCTCCTGCAGCGTCCTCATCGCTGTCTCCTGCAGCGTTTGGGTGGTCCTCAGGCAGCTCAATGGGCTCCTCCTTAGTGTCGATGTCCACCCAGCCTCCTCCGTAGTAGTCGTAGTAGTCGTCGTCGTCATCGTCGATCTCCACGAACACGGGGGCGTCCTCTGGATGCAAAGGTCCTCCAGCTCGGGAACCTCCTGAGGGTGCTGGATTGGATGAGGCGGTCCACTCATGCTCTTGCGGGCGGTCTGCCTGGTTCTGGCCATCTGTAGCAAAACAAGGACAGTGCAAGATAGAGGATATTTAGAAAAAAATGCTATGGGTGACATTAAAGCAAGAAGGAGTTTGGAAAACATCAACACACTTGTGAGGCAAGCATGAAGTCAAAAATGAGATATTAGTGATATAATCAAGAAATAAGCAAATTTTCAAAAGCAAGCAAGCAGAAGCTGAGTTACTAAGCAAGATAAGCCTTAAAATTCGACCATTACTAACGAGGCTAACGTCCTACAGTCAACACTGCTCAGATACCACTTCTGTCACACTCAATTTTGAAAAGGAACCGATTGCATCTCATATGTGCGCCAGGACCAAGTTCCACACATATGATAGACGATACAAGTGTATACCCGAAACAATGTCGTAACGAAAGAGAGTATAATAGTACTTTATTACATGACCGAAAGTCTTAATTTTAAGCGAATAAATAAATGTTTATAACTAGCAGCGGACTTCAACTTCACAGACAGATGACTGGGAGACATACGCCTAGAACTCCTCAAAATCTTCACGAAACTCCGAACAATTATCTTGTTCTGAGCAGCATTTATTTTAATAAAGCAAGCGAGAGTACACTTATGGTTGGTACTCAGCAAGTGGAGTAAATTATATAACATGCAAGGCCAAAATCAAGGAAAAGCTAACATGGTTTGACTGCAATAAGCATTTTTAGTTAATCAAGTTTTATTTAGTAAGCATGAACTAAGTGTAAGTATATACCAACCCTTAAATAAATAACAGAGATAAATAACAACAACATAAATAAAGAACATCAATTTAGATCATCTTTAAGTTCAATTATCATGTGAGGGTCCAAGCCGCTCTTAACCGTGAGCACGGCTGATATATCAGTTTTCACTCTGCACAGGTTGTACACTTTACCGACAACTCGTGTTTCCCTTAATGCCCGGGTTTGCAAAGCCCTTAAACACTTCCGAGGTGAGTGGCAGGGATTCACTACGAGGCCTTTACAAAGATTTCCTAACTTGCAACAGTCCGCTAAGGTTTCAGGCCGCAGTGGTCATAACCCTCCCTAATGAGGAAGACACCTTATCCAGGATCATATCTACACCTCAAGAGGACCGAGCTATACCCCATCAACGCACTCCCCTCTTTCCCTTTTGGTAAGACCATTACAAGCTAAAGTTTCTAATTAATTAGCCAAGACCAGAGCCATGTAGTATTGTGGTTGCACTATTTTCCTGGGTGGTTCTCCATGTTCCAATTAATGCAATGATCTTATAATTATCACCATAAAGATATTCCAGAACATGAAGTTAAACAAGCGTAGCATTGTTTCCAAGTTAACCAACCGTAGTCTAAGTAAAAGCAACTAGCGTAGCTTCAACATAAATAACAACCCAGGTTTAATCAAGGAATTTCGAAATAAACTAGGCATATCCTTAATTTGGGATCCATCATATTATAGACACATGCATGCATATAAATTAAATGTGTGTATTTAGAAGTTATTAGGACCGGAATATGATGAAGGACCACCTGCCTTCTTCAAAGAACTGCTGCTGCTCAGGGGCATCTTCAAAGCCTTGCTCTTGCGGACCCTCGAACTACGCACCGTCCAACGCAACACACAGGTACATACAAATAAACAAGTACAATAAATAAGAAATAGTACACCAAACAATATAAACACAGCAAAACAACATTACAAAGCTACTGTATACATCACAAGGGTCGCGTGAGCACGAGAATCGATGAAAACGGAGTTAAAACGGAGAAGTTATGACTAAAACATGATTTCAGGGGCTTATTTGTAGAAGATTTGAAACTAGAAGGGCTCTAGACAATGAAACTGAGGGCTGAAACATAATTAAACCGTAGATCTAGGGTGTAGATTGAAAAACAGAGGGGCTAGGGACGGCGAGTTCTATTTTGGAGAAAGACAGGGGTTCAAATAGAAGAAAAAGGATCTACTCGTGAATACTTTAGAACTGTCATGGACTGCGGGTTGATTTCGATAAAACTCAGGGTTTCTTATGCACAAAGAGCTAGGGTTTGACCGGTACGGGTTATTTGACTCAGGTTAGATTAGATCTAACATGTCGGATCGAGATCCGATGGCTCGGAAGGATTGGGGCGGCGCGGCGGCGGCGCTGGCCGGGGCTGGCAGCGGCGGGCGGCGGCGAGGCCGCCAGGAAATCGCGTAAACGCGATTCCGACCACTATTTCGGCTCGGGTCTGGCCTAAGAGAACGAGAACGAGGAGGGGAACTCATTTAGGGGCTTTGGACTGGAAGCCGGGGTCAGGAAAGGCGGGCGACGGCGAGCGGCGGCTCTGGTACTCCAGTGAGAGATAACGCGCGCGGGAAGGTGGGGAAGAGGGTGAAAACGGGTTGGCGATGCTCCTCACCGCAACGTGGAACTTCGGTGGTGGCTCGAGGCGACGGAGGAGCGGCGAGGCAGTGACGGCGTCGGGTGTCCGAACTGCGGCGGCGACGGCTTGCTCGGCTAGGGTTTTGCGAGCGAGGGCGTGTGGCAGAACCAGCGAATTAATCCGGCTCAAGTGCGCTAACCATCACCACGAGGGCAATCAGAGCTAACTCGCACTTCAAACGGAGTAATCCATAGGTCTGTTGGGTAACCTCCCGATACAACCACGGGTTTGTCGATCGAAACAACACATACAAAGTACTCACACGAAGGCGAGCCCAGAGAATAAAATATTCCACAAATTTTACATCACAGGGTTCAACATAAATTCATTATTAAAGACCAAGTTCGAATTCGTAAAACAAAGTACTTCAGAGTTTAAAAGTAAATGAGTTCTTCAGAGTTCATTGCAGCGGAAAACAAACGATAAACTACTCGACGATACATGATGTCTTGATGAAGCCCGTAAAAGACATCACTCGGCATTATCACCATTAGCCGGGGACGCATCCCATTCCACCGACCAACCAGGAGGAAGAGTACACAGCCAAGTCAAACTAGCAACCACGTCCTCAAAAGTATCACCTGAAAACAAAGCCACATGCAAGGCTTTTGTCTTGAAGGGTTTGTTTCGCCGAAAGGCATCTACAAGTCGGTCCTTGCTTTCAGATTTTAGCTCCAATTTCTAGTTTCCTTAACCATTCTAGGTAAGCACCTAACCAATATCATACATGGTGAAAGGATTAATTTGCATCAAACAAGATTAATCATCATCATTGTTCCTCTTCTTACTCTATGTGGTAAAAGGGTCAAGCAGTCTCAATACCGTGAGAAAACGAACGATTCGAATCGAATTTCTTAACCTTGCAAGGCAGACCTAAACACACGCATGTGAGTACTCCCAGAGTCCACACACACAACTTTTCTCCTTTCTTTCCGGATTGTGGATCGAGGCCACCCTCCGAGAGTACAAGAGCTCCACGCCACGGTACGACACCGGGTCGTGACCACTCACGCACTCACCATATGCACATGGGACCGAAGTTCTAGGAGTGAGGGTGCCGTCCACTTGCCGGGCCGATCAGTTACTCAGCTTACCGACTACCATATTCTCAGCATGTCGATAGTACGTTCAAAGACTTAACCACCACTACCACACACTGCGGTCTTAGAATTTTTCACTAAACAGACGGGGCCTCAACCATCAACATAAACATCATACCATAGCCCCGTCCATCGACCTTATGATTGCAGCATGTAGTAAATATTCAACTCCTATATTCTCGCGAGTGACAGGAAATCACTTGACTTCTACCGGATCCTATTAGCATAGCATTCTATCGAACCTTACATCTAGTGTTCAGAGCATGGGTACCTAGGATCATGCAACTAAGTTTTCATTCAACTCCTATAAACTTAATGCACAAGTAAAAATAGAGTAATAAGTTGCATAATTTGAAAAATAGGGTTCATGCTCCGGGGCTTGCCTTCTTGAGAAAAGCTAGCCTTGGGCTCTTCCGAACTTTGGTTCGGGTCTTCGACAACTTTTGTTAGATTACCTTGTGCTTCGCGCTGCTCACTGTCGGACTCGGGCACCAGCTCGTACATTCCGTCAGCGAGAGTAGTCAATTCTATATGAATGCAGTCCACAAAAACATGTATTTTGTTGTAAAGTTATGAGTTGTAGTGATGGTACATGACATTTATTTTCTTCACGATAAAGTTGCAGTCCACAAAAACATATATTTTGTTGTAAAGTTACTTAGTTAATATTTCTTGGGAATCGTTAATAGAGTACATCTTAAACTATTTAACTTCATTAAACAAGAAGGCATTGTGTTATATTGGAAACCTTATTTTCTAAGCACAAGCATGAATTAAACACAACTACTGATCTAGATAACTTCTGGTGATGAAACTTTTATGCAAAGTAAAACAAGCAGAGGCAAAACCACTGCAAAAATTTCAGACATTTCTATGCAGCAGATTAAACATGAAAAATGTAATAAACAACTACTGCTAGAACATAGTTATTTTTATACAGAACAAACCATGCAAGTATTGATGCTACAAATTTTATAGGGTGTTAATACATCCATATTTGTGTTACTGTAAATTTGTCAGATTTTATTGTGCATGATACAGAGCATAAGAATTAAGACAATATACACCTACTTTAATAAAGATCTATTTTTACAGGAGGCTCTACAGGGTTCCTGTGCATCAAACTTTTTATACACCATAAACTTCTCTAAAGTGTCCCCTAGTAAAAAGATTAACATGTTCCAAGCACAAGATCTAATTACTTTTATTTAATGCATTTCTTCACAACAAAAATTATATCAGTAAGTTGCAAAAAGGTTAAAAGTCCTAAACTTTTCCTGTGGCATCTAGTTATTAATGTAACAGAACAGTAAAAGTATCATAGCATGAATCATAATACAACAGTAGGAAAAACTAATTCTATCATTTCATGGTATATAAAAAAATCTATCAAGAAGTTTAGGTAGAGATGGGCTGAACTTTTTACACTGGCCTACACATCAAGGATCTAACCTACTGCCCAAAAATCAGGTTCAGCATTGGTATACAACAGTGGGTACATTTAAAAGTGATTAAACCTTCCATTTAATCTAGAGCAAAATATATTAAGAAACTGAGAATGTGCATGTAACAAAAATTGTAGATTTTCTACTATAGATTACAGAACAGTTGAGTTTGCATTTTTTCGATTTTTCTATTATTTGTTAGGAATTTTCAAAGTTTGCAGTTTTGAATCTAAGATCTACTTTCATTTTTACTCCCAGGTCCCTGGATTCTTTCGCCTAGACCCCTAAAACAATTTTTGTTCTTGCAATGTGACCCCTGGCGGCCGGCCGGCGAGCTTGAGCTCGATTCCAGCGAGGGGAGGGGCCGTCCGTGAGGGGAAAAAGGGGGAGGAGCGAGAGGGAAGTGAGGGCTACCTCGCGGTGGCCTTGGTCGGGGTGGAGGTGGCCGGAGGCGGCGTGCCCCTGGCGGACAGGGGGCGGCGGCGGCGTGGGTGGCACCGGTGGTGCTCCGGCGGCCGGGATGGTCAGGGGTGAGGCCGGTGAGCTTCACAGGAAGGAGGGCGACCTAGCTAGTGGGTGGGTTCGGCAGTGGGAGGCCGGAGGATGGGGCCCCACGGGCGGGTGGCGCTCAGCGGCGCTAATGGCAGCGGCGGGGAGCTTGGGCGTGCGAGCAGGAGCTTGGCCTCGCCTTTTAAAGGCTGCAGGAAGGAAGAAAAGGGCTGGGGCGAGGCTGAGGACGGTCGGCACGACCCGGGCTCGCCATTGGGCGCGGTGGGCGGTGGCAGCGCCGGCGCGGCGTGCGGCGGGCAAGAGTGGTCGATTGGGTGAGCGGGATTTGGCGTGGGCGAGGGGCGGATCACGCGGCACGCGATTGGGCGAGCTGGGGCGGCGTGGCCTCACCGGAGGGCCAAGCCAGCCATTGGCTTGGGGCAGCGCAGGCGGCAGGAATCGCCGGCCACCTGGCGCCGGCCCTCGGCCATGGTCGGGTGCAGGGGAGGGGCTGAGAGGAGAATAAAAGAAAGGCGAGGGGCTCAATTGAAAAACCCTCGTTTTCTCCCATTTTTATGTGGCAAAATTCTCTGAACACAAAAGTTGTTCAAAGAGAAAATTTCTACAAGTTTTGTTTCAGGACAACGTTCATTTGAGTCACGGTTTGAAAGTTAAATAAAAATCTTAAAAAGCTTGATTCGGATGGCACGTTATTTCATGGGCAAAACTTCATATTCTCCCCTAGGCTTCAACTGGACTTTTGTTTATCATGTCACTAATGATGTGCCTATTCAATTTCGAAGTCATATTTGCATCAATGTGAAAGTTACTTAATTTGTTTGATTAAAGTACATGTACTCATGCACATATACGCATAGTTTCAATATAAATGCAAAACCAAATTATGATACATTTCTTTTAAACTTTTCTTAGTTCTTTATGCATATTTTTATGCTAATACGACTTGTTTAGCAAATTAGACACCTGAAGTGTCACAGGGTGGTGGTTGCGGGTTGGGGGAAATGAGGGCGTGAGGTGGCTGCTTTATAGGGGCGACCGAGGCGCCTCGACGTGCATGCCCAGGGTGCCACGCGGGTGGGGCGGCGTCGTGCCGCGGCCGGACTCGGGGTCGAGCCCGAGTCTGGCTCGAGTTTGGGGATGGCCCCGACGGGTGGGGCCTGCCTAGCGGTGAGGGGTAAAGGGAGAGGAGAGGGAGGCGCTGATGTGAACATCAATACTAACGATACATCCACGCCTACACAAGTACCTATTTCTGGTCCAATTACACATGCTCGTGCTCGTCAACTTAATCATCAGGTGAGTTCACTTTTGAGTTTATGTCCATCATGTTTAGACCATGGAGACGCGTGCACTCTTATTTTTATTAGGAACCAAGGAGACAACCGAAAGGAAAACGGATTCGCGCAGGCTGAATTTGGACTGCAAAACAATACCAACTTGTGACAGTCACCACGGTCGCATATGGACTCGGATTGGGGCTTTCAAGTACTTCATGGAAAGCTTATGAAGTCTTCTTTCTAACGGATGCGGCATCAAGTCTATCTCTGCTCGGAGTCGGTCATAATCGTTGATTTGTTGCCGACACCTTTTCTGCTCACGATGCTGTGTCGCATTATTTTGGCCCAATGGGCCATGCATCAAGTTGAGTCCACACGTCCTAGGGTTGGAGTACGACCCCAGAACCCCTGTGGTCATCCTCCCAAGTGCTTATACCCCTTAGCTGCCACCAAGAACACTTGGATTTTGTTTAGATCAAGTTTAGCCTTTGCTACCTGCTTGTGAGCGTGCGTGCTGGATCAGCCGCCCGTCTTCTTGTCTTCGGAACCGCACATCATTGCAGATTGAGTTTGAAACCTTCATCTACATCTAGTATATTCAGTACTTGTTTACTTGTTCTTGCTGGTTCTTTGATCGCTTGCAGGACGAGTGCCCTAGTGGCCGGGTGTCGCGCTCCACAAGATCGCGGCAGCCATTGGAGGTGGTGTATCAGTTGCTAAGGCGCAGTGTATCGGGTCGTGAATGTGGCCTCCATCCTCAAATCGAGTTATCCCCCGCCTCTCATCGAAAGATCGGGAACAAACCCTAGCGGGTTCACATCAAGCGCCGATTTGGGCCGGGAGGAGGAGGCACCGATTTGGATCGGGAGAGGGAGGCGCCTATTTGGATCGGGAGAGCGAGATGTCGATTTGGATCGGGAGAGGGAGATGCCGATTTGGGCCGGGAGAGAAGGAAGCGGTGCGGCTGGGCCGCTGGGCCGCGCAGGACTAAAGGAAAAAGGGCCGGTTGGGCTGGGCCTCGCGGGAAGAAAGGAAGGGGAGGAAAGAAAGAGAGTGGGCCGGCTGGGCTGTGGGAAGAAGAAAAGAAAAGGGGAGGAAAAGAAGAAAATGGGCCGGGCCCAAAGAGAAAAAATAGGGGGAAAAAGAAAAACAACCAAATGCATTTGAATTTGAATTTAAAATTTAAATTCAAATTGAAGAAAAGCAAAAAAACAATGCAGTGCGGCATGAAATGCACAAGACCTATATGGATCCTGAAGATAATCTAGCAAAATTTATTTAGGTTCCTAATTTGAAAATTATGGTGTTACAACGCACCGGTTCAATCAGGTACTTAAGCTTATCGATTATCATATTCTCGGTATGTGGTTAGTACTTTCAAACGCTTCACCACTGTGTTGACGCGAGATTTTGACACGTGTTGAATCGGCGTCAGGAGAGGAAGAGATTGGCAAATGTGGCAGATTTAAAGGCTACAGTTGGGAATCGGCCGATTGACACTACAGTTAGGAATCAGCCAATTGGCGCTGCAGTGTTTCGTGCGACTGGCGAATGGAGTTGGTAGGGGTCGGCCGATTGAAAGACTAGAGTGTTTGGGCCAATGTGGGCTTGCGCCAGCAGATAGGGGATGAAGCCAATGGAATCCCAACAGAGGATCCCAGTCAAAGATGACCTGACATTGGTCAAAGAATGACGCCGACTCGGTCGAGGAGCAGTGGAAGGAGTCCGGATTGGACTAGGAGATGGCGGCAGAAGATTCTGCGGGAGCCCGTTTCCTTTAGGAAAGTCTTATAGATATAGTAGTTTTTATTTAAATCAAGTTTGTAACGGATCGTAATAGATCAGGAGTCTTAGTCCTAGGGTATAAATAGGAGCAGTCAGGGTTTTGTAACATATACACATCAATCAATACAAACAATCTACTTTTTCATCGTACTTTACTTTCAAGTCGGCGACTTCGCCAATACTTCTTTTTCTTTCACAGCTGCATCGACACGATCTCCGATCAATTGGTAGGTTCCGTTTATCGAATAACATCTAAGCTTTAACTTCGGGCGCATCGCCATTGTTTCGTTTAGATTTATTCACCAGTTATCGATATTTACTAGAATTATAGGTTTTACCTATTGTTCTAGTTTTATCACCAGTTATCCAGCTTGAGATCGAACTGTCGGCTTTATCATTATTTTTCCTTGTTTATCATCATATAGCCGATTAGATCTATTCCGAGTGTTGCATCTGTGGCGGTTGTTTAAGTTACTCCAGTAGTTTCTCTGCAATCGCTACGTGATTATCGGCTGATCCATAGCCGGCCATCTTCATAGCAAATCGGCCGATTCGTCGATACGCTTTTCGGGACAGATTGGAACTTTAGCCGATCGAGACCCCGAAATTTAATATGTTTCTTTCCTTGTTAATCAACAGGTCAGATTGATTGGCACGCCGAGCGAACCGCACCAGGGCGATCACCCGAACAGGAGTTAAGCAGATTCTCCCGGGTTGTGTGTCCGACGTTGTAGGTCATCGGCCGATTCCCGGCTGATTTGTAGCGCCAACACACTTTTGGCATGCCCAGTGGGACCCTCTCAATATCCAACATGTCAAAGACCATCGAAATCTCTGAAAACAACATCATTGAGGTTACGGAGGCAGATCTCAAGGACGACCAGAAAGAAGAACTGGCAAGACACCTAGAAGACTACAAGAAGGTATATCTGCAATCTTTCAATCGTACCAGAAGCAGGGAGACCGTCAAGAAAGCCCCTCCTCCAATTCCCCGCTAGATCACCATCGCTGAGGACTCGGGCAAGATGTCTGATATGATTCAACAGTCCGTTTATCAGGCTTTCATCGACCAATCCTCAGTAATGACCAACACGATATACAATGCCGTCATCAGTTCTCTGGTCAGCGGAGTAGCTCAGGGATATCAGGGGCCAGCATACGCCCCACCTATTGTAGCTCCAGTCAGAAGCTTACCAGGCACGTCTCACTCGGCTCCTCAGCCGATATCGACACAACACAGAGGATATAACACTTCATTGCCTTCAATGCCTCCAGGATATAACGGTGCGCCATGCTTTCGATCACAAGCGCCGCCTCAGCCTGCCCAGATTTCTTTCGTGCAATCAATGCCCTCAAACTCAGTACCTTGGGGGGGTACCAGCAACAACGGCTGCTTTGGACCAGTTAGACGGTCACGGAGGCTCTCCGACCCGGGCACCCTTCCAATCAGCTGTCCGGCCGACGGTCCCTCAGTATCAATCGGCCACGTCAAAAATCGGTAGGGGGGCAGATGCTGCGGAAACACTCAGAAGCGCGGTGTCGATGATGCTGCACGATGGGATGGCAGATTCGCTACGCCACCAGCTGTCAACTGCTCAGCCGGCCATGCTGTAGCAAAATCCGCCACACGCTTTGATCCATCACCCGGCTGTCCCACCACCGATCCACTAACATGTGCCGATCCCCCAACCAGTTGTTCATCAGCAGCAAGTGGATTGGACAGCAAGGATAGCAGAAGTGATTCAAGACCAATTCGGGTTGAAGCCGAAGGTACAAACCTATACGTACAAAACGCCATACCCAACTACCTACGATCTACTGCCGTTTCACCATTGGTACAAAGTTCCTGACTTCACCAAGTTCTTAGGGCTGGATGACACCTCAATTGTGGAACACGTGAATAGATTCATCATCCAGTGCGGGGAGGCCGCCACACAAGATGCTCTGCGGGTGCGTCTATTCTCGTCGTCTCTATCTGGGTCGGCCTTCCAGTAGTTCACTACCCTACCACCCAACTCTATCGTTACTTGGGCCGATCTGGAAAAGCAATTCCATAAGTACTTCTACGCGGGAGTCCTCGAGATGAAGCTTTTAGATCTGACCAGCCTCAGGCAAAGGAGTGATGAACCAATAACTAATTACGTACAGAGGTTCAGAGAGGTCAGAAACAAATGCTATACCCTAGCCCTGACCGACGCTCAGCTGGCCGATATCGCCTTCCAAGGTCTCCTGCCACACATCAAGGAGAGGTACGCCTCACAAGAGTTTGAAAGTTTAAGTCAGATCGTTCACCGATTGGCCAGTCAAGAAGTACGTCCGTTTGATCAGCGAAGGAATTTCTAGAAAAAGGTGGCATATTTAGAAGGATCTGAATCTGAAGAAGAAGAGGAAATCGGCCTAGTAGAATGGGTCAAAGGGAAGAAGCCGATATCGTGCCCTTTCGGGAAGAAAGAACCAGAGGCATTCGGCTTTGACACGTCAAAGGCCGACAAGATCTTCGACTTACTTCTTGTGGCAGAACCACCTGAATTAATCCGGCTCAAGTGTATTAACCATCACCTATTAAGGCATCCTCGGTTAACCTTACACTTCAAACGGAGTAATCCACTGGTCTGTCGGGTATAACCTCCCGATACAACCACGGTGAACGGATCGAGCGCCGTACATACAAATGCTCATGCGACGATGAGCCCAGAGAATACCACATTCCAGCAAGTATTACATCATTTGCATAAGTCAATATTACAGACCTAGTCCTGAGTTTAGAAAACAAGTACTTCAATTAACATAAATAAGTTCTTCAGAGTTAAATTGCAGCGGAAAATAAACAACGGAAACTACTCGACGACACAGGATGTCTCGATGAAGCCCGTACGAGACATCACTCGGCCTTATCTCCGTTGGACGGGGGCGCATCCCATTCCACCGACCAACCAGGGGGAAGAGTGCAGGGCCAAGCCAAGCTAGCAATCATGTCTTCAAAGGGCTCACCTGAAAACGAGTCACAAGCAAGACTGAGTATACTAATACTCAGCAAGACTTACCCGTGTAGTGGGAACTACTCCACCGACTCTAGATATGCAAGGCTTTTTGGCTCAGGGGTTTGTTTTGCCGAAAAGCATCTACAAGTGGGTCCTTACTTTCAACTTTTAGCTCAAGGTTCTAGTTTCGTTAGCCAGTCTAGGTAAGCAGCTATCTAAAGCATACATGGTGAAGCATTAAACTTTCCATCCAACCAGCTCATTCATCATCATTGTTCCTCTTCTTACTCTGTGGGTAAAAATGGTTAAGCAGTCTCAATAGCCGTGAGAAACGGACGATTCGAATCGAATTTCTTAACCTTGCAAGGGAAACCCAAACACACGTCACGTGGTTACTCCCTAGAGTCACACGTGCAACTTTTCCCCTTTCTTTCCGGGTCGTGGATCGGGGCTACCCTCCGAGAGTACAAGAGCTCCACGCCACGGTTCGGCGCCGGGTCGTGACCACTCTCTGCACTCGCCATATGCACATGGGACCGAAGTTCAAAGGGTAGGATGCCGTCCCCTTGCCGGGCCAATCAGGTACTTAAGCTTACCGATTCCCATAATCTCGGCATGTGTTTAGTACGTTCAAAGACTTAACCATCACTACCACACCCTGCGGCCTTAGCATTTTTCACTAGACAGACGGGCCTCAATCGTAACCATCGTTACATAACCCGTCCGTGTCCTTATGATTGCAGCGTGTAGTAGTCATTCAACTCCTATTTTCTCGCGAGTGACAGGAAATCACTCGACTTTTACCGGAGTCCTATTAGCACAGCATTCTATCGAACCTTACATCTAGTTTTCACGCAAGGGTTCCTGACATCATGCAACTAAGTTTTCATCCAACTCCTATAAACTTAATGCACAAGCAAGGAGTAAAGAGTTGCATAATTGTGGAAAGAATGGGTTATGCTCCGGGGCTTGCCTTCGCAGTTCGCTTGGGGATCTTCCGAACTTGGGCTCGGGTCTTCAAAAGCTTCAGTTAGATTCGCTTGAGCTTCGCGCTGTTCACTCTCGGACGCGGGCACCAGCTCGTAGGTTCCGTCGGCGAGAGTCGTCGATTCTACATGAGTGCACAGTTTAAGTCGTGGAAATAGCACTTGATTACGATTTGAGAGTCATTACTACAAGGGATAATTTCTGGTCATGAAATTTTGGATTTAGGCACATCAAGGAAAGGTGTGCTTACTGTAAAATTTTCAGCCAATTTTATGTAACAGATTAATTCCGAAAAATAGATTTCATTGTTGCTGTTAGACACTTGTTCTTTTTGTACAGAACAACTGGTGTAACAAATGAGTCTAAGATTTTTATAGAGCTTTCACTTAAGCATGCAGAAGCTACTGTAATTTTTGTAGGATTTATTATGCAGTATTCAGAGCATAGAAAATATGACATTCTACACCTAGGCTTTTTAAAGATTCATTTTTACAGGACCCTACATAGGGTTTTTGTCCATGAAACTTTTTACACAGCAACCTCTGCCCTAGTGTAACTCCCAGTAATAATTTGGGGATTTTCCAAGCTAAGATACTATTTTCTTGACTTAATGTATGTTATTAGCACATAATTCAAATAAATAGGTTACTGTGAGGTAAAAAGTCTCCTAATTTTTCTCTGGCTTCTAGGTACCAATACATTAGCATAGGAAAAATTTCAATGGGTGACTCACCACCTAACTGCAGGGATAAAATATTTTACTTACACATGAATTAAAACTAAGTTTAACAAACAGTAAATCTAGAGATGAAATTTGTGCCTGATCTTTTTACACAGTCCTAATCATCCAGCAACTAGTTCACTGCCCAAAATTTACGGTCAGCATTGTTCTAGAACAGTGGGTATAAAATATGTCCATTAAAGCTTCTATTTAATGTAGAGCAAAATATTTTGAGATTCTGAGAAAATTTTTGTAACAAAAGTGGTAGAGTTTGTTCTGAGGATTCCAGAATAGTTGAGTTTGCATTTTTCTGAATTTCCTACGATTTTATACGAATTTTACAAGTTCACTGAATTTGAATCTAGGTTTGAAATTTTCTTTTTACAACTAGGTCCTTGAATCTTACGCTCAGACCCTTCTAAAGATTTAAATCCTTGCAATTGGGTCCTCGGCGGCTCGGGTGCGGCGGCCGGCCGAAATTCCGGCGAGGGGGCTCGCCGGCGGCGAGGGGCGGGGGTCGGGGAAGGTTCAGGGGTGCGAGGGCTACCTTGTGGGGGTGTTGTTCAGGTGGGGGACGGCCGGGAAGGGCTCGCCGGCGTTGGAGCAGAGGCGGTGGCGGCGCGGCTCGCGTTGACGGCGGTGCTCCGGCGGGCTTGGGGCGGCGTGGTCCGGTCGGTGAGCTTCACTGGTGCGTGGGGAAGCTACTCCGGGGCTCGGCTTGGACGGAGGGGGTCGGGGTCGTGCTGTCCACGGCGAGCAGGGGCGGCGGCGGCGACGGCAGCGCGGGCGGCGGTGCTCCGGTGGCTCTGGGTGGCGTTGGGCGGGTCGGCGAGCTGCGGTGAGGTGATGTAGTGGTGGCTGGGTGCTTGGTTTGGGCAGTGGGCGGCTGTGGAGGGCTGCCCACGGGCGGGTGGTGCTCGGCGGCGGCGATGGCGCGGCGAGGCGTTCTGGTGGCGGGGCTTCGCGCGGGCGGTCGGGGTGGCGTTTTTGTAGGGACAGGAGGGGGCGTGGAGATGCCTGGGTGACGCGCGGGGCGGGACACGGCAGCGGCGTGCACTGGGCGCGGCGGGCGGCGGCAGAACGCCGGCACGGCGTGCGGTGAGCGGGCGCGGTGACTGGGCGGCCGCGATGGTGGCGTGGGCGCGGTGAGATAGTGCCGGGCGCGGAGTGGGGAAGCAGCAGCGGCAGCGGCTCGGGCGGAGGGCAGGCGCGGCGACTGGTGGGGCGCGGGGGCCGGGGCGGCACGGCGGAGCGCGGGTACTGGCCGGGCGGGCGGCGGCCGGGGCGCGGCAGCACGCGCGGGCGGGGACTGGGCGGCGCGGCGTCGGGGCGGGGGAAAGCCGGCCGTGGCGGGGTGGTGCGGCGGCCACTGGCCTGGCGCTCCGCGCCGGTCAGGCGACGCCGGCCACCTGGCGCGCGGCGGGCGGGCGCGTGCGCGCGGCGCGGCAGCAGAGGGGGAGATGCCAGGGACCAAAATGCAAGAATTCGAAAAAGTTCAGGGGGCTGGGTGCAAACAGGGCGTTTTCTCCTCTTTCTGATTTGAATTTCAAAAACTTTTGAACACGAAAGTTGTTCAAAACAAAAAGTTCTACAACTTTGGTTTCAGGCAAAATTTCATTTGGCTTATGGTTTTAAAGTTATTTTAAAAGTTTCAATTGTGTCCAAATGTGCCAAAATTTAATTTGAATTCCAACTGAACCCGTTTTAAATTCTTTCCATCCTCTCATTAGTTGGTTTAACACATGGAGTTAGGCTTATGTCATTGATTTTGGATTTGTAATTACCAGGGTTGTCACAGCCTTCCCCCCTTAACAAGAATCTCGCCCCGAGATTCGGTAGTTCTTAGTGTGGGCGTGGGTGCACATACCAGTGGTTGAGGCAAGAAACCCAGGGAAATGTTGGTTCAGGTAGCTTTCCGTTTCCCAGGTGGCTTCTTCTTCCGTGTGGCGATTCCATTGTATTTTATACATTCTAATCACTTTCCTCCTGGTCTCTCTTTCTTTTTGATCCAAAACCTTAACTGGGTGTTCGACATACGAGAGGTCGGGTTCCAACGATATTTCTTGTTGTTCCACACTCTCGGTAGGGACTCGAATACACTTCTTGAGTTGAGATACGTGGAAGACATCATGGGTGGCCGTGAGCTGAGGGGGCAGTCGTAATTTGTAGGCTACGGGTCCGCAGCTCTCAATGATTTTGTAAGGACCAATATAACGGGGAGCTAGTTTGCCTTTGATCCCAAATCTTCGCACTCCTTTGGTTGGTGAAACTCGAAGATAGACATGATCGCCAACTTCGAACTTTAGGGGCTTTCTCCTTTTGTCAGAATAGCTCTTTTGTCGGGCTTGTGCGGCTTTAAGATTTGCTTGTATTACTTTTACTTTCTCCTCTGCCTCGATTACTAGGTCGGGTCCAATCATTTTACGTTCTCCGGTTTGTGACCAGCTCAAAGGGGTTCGACACCTTCGTCCGTACAGGGCCTCAAATGGTGCCATTTTCAAACTCGTTTGGTAGCTGTTGTTGTATGAGAACTCTGCCAGGGGTAGGCATTTGTCCCAATTCTTGTCATAATGAATGACACAAGCTCTCAGCATGTCTTCAAGAATTTGGTTTACTCTTTCTGTTTGTCCATCGGTCTGAGGATGGTATGCTGAGCTGCAAATCAGCTTAGTGCCAAGAGACGTTTGCAGTTGTTCCCAAAAGCGTGCTACAAACTGAGGGCCACGATCGGAGATAATTGTCTTAGGTATTCCATGCAGGCAAACAATACGATCGAGGTAAATCTCGGCATATTTCTTGGTAGAATAGGTGGTGTGCACCGGAAGAAAATGTGCCGTCTTCGTGAGTCTATCAACGATAACCCATATGGAATCATGTTTCTGGGAAGTGTTTGGTAGTCCCACGATGAAGTCCATACTTATGTCCTCCCATTTCCATGATGGTATAGGTAACGGTTGAAGTGTACCGGCTACTTTCAAGTAGCTAGCTTTTACTCTCTGGCACGTGTCACATTCCGAGACATACGTAGCAATTTCCCTTTTCATTCTAGTCCACCAGAAGTTTTGCCTTAGGTCTTGATACATTTTGCTACTGCCGGGGTGGATAGAGAATTTGGAAAGGTGTGCCTCATCAAGAATTTGCTTGCGGAGTTCACGATTCTTCGGAACGACTATACGACTTCCGAACCATAGAACTCCCTTATGGTCCTGGCGGAAACACTTATACTTCTCCTCACCTAGAGAGAGTTTTTGTTTGATGATCTTGATTCCTTCATCATGTAGTTGTGCCATGACGATTTGGTCGTGAAGAGTGGGCTCAACTGAGATGTGATTTAGAGTGCCTTGGGAAACCATCTCCAAGTTAAGCTTCCTCATGTCTGCACATAATGTCTCATGGTAGGACTCCATGGATAAGCAATGGCAATGGGACTTGCGGCTTAGTGCATCCGCGACTACATTAGCCTTACCGGGGTGATAGTGCACTTCAAGGTCATAATCTTTGATTAATTCTAGCCATCTTCGTTGTCTCATATTCAGATCGGCTTGTGTGAAGATGTACTTGAGACTCTTATGATCCGTGTAGATATTGCACTGTGTACCCATGAGATAGTGCCTCCATATCTTCAGAGCGTGAATGACGGCTGCAAGCTCAAGGTCATGCGTGGGATAATTCTGTTCGTGGGGCCGAAGGGCTCGTGAGGCATATGCAATCACTCGATTCTCTTGCATAAGCACACATCCTAGACCAGTACCTGATGCGTCACAATACACATCGAATGACTTGGTATTATCGGGTTGAGCTAACACAGGTGCGGTAGTCAGATGCTCTCTGAGAGTGTGGAAGGCTTCCTCACACTTCTCATTCCATACAAACTTTACTTCCTTCTTCAATAGTTCCGTCATGGGCTTAGCAATTCGAGAGAAATCCGGGATGAAGCGATGGTAGTAACCGGCTAAGCCGAGAAAACTGCGAATCTGATGAACAGAGGTAGGGGGTTTCCAATCCATCACCTCTTGTACCTTGCTGGGGTCGACAGCTATGCCTTCACTGGAGATCGTGTGACCTAAGAACTTTACAGTATCCAACCAGAATTCACACTTAGAAAACTTAGCATAGAGTTGATGGTCTCTGAGTCGCTGAAGAACAATGCGGAGGTGCTTGGCATGCTCTTCCTCATCCTTGGAATAGATAAGGATGTCGTCGATGAACACTACGACGAATTTGTCAAGTTCGGGCATGAACACCGAATTCATGAGATACATGAAGTAGGCAGGGGCATTGGTGAGTCCAAAGGACATGACCAAGAATTCATATAGTCCATAGCGTGTGGAGAAGGCAGTCTTAGGAATATCGCAGGGGCGAATCTTGATTTGATGATATCCTGAACGAAGATCAATCTTTGAGAAGACTCTGGCTCCAGCTAATTGATCGAAGAGTACATCGATGCGAGGAAGGGGGTATTTATTTTTAACTGTTACCGCATTGAGAGGTCGGTAGTCCACACATAATCTCAAACTGTCATCCTTCTTCTTTACGAATAGCGCTGGACATCCCCAAGGTGACGCGCTAGGGCGAATAAAACCCTTGTCCAGTAGTTCTTGGAGTTGAATTTTTAGCTCGGCCAATTCCTTAGGGGGCATCCTATATGGTCTTTTGGATATAGGTGCAGTGCCTGGTTGTAGTTCAATAACGAACTCAATATCCCTATCCGGTGGCATTCCTGGTAAGTCATCCGGGAAAACATCGGCATACTCGTTCACCACAAGAATCTCATCTAGCTTAAGTCCTTCCATCTCATAAGCACAGGAATTCGTGCAATCTATGAATGGTAGGTAAAGGGTAGTGGCTCCGTGACTAGGTGAATTTATCTCAACGGCTCGGGAAGAAAGGTCCAGTGTGACTCCATGCATAGCCATCCAGTTCATTCCCAAAATAATGTCCATGCCGTCAAGGGGTAAAAGGACAAGGTCCGTGTCGATGGTTTTACTACCCAATTTGACTGGTACTTGTCTGACCATTTGGTTTGAAGCAATTTTACCACCCGGTGTTGATATCATATATGACCCTTTTGTGTGACAAACATCCAAGCCTACTTTTGCACCGAATTTTGCACTTATGAAACTATGCGATGCACCAGAATCAAATAATATAACGGCAGGCTTGTTATGGATAGAGAATGTACCCGACATTACTGGGGCTCCTTCTGGAAGCTCTGCAAGCGTGGTGAAGTTAATCCGTCCTTGCTTGACTTGCAGGGTTTGTCTCTTGCCCCTGTTCTTGGCGTTCGGGTTGGATCCTTGACCTTGGTTGGGCTGTCCAGGCTGAGGGCATTCTCGTGCGAAGTGGCTGGAACTCCCGCACTTGAAACAGCGATTCATGGGGCTAGGTCCAAGAGACTGCTGGAGAATGGGCCTCGGACCATTCTGCGGAGGCATCGGGGGTCGTACCATGCCTGGCTGCTGTGGGGGTCTGGCAATCCATCTTCCTGGCTGCGGGGCCCTTGGTGGAGCTGTGGGTGCGGTATTTTGCACGATGCGATACCTTGGTGGTTGGGCACTTGATGGTCCTGCGGGTGCCTTTCTCTTCTTCTCTGCCCGGTGTGCCATGATACAGTCCTCCTGGGTAATGGCCATATTGACCAACTCGTTGTAGGTGTCCGCCCTGGCTAAGTTCAGACGTTCCTTGAGCTTGGTATTCAGACCTCGGCGGAAACGATCACGCTTCTTGGCATCCGTATCAGCGTGATACCCCGCATACTGGCATAGGTTGTTGAACGCCTGGGCGTACTGTAACACGGTGCGGGTGCCCTGGGTAAGTGCCAGAAACTCATTCAACTTCCTCTCCAAGAGACCCTCGGGAATATGATGTGCCCGGAACGCGGTCTTGAATTCGTTCCAGTCGACCACATGATCAGCCGGGAGCATCGCAAAATAGTGGTCCCACCACAGTCGAGCGGTACCGCGAAGCTGTTGCGCGGCAAAACGAGCCTTGTTGGCCTCTGAGCATGGGGCCACAAGTAGTGTGAACTTGGATTCTATGGTGCGAATCCATGCATCTGCGTCCAGGGGTTCCTCGGTCTTATGGAACAATGGAGGCTGGGTCCCTAGGAAATCCGTGTATCCTGCAGCTTGTGGTTGGTGAGCATGGTGCCCACCCCTCTGCTGGTGTTGCCCTTGCACAATCTGACGTAGCAGCTCGGTTTGAGCGGCCATCACTTCCACCAAACTGGGCGGGGGTGGTGGCGATTGTCGCGAGCGGCTGCCACCGGCACCAAAACCCTCGGGGTTGCCACGTGTTGATCCAACCATCTGAAACGTGAAAGGTTACCATTAGCAATGCGATCCATGTTACTTCCTTGATTCATAAATAATTGGTGTAGTCATAGACTTCCGACGTCATAGCTAGAAGTATGGACAGAATCTCTGTTTGCTACGAGAAAAAATCATAGCCTGCTGTGGGTCCATCCAAAACAATTCAAACTCTTGCAGTAGTCAGAGAATTTAGGAATGCACCACTTTGGCATTTAACCTCGGTGCTAGAACTAGGGCTAAGGTGGTTGGAAAGCTCGTCCTTTGCCTCGCTGTCTTAGCTGTTTTTCAGCAGATTGATCGGTACGGTTTCGCCTATATCTTAAACTAGTGAGGTCCAACGATGCTGAATTTTTGTGAGCACCCAGATCACAAAATTTAGCACAAGTCTGGTATTCAACACTCAGCCAACAAATGCAAGGAGACATGGGTAAAAATTCCGACAAGTCTCAGCGATTGTGGATTTCATCGTTTACCGAATCACAACGAAATCACCCAAGTTTATCGCCGTTCCTTACATGTTATGGGTATCCACATGGTTCAGGTATACCCAACACAAAAGAGTTACTCAACTCCTAGTTAGCCTATTACAACACTTGCCAAAAGTTAGGCTACCCTATCGAGGAGTATGTGCAAAAGTCCTCCTAGGTCGTCCTCTAGAAATCATCCAAGTCGTTGACAGACGACTCGCTGTGAGCCGGAGAGTGGGCTCCCATCTGAGGTGCCTGTGGTACCTCACCCTCGAAATCCATACCTGAGATACCATCAATCTCCTGTGGCTCCTCCTCATCCTCCTCCATGTCGTCCTCATGGGGATGGTCATTCTGATCATGATGCCACTGAATATGCTCATTAGCATCCTCCAACTCAAGGTTCAGATCATGGAGCTGCTCCTCCAACTGTGCTATCGTGGTATCTCTCTCACCCATGAGAGTGTCCTGCTCCTGGATTTGGCCCTCAAGTTGGCCAATCTGAGCATCCCTGTCCTCAAGATCCTGACTGAGCTCCTTTATCTGCTCATCCCTGGTATCTGCCATCATATGGTAGGCCTGAGCAAGATCAGTGAGCTGCTCGAGTGCCTGACTCTGGAGAGTCAGAAGTCGGTAGAGTGCACTCATGCACCGCACGGAGGTATGGATAGTCTCCTGGGCATGGAAGTCTACCAAATACTGTGCGTGCTGCACCCTGTTGAGCCAAAAGGGGTCGTTGTCCTGGGCAGCAGGAAACAATCCAATGGGAGTGAGTGTGACAACCTCGGGACGCTGCGCACAAAATGTGGTGAGCGCCCTTATGGCTGCAAGCTCCCAAGTATCGGCCAAACGGCGACCAACAGCCTCAAGCTCCAGGGCGGGCCACTCCGGGTGTAGCGGGTGCGGAAAGATAGTCACGTTGACACGGCACTGGGTAACTCCATTTTCTGCAAACTCCAGTCCGGCGTAACGTGGGGGAATTAGATAGCCCGCGGTACGCAGAACATCCCACAAAATAGAGGGAAAGCCCTCCCAGTGGAGACACTGCGAGTGCACGCGTCCATCCTCATTCACCATCATCTCAACAGACTCGGCCATCTGAACAAAAGATCAAATGGAGTGAGATAGCGAAAACCGCGAGCAGCACAAGGACAGATTCTGTATAGTGTGCAAAAATAATCATAACTCCCATAGTTCTCGTCCAAAAATTCTCAAATTTCACCAGGTCACTCCTAAGGTATTCGTGAACAACTTTTCTAGTCAACTCCAGAACTAATTGGGTCTCTAAGATGGTCTTTCTTTTCAGGTTTTACCTTACTGTCTACCCAGAATTTTCAGTGAACAGAAGGCTAGAGTTTCGTGCACCAGGGAAAATCTACCCAGCCAAAATTTACCAAATTTTAACAGCAGCTTCTGGGATAGATTTGGAACAAGTTTTGTGTTGTACTCTTTTGCAGAAAACCGCAGGAAGGGGGCCTAAAAATTTAAGAGGCAGAAGTGCTTATTCCGGACAGAATTCTGACATTTCGAGGTTTCTGTTATTTCTTATTATCCATAAGTTCAGAATTTTTCATTTTTGAACAGAAGATAGGGCACAAGATTTGGAACAATTTCTTCAACATGAACTTTATCAGAAAGGGTCATTTTCTTTGGTCAATAATTCGCTCTTTTCTGTCGTGGCAGATTTGGGACAGTTTCTCTAGATAATCCTTATGCAACCATGCTTTAGATACGCAAGAACCCTACCACTCTCATACATCGCATTTTTTGGTTTCAGATACACATGTTCATGATGTATGCATGTCCTATTCGTCCTCACAAAATAAAATAATCGCCAAATAGCTTTGGTCTTACGAAGATAGTTTCGGTGGCTTACACAATACGGCTCTCGCTATAATAGCTAGTCGAGTCTTTCTAATCGTTCCTTAACTTATCGTAATCGCGGTTAGTGTACCTGCAGAAAATCGACAAGCATTTATATATCATGAACCTTTCATGCCAGCACTCATGAAAGCGTCCGTATTCATTACCGTTTACTTATAGAAACGATATCTGTACAATTTCCGCCGTACAGACGACGTTAACATACGCTATCGAGATAGCGTATTCACGGGGGAACCGTCATGAGACGGGGGTATGAACAGCGATCGCCATACCCTGCGCCGAACCTTCTACTCCCAATATGTTCAACTAACAGTTGGCATATTGGCAGCACCTCAAGTAAGCCACTGCTTGAGGGCAGCGTTCGGTTCGCATCGCCGACAGGAAGGCCAAGCTCCCTCAGTTGGCTGAGGATCCTTACCTTCTTACCTTAGCGACGAGTGCGTCGTTACAGAATTTAAGGTTGGTTGTGCATGAAAGTAAGTTTTGACAGAAAAATAATGTGCTGGAAGTCAGTTGATACTATATATAGAAGTTAGATAGCCACCTAGTATCTTTCCCATAAACCCTTAGGGCTTTACGAACTAGGCACCATCCTTAACGTACCAACGCATTTCGCAACACAACCTTCTAGTCAAGTTTTAGTAAAATGAGTTTTTAAGGCTTGTAGCATTCTCTGGCGTATGTATTCCGGCTCTGGTGTCCGCTGTTGCCAGCTGTGGCACCAGCTACGGCTCTGATACCAGCTGTGGCAGAACCACCTGAATTAATCCGGCTCAAGTGTATTAACCATCACCTATTAAGGCATCCTCGGTTAACCTTACACTTCAAACGGAGTAATCCACTGGTCTGTCGGGTATAACCTCCCGATACAACCACGGTGAACGGATCGAGCGCCGTACATACAAATGCTCATGCGACGATGAGCCCAGAGAATACCACATTCCAGCAAGTATTACATCATTTGCATAAGTCAATATTACAGACCTAGTCCTGAGTTTAGAAAACAAGTACTTCAATTAACATAAATAAGTTCTTCAGAGTTAAATTGCAGCGGAAAATAAACAACGGAAACTACTCGACGACACAGGATGTCTCGATGAAGCCCGTACGAGACATCACTCGGCCTTATCTCCGTTGGACGGGGGCGCATCCCATTCCACCGACCAACCAGGGGGAAGAGTGCAGGGCCAAGCCAAGCTAGCAATCATGTCTTCAAAGGGCTCACCTGAAAACGAGTCACAAGCAAGACTGAGTATACTAATACTCAGCAAGACTTACCCGTGTAGTGGGAACTACTCCACCGACTCTAGATATGCAAGGCTTTTTGGCTCAGGGGTTTGTTTTGCCGAAAAGCATCTACAAGTGGGTCCTTACTTTCAACTTTTAGCTCAAGGTTCTAGTTTCGTTAGCCAGTCTAGGTAAGCAGCTATCTAAAGCATACATGGTGAAGCATTAAACTTTCCATCCAACCAGCTCATTCATCATCATTGTTCCTCTTCTTACTCTGTGGGTAAAAATGGTTAAGCAGTCTCAATAGCCGTGAGAAACGGACGATTCGAATCGAATTTCTTAACCTTGCAAGGGAAACCCAAACACACGTCACGTGGTTACTCCCTAGAGTCACACGTGCAACTTTTCCCCTTTCTTTCCGGGTCGTGGATCGGGGCTACCCTCCGAGAGTACAAGAGCTCCACGCCACGGTTCGGCGCCGGGTCGTGACCACTCTCTGCACTCGCCATATGCACATGGGACCGAAGTTCAAAGGGTAGGATGCCGTCCCCTTGCCGGGCCAATCAGGTACTTAAGCTTACCGATTCCCATAATCTCGGCATGTGTTTAGTACGTTCAAAGACTTAACCATCACTACCACACCCTGCGGCCTTAGCATTTTTCACTAGACAGACGGGCCTCAATCGTAACCATCGTTACATAACCCGTCCGTGTCCTTATGATTGCAGCGTGTAGTAGTCATTCAACTCCTATTTTCTCGCGAGTGACAGGAAATCACTCGACTTTTACCGGAGTCCTATTAGCACAGCATTCTATCGAACCTTACATCTAGTTTTCACGCAAGGGTTCCTGACATCATGCAACTAAGTTTTCATCCAACTCCTATAAACTTAATGCACAAGCAAGGAGTAAAGAGTTGCATAATTGTGGAAAGAATGGGTTATGCTCCGGGGCTTGCCTTCGCAGTTCGCTTGGGGATCTTCCGAACTTGGGCTCGGGTCTTCAAAAGCTTCAGTTAGATTCGCTTGAGCTTCGCGCTGTTCACTCTCGGACGCGGGCACCAGCTCGTAGGTTCCGTCGGCGAGAGTCGTCGATTCTACATGAGTGCACAGTTTAAGTCGTGGAAATAGCACTTGATTACGATTTGAGAGTCATTACTACAAGGGATAATTTCTGGTCATGAAATTTTGGATTTAGGCACATCAAGGAAAGGTGTGCTTACTGTAAAATTTTCAGCCAATTTTATGTAACAGATTAATTCCGAAAAATAGATTTCATTGTTGCTGTTAGACACTTGTTCTTTTTGTACAGAACAACTGGTGTAACAAATGAGTCTAAGATTTTTATAGAGCTTTCACTTAAGCATGCAGAAGCTACTGTAATTTTTGTAGGATTTATTATGCAGTATTCAGAGCATAGAAAATATGACATTCTACACCTAGGCTTTTTAAAGATTCATTTTTACAGGACCCTACATAGGGTTTTTGTCCATGAAACTTTTTACACAGCAACCTCTACCCTAGTGTAACTCCCAGTAACAATTTGGGGATTTTCCAAGCTAAGATACTATTTTCTTGACTTAATGTATGTTATTAGCACATAATTCAAATAAATAGGTTACTGTGAGGTAAAAAGTATCCTAATTTTTCTCTGGCTTCTAGATACCAATACATTAGCATAGGAAAAATTTCAATGGGTGACTCACCACCTAACTGCAGGGATAAAATATTTTACTTACACATGAATTAAAACTAAGTTTAACAAACAGTAAATCTAGAGATGAAATTTGTGCCTGATCTTTTTACACAGTCCTAATCATCCAGCAACTAGTTCACTGCCCAAAATTTACGGTCAGCATTGTTCTAGAACAGTGGGTATAAATTATGTCCGTTAAAGCTTCTATTTAATGTAGAGCAAAATATTTTGAGATTCTGAGAAAATTTTTGTAACAAAAGTGGTAGAGTTTGTTCTGAGGATTCCAGAATAGTTGAGTTTGCATTTTTCTGAATTTCCTACGATTTTATACGAATTTTACAAGTTCACTGAATTTGAATCTAGGTTTGAAATTTTCTTTTTACAACTAGGTCCTTGAATCTTACGCTCAGACCCTTCTAAAGATTTAAATCCTTGCAATTGGGTCCTCGGCGGCTCGGGTGCGGCGGCCGGCCGAAATTCCGGCGAGGGGGCTCGCCGGCGGCGAGGGGCGGGGGTCGGGGAAGGTTCAGGGGTGCGAGGGCTACCTTGTGGGGGTGTTGTTCAGGTGGGGGACGGCCGGGAAGGGCTCGCCGGCGTTGGAGCAGAGGCGGCGGCGGCGCGGCTCGCGTTGACGGCGGTGCTCCGGCGGGCTTGGGGCGGCGTGGTCCGGTCGGTGAGCTTCACTGGTGCGTGGGGAAGCTACTCCGGGGCTCGGCTTGGACGGAGGGGGTCGGGGTCGTGCTGTCCACGGCGAGCAGGGGCGGCGGCGGCGACGGCAGCGCGGGCGGCGGTGCTCCGGTGGCTCTGGGTGGCGTTGGGCGGGTCGGCGAGCTGCGGTGAGGTGATGTAGTGGTGGCTGGGTGCTTGGTTTGGGCAGTGGGCGGCTGTGGAGGGCTGCCCACGGGCGGGTGGTGCTCGGCGGCGGCGATGGCGCGGCGAGGCGTTCTGGTGGCGGGGCTTCGCGCGGGCGGTCGGGGTGGCGTTTTTGTAGGGACAGGAGGGGGCGTGGAGATGCCTGGGTGACGCGCGGGGCGGGACACGGCAGCGGCGTGCACTGGGCGCGGCGGGCGGCGGCAGAACGCCGGCGCGGCGTGCGGTGAGCGGGCGCGGTGACTGGGCGGCCGCGATGGTGGCGTGGGCGCGGTGAGATAGTGCCGGGCGCGGAGTGGGGAAGCAGCAGCGGCAGCGGCTCGGGCGGAGGGCAGGCGCGGCGACTGGTGGGGCGCGGGGGCCGGGGCGGCACGGCGGAGCGCGGGTACTGGCCGGGCGGGCGGCGGCCGGGGCGCGGCAGCACGCGCGGGCGGGGACTGGGCGGCGCGGCGTCGGGGCGGGGGAAAGCCGGCCGTGGCGGGGTGGTGCGGCGGCCACTGGCCTGGCGCTCCGCGCCGGTCAGGCGACGCCGGCCACCTGGCGCGCGGCGGGCGGGCGCGTGCGCGCGGCGCGGCAGCAGAGGGGGAGATGCCAGGGACCAAAATGCAAGAATTCGAAAAAGTTCAGGGGGCTGGGTGCAAACAGGGCGTTTTCTCCTCTTTCTGATTTGAATTTCAAAAACTTTTGAACACGAAAGTTGTTCAAAACAAAAAGTTCTACAACTTTGGTTTCAGGCAAAATTTCATTTGGCTTATGGTTTTAAAGTTATTTTAAAAGTTTCAATTGTGTCCAAATGTGCCAAAATTTAATTTGAATTCCAACTGAACCCGTTTTAAATTCTTTCCATCCTCTCATTAGTTGGTTTAACACATGGAGTTAGGCTTATGTCATTGATTTTGGATTTGTAATTACCAGGGTTGTCACAGCCTTCCCCCCTTAACAAGAATCTCGCCCCGAGATTCGGTAGTTCTTAGTGTGGGCGTGGGTGCACATACCAGTGGTTGAGGCAAGAAACCCAGGGAAATGTTGGTTCAGGTAGCTTTCCGTTTCCCAGGTGGCTTCTTCTTCCGTGTGGCGATTCCATTGTATTTTATACATTCTAATCACTTTCCTCCTGGTCTCTCTTTCTTTTTGATCCAAAACCTTAACTGGGTGTTCGACATACGAGAGGTCGGGTTCCAACGATATTTCTTGTTGTTCCACACTCTCGGTAGGGACTCGAATACACTTCTTGAGTTGAGATACGTGGAAGACATCATGGGTGGCCGTGAGCTGAGGGGGCAGTCGTAATTTGTAGGCTACGGGTCCGCAGCTCTCAATGATTTTGTAAGGACCAATATAACGGGGAGCTAGTTTGCCTTTGATCCCAAATCTTCGCACTCCTTTGGTTGGTGAAACTCGAAGATAGACATGATCGCCAACTTCGAACTTTAGGGGCTTTCTCCTTTTGTCAGAATAGCTCTTTTGTCGGGCTTGTGCGGCTTTAAGATTTGCTTGTATTACTTTTACTTTCTCCTCTGCCTCGATTACTAGGTCGGGTCCAATCATTTTACGTTCTCCGGTTTGTGACCAGCTCAAAGGGGTTCGACACCTTCGTCCGTACAGGGCCTCAAATGGTGCCATTTTCAAACTCGTTTGGTAGCTGTTGTTGTATGAGAACTCTGCCAGGGGTAGGCATTTGTCCCAATTCTTGTCATAATGAATGACACAAGCTCTCAGCATGTCTTCAAGAATTTGGTTTACTCTTTCTGTTTGTCCATCGGTCTGAGGATGGTATGCTGAGCTGCAAATCAGCTTAGTGCCAAGAGACGTTTGCAGTTGTTCCCAAAAGCGTGCTACAAACTGAGGGCCACGATCGGAGATAATTGTCTTAGGTATTCCATGCAGGCAAACAATACGATCGAGGTAAATCTCGGCATATTTCTTGGTAGAATAGGTGGTGTGCACCGGAAGAAAATGTGCCGTCTTCGTGAGTCTATCAACGATAACCCATATGGAATCATGTTTCTGGGAAGTGTTTGGTAGTCCCACGATGAAGTCCATACTTATGTCCTCCCATTTCCATGATGGTATAGGTAACGGTTGAAGTGTACCGGCTACTTTCAAGTAGCTAGCTTTTACTCTCTGGCACGTGTCACATTCCGAGACATACGTAGCAATTTCCCTTTTCATTCTAGTCCACCAGAAGTTTTGCCTTAGGTCTTGATACATTTTGCTACTGCCGGGGTGGATAGAGAATTTGGAAAGGTGTGCCTCATCAAGAATTTGCTTGCGGAGTTCACGATTCTTCGGAACGACTATACGACTTCCGAACCATAGAACTCCCTTATGGTCCTGGCGGAAACACTTATACTTCTCCTCACCTAGAGAGAGTTTTTGTTTGATGATCTTGATTCCTTCATCATGTAGTTGTGCCATGACGATTTGGTCGTGAAGAGTGGGCTCAACTGAGATGTGATTTAGAGTGCCTTGGGAAACCATCTCCAAGTTAAGCTTCCTCATGTCTGCACATAATGTCTCATGGTAGGACTCCATGGATAAGCAATGGCAATGGGACTTGCGGCTTAGTGCATCCGCGACTACATTAGCCTTACCGGGGTGATAGTGCACTTCAAGGTCATAATCTTTGATTAATTCTAGCCATCTTCGTTGTCTCATATTCAGATCGGCTTGTGTGAAGATGTACTTGAGACTCTTATGATCCGTGTAGATATTGCACTGTGTACCCATGAGATAGTGCCTCCATATCTTCAGAGCGTGAATGACGGCTGCAAGCTCAAGGTCATGTGTGGGATAATTCTGTTCGTGGGGCCGAAGGGCTCGTGAGGCATATGCAATCACTCGATTCTCTTGCATAAGCACACATCCTAGACCAGTACCTGATGCGTCACAATACACATCGAATGACTTGGTATTATCGGGTTGAGCTAACACAGGTGCGGTAGTCAGATGCTCTCTGAGAGTGTGGAAGGCTTCCTCACACTTCTCATTCCATACAAACTTTACTTCCTTCTTCAATAGTTCCGTCATGGGCTTAGCAATTCGAGAGAAATCCGGGATGAAGCGATGGTAGTAACCGGCTAAGCCGAGAAAACTGCGAATCTGATGAACAGAGGTAGGGGGTTTCCAATCCATCACCTCTTGTACCTTGCTGGGGTCGACAGCTATGCCTTCACTGGAGATCGTGTGACCTAAGAACTTTACAGTATCCAACCAGAATTCACACTTAGAAAACTTAGCATAGAGTTGATGGTCTCTGAGTCGCTGAAGAACAATGCGGAGGTGCTTGGCATGCTCTTCCTCATCCTTGGAATAGATAAGGATGTCGTCGATGAACACTACGACGAATTTGTCAAGTTCGGGCATGAACACCGAATTCATGAGATACATGAAGTAGGCAGGGGCATTGGTGAGTCCAAAGGACATGACCAAGAATTCATATAGTCCATAGCGTGTGGAGAAGGCAGTCTTAGGAATATCGCAGGGGCGAATCTTGATTTGATGATATCCTGAACGAAGATCAATCTTTGAGAAGACTCTGGCTCCAGCTAATTGATCGAAGAGTACATCGATGCGAGGAAGGGGGTATTTATTTTTAACTGTTACCGCATTGAGAGGTCGGTAGTCCACACATAATCTCAAACTGTCATCCTTCTTCTTTACGAATAGCGCTGGACATCCCCAAGGTGACGCGCTAGGGCGAATAAAACCCTTGTCCAGTAGTTCTTGGAGTTGAATTTTTAGCTCGGCCAATTCCTTAGGGGGCATCCTATATGGTCTTTTGGATATAGGTGCAGTGCCTGGTTGTAGTTCAATAACGAACTCAATATCCCTATCCGGTGGCATTCCTGGTAAGTCATCCGGGAAAACATCGGCATACTCGTTCACCACAAGAATCTCATCTAGCTTAAGTCCTTCCATCTCATAAGCACAGGAATTCGTGCAATCTATGAATGGTAGGTAAAGGGTAGTGGCTCCGTGACTAGGTGAATTTATCTCAACGGCTCGGGAAGAAAGGTCCAGTGTGACTCCATGCATAGCCATCCAGTTCATTCCCAAAATAATGTCCATGCCGTCAAGGGGTAAAAGGACAAGGTCCGTGTCGATGGTTTTACTACCCAATTTGACTGTTACTTGTCTGACCATTTGGTTTGAAGCAATTTTACCACCCGGTGTTGATATCATATATGACCCTTTTGTGTGACAAACATCCAAGCCTACTTTTGCACCGAATTTTGCACTTATGAAACTATGCGATGCACCAGAATCAAATAATATAACGGCAGGCTTGTTATGGATAGAGAATGTACCCGACATTACTGGGGCTCCTTCTGGAAGCTCTGCAAGCGTGGTGAAGTTAATCCGTCCTTGCTTGACTTGCAGGGTTTGTCTCTTGCCCCTGTTCTTGGCGTTCGGGTTGGATCCTTGACCTTGGTTGGGCTGTCCAGGCTGAGGGCATTCTCGTGCGAAGTGGCTGGAACTCCCGCACTTGAAACAGCGATTCATGGGGCTAGGTCCAAGAGACTGCTGGAGAATGGGCCTCGGACCATTCTGCGGAGGCATCGGGGGTCGTACCATGCCTGGCTGCTGTGGGGGTCTGGCAATCCATCTTCCTGGCTGCGGGGCCCTTGGTGGAGCTGTGGGTGCGGTATTTTGCACGATGCGATACCTTGGTGGTTGGGCACTTGATGGTCCTGCGGGTGCCTTTCTCTTCTTCTCTGCCCGGTGTGCCATGATACAGTCCTCCTGGGTAATGGCCATATTGACCAACTCGTTGTAGGTGTCCGCCCTGGCTAAGTTCAGACGTTCCTTGAGCTTGGTATTCAGACCTCGGCGGAAACGATCACGCTTCTTGGCATCCGTATCAGCGTGATACCCCGCATACTGGCATAGGTTGTTGAACGCCTGGGCGTACTGTAACACGGTGCGGGTGCCCTGGGTAAGTGCCAGAAACTCATTCAACTTCCTCTCCAAGAGACCCTCGGGAATATGATGTGCCCGGAACGCGGTCTTGAATTCGTTCCAGTCGACCACATGATCAGCCGGGAGCATCGCAAAATAGTGGTCCCACCACAGTCGAGCGGTACCGCGAAGCTGTTGCGCGGCAAAACGAGCCTTGTTGGCCTCTGAGCATGGGGCCACAAGTAGTGTGAACTTGGATTCTATGGTGCGAATCCATGCATCTGCGTCCAGGGGTTCCTCGGTCTTATGGAACAATGGAGGCTGGGTCCCTAGGAAATCCGTGTATCCTGCAGCTTGTGGTTGGTGAGCATGGTGCCCACCCCTCTGCTGGTGTTGCCCTTGCACAATCTGACGTAGCAGCTCGGTTTGAGCGGCCATCACTTCCACCAAACTGGGCGGGGGTGGTGGCGATTGTCGCGAGCGGCTGCCACCGGCACCAAAACCCTCGGGGTTGCCACGTGTTGATCCAACCATCTGAAACGTGAAAGGTTACCATTAGCAATGCGATCCATGTTACTTCCTTGATTCATAAATAATTGGTGTAGTCATAGACTTCCGACGTCATAGCTAGAAGTATGGACAGAATCTCTGTTTGCTACGAGAAAAAATCATAGCCTGCTGTGGGTCCATCCAAAACAATTCAAACTCTTGCAGTAGTCAGAGAATTTAGGAATGCACCACTTTGGCATTTAACCTCGGTGCTAGAACTAGGGCTAAGGTGGTTGGAAAGCTCGTCCTTTGCCTCGCTGTCTTAGCTGTTTTTCAGCAGATTGATCGGTACGGTTTCGCCTATATCTTAAACTAGTGAGGTCCAACGATGCTGAATTTTTGTGAGCACCCAGATCACAAAATTTAGCACAAGTCTGGTATTCAACACTCAGCCAACAAATGCAAGGAGACATGGGTAAAAATTCCGACAAGTCTCAGCGATTGTGGATTTCATCGTTTACCGAATCACAACGAAATCACCCAAGTTTATCGCCGTTCCTTACATGTTATGGGTATCCACATGGTTCAGGTATACCCAACACAAAAGAGTTACTCAACTCCTAGTTAGCCTATTACAACACTTGCCAAAAGTTAGGCTACCCTATCGAGGAGTATGTGCAAAAGTCCTCCTAGGTCGTCCTCTAGAAATCATCCAAGTCGTTGACAGACGACTCGCTGTGAGCCGGAGAGTGGGCTCCCATCTGAGGTGCCTGTGGTACCTCACCCTCGAAATCCATACCTGAGATACCATCAATCTCCTGTGGCTCCTCCTCATCCTCCTCCATGTCGTCCTCATGGGGATGGTCATTCTGATCATGATGCCACTGAATATGCTCATTAGCATCCTCCAACTCAAGGTTCAGATCATGGAGCTGCTCCTCCAACTGTGCTATCGTGGTATCTCTCTCACCCATGAGAGTGTCCTGCTCCTGGATTTGGCCCTCAAGTTGGCCAATCTGAGCATCCCTGTCCTCAAGATCCTGACTGAGCTCCTTTATCTGCTCATCCCTGGTATCTGCCATCATATGGTAGGCCTGAGCAAGATCAGTGAGCTGCTCGAGTGCCTGACTCTGGAGAGTCAGAAGTCGGTAGAGTGCACTCATGCACCGCACGGAGGTATGGATAGTCTCCTGGGCATGGAAGTCTACCAAATACTGTGCGTGCTGCACCCTGTTGAGCCAAAAGGGGTCGTTGTCCTGGGCAGCAGGAAACAATCCAATGGGAGTGAGTGTGACAACCTCGGGACGCTGCGCACAAAATGTGGTGAGCGCCCTTATGGCTGCAAGCTCCCAAGTATCGGCCAAACGGCGACCAACAGCCTCAAGCTCCAGGGCGGGCCACTCCGGGTGTAGCGGGTGCGGAAAGATAGTCACGTTGACACGGCACTGGGTAACTCCATTTTCTGCAAACTCCAGTCCGGCGTAACGTGGGGGAATTAGATAGCCCGCGGTACGCAGAACATCCCACAAAATAGAGGGAAAGCCCTCCCAGTGGAGACACTGCGAGTGCACGCGTCCATCCTCATTCACCATCATCTCAACAGACTCGGCCATCTGAACAAAAGATCAAATGGAGTGAGATAGCGAAAACCGCGAGCAGCACAAGGACAGATTCTGTATAGTGTGCAAAAATAATCATAACTCCCATAGTTCTCGTCCAAAAATTCTCAAATTTCACCAGGTCACTCCTAAGGTATTCGTGAACAACTTTTCTAGTCAACTCCAGAACTAATTGGGTCTCTAAGATGGTCTTTCTTTTCAGGTTTTACCTTACTGTCTACCCAGAATTTTCAGTGAACAGAAGGCTAGAGTTTCGTGCACCAGGGAAAATCTACCCAGCCAAAATTTACCAAATTTTAACAGCAGCTTCTGGGATAGATTTGGAACAAGTTTTGTGTTGTACTCTTTTGCAGAAAACCGCAGGAAGGGGGCCTAAAAATTTAAGAGGCAGAAGTGCTTATTCCGGACAGAATTCTGACATTTCGAGGTTTCTGTTATTTCTTATTATCCATAAGTTCAGAATTTTTCATTTTTGAACAGAAGATAGGGCACAAGATTTGGAACAATTTCTTCAACATGAACTTTATCAGAAAGGGTCATTTTCTTTGGTCAATAATTCGCTCTTTTCTGTCGTGGCAGATTTGGGACAGTTTCTCTAGATAATCCTTATGCAACCATGCTTTAGATACGCAAGAACCCTACCACTCTCATACATCGCATTTTTTGGTTTCAGATACACATGTTCATGATGTATGCATGTCCTATTCGTCCTCACAAAATAAAATAATCGCCAAATAGCTTTGGTCTTACGAAGATAGTTTCGGTGGCTTACACAATACGGCTCTCGCTATAATAGCTAGTCGAGTCTTTCTAATCGTTCCTTAACTTATCGTAATCGCGGTTAGTGTACCTGCAGAAAATCGACAAGCATTTATATATCATGAACCTTTCATGCCAGCACTCATGAAAGCGTCCGTATTCATTACCGTTTACTTATAGAAACGATATCTGTACAATTTCCGCCGTACAGACGACGTTAACATACGCTATCGAGATAGCGTATTCACGGGGGAACCGTCATGAGACGGGGGTATGAACAGCGATCGCCATACCCTGCGCCGAACCTTCTACTCCCAATATGTTCAACTAACAGTTGGCATATTGGCAGCACCTCAAGTAAGCCACTGCTTGAGGGCAGCGTTCGGTTCGCATCGCCGACAGGAAGGCCAAGCTCCCTCAGTTGGCTGAGGATCCTTACCTTCTTACCTTAGCGACGAGTGCGTCGTTACAGAATTTAAGGTTGGTTGTGCATGAAAGTAAGTTTTGACAGAAAAATAATGTGCTGGAAGTCAGTTGATACTATATATAGAAGTTAGATAGCCACCTAGTATCTTTCCCATAAACCCTTAGGGCTTTACGAACTAGGCACCATCCTTAACGTACCAACGCATTTCGCAACACAACCTTCTAGTCAAGTTTTAGTAAAATGAGTTTTTAAGGCTTGTAGCATTCTCTGGCGTATGTATTCCGGCTCTGGTGTCCGCTGTTGCCAGCTGTGGCACCAGCTACGGCTCTGATACCAGCTGTGGCAGAACCACCTGAATTAATCCGGCTCAAGTGTATTAACCATCACCTATTAAGGCATCCTCGGTTAACCTTACACTTCAAACGGAGTAATCCACTGGTCTGTCGGGTATAACCTCCCGATACAACCACGGTGAACGGATCGAGCGCCGTACATACAAATGCTCATGCGACGATGAGCCCAGAGAATACCACATTCCAGCAAGTATTACATCATTTGCATAAGTCAATATTACAGACCTAGTCCTGAGTTTAGAAAACAAGTACTTCAATTAACATAAATAAGTTCTTCAGAGTTAAATTGCAGCGGAAAATAAACAACGGAAACTACTCGACGACACAGGATGTCTCGATGAAGCCCGTACGAGACATCACTCGGCCTTATCTCCGTTGGACGGGGGCGCATCCCATTCCACCGACCAACCAGGGGGAAGAGTGCAGGGCCAAGCCAAGCTAGCAATCATGTCTTCAAAGGGCTCACCTGAAAACGAGTCACAAGCAAGACTGAGTATACTAATACTCAGCAAGACTTACCCGTGTAGTGGGAACTACTCCACCGACTCTAGATATGCAAGGCTTTTTGGCTCAGGGGTTTGTTTTGCCGAAAAGCATCTACAAGTGGGTCCTTACTTTCAACTTTTAGCTCAAGGTTCTAGTTTCGTTAGCCAGTCTAGGTAAGCAGCTATCTAAAGCATACATGGTGAAGCATTAAACTTTCCATCCAACCAGCTCATTCATCATCATTGTTCCTCTTCTTACTCTGTGGGTAAAAATGGTTAAGCAGTCTCAATAGCCGTGAGAAACGGACGATTCGAATCGAATTTCTTAACCTTGCAAGGGAAACCCAAACACACGTCACGTGGTTACTCCCTAGAGTCACACGTGCAACTTTTCCCCTTTCTTTCCGGGTCGTGGATCGGGGCTACCCTCCGAGAGTACAAGAGCTCCACGCCACGGTTCGGCGCCGGGTCGTGACCACTCTCTGCACTCGCCATATGCACATGGGACCGAAGTTCAAAGGGTAGGATGCCGTCCCCTTGCCGGGCCAATCAGGTACTTAAGCTTACCGATTCCCATAATCTCGGCATGTGTTTAGTACGTTCAAAGACTTAACCATCACTACCACACCCTGCGGCCTTAGCATTTTTCACTAGACAGACGGGCCTCAATCGTAACCATCGTTACATAACCCGTCCGTGTCCTTATGATTGCAGCGTGTAGTAGTCATTCAACTCCTATTTTCTCGCGAGTGACAGGAAATCACTCGACTTTTACCGGAGTCCTATTAGCACAGCATTCTATCGAACCTTACATCTAGTTTTCACGCAAGGGTTCCTGACATCATGCAACTAAGTTTTCATCCAACTCCTATAAACTTAATGCACAAGCAAGGAGTAAAGAGTTGCATAATTGTGGAAAGAATGGGTTATGCTCCGGGGCTTGCCTTCGCAGTTCGCTTGGGGATCTTCCGAACTTGGGCTCGGGTCTTCAAAAGCTTCAGTTAGATTCGCTTGAGCTTCGCGCTGTTCACTCTCGGACGCGGGCACCAGCTCGTAGGTTCCGTCGGCGAGAGTCGTCGATTCTACATGAGTGCACAGTTTAAGTCGTGGAAATAGCACTTGATTACGATTTGAGAGTCATTACTACAAGGGATAATTTCTGGTCATGAAATTTTGGATTTAGGCACATCAAGGAAAGGTGTGCTTACTGTAAAATTTTCAGCCAATTTTATGTAACAGATTAATTCCGAAAAATAGATTTCATTGTTGCTGTTAGACACTTGTTCTTTTTGTACAGAACAACTGGTGTAACAAATGAGTCTAAGATTTTTATAGAGCTTTCACTTAAGCATGCAGAAGCTACTGTAATTTTTGTAGGATTTATTATGCAGTATTCAGAGCATAGAAAATATGACATTCTACACCTAGGCTTTTTAAAGATTCATTTTTACAGGACCCTACATAGGGTTTTTGTCCATGAAACTTTTTACACAGCAACCTCTACCCTAGTGTAACTCCCAGTAATAATTTGGGGATTTTCCAAGCTAAGATACTATTTTCTTGACTTAATGTATGTTATTAGCACATAATTCAAATAAATAGGTTACTGTGAGGTAAAAAGTATCCTAATTTTTCTCTGGCTTCTAGATACCAATACATTAGCATAGGAAAAATTTCAATGGGTGACTCACCACCTAACTGCAGGGATAAAATATTTTACTTACACATGAATTAAAACTAAGTTTAACAAACAGTAAATCTAGAGATGAAATTTGTGCCTGATCTTTTTACACAGTCCTAATCATCCAGCAACTAGTTCACTGCCCAAAATTTACGGTCAGCATTGTTCTAGAACAGTGGGTATAAATTATGTCCATTAAAGCTTCTATTTAATGTAGAGCAAAATATTTTGAGATTCTGAGAAAATTTTTGTAACAAAAGTGGTAGAGTTTGTTCTGAGGATTCCAGAATAGTTGAGTTTGCATTTTTCTGAATTTCCTACGATTTTATACGAATTTTACAAGTTCACTGAATTTGAATCTAGGTTTGAAATTTTCTTTTTACAACTAGGTCCTTGAATCTTACGCTCAGACCCTTCTAAAGATTTAAATCCTTGCAATTGGGTCCTCGGCGGCTCGGGTGCGGCGGCCGGCCGAAATTCCGGCGAGGGGGCTCGCCGGCGGCGAGGGGCGGGGGTCGGGGAAGGTTCAGGGGTGCGAGGGCTACCTTGTGGGGGTGTTGTTCAGGTGGGGGACGGCCGGGAAGGGCTCGCCGGCGTTGGAGCAGAGGCGGCGGCGGCGCGGCTCGCGTTGACGGCGGTGCTCCGGCGGGCTTGGGGCGGCGTGGTCCGGTCGGTGAGCTTCACTGGTGCGTGGGGAAGCTACTCCGGGGCTCGGCTTGGACGGAGGGGGTCGGGGTCGTGCTGTCCACGGCGAGCAGGGGCGGCGGCGGCGACGGCAGCGCGGGCGGCGGTGCTCCGGTGGCTCTGGGTGGCGTTGGGCGGGTCGGCGAGCTGCGGTGAGGTGATGTAGTGGTGGCTGGGTGCTTGGTTTGGGCAGTGGGCGGCTGTGGAGGGCTGCCCACGGGCGGGTGGTGCTCGGCGGCGGCGATGGCGCGGCGAGGCGTTCTGGTGGCGGGGCTTCGCGCGGGCGGTCGGGGTGGCGTTTTTGTAGGGACAGGAGGGGGCGTGGAGATGCCTGGGTGACGCGCGGGGCGGGACACGGCAGCGGCGTGCACTGGGCGCGGCGGGCGGCGGCAGAACGCCGGCGCGGCGTGCGGTGAGCGGGCGCGGTGACTGGGCGGCCGCGATGGTGGCGTGGGCGCGGTGAGATAGTGCCGGGCGCGGAGTGGGGAAGCAGCAGCGGCAGCGGCTCGGGCGGAGGGCAGGCGCGGCGACTGGTGGGGCGCGGGGGCCGGGGCGGCACGGCGGAGCGCGGGTACTGGCCGGGCGGGCGGCGGCCGGGGCGCGGCAGCACGCGCGGGCGGGGACTGGGCGGCGCGGCGTCGGGGCGGGGGAAAGCCGGCCGTGGCGGGGTGGTGCGGCGGCCACTGGCCTGGCGCTCCGCGCCGGTCAGGCGACGCCGGCCACCTGGCGCGCGGCGGGCGGGCGCGTGCGCGCGGCGCGGCAGCAGAGGGGGAGATGCCAGGGACCAAAATGCAAGAATTCGAAAAAGTTCAGGGGGCTGGGTGCAAACAGGGCGTTTTCTCCTCTTTCTGATTTGAATTTCAAAAACTTTTGAACACGAAAGTTGTTCAAAACAAAAAGTTCTACAACTTTGGTTTCAGGCAAAATTTCATTTGGCTTATGGTTTTAAAGTTATTTTAAAAGTTTCAATTGTGTCCAAATGTGCCAAAATTTAATTTGAATTCCAACTGAACCCGTTTTAAATTCTTTCCATCCTCTCATTAGTTGGTTTAACACATGGAGTTAGGCTTATGTCATTGATTTTGGATTTGTAATTACCAGGGTTGTCACAGCCTTCCCCCCTTAACAAGAATCTCGCCCCGAGATTCGGTAGTTCTTAGTGTGGGCGTGGGTGCACATACCAGTGGTTGAGGCAAGAAACCCAGGGAAATGTTGGTTCAGGTAGCTTTCCGTTTCCCAGGTGGCTTCTTCTTCCGTGTGGCGATTCCATTGTATTTTATACATTCTAATCACTTTCCTCCTGGTCTCTCTTTCTTTTTGATCCAAAACCTTAACTGGGTGTTCGACATACGAGAGGTCGGGTTCCAACGATATTTCTTGTTGTTCCACACTCTCGGTAGGGACTCGAATACACTTCTTGAGTTGAGATACGTGGAAGACATCATGGGTGGCCGTGAGCTGAGGGGGCAGTCGTAATTTGTAGGCTACGGGTCCGCAGCTCTCAATGATTTTGTAAGGACCAATATAACGGGGAGCTAGTTTGCCTTTGATCCCAAATCTTCGCACTCCTTTGGTTGGTGAAACTCGAAGATAGACATGATCGCCAACTTCGAACTTTAGGGGCTTTCTCCTTTTGTCAGAATAGCTCTTTTGTCGGGCTTGTGCGGCTTTAAGATTTGCTTGTATTACTTTTACTTTCTCCTCTGCCTCGATTACTAGGTCGGGTCCAATCATTTTACGTTCTCCGGTTTGTGACCAGCTCAAAGGGGTTCGACACCTTCGTCCGTACAGGGCCTCAAATGGTGCCATTTTCAAACTCGTTTGGTAGCTGTTGTTGTATGAGAACTCTGCCAGGGGTAGGCATTTGTCCCAATTCTTGTCATAATGAATGACACAAGCTCTCAGCATGTCTTCAAGAATTTGGTTTACTCTTTCTGTTTGTCCATCGGTCTGAGGATGGTATGCTGAGCTGCAAATCAGCTTAGTGCCAAGAGACGTTTGCAGTTGTTCCCAAAAGCGTGCTACAAACTGAGGGCCACGATCGGAGATAATTGTCTTAGGTATTCCATGCAGGCAAACAATACGATCGAGGTAAATCTCGGCATATTTCTTGGTAGAATAGGTGGTGTGCACCGGAAGAAAATGTGCCGTCTTCGTGAGTCTATCAACGATAACCCATATGGAATCATGTTTCTGGGAAGTGTTTGGTAGTCCCACGATGAAGTCCATACTTATGTCCTCCCATTTCCATGATGGTATAGGTAACGGTTGAAGTGTACCGGCTACTTTCAAGTAGCTAGCTTTTACTCTCTGGCACGTGTCACATTCCGAGACATACGTAGCAATTTCCCTTTTCATTCTAGTCCACCAGAAGTTTTGCCTTAGGTCTTGATACATTTTGCTACTGCCGGGGTGGATAGAGAATTTGGAAAGGTGTGCCTCATCAAGAATTTGCTTGCGGAGTTCACGATTCTTCGGAACGACTATACGACTTCCGAACCATAGAACTCCCTTATGGTCCTGGCGGAAACACTTATACTTCTCCTCACCTAGAGAGAGTTTTTGTTTGATGATCTTGATTCCTTCATCATGTAGTTGTGCCATGACGATTTGGTCGTGAAGAGTGGGCTCAACTGAGATGTGATTTAGAGTGCCTTGGGAAACCATCTCCAAGTTAAGCTTCCTCATGTCTGCACATAATGTCTCATGGTAGGACTCCATGGATAAGCAATGGCAATGGGACTTGCGGCTTAGTGCATCCGCGACTACATTAGCCTTACCGGGGTGATAGTGCACTTCAAGGTCATAATCTTTGATTAATTCTAGCCATCTTCGTTGTCTCATATTCAGATCGGCTTGTGTGAAGATGTACTTGAGACTCTTATGATCCGTGTAGATATTGCACTGTGTACCCATGAGATAGTGCCTCCATATCTTCAGAGCGTGAATGACGGCTGCAAGCTCAAGGTCATGCGTGGGATAATTCTGTTCGTGGGGCCGAAGGGCTCGTGAGGCATATGCAATCACTCGATTCTCTTGCATAAGCACACATCCTAGACCAGTACCTGATGCGTCACAATACACATCGAATGACTTGGTATTATCGGGTTGAGCTAACACAGGTGCGGTAGTCAGATGCTCTCTGAGAGTGTGGAAGGCTTCCTCACACTTCTCATTCCATACAAACTTTACTTCCTTCTTCAATAGTTCCGTCATGGGCTTAGCAATTCGAGAGAAATCCGGGATGAAGCGATGGTAGTAACCGGCTAAGCCGAGAAAACTGCGAATCTGATGAACAGAGGTAGGGGGTTTCCAATCCATCACCTCTTGTACCTTGCTGGGGTCGACAGCTATGCCTTCACTGGAGATCGTGTGACCTAAGAACTTTACAGTATCCAACCAGAATTCACACTTAGAAAACTTAGCATAGAGTTGATGGTCTCTGAGTCGCTGAAGAACAATGCGGAGGTGCTTGGCATGCTCTTCCTCATCCTTGGAATAGATAAGGATGTCGTCGATGAACACTACGACGAATTTGTCAAGTTCGGGCATGAACACCGAATTCATGAGATACATGAAGTAGGCAGGGGCATTGGTGAGTCCAAAGGACATGACCAAGAATTCATATAGTCCATAGCGTGTGGAGAAGGCAGTCTTAGGAATATCGCAGGGGCGAATCTTGATTTGATGATATCCTGAACGAAGATCAATCTTTGAGAAGACTCTGGCTCCAGCTAATTGATCGAAGAGTACATCGATGCGAGGAAGGGGGTATTTATTTTTAACTGTTACCGCATTGAGAGGTCGGTAGTCCACACATAATCTCAAACTGTCATCCTTCTTCTTTACGAATAGCGCTGGACATCCCCAAGGTGACGCGCTAGGGCGAATAAAACCCTTGTCCAGTAGTTCTTGGAGTTGAATTTTTAGCTCGGCCAATTCCTTAGGGGGCATCCTATATGGTCTTTTGGATATAGGTGCAGTGCCTGGTTGTAGTTCAATAACGAACTCAATATCCCTATCCGGTGGCATTCCTGGTAAGTCATCCGGGAAAACATCGGCATACTCGTTCACCACAAGAATCTCATCTAGCTTAAGTCCTTCCATCTCATAAGCACAGGAATTCGTGCAATCTATGAATGGTAGGTAAAGGGTAGTGGCTCCGTGACTAGGTGAATTTATCTCAACGGCTCGGGAAGAAAGGTCCAGTGTGACTCCATGCATAGCCATCCAGTTCATTCCCAAAATAATGTCCATGCCGTCAAGGGGTAAAAGGACAAGGTCCGTGTCGATGGTTTTACTACCCAATTTGACTGGTACTTGTCTGACCATTTGGTTTGAAGCAATTTTACCACCCGGTGTTGATATCATATATGACCCTTTTGTGTGACAAACATCCAAGCCTACTTTTGCACCGAATTTTGCACTTATGAAACTATGCGATGCACCAGAATCAAATAATATAACGGCAGGCTTGTTATGGATAGAGAATGTACCCGACATTACTGGGGCTCCTTCTGGAAGCTCTGCAAGCGTGGTGAAGTTAATCCGTCCTTGCTTGACTTGCAGGGTTTGTCTCTTGCCCCTGTTCTTGGCGTTCGGGTTGGATCCTTGACCTTGGTTGGGCTGTCCAGGCTGAGGGCATTCTCGTGCGAAGTGGCTGGAACTCCCGCACTTGAAACAGCGATTCATGGGGCTAGGTCCAAGAGACTGCTGGAGAATGGGCCTCGGACCATTCTGCGGAGGCATCGGGGGTCGTACCATGCCTGGCTGCTGTGGGGGTCTGGCAATCCATCTTCCTGGCTGCGGGGCCCTTGGTGGAGCTGTGGGTGCGGTATTTTGCACGATGCGATACCTTGGTGGTTGGGCACTTGATGGTCCTGCGGGTGCCTTTCTCTTCTTCTCTGCCCGGTGTGCCATGATACAGTCCTCCTGGGTAATGGCCATATTGACCAACTCGTTGTAGGTGTCCGCCCTGGCTAAGTTCAGACGTTCCTTGAGCTTGGTATTCAGACCTCGGCGGAAACGATCACGCTTCTTGGCATCCGTATCAGCGTGATACCCCGCATACTGGCATAGGTTGTTGAACGCCTGGGCGTACTGTAACACGGTGCGGGTGCCCTGGGTAAGTGCCAGAAACTCATTCAACTTCCTCTCCAAGAGACCCTCGGGAATATGATGTGCCCGGAATGCGGTCTTGAATTCGTTCCAGTCGACCACATGATCAGCCGGGAGCATCGCAAAATAGTGGTCCCACCACAGTCGAGCGGTACCGCGAAGCTGTTGCGCGGCAAAACGAGCCTTGTTGGCCTCTAAGCATGGGGCCACAAGTAGTGTGAACTTGGATTCTATGGTGCGAATCCATGCATCTGCGTCCAGGGGTTCCTCGGTCTTATGGAACAATGGAGGCTGGGTCCCTAGGAAATCCGTGTATCCTGCAGCTTGTGGTTGGTGAGCATGGTGCCCACCCCTCTGTTGGTGTTGCCCTTGCACAATCTGACGTAGCAGCTCGGTTTGAGCGGCCATCACTTCCACCAAACTGGGCGGGGGTGGTGGCGATTGTCGCGAGCGGCTGCCACCGGCACCAAAACCCTCGGGGTTGCCACGTGTTGATCCAACCATCTGAAACGTGAAAGGTTACCATTAGCAATGCGATCCATGTTACTTCCTTGATTCATAAATAATTGGTGTAGTCATAGACTTCCGACGTCATAGCTAGAAGTATGGACAGAATCTCTGTTTGCTACGAGAAAAAATCATAGCCTGCTGTGGGTCCATCCAAAACAATTCAAACTCTTGCAGTAGTCAGAGAATTTAGGAATGCACCACTTTGGCATTTAACCTCGGTGCTAGAACTAGGGCTAAGGTGGTTGGAAAGCTCGTCCTTTGCCTCGCTGTCTTAGCTGTTTTTCAGCAGATTGATCGGTACGGTTTCGCCTATATCTTAAACTAGTGAGGTCCAACGATGCTGAATTTTTGTGAGCACCCAGATCACAAAATTTAGCACAAGTCTGGTATTCAACACTCAGCCAACAAATGCAAGGAGACATGGGTAAAAATTCCGACAAGTCTCAGCGATTGTGGATTTCATCGTTTACCGAATCACAACGAAATCACCCAAGTTTATCGCCGTTCCTTACATGTTATGGGTATCCACATGGTTCAGGTATACCCAACACAAAAGAGTTACTCAACTCCTAGTTAGCCTATTACAACACTTGCCAAAAGTTAGGCTACCCTATCGAGGAGTATGTGCAAAAGTCCTCCTAGGTCGTCCTCTAGAAATCATCCAAGTCGTTGACAGACGACTCGCTGTGAGCCGGAGAGTGGGCTCCCATCTGAGGTGCCTGTGGTACCTCACCCTCGAAATCCATACCTGAGATACCATCAATCTCCTGTGGCTCCTCCTCATCCTCCTCCATGTCGTCCTCATGGGGATGGTCATTCTGATCATGATGCCACTGAATATGCTCATTAGCATCCTCCAACTCAAGGTTCAGATCATGGAGCTGCTCCTCCAACTGTGCTATCGTGGTATCTCTCTCACCCATGAGAGTGTCCTGCTCCTGGATTTGGCCCTCAAGTTGGCCAATCTGAGCATCCCTGTCCTCAAGATCCTGACTGAGCTCCTTTATCTGCTCATCCCTGGTATCTGCCATCATATGGTAGGCCTGAGCAAGATCAGTGAGCTGCTCGAGTGCCTGACTCTGGAGAGTCAGAAGTCGGTAGAGTGCACTCATGCACCGCACGGAGGTATGGATAGTCTCCTGGGCATGGAAGTCTACCAAATACTGTGCGTGCTGCACCCTGTTGAGCCAAAAGGGGTCGTTGTCCTGGGCAGCAGGAAACAATCCAATGGGAGTGAGTGTGACAACCTCGGGACGCTGCGCACAAAATGTGGTGAGCGCCCTTATGGCTGCAAGCTCCCAAGTATCGGCCAAACGGCGACCAACAGCCTCAAGCTCCAGGGCGGGCCACTCCGGGTGTAGCGGGTGCGGAAAGATAGTCACGTTGACACGGCACTGGGTAACTCCATTTTCTGCAAACTCCAGTCCGGCGTAACGTGGGGGAATTAGATAGCCCGCGGTACGCAGAACATCCCACAAAATAGAGGGAAAGCCCTCCCAGTGGAGACACTGCGAGTGCACGCGTCCATCCTCATTCACCATCATCTCAACAGACTCGGCCATCTGAACAAAAGATCAAATGGAGTGAGATAGCGAAAACCGCGAGCAGCACAAGGACAGATTCTGTATAGTGTGCAAAAATAATCATAACTCCCATAGTTCTCGTCCAAAAATTCTCAAATTTCACCAGGTCACTCCTAAGGTATTCGTGAACAACTTTTCTAGTCAACTCCAGAACTAATTGGGTCTCTAAGATGGTCTTTCTTTTCAGGTTTTACCTTACTGTCTACCCAGAATTTTCAGTGAACAGAAGGCTAGAGTTTCGTGCACCAGGGAAAATCTACCCAGCCAAAATTTACCAAATTTTAACAGCAGCTTCTGGGATAGATTTGGAACAAGTTTTGTGTTGTACTCTTTTGCAGAAAACCGCAGGAAGGGGGCCTAAAAATTTAAGAGGCAGAAGTGCTTATTCCGGACAGAATTCTGACATTTCGAGGTTTCTGTTATTTCTTATTATCCATAAGTTCAGAATTTTTCATTTTTGAACAGAAGATAGGGCACAAGATTTGGAACAATTTCTTCAACATGAACTTTATCAGAAAGGGTCATTTTCTTTGGTCAATAATTCGCTCTTTTCTGTCGTGGCAGATTTGGGACAGTTTCTCTAGATAATCCTTATGCAACCATGCTTTAGATACGCAAGAACCCTACCACTCTCATACATCGCATTTTTTGGTTTCAGATACACATGTTCATGATGTATGCATGTCCTATTCGTCCTCACAAAATAAAATAATCGCCAAATAGCTTTGGTCTTACGAAGATAGTTTCGGTGGCTTACACAATACGGCTCTCGCTATAATAGCTAGTCGAGTCTTTCTAATCGTTCCTTAACTTATCGTAATCGCGGTTAGTGTACCTGCAGAAAATCGACAAGCATTTATATATCATGAACCTTTCATGCCAGCACTCATGAAAGCGTCCGTATTCATTACCGTTTACTTATAGAAACGATATCTGTACAATTTCCGCCGTACAGACGACGTTAACATACGCTATCGAGATAGCGTATTCACGGGGGAACCGTCATGAGACGGGGGTATGAACAGCGATCGCCATACCCTGCGCCGAACCTTCTACTCCCAATATGTTCAACTAACAGTTGGCATATTGGCAGCACCTCAAGTAAGCCACTGCTTGAGGGCAGCGTTCGGTTCGCATCGCCGACAGGAAGGCCAAGCTCCCTCAGTTGGCTGAGGATCCTTACCTTCTTACCTTAGCGACGAGTGCGTCGTTACAGAATTTAAGGTTGGTTGTGCATGAAAGTAAGTTTTGACAGAAAAATAATGTGCTGGAAGTCAGTTGATACTATATATAGAAGTTAGATAGCCACCTAGTATCTTTCCCATAAACCCTTAGGGCTTTACGAACTAGGCACCATCCTTAACGTACCAACGCATTTCGCAACACAACCTTCTAGTCAAGTTTTAGTAAAATGAGTTTTTAAGGCTTGTAGCATTCTCTGGCGTATGTATTCCGGCTCTGGTGTCCGCTGTTGCCAGCTGTGGCACCAGCTACGGCTCTGATACCAGCTGTGGCAGAACCACCTGAATTAATCCGGCTCAAGTGTATTAACCATCACCTATTAAGGCATCCTCGGTTAACCTTACACTTCAAACGGAGTAATCCACTGGTCTGTCGGGTATAACCTCCCGATACAACCACGGTGAACGGATCGAGCGCCGTACATACAAATGCTCATGCGACGATGAGCCCAGAGAATACCACATTCCAGCAAGTATTACATCATTTGCATAAGTCAATATTACAGACCTAGTCCTGAGTTTAGAAAACAAGTACTTCAATTAACATAAATAAGTTCTTCAGAGTTAAATTGCAGCGGAAAATAAACAACGGAAACTACTCGACGACACAGGATGTCTCGATGAAGCCCGTACGAGACATCACTCGGCCTTATCTCCGTTGGACGGGGGCGCATCCCATTCCACCGACCAACCAGGGGGAAGAGTGCAGGGCCAAGCCAAGCTAGCAATCATGTCTTCAAAGGGCTCACCTGAAAACGAGTCACAAGCAAGACTGAGTATACTAATACTCAGCAAGACTTACCCGTGTAGTGGGAACTACTCCACCGACTCTAGATATGCAAGGCTTTTTGGCTCAGGGGTTTGTTTTGCCGAAAAGCATCTACAAGTGGGTCCTTACTTTCAACTTTTAGCTCAAGGTTCTAGTTTCGTTAGCCAGTCTAGGTAAGCAGCTATCTAAAGCATACATGGTGAAGCATTAAACTTTCCATCCAACCAGCTCATTCATCATCATTGTTCCTCTTCTTACTCTGTGGGTAAAAATGGTTAAGCAGTCTCAATAGCCGTGAGAAACGGACGATTCGAATCGAATTTCTTAACCTTGCAAGGGAAACCCAAACACACGTCACGTGGTTACTCCCTAGAGTCACACGTGCAACTTTTCCCCTTTCTTTCCGGGTCGTGGATCGGGGCTACCCTCCGAGAGTACAAGAGCTCCACGCCACGGTTCGGCGCCGGGTCGTGACCACTCTCTGCACTCGCCATATGCACATGGGACCGAAGTTCAAAGGGTAGGATGCCGTCCCCTTGCCGGGCCAATCAGGTACTTAAGCTTACCGATTCCCATAATCTCGGCATGTGTTTAGTACGTTCAAAGACTTAACCATCACTACCACACCCTGCGGCCTTAGCATTTTTCACTAGACAGACGGGCCTCAATCGTAACCATCGTTACATAACCCGTCCGTGTCCTTATGATTGCAGCGTGTAGTAGTCATTCAACTCCTATTTTCTCGCGAGTGACAGGAAATCACTCGACTTTTACCGGAGTCCTATTAGCACAGCATTCTATCGAACCTTACATCTAGTTTTCACGCAAGGGTTCCTGACATCATGCAACTAAGTTTTCATCCAACTCCTATAAACTTAATGCACAAGCAAGGAGTAAAGAGTTGCATAATTGTGGAAAGAATGGGTTATGCTCCGGGGCTTGCCTTCGCAGTTCGCTTGGGGATCTTCCGAACTTGGGCTCGGGTCTTCAAAAGCTTCAGTTAGATTCGCTTGAGCTTCGCGCTGTTCACTCTCGGACGCGGGCACCAGCTCGTAGGTTCCGTCGGCGAGAGTCGTCGATTCTACATGAGTGCACAGTTTAAGTCGTGGAAATAGCACTTGATTACGATTTGAGAGTCATTACTACAAGGGATAATTTCTGGTCATGAAATTTTGGATTTAGGCACATCAAGGAAAGGTGTGCTTACTGTAAAATTTTCAGCCAATTTTATGTAACAGATTAATTCCGAAAAATAGATTTCATTGTTGCTGTTAGACACTTGTTCTTTTTGTACAGAACAACTGGTGTAACAAATGAGTCTAAGATTTTTATAGAGCTTTCACTTAAGCACGCAGAAGCTACTGTAATTTTTGTAGGATTTATTATGCAGTATTCAGAGCATAGAAAATATGACATTCTACACCTAGGCTTTTTAAAGATTCATTTTTACAGGACCCTACATAGGGTTTTTGTCCATGAAACTTTTTACACAGCAACCTCTACCCTAGTGTAACTCCCAGTAATAATTTGGGGATTTTCCAAGCTAAGATACTATTTTCTTGACTTAATGTATGTTATTAGCACATAATTCAAATAAATAGGTTACTGTGAGGTAAAAAGTCTCCTAATTTTTCTCTGGCTTCTAGGTACCAATACATTAGCATAGGAAAAATTTCAATGGGTGACTCACCACCTAACTGCAGGGATAAAATATTTTACTTACACATGAATTAAAACTAAGTTTAACAAACAGTAAATCTAGAGATGAAATTTGTGCCTGATCTTTTTACACAGTCCTAATCATCCAGCAACTAGTTCACTGCCCAAAATTTAGGGTCAGCATTGTTCTAGAACAGTGGGTATAAAATATGTCCATTAAAGCTTCTATTTAATGTAGAGCAAAATATTTTGAGATTCTGAGAAAATTTTTGTAAAAAAAGTGGTAGAGTTTGTTCTGAGGATTCCAGAATAGTTGAGTTTGCATTTTTCTGAATTTCCTACGATTTTATACGAATTTTACAAGTTCACTGAATTTGAATCTAGGTTTGAAATTTTCTTTTTACAACTAGGTCCTTGAATCTTACGCTCAGACCCTTCTAAAGATTTAAATCCTTGCAATTGGGTCCTCGGCGGCTCGGGTGCGGCGGCCGGCCGAAATTCCGGCGAGGGGGCTCGCCGGCGGCGAGGGGCGGGGGTCGGGGAAGGTTCAGGGGTGCGAGGGCTACCTTGTGGGGGTGTTGTTCAGGTGGGGGACAGCCGGGAAGGGCTCGCCGGCGTTGGAGCAGAGGCGGCGGCGGCGCGGCTCGCGTCGACGGCGGTGCTCCGGCGGGCTTGGGGCGGCGTGGTCCGGTCGGTGAGCTTCACTGGTGCGTGGGGAAGCTACTCCGGGGCTCGGCTTGGACGGAGGGGGTCGGGGTCGTGCTGTCCACGGCGAGCAGGGGCGGCGGCGGCGACGGCAGCGCGGGCGGCGGTGCTCCGGTGGCTCTGGGTGGCGTTGGGCGGGTCGGCGAGCTGCGGTGAGGTGATGTAGTGGTGGCTGGGTGCTTGGTTTGGGCAGTGGGCGGCTGTGGAGGGCTGCCCACGGGCGGGTGGTGCTCGGCGGCGGCGATGGCGCGGCGAGGCGTTCTGGTGGCGGGGCTTCGCGCGGGCGGTCGGGGTGGCGTTTTTGTAGGGACAGGAGGGGGCGTGGAGATGCCTGGGTGACGCGCGGGGCGGGACACGGCAGCGGCGTGCACTGGGCGCGGCGGGCGGCGGCAGAACGCCGGCGCGGCGTGCGGTGAGCGGGCGCGGTGACTGGGCGGCCGCGATGGTGGCGTGGGCGCGGTGAGATAGTGCCGGGCGCGGAGTGGGGAAGCAGCAGCGGCAGCGGCTCGGGCGGAGGGCAGGCGCGGCGACTGGTGGGGCGCGGGGGCCGGGGCGGCACGGCGGAGCGCGGGTACTGGCCGGGCGGGCGGCGGCCGGGGCGCGGCAGCACGCGCGGGCGGGGACTGGGCGGCGCGGCGTCGGGGCGGGGGAAAGCCGGCCGTGGCGGGGTGGTGCGGCGGCCACTGGCCTGGCGCTCCGCGCCGGTCAGGCGACGCCGGCCACCTGGCGCACGGCGGGCGGGCGCGTGCGCGCGGCGCGGCAGCAGAGGGGGAGATGCCAGGGACCAAAATGCAAGAATTCGAAAAAGTTCAGGGGGCTGGGTGCAAACAGGGCGTTTTCTCCTCTTTCTGATTTGAATTTCAAAAACTTTTGAACACGAAAGTTGTTCAAAACAAAAAGTTCTACAACTTTGGTTTCAGGCAAAATTTCATTTGGCTTATGGTTTTAAAGTTATTTTAAAAGTTTCAATTGTGTCCAAATGTGCCAAAATTTAATTTGAATTCCAACTGAACCCGTTTTAAATTCTTTCCATCCTCTCATTAGTTGGTTTAACACATGGAGTTAGGCTTATGTCATTGATTTTGGATTTGTAATTACCAGGGTTGTCACAGCTCTCTAAGAGGGGCAGATCAAGCTCTCACCTTACCACACCATTCTGTTGGCCGAACACCTCAAAAAGATGAAATATTGCTAGTGGCACAATGCCACGTCTCACGACACAAATGAGTGCAAAATCTTCCGTCAGCAGATACAGTCGGCCATTGAGCAAGGAAGACTCAAATTCGAAGTCCCAGCGAGGCCAGTAAAGCCGATGAAAATTGATCAGCATCCTTTCCCTACTAACATGGTTGACACGGGAAAAAGCTCGCTTCAAACCAAGGTGCTGACGTCGGAGTTGGCTAAAGGAAGCGGCGCCGTAAATCCCAGAAATCAGGCTACGATGGACGATGTCAAAGAGAAAAGGTGGCTTGAAGATGAGGGTGAAGGATCAGAGCAATCGCGTAGACCCGTCACCTCCCAATTCTTACTCAACAAATATTAGCGGCAGCAGGAAAGATCGAGACATCGCGAAGAAATGATACGCCGACACGAAGATCATTGGCGATGCCCGTTCTTCATCCACTGCTGGGAAAATAACCTCAGACTACAATCAGTTGATAATTTCCCCGAGTGCAGCGAACCATATCGTAATGATCGCCCGCTCAAGAGGTCGCGCTCTAGAGACAGAGGATCAGAGCCGATCAGCAGGAACTGGCGCGAACAAGAGGATCGGCGCCTTTTAGTGCATGATCGGCTGGGGGACTGTTAACGCCAGATTTTGACACATGTTGAATCGGCGTGAGGAGGAAAAGATTGGCCGATGCGGCAGATCTGAAGGCTACAGTAAGGAATCGGCCGATTGAGGTAACAGTTGAAAATCGGCCGATTGGTGATACAGCTTGCGCCACCAGGACGAAATTTTTTCGGAGGGTCCTGATCAAAAGTTGGTCAACAGGGCAACGCTAAGTCGGTCAAGGAGCAATTGAAAAGAATCCTGATTGGATTAGGGGACGGCGGCGGAAGATTCTGCGGGATTCCGTTTCCTTTAAAAGTTATTATAAATATGGTAATTTTCCTATTTTTTAAATAAGGTTGTAACAAGTCGTGATCGACCAGGAGTCCTAGTTTTAGGGTATAAATAGGAGTCGTCAGGGTCTGGCAAACATCAAGACATCAATCAACAACAATACTTCTACTTTTTCAGCAATTTACTTTCAATTCGGCGACTTCGCCAATACTTTTTCTTCTTTCACGAGTTCGTACGGATTGGCAGGGCTGCATCAACCTGATCTCCGGCCAATTGGTAGGTTCCGCTTATCGAGTAATATCCGAGCTTTAACTATGGGCGCATCGCTGTAGTTTCGTTTGGATTTATTCACCAGTTATCGATATTTACTAGAATTGCAAGTTTTACCTGTTATTCTAGTATTATCACCAGTTATCCATCTTGAGATCAGAGTAATCAGCTTCGTCATCGTTCTTCTTCAACTTATCATCATACAGCCGATTAGATCTATTTCAAGTGTTGCCTCTGTAGTAATTGTTTAGATCGCTCCAGCAATTTTCTTTACAATAACTACACGATTATCGGCTGGTCCATAGCCGATCATCTCTACAGCAAATCGGATGATTCGCCGCCGACGCGCTCCTTAGGACAGATCGGAACTCCAGCCGATCGAAGCGCCTGGAACTTAATACTTTATTTCCTTGTCAATCAACAGGTCAGATTGACTGGCACGCCGCGCGAACCGTACCAGGGCGATAACCCGAACAGGAGCTAAGCAGATTCTCCCGGGTCGTGTGTCCGACGCTGAAGACCATCGGCCGATTCCTGTCTGGCCGATTTTAGCACTAACACACTTTTGGCACGCCCAGTGGGACAAATCGAAGATCTGATATGTTGAGGAACACAGAAATCTCCGACAGCAACATCATTGAGGTCACAGAAGTGGATCTCAAGGACGACCAGAGGGAAGAATTGGCCAAACATCTAGAAGATTACAAGAAGATGTACCTCCAGTCGTTCAGTCGTACCAGAAGCGGTGAGGCTGTCAAGAAGGCTCCTATTCTAGTTCCCCGCCACATCACCATTGCTGAGGACTCGGGCAAGATGTTAGAGATGATCCAACAATCCGTTTATCAGGCATTCATTGACCAATCCTCAGTGATGACCAACACGGTGTATAACGCCGTCGTCAGCTCTCTGGCCAACGGAGCAGTCCAAGGCTATCAGGGACCAGCATATGCCCCGCCAACCACTCTGCCAGCCAGAAGCTTACCCTACACGTCCCAATCAGCTCCTCAGCCGATATTGACGCAACGCGAGGGGTACAACTCTCCATTGCCCCCAGCGTCTCCAAGATACAGCGGTGCACCATGTCTCCCATCACAGACACCGCTTCAACCCATCCAGATTGCTTCTGTGCAATCGCTGCCCACAAGCTCAGTACCTTGGGGAACATCGGCGACGATGTATTTTCCCGAGCCAACGAACGGATACGGGAGTTATTCAATCCAGGTGCCACACCAATCGGCCGTCCGGCCGACGGTCCCCAGTATCAGCCGATCTCATCAGAAATCGGCAGGGCGGCAAGCGCTGTAGAAGCATTCAGAGGCGCAGCGCTAACGATGACATACGATGGGGGGGGGGGCAGATTCACTTCGCCATCAACTGTCGGCCGCTCAGCAAAGTTCGCCGATTCATCACCCAGCCGTGCCAGCTCTTCAGCACATGCCCGCACTGCGAACAGCTGTTCATCAGCAGCAGGTGGACTGGATGGCAAGAATAGCAGAAGTAATCCAGGACCAGTTTGGATTGAAGCCAAAAGTGCAAACTTACACCTACAAGACGCCATATCCATCGGCCTATGACTTGCTGCCGTTCCCACACCGCTACAAAGTTTTGGATTTCACCAAGTTTTCAGGGACGGACGATACATCCACTGTGGAGCACATCAACCGATTCATCATCCAGTGCGGGGAGGCTGCCACGCAAGATGCTCTGAGGGTGCGTTTGTTTTCATCGTCTCTGTCCGGATCGGCCTTCCAGTGGTTCACCACCTTGCCGCCAAATTGTATTGTTACATGGGCCGATCTGGAGAAACAGTTCCACAAGTACTTTTACGCAGGAGTACACGAGATGAAGCTCTCGGATTTGACCAGCCTCAGGCAGAGGAGCGATGAACCGGTGATGGGATATATACAGAGGTTTAGAGAAGTCAGGAACAAATGCTACAGTCTGGCTCTGACCGATGCACAGTTGGCTGATATCGCTTTCCAAGGCCTCCTGCCACAAATCAAAGAAAGATATGCTGCCCAAGAGTTTGAAAGCCTGAGCCAAATCGTCCACCGATTGTCAGGACAAGAGGTCCGACCGTTTGAACAGCGGAGGAATTTCCAAAAGAAGGTGGCATACTTGGAAGGATCTGAATCCGATGGGGAAGAGGAAATCGGCCTGGCAGAATGGGTCAAAGGGAAAAAACCGATATCATGCCCTTTTGGGAAGAAGGAGTCAGAGACATTCGGCTTTGACACGTCAAAGGCCGATAAAATTTTCGATTTATTGCTTCAAGAAGGACAGATTAAGCTATCTCAGCATCACACCATCCCTTCGGTCGATCAACTTAAGAAGATGAAATACTGCAAGTGGCACAACGCCACTTCTCATGATACAAATGAATGCAAAGTCTTCCGTCAGCAGATACAATCGGCCATCGAGCAGGGGAGGCTTAAATTTGAAACCCTAGCTAAATCGGCAAAACCGATGAAGATAGATCAGCATCCCTTCCCGGCCAACATGGTTGACACTGGAGGAAATTCACGTCAAACCAAGGTGCTGACGTCAGAATCAGCGAGAAGGGGCAGCGCCGTCGATCCCAGGAGGCAGATCACGACGGAAGAAATCAAAAGGAACAGGCGGGGGCCAGAACGACCACGCAAGCCCGTCACCTCCTAGTTCTTACTCAGTAAATATCGGCAGCAGCAAGAACAATCAAGATACCATGAAGAGATGATACGCCGACATGAAGATCACTGGCAATGTCCGTTCTTCATCCATTGCTGGGAGAACGACATCAGATTGCCGTCTGCCGATAACTGTCCAGAGTGTAACGGATTGAGCTGCAACGATCGCTCGAAGCCACACTCTAGCGACAGAGGGTCAGAGCCGATCAGCAGAAATCGGCGCGGACGAGAGGAACAACGCGTTTCAGTGCATGATCGGCTGGGGGGCAGAGTTGACCAGTACCACCGGTCAAAAAGCAAGATCGACCGACAGGATGAACTGGGGGGCAGGATCAGCGTGCATGATCGGTTGGAAGAGATGGCCGATGACAGGGTATCAGACGAGGATCCCCTAGGAAGGGAACCAGATAGGGAATACGCCAGATCATCGATGAAACCAGTTAATCCTAGGTGGTGTCCCGATAGCCTATCCAGATCCCAGAAACGAAGGATCCAATGCCTACGCCAGTGGGAGCATCAAGAGGAAGAACAGAAGCAGATACCAGAGAAAAGAAATGTTAAGTCTCGGGTACGGCGCCCAAAGAAAAACGATCAAGAAGCAAACAATCAAGAATCGGCAGCCGAAATCAACATGGTGTTCATATTGCCGATGGAATTCATGGCGCCTGATGATCGAGACAAAGCAACAAGAATGGAAGAACAAATGGCACAACTGGTGTTAGAGCCGATGACGGCTACGTTCGAGAAACCAGAAGAAGAAAAACGGCAGCATCTTAAAGCGCTGTTTCTCAAAGGCTATGTTGACGGAAGACCCGTCACCAGATTACTAGTAGATGGAGGCGCTGCAGTTAACATCATGCCGTATGCCATGTTCCGCAAGCTAGGCAAGGGCAATGAAGACCTCACCAAGACGGACATGATGCTGAAGGATTTCGAAGGCAACGTGTCTCCCGCCCGTGGAGCGCTCTGCGTTGACCTCACCATCGGCAGTAAGACCCTTCCTACCACTTTTTTCGTTATTAATGGAAAGCGGTCTTACAACATGCTGCTTGGTCGCGACTGGATACAGGCAAACTGCTGTGTCCCATCTACAATGCATCAATGCCTTGTGCAATGGGTCGGCGACAGCACAGAGATAGTCTCTGCTGATTCCGTCTATAGCGTTGCAGCGGTCGACACGCAACAGTGGAGCTGCGAGCACGTCAAATGTATATCTGGCAGGACTTGGGACACTGACTTCCTGAAAGTGTCCGATTTCGGTCTACAGCCGATCCAAGCAATCGGCTCTGAAGATTCAGAATAAATGGATCGGCTCGTCCGAGAAGACGGGAAGCTTGGGCATGGGTTTACGTCGGCCGATTTATTGGAGATGGTAGATTTGGGAGATAGCAGCAAATCAAGGCCGACGTACATTAGTGCTAATTTGGATCCTGAGTACAAATGTAAATTGATAAGTTTATTAAAAGAGTTCAAGGATTGCTTTGCTTGGGAATACCACGAGATGCCAGAACTAGACCGGTCTATTGTTGAACATCGGTTACCTATAAAATCAGGATATCGGCCATATCAGCAACCTGCACAACGGTGTAACCCCAAGATTCTACCTGATATAAAGGCCGAAATTACAAAGTTAATTGAAGCAGGATTTATTCAGCAGTGCCGCTACGCCAAATGGATTTCTAATATTGTGCCCGTATACAAGAAAAATGGAAAGTTACGCGTGTGCATCGATTTCAGGAACTTAAATCAGGCTACGCCAATGGATGGATATCCGATGCGAACGGCCGATATCTTGATAGATGCTGCCGCAGGACACAAAGTCATAACTTTCATGGATGGGAATGCAGGGTACAATCAGATATTAATGGCCGAAGAGGATATCTCGAAAATGGCTTTCAGGTGCCCAGGTCATCTTGGTTTATTTGAATGGGTTGTCATGACTTTTGGGTTGAAGAACGCCGGTGCTACGTATCAGCGGGCCATGAATTACATCTTCCACAAGCTCATTGGTACATCGGTGGAAATTTATATAGATGACGTCGTGATCAATTCAAAAGGTTACCAAGAACATCTGGCCGATTTACAACAGGTACTGGAGTGCACAAGGAAGCATGGGTTGAAGATGAACCCAAACAAATGTGCATTTGGTGTATCGGCTGGGCAATTCTTAGGATTCATGGTTCATGAGCGCGGGATAGAAGTCAACCGCAAGACTATAGATGCCATCAACAAAGTTGTGGCCCCACAAAATAAAACTGAGCTACAGTCCCTCATCGGCAAGGTCAATTTCATTAGAAGATTCATATCCAACCTGTCAGGACGAATTCAGGCATTTACCCCTCTGTTGAAATTAAAGCCTGACCAGGAATTCATATGGGGAGAAGAACAATGCAAGGCATTGGAGAATATCAAGCAGTATCTAGGTTCATCTCCAGTATTGGTTCCACCACAGCCTGGTAAGCCGTTCAAATTATATTTATCGGCTGATGAACAGGCTATTGGATCGGCGTTGGTACAGGAGTTTGAGGGGAAAGAACGAGTGGTATATTACGTCAGCAGAAGACTCTTAGACGCCGAAACAAGATATTCCCCGGTGGAGCGTCTATGCTTGTGTTTATACTTCTCGTGTACCAAGCTCAGGCACTATTTATTATCGGCAGAATGCATAGTCGTATGCAAAGATGATGTGGTGAAGTATATGCTATCATTGCCGATTTTGAAAGGACGGATTGGAAAATGGATCCTGGCTCTGTCAGAATTCGACTTGAGGTACGAATCGGCCAAAGCCGTCAAAGGTCAAGTAATGGCCGATTTCGTAGCTCAGCATTATGGACCAGAAATTACCATCATTAAACCAGTTCCATGGACTCTATATTTTGATGGTTCTTCGTGTGGGGTCGGATCAGGAATCGGCATTATTCTTGTGTCGCCTCAGGGGGCAAGTTACAATTTCTCTTTGCCGATAGAAGCTTCCGCAACCAATAATCAGGCGGAATATCGAGCCATTCTGAAAGGCATCCAATTATTAAGGGAAGTCAAAGCTGATGCAGTCGAAATTTTTGGAGATTCCATGCTCATTGTGGATCAGTTGACGGGGCGATCTGAGTGCAAGGATGATATCTTGAGGATTTATTATGAAGATTTCCTTCAGCTTTTAAAAGAGTTCAAGTCTGCAATAATTGAGCATATCCCCAGGAATTATAATGAAAAGGCCAACAGGCTGGCCCAACATGCCTCCGGATATCGGCCGATTCAGGGAGCGATGATGCTAGAGCTCGCGGCCGATGACTGGCGAAAGGAAATCGCCGATTACTTGAAAGATCCATCCCAAAAAGTGGATCGGTGAATACGTTTTCAAGCTACAAAATATGTGTTGCTCGAGGATGATTTATTTTACCGGACGATTGATGGGGTTCTTCTCAAGTGCCTAGGAACAGAAGAGGCAAAGGTTCTGATGGGAGAGATCCATGAGGGCGTGTGTGGAGCTCATCAATCGGCTCACAAAATGAAATGGATGATCCGGAACAATGGGTATTATTGGCCAACTGTTCTTGAAGATTGTTTCAGATATTACAAAGGGTGCCAAGACTGTCAGAAGTTTGGTAATATACAACGTGCGCCAGCATCGGCTATGAACCCAATAATTAAGCCGTGGCCGTTCAGAGGTTGGGGAATAGATCTCATCGGACAGATTCACCCTCCATCAAGCAAAGGGCACAAGTTCATATTGGTGGCCACAGATTATTTTACTAAGTGGGTGGAGGTAGTTCCTTTAAGGAATGTGACATCGGCCGATATGATTGAATTTGTTAAAAGCCATATTATTTATCGATTTGGTATTCCTCAAACCATCACAACTGATCAAGGGACAATGTTTACTTCTGGAGAGTTCGGAGAGTTTGCTGCCGATATGGGGATTAAGTTATTAAATTCTTCTCCATACTATGCTCAAGCCAATGGCCAAGCGGAATCGTCCAATAAAGGAATAATCAAACTAATCAAGAGAAAGATAGAAGAGCAACCCAGGAAATGGCATATGTCTTTGGCCGAATCTTTATGGGCATATAGGATGGCTTGTCATGGAGCCACTAAGATATCCCCTTATCAGTTGGTTTATTGTCATGAGGCAGTCTTGCCATGGGAGATAAGGACAGGGTCAAGACGTATATCGTTACAAGATCAATTAACAGCCGATAATTATTCCTCTCTCATGAAAGACGAACCTGATGATTCAGCAGGTTTACGGTTGAGAGCCCTGATTAGTATAGAAGAGAACAAGAAAAGGGTGCCCAGATGGTATGATAAAAAGGTCAAAGTTAAGCAATTCTCTCAAGGAGATTTGGTGTGGAAGTTGGTGCTGCCGATAGGATCCAAAGATCCCAAATTCGGTAAATGGTCACCCACTTGGGAAGGGCCGTACAGAATCGGCCGATGTGCCCCTGGGAATGCATATATTCTGGAGACAGTCGAAGGGGAGGAATTCCCAAGAGCTTTAAACGGACGATATCTGAAGAGGTACTATCCAAGCATTTGGGTAGATGCATAACTTGCAATAAAATATATCAAGATAATATGGCCGATTTCTCATCGGTTTTTGTCTACACATCTGATGAAGAAAACATTGGGATTCATTATTGGATGAAAATGACAGAGTACATGGCCGACATGGTACAAGTCGCCCTTAGAATAAAAATACCGATATGTCTACTGATTACGCCTACGCTGGATTTCTCTCTCGATGCGACCCAGCTCTATCATAAGGCTGAGCCTTTTCTCCTTCGGGTCCTCTGCAGTGGCTCCAGTTTCAGCTTGGTTGCAAAGTTCTATCAGTAGGCGGGTCTTCTTTTCCTCCAGATCTTCCATGGCAACTTCGGTCTTAGCTTTACAAGGAAGTGGAGGATCTTTTTCAGGAGATGGTCGCTTACGGACCAAAAAGTGAGCATCTATGAGGTCCCAATATTCTTGGACAACAGCAGGGACATGATCCTTGAGTTCCCCAGCATGAGTTCTTATCAAATCTGTATCTGCCTGTGACAGTGGTTCTTCAGAATGCATGATTTCAATCGCTCGTTCTAGACCAGGGCTGAGACGTTTTGGATAAATAGAGATAAAAGGGGTTACCCAACATCAGAGCGATTGAGATGCTTAAGGGAAAAGCAGAAGAGAAGTTCATACCTGGTTGACGGAGGAAGAAGATGAAGAGGACGAGGAAGACATCTTGCCATTCAGTTTGGGAAAGTAAAGGGGGAAAAGAAGATAAGTGATGTGTATGCCTCTGGATATAGTGAATGGTCTACTTATAAAGGAAGGAAAGGTAGATGGATGGTGAGACACGTCCTATCGGAGTAAATACATACATAAATGCAAAGCTGACTGAAGAAATAGTTCGAAACCAAATCGGCGCAGTAACATTGAAAGAGCAATAAATGTTACAGTGTTCTTTACAACCTAAGAAAAGCATCTATGGCTACAATGGCTTGTCGTCTAATTTGATCAGCCGAGTCTAGTACTCTTTGGTCGTCATCGGCCGATCCTGGGACTTCTGACACACGGCGACGAAGCCTTATCGTTTCACGGGCCAGATGCTGTCTCTCTTGCTTCAGCTCACTGATGATGGATGGGAGTTCTTGGAGTTTCTTTTCTTCAGCGGCTATCTCTATGGTTATCTATTCCATCTCCTTGGCTAGCTTTGCTCTTCTCCGCTTCAGCCGATCTATCGCGCCGACAATATCCGGACGACAGCTTTCGAGGAAATTGATCTTGTGGTGTACCTCCTGGGTCCGGTGCTTGTATGAATCGACCTCCTCTTGAGTTTTTGCCATCTGAGCACGATCGGCCATATGGCGCAGCGCCCTGGAAACCGGAATATGCATGTGCTCTATATAGGCAGCATGCGCTAAATTTTCTAATACTTCTTCCGGGATTCGACCTTTGATCTTGTTGAAAAGTCGTCGAATCGGCGACGCATCTTCTACCAATCGGCCGATATCATCTTGAAGGAGAGTGCGCATGCTTTCAAGCTTGGCGCGGACATCGTCGGAGGTGGAGCTTGATGGAATTGGGTGTGAAGCAATTTCCTCATCATCGGGCAGGGAGACGGCGAAGGAGAAAATGCTGTTATTGGGGGTGTCTTGCTCCTGTGAGGAAATAAAGTATAGGGTAGGCAAGCAGTAAAAGGAAATCGGCCAATTTTAATGGTAAGTTTGTTACCTCGTTAAAGCGAATTTCTCTTGCCTGCGCCGGTGGAAGCGTTTCCCTTGTCTCAGGGGCTGGTGCAGTTGGCTCATCGGAGGAGGAAGATTCAATGATTATTAGTGCTCCGCTTGGACCAGCTTCCTGAAAAGGATATAAAAGAAGATCCTATGAGTATGCTATGGGAAATTGAGATAAGATGGCGTGTGAAATTCGCCATGCCTCTGTGGATCTCCGGGCCGATGTTTTTTGCGGGGTTGTAGTTATCATACCCAAATCGGCCTGCATCAAGAATGGTTAAGTTTTCTGAAGATTAAGAGATCAAAGTAAGAGATCGTTTACCTCGACGATAGGAGCTGCTGGAGTCTCGGCTCCCACTTGGGACGTGGCCGATTGCTGCGGAGATTGCGGTGGGATAGCTTGTGCAGCCTGGCAAAGGAGTAGAGTTAATGTCAGTGGAAGATTTGGAGAATATATCAGATAAGTAAGATTACCTCAACAGCTTCTACTAATAGTGATGCTGCAGCTGCCCCGACTTCGGCGGTGACTTGGGGATCGGCCATCTCGACAACCGGCAAAGATAAAGGGATTGAAGCCTCGGCCGGTGTCACCACCATCTGGTCGGCCGATCCGATACGGGGAGTCTGGGCCGATGCCACTGTCATCTGGTCGGCCGATCCGATGCGAGCTCGCACTCGACGGCTGGTTATCTTTGACGTTGGCCTTTTCGGTGCTCGCTTCGATCGGCCAGTAGAGATATCCTTGATGGTTGGAGCATGGAAGCCGATAAGTGGATACGGCGAGTATTGGTGATGACTATCTATCGGCCGGCCGCTTCGGCTCCGCATCGGAGGGACATGGCTTTCAGACTAAGGAGATGAACATGAGTTAATAACAAGATGACAATGTGGAAAGAAATAACATTGGAATCGGCTGAGAAAAAAGGACATACCGCTGCATTTGGATCAATGTTCTCTGGGTCTAGAAGGTTGCAGTAAGACGATGGAGATTTACAGAAAAGATGTTGCTTCCATTCTGCCCACCATAATTTGAATTGCTGGGTGGCAAAAGAGGCAACTGACCAATTATTCAGGTCAATAGTACTGGAATCGGGTACTAAATCGCACAGCCGACTGTAATCAAGACTTGAGGTCAGTCCATCTCTGAATTTCGCCTGACCGGCGAAGTAGACCCGAATCGGTAGTTAGCCAAAACCCAGTTGCCTTGCCGCAGCCGATGGATTGTAGAACTCGTAGGTCGGAGAGTCCTTTCCTGAGAAGAAATTGGCTGGCAGAATCCCCGGCTTGATCAAGACATCCATAAGCTCTCTGTCAAAAGTATGGGTGGAGAAATTGTAGCTTGTGGGTAATTCAAAAATCGGCTCCACTGCTTGATATGAGTGCCAGCTGATGGTCTCTTCACTAAGGCCATTATAAAAGCATCTGAAGTACTCAGCTGTGCGGGTAGCAGTAAACTGGCAGCCGGGGAAAGCCGATGCCGCTTCTCCAAAAGATCTGCAGCGACGTCGGACGGATGGATTCTCCTCTGACTCAATATTGGGGAAGGTTTTGGTCTCTATCCGTTGCTGAGAGACCTTACTCATGTGTAAGTTGAGCCAGAGGGTGATCAACCACCAGGGACCACCAGGGTTCCCGATCGGCTCCCCCTTCGACAGCTTGGTGCCGATTTGGTGCATCAGGTAATAGGCCGATCCCAGCAAATGTTTTCCAAGGGGGATGGCCGATCCTTGTGACAAAGCCTCTGCTAAAGCTTGGGTGTTTGAAGAGGGGCCAACTGCTCTGCCACAGAAGAAATGCTTTTCTAGCCACATCATCAAAAAGGCAGTATGCTCTCTCTGTGAGACTGTCCCGGTCTTCATATTTTTGCTAATATACCGTTTCCACCCGCCGATTCCTTTGGTCTCTAGCCGATGTGATGGCTTGAACACATAATTGAAAGGGGTATCAGCGGAGGAGACATCGAGGCCGGTCAACAGCAGAACATCGGCCAGGGTCGGGGTCATAGGTCCATGTCCGAAAAGGAATGCATTAAGTGCATCAGACCAAAAATAAGAGGCTGTCATGACCAGAGGTTCATTTCTTTCCATCTGAGACAAAGATAAGTCTATGCACTGGCCGATTTTTTGTTCCTCCCACTGAACCTTCCAAGATCCGGCCACCCTCTGGTACCATTCTCTCCACTCGGGGGTTTCGTTTGGCCAGGATCTGAAAGTGCCTACCCAGTGATCTAAATCCATGGATGATTGCTTAAAAGGGATTCTATGAGTTTCTAGGCTGATCGGGTCCGTTGGATCGGGGTTCCCCATAGGGCCCAAACAGATGAGGTTAGGGGATTCTGAGAGTGGAATGGTAATTCGGTGCCTAAGTGCCTAAAAAAGGGAAAAGGGGAAGAAACTGAGAGAGGATCCGGAAAATACTGAAGCAGTAGAAAAGCGAAAAGGAAAAAATTTCGAGCATTTACCTCTGGGATGGAAATCATCGTCGCCGATGAGACCGCTAGGGAAGCCACCGATTGGGCCGCCGCCGCCAAAGGAGTTGCCGATGGAGCCTCCGCGGATGGAGCGGTCGCCGATGGTGACGCCATTGGAGGGTTGGAGCAGGTCGCGGATGAGATCGCCGGAAAGGGGGAAGCGCTTGGAGATCAAGAGAGCTTGGAGGAAGATGAACAGTGGTTCGTTGGAAGAGAATGCTAGATTTGTGGGGAAGAGTAGACAGAGAAGACCAGTACTTAACAAAAATCAGGAGAGCGAGGGCAAAGATGGTATTTTTACCGCGCCGTCTACACGAATTCCAGGGGAGCAGTCGTTTCGCGCGCTCGGTCCGAGGAAATTGCAATCATTGTGCCGCGGAACGGAAGGAGATTTTACTGCGCCCGTTTCGGAGGAAAGGATTAAAGAAAGAGTTTCGAAGAAAAGTTATGTTTTACTCCGAAACTGGGGGGCATGTGTTGACGCCAGATTTTGACACGTGTTGAATCAGCGTCAGGAGGAGAAGATTGGCCGATGCGGCAGATCTGAAGGCTACAGTAAGGAATCGGCCGATTGAGGTAACAGTTGAAAATCGGCCGATTTGTGATACAGCTTGCGCCACCAGGATGGAATTATTTCGGAGGGTCCTGATCAAAAGTTGGTCAACAGGGCAATGCTAAGTTGGTCAAGGAGCAATTGAAAAGAATCCTGATTGGATTAGGGGACGGCGGCGGAAGATTCTACGGGAGTCCGTTTCCTTTAAAAGTTATTATAGATATGGTAATTTTCCTATTTTTTAAATAAGGTTGTAACAAGTCGTGATCGACCAGGAGTCCTAGTTTTAGGGTATAAATAGGAGTCGTCAGGGTCTTGCAAACATCAAGACATCAATCAACAACAATACTTCTACTTTTTCAGCAATTTACTTTCAAGTCGGCGACTTCGCCAATACTTTTTCTTCTTCCACGAGTTCGTACGGATTGGCAGGGCTGCATCAACCTGATCTCCGGCCAATTGGTAGGTTCCGCTTATCGAGTAATATCCGAGCTTTAACTACGAGCGCATCGCTGTAGTTTCGTTTGGATTTATTCACCAGTTATCGATATTTACTAGAATTGCAAGTTTTACCTGTTATTCTAGTATTATCACCAGTTATCCAGCTTGAGATCAGAGTAATCAGCTTCGTCATCGTTCTTCTTCAACTTATCATCATAAAGCCGATTAGATCTATTTCAAGTGCTGCCTCTGTAGTAATTGTTTAGATCGCTCCAGCAATTTTCTTTACAATAACTACACGATTATCGGCTGGTCCATAGCCGATCATCTCTACAGCAAATCGGCCGATTCGCCGCCGACGCGCTCCTCAGGATAGATCGGAACTCCAGCCGATCGAAGCGCCTGGAACTTAATACTTTATTTCCTTGTCAATCAACAGGTCAGATTGACTGGCACGCCGCGCGAACCGTACCAGGGCGATAACCCGAACAGGAGCTAAGCAGATTCTCCCGGGTCGTGTGTCCGACGCTGAAGACCATCGGCCGATTCCTGTCTGGCCGATTTTAGCGCCAACAGGGGCAGAGTTGACTGGTATGATCGGCCAAGGGGCAGGCTCGAACATTATGACCGGCTGAGGGGCGGGATCAACCAGCAGAAGGGACTGGGGGGCAAAACCAGCGTACACAATTGGCTAGAAGAAATGGCCGTCGCTAGGGTGTCAGATGAGAACCCCCTAGGAAGGGAACCAGACTGGGAGTGTGCCAAACCACCGGCCAAACCGGTGAACCCCAGGTGGTGCCCTGATGGACTGTCCAAATATCAAAAATGAAGGATCCAACGTCTGCGCCAATGGGAACAACAAGAGGAAGAGCAAAGGCAGGTGGTGGATAAGAAAAACGACAGGTCTCAAGTCTGGCGCCCCAAAAGAAACAACAACAAGGAGGGCGACAATCAAGAATCGGCCGCTGACGTCAACATGGTGTTTATCTTGCCGATGGAGTTCATGGCACCTGCCGATCAAGACAACACAACAAGGATGGAGGAGCAGATGGCGCAATTGGTTTTGGAGCCAATGACAGCCACTTTTGAGAAACCGGAAGACGAAAAACGGCAACATCTCAAGGCTCTATTCCTCAAAGGACACGTTAACGGACGACCTGTTACCAGGCTACTAGTGGACAGAGGCGCTGCAGTCAATATCATGCCATATGCCATGTTTCGGAAGTTGGGCAAAAGCGACGAAGATCTGACCAAGACGGACATGATGCTCAAAGACTTTGAAGGCAACGTGTCTCCCGCCCGCGGAGCGCTCTGCGTCGACCTCACCATCGGTAGTAAGACCCTTCCCACTACCTTCTTTATTATTAATGGCAAGGGGTCCTACAACATGTTGCTCGGTCGCGATTGGATACACGCGAATTGCTGCATCCCGTCTACAATGCACCAATGCCTCGTACAGTGGGTCGGCAACAATACCGAGATAGTCACCACCGATTCCGCGTACAGTGTTGCGGCGGCCGATACGCAATAGTGGAGCTGCGAACACGTCAAATGTATATCCGGTAGGACTTGGGACACTGATTTCTTGAAAGTGTCAGTTTTTGGCCTACAGCCGATCCGAGCAGTCGGCTCTGAAGATTCAGATTAGATGGATCAGTTCGTCCGAGAAGACGGGAAGCTTGGGCATGGATTTATGTCGGTCGATTCATTGGAGATGGTGGATTTAGGAGATGGTAGCAAGCCAAGGCCGACGTATATTAGTGCTAGCTTGAATCCCGACTACAAATGTAGATTGATAAGTTTACTAAAAGAATTCAAAGATTGCTTTGCTTGGGAATACCATGAGATGCCTGGTCTAGACCGGTCCATTATCGAGCACCGGCTGCCTATAAAACCAGGATATCGGCCATATCAGCAGCCTGCACGATGATGCAACCCTAAAATTGTACCTGATATAAAGGTCGACATTACAAGATTGATTGAAGCAAGATTTATTCGGCAGTGCCGTTACGCCGACTGGATTTCTAATATTGTACTCGTATACAAGAAAAATGGAAAGTTGCGCGTTTGCATCGACATCAGGAACCTAAATCAAGCTACACCGATGGACGTGTATCCAATGCCGACAACCGACGTTTTGATAGATGCTGCCGCAGGACATAAAGTCATTAGTTTCATGGACGGTAATGCTGGGTACAATCAAATATTAATGGCCGAAGAAGATATTTCGAAAACGGCTTTCAGGTGTCCAGGCCACCTCGGTTTATTCGAGTGGGTGGTAATGACCTTTGGATTAAAGAACGCCGGCGCTACATACCAACGGGCTATGAATTATATCTTTCACAAGCTTATTGGTGTATCGGTGGAAATCTACATCGACGATGTTGTGGTCAAGTCAAAAGGTCATCTGGCCGATTTACAAGAGGTGTTGGAGTGCACAAGGAACCATGGGTTGAAAAATGAACCCGAACAAGTGTGCATTCGGTGTGTCGGCCGGGCAATTCTTAGGATTCATGGTCCATGACCGCGGGAAAGAAGTCAACTGGAAGACCATAGCTGCCATCAATAAGGTTGTGGTCCCCCAGAATAAAACTGAGCTGCAGTCCCTAATCGGCAAGCTCAACTTTATCAGAAGATTCATATCCAACTTGTCCGGGCGTATTCAAGCTTTCACTCCTTTGTTGAAATTGAAGCCCGATCAGGAATTCGTGTGGGGAGAAGAACAACGCAAAGCGTTAGAAGACATCAAGCAATATCTAATTTCACCGCCTATATTAGTCCCGCCATAGGCTGACAAGCCGTTCAAACTATACTTATCGGTCGATGAGCGGGCTATCGGATCGGCGCTGGCACAGGAGTTCGAACGAAAAGAACGGGTTGTATATTATGTCAGCAGAAGACTCCTGGACGCCGAAACGAGGTATTCCCCGGTGGAACGGCTGTGCCTGTGTCTATATTTCTCGTGTACCAAGCTCAGGCACTATTTGTTATCGGCAGAGTGCATAGTCGTATGCAAGGATGACGTGGTGAAATACATGCTATCACTGCCAATTTTGAAAGGACGGATTGGAAAGTGGATCCTGGATCTGTCAGAGTTTGACCTAAGGTACGAATCGGCCAAAGCTGTCAAGGGTCAAGTTATGGCCGATTTCGTGGCTCAGCATTGTGGACCGGACATCGTTGTCGTTGAACCAATTCCATGGACTCTATACTTCGATGGTTCCTCGTGTGGAGCCGGATCGGGAATCCGCATCGTTCTCGTATCGCCTCGGGGGGCAATGTAACACCCAAAATATAGGAGCTAAAATTTCTAAAAGTATTTTCATAAAAATCATAAATTAAAATTGTGCATGCATCTTTATTTCTTTTCTTCTCGTATTTCTTTCTTACAGTCAGCCCAATCCTTCTTCTCTTCTTCTTCTTTTTCTTTTCCCGCGGCCGACCCAGTGGCCGATTTCCTCACCCGACCCTTGTTTTCACCGACAGCTGGGACCCACCTGTCGGCGCCTTCTTCTTCTTCTCTCTTCTTTCCTTACCCAGAGTCCAGAACGACTCCGTGCCGTCGTTCGGATCCCGTTCTCTTTCTTTCTTCTCATCCCGAGTCCTGATCGATCCCGCAACACCGCCTTCCTACTCCCGGCCAATCCGCCCCTATAAAATCCTGCCAAAGCCCCGCCTTGCAAACCAGAGCCAAGCTCAAATCTTTTCCTCTACACAACATTGTCGCGCGCCGCTGGAAGTTACACATCGGAGGAACGCCGCTGTCCTGTGTCGCCGATTCTCCGTCGACTCGCCGTTCCGCAGCTTCTCCGCCGTCATCAACTCTCGCCAGAGCTCCGCAAGTTGGTGAGTATCAAGCCGCACTAGGTTCCCCTCTCTCTCTCTTGCTCCGCCGCCCACCAGATTTCTCGCCGGACCCCTGTTTTCGCCCGCCGCCATGGCCGCCAGCTCACAACCGCCGCACAGCCAACCCGTACCCACCCTCACCTTCACCGTACCGCCCACTCACTCCCCGGCATGAATCTAGCTTGAATTGAGCCCCGGAACACCAGATTTGGTGAAGCTCCGGCCGTCCACCGCCGCAATCGCTCATCGCCGATGCCCAGTTAAAACTCCGCCTCGCCCGACCCCTTTTGTTCTATCAAGCCGACCCTTCCTCTGCCGCTCGATCTAGATCTAACGGTCAGAATCGATCTTCACTTTACCCGGCCGATTTACCCGACCTTTTCCTTACTCAGCCGATTCGCCCGACCCTTACTTCGCCGATTCGTTTGATCCGCTGCCGATTCTGACCCAACGGATTAGATTCACCCGACCCTAGCCGTTCCCGAAACTTTTGCAGGAAGATCCCTAAGTTTTCCAGGAATCAACCCGCAGTCCAGATCAGTAGGAAATAATTAGAGATGAGCCCTTTCTTTTTCTGTCCCGAACCCTGACTTTTCCACAATTAGAACCCGCCGTCCAGAACCTATAGTTTTGTACCCCGACCCTCTGTTTAAGGTTTAATTATGTTTTAGCCCTTGAATTCTTCAGATCTAGCCTCGGGAGACTCAAAACTCTAGTAGTTAGGTCCCCAGATCACTATTTTAGCCATATCTTCATCGTTCCAACTCCGATTTCAGCGATTCTTGAGCCCACACGATCTTTGCATCATGAACTACAACTTTAGCATCTCTTCACTTTCTGTTTGTATTGTTTGTTGTATTGTTCCTTATTTGTTTGTGTATGCTTGTTTGTGTGATCGCGTAGACAACGTGACGTTCGAGCCAAATCAAGAGCAAGCTTACGAGGAAGAGAATCAGCAGTTGCTTGACGAAGGCAAGTAGATTTCCTCCCCTGCATATTCTGTTTGATCCCAACAACTGCATGAAAATTCACTTTACTTTATTGTTGCTTGCATAAAATTGATAGGATTACCTATGCTAAGGACATACCTAGTCTTTTACCCCAAACCTTGAAACACCTGGGTTTACTACTTTGTTGGGTAGTTATGCTTAGTTGCAAACATTGGGATTGGTATTGGTTTACTCTTTTGATTAATGTTGATCACGTTTCATATTGTGGTTTTATCGCGTAATATCAAGATCGACTTTGTTTAATGGGAACATGGAGAACCACCCAAGTGAACAGTGCAACCACAAAGTCATATGGCTCTGACCTTAGCCAATTAATTAGATGTGTAGTTTGCTGGTGGCCTTACCGAAAGGGCAAGGAGGGGGTCGGTGTAGGGGTCATAGCCCGGTCCTCTTGGGGTAGCTGCCTTTGCTAAGGAGCTGACCATTAGGGAGGTTTATGGACCACGCCGCTACTGAAACTCTAGCGGGCTGCCTAGCTCTCGACATGTCTTTGTAAAGGCTTCGTAGTGTACCCTCGCCACTCACCTCGGAAGTGTTTAAGGGCCTTGCAAACCCGGACGATTCAGGGAAACACGATTTGTGGGTAAAGTGTACAACCTCTGCAGAGTGTAAAATTGTTATAACAGCCGTACTCACGGTTATGAGTGGCTTGGACCCTCACATGATAATGAAACTTGAAGATTAATTAAATTGTGGTTCGTGGTTAATACTTATGATTGATGGAATCTTTATGTTTCTATTAAAGTGGGTTGGTATAAACTTAAACCTAGTTAATAGATGTTGTTAATAAATATTTGACCAACTAAAAGCAATCGCTGCTGCAAACCCTAGCCTATCCTTGATGGCCTTGCATTTTCACCCCACTTGCTGAGTACCAACCATAAGAGTACTCACCCTTGCCCCCTGCTGTTCAGAAGTTAACTTTGAAGAGGAGATCTTCGACGACTTCGAGGAGTTCTAGGTCCCGCGTTTACCAGTCATCGCCTGTGGAAGACGGAGTTGTTGAAGACTTCGTATAGGGTATAACGGTTTAACGTTAAAGACATTTGTGTCTCTTTTATACGGAGTGTAATATTGTTAAATACTTTATTTAGTTACTTTTGAGCATTGTCTTTGATATATTACACCTTCCGTCTACCATATGTGTGTGAACGAGATCCTGGCGCACATATGAGATGCATCTGGTTCTTTCTAGAATCGGGTGTGACAGGCAAGCTATGATTCCTCTCTGCCGATAGAGGCATCCACGACCAACAACCAGGCAGAATACCGAGCCATCCTAAGAGGTATCCAATTGTTAAGAGAAATCAAAGCCGATGCGGTGCATATTTTTGGAGATTCCATGCACATTGTGGATCAATTAAAGGGGAGATCTGAATGCAAAGATGATGTCTTAAGGATTTACTATGAAGATTGCCTCCAACTATTAAAGGAATTCAAGTTGGCGGTTATTGAGCACATTCCTAGAAATTACAATGAAGAGACAATAGACTTGCCCAACACACGTCCGGGTATCGGCCGATTCAAGGGGCCATGATTCTGGAACTTGCGGTCGACGATTGGAGAAAGGAGATTGCCAATTACTTGAAAGATCCGTCCAAGAAAGTGGATCGGCGAGTGCGTTTTCAGGCCACGAAATATGTGTTGCTCGAAGACGATTTGTTTTACCGGACAATTGATGGGGTTCTTCTCAAATGCCTGGGAACGGAAGAAGCAAAGGTCCTGATGGGAGAAATCCACGAGGGCGTATGCGGAGCTCATCAATCGGCTCACGAGATGAAGTGGATGATCAGAAACAACGGGTATTATTGGCCGACGATTCTCGAAGATTGTTTTAAATATTATAAAGGTTGTCAAGACTGTCAGAAGTTTGGCAATGTGCAGCGCGCACCAGCCTCGGCTATGAATCCGATAATCAAACCATGGCCGTTTAGAGGTTGGTGGATAGACCTCATCAGACAGATTTACCCTCCATCGAGCAAAGGGCACAAGTTTATATTAGTAGCCACTGATTATTTTACCAAATGGGTGGAGGCAGTTCCGTTAAAGACCGTGACATCGGCCGCTATGATCGATTTCGTGAAGAACCACATTGTTTGTCGGTTCGGCATCCCTCAAACCATCACAATTGATCAAGAAACGATGTTCACCTCAGGGGAGTTCGAAGAATTCACCGCTGATATGGGGATTAAATTGTTGAATTCTTCTCCGTATTATGCTCAAGCCAACAGCCAGGCCGAATCATCCAATAAGGGGATAATCAAGTTGATCAAGAGGAAGATAGAGGAACGACCCAAGAAGTGGCACATGTCTTTAGCCGAATCTCTATGGGCTTACAGGATGGCTTGCCACGGGGCCACTAAGATATCTCCTTATCAGTTGGTATATGGTCACGAGGCAGTATTACCTTGGGAATTAAGGACGGGGTCAAGGCGCACATCGCTTCAAGATCAGTTGACGACCGATGACTATTCCCTCCTCATGAAGGGAGAGCTCGACGATTTGGCGGGTCAGCGATTAAGGGCCCTGATTAGCATCGAGGAAAACAAGAAAAGGGTGGCCAGTTGGTACGACAAGAAGGTCAAAGTTAAACAATTCTCCCAAGGAGATTTGGTATGGAAGTTGGTGCTGCCGATAGGGTCTAACGATCCCAAATTCGGTAAATGGTGGCCCACTTGGGAAGGGCCGTATAAAATTGGCCGAGGCGCTCTAGAAAATGCATATATACTAAAAACTATCAAAGGGGAAGAATTCACAAGAGCCTTAAACGGGAGATATCTGAAGAGGTACTATCCAAGTATATGGGTGGGTGCATAACTTACGATAGGATACATCAAGACAACGTGGCCAACTCCTATTGGCTCCTGTCTATATAGCCGATGTAAAGATGACATCGCCTTAAGGATGAAACATTGATTTAGTCTGACCGATTCATTATTCGGTAAGAACAGCAGGGTACATGGCCGACACGGTACAAGTCGCCCTTAGAACAAAAGTACCAACATATTTATTGACCGTGCTTTTTCTTAATCTCCCTCTCGATCCGGCCTAATTCTATCAAGAAGCAGATGCTCTTTTCCTCCAGGTCCTCCATGGCGACTTCAACCTCGCCTTGACGAGGGAGTGGGTGGCTCCTGTCGAGAGGTGGTTGGGATGTCCTAGACCTTCTGGACGTCAGTAGGGACATGACCTTTGAGTTCTTCGAAATGAGCTTTGATCAGATCTCTGTCCGCCTGCGACAATGGTTCGTCTGAATGCATGACTTCAATCGCTCGTTCCAGACTGGGACTAAGGCATTTCGGCTAAAAAGAGGGCAAACAACCACCCAGCGTCAGAATGATTGAAATGTCAAGAGACGAAATAGAGGAGGATTTCGCACCTGGTTGACGGAGAAGGAAGAAGATGAAGAGGACATCTTGACGTCTAGTCTGGGAGGACGGAGATCAAGTTGTTAGAGGGAAAGAAGACGGGCAATACGGACGCCTTTGGAAACGATACGGGATCTCATACTTATAGAAGAAACAGGGTGAAGGAATGGTAGGATGCGTCCCATCGGAATAAAAGAGTAAACAAATAAAAAACTGCCAAAGAGAACGGTCCAAGTTTGAATCTGCACATCAACGGCAAGAGGACATTAAATGTTTACAGAACTTTTACAGTTCACCCGAGGAGGGCATCAATAGCTGCAATCGCTCGTTGCCTAACTTGATCGGCCGAGTCTACGATTCTTTGGTCGTCATCAACCGATCCAGGGACTTCTGGCATTTGATGATGGATTTTTATTGCTTCGTGGGCCAGGTTCTGCCTCTCCTGCTTCAACTCGGCGATGACGGATGGGAGATCTTGGAGTCTTTTCTCTTCAGTAGCTATGGCCTGGATCACCTGATCCATCTCCTTGGCTAGCTCTGCTCTTCGCCGTTTAAGGCGGTCTATGGCACCGATGATATCTGGATGAGAGTTTTCAAGGAAGCTGATTCGTCAATGTACCTCTTGAGCTCGATGTTTGTAGGAGTCTTCCTCCTCGCGGGCTTTCGCTAGTTTGGGCGATCGGCCATATGGCGCAAGGCTCTTTGCACTGAAGTCTCCATTGACTCTATGTATGCGGCAGGTTCCAGAGCCTCTGTCGCTTCCTCTGGAATTCGGCCTCTGATTTCACTAAAAAGTTGCCGAATCAGCGAGGCGTCTTCCACTAATCCGCCGATGTCATCTTGGAGGAGGGTCCGTACACTCTCGAGCTTGGCACGGACGTTATCAGGGATCGAGCTCAGTGTGACTTGGCGTGAAGCAACCTCTTCATCGTCAGAAAGGCCGCGAAAGAAAAAAGGCTGTTGTTGGGAGTGTCCTGCTCCTGCGAAAGAATAAAAGAAATAAAAATACGGATCAGCCGACGGTAAGGGGAAATTGGCTGATTTGGGTGACAAGTTCCTTACCTCTTTGAAACGGATTTCTTCTGCTTGCGCCGGTGGGAGTGCTACCCTCATTTCGGGAATTGGCACGATTGGCTCATCGGAAGAAAAAGATTCAATGACTATCGATACCCTGCTCGGGCCAGCCTCCTGGAAAGGTATGAGAAGCGGATTTTATAAGTATAATGCAAATGATTAAGTCTGATGATATATAATTACTGCCGTACCTCTGTGAGTCGTTCGGCCGATAGTTGTTGGAAAGGTACAATCGATGCACCCAGGGTAGCCTGCATCAAAAATCGGTTAGTTTTTTGTTAACTAACAGAAAAGAGTTAAGAGACTCTCTACCTCGGTGGGAAGAATTGCTGGCATTCCGGCTTCCGCCTGGGATGTAGCCGATTGCTGTGGAGACTGCACTGGGGCGATTTGCGCACTCTGGCAGAAAGAAGAAGTTAATATCGGTAGAATACTTAGAAGTATGTGAGGTATGCGAAATTACCTGAACAACTTCTACTAGCAATGATGCAGCAGCCGCTCCAACTTTTGTTGGAGCCTGGAGATCGACTTCCTCGATAATCGGCAGAGTCGATCATCTCGGAATTTTGCGCGGCCGACAAAATAAATTTGAATCGGCAGCTGACCAAGGCCGAACCGCCGTGCTGCAACTGATGGGTTCTAAAACTCATAAGTTGGGGAGTCTTTCCCAGAGAAGAAGTTTGCCGGTAAAATCCCTGGTTTGATCAAGACGTCCATGAGATCATTATCAAAGGAGTTGCACGACGAATCATAGAAGAAGGGAACCTCAAAAAGTGGCTCTGTCCTCTGGTACGGATACCAACTGGTGGTTTCTTCACTAAAGCCATTGTAAAAACATCTGAAATACTCGGCTATTTGGGTGGCGGTGAACTGGCAACCAGTAAAAACTGATGCTGCTTCGCCAAAAGAGGTGCACTGTCGTCGTATGGTGGGGTTCTCCTCTGACTCGATGTTGGGGAATGTCTTGGTCTCTATCTGCTGCTGGGAGATTTTACTCATGTACAAGTTGAGCTAGAGGGTGATGAACCACCAGGGACCACCAGGGTTACCAATCGGCTCTCTCTTTGATAGTTTGACGCTGATCTGGTGCATGATATGGTAGGCCGATCCTAGCAGATGCTTCCCGAGGGGCATGGTGGATCCTCTTGACAGGGCTTCGGCTAGAGCTTGTGTATTGGAAAAAGGGCCAACAGCCCTGCCGCAGAAGAAGTGCTTCTCTAGCCACATCATCAAGAACGCTGTATGTTCTCTCTCCAAAATCGTCCCGGTCCTCATGTTTCTGTTGATATACCCTTTCCACCCACCGATTCCTTTCATCTCTAACCAATGGGTTGGTTTGATCAGATAATCAAAGGGTGTATCGGGGGAGGAAATGCTAAGGCCGGTCAGCATCAGGACATCGGCCAAAGTTGGGGTCATGGGTCCGTGCCCAAAGAGAAACGCGTTAAGCGCGTCAGACCAGAAATAGGAGGCTGCTATTATCAGGGGTTCATTCTTCTCCATCTGGGACAAAGAGAGATTGATGCACTGGCCGATTTTTAATTCATCCCATTGAACTCTCTTAGAGTTGGCCAATCTTTGGTACCACTCTTTCCAGCCGGGGGTTTCATTCGGCCAAGATCTAAAAACGCCTGACCACTGACCCAAATCCATAGGTGATTGCTTGAAAGGGACTCTATGGGTTTCTAAGTTAATCAGATCAGTCGGGTCTGGATTCCCCATAGGACCTAAGCAGATGAGACCAGGAGCTTCGGAAAGGGGAATAGTGATTTGGTGTATAACTGCCTAAAAAAGGTAAAAAAGGGAGGAACTAAGAACAGATCTAAAAGGTGCCTGGGTGGTAAAAATTAAAAGAGGAAAGTTTCGGATGTTTACCTCGGGATGAAGCTCATCGTCGCCGATGGAGTCGCTGATGGAATCGCCGTCGCCGATGGAGTTGCTGGCGGAGCCTCCGTGGTTGGTGGAATTGCTGATGGTGCTGCCATTGAAGGAATGAAGCGGATTGTAGACGAAAAAAGGATGGCCGGAGAATGCGGTTGGAAACCAAGAGAGCGTTAGGAGAAGATAGAAAGTGATTCGCCGGGGAGGAAATTACTAAGCTCGTGGAGAAGAAGCGGCGGAGAACACCAGTACTTAAAGACAATCCGAGATAGAATGGGTAAAGGCGGGATTTTTGCCGCGCCGTCTACACGAATTCCAGGGGAACAGTTGTCTCAGGCACCCAGTTCAAAAAGATTGCAATCATCATGTAGAAGACCGCGAAACGGAAGGAGATTTTTTCCGCGTTTGTTTTGGAGGAGGGATTAAAAAAGAATTTCGAAGTAAAAGTCATGTTTTACTCCGAAACTGGGGGGCATGTGTTGACGCCAGATTTTGACACGTGTTGAATCGGCATCAGGAGAGGAAGAGATTGGCCGATGCGGCAGATTTAAAGGCTACAGTTGGGAATCAGCCGATTGACGCTACAGTTAGGAATCGGCCGATTGGCGCTGCAGTGTTTCATGCGGTTGACGAATGGAGTTGGTAGGGGTCGGCCGATTGAAAGACTAGAGTGTTTGGGCCAATGTGGGCTTGGGCCTGCAGATAGGGGATGAAGCCAATGGAATCCCAACAGAGGATCCCAGTCAAAAATGACCTGACATTGGTCAAGAATGACGCCGACTTGGTCGAGGAGCAGTGGAAGGAGTCCGGATTGGACTAGGAGATGGCGGCAGAAGATTCTGCGGGAGCCCGTTTCCTTTAGGAAAGTCTTATAGATATAGTAGTTTTTATTTAAATCAAGTTTGTAACGGATCGTAATAGATCAGGAGTCTTAGTCCTAGGGTATAAATAGGAGCAGTCAGGGTTTTGTAACATATACACATCAATCAATACAAACAATCTACTTTTTCATCGTACTTTACTTTCAAGTCGGCGACTTCGCCAATACTTCTTTTTCTTTCACGAATCGTACGGATTGGTAGGGCTACATCGACACGATCTCCGGCCAATTGGTAGGTTCCGTTTATCGAATAACATCTAAGCTTTAACTTTGGGCGCATCACCGTTGTTTCGTTCTAGTTTTATCACCAGTTATCCAGCTTGAGATCGAACTGTCGACATTATCATTATTTTTCCTTGTTTATCATCATATAGCCGATTAGATCTATTCCGAGTGTTGCATCTGTGGCAGTTGTTTAAGTTACTCCAGTAGTTTCTCTGCAATCGCTACGTGATTATCGGCTGATCCATAGCCGGCAATCTTCATAGCAAATCGGCTGATTCGCCGATACGCTTTTTGGGATAGATCGGAACTTTAGCCGATCGAGACCCCGGAATTTAATATATTTCTTTCCTTGTCAATCAACAGGTCAGATTGACTGGCACGCCGCGCGAACCGCACCAGGATGATCACCCGAACAGGAGTTAAGCAGATTCTCCCGGGTCGTGTGTCCGACGCTGAAGGTCATCGGCCGATTCCCGGCCGATTTGTAGCGCCAACACACTGCTACCACACACTGCAGCCTTAGCATTTTGCACTACTCAGACGGGGCTTCAACCACGAGTTCGTTACCACAGCCCCGCCTGCCAATATTATAGTTGCAGTATGCGGTAAACATTAAACTTTTGTAGTTCTCGTGAGTAGCAGGAAACTACTCGACTTTTACCGTACCTATTAGCATAGCATCTACTCGCACTTCCTATTCTAGTAGTCATTACAAAGGTACCTAGGATCATGCAGCTAGGGTTCAAAACAACTCCTATGAAATTTAAATGTACAGGCACTAGGAACAACGGTTGCATAATTTAAAAACTGTGATCATGCACCAGGACTTGCCTTCTTGTGAAAAACTAGTCAGGGGTTCCTCCGAACTTTTGTCCGGGTCTTCAACGACTGCTCTTAGATTCACCTAAGCTTTGTGCTGCTCACTCTCGGACTCAGGCACCAGATTGTAGATCCCGTCGGTGAGAGTAGTCGAGTCTATATGAATGCAAATGTATGAGTGGTTTTACTGGTATAAGATTGCATTATAAAGTAGTTAAGTAGCCGAGTACTTCATTTTCTTTTCCCTGGGCAGTCATTTATCGAGTACTTATCTGTATTAACTGACTTCATTAAGCGAGCGGGTGGTTGTGCATGTTGTTCGGTTATTTTTAATAGGGAGCATTGGTTAACCAAAACTACTCGCAGGGGTAGTTTCTGTGTTGCAGAACAACCCATAAAGGTAGCTCCTGATTTGGGATGTTTGTGTAAAGTTTGTTACCTACGTATATCCTTACTGTAAAAGCTTCATTCATTTTTATTCAACCGGTTACTCATGAAAAAGCATTAAACAGCTATTGCTATGAGCAAGATCAACTTGCACAGAACCACCATGCAAGGAACCGGTGCTCAACTTTTTACTGGTCAAACCTACTCGAATGAGTAGTTTACAACACATTTTTGGATAGTCTTCTTGTGCAAGAAATGGAGGTTAACATTTTAGTTTTAAAAGGGATCTAGCTTATAACAAAAGCATTCGAAACCACTGGTTGTGCTTGGATTTAGAGTATGAAATTTTTTTGAAAGTTTAAACTCTTAGCACTAATGCTACCATCCAAGTTTCATGAGCAGTTCTTTCTCGAATCTCTTGAAATAATTAAAAGCCATTTAAATTTGATTTAAATCCACATCTAAAATCATGTGGAAACAGATCCAAGGTCCTGTTACAAAGTTGTAGATCTACACTTAAGGATTCCAGCACATCATAGCTTGTATTTTTAGGATTTTTCTGTGAGTTGTTATGCATCTTCAAAGTTAATACATTGGTTTTCAAGTTCTTGTTCCAGGTTTACAGATGAGTACCTAAGATTTATAGAAAACTTCTCAGAAAGATTGCAATCAATGCAGATGGGTCCTTTGCACAGGAGAGACGGCTACTGCCGGCAAAAATCTAGCGACTAGAGTTGCCGATGGTGAGGGGTGAAGGTGGGAGATGCAAGAGAGAAACAAACCGCACTTGTTTGAGGTCTTGGGTGGGGAAGAGATGGACCGAGGCGGCCTGCAGACGGTGGCACAGAGCCGGCGGCGGGTGCGGATGGCGGCGGCGATGGTTCGGTGAGGAAGATGGCGCAGGGAACGGCTGGGTAGCCTCGGGGTGAGGCAGAGAAGGTGGGGGAATGGTTGTTTTGGGCAATGCGGGGTGGATTGGTGTGTCTACGCACGGGTGACGACTCGCCGGGGTTGGAGGTTGGGGGCGATGAACTGAGGTGCCTTGAGGTGGCTTTTATAGGCGCTGGAGGGGGAATGGTGGAGGAGCTGGACGTGTCACAACGGAGGGAGGCGCAGCCGGGAAAAGGTCGCGGCAAGGGCGCGGCTTCGCCGGCGCGTCGTGGCTCGGCCATCGGGAATCGTCGGCCGCATGGCGCGCGTGGGCAGGCCGGTGTGGGATACGGGAAGGGGCAAATCACTCGTAGCAGACTCGATCGCCGGCACAGGGATGCCCTGCCGCGTGGCAGCACCTTACAGCCGGCTGGAGCAGAACAGGGGAGGGGAGAGAAAAGGGCCAGGATTCCAATTGAATTTTCCTAAAATTCCAAACAGGAACTTCAAAAACACTAAACACGAAAGTTGTAGAGAACTTGAAAATCTACAACTTTTGTTTTAGCCCAAAGTTCATTTAAGCTACGGTTTAAAAGTTATTTTGAATTTATGAAAACAAGTATTTAAATGACACATCATTTCATATGAATTTTTGCACTGTTAGCCTTTGAGTTCAACTAGACTTTTGTTGCTTTTGTTATGACAGATGTGCCATTAAATTTTTAGAGTCATTTGTTATCAATTTTAAAAATTACAAGGGTTTGCTTGCACGGGTTCAATCGTTTATGCATAAACACATATTCATTTGCCTGCAAGGTATATTTGGTAGGTTGTTTCATTCTTCTCTTGCTCATTTGGTGACTGATTTCCTGGTTTGGACCTTTCTTTAATCTTTTAGACACCTAGGGTGTCACACGGACCCGTCGCGCCAGACCAAAAATTGGCAGCTACGTCCCGCTCTCCCACGCTGATTGTCTCACCGACACATGGGACACACCACACTTCCCGCTCAACAAGGGAAAATTTTTCCTCGCACCGCCGCGGCCTGCCTTATCCTCTTGGTCGGTCAGATAAAAGGGGAAAGAGGCCCGCAGACCATGGCCTCCTGACCTCCTCCTCCCTCTCCTCAACGGAGTGCCACCACTCGTTTCACCGTAGATCTGCCGCTCGCCGTTGACCCTAGCCCCACCGGCTTCTGGTCCTTGTATGCCCACACCTGAACTTGCCGCCGTCGACCACCATTAGTAGCCACAGAGACCATGGCCTTCTCTTCCCTCACCTCGCCCCACTAGCCTCCCCACGCGTGAACAGCCCGCCGTGGACCCCCGCCACTCGAGGTCACCAACCCCCACACCGGAGACAGCTAGTGTCGCCTTGTCCGAAGTTCATCAGATCTGGCAACAGCTGAAGTAAGTAAAACTTCTCAATTCAAATCCACCTTTCATTGCACTTCCTGACATCTTAGTTTTTTTTCAACTTCATTTTTACTGAAACTGAATCTAGTTTCTACTCTTTTTGCATTCCCTCGTAGTAGTACTAGAAGAAATTCTTAAGTCCAAGTATGAGCAGGACAGGGATGCGAACATACAGAGGATTCAAGATGTTTTTGAGTCCTTGTGTATCCCCGTGTTATATGAAGCTGTTAGTTCTGTGTTATCAAAAGCGAAAGTGGGCAAAAGGAAGACATTAGAGTTGTAGAAACCAGAATCTGACAATGACTATGATCCAAACTCTGACATTGATAACCACTATGACAGCGATGATGATTATGATGATGACCTCAGTACTGAGGTGAGCTAGATCGATTAGTAGGTACCATTTGTTCTAGGGTACCCTTTATTCTATGCCTGTATATATGACAAATACTTCACTGACTTGTTGAACTGTTGGCGCACATGTACAATTCCATTTAATTTACAAGATGCTTGTTTCTCTTGCTAGGTAAGACCAATGGCTCCAGGAGCTCGCCATCCAAACAAGAAACAAAAGGCGGCCCTAGTGCCAGCTAGCCCAGCAAGAGTGACTAGGGCAACTGCTAGCAAGCTGCGCACCCCACCCAGATATACCCGAGCCACTGCAACGCTAATTACGGCTATTGCAAACTTGTCCACTACCAAACATGTGGCAGCTAGCCAGAACACAACCACCATGCCCACTGCCACAAATTTGCAACGCACTGTATCTACAAGCAGCAGCGCGACCCATGGTTTAATCATCCTCTCTAAGCCATGACGAAAGAGAGTATTATAGTACTTTATTACATGACCGAAAGTCACAACAAGTGTATACCCGAAACAATGTCATAACGAAAGAGAGTATTATAGTACTTTATTACATGACCGAAAGTCTTAATTTTAAGCAAAATAATAAATGTTTGTAACTAGCAGCCGACTTCAACTTCACAGGCAGATGACTGGGAGACATACGCCTAGAACTCCTTAAAATCTTCAGGGAACTCCGGGCAATTATCTTGTTCTGAGCAGCATTTGTTTTAATAAAGCAAGCGTGAGTACACTTATGGTTGGTACTCAGCAAGTGGAGTAAATTATATGACATGCAAGGCCAAAATCAAGGAAAAGCTGACATGGTTTGACTGCGATAAGCATCTTTAGTTAATCAAGTTTTATTTAGCAAGCATTAACTAAGTGTAAGTATATACCAACTCTTAAATAAATAACAGAGATAAATCACAACAACATAAATAAAGAACATCAACTTAGAACATCTTTAAGTTCAATTATCATGTGAGGGTCCAAGCCACTCTTAACCGTGAGCACGGCTGATATATTAGTTTTCACTCTGCAGAGGTAGTACACTTTACCCACAACTCGTGTTTCCCTCAATTCCCGGGTTTGCAAGGCCCTTAAACACTTCCGAGGTGAGTGGTAGGGATTCACTACGAGGCCTTTACAAAGATTCCCTAACTTATGACAATCCGCTAAGGTTTCAAGTCAAAGCGGTCATAACCCTCCCTAATGAGAAAGTGCCTTAGCCAAGGACCACATATCATAAAGCCTCAAAAGTACCGAGCTATACCCCGATGATGCAACCCCTCTTGCCCTTTCGGTAAGATTATCATAAGCTAAAGTTTCTAATTAATTAGCCAAGACTAGAGCCATGTAGTATTGTGGTTGCATTGTTTTCCTGGGTGGTTCTCCATGTTCCAATTAATGCAATGATCTTATAATTATTACCATAAAGGTATTCCAGAACATGAAGTAAAACAAGCGTAGCATTGTTTCCAAGTTAACCAACCAAAGTCTAAGTAAAAGCAACTAGCGTAGCAACAACATAAATAACAACCCAGGTTTAATCAAGGAATTTCGAAAGAAACTAGGCATGTCCTTAGTTTTGGGATCCATCATATTATAGACACATGCATGCATATAAAGTAAATGTGTGTATTTAGAAGTTATTAGGACCGCAATATGAACAAGGACCACTTGCTTTCTTCAAAGAACTGCTGCTGCTCAGGGGTGTCTTCAAAGCCTTGCTCTTGCGGACTCTCGAACTGCACACCGTCTAACGCAACACACAGGTACATACAAACAAACAAGTACAAAAAAATTAGAAATAGTACACCAAACAATACAAACGGAGCAAAACAATGTTGTAAAGCTACTGTATAAGTCGCAAGGGTCGCGTCAGCGCGAGAATCGATGAAAATGGAGTTAAAACGGAGAAGTTATGGCTATAACATGATTTTGGGGGCTTATTTGTAGAAGATTTAAAACTAGAAGGGCTCTGGTCAAAGAAACCGAGGGCTAAAACATAATTAAACACAGGGGCTAAGGACGACAGGTTCTATTTTAGAAAAGATCAGGGGTTTAAATAGAAGAAAAATGATCTACTCGGGTTAGAACTAACGTGGACTGCGGGTTAGAATACTTTAGAACTAACGTGGACTGCGGGTTGATTTCGAGAAAACCCAGGGTTTCTTTTGCAAAAAGAGCTACGGTTTGACCGGTACGGATTATTTGACTCGGGTTAGATCTAATCTAACCCGTCGGATCAGGATCCGACGGCTGCACGGGCTGGGGCGGCACGGGCGGCAGCGCTGGTGCCGGCGGCGGCGGCTCACGGCGATTAGCGGCGGCGGACTCACCGAGAAATTGCGTAAACGCGATTCCGGCCACTATTTCAGCTCGGGTCTAGCTTGGGAGAACGAGAACGAGGAGGGGAACTCGTTTAGGGGCTTGGTTGGGCAAGGCAGGGGTCGGAAAGGGGCGCACGACGGCGGCATGCGGCCGCGGAGCTTCGGCGAGGGATTGCGCGCGCGGGAAGGCGTTGAAGAGGAGGAAAACAGGCCGGCGATGCTCCTCACCACAACGCGGAACTTTGGCAGCGGCTTGTGGCGACGGAGGAGCGGCAAGGCGGTGACGGCATCAGCCGTCCGAGCAGCGGCGGCGGCGGCTTGCGCGGCTAGGGTTTTGCGAGCGAAGGCGGCGGCTGCATGTCGAGGGAAAACAAGGGCGCGGGGTGGCGGCTTTATAGGGGCGGCCGAGGCGCCTCGATGTGCAGGCCCAGGGCATCGCGGGCGGGGGCAGCGTTGTGCCGTGGCCAGACTCGGGCTCGAGTCCGAGCCTGGCGTGAGGTCGGGGGTGAACCCGACAGGCGGGGCCCGCCTAGCCGTGAAAGAGAGATGGGAGAGCGCCGGGCGGACTGGACCGCTGGGCCGGGAAGGGGGAGAGGCGAGCGGCTGGGCCGCTGGGCCATGCGGAGGAAAAGGAAGAAGGTCGGTTGGGCTAGGCCTCGCGGGAAGAAGGAAGGAGGCCGGCTGGGCCGCGCGGGGAGAGGAGGAAAGAGTCCAGGTGAGCTGCAGGCCAAAAGAAAAGAGAGAATGGGAGGAAAAGAAGGAAATGGTCCGGGCCCAAAGAGAATGAGAGGGAGAAGGAAATGCATTTGAATTTGAATTTGAAATTTAAATTCAAATTGAAGACAAGAAATAAAATAATGCAATGCGGCATGAAATGCACAATACCTATATTTCCTTATCTTTCTTTTTATGGTTAAGTAAATTATTGTTAATTCACGGTAAATGCTCTAAAATTAAAAGAATTTGAATAAAAACCTTATGGATCCTGAAAATAATCTAGGAAAAATTTATTTATGTTCCTAATTTGAAAATTAGGGTGTTACAAACCTACACCCCTTAAAAGGAATCTCGTCCTCGAGATTCGGCTGGGCTAGCAAAGAGCTGGGAAAAATCTGCGTGTAACTCATTCTCTCGTTCCCAAGTAGCCTCGTCCTCTGCATGGTGACTCCATTGAACCTTACACATCCGAATCCTCTTACTTCGGGTCATTCTCTCCAATGTGTCCAGAATTTTGACTGGGTACTCTGTATAAGTCAACTGTTCCTCTGGTACCCTCAAGCACTTTTTCAACTGTGATATGTGGAACACGTTGTGCACATCTGACAGTCGCGCAGGTAGCTCTAGCTGGTAAGCTACCTCGCCTTTCCGTTCCAAGATCCTGAACGGGCCAATGTAATGAGGTGACAACTTCCCTTTGACCTTGAATCTGCGCAAACCTCTGATAGGTGACACTTTCAGATACACAAATTCTCCTTCTTCTAAAGTCAACTCCAGTCGTCGAGTATCTGCGTAACTTTTCTGCCTCGACTGAGCCACTTTCAGATTCTCACGGACAACCTGTACCTGTCGTTCGGCCTCTTTAATGATTTCAGGCCCGAACAACTGGCTTTCACCAGTCTCACTCCAATACAACGGAGTTCTGCACTTCCTGCTATACAATGCCTCAAACGGTGCCATCTTCAAACTAGCCTGATAACTGTTGTTGTAAGAGAACTCTGCAAATGGCAAATCTTATTCCAACTGCCTCCGTGTTTGAGGGCACAGGCCCTAAGCATGTCCTCTAACACCTGGTTAGTCCTCTCTATCCGCCCATCAGTTTGTGGATGGTAAGCGGAGCTGAAGTTCAACTTTGTGTCCATTGACTCATGCAACTTCTGCCAAAATCGAGACGTGAACTGAGTACCTCTGTCTGACACTATCTTCTTAGGTACCCCATGGAAACACACAATTCCGGAGATATATAGCTCTGCTAATCGTGCCTCTGTGTAGGTAGTCTTCACCGGAATGAAATGAGCTACTTTGGTCAAACGATCCACTATGACCCATATAGAATCATAACCATCTCGCCTGTGTAGTAATCCCACGATGAAATCCATACCAATTTCTTCCCACTTCCATTCTGGCACCTTCAATGGTTGTAACAATCTGGCTGGTCTCTGATGTTCTGTCTTGACTCTCTGACACACATCACACAGTGCCACATGTGTTGCAACATCACGCTTCATGCCATACCACCAATATCTCTCCTTAAAATCTTGATACATCTTGCTACTGCCAGGATGGATGTATAAGCTGAGTCATGAGCTTCCTGCAAAATTTTCTCACGAAGGTGATCCACATCGGGCACACATATTATCTTTCGGAACCACACAGTTCCATGTTCATCTTCAGTGAAGTCGGGTGCCTTGCCTGCTTCTATCAACTCTTTTATCTCCTGAACCTTACAATCCTCAAGCTGACCCTTCCGTATCTCTTGTTCGAGGGTCGGCTCCACTTCTATAGTGATCCCTTCCGTATGAGTAACGAACCCAAGGTTGAGTTGTTCAAACTCTTTATACAATTCCCGAGGCATCCGGCTAACCCTGGTCGCATTCACATAACTTTTGCAACTCAAGGCATCGGCAACCACATTTGCCTTCCCTGGATGATAGTGTATCTCCAGGCCATAGTCCTTTATGAGCTCTAACCATCATCGCTGTCGTAGGTTGAGGTCATTCTGAGTGAAAATGTACTTCAGACTCTTGTGGTCGGTGTATATTTGACATCTGTGACCCAACAAATAGTGCCTCCAGATCTTCAGAGCATGTACCACTACTGCCAACTCCAGATCGTGTGTGGGATAGTTCTGCTCATGTTTCCTCAACTGACGAGACGCATATGCAATCACGTGTCCCTCTTGCATCAATACACAACCAAGACCCTGTTTAGAAGCATAACAGTAAATGTCGAAACTCTTGTGAATATCAGGCATAACCAATACTGGTGCGGTAGTCAACCTATTTCTCAACACATCAAAGCTGTTCTGGCATGCCTCTAACCATATAAACTTCTTTTCTTTCTTTAGTAGTGATGTAAGGGGTTTCACTATCTTAGAGAAGCCTTCTATAAATCTCCTGTAATATCCTGCGAGTCCTAGAAAACTCCGGATCTCTGACACTATCGTGGGCGGTTCCCACTTCAACACATCCCTGACCTTCCCTGGATCCACTGCAATACCTCCGTATGTGATAACATGACCAAGAAATGAGACTTCACTCAACCAGAATTCATACCTTCTGAGCTTGGCATACAACTGATTTTCTCTGAGTTTCTACAGAACAAGCCTCAAATGTTCCTCGTGTTCCTCCTCATTCCTGGAGTACACCAGAATATCATCAATGAATACTACCACGAACTTGTCAAGATATTCCATGAATACTTTATTCATCAAGTACATGAAATAAGCTGGAGCATAGGTCAACCCAAATGACATTATTGTGTATTCATAAAGTCCGTATCTGGTAGTGAATGTTGTCATGGCAATATCTGAGGGTCGTATCCTCAGCTGATGATAGCCTTACCTCAAGTCAATCTTAGAGAATACTCTGCTCCCTTCAACTGATCAAACAAATCTTCTATACGAGGCAACGGATACTTGTTCTTGATGGTAACCTCATTCAACGCTCTATAATCAACACACATCCTCTGTGTACCATCTTTCTTTTCAACGAATATCACGGGTGCTCCCCAAGGTGAAGAACTAGGATGAATGAACCACTTATCTAGCAATTCCATTAGCTGTTTCTTAAGTTCCTCTAATTCACCAACTGACATTCTATATTGTCTCTTAGCAATAGGTGCAGTACCAGGTAAAGGATCTATGAGGAATTCAATGTCGCGTTCAGGTGGCATACCTGGCAAATCATCAGGGAAGACGTCCGGATACTCACACACCACTCTGATATCCTCAATCAAGTCTGCCTTCAGCTGATTCACTGCACAGTCTGCTGCTGACGGAAGTGTTGCAACGAACTCAAACCGTTCACCTTCTGGGCTCGTGAGAATCACTGACGTCTTGGCACACTGAATAACTGCATCAACTTTGCTCAGCCATCCCATTCCGAGTATGATGTCAATTCCCTTAGAATCCAGTACTATGAAATTGGCACAAAATTCCCTGCCCACAATCTTGAAACTGACACCGAGGCATTGATACATGGCCTTCATATTTCCCCCAGGTGAATTAACTAACATGTGGTTTGACATAGTATGCACGGGAATGCCATGTTTTGCGACAAACTAAGCAGAAATAAAAGAATGTGATGCTCCAGAATCAAATAAAACTGATGTAGGGGCTGAGTTGACTAGGAACATACCAAACACAACATCCTGAGCCTCTTGAGCGGTTTCCGCGGCCACATGGTTCACACGCCCGCGGACGTAGTTCTGCGGACCCTTGTTGTTCTGCTGCGTCTGGTTGTTGTTTTTGGGCTGTTGCTGCTGTGGATCTTGTTAGTTCACGGTAAATGCTCTAAAATCAAAAGAACTTGAATAAAAACCTTTATGGATCCTGAAAATAATCTAGCAAAAATTTATTTAGAGTCCTAATTTGAAAATTAGGGTGCTACAGTCGTTCATCAACCTTCCTTCCAAACATGGGTGTGATTCCAGTGTCAAAGACTGCACGGTCTACATCAGCCGTGGAAGCACGACTGCATTTTCAGTTTGAGGCCACAATCCAAGCAGAAAGAGAGGAAGCTGCTAGGAAGCAGGAACAATTGGAAGCACAAATTCGGGCTCAACAAGCCTCACTTGAAGCAAACCAAGCTGAGCTGTCGGGAATGCCTCACACTCGTTGGTGTTATGGGACACAACATTGTGCCATTTGCAATATTTGCGATTCTTTAATTCTTCGGCTGTCGGGATCGTATGATTAGGAGACAATTTGATTTGCCCCTCCTGCAATAGCAAGTCAAAGATCTTGTCGGCCTTGTCGACATCGAACCCGTACTTCTCAGTATCCTTTTTAGCGAACGGGCACGAAATCGGCTTTTTATTTTTGGTCCACTCTGCCAAGCCAATTTTGGCCTCTCCTTCAGAATCAGAAGAATCTTCAACAAAAGTGACCTTCTTATGAAATGGGTTCCTCCTAGTATCTTGAGCACGGACGTCAACATTGGATAGTCTCTAAACAAGGTGACTCAAGCTTTCAAACTCCTGAGAGGTGAACCTCTCCTTGATGTGGGGAAGCAATCCTTGAAAAGCCAATTTAGCTACTGGCTATCGCTGAGAGATAAGCTGTAACACCAGCTCCTGATGTCTTTGAATCTTTGAATGAAATCAGGGACTGGTTCATCGTTCTTCTGTCGTACAACTGTCAGATCTGTAAGCTTCATCTCCTAAACTCTTCAAAAGAAGTATTTGTGGAACTGCTTCTCCAGATCGTACCACGTGATGATGGAATTTGCTGGCAATGAGTAAAACCATGTGAAAACCGATCCGGACAGAGAAAGCGGGAACAAGTGGATCTTCAGAGCATCATTTCTAGATGCTTCTCTGCATTGGATCAAGAACTTGCTAATGTGCTCAATCGTTGCCACATTGTCCTGTCCAGAGCATCATTTCTAGATGCTTTTCTGCATTGGATCAAGAACTTGCTAATGTGCTCAATCGTTTCCACATTGTCTTGTCCAGAGCATTTGGTGAAGTCTGGCACTCGGTACCGGTGAGGCATAGCTATTTGATCATAAGCTTTAGGGTACGACCTTCGGTACATGTATGTTGGCTCCTTAGGCTTCAAGCCGAATTGATTTTTCATCACATCGGCTATCTTGCTGGCCCAACTAATGCTCTGGAGGCTATTATCCTGTTGCTGGACCACTGGTTGCGGCTGCTGCACCGAGGGTTGAAGTTGATGAACCAACTGCGTTTGGACAGGTGCCTACAGTTGGTAGCCTCCGTGCTGACCCGCATGATTTGCTGTCGGCTGAGGAGCCGATGAGCCTTGCTGACAACCACTCACTGGTGGCTGGTATAAGACCATCGGTTGTGAAGCCGATGCCACAACCGATGCCTGTGACTCAGGTCCACCAGTCTATTGTGGGAAAACCGGTGGCTGGGTAGGGAGTGCTTGCTGTTGCGAAGCCCCAGTCACGGTGCACGCACCTTGGACAAGGCCTCCTACACCCATACCCATCTGTGTCTGATTAGATGCCTCTGTGTTGGTTGGAATCATGTACTCAGGAGGCATCCCTAGAGACGGATTAGGGACAATGTGACAACCCTGGTAAAAAAAAAATTTCATTTCTAAAATCAGTATCATTAGCCTAACCCTATGCTTAAACCGACTGATAAAAGGGTGGAAAGAATTAGAACGAGTTCAGTTGGAATTCAAATTTAATTTGAGCACATTTGGTTACTTTTGAACTTTTAAATTTAACTTTCAAACCATAAGCCAAATGAGATTTTGCCTGAAACCAAACTTGTAGAACTTTTTATTCTGAACAACTTTCGTGTTCAAAAGTTTTTGAAATTCAAATTAGAAAGAGGAGAAAATGCCCGGTTTGCACCCAGCCCCCTGAAGTTTTTCAAATTCTCGCAATCAGGCCCCTCGCCCCCCCCCCCCCCCCCCCTCTCTCTCCTCCCCGCCCGACCGCCGCGCGCCAGGTGGCCGGCGACGCCTGACCGGCGCGAGGCGCCAGGCCAGTGGCCGCCGCGCCACTCCGCCACGGCCGGCTTTGCCCCCTTCCCAAGCCGCGCGGCCTAGTGACCGCCCGCGCGTGCGCACGCCGCTGCCGCGCCCAGCCCCGCCGCCCGTCGCGCCCAACCGCCGCGACCCGCCGTGCCGCCTCGGCTCCCGCGCCCCGCCCGTCACTGCGCCCGCCCTCCGCCCGAGCCGCTGCAGCTGCTGCTCCACCACTCCACGCCCCGCGCTATCCCCTCGCGCCCACGCCATATCCCGGCCGCCCAGTCGCCGCGCCCGCTCGCCGCACGCCGCGCCGGCGTTCTGCTGCCGCCCGCCGCGCCTAGTGCCGCGTCGTGCCGTGCCTCCGCCCCGCGCATCGCCCAGGCCCCTCCGCACCCCCTCCGCCCCTATAAAAGCCGAGCCCCGGCCGCCCGCGCGAGCCACGCACCCAGAACGCCCTCGCCGTCGCCATTGCCGCCGCCGAGCGCCGCCCGCCCGTGGACAGCCCTCCACCGCCGCCCACCGCCCAAATTGAGCCTCCAGCCACCACCACATCACCCCACTGAAGCTCGCCGACCCACCCAACGCCGCCCAGGACCACCGGAGCGCCGCCGCCCGCACGGTCGCCGCCGCCGCCACCCCTACTCGCCGTGGACAGCTCGACCCCGACCTCCCCCGTCCAAGCCAAGCCCCTGAGCAGTTTCCCCACGCGCCACTGAAGCTCGCTGACCGGACCAGGCCACCCCAAGCCCGCCGGAGCACCGCCGTCGATGCGTGCCGCGCCGCCGCCGCATCTGCTCCAACGCCGGCGAGCCATTCCCGGCCGTCCCCCACCTGAACAACACCCCCACGAAGTAGCCCTCGCACCCCTGAACCTTCCCCGACCCTCACCCCTCGCCGCCGGCGAGCCCCTCGCCGGAATTTCGGCCGGCCACCGTACCCGAGCCGCCTGAGGACCCAATTGCAAGAATTTAAATCTTTAGAAGGGTCTGCGCGTAAGATTCAAGGACCTAGTGGTAAAAGAAAGTTTCAAATCTAGATTCAAATTCAGTGAACTTGTAAAATTCATATAGAATCGTAGAAACTTCAGAAAAATGCAAACTCAACTGTTCTTGAATCCTTAGAATAAAATCTACCCCTTTTGTTACAAAAAGTTTCTCAGAATCTCAACATATTTTGCTCTACATTAAATGGAAGCTTTAATGGACTTATTTTGTACCCACTGTTGTAGAACAATGGTGACCCTAAATTTTGGGCAGTAAGTTAGTTGCTTGATGTTTAGGACTGTGTAAAAAGATCAGGCCCAAATTCCACGTCTAACTACACTGTTTGTTAAACTTAGTTTCATACCTTGAGTGGCTAGATATATTTTATCCCAGCAGTTAGGTTATGAATCACCTAATGAAACTTTTTCTGTACTGGTGTAATGGTACATAGATGCCAGAGAAAAATTGGGAGAATTTATATCTCAAAGTAACCTACTTATTTGATTTACGTGCTAATAACATACATTAAATCAAGAAAATAGTATCTTAGCTTGGAAAATTCTCAAATGTTTACTAGGAGATACACTGCGGTAGAGGTTGCTGTGTAAAACGTTCCATGGACAAAAACCCTGTGTAGGGTCCTGTAAAAATGAATCCTTGAAAAACCTAGGTGTGTAATGTCATATTTTCTATGCTCTGGATACTGCATAATAAATCCTACAAAAACTACAGTAGCTTCTGCATGCTTAAGTGAAAGCTCTGTAAAAAGCTTAGACTCATTTGTTGCACCAATTGTTCTGTACAAAAAGAACAAGGATCTAACAGCAACTATGTAATATATTTTTCCTAATTAATCTGTTACATAAAATTGGCTGAAAATTTTACAGTAAGCACATCTTTCCCTGATGTGCCTAAATCCAAAATTTCATGACCAGAAACTATCCATTGTAGTAATTACACTTAAATCGTATCGATTACCATTACCACGACTTAAACTTGTGCATTCATGTAGAATCGACGACTCTCGCCGACGGAACTTACGAGCTGGTGCCCGCGTTCGAGAGTGAGCAGCGTGAAGCTCAAGTAAATCTAACTGAAGCTCTTGAAGACCCGAGCCCAAGTTCGGAAGAGCCCCAAGCTAACTGTGAAGGCAAGCCCCGGAGCATAACCCATCTCTTTCCTAAATTATGCAACTCACTACTCTTTTGCTTGTGCATTAAGTTTATAGGAGTTGGATGAAAACTTAGTTGCATGATGTTAGAAACCCATGCTTGAAAACTAGATGTAAGGTTCGATAGAATGCTGTGCTAATAGGACTCCGGTAAAAGCCGAGTGATTTCCTGTCACTCGCGAGAAAATAGGAGTTGAATGTCTACTACACACTGCAATCATAAGGACACGGACGGGCTATGGAACGATGGTTACGATTGAGGCCCGTCTGTCTAGTGAAAATGCTAAGGCCGCAGGGTGTGGTAGTGATGGTTAAGTCTTTGAACGTACTAAACACATGCCGAGATTATGGGAATCGGTAAGCTTAAGTACCTGATTGGCCCGGCAAGGGGACGGCATCCTACCCTTTGAACTTCGGTCCCATGTGCATATGCCGAGTGCAGAGAGTGGTCACGACCCGGCGCCGAACCGTGGCGTGGGGCTCTTGTACTCTCGGAGGGTAGCCCCGATCCACGACCCGGAAAGAAAGGGGAAAAGTTGCACGTGTGACTCTAGGGAGTAACCACGTGACGTGTGTTTGGGTTTCCCTTGCAAGGTTAAGAAATTCGATTCGAATCGTCCGTTTCTCACGGCTATTGAGACTGCTTAACCATTTTTACCCACAGAGTAAGAAGAGGAACAATGATGATGAATGAACTGGTTGGATGAAAATTTAATGCTTCACCATGTATGCTTTTGGATAGCTGCTTATCTAGAATGGTTAATGAAACTAGAATCTTGAGCTAAAAGTTGAAAGTAAGGACCCACTTGTAGATGCTTTTCGGCAAAACAAACCCCTGAGCCAGAAAGCCTTGCATGTCTAGAGTCGGTGGAGTAGATTCCACTACTCGGGTAAGTCTTGCAGAGTATTAGTATACTCAGCCTTGCTTGTGGCTCGTTTTCAGGTGAGACCTTCGAAGATATGATTGCTAGCTTGACTTGGCCCTGCACTCTTCCCCCTGGTTGGTCGGTGGAATGGGACTCGCCCCCGTCCAACGGAGATAACGCCGAGTGATGTCTCGTACGGGCTTCATCGAGACATGCTTATCGTCGAAGTAGCTTTCGTTGTTTTATTTTCCGCTGCAACTTAAACTCTGAAGAACTTCTTAGTATGATCATTGAAGTACTTGGTTTCTAAACTCAAAAACTTGGTCTGTAATATTTACTCATGATAATGTTGTAATATTTGCTGGAATGTGGTATTCTCTGGGCTCATCATCGCATGAGCGTTTGTATGTATGGCATTCGATCCGCTCTACCGTGGTTGTATCGGGAGGTTATACCCGACAGACCAGTGGATTACTCCGTTTGAAGTGTAAGGTCAACCGAGATTGCCTTAATGGTGACGGTTAATACACTTGAGCCGGATTAATTTAGGTGGTTCTGCCACAGCCAAAGCCATCAGGGACTTTGAAGAATCTGCCATGCACCGATGTTGTTGTCATCGGCGAGCTGGGTGTAAACACTGGTGCCATCTAGATTGGAGTTGCATCTGAGGATAGGACTGCGTCTGGTACACATAAGGTGGCACTGGGTATCCTCCGAAGCTTGGCATCACCGTACTGGGTGGTGGCGGCTGGGTGTCGCCGCCCGCCGCAGGGGCTTTCCCGGCTCTAGCTGATGCCGTGGCCGATGACTCAGGCTGAGAGTAGCACGGCCCTTTGTAACCCATCTGCAAGCCATTAGACATTTTCTCCCGCACAACATTCTGGATGGAGTTCATAAAGACATTCAACTAATTGATCATCGCGTGGTGCATAGCTTGATCGAACATCTCCTGGAACTTGGCAGAATCTTCAGTGATTGTGACCTCCCTTGGCTTTGGGAAGGTACCCTTCTGTATCGCCTCTCCTCTCTTGGTGACACTAAAAGTTCCGAGGCATGCCTGCTTGTAGTCTTCTATTGCCTTTGCCAGTAGCAGCTTCTGGGTGATGTTGAGATCTAACTCGGTGACATTGAGGATGATAGTGCTATTTACCTCGTCCGGTACCTCGATAGTCATGGCAAGGTTGTTGTCTTATCCCACCGGGCGTGCCAAAAGTGTGTTGATGCAAAAAAAACCGACGAACGATCTTCTGCGTGACCCCATACGAGGACCTGAGAGATTTGCTTTCCACCGGCGCAAGCTCCAATTAGCTTCTCTTATGTGCAAGGTGTGCCAGTCAATTTGACCTGCAATTGACAAGGAATAAGGCAAAGTCAAATACTGGAACGTATCAGCTAGTGTTCCGAATCGTTCCACAGAGAGTATCGGCCAAGGTGTCCGATACAAATCAACAAGCAATCGGCTAAGATTAGCCGATTTAACAATGCAAGCAATATTAATGTTACTTAATAGTGCTTAGGGGCAACTCTTAGATCTAGATCCAATCGGCTAGACTTAATCTAATAGATTAAAATAGCAAAAACGCAGTGAAAGCCGATAGATAACTTGAATCTAAGCTGGATAAACCGTGACAAAAGCTAAACTAAGCAAGATTAAACAAGTCAATCTAACAGAGGCTAGCAGATATCGATAACTGGTGAGTAAACAGATCGAGAAAGAAGTGATGCGCCGTCAATCAAAGATCTAATTTGCTCGATAAACACGAAACTTACTAGCAAGCCGGAGATCGAAGCGATGCAGCCCTGCGAACTGGAAGAACTCGTTGAAGGAAAAGAGAAAGCTATGAACTAGGGTTTGGTGAAGTCGCCGACAAGTAAAAGAAAGGGTTTGTTGTATTGATTGTGTGATGTCCTGATTACATGCCCGTGGGCCAATATTTATAGGCAACTAACAAATCCTAGTAGATCACCACACAATATGACTTGATTAAAAAGAAAATAGACTTTCTATAACTAATCAACTAACACACGACTCGGACTCCACGTGATAACTTGCTGATGTAAACCATCAGCGCCAACTCCGCTCCATTGGCTGCGATGTCTCATCGGCCAATCGGCCAACTTTGTTTCAATATCGGCCAGCTTCCATCGGCTACCTCCTTCACCCTAGCATCGGGCTGACACATATCAAAAAATGGTGTCAACACATGCCCCCAATTTTGGAATAAAATATTTTATTCTAAAATTCTCTCTCCAGTCATGATTGCCTTTCTGCCCCCACGCGTGCGTGCATAGTGTTCAAACTTCCAATCATGCTCCATGTGAGCAGCGCTTCAAATGTCATCTTTGCCCCTAACTCTTCCACTTCCTAACCAATCGTAGCAGCGTGACGCTTCAAATTCCAAATAGTAAATTGCACCCCATGTTGTTTTTATAAATAAGGTTCTTGGGTAAGGTGAAAATCAACAAGCTGCATCAGCCGCCACATCATCTTCCCCAACTCTTCCGAACCAATCTTAGATCAGGATCATGGCCAGCTACAAATGCCTGGCAGAAGGTCCTTCAGGACCTGACCAACGCCTCCGTGCTCGTCTCCACCGCCAAGGGTAGGAGGATCTATGTCTTCGCCCATCTTTGCGCCTGTGCCGCTGATCTTTTTAATTATGCAGGGCCATCTCCATGGCCGGCAAGGCTTCCAGTGTCATTCCAGTGCGCCACCTGCAGCTCTGGCGAGTTCCTCCACTGGCTCCGCCGATTCCTATGACGGGGATGACGCTCGATGCTTCCTTCGTCAGCGGATCAATAGTTCACTAGTTAGTGGGTGCTCTAGTCTAAGGCCAAACGCTAGAGTAGTGACGATAGCGTAGTCGTGGTGTCTAGACTAGACTTAACTTTTGCTTGTGGTATATCCCATGATTAGATGAGGTAGGTAGCAGGTGGTTACTGCCCTGTCTACCCAGCGTAATCCTCCTCGTTCGGGTATATCCAAGTGTCGTATTACATTAGCTCACCAGTTTTTGTCCTGTGGGAAGCCAGTAGCCCAACGCGAACAACTAGGATAGTTCTATCTTACCTTTGATTCTTAGCTTAGGGATCCTCTCTGCCCCTAGCCTCTAGCCTGTGTGGTATCCTTGGACCAACCTGAACCTTAGAGAATATACACATATTCCTCAGTGGATACGATACCCCGGAATACTCTTGGGTGAAAGCTACAATGGTATCTGTGCGCTTGCAGATTTATTTGTGATCGTAAAAATACCCAGCAAGCTTTCTAGCGTTGTTGCTGGGGAATGGTTGCTATATTCTCTTCGGACCTAGTGTGTCCTCATATCTTTTTCATTTTCTTTGATTCTATCCCTAACCTCGCTATCCATGGAGCAGCCATGCATGGAGCAGCCAACATCTTCTTCCGATCCAATTCTTTCATCTGGCTACATAATCAGCCCTGAATTCATAACCAAGGTTCAGAAACATTCCTTCTCAGGATGGGACAATGAAAATCCTTACCATCTTCTGCGTGAATTTGAGCAAGTGTGCTCGTGCTTGAAAATTTTAGGCATGACACATGAAACTCTTAAGTGGAAGTTGTTTCCCTTCTCTCTTATAGAGTCGGCGAGGCAATGGTACACCGCTAACGTGAGAAGTGCGAACAGGGAATGGAATGACCTGCGAGATTGGTTCTGTCTTGCATTCTTTCTGCTCTCTCATATTTGCACCTTGCGGGCAGAAATTCTGTCTTTCTGCTAGAAAGAGAAGGAATCCATCAATGTAGCTTGGGCCAGGTTGTCCCTTCTAGCTCAATCTGGTCCTGACTTGTCTCTACCTGATCATCTGTTACTTCAACATCTCTACTCAGGTCTGAGCAAGGAAGATGCACATTACCTCGATATCAGCATCGGAGATTCGTTCTCACACAAGACTCCAGCCGAAGGAAGGGAACTCCTCAATAAAATCATGGAAAAGACCTCCTTTGTCGGCTTACGAGAGCCGCCTCGGGCAGAACTAGAGGTACAACAAGAGGAAGCCTTAGCAGCCGAATCCGAATCCTGAAACGCCCAACTTTTAGATTCGACTCCTAAATCCTCTCCTGAACCTGAACTTGAAATGACAAAGGAAGAGGCCTTTGGAATTTCAGCATGGATTTGAGGAAGATCTCTTTGAAGATTTCGGAAACACCTCGAACTATCTATGCCAGAAGAGACCACCAGTCCTCATCACTCCTTTAGAGCCATACGAGAAGGAACTCCTTCAAAAAACAATCAAGGAGTTGACGACCTAAATGAGCGACGAATGGCTAAGAGAAGGGGAGTCGTCCTCAACACCTATTCAAATCAACTATCCTTCTTCACTCATTCAATGCTGCATAAGGGACCAAGATGTGAAAGCTCTCTACAACCCCGCCGTTGGAGCCAGTATTATCTCAGATCACTTTGTGCTAGCCTACTTAGGCAGCGAAGCTCTAGCTCCGACAGGCAGAACCCTTAAAGGGCCTTCAGGCTCTCTCGTAGGAAGTTATGGGATAATCCAGAATGTGTCTACAAGACGCAAGGATGTTAAGGCGAGTCCAGATTTTCACGTGTTCGAAGTTCCCAACTTTGATATCTTGATAGGTCATCCCATTGAGAAACTTCTCACGGATGTACCAGACTTAGGGAAACCTTAGCGTTAGATTGGGGAAAGAAATTCTCTCTATTCCAATTACTCGAGCAATAAATTCAATAGCAAAGATTTCTCCCATCATAGAGCTGATAGAGGAAGAGTTGGACACCAACTCTCTAGAATCATCGGAATGAGCTCTCGAGAAAGAAGCCGAAGAATTTATCTAGGAAGAGGAAAATTCCAATGAAGTCTTTGAACTCCTAGAATTTGAAACTCCAACACGACCTCTGATAAAGCTTAAACCTTTACCTTCTGGGCTCCGATACGCCTTTCTGAACAACGATGTAGAGTCTCCCATGATCATCAGTGATAAACTCTTAGAAGAGGAGACCTCAAAACTCATCATTGTTCTAGAAAAGCATCGGGCTGTTCTCGGTTACGCCCGCAAGGATCTCAAAGGCATCAGCCCTACCCTTTGCACTCATCGCATTCCATCGATCCTACCATGTCACCTTCTAGGGAAACCCAAAGAAGGTTAAACAACACAATGCAAGAGGTAGCGAGGAAGGAGGTCCTAAAGCTCCTAGATGCTAGGATCATTTATCCCGTACCATACAGCGAGTGGGTAAGGCCGGTCCAGGTAGTGCCCAAGAAAGGAGGTATGACGGTCGTGGAAAATAGCAAGAACGAGCTGATTCCACAATGAACTGTCATGGGATGGAGAATGTGCATCGACTACAGAAAGCTAAACAAGGCCATGAAGAAGGACCATTTCCCACTGCCCTTCATCCACGAGATGCTAGAAAGGTTAGCGAAACACTCCTTTTGTTTCCTTGATGGCTACTGGTTATCAGCAGATTCAAATCCATCCCAATGACCAAAGCAAGACCACGTTCACATGCCCTTATTGAACCTATGCTTACCGAAAAATTTCATTTGGGTTGTGTAATGCACACGCCTCATTCCAAAGGTGCATGATATCCATCTTCTCGTACATGATTGAAGAAATTATGGAAGTCTTCATGGACAACTTCTCGGTTTATGGTAAAACCTTCGATCATTGTCTTAGAAATTTGGACAGGGCCTTGCAGAGATGCCAAGAGAAGGACCTGGTGATAAATTGGGAAAAGTGCCACTTCATGGTCCGAGAGGGCATCGTTCTTTGACATTTAGTGTCCGAGAGAGGAATAGAAGTGGATAAGGTGAAGATTGAAGCCAATTAACAACTACCGCCTCCCACCAATGTGAAAGGGATCCGTAGCTTCTTAGGACACGCAGGGTTCTACCGGCGCTTCATCGGTAACTTCTCTAGTGTCGCTAGACCCCTTACGAGCCTTTTAGCGAAGGACGTTCCCTTCCACTTCGATGATGAGTGCCTGAAAGCCTTTAACACCCTCAAAAAGGCACTCATCTCAGCTCCAATCATTCAACCCTCAGATTGGAAGCTACCCTTTGAGATCATGTGTGATGCTAGCGATTATGCGGTGGAGGCTGTACTTGGGCAAACCAAGGATAAAAGGCATCACGCGATCGCTTATGCTAGCAAGACACTGACAGGAGCTCAGCTTAACTATGCCACTACAGCAAAGGAGCTCCTGGCAATAGTATGTGTGATAGATAAGTTTAGATCTTACTTAGTGGGGGCAAAGGTTATTGTTTACACAGACCATGCCGCTTTCAAATACCTCCTCACTAAGAAAGATGCTAAACCTAGGCTTATAAGACAGATCCTTCTACTCCAAGAATTTGACCTTGAAATAAAAGATAAAAAGGGAGTAGAAAACTCGGTTGCAGATCATTTGTCGCGCATGAATATCACTAACACGTAGGAACTCCCGATAAATGACTTCCTCCAAGATGACATACTACTCAAGGAGACGGCTTCAAACCCCTAGTATGCAAATATTGTGACCTTTATGGTTTCAGGGTATGTACCACCAGGAGAAAACAAGAAGAAGCTGGCATACGAGAGCAGACACCATCTATGAGATGAGCCATATCTATACAGAGTATGTGCAGATGGACTACTCCGAAGGTGTGTTCCCACAGCAGAAGGGATCAAGATCATTGAGAAATGCCATGCAGCACCATATGGAGAACATTATGGTGTATTTCACACACAAGCGAAAATCTGGCAGAGTGGTTTCTACTGGCCTACAATTTATGAAGACACCAAGGATTTCATTCAAAGGTGTCACAGCTACCAGAAGCATGGAGGAATCTCAGCTCGCGATGCCATGCCTCTAACATACAACCTTCAACTAGAACTTTTTGATGTATGGGGCATTGACTACCTTGGACCTTTTCCAAAGTCTCATAATTGCGAGTATATCTTGGTCGCTGTGGACTATGTCTCCAAATGGGTGGAAGCTATGCCATGCAGGGCTGCTGATGCCAAGCATGTTTGGAAAATGTTCCAAGTGGTGCTCTTTCTAAGGTTTGGAACACCACGGATGGTGATAAGTGACGGAGGGTCGCATTTCATTGATATGTCTTTCTGGAACTTCCTTAAGGAACTAGGGACCATGCACAACATTGCAACCCCGTATCATCCTCAGACAAGTGGTCAGGGAGAAACATCAAATAAGGAAATCAAGAACATTCTGCAAAAGACCGTTAATGATATGGGCAAAGAATGGAAGCCGAAGCTAGTGGATGCTCTATAGGCATATTGTACGGCATACAAGACTCCCATCGGCATGTCACCCTATCAGCTTGTCTACGTGAAAACATGCCATCTACCTGTCGAGCTGGAACATAGAGCACACTGGGCTATTCAGAAGTGGAATATGGATCTTAACCAAGCCGGAGAACACAGGAGAAGGCAGATATCAGAACTGGAGGAGTGGAGAGATAAAGCCTATCACAATGCCTCATTATACAAAGAGAGAGCCAAAGGATGGCACGATAAAAGGCTAAAGCCAAAGGTCTTCAACCCAGGAGACAAGGTATTGCTTTTCAATTACAGGGTGAAACTATTTGGTCATGGGAAACTACGGAGCAAGTGGATAGGACCGTACCTCGTCAACAACATATTAGTCTGTGGAGCCGTAACGATCCAAGATGACGAAGGTAATATTCACAAGGTAAATGTCCATCGCTTGAAATGGTTCTTAGATCATGATACAACCATTAATGAGGATATAGACGTGATTGAACTCGTTCATCATGATTATATACTTGATTAAAGGCTCTATAGGCCAATATCTCCAGCGAGCCACTTGTGTATACCCTCTAGAACTCTCCTTGTGCTACCCAGAAAAGAGCAAGGGCCAGCTGGGCCCAGCCCAGTTCGGCCAATCCACCTGATTCAGCCGAACCAGGTCACGCACCCCATCCACCTAACTTTGGCAGGCCAGGCCCCTATCACATCCTATCCCTAATTCTGGCCACCACGAGGATATTTGACTGCATGAAGTAGGGTTTAGCCATCTCTCTTTACCATCCTAAAACACTTCTTCCTCCTCATCTCTTTTCCATCTACCCTTGCTCCTCCAAACCACCAAACCCATCTGCACCACTTGTAACCCATGGCCAGCAAGGCTTCACCGACTCCAGTCCCGCCAGTCATCCCGACGAATTGCCCATGCTAGCAAATAGCCCCAACTCTCCTCAGGGATCCATGGAAAAGGCCCTTTCAATCACCGCAACACCCCTCATGCTCAACCCAAGCACTGCAAGGAGGGGGAGGCCGAGGGGCACCACCCCTAGGTCAGCCGAACCTATGGTTTGGCCGAACCAGAGGCAGGGCCACTCAGCCTCCCGCTATGCTGGACGTGAGCCTTCGCCAAGAGAAGAACAGGGTGAGAAGGATTGGGGCCAAAAGCCGCGCAGGCAACATTCCAAGGTAGTTCTCGACACTATCATGGTCAAACTCTCCAGGATAAGAACACCCTGAGACCAAGGTTGAAGCCGGATGAGAAGTATGTGGGATCATTGATAAGTAAGTATGGGGATGTCATCAGTCACAATTATAGGAGGGAGAAGATATCCCCAAATGATCCACCACCACAACCGCGCTTCAAGATTTGGAGGGTACGTCCGCCATCCAAGATGGAGGACAAGGAAAAGGGACCAGCTTACTCCCCGCAGATTTGGTCAAAGGAAGAGCTCATATTCTTGATAAAGAGCTTACAACTGGAGAACAGGAAGTTGAGTCGAGCTCTAAAGGAGCAGAGTTCAGCGATCACATATTTATACAAGGATCTACTATTTTTCCATAGTGGCATGAATGATAGCATGGATCGTTTTTGTTGACAGTCCTTAAATGCAAAATTTGACCGTCAACTATACTCACAAATAAAGAAAAACCATACCCTCTTACTCTCATATTTGTATCACCAACCTAGTTCCACAACTATTTTGCCTATCAAGCCATTTCAGGGATGCATGTCCGGAATAAGAAGAAAACACGAAGAATATACAACACACAATGCACAAAAGATCATCCGCTACACCACATAGGATTGGAGGGCCCACAAATCAGAGCAAACGGGCGCCAAGGCACAAATCACCAAGGATCAGCACCAGGGCCCACCTGTCAGTCATCTAGATGAAGGCAGAGCCGGGGGAGCTCCACCTATGGTCGGCCGAACCCTGATGGGTTCCCGGCTAGATGCATTTTGACGTGGAGTACCCCCTACTTAGAGATGGCGGGAAACAGCCCTTGGAGGCTATAAAAGGAGGCCCTCACCCCCTCATTCAACACACACCACAACTTGGAGCCTCTCTCCCTATCTCATTCTTGTGACTTGTACTCCTTAGGGTAGTGGAGCTAGGCTAGTTCATCTCTTTAGCGAATCATAGTCATCCTCGGTTTTGTTGAGCAATCGTCGGCCTTGGGTATCGCTTTGTATTCGAATCGTCCGTATTCTATTCATAATGCAGAGCTTAGTCATGGTTGCTATGCTATCTTGATAGTTTATCATACCATGCCTTGTTCTTCCATAAGTTATCCTTTATATGTGGTAGGCCAGATGTTCTAAGTAAGGCTATCGGTTGGTTGTGCCTTTGGGCTTGCCTTAGCGCTTTACTTGTCTATTTGAAGGGTGGGTGACCCGGAGCGCTAGGGTAGTGACCTCATACACAGGCATGGTGCTCGGGTATGCGGGATCCTTCGGATATGACCATGCTCCACGGTGTTGTAGGGGTAGAGGACAGGTGGTGACAGCCCTGTCCGTCCGATACAATGGTATCGCCGTGTTAGTGTAGTCCCCCACGTTCGGGTATGGTATAGGAGTTCTGAAAGATGTAACGGGACTGGATGTACTCCGGTGCGGGACATTCTCCCCGGTATCCTGAGCCTTAGCTCTGAGCCCTAACCATGTATCTTGTGTAACCCTTGCTTGTATGAATATATGCTATTAGGACCTTGTTGTATGCCTATGCTCCCACCAACCTTTGGTTTATTCATTATTCTTTATCTTGAGATTGGCTCGAGCGTGTGTGTCACATTACCCTCATTATCCTTTATCATAACTTACCCCTGTATGAAATATAGTCTATATCTTATTCATATCATCCTGATCATGTACCTAGTAAACTCTTTTACTCATGCCATCCTACGGGAAAATATAAATAACGATACCCGAATACTCTCCGAGTGAAATGCTACAACAGTATGTCCGTGCGCTTGCAGATTCAATCTGTAATTTTTAAGACATACCACCACGGCATTTGTTGGTGCCATCACTAAGGACTAACAATCCTGATGATGATTCTAAGAAATGCCAACAAGCATTTCTGGCACCGTTGCCTAGGAACACAAACCTAGTAGCGACATTAAGAAATATCAACAAGCATTTCTGGCGTCGTTGCCGGGGATGGCATTGATTAAAAGATTTACTAACACATAATCTTGGCAACATGCCTAAGAAATAGCTATTGCTTATACATGCTAATGTTGTATTTGTTTTCTCCTACTGGATGAAAACAGGGTAGTTTATGACCGGTTTCTCTTTGCCGACCAAATTCGTCCCTCCTCAAATCGTTCTCTCGGCAACCAAACCAGTCGTTCAAGCACCATCAACCGTCATGGCTGAAAAGACTATTCATGACTTCTCCGTCCCCTCAGCCACCAACGTGGCCACCGGACCCAACGTTGACATCGGGGACGTGAATTTTGAGCTCAAATCGAGTCTCATTAACATGGTGCAGGCTAGCCCGTTCTACGGCAGGCCCAACGAGGATGCCAATGCACATCTCCAAAACGTCCTTGAGCTGTGCGAGACCATAGTGATACGAGGCGTCACAGCTAATGCTATCAGGCTCCGTCTGTTCCCTTCTCCCTCCTGGGGAAGGCGAAACAATGGTTTTACAAGGACAAGGAAGCTGTCAACATGTGGAACAAATGTTCAGCGGCATTCCTCGCAAAATTCATCCCGCTGGGCAAAACCAACACTCTGCGTGGGAAAATTTCAAGTTTCTAGCAGATAGGGATGGAGTCAATCCTTGAAACTTGGTAGAGGATGCAAGAATACATCTTCGCCAGTCCTCATCAAGGGATGGACGAATGGCTTGTCCTCCAAAGCTTCTACAATGGCCTGACTCCTATATCAAGAGCCCACATTGATACTTCTACTGGAGGAGCCTTCCTCGACCTCACCATCGCCAAAGCTACTGCACTGGTCGAGAAGATGGTCTCTGACCAAGGGTGGAGCGAAGAACGCCTCCAACCCCGAACCAAGGGCATGCACGCCGTTAAGGTGGCGGACATGCTCTCTGCAAAAATGGATCTCCTACTCAGGATGCTAGACGAGAGGGCGGAGATCAAGAAACAGATGTACAACTCCATCCAAGCCATTAACTCGCACTCCATGTGCGAGGTCTATGGAAATAATGGACACTCGGGGAACGACTACCCCGAAACCCGTGAAGACATTGCCTTCATCATCAACAACAACTACGGGTTCCGTCCACAAGGAGGCCAAGGGTGGAGCCAATCACGCCCACCTTATCAGGGAGGTAACAATTACAACTCCAATTTCAATTCGAATTTGAATTCAAACCAACCCTCCTTGAAAGATCTTGTGCTTGGCCAAACTAAAATGTAGTTGAAGCAGTCGGAAATGTAGCCGTAGTAGTCATGTAGTTGAAGCAGTCGGAGATGTAGTCGAAGTAGTTGAAGATGTAGTCGTAGTAGTCGGAGGTGTGGTTGAAGCAGTCGGAGATGTAGTCGAAGTAGTCGAAGACGTAGTCGTAGTAGTTAGAGGTGTAGTTGAAGCAGTCGGAGATGTAGTTGTAGTAGTCGGAGATGTAGTCGAAGTAGTCGGAGATATAGTCATAGTAGTCAGAGCTGTAGTTGAATACCAAAGTTATAAGGAGTTTCCTCAACTAATCACTGACAAATTTTCAGCACCATTAGACTCTCATAGCCAGAGTTATAGGCAAAATACTATAGCTCGGCCTGCTGAAAAACAGACAAAATAGAAGAAGCAAAGAATGAATTTATCAACAATATTAGCCATTGATTTAGCCTCTAAGTTGAATATTAAAGTTGTAGGCCACTAAATTTTCTAGTTACTACCAAAATTTGTAAGGGTTTGGATGAACAGACCTAGAGTTACGAATTTTCTTGCAACCAGCAGTATTCTGTCCATAGTTTATCTATGAGTCCTTGAGTTCTAAATCTTCCACACTTATGACACTCAGCCTTGGAGGTATTGTGGATTCCAGATTTAATGAAAAATTTGCATATTACAGATTGTTCAAGGGACCCGCAACACCCCGAGCGGTTTTGGTGCTAGTGGTAGCGGACAACCGCAGCAGTCGCCATCACCACTCAACATGGCTGAAGTAATGGCTGCCCAGACTGAACTACTCCGCCAGCTTGTCCAGGGGCAGCAGGCGTTTCAGCAGCTCCAGCAGCAGCATCGGGGTGGGCACAATGTCCACCAACCTCAGGCTGCTGGCTACCTAGACTTCTTGGGCACACAGCCCCCTCTGTTTCACAAGACGGAGGAGCCCTTGGATGCAGATGCTTGGATTCGCGCAATCAAGTCCAAGTTTTCTCTACTTGTGGTGCCATGTTTCGATGCAAATAAGGCCCATTTTGCCGCGCAACAACTTCACGGTACCGCACGCCTTTGGTGGGACAACTGTTTTGCCATGCTTCCAGCCGATCATGTTGTCACTTGGGACGAATTCAAAAATGCCTTCAGAGCCCATCACATTCCAGAAGGGCTCATGGAAAGGAAATTGAATGAATTCCTGGCTCTCACTCACGGTACCCGCACTGTACTCTAGTATGCCTAGGCTTTCAGTAACCTTTGTCAGTACGCAGGCTATCATACCTACACCGATTCTAAGAAGCGTGATCGCTTCTGCAGAGGCCTTAGTACCAAGCTGAAGGACCGCTTGAACCCCATCAAGGTAGACACTTATAATGAGCTAGTTAACTTGGCCAGCACTCAGGAAGATTGCATCATGACTCACCAAGCCGAAAAGAAGAGGAAGGCACCAGCTGGACCCTCTAGTGCTCAGCCACAGAGGTATCGTTTGGTGCAGAATGCTACTTCTAAAGCTCCTCAGAAGGCCCCTCAACAAGGGCGTTCGGTTTTCAAGCCTCCACATCAGCAGGGTGTTGCACGACCCCCTATGCCTCAGCAGACCAGCCCAAGGCCGATTGCTCAGCAGCCAGCTCATCCAAGCAATGCAAATCGTTATTGAATTGTGGGAGTTCCACTCACTTCGCTCGAGAATGCCCCCAGGCCAGACAGCCAAATCAAAGCCAAGTCTCTAACCAGAACAATAAGAACAAAGGCAAGAGGTACACTATTCAGGTCAAGCAAGGGCGGATTAATTTCACCACTCTTGCAGAACTTCCAGAAGGAGCACCAGTGATGCCAGGTACATTCTCTATCCACAATAAGCCTGCAATTATATTATTTGATTCTGGTGCATCCTATAGTTTTATTAGTGCAAAAAATTTGGTGCAAAAGTGGGCTTGGATTTTTGTCACACAAAAGGGTCATACATGATATCAACACCGGGTGGTAAAAATGCTTCCAACCAAATCATAAGGCACGTACCGATCAAGTTAGGTAGTAAAACTATCAAAATTGACCTTATCCTTTTGGCACTTGAAGGCATGGATATTATTTTAGGAATGGACTAGATGACTCGACATGGGGTGAAATTAGATATTCCTTCAAGGGCCGTTGAAATCAACTCCGTAACCCAGGGAGCCTCTATTCTTTATTTTCCATTCCGAGAATGCACAAATACATGCGCCTTCATCAAGATCGAATCCATGTTAGAGGAAATTCCGGTGGTGTGCGAGTATGCAGATGTTTTTCGGAGGACTTGCCAAGAATGCCACTAGATAGGGATCTTAAGTTCATTACTGAACTGCAGCCAGGCACTGCAACTATCTCAAAAAGACCCTATAGAATGTCGTCCAAAGAATTGGCCGAACTAAAAATAAAACTCTAAAAACTTCTAGACAAAGGCTTCATTCATTCTAGTGCATCACCTTGGGGTTGCCCAGCCCTATTTGTGAAGAAGAAAGATGATAGTTTAAGGCTGTGTGTGGACTACCGACCTCTCAATGTGGTGACAATCAAAAATAAATATCCACTTCCCCGCATTGATATTCTCTTCGATCAATTAGTGGGAGCTAGAGTCTTCTCAAAAATTGATCTTCGCTCTGGTCATGTCTTTTGGTCTCACAAATGCTCCTTCCTACTTCATCTATCTCATGAATTCGGTATTCATGCCCGAGCTTGACAAGTTCGTTGTGGTCTTCATTGACGACATCCTGATATATTCCAAAAATGAGGAAGAGCATGTGGAGCACCTGCGCATTGTTCTCCAATGTCTTAGAGACCATCAGCTCTATGCTAAGTTTTCCATGTGTGAATTCTGGCTGGATAGTATAAAAGTTTTGGGCCACACTATTTCAAGCGAAGGCATAACCATTGATCCTAGCAAAGTACAAGAGGTGATGGATTGGAAACCTCCCACCTCCGTCCATCAGACTTGCAGTTTTCTTGCTTTAGATGGTTATTATCGCCTATGACTGAACTATTGAAGAATGGAGTAAAGTTTGTGTGGAGCAAGAAATGTGAAAAAGCTTTCCACACTCTTCGGGATCACCTGACTACAGCCCCAGTCTTAGCTCAACCTGATAACACCAAGCCATTCGATGTTTATTGTGACGCATCTGGTACTGTTCTTGGTTGTGTTCTTATGCAAGACAATCGAGTCATTGCATATGCTTCACGAGCTCTTTGACCTCATGAACAAAATTATCCAACACATGATCTCGAGTTAGCAGCGGTCATTCATGCTTTAAAGATTTGGAGACATTATCTTAAGGGCACCCATTGGAATATCTACACCAACCATAAAAGTCTCAAATATATCTTCACCCAAGCCAATCTAAATATGAGACAAAGAAGATGGTTGGAGTTAATCAAAGATTATGATCTCGAGGTGCATTATCTCCTAGGCAAAGCCAATGTAGTAGCGGATGCACTCAGTCGCAAATCTCATTGCCATTGCTTAACTGTGGAATTCTATAATGAAACACTTTGTCATGAGATGAGGAAGCTCAATCTGGATATGATTCCCCAAGGCACTTTAAATCATATCTTTGTTGAACCAACCCTTCATGATCAAATTATCACGGCCCAATTAAATGATGAGGGAGTAAAGATCATCAAGCAAAAGCTCTCCCAAGGGGAAGAGAAATATAAATGTTTTGGCCAAGGCAAGAATGGAGTTCTATGGTTTGAATCTCGAATAGTGGTTCCAAAGAATCATGAGCTCCGAAAACAAATTCTTGACGAGGCACATCTTTCCAAGTTCTCTATTCACCCGGGTAGTAGCAAAATGTATTAAGATCTTAGGAAAGGGTCACTAGAATAAAAGTAGTTAAAATGTACAAAATCCAATGAAGTCACCATACCGAAGAAGAAGCAACATGGGAAACTTAAAGCCATCTAAATAAAAATTTCTGAGGTTTTCTAAACTCAACCAAAGGTACACCTACTTCCCGCACTTAGCTTGCTTATCCGAATCTTGGGACGAGATTCTTTTTGGGGGGAAGGCTGTAATACCCTAGGTGTTTAAAATCCTAAGCAAGAAAAACTAACACATGGCATCATGCATAATACCCAAAAATCATTGAAACAATGCATTTAATTATGTGTGTGCGTATGCATGTGTATGAAAGTGTGTATGTGAGACTTTTTCCTTTTTATAATCTTTTATGCTCCACGTTTCATAACAAATGTAGTATAAAAACACACTCATATTTTAGTGCCTTACAAGTTTACTTAAATGGCCTTTTACAATTTCAAATTTTTAAACACATGAAATGAATAGGAATTCAAATCCTAGTAGTCTTAAATTTGAAATAACATTTAAATTATAGATCAAATGAACTATGGACTAAAACCAAAGTTGTAGATTTTCAAATTCTCTACAACTTTCATATACAAACAGTTTCAAGTTGCAATTGAAAAATTTGAGAAAAATTGATTTGAACCAGACCATTCTCTCTTTCTCTCTCTTCTCTCTCTATCTCCCTCCCCTATTTTCTGGACCAGGGTAAGCCGCCGGCGCCACGTGCCTCACGATTCCTATCCGGCACGTCGCGCCAAAGCCCCCTCCCCGACTAGCTACTACCTCCCGCACGCTAAGCCCCCTGTCGCGCCTACCGTTGGCCGCCACGCGTCGCCAGATTCCCGCCGCCGCTTCCCGACGCTCACCCGCGACCATCCCCTTTCTGCGCGCCTGCTCAGGCCGCCATGGCCCGAGTGTCGCGTGCCCAGGCAGTGCCTCCATCTCCACATCCCCCTCGCTCGCCTAAAAAAGGGGCACACACAGCCCCTGCTTGCGCGCCAGACCTCGCTGTCGCACGCCATTAACGCCGTCGCCCAAGCCCCACGCCAAGCTCCCCCTTCCGCTCCACTTCCACCCAAGTCAAGCCCCTGAATCGGTTCCCCATGGCCCGCTGAACCTCCCCGACCTCCCCACACCACCCCTCCCTCGCCGAAGCGCCACCGAGTTGTGCCGCCGGCCGCCGGCAAGCACTACACCGCCGCGCCCCCACCATTGGCCTCTCCAAACCCCGACCAAAGCCACAAATGGGTATCCCTCGCCTCTCTCATTCTCCCCCACCCCTTTCCCCTCGCCGCTGACAAGCTTCCTCACCGGATTTTGGCCGGGAACAGCCCAGCTCTAGCCAGGGGTGACATTGCAAATCTCCAGATCTTTCTAGGGCCTTTAGTGCAAAACCTCAGGGACCTGTTCGTAAGAGAAAAGCTGAGTTATTGTTGTTTGAATCTGCAACTTGTAAATTTGATATAAAATTGTGGGAAAATCGAAAAAATACAAACTAAAATGTTCTAGGTTCCTTGTAACTATATCTACTACTTTAATTACATGCAAACTTTAAGATTTGCAATGGTTTCTGAACTAGCTTAAATATTAGATTTACGAGCTTTTGAATGTAACTCGTGCTCTAGTCCAGTACTATACTCGATTTTTGGGCAGTAGGCTAGTATGTAAATCTTGAGACCTGTGTAAACATTTCAAGGCAATGTAAGGTCTCTAGATATAGATTTTGATTTAATCTTGATCCAAGGTGTCGATTGCTAGATGTGTTCATTCATGATGTTGTATTGTAGATCTGAATGTGAAACTTTTACAGTAGGGTCTATTTGTTACAAGATGCTAGGGTAAAATTTTGAGGCACATTGCTACTGTTTATAATGCTATTTTGATTTTGATCATGTATAGGTGCATTAAACGAAGATAAATAGTTTCTGTACTTAGAAAATTATGATATTTTTACCAGAGGACACATGTGAGTAGTAGGTCATGCTAGAGAAATTTAAAGTACAGAAACTTAGTAGATCTACTCATAAGGATGAATCTTTAATAGTGTTTATGTATTTTGCTGTATTTTCTATGCTCCGTAACTTGCACAATAAAATTGGAAAAATTCAGGGTAGGCTCACCATAAGTTTATAAGCACTCAGTAAAAATTTGAGAACCAGTGCTAGCATGGTTTGTTCTATATAAACGAATCTAAGTCCTAGTAGTAGCTTACTATTTTATTTTTTATGATAAATCTACTTCACAAAAAGAGCTAAAATGTTGTAGAGGCATTGTGTGTAAAAATCTTAATGTCAGAAACTTTACTTTGCTTGAGTAATAAAAATTACATTTTCACATTGGATTTATTCTTGAAAATATGAAATTATGCAAGTAGTAAAATAAGAAGACCCCACTTGCTTAATGAGTTTAGTAAAATTTAATTACTACTCACTTATTGATTGCCCAAGTAAACTTATTAAAGTTCTTTCATAAATGTAACTTGTGTTTTGTTGGATTACATCTTTATAGTGAAAGTAACGTTATGTCTTTCCACCATAAACTCATCCATATGCATCTCATGTAGATGGTACCGCTCTTTATGATGGAACGTACGAGTTGATGCCCGAGCCCGAGAGTAAGAAGCGCGAAACTCAATTTAATCTAACTGAAGTAGTTGAAGACCCGAACCAAAGTTCAAAAGAGCCCAAGGCTAGCTTATGCAACTTTTATTTACGTATGGTATTGTGCATTAAGTTTGTAGGAGTTGATTGAAACCCTAGATGCATGATCCTAGGTACCTATGATATGAACACTAGTCTGTGTCGGTCCCTAGATTGCCATGCTAATAGGATTCCAGTAAAAGTCGAGTGATTTCCTATCACTCGCGAGATATAGGAGTTGTTTGTTTACTTATGTTGGAATCATAAGGTCGACAGACGGGGCTATGTTACAATATTTCTGCTAATGGTTGAGGCCCCATCTGTTTAGCAAAAATGCTTAAGGTCGTGGTGTGTGGTAGTGGTGATTAAGTTTTTAAACGTACTAACCACATATCGAGAATATGGTAATCGGTAAACTTAAGTACCTGATTGGACCGGTGAGTGGACTTTACCCTCACCCTCTTGATTTCGTTCCCATGGGCACATGGTGAGTGCAAGAGCAGCCATAGCCCGACTTCATTCCATGGTTCGTGGACCTCTGTACTCGAGGGGGGTGGCCTTGATCCACAAGCCGGGAAGAAAGGCGAAAAGTGGTATGGGTGACTCGTTTGGGCCCCATGCGTGCATGTAGGTTTCCCCTTGTAAGGTTAAGAAATTCGATTTGAATCGTCCGTTTCTCATGGCCATTTAGACTGCTTAAACCTTTTACCACATAGAGTAAGAAGTGGAACAATGATGATGGTGATAAATACTGTTGGCTGCTTAAATTAATTCTTTCCATCATGTGTGAGGTTGGATAGTTGCTCATCTAGAATGGTTAATGAACTAGAACTTGATGCTAAAACTTGAAACCAAGGACTCACTCTTAGTTGCTTTTTGGCAAAACAAACCCCTTAAGCCAAAAGCCTTGCATGTCTAGCAGTCGGCTAAGTATATTCTACTAGTTGGGTAAGCCTTGCTGAGTATTAGTATACTCAGCCTTGCTTGTGGCTTTGTTTTCAGATGAGACGTTTGAGGACATGGTTGCTAGTTGGACTTGGCCGTGTACTCTTCCTTCTGGTTGGTCGGTGGAATGGGATGCGTCCCCGGCCAATGATGATCGCACTGAATGATGTCATGTATGGGCTTTATCATGATATCTTTTATCATCGTTAGAACTTCCGCTTATGTTTTCCGCTTTACTATTGAACTCTGAAAGTACTTGTTTATGAATTCAAACTTGAATTGTAAAAATAATTACTGTTGAACTTTGTGATGTAAAATTTGTGTATTGTTGTAATCTCTGGGCTCACCTTCGTGTGGGTTGTATGTATGCATTGTTTCGATCAAAATTCTAGAGGTTCATCGGGATGTTACCCGACAGACTGTCGTTTTACTCAGTTTTAAGTGCATGTTACCTCAGTTTGCCTCTAGGGTGATGGTTAGCGCACTTGAGCCGGATTAATTCGGGTGGTTCTACCACAAAAGTGTGGCTGGGACCAAAGCATCAAATTAAGAGAGCTGTTGGGGGCAGTGGGCCCCGGCTGTCAGCCAGGGGGCAAACCAGGGTTCGGGTTCGGCCGAACCCTGGGATCGGCCGAACCCAGACCTAACGGCTCTTGAGCCCCACTTCCTCCAACGGCTACTTGCCGTTGTGCCTAGCACCTTCCCGACTATTTCATGCTCATGCTCTTTAAATAGAGCCTGAGAGGGGGGTGTGTTTCACTCGCATTTCAACTCTCTCACTCACTCTCTCTCACACTCTTTGCTCTCGGGATTTCATTGGATTTTTGCTCAAGTTTGGATTCAAGAAACCTCTCTCTCTCATTTCTTTGCTGCATGAATAATCCCACATTTGGAGGAGCAACTCTCGGGTAAGCATTTCCATTCGGTTTCACTAATGTAACCCATTTTGAGTTCTTGTTCGTTCTTGTTCTTCAAGCATGAAAGGCATCGGTCGGAAGATTTTCGGTGGCACGAACTCGTCCCGTTCTCGGGGTGGATCGACCTCTCACCACACCCCCGAACCGACGCCGAGCCCGAGAATGATGGACTATGAAGAAGTAGAAGAACAAGAGGAACAAACCGAAGTGCAAGCCGAACTGCAAGCAGAGGATATGGAGATAGACGACGACAACGCACCCTACCTCGACTTGCAAGATAATCGCGAGAAGCAAGCCTTCGACCTGAACCTCCTTGAGAAGACAAGTATGGATGTAGACTTTGCTCGCGTTAGGCATGCGTTTAGATGGGATGGTTTTGTGCCCGTTGAGGAGAATGGTTATCGTCTCCTCACCATCCAGTTTCTCTACACTCTTCGAGAGGTGGATGATAGAATTTCTTTTCGACTCTTTGGAAATGAGTTTTATCTTACTTGGAAAAATTTGAGTCACCACCTTGGTTTTTTCACGCGCTTGTCGATTTCCCTTCAACAAGCTTGCCACGGTTTTAATCGTCATGAATTTTGGGGTTTGATTTCGGGTCAAGTTGTCCATGGCAAGTTTGCACCTCGGTGCAATGATATTCGAAATTCAACTCTCTGTTTGATGCACAAATGGTTGGCCATCACCCTCTTCCCAAGGAATGATGTTTGGCCCATGCACAACAATGAGTTGATGATCCTATACACCATGGTCAACAAGATCAAAATTTCCCCCGTAAAGGCAATGATTAAGCAATGGCTTACGAATTTCAAGATGATGGGTCCTATTGAGTGCACTTCTTTGATCACTCGCATCACTTCGAGCATGGGGATCTTAGATGGGAATGTAATTCCTTTCATTGAGGAACCCCGTGTTCTTATCGACGAGTCTTATTTGATTTATGGTCGCACACTCAAGAAAAGGCCGAATGACTCTTTGATTTTCATCTCCTTGGGCTATGCAAATGAGATCTCGTTACCAAACGCGGGGCATCATTTGTATAACTGCCAGCCACTAACCATCCGTCTTGTCCCACAACAGGTGGCCTGCAGACATAGTGTTTCTGGTTTGCCTAGCAGGATGATATGGAGCAAGGCTAGAAGAGAAACAGCACCGACTCCACCACCTCCACATCCTCAGCCATTAGATCCACATGAGGCATGTGGGTCGTCATGGCATAGCGCGAGTACCGACGAGTGGGCACGGCAAGCCCTAGCGCGTCGGTCCACCAGCTCCAACTCTAGCGGGGTCTCACACCTTGAACGACGCATGGCCTCGAGTCAAGGATTCAGCTCCATCACTCAGTAGCTCGGCGAGCTGAGGGTCAAGGCCAACAACATCGAGGAGTCGCTAGACCAACCATGGCAGCGACACACCGGTGAGAAGATCCACGCTATGGAGCAGAGGCAGCTGCAGCAACAGGAGGAGTGGAGGGCTTACTTCCGTTGGAGGGGGTACAACCCCGACCAACAACAGTAAGCCTAAAGCTAGCTTGGGGGTGGACCCCTATGAGAGGTACCTTGTATCTTACTATCTTTACCGCTTTCAAACCTTATGCATGAAACAAAATAAAAATTTGCAAAATTAAGAAAAGACCAAAAATATTTTCTTGCTTTTTCATATGTGTAGTAAGCATGGTTCAGTTTTCCTTGTTGAGATGATGAATAGTTGCTCTGTTAATTTCCTTCATATGCCTAGTTACAACTTGATGCTCTACCTAGTTTTGAGTTCATTGGCTAAATGTTCAAACCTTGAGCTTGACACTCGTGGGTAGGAAAAAGCATGTTCCAAATCCAAGTTGTTGAGAGTTGTGATATGGTTGAATAGAGCTGCTATGATCTTCCCCTACGTGATGCTTGATATCCGGAGTATTTATTTTCAAAAATGCAAAAACAAATAAAGTTCCTCGATGATAAGAAATTTCTATCCAAAGCCATATGATGATCTTATTGCAAACCTTCCACATATGAAATTCTTATCTCATTGAGCTTTGTCAAACTGTTGTGACCCTTTGTGAGATGCATTTCATACTCCCATGATCAAGATCACGTACATGCCTCCACCATATGCTATGCTTCTACACCGGAAGTTAGCAAACACTTCATCCATCCATCCACAAAATAAAACTCCATGTTGTTCCATGACCACTCTCTCTCTCTCTCCAAAGTTACCATGAGAAAAAGGATATGGGCTATGCAAAAAGAAATAAAGGACATGCTCAAGAAAGCATGAAAAGGAAAAGAAAGGATTGGAAAGATGGAGGTCCAAGAAAAAAAAGAAAAAAAGAAGAAAAGAGACAAAGAAAGAAAGATAGCCCATATCTAAGAAAAAAAATAATAAAGGAGAGATGGTTCATGAAAAGGAGTTCATACATCCATCCACCAAACTACCCACACACATGCATATCTTGATCAAGGTTTATGACTTGTTTCTCCTTTGGATCCGGTTCTTGACTTAGCAAAATATAAGAAGCAAGTTTGCCTTCAGATTCTCCATACCTACAGCTCCACAAAAGCAAGCCTTTAGAAGTAGGGCAAGAAAGACAGGCACAATAAAAGCCTTGGTGAGAAATGAAACACATTGAGTGATACGAGAAATCATCTGAGGAACTTTGAAAATTCTTTTGAAAAAAACTCTACAAGTCCTCCGAATTGATGGTTGAACAAAGGGGTGAGAAAAATTGACACTCTATAAGACCGTTCTGACTCACAACAGCCAAAGATGAGGTGAAGCTATATGCACCACAGGAGCAAGGTAAAAGCCAACTTATTCAAAATCATGGTAAGAACACCAAATTGTGACTATGGTATAAGATGGAAATGCAACATTGAAGCAACTCCTGATCAACAACATAAGCCCAGACTTTGCTTGGGACGAGCAAAGGGCTTGCTTGGGGGTGTTGTTGACGGTCCTTAAATACCAAATCTGACTGTCAACTATACTCACAAATAAAGGAAAATCATAACTCTTACTCGCATATTTGTATCGCTAACCTAGTTTCACAGCTATTTTGCCTATCAAACTATTTCAGGGATGCAAGTCCGGAATAAGAACAAAACACGAAGAATATGCAGCACACAATGCACAAAAGATCGTCCGCTGCACCACACAGGATTGGAGGGCCCACAAATTAGAGCAAACAGGCGCGCCAAGGCGCGAATCACCGAGGATTAGCACAAGGGCCCACCTGTCAGTCGTCGAGAGGAAGGCAGAGCCGGGGGAGCTCCACCTAGGGTTTGCCGAACCCAGAGGTGTTCCCAGCCAGATGCATTTCGATGTGGAGTACGCCGTACGCTTCCTCAAGGCTGTCGTTAAGGTTTCCTTACTTAGAGATGGCGGGAACCGGCCCTTGGAGGCTATAAAAGGAGGCCCTGCCCCCCCCCCTCCCTCTCTCAACACACACCACAACTTGGGGCCTCTCTCCCTCTCATTCTTGTGACTTGTACTCCTTAGGGTAGTGGAGCTAGGCTAGTTCATCTCTTTAGCGAATCATAGTCATCCTTGGGGTTGTTGGGCAATCCTCGACCTTGGGTATGGCTTTGTATTCGATTTGTTAGTATTCTATTCATAATGCAGAGCTTAGTCATGGTTGCTCTGCTATCTTGATAGTTTATCATACCATGCCTTGTTCTTCCATAAGTTATGCTTTATATGTGGTTAGGCTAGATGTTCTAAGTAAGGCTATCGGTTTGTTGTGCCTTCGGGCTTGCCTTAGCGCTTTACTTGTCCATTTGAAGGGTGGGAGACCCGGGGGCGCTAGGGTAGTGACCTCATACACGGGCGTGGTGCTCGGGTATGTGGGATCCTTCGGATATGACCATGCTCCACGATGTTGTAGGGGTAGACTGCAGGTGGTGACAGCCCCGTCCGTCCGCTACGGCGATATCACCGTGGTTAGTGTAGTCTCCCACGTTCGGGTATGGTGTAGGAGTTCTGAAAGATGTAACCAGACTGGATGTACTCTGGTGCGGGACATTCTCCCCAGTATCCCGAGCCTTAGTTCTAACCCCTAACCATGTATCTTGTGTAACCCTTGCTTGTATGAATAGATGCTATTAGGACCTTGTTGTATGCCTATGCTCCCACTAACCTTTGGTTTAATCGTTATTCTTTATCTTGAGATTGGCTCGAGTGTGTGTGTCACATTACCCTCATTATCCCTTATCATAACTTACCCCTGTATGAAATATAGTCTATATCTTATTCATATCGTCCTGATCATGTACCTAGTAAACTCTTTTACTCATGCCATCCTACGGGAAAATATAAATAAGGATACCCGAATATTCTCTGGGTGAAATGCTACAACGGTATATCCATGCGCTTGCGGATTCAATATGTAATCGTTATTATATACCACCACGGTGTTTCTTGGTGCCATCGCTAAGGAGTAACAATCCTGGTGATGACGCTAAGAAATGCCAACAAGCATTTCTGGCGCCGTTGCCGGGGAACACAAACCTGGTAGCGACGTTAAGAAATGTCAACAGTTTGGCAGAGGCCACAAGGGAGAGAAGCAACTCGGATGATAGCTCATCCGAGGATCTTCATTAGTTAGTTTAGTCGGGCGTGAGGTTAGATTTTTTTTCCTTTCATTTGCTCTGTTTCATTTAATTTATCTTCATCACTGTAAGTGCCCCCATAACTTGAATTGAATAAACTTTGGCTCCCCGGTGTTAATGCTGGTAGAGCCCATTTACGTTTTACTCTTTTGTTTTGCTTTGATTGAATAAGACAGGTTCGAAACAAGTGTGGGGGAGATTCTCGCGACATTCTGATGCATACACGCTGCAAACATCCCCACATGTCACGTGCACCGTAGGAAGGCCCCGTACGCTAAAGACCAGACCAAGCAGGCACCTGCCTGATTCGGCCGACCCATGGCTGGGCCCCCTCGGCCTCATCTCGCTCCTAATCCTCAGTTTGCATGCTCTCACTCGTTTCCTCCCTACCCTCTGAGTTTTAAACATGATTTCAATGCCTCAATTAATTGGTTAAACTCAAATAAAATCCGATACGCTTGACTTAATGGTTCATGCATAAGTTTTGTTCTTTACCAAACCCAAATTTGTGAACCAAAAAAATTAGGGAACCCATGATGCTCAAGTTGTTGATCTATGAGATATGGTTTGATGTAAGTTTCCATACTTGTTCCACTTGCTTGACTTGGGAATTCTACTTAAAAAGAAAAACAAATATTCCATGGTCTAGATTCCCTTTTACCTACCAAAGCCATATGTCGTTACTCATTGACATAATATCCAATACATATGCGTCTTGTTATTACATTGAGCTTCATCAAATGTTGTGACCCTAGTGAGATATACTTCATTACTTGCTTGATAAAGATCACATACACGGGCTAACTTCAACACTTGAGGTTAGCTGCCACCATTCACCAAATAAATACTCCGTATGTCATATGATCGCCCTCCAAGGACCCCTGAAAGACATGGCTATACCAATGAAAAGCATGCCAAGAAGCATGGCTGAAAAAAGAGAGAGAGACAAAGGGTAGCCATGCCCATAAAAAAAAGAGAGAGGGAAAAAGAAAGAGAGAAAGGAGATCATGCTAGAGGAGCCCAAGTCCATCACTCATCACACATGCACCTTCATGATCAAACTTGAATGATGTATTATCTCCATGGATCCAATCTTTTATTTTGCGACAGATGTACATCAAGCACATGTCCACATCTCCCTTGCCGAGCTCCACTTAAGCCACATAGATAAGAGAAGGAGAGAAGGACAAAGCTTTGGAAGAATTTATACACATGAGCGATTGAGAGATGTGCAAAAAGGGTAAGACCATGGAATAATTTCTTTCCAAAATCTTTTCAAAAAAAGCAAATCCCAATTTAGCAGCTGAACAAGGAAGGACACTTGGGTCAATACCGTTCCATCCTTCAACCACTTCCAACATCATGGTAGGCACTTCAACGTTCACAAATGAAGGTAAGGTATAGAATAACTTTTATGCAGGGATTTTGTCAAGGCAGCCGTTCCGCCTCAGTTCCTTACCTTCACTCGAGGACGAGCAAAGGACTAAGTGTGGGGGATCTTGTTGACCCTCATTACGGACCATTTTTCGACCGTCAAATCCTGCATAAAAGCATCAAACTAGCAAAGGCCAACACTAGTATATGGTGTTTATCTAATGAATTTCACAAGTGTTGGTCTAAATATGTGTGCAGCTGAATTTGAGCTAAAAATGCATGAAAAGAGCAAGCAGGATCCGAGGTGTAAAAGCATCGACCAATCAGAACGCACTTTTCGGCGTCACACGGATCAAAGGGCCCACCAGAGCAGGGAACTGACTTCGGACAGCACCAATTCACCTGCCAGGGACCAAGGGGCCCACTTGTCAGCCACCTGTCCAAAGTTGAGGTCGGTTGGGGCCCACCCTGGTTCGGCCTAACCAGGGGCAGCTCCACCGCCTTACATCTTCAATGTGGCAGCTCTCCATTGGTCCCCAATGTCGGTTCAAGGGAGCTTCTGCTATTTGCATGGCTAGAACACCCCTTGCCACACCTATATATATGAGGGGAGGGGCTCCTAAATGAGAGACAACACAAACACAATTTTTCACTTTCATACTTGAGCTCTAGGCTCATTTCTAGAGGTGTTAGGAGCTGGGGAGAGAGTGAGGGGAATTCGGGGAAGTGTCGGGCTTGTCGGCATTCTCCTTCAGCTTGTACCCCAACGGATTCTTATCAATCAAAGTAAGTGTTCGTGACTTCTTCTGTCCTTAGTTTCTTAGTTAAGTAATAGTTCTAATTCCTTAGTTGTTTGCTGGATCAATAGTTCACTAGTTAGTGGGTAGTCTAGTCTAAGGCCAAACGCTAGAGTAGTAACGATAGTGTAGACGTGGTGTCTAGACTAGACTTACCTTTTGGTTGTGGTATATCCCATGGTTAGATGAGGTAGGTAGTAGGTGGTGACAGCCCTGTCTATCCAGCGTAATCCTCCTCATTCAGGCATATCCAAGTGTCGTATTACCTTAGCTCATCAGGTTTTGTCCTATGAGAAGCGAGTAGCCCGACGCGAACAACTAGGACAGTTCTATCTTACCTTTGATTCTTAGCGTAGGGCTCCTCTCTGCCCCTTGCCTCTAGCCTATGCGGTGTCCTTGGACGAACCTGAACCTTAGAGAATATACACACGTTCCTTAGTGGATACGATACCCCAGAATACTCCTGGGTGAAAGCTACAACGGTATCTGTGCGATTGCAGATTTATTTGTGATCGTAAAATACCCAACATTGACAACCCAACACAAGCGATCTGGCTTCCTATCAACAAGGCCCGAGCCCGCAATCGAAGCACCACGTCGTCTCTTGGTTATCAACCATGCGCTGCCCATTTGACCTCGCCACGAAGTTTAATCCTTGCCTACGAATAAAAGAACACAAGCAAGAACGAAGAAGAATGCAACAAAGATTGCAAGTGAATGATTAAGCTCACGACTTGGGGTCTTACAAACCAATGATGGCAAAACTGTTCTTGACAGATTAATCTAAGCAAAACCCAACCCTAACTTGAGTGATAGCTACTGAATATAAAGGTTTACGGTCATCCAAGAAAGCCTAGACACATCCCTAATGGACTCTAACATGATACACGGCCCAATGGCCCAAAAGACGGCGGCGCATCACCTTAACAAATTCTGGATGTCCACTTGCTTCAATGATTCCTGTTGACTTGGACATCATATTGATGTGGGGCCGGTGGCATTGGAAAGCTTATCTCCTTAACTTTCCTTACATATATAGAACATCAACAGCGAACTTTGTATGTGGCTTGGCCGATGATTTCAAGGCAGCTTGGTCCAGGACTCCGAGTTGGACTCGAATTTGATATGTTCTGGGCCTCCAACTTGGCTTGGACGCCCTTGCTGATCTTTTTCTCCTCCATGCCTCTCTTCAATTACTTTCCGAGATTCTTTGTTATTCCTAATTATAGTAATTTCATAAGGTAGCAAACTATTCTCAAAATTACTAAAAGTGCATAGTAACAAGCTCACCTTATGTTCTTCTCGAAAGGTCATATCTATGCTTGTCATGCCCACATCATTCTCCCTTTCATGGAAGCAAATCGTCCGCGATTTGGTTGTAGTTTTTGATGATGTCATAGGTACAACCAAAAATGCTTCCCTTCTTGGAATTGAACATGTTTCTTTAAAATAAAACTAGAGGACACGGACATGACAAGATTAGTGGTATTCCATGCCTCTACTTGATCACATTGTGGCACAACCACAGGAGATTTCAGATTTGAACAAATATAAACTCAATGTACCATATATTCTCCTTTGAAGTTATATTTGCCAATAAAGTGATATGTATTATGAGACAACCATGACAATTCAGAATTTGCAAAAAGTCTCTCCTCCAAACAACTTAGATTACACAAATTATCAAATTCAGTATAACCCAAAGTATTTAAAGAAGATACCAAATTTAGTTCATCTTGTGCACTTGGAATTGGAAGAAAAGATTTATTTGCAGCATAAATGTAAGGTTCCAAACCAAGAGTATGATGTGTATTCACTAGTTGTGGCAAATGGCTAATAGAAACATCAACATACAGCTCCTCTTTATCGCAATGTGCAACAGGAAAATCAACTAATGATAGGCAAATCAGTCAAAGATTCCACTAAATGTTGCTCTATGATAGCATGATTTGTGGACAAAGTCAATTCGTCAAAAGAATTCTCACCTTGAGCGAGTGTAGCACCCTTTTTATTACTTTCTGTTCTCCTTTACTTTCAAGATAAATTGACGAGCGAAATTGGTACTTAATGATCATCAACAAATACAAAACTTGCCCTTTGCTCATCCCGAGCAAAGATGGACTTATTAGGTTGTTGATCAGGAGTTGCTATGATGTGCTTACAACTTTTTTATGCAAAACCCTGCAGCAAAAAATTCTTCCTTGAATTGAGTAAGTCAGCACTGATCGACTTACCCTTCTCCTTGTCTTAGGTAGTTGAGAGTCAGAATGGCTTGTAGGCACTACTTTCTCATTCTTTGTTTAACTTTCTATCCAGAGTTTTCCATTTGAATTTTGCAATAAGACAAAGTTCCTCGGATGATACTCTAAAATCTCTCAATGTGTATGATTTCTCACCAAAGTGTTTTCTAGTCTCTTTTCATCCTACTTCTAATCAAGCTTTTGTGGGGCTCTAGGTAGCGAATAGGTAAGGATACTTGCATCTCATATTTTGCAAAGTCAGAGAATAGATACTAAGAGAAACAAGCCATACAACCATGATCAAGATGTGAAAGTGTGTGGATGAATGGATGGTATGTGTGACTACTCCTTTTTGCATGATCTCTCTGTTTTTATTTCCTTTGGACATGGCTACCTTTATTCATCATGCTCTTAGGCATGTATTCCTTTCTTTTTGCATAGTCATGTTCTTTTGCAAGGATATTTGGAGAGATATCATAAAAGCATCTCGCATGGGTCACAACAAGTTGACAAAGCTCAATGGAGTGACAAGTAGCATATGTAGAAGGTTTTCAATGAGAACAACATATGGCTTTGGTGGGAATTATCATCATTGAGGAACATGACATTCTCTTGTTTTGAAAAATAAAACTCTGGATATCATGTCTCACTTGGAATAAGATTATATCAACTCTTTTTACCATATCTAATACTCGTAATAGCTTAGACTTGGATCTTGCACTTGCAACCCATAAGATTTCAGGTTCATGGTAAAACCTTAAAGCCAACGAACTCAAAACTTCGAAGAATACTAAGCTATAAACTAAGCATTAAAGAGGAATAAAATAAAAAGCAACTATTCATGATTTCAATTTTGGAGAAATTAAAACATTCTTACTGCCCATAGGAAATCAAATATTTTTATTATTTTTTGTTTGATTTAATTGAAAGCGGGAAAATACATGTTACCTAGGCGAAGGTCCTCCCCAAGCTTGCTCTCCATTTAAGGTCCAACGAGCAAGACCCTCTCCTTGCTTGTTCAGCTCGATGCTGGTGCGTCCATTCCTGGAGAGGAGGCTGTGGATGACCACAGCTTCTTTACTCACCACACCTTCTTGGTTTTCTTTGGCCTTGCTGGTGTGGGCTGTGGATTCTTGGACTTTAAAGTTTGGCATTTAACCCAATACTCTAGCCTCTTCTAACTTCATTGTACTTCTTTCATGACTTTCTTCATGAAGGTGATGAGACTGTCCTCCTTCAAGGGTGTAACTTTGACTTCTTTGATTTTCTAAGGATTGGCCCATACTTGATCCTGTCATTGAACACTATTCTTTCCTCGACTGAAATTCAAACTTTTCCTCTTTGCCATTGATATGGAATCTGAGTTTTCCGGCCTCATGCGCGCGTCCGTTGTGCTGAGGAATGGCCGCCCAAAGATGGGTGTTTTCTCCTTATGGTCATCCATTTCAAGAACCATGAAATCGACAGGGACAAAGCAATCTCGGATCCTCACCAAAATGTCTTCGGCAATCCCTATCGGGTACCGGACAAGGGAATCGACCAACTGCATCGACATTGGGTTCAAGACTGTGTAGTTGAGCTGATCGAAGACCACCTTAGGCATGACGCTAATGTTGACATTTCTTAACGTCGCTACCAGGTTTGTGTTCCCCAGCAACGGCGTCAGAAATGCTTGTTGACATTTCTTAACGTCGCTACCAGGTTTGTGTTCCCCAGCAACGGTGCCAGAATGGTTGTTGGCATGTTTTAGCGTTATCACCAGGATTGTTAGTCCTTAGCGATGCCACCAAGAAACGTCATGGTGGTATGTCTTAACGATTACAGATTGAATCCGCAAGCGCACGGATATACCATTGTAGCATTTCACCCGGAGAGTATTCGGGTATCGTTATTTATATTTTCCCGTAGGATGGCATGAGTAAAAGAGTTTGCTAGGTACATGATCAGGACGATATGAATAAGCTATAGACTATATTTCATACAGGGGTAAGTTATGATAAAGGAAATGAATAATGGTAATGTGACACACACACTCGAGCCAATCTCAACATAAAGAATTAGGAATAAACTAAAGGTTAGTGGGAGCATAGGCATACAAAGAATGTCCTAAAAGCATCTATTCATACAAGCAAGGGTTGCACAATATACATGGTTAGGGCTTAGAGCTAAGGTGTGGTATACCGGGGAGAATGTCCCGCACCGGAGTACATCCAGTCCTGTTACATCTTTCAGAGCTCCTACACCATACTCGAATGTGGGGGACTACACTAACCACAGCAAAGCTGCCGTAGCGGACTGACAGGGCTGTCACCACCTGCCGTCTACCCCTACAACACTGTGGAGCATGGTCATTTCTGAAGGATCCCGCATACCCGAGCACCACGCTCGTGTATGTGGTCACTACCCTAACGCCTCCGGGTCTCCCACCCTTCGGATGGACAAGTAAAGCGCTAAGGCAAGCCCAAAGGCACAACGAACCGATAGCCTTACTTAGAACATCTGGCCTAACCACATATAAAGCATAACCTATGGAAGAACAAGGCATGGTATGATAAACTATCAAGATAGCATAGCAACCATGACTAAGCTCTGCATTATGAATACAATACTGACGAGTCAAATACAAAGCCATACCCAAGGTCGAGGATTGCTCAACAACCCTGAGGACGACTATGATTCACTAAGGAGAAGTTATAGCCTAGCTCCACTATCATAAGGAATACAAGTCACAAGAATGAGAGAGGGAGAGAGCCTCCAAGTTGTGGTGTGCCTTGAATGAGGGGGAGAGGGCCTTCTTTTATAGCCTCCAAGGGCCGGTTCCCACCATCTCTAAGGAAGGAAACCTTAGCCACGGTCTTGAGGAAGCGTATGGGGTACTCCACATTGAAATGCATCTGTCCGGGAACCCATCTGGGTTCTTCCGACCCTGGGGTTCGGCCGACCCCAGGTGGAGCTCCCCCGGCTCTGCCTTCCTCTAGACGACTAACAGGTGAGCCCTGGTGCTTATCCTCGGTGATTCGCGCCTTGGCGCGCCTGTTTTCTCTTATTTGTGGGCCCTCCGATAATGTGTTGTGCAGCGGATGATCTTCTATGCATTGTTTTCTACGTATTCTTCATGTTTTCTTCTTATTCCGGACTTGCATCCTTGAAATGGCTTGATAGGCAAAATAGCTGTGGAACTAGGTTAGTGATACAAATATGCGAGTAATAGGTATGGTTTCCTTTATTTATGAGTATAGTTGACGGTCAGATTTCGCATTTAAGGACCATCAACAACACCCCCAAGCAAGCCCTTTGCTCGTCCCGAGCAAAGTCTGGGCTTAAGTTGTTAATCAGGAGTTGCTTCAATGTTGCATTTCCAACTTATACCATAGGCACAATTTGGTGTTCTTACCATGATTTTGAATAAGTTGGCTTTTATCGTACCTCTTACCTTACTCCTGTGGTGCATATAGCTTCACCTCATCTTTAGCTGTTGAGAGTCAGAACGGTCTAATAGAGTGCCAATTTTTCTCACCCCTTTGTTCAACCGTCAATTCGGAGGTTTTGTAGAGTTTTTTTCAAAAGAATTTTCAAAGTTCCTCGGATGATCTCTCGGATCACTCAACGTGCTTCATTCCTCACCAAGGCTTTTATTGTGCCTTTGTTTCTCACCCTACTTTTAATGGCTTGATTTTGTGGAGCTGTAGGTATGGAGAATCTGAAGGCAAACTTGCTTCTCATATTTTGCTAAGTCAAGAACCGGATCCAAAGGAGAAACAAGTCATAAACCTTGATCAAGATGTGCATGTGTGTGGGTAGTTTGGTGGATGGATGTATGAACTCCTTTTCATGAACCATCTCTCCTTTATTATTTTTTTCTTGGATATGGGCTATCTTTCTTTCTTTGTCTCTTTTCTTCTTTTTTTCTTTTTTTTCTTGGACCTCCATGTGTCCAATCATTTCTTTTCCTTTTCATGCTTTCTTGAGCATGTCCTTTATTTCTTTTTGCATAGCCCATATCCTTTTTCTCATGGTAACTTTGGAGAGAGAGAGAGGGTGGTCATGGAACAACATGGAGTTTTATTTTGTGGATGGATGGATGAAGTGTTTGATAACTTCCGGTGTAGAAGCATAGCATATGGTGGAGGCATGTACGTGATCTTGATCATGGGAGTATGAAATGCATCTCACAAAGGGTCACAACAGTTTGACAAAGCTCAATGAGATAACAAGTTTCATATGTGGAAGGTTTGCAATAAGATCATCATATGGCTTTGGATAGAAATTTCATATCATCGAGGAACTTTATTTGTTTTTGCATTTTTGAAAATAAATACTCTAGATATCAAGCATCACGTAGGGGAAGATCATAGCAGCTCTATTCAACCATATCATAGCTCTCAACAACTTGGATTTGGATAATGCTTTTTGCTACCCACGAGTGTCAAGCTCAAGGTTTTGAACATTTAGCCAACGAACTCAAAACTAGGTAGAGCATCAAGTTGTAACTAGGCATATGAAGGAAATTAACAGAGCAACTATTCATCATCTCAACAAGGAAAACTAAACCATGCTTACTACACATAAGAAAAAGTAAGAAAATATTTTTGGTCTTTTCTTAATTTTGCAAATTTTTATTTTGTTTCATGCATATGGTTTGAAAGTGGTAAAGATAGTAAGATACAAGGTACCTCTCATAGGGGTCCTCCCCCAAGATAGCTTCAGGCTTACTGCTGTTGGTCGGGGTTGTACCCCCTCCAACGGAAGTAAGCCCTCCACTCCTCCTGCTGCTGCAGCTGCCTCTGCTCCATAGCTTGGATCCTCTCGCCGGTGTGTCGCTACCATGCTTGGTTGGTTTGGATGTGTTGGTCTAGCGACTCCTCCATGTTGTTGGCCTGGACCCTCAGCTTGCCGAGCTGCTAAGTTATGTAGCTGAACCCTTGACTCGAGGTCGTGCGCGTGCAAGGTGTGAGACCCCGCTGGAGTTGGAGCTGGTGGACTGGCGCGCTAGGGCTTGCCGTGCCCACTCGTCGGTACTCGCGCTATGCCATGACGACCCACCTACTTCATGTGGAGATGATGGCTGAGGCTGTGCAGGTGGTTGAGTTGGTGTTGTTTCTCTTTTGGCCCTGCTCCGTACCATCCTGCTAGGAAAACCAGAAACACTATGTCTGTGGGTCACCTCTTGTGGGATAAGACGGACGGTTAGTGACTGGTAGTTATACAAATGGTGCTCAATGTTTGGTAATGGGATCTCATTTGCATAGCCCAAGGAGAAGAAAATCAAAGAGTCATTCGGGCCTTTCTTCAGTGTGTGACCATAAATCAAATAAGACTCATCAATAAGAACACGGGGGTCCTCAATCAAAGGGATTACATTCCCATCTAAGATCCCCATGCTCGAAGCGATGCGAGTGATCAAAGAAGTACACTCAATAGGACCCGTCATCTTGAAATTCATAAGCCATTGCTTAATCATTGCCTTTATGGGGGAGATTTTGATCTTGTTTACCATGGCGTATAGGATCATCTACTCATTGTTGTGCACAGATCGAACATCATTCCTTGTGAAGAGGGTGATGGCCAACCATTTGTGAATCGAATGAAGAGTAGGATTTTGAATATCATTGCACCGAGGTGCAAACCTGCCATGGACAACTTGACCTGAAATAAAACCCCAAAATTCATGACGATTAAAACCTCGGGAAGCTTGTTCAAGAGAAACCGGCAAGCGCGTGCCAAAACCAAGGTGGTGACTCAATTTTTTTCCAAGCAAGATAAAACTCATTTCCAAAGAGTCTAAAAGAAATTCTGTCATCCACCTCTTGAAGAGTGCAAAGAAACTAGATGGTGAGGAGATGAGAACCATTCTCCTCAATGGGAACAAAACCATCCCATCTAACCGCATGCCAAACACGAGCAAAGTCTACGTCCATACCTGTCTTCTCGAGGAGGTACGGGTCGAAGGCTTTGGTGTGACCAAAGTATCGACGCTTGAGGATGGCGTAGGCTTGCTTCTCGCGGTTGTCTCGCAAGTCGAGGTAGGGTGCGTCGTCATCGTCTATCTCCATGTCCTCTGCTTGCGGTTCGTCTTGCACTTCGGTTTGTTCCTCTTGTTCTTCTTCTTCTTCATAGTCTATCATGCTCGGGCTCGGTGTTGGTTCGGGGTTGTGGTGAGAGCTCGAGCCACCCTGAGAACGGGATGAGCTCATGCCCGTCATCTTCTTCAATGCACCGGAAATCTTCCGACCCATTGTTTTCATGCTTGAAGAAAAAGAACGAACAAGAACAACTCAAAATGGGTTACATTAGTAAAACCGAATGGAAATGCTTATCCGAGAGTTGTTCCTCCAAATGTGGGATTATTCTTGCAGCAAAGAAATGAGAGAGAGAGAGGTTTCTTGAATCCAAACTTGAGCAAAAATCCAATGAAATCCCAAGAGCAAAGAGTGTGTGAGAGAGTGAGTGAGTGGAATGAAGTTGGAGTGTTTCACAACCCCCTCTCAACCTCTATACAAAGGGCAAGAGCAGCAAACAGCCGGAAAGGTGCTGGGCGCAACGGCTAGTAGCCGTTGGAGGAAGTGGGGCCCAAGAGCTGTTAGGCCTGGGTCGGCCGATCCCAGGGTTCAGCCGAATCCTGGTTGCCCCCCCCCCCCCCCCCGGCTAACAGCTGGAGCCCACTACCCCCCAACACCTCTCTTGCTTTGATGCTTTGGTGCCCGGCCACACTTTGCTCCAAACAGAAGTTCAAATAAATTTTTCAAAGGATTTTTATGGTTAGAAATATTTTAGGATTTTTGTAAAAATAGGGAAAAAGCTAGAAAAATTCCAGCATGCAAGAGGGAGTTGGAAAACCAAATATCAGTGAGAAAAAAATTGAAATGTTGAGAAAAGCAAATTTTAGAAAAATCAAATATGAGATAAGTGCCACTTTACCTTCGGCAAGGGCTCACATTTTAAGTCTGACGGGTAAGACTTTTCTCCGGCGTGTTTTTACCATCTGGCGTCCCTTCCTGGAGAGTTGGATGAGGACGAGCTTTCCACCTTTCACCACACCTTTTTCGTCTTCTTCGTTTGTGTGGTTGGTGGACTTTCAGGTTGGGGTTCTCCCTATATCCCGCTTCCGTCATGACCTTGATGTATCACGAAGCGTTGCTTCTCCCTATATTGGAATTTAAAGAAAATATTGTCTACCCCAATGCGGAAACAGATTTCTCCGGTCCCGACATCTATCCTTGCCTTGACATCTCTCAAGAATGGTTGTTCAAGGATGAGTTGTACGCCTAAGTCGCCTTCCATGTCAAGAACCACGAAGTCGGCGAGGACAAAGGAGTTCATGACTCGTACAAGTAGATTTTTGACTATCCCCTCGGGATATCGAATAGTTGAGTCGGCGAGCTGCACGTACAATAGGCTAGGGGAGAGAGCATGGTATTGCAATTGTTCAAATATCACCTTGGGCATAATGTTTATGCTTGCCTCAAGGTCACAGAGGGCCTGATCGTAGTGGCAGTCGTAGATCGAGCAGCTGATCATTGCGACCCCTTGATCTCCGTGTATTGCAGCCGTTAGTCCTCCTCATGCGTTCGCTCTTTCACGCATGGGTCTCCCTGCATGATTAGTATGATATGGCCTCCGGGATGGGTTCCCCCATCCGGTGGACACCATCCTAATATTTTCTACGGGAACTTCGGGTTGCCCCGGAATTTTCCTGGAATCAATAGCAGGAACAGCAGTAGCAATTTGAGCATGCTGAGTTTCGATCATTTTACTGAAGCTCAGTTGGTTTTTAAGAGCAGATGATAAGGTTTCAATTTTTATATTTATACTTTCAAGAGTTTTATCATTGGCCGCAAGTTTTTTGTTTAAAGATTCATTAATTTAGCTTGGCCAAGCACAAGATCTTTCAAGGAGGGTTGGTTTGAATTGAAATTCGAATTGAAGTTGGAGTTGTAATTGTTACCTCCCTGATAAGGTGGGCGTGATTGACTCCACCCCTGGCCTCCTTGTGGACGGAACCCGTAGTTGATGTTGTTGATGAAGGCAGCATCTTCACGGGTTTTGGGGCAGCTGTTCCTCGAGTGTCCATTATTTCCACAGACCTCGCACATGGAGTGCGAGTTAATGGCTTGTACATCTGTTTCTTGATCTCCGCCCTCTCGTCAAGCTTCCGGAGTAGGAGGTCCATTTTTGCAGAGAGCATGTCCTCCTCCTTAACGGTGTGCATGCCCTTGGTTCGGGGTTGGAGGCGTTCTTTGCTCTACCCTTGGTTCGAGACCATCTTCTCGACTAGTGCAGTAGCTTTCGCGATGGTGAGGTCGAGGAAGGCTCCTCCAGCAACAGCATCGATGTGGGCTCTTGATGTAGGAGTCAGCCCATTGTAGAAGCTTTGGAGGACGAGCCATTCGTCCATCCCATGATGAGGATAGGCGAGGATGTATTCTTGCATCCTCTCCCAAGCTTGAAGGATTAACTCCATCCCTATCTGCTGGAAACTTGAAATTTTCCTGCGCAGAGCGTTGGTTTTGCCTAGCGGGAAAAATTTTGCGAGGAACGCCGCAGAACATTTGTTCCACGTGTTGACAGCTTCCTTGTCCTTGTAAAACCATTGTTTCGTCTTCCCCAGGAGGGAGAAGGGAAATAGACGGAGCCTGATAGCATCAACTGTGATGCCTCGTGTCATTACGGTCTCGCATAGCTCAAGGAAGTTTTGGAGATGTGCATTGGCGTCCTCGTTGGGCTTGCTGTAGAACGGGCTAGCCTGCACCATGTTTATGAGACTCGATTTGAGCTCAAAGTTCACGTCCCCAACGTCGATGTTGGGTCCGGTGGCCGCGTTGGTGGCTGAGGGGATGGAGAAGTCACGAAGAGTCTTTTCAGCCATGATGGTTGATGGTGCTTGAACGACTGGTTCACTTGCCGAGGGAACAATTTGAGGAGGGACGACGCGAGGTCGGACCCTTCTCACGAGCTTCTCTGGATTTTCAACGAAGTTTGTTGGCAAGGAGAAACCAGTCATACACTACCCTGTTTTCATCCAGTAAGAGAAAACAAAAGCAACATTACCTGTATAAGAAATAGCTATATCTTAAACATATTGCCAAGATCATGTATTAGTAAATCTTTTAATCAATGCCATCCCCGGGCAACAGCGCCAGAAATGCTTGTTGACATTTCTTAATATCGCTACTAGGTTTGTGTTCCCCGGCAACGGTGCCAGGAATGCTTGTTGACATTTCTTAACGTCGCCACAAGGTTTGTGTTCCCCGGCAACGGTGCCAGAAATGGTTGTTGGCATTTCTTAGCGTCATCACCAGATGGTTAGTCCTTAGCGATGGCACCAAGAAATGCCATGGTGGTATGTCTTAACTATTACAGATTGAATCCGCAAGCGCACGGATATACCGTTGTAGCATATCACCCGGAGAGTATTGATGTATCGTCATTTATATTTTCCCGTAGGATGGCATGAGTAAAAGAGTTTACTAGTTACATGATCAGGACGATATGAATAAGCTATAGACTATATTTCATACAGGGGTAAGTTATGATAAAGGATATGAATAAGCGTAATGTGACACACACACTCGAGCCAATCTCAAGATAAAGAATAACGAATAAACCAAAGGTTTGTGGGAGCATAGGTATACAAAGAATATCCTAAAAGCATCATGGTTAGGGTTACACAAAGGGTTACACAAGATACATGGGAGCATAGGCATACAAAGCATCATGGGAGCATAGGCATATCCTAAAAGCATCATGGGAGCATAGGCATACAAAGAATATCCTAAACCAAAGGGTTACACAAGATACATGGTTAGGGCTTAGAGCTAAGGCTCGGGATACCGAGGAGAATGTCTCGCACCAGAGTACATCCAGTCCCCTTACATCTTTTAGAACTCCTACACCATACTCGAACGTGTGGGACTACACTAACCATGGCAAACTTGCCATAGCAGACACACAGGGCTGTCACCACCTACGGTCTACCCCTACAATACCGTGGAGCATGGTCATATCCAAAGGATCCCGCATACCCGAGCACCACGCCCGTGTATGAGGTCACTACCCTAGCGCCCCCGGGTCTCCCACCCTTCCGATGGACAAGTAAAGTGCTAAGGCAAGCTCAAAGGCACAACGAATCGATAGGCTTACTTAGAACATCTGCCCAACCACATATAAAGCATAACTTATGGAAGAACAAGGCATTGTATGATAAACTATCAAGATAGCATAGCAACCATGACTAACCTCTGCATTATGAATAGAATACTGACGAGTCGAATACAAAGCCATACCCAAGGCCGAGGATTGCTCAACAACCCTGAGGACGACTATGATTCACTAAGGAGAAGTTCTAGCCTAGCTCCACTACCCTAAGGAGTACATGTCTCAAGAATGAGAGAGAGAGAGAGAGGCTCCAAGTTGTGGTGTCTCTTGAATGAGGGGGAGAGGGCCTCCCTTTATAGCCTCCAAGGGCCGGTTCCCACCATCTTTAAGTAAGGAAACCTTAGCCATGTCCTGAGGAAGCGTAGGGGGTACTCCACGTCGAAATGTATCTGGCTGGGAACACATCTAGGTTCGGCCGACCCCAGGTGGAGCTCCCCCGGCTCTGCCTTCCTCTGGACGACTGACAGGTGGGCCCTGGTGCTGATTCTCGGTGATTAAGGCCTTGGCGCGCCCGTTTGCTCTGATTTGTGGGCCCTCCAATCCTGTGTGGTGCAGCATATGATCTTCTGTTCATTGTGTGCTCCGTATTCTTCATGTTTTCTTCTTATTCCAAACTTGCATCCTTGAAATGGCTTGAAAGGCAAAATAGCTGTGGAACTAGGTTAGTGATACGAATATGCGAGTAAGAGGTATGGATTTTCTTTATTTGTGAGTATAGTTGACGGTAAGATTTTGCAATTAAGGACCGTCAACAGCTAACACTAGCTCATAGGTCACATAGGGTTTGGTCAAAGTTTTGTGTCCCAATTGAGCAACTGATTGTGGGACACTATCAGACCCGAGGCCACGGGACTACGCACATGGCGTACATATTCTAGGATAAGGGATGGGACATGATCCACGCCCTACACCAGGTTTAACTACTCGTACGGGAGTAGAACTAGTCGGAACAAAAATAAACTGCCCGAGTAGTACTCGGGTATGACTCCTAAGCTAGTACCAGGCTAGGACTTCCATGTAACCCTTCCCCCCAGACTATATAAGGGTGGGCAGGGACCCCTCCCCCAAATATCACATCATCTAAGGCAATACAAAACACCACACAGGATGTAGGGTATTACGCTCTCGGCGGCCCGAGCCTGTCTAAAGATTCATGTTCCTTGCACCTTCGAGTTCCTGATCTCGGCGACACCCCACCTATAATCTACCACCTTGTGGGTATCCCTCGGTGGGCTTGGCGGTAAAACACCAATAGCTGGCGCGCCAGGTAGGGGTGTTCATCAAGCATCCACCGGAGAACTCGATGGCATCTTTCAATTTCACCAGCGCTCTGCCCGATGAGGGCACCACGTTCACCTTCAGCTCCTAGGTCTGCATCGGCAAGGGCTCAGGTGGTTTCAACAACCACCTAGCCAACCCTAAGAAACTGGAGGCATCTGCTCCGACATCTAGCTGCGACATCGACAATCTTGCCGACGATCCTGGCGGAATCAAACTTTCCGATCTAATTGGAAGCTACGCAAGTCATATCAAGGCAAACCCTGGCCCATCGATCAGTCCTGACAATCTAATCAACAGGATAGATCAGGTGGACGATGGCATCGCCGAATGCATCAAGCTTGTGAAAGCTGCTCTCCATCAGCCTGACCCGGTGTCCTCGACACAGAACCACCCTAAAACTCCTCACCATCCTCCTGTCGCCACCGGCGACATCTTCTCCGGCATCGACCGAGTCGACCAAGGTATCATAGAGTGCATCAATCTTGCAGAAACCACCCTTCGGCGCATCAACCCCAGGGAGCCGAAGGCATTCGATCGCGACGTCGGTGACTTCATCGGTAAACTCAAAACCCCCAGACCAAGTTCAATTCGGTCTAAGGCGGTCCTGCCCAAGACCTACTGCAACTCGGAGAAGAGGAAGCCACTGTACGTCGAGGGGCTACCGTTTATGAGAACCATTCAGATTCGGTTACTCACACAACATCTAAAATAGGCAACCGCTAGGGTCTGATAAGAGGACCGACTTGGTCGGGCAGGCTTGGGCATTGGAAAGGCACAAAGCCCTCCAAATTTCTCGAATCAAGCCCACCACGATCCATTATCGACTCTAGCGAACTCCCATTCCAATAAGGCAGACCTCTTGCTTCTTCCGATGACGAAGAAGGTCAGGCTGCGAGCACCAAACGCTTCGCACTGGATCACGAGGTGTTCATGGTGTTCATCAAGGAAATCCAAGATGCAGGGGAGGAAGGATCGGAGCACATTCAGTTAGACGACTACTACATCGATGATGACGACTGCATCTTCGACAGACCCGGTCCAGACCTAGACGCAGCAGGGGCAATCGTTCATCACGATCTACCTAAACATGCTCTCGACACTATGGGAACCATGAAGATCGAAGATGAAGACGACGTCCAAAAAGAGTGGCATAAGCTCAGGAATGCCAAACGTGCCGCGTGCAGGCAGCGCGTACCAGAACAGCACCAACATCAGCCTGGTAACCTCTATGACTACTCCACAAGCGACCTCCGCACTATCTTCAATGACGGTTGGGACGCCCGCGATGTCATCATCGCCATGCAACAAGAGCGTGATGAGGTGGAGGCCTACAGCCCCACCAACTATCATATCCCCCTCAACTACCTAGGTACAACTCGGAAACGCAAGCCAAAAGTCGGGGAACAACCAACCCGAAGGAAGAAAACCCTCAGCTCGAAGGAACGATTCGAGGAGGCTCTCCACAAGTGATGCCCATGGCACCCGAAGAGCAAGCATTCCACCTTTGAATGGTAAACCCTTTGGAAGGCCCTAGGAGCTCCGCCACTCAACAAAGACTATGAAGAAAGGCGACAGGACTACCCGAATAATGATTTATTCATAAATTAAGTACCCGATTCAAGGAGGTTTTCTAAGGGTCATTTAGGTGTTCAGCCATTGTTATGGGACTGTATCTCGAAATAAGGGGTTCCGTAAAACTAAAAGCATCCCTTTTTACCACTTACTCAGGGTCGCCATTTATGTTTATTATTCGGGTTAATCATGACTTCCTCACCATACAACTCGCAGACATGCCCAATGAATGTCCAACCTAATTAGTGCAACCTTTTGCCGGTAACACTCCGATTACTAGTTCCCGACTAGTACTCTATGTTACTGAAGGGGCCTCGCTCCCATACTTCCAGTAACGCTCCGTTTATTAGTTCCCGACTATCGGTGTTTTACCACCACACCCACCGAGGGATACCCCCAAGGTGGTGAGTTTGTAGGTAGGGTGTTGCCGAGATCAGGAACTCGAAGGTGCAAAGGAACACAAGGTTTAGACAGGTTCGGCCGCTGAGAGCGTAATACCCTACATCATGTGTGGTTTGTATTGTCTTTGATGATGACTGTCCCCGTGGGGGTCCTGTACACCCTTATATAGTCTGGGGGACAGGTTTACATGGGAGTCCTAGTCGGGTACAAGCCCAGGAGTCCTACTCGAGTACTTCTCGGGTAGTTTCCTACCGTGTCCGACTAGTTTTACTACTCTACGAGTAATCCTACTGCATTACGAGTAGTTACAATAGATGTAGGGCGTGGGCCATGTCCCATCCCGTATCCTAAGTGAAATATGCCACGTGTACAATCCTATGTACCCGGGTCTGATAAGCCCCCGAGCTCTTCGTAGCCGAGTACTGCAGGCGTCCGAGTACTTCTGAAGGCGTCTTCGAGTTCTTCGTGAACTTCATCTTGAAGGTGTCCTCCGAGTACTTCCTTGGCTGCGTCGAGGCTGGGAGGTGCTCATGCCCCGAGTAGTTGTCCAGTCTTGAGTCTTCTATCCTTATCTTCCAGCAGATTTGAAAAATAAGTCGCTGATGACACGTGTCCTGCAGCCCAAGAGCCTTGAATCCAAATCCCCAAGATTTGAAATGAAGGATCCAAAGAATCGTGGCTTGCAATATATGGCATCAAGAATTTGATGGTAAACATGGGCAAATCGGTTCAGTAAATTTGAAAACCTCTTTTGTCGGGATAAATTCCCTGAGAAAATGGTTAAACAAATTACTTCTCCAACAAACACCCGAAATTACCTCTCAAACCAATCTTTGTGCCCTGAGCCAATGACTAGATAAATCCTTCTAGGTAACATATTGAACAAACCCCTTATTTCAGAATAATATCCCTAAAATAATGGTTAGAAAACATCTACCTAAGATAGATCTTAAAAAGCCTCTTGGATCGGGTAGTGGTGAGGAATTTTATAGCATCTAGTGTTGAAACATGAGAGCTATCCCTTGAAGCACGTTGGGTGCCTTGTCCCATCAAGCCCCCGAGCCAGGAGCAAGATGATAAGCATAAAGTAGTCATGGCAGAACGATGGCGCTAGCCCTCGAGCCCAGTCATTGGGCAAGTAGTCGTTGGTGCTTGAACAGTCAATGAAGCCATCTAGTCGGAGTCGGTCCCAACTAGAATTGTAATCAAGACAAGTAGTCGAAGTAGTCGATCATATGTAGAACTAGTCGTAAACTAGTAAACTTCTTGTCATGGGAGCAAGGCGCCTTCAGTAATATAGCGTACAAGTCAAGGTGGTGAGTTTGTAGGTAGGGTGTCGTCGAGATCAGGAACTCGAAGGTGCAAAGGAAACACAAGGTTTAGATAGGTTCGGGCCGCCGAGAGCGTAATACCCTATGTCCTGTGTGGTTTGTATTGTCTTTGATGATGATTGTCCCCGTGGGGGTCCTGTCCGCCCTTATATAGTCTGGGGGGATAGGTTTACATGGGAGTCCTAGTCGGGTACAAGCCCAGGAGTCCTACCCGAGTACTTCTCGGGTAGTTTCCTACCGTGTCCGATTAGTTTTACTACTCTATGAGTAATTCTACTGCATTACGAGTAGTTATAACAGATGTAGGGCGTGGGCCATGTCCCATCCCGTATCCTAAAAGAAATATGCCATGTGTACAATCCCATGTACCCGGGTCTGACACCGACTAGTACTCTATGTTACTGAAGGGTCCTCGCTCTCATACTTCTAGTAACGCTCCGTTTACTAGTTTCCGACTAGTACTCTATGTTATTGAAGGGGCCTCGCTCCCATACTTCCAATAACGCTCTGTTTACTAGTTCCCGACTAGTACTCTATGTTACTGAAGGGGCCTCACTCCCATACTTCTAGTAACGCTTTGTTTACTAGTTTCCGACTAGTACTCTATGTTACTGAAAGGGCCTCGCTCCCATATTTCCAGTAACGCTCTGTTTACTAGTTTCTGACTAGTATTATGCGTAGTCTGCATTACTAAAGGGGCTTTGTTCCCATCTTCCCAGTAACATTTTGATTACCAGTTCCCGACTAGTACTCTATGTTACTGAAGGGGCCTCGCTCCCATACTTCCAGTAATGCTCTGTTTACTAATTTTCGACTAGTACTCTATGTTACTAAAGGGGCCTCGCTCCTATACTTCCAGTAACGCTCTGTTTACTAGTTTCTGACTAGAATTATGCGTAGTCTGCATTACTAAAGGGGCTTTCTTCCCATCTTTCTAGTAACATTTCAATTACCAGTTCCCGACTAGTATCTATGTTACTAAAGGGGCCTCGCTCCCATATTCTCTGACCTAGCCAGGGAGATCGAGGAGGAGTCCATTTCTTAACGCGATTTTGACTCATGTTGCACCAGGACTTCTCGGGTCTGATTCAATCCGATCTGGAGGAAGAGTGCACCCGACTCTTATTCGGGCTACGAAACGTGGCTCCTGTCTACCAGGAGTCCATGCAATTTGAGTCCCACCTAATGCCCAATGGCATCTGCTCAACAAGGATGTGCGGCTGTGCAACTCCGTCTCGCCTTGTACGCCGATCTCTGTCGGGCTACGGCGTGTACCACAGCTGCTGCTACTCTTCGCTTACTCGGCACAACTCCTGCTCATGCTGCTGACACACCGAAACCGATGACAACCTCGACTACTACGCTTGACTGAAACTAGTCGGAATCGACTCCAACTAGTTGGCTTCATCGACAACTGCTACAGCTTCATTGACAATTGACCACGAATCAAGCTAAGGGATCAGACCTGGACCATGCCGCTGGGTGAGGTATGCTCCCGAGAGCTGCCTTACTTGTCCATCACTTTGTTGGCACAGACCACTCGGCGTGATAGCGGCGACTCGGCCGACCCCCAGGCTCAGGGGCTGGCACCGATGATCATGTGGCGTATCTCCTCTGACTCGGCCGGTACCCACGCTACTCGGCGTACCTTCGGTGACTCGTCTAGCTCCCATGCTCGAGGGCTGGGTGCGACAAGGCACTCGGCGTACCTTCGGTAGCTCATCCAGCTCCCATGCTCGGGGGACTGGGCGCAACAGGGCACTTAGCGTGTTTTCGGCAGCTCGTTTGGCTCCCATACTAAGGGCTGGGCGCACCAAACAACTCGGCGTATCACTATGCGGAAGCTGAAGAGATTTTCTCAAGATAAGATTTGATTTGAGTGGTAATTTAGGGTTCCTTTAGGGAAGTTATTTGTTTAACCATTTTTTCAGGGATCTCATTCTGAAAAAAGAGGTTTTTGAATTTCTGAACCAATTTGCCCATTTTAACCATCAAATCAAATTCTTAACTTTTTACACGATGCATGCCACGACTACTTGGATCCTTTGTCCAAATCTTGGGACTTGGATTCAAGGCTCGAGGGCTGCAGGATACGTGTCATCGGTGGCTTATCTTTCAAATTTTTGGAAGACAAGAGCAGAAGATTCAAGACTAATTTGACCTTCAACCTGATTCTTTGATGCCACATAAGGCTCGAGGGCTACTCCATATGGAGTGAGAGTTTCATCGCACCCCATATTAAAGAAGACTTAAAAACTGCTCAGGGCATGAGCACCTCACAGCCTCAAAGCAGCCAAGGAAGTACTCGGAAGACACCTTCAAAGATGAAGTTTGGAAGAACTCGAAGATGCCTTCAGAAGTACTCAAAAGCCTGCAGTACTCGACTACGAAGAGCTCAAAGGCTTGTCAGACCCGAGGCCACGGGACTGCGCACATGGCATACATATTCTAGGATAAGGGATGGGACATGGCCCATGCCCTACACCAGTTGTAACTACTCGTACTGGAGTAGAACTGGTCGGAACAGAAGGAAACTACCCGAGTACTACTCTGGTAAGTCTCCTAAGCTAGTATCAGGCTAGGAATTCCATGTAACCCTATCCCCCATACTATATAAGAGCGGGTATGGACCCCCTCCAAACATCACATCATCTAAGGCAATACAAACCACCACACAAGACATAGGGTATTATGCTCTCGGTGGCCCGAACCTGTCTAAAGTTTCATGTTCCTTGCATCTTCAAGTTCCTGATCTCAGGGACACCCCACCTACAATTTACCACCTCGAGGGTATCCCTCGGTGGGCTTGGCGGTAAAACACCGACAGACACCCCGGAACCCTTTTCTTCTTAGGAAGCTATTAGAGTATAGCTGCACTACACTCCTCTGTGAGCTTGATAACTTCTATGGTGGGCAGTTGTCGTTTGTTGTTGAGGATGTCCTTGAGATAACAAGCATAGTTGGTACCTGCATCGCATCTAGCAAGGGCATGTTGATGTTGATCTTTTGAATCATCTCAACAAACCAGCTGCACTGCACATCTGTAGTTGGCTTCCTATCGCGATGGGGGAACAACAATACCTAGGTGACAAAAAACTCATGGGGAGCCGTTTTCCCATCATGTATCATGTCAATGTCATTGGTGTTGGAGGGTCCCTCTGCCTTCTTGCTTTCCTTTTCTTTTCTTGCATTGTTAGGATATGGCAGATCTCAAGTGGTCTTACCCCCTTTTATGGTCAGCGCATTAATATTTTCTAGGGAAGGCTCGGGTTTACCTGGGATCTTCCCCATCTCAGCAGAAGGAATAGCAGCAACCAACTGATCTAACTGAGTTTCTAGCATTTTTTGGTTTTTAGTGGCAAAAGAGAAACCATCCATTTTAGCACCTATGCTTTCTAGAGTTTTGTCATTGGCAGCAAGAATTTTAGATAAAGACTCATTAATTTTAGCTTGGCCAAAGATGAGATCTCTTAAGAAGGGTTGGCTCGAATTGTAAGAGTTTGTGTTGCCATTGTTACCTCCTTGGAAGTACGGGCGCGACTGAATCCACCCCTGACCTCCTTGTGGACGGAACCCATTTTTGTTGTTGTTGTACATGTACATCACATCTTTGTGGGTTTCAGGGCAGTCGTTCCCCAAGTGTCCAGTGTTCCCGTGGACTTCACACTTCATGTGAGCATCCAAGGCTTGGATTGCGTGCTTTGGAGCCTTGTCTTGGGGACGATCATCCAATTGTTTTAGGACGAGGTCCTACCTAGCAGCCAGCATGTCTGTCTCCTCGATGGTATGCGTGTCCCGCTAGCGAGATTGGAGACTGTTGGTGTTTCATACACTGGCTAGTGAATATACGTCACACTTCTCCTGAGCTTGATGGCTAGCACTCGAACGTAGGGGTTTATACTGGTTCGGGCAATTGCCCTATGTCCATTCTGGGTCGAGTTCGTGTTCCTTACTTGTGAATGCTCAAGGGCTTACAATAACAGGACACTTGCAAGCAAGAGAGTGTGGGTGTGTCGTGCAAGTGTGTGATAGTGTCCAAGAGAACAAAGAGAAAGTGCTCAGCTCCCTTTAAATCGATTCAGGGCTGGCCACGGCAAGAGAGTAGGGGTCCCGCAACCCTAGGGGTCGGGGCTCCCTGCAGGAGTGGTCGAAGCTCCACGATTGGTCGGACTGTGGGGGGTGGTGCCAGGGCGCCGCGCCCCATTGTATCGTTTGTCCTGTAGCACATCTTGTCATGATGCCCTGCACTGTGCGGTGAGGCGGGCACAATGTCGGGCGTGGCTGCAGTCTCATCTACCAACTCCCGTAGTAGGGGCCGGCATGCGGTGACTGTTGTCGCAATAGGTCATCCTAATTGGAGGCCGCCCAGTCATTTCTCCCGACCACTCAGCAAGTGGTCGGGGCCTATCCCCCGGTTGGTGTTTGCATGCCCTGTGGCCCAAGCACTCGGCGTGACCCCTAGTCCTGTGCTAGCAATGGGGTGTTTACATCGTATGGCCTTGCCCTTACCGGGGAGGTGATGGTGGGTAGGTGGCATAGGAACATGTCTTTGTGCGCAGCATGGGCAATGATGACATGGCTAACAGCGGTCAGCAGGTGCAGAGCATGCACATCACATCGGCATGACGCGCATTAAATGCTTCGTCTACTACTTCCGATGCTCCCTTCTCCCAATGAGGGGGATTGGAGGCGGCTCCTGGCACAGTGGCTCCAGTTTGCCCGAGCCCCATACGAGGGATGAGGAGGCTATCACGTGTTTCCTCCCAACACAGCGGTCCAGGCGTCGGGCTCTGGCTTTTCACATAAGCTAGGCCTTTAGTGGCTCCTCCTAGTGCCCCTGTTGGGCCGTGTGTTGTTGGGCTATGTGGGCTGACAAGAGCCTACAGGAGCAGCTTCCATGGTGGTACCATTGGTACACACACCCGTCTGTAGCCCCGAGCCTGTTCACGATTCTAGGAATCGGGGAGAGCCCCCTTCCCCCTTCGCCAAGGTGCTCCACTGGGTTCACGCAAACGGACCTAGTGGTTCTAGCCCCCGAGCCTCTAAAGTAGTATGGTACTCATTTAGAGGGTTAATGTGGGCAGTCGGACATCTGTTGTCATCTTCCGATTTCTTAACGTTCACCGACTAATCTGCAAGCGCATGGAGATACCACTATAGCACTTCACCCATGAGTATTCAAGGGTATCGTATTTCCATGAGGAACGGAGTTACTAGCCTTCTAATTGGTTCATCCAAGGACAAACAAGAATAAAATAGGTGAGGGTAGAGAGGATTCCTATGGTTTAAGAGTTTCTAGTAAAGATAAGTTCAACCTCTACTTGCTTACTTCGGGCACCGGTCAGACCATGCTCTGCTAAGGACCTCCGGCTATTAGCTCTACTCCGAACCCGAATGTGGGGGAATTCACTAACCACGGCAAAGCTGCCGTAGCGGATAGACAGGGCTGTCACCACCTGCCATCTACCCCTCAACATCATGGGGCTCGTAGCAAACAAAGGTAATCTAAGGCCTAAACACCATTTTTATGAAGTCGACTACTGCTCTAGCGTCGATTAGGGTTATCCCATCTCTATCAGGGGCCCTCTACTAGAGCATCCACCACAAGAACGGACGATGATCCCGTAAGCAAATAAAGAATAGAACTTACTTAACTAAGAGACTCACCACCAAAGGAGATCACGAACACTTACTTAAGGAAGGAAGCATCCGTCGAGGTACAAGGCTGAGGAAGAGTACCGACTGACTGGCACCTCCCCCGAACTACCCGTCACTCTCTCCCTATTTCTAAGCACTACGAAGGTAGGACTTCGCCTTGGAGTGGAGCTCTTCTCTTCTCTTCTTTTTGTGTGTGAATGGGGGGCTCTCCTCCTCCTTATATAGTCCTCTAAGGCCGTTTCTGGTGGGACTTATATATGGAAACATTGTGAACCGCCTTGGGGGAAACGTGGGGGTCACTCCAACCAAAATTAAGCGAGATGGGAGGCCGTCCAGGTTCAGCCGACCCTAGGGTTCGGCCAACCCTAGGGTTTGGCCGACCCCAGGTGGCACCTCCCCAGCTCTGCCTTCCTCCAGGACACTGCCAGGTGGGTCCCCAAGTGGGTATAGGCTGGTTGGCTATAAGTTTAGGTGCTTTCCTCCTGTTTGTGGGCTCTTAAATCCATGTGCCAGTCTCTGATTGGTCAGAGGTGTGTTTCTTGGCCTTGTGGGTCGAATTGCCTTGGGTTGTGGGCCTTCCAGTTCTCGTGCTCGCATAGGATGCTCTGAATTATACTTTTCCCTTTGTTTGAGCACGGTTTTCCTCCGTATGCAGGTGTGGTCTCCTGCAAATGGTGATTCACCAAAACTCGTGGAATGATTAGATATAAACTCCTATCTCTAAGTTGGTGCTTGTTATTCCACTATTTTCTGCAAGAGTTGACAGTCAGATATGATGCTTAAGGACCGTCAACAGAGTAGTAGATTTAGGCCTTCCCAGGCCCAGTTTCAACCATCCGTGGTTAGCCGTCAGGCCTTTAGCAAGTGGTGCTAGTAGAGTGCTTGTGAGTAGCTTGGCACGTCGAGAAGGATTTGCGCTCAGTCTTCTCCTACCATGCTGGTGCTTCGAAGACCCTTGGTCAACGGGCAACCATTGCAGTTGGTGACAAGATCTGACATATGCTTCTATGTGAAATCATTGGGTACTTTGGGTCGAACACACTTCAAGCTAGCAGTAAGTCTAGACACCATGTATTTCCTTGTTGCTAGGATTTCTCATGAGGCCTTCAAGAGAAAAACCCCTCAACCTAGGAAATTGACTTGAGCTTTCTAGTCTGGGTGAGAATACCCTTAAGATAAGTTTCCAGTAAACAAGCTAAGAGATAGATTCTAAGCTAGAGGTAAAACTCAACTCAAGTCAAGATAACTTGGAATAATAAAAAAGTGCAAAAAGTAATGCTGACTCAAAAGATATAGAAGATAAATAATATTGGTAATATCAAAGATAAAAGATACAAAAGCTTATACCAGATTTCTGATGATGTCTTCGGAATCTCGGGACAAGTTCGACTCGACTCTAACTCCCAACTACTACTACATAATTCTAGAAAGTGAAAGAGAGTGAGAGCTCCTTTGATATGTATCTCACAAGTGATGGGTGCACCCCTATTTATAGTATAGAGAGGATGAGGATGAGCTCAGTGCTTCGGTTACGGTGGTTGGTGATGAAGTGGGGGCGGGGCGGCCATCGGATTGCACCACCTCATTTCTGAGCGGCCCTGATTGCTTACTGTAGGCGGTTACTCCAACATACGGAGGCGGTTGTATGTCATGATGCAAAAGCATCTCAGGTCGTCTGATGCGATGCCTCTACCCTTGTACGCCTAGGATCATCCACCCACATGTTGGTTCAGTGTTTTTTTGTGTGTGTCTCCTCCGAGTGTGGACCATCCAATCCAAGGGAGAGGTCTTTCGGTCCATCCGATGAAACCGTTGTTGAAAGCAAGTGTCCTTTCCCACCATGATCAATGACATGGCCTCACGAAGAGGGGGCTTTCTCACCCCATTTTGGTTGTCTTTTCTGCCACGTGTCCCTGCAATCACACTTCACCTAAACTTGTGGAAATTTATTAGTTTAAATAAAATATGCATGGAGCATAGTGTAATGCTCTCTTTTATTCCCGAAAAGTTGACGATCAAGCTGTGATTCAACGGCTGTCAACATCCCCTCGCTATATTGGCCCGTTCAAGTTCTTGGAAAGAAAAAGGGAAGGTAGCTTATGAGCTGGAGTTGCCCGTCCGATTGTCAGATGTGCATAGAGTGTTCCACATATCACGGCTGAAGAAATGCCTGAGGGTACTAGAGGAGAGTAGTTGCCACGGGAGGAGTTGAATGTGCAGATTATCTAACATATACAGAATATCCGGTCAAAATCTTGGATACAATGGAAAGGATTACAAGGAGTAAGAAAATCCGGATGTGTAAGGCATAGTGGAGTCCTCGTGCAGAGGATTAGGCCACCTGGGAATGAGGGGATGAGTTATTGGCAGAATTTCCCTAAACTCTTTGCTAACCAATCGGAATGTTGAGGATGAGATTCCTTTAAAGGGAGTAGGTTTGCAACACCCTAACGTTAAGGCTTTAATATTTTTGTTTTCAATTTTGAGCATTTATTGAGAATTAAAAAAATACTTAAACTACTAAAAAGAAATATAGGTTATACTATTTTGATGCATTCATGCAGCTGCATTGTTTCCATGTTTGTTGTTCGATCAAATTTAATTTCGCTCAAATTTAAGTTCATTTGAATTTGTTTGTTCTTGTTTTGGCCAAATCTTTTTCTCTTTCTCCTTTCTTTCTTATCAGCAGGCCCAAGCCTGCTCTTCCTCTCTCTTCTATTTTCTCTTCCCGGCCCGAGGCATTTCTCCCTTCCCCTTCTTGTTTTATTCAACCCAGCTATCCCCTCTCCGCCCGCTTGACTCTGGCCAGCCCATTTCCCTCTTAGTTGCCCGAGTCACCCCTTTCCCTTCTCTCTCTCCTCGCTGATAGGTGGCGCGTACCTGTCAGATCCGCCCCCTACCTCGGGCCTGATTTGGGCTCATGCCGAGGAAGGGGGCTGCGGAGTAGGCTGGCCATAAGGACACACCCTGCGCCAACAGATGCATCCGCGAGCGGAGGCGTAGTTCCAGGCAGTATAAGTTTGAGGGAGACCTTGACGACCTGGATGAAGATGAGGAGGGGGGGAGGAGCTGCGGGGCAGGGAAGGGGAGGGGCGAGGCTTCGGGAGGAGCTGCGGGAGAGATAGGAGATGGGAGAGGTACGATCTGGCAGGAGAGGAAGTGCAGCAAGGGAGGGAGGAGCTGCAGGGGAGAGGAGGGGAGGGGAAGGGAAGGGAGACGGGGGAGGCGAGACTGCGGGGATGAGCCGCCGGAGGGGGAGACAGAGGGGGACGAGATGGGAGAGGAATGAGATGGAGAGAGAGATGGAGGGGGAAATAGGGTGCCAGGCATCACCGTCGGGTCCTAATACAAACTGTCGGTGAACCCACTATCACCGCCGGTTTCAAGGAGAATTGGCGGTGATGAGGCGTTGGAGATTGGTGATTCTGTAATAGTGTAATTCTATGTATTCGAGCTCTATCACAACTAATATATGGTTGATTATTACCCGAGCACACCCATGTGATATACCCACTGCCCAGGTATCAATTACATTCTTTTTTTTCTTTTCCTTTCTAAACTTTTTCCTCTACATTCTGTGATATTCTCGTTCTTTTTCTTTTTTTAATCTTTTTGTTTACCTTCTTTATGTTGTGTTTTCGAGATGTTTTCTTTTGACAAATATGTCGTACAAAGTATGCTAAAAAGTTCTCCTAAGAAGTTGTATTTTTTACAAGCTGTATAACAAACTTATGCATCAAAGATGTCTGAGAAATTTCCGTGGAAGTTATGTTCAAAATTATCCTTTACCAAGAAGGCTGGAAAAAAGTTACTCGTACATGTCATGTTAAAAATTATCCTATAAAAAATTTGTTGGAAAAAATTATGCGTAACAGTTATACATATTGTAAACAATGTGCAAAAAAATTATCATCTAATAGTTATGCTGAAAAAAATATCATCTGATAGTTATCTGAAACAAGTTATACATGTACAGTACATAAGTTATAATTAACTTTCTAAAAGTAGAAAGTTGTGGAGAAAGAAACTTTCTCGAAAAGGAAAATCGCATGCTGTTAGAGATCAAGCGCTAAAAACCCTCCTATGCACCCGATGTACAGTACATAAAATCGCATGCTTGTTTTCAGAAATTTATGGATCTTTTTAAAACATAAAATACATAAATTAAAAGAACCCAGCTAACATATGGCCGGCCGTACGGTCTATCCTTTTTTGCAACCGGGGTATCAAGTTTTCATCCGCTTTCTTTTGTGTTTGAAAAAACTTCACTGGATCAAAAGCTCTGCCATGGGTGATTCATAAATAGAAAATACTGCATGGATAGAATATTAATTTTATTTAGAATACATATGATTAAGTATACACACATGTACATGATTCGGAACTACAAAATATCACACACAGCAATTTGGTTTACAGTAGTCTATTTACACAAATAGATTTGCTTGTCGCTCATCCCTTGAATCAAAAACTACATCATTGGCAAAAATTGAACCTTCATGACTCGTGGTGCTGCGTGCGCAGGCATCTAACAAAAAAGAACTACAATCATATTATCACAAACACATATTACTGTACTTCATACTTGCATAACTTATGAGTTCCTTTCATGACCTGCCATATAATGAGACAATAGAACTACATCAGTTAGCATGTAGCAATATATGTTTGATGAGCTGAAAACTAGCTTGTGTATCCTAATTTATCAACATGTCATTCTAAAAGTAAAATGTCATAAAAATTGCTTGTTTCGTAGCCAAAAAATCGCCTAACTAAAAATATTACTTTGCCTAACTAATAACAGCGAATTTCCTAGGCATAATAAGCAACTGTTTGGAACCATATAAGCAAAGTTCTAAGAAATTATGAGTGAATTAGAGCATGCACTACAACACATGTGAGCTTCTATGACGTTTCATTTATTTCACTGAAAGTGTTATTTTCGTTATGTTTCATAAATTGTCGCACTCGCGTGATGAAAATTTATTCGTCGCCTATACCCTGTAATAAAAGGTATTTTGTGACGAAAACCTATTTTACGTCATAAATCTTATGATGATTATTCTATCGTCACTAATTTATGACGCTTATTTTCGTCATAATCAATGCCAAGAAACGTCACAAAACTATGTGCTTGGATGACTGTACATGTATCACGTGGGATAGAAAACATCATAAATCTTTGCCCCATGTGATGTGACGATGACTAGGATATGATGTGGTATCTCCACTATGATGATTTGATTCGTCATAAAATATTCAAATTATTAATTTCAACCCATTTTTTCAATCTTATTATTTGAGTTGGGCTGAGATCGCTTCAATACAACATATTCATTCAAAACAGCAGGTCACTTCACAGAATATTTATTACAGCCCGACGTCACTCGTCCAAAACCCACCAGATTCATATGCATATCACAGGCCAACATCAGTTGTCAAGTCACTCCACAAACAGACCCAAAAACAAAAAAGACAAGTCACTCGATAACATGTTCACAGAACAGCCAAGACAACTCTATGGACTCACAGCCAAAAAGTCTCTCCCCTTGCTTCTTCAAACTTTCAATCTCTCCCCTTTGATTCTCCCTTGCTGCTTCAGATTCCTGGAACTTCAGCTTCAAGTCTTCTAGCTCACTTTGCTGCTGAACCCTGCCTCTATGATTCTACTTCCGAAAAATAATGCAGACAACAAAAATAGCTAAGTAAGAAAAATTATGCAGGTTGAGCCAGCAGACAACAAGAACATATCGTATAGAGAAAATATGTTTTTGCATTCGTGCAGTACAGAGAAAAGAACTAGTAGGCCAAACTAAGCCAATATTTTTCCTCTATCCTAGAAACAGAACGCATTAGTTTTGGAGAGAATGTATACCTCATCAAGCTTGTTGAAAAGAAACAGCAAGTGTTCCAAGCATTGTGCATCCATTCATGATCGACCATTGCTTTTTTCTGTAATTAACTGGTAAGAAAGGCAACAATTATAAGTACCATAACACAACCATTAACCAAATATCAGACATACATATGTTTGTAACTTCTAGTCACACAAGTGCACATGCTAAGTTACAGTAATTGCTTTGGGTATAAGTACCATTCCTGCAAAGCAATCAAGCGTAACAAACTCAAAGACTGTAGATTCGTATGGTACCTTAAAAAAAGCAGTAGTAAGTTGACCAAGTGTTCTACATCTGTGACTTAGGTCACCTGAGAAGAGAATAGATGGAAACATGAGAACTATACAAACATCAAGTTGTTAAATTATTCAAAGCCAGCATCATGGATAAAATCTAAGATACAAGCCAAAACCAAAGAGAAATAAGACTGCAGCCTATAGCCTCATCTTGTTGCTTGATCTGAAGCATTATAATAGATTCAATTAGTAACACAAATAAAATCTGATTGCTCCAATAAACTAACAAATACAAATTGCGTTAGTAAAGTAACAACTAACAATCAATCCACCTCTGCTATCAACCAAAGCTTGCTCAAGTCGTGTGCAAGCAAAACTAACATGTCAAGTAATGCTAAAAGCACATGTATTAGCATGAATCTGTGAATCAGAGTAACTAGATTCTTATATTCATCTCTTTCCCAAAGATCCAGTTAACAAGTTAAGCACACTACTAATTTTACTACTCAATGCTAACCAGTAATACTAATTAAGTAGACTAACAAATACAGATTGCTTCAGTAAAGTAACAATCAGCTCACCTCTGTTATCAACCAAAGCTTGCTCATGTCGTATGCAACCAAACCTAATAGGTCAAGCAAAGTTAAATGCACAGTTATTAGCATGAACAAGAGTATTAGTACCTTGCGCGCGTCTTTACACGTGCTCATGTTTACTGTGATTCTATCTGGGCCATAAACCTCTATGACACGCCCCTAGCATTCATGGACCTAATATGCAATCTTCTAATTCTAACCATGTTCACCTAAGCAAAGTGCAAGCAGGTTTATTATTCTCCCTATATGACAGCTAAGCAAAATGCTGCTCAAGGCTCCATTGTTCTCTGTTTAACCACAGATTCTGTTAAATCATTAAAAAGAGATTATGCTCACCAAAATAGCTTCCTATAGTTATTTATTTATTATCCAATGGCACAACCGAGCCATATTGCAATTGAACACAGCCACCCCATCCAAGCTTCCAAACTTGAAATTGCTCCTCGCTGCAATGGACACCATGACAAAAAACTGAAATGTTCATCAGGGAAACTTCAGAGATCAAACCAAGGAATATACATACAACTAAGAAAGCAAGAAAATTATGGCATAGCTCAGACTCCATTGCTAGCATGCCATATTGCGATATTTGCTATGGGCAACTAAATCTTTGCCTGAGATACTTTTCATAGTGTCTTGTGCACTCACAGTACTTTGAACACCTAGAGATCTCATCAATCAATTAACACTGAGTGGTAACATTGACAAAATGTGAATTTCTCTCTTTACTCTAATTTCTTATAAGCACCAGAGAGCAAATCTATACATACAAGATATAGGATATATGTATTCATTAGCACACTTTACTGTCGCCATGTCTAGATGAAAACCCTGCATATTCTCCAATGTCCAAACAAGCATGTTTTACATTCATTTTCATATGCAGCAAAATAAAAATAAACACCAGCAACCATGGGAAAAACAGAGAGGGCACCTGGGATTAATCATGGTGGCAGTCTAAGGTGGAGGAGGTGCAGGTAGCCGTGTAGAAGTCGTCGTTGTGCTTCTGACACTGCTGAGCGTAGAGCGTGGCGGCGGCCGCGAGGGCCTCGGCGTCCGTGGTGTCAGAGGCGTGGTCCAACTGCTCCCCACGAGCGTCCTGCTCATACTCCACACGCGCGTCGAGGGGCGCGGGCCGTGGGCGGTGCTGCGGCGCGGGCAGCCGGGCAGCCGGCTGGGCGCGGAGGCTAGACGTCGAGCCCCAAGGGCCGAGGCGAGTAGGCAACGGCGCCGCGCTGCGGGCTGACGGCTCGGCAGGTGGGCGCGAGCTGCGGAGCAGGCTGCGGGCGAGCAGCCGAGCGGGCGAGGTGGGCGGGTGGCGTGGCGCCGTGGCGAGCGTGGGGCGTGGGCGGCGGCTGGCAGGATTGGGGGGACTTGGGGAGTCGGGGCCTCGGGGGAACAGGCACTCGGGAAGGGGAGGTCGGGAGCGAGGGGAACCGGGGATTCAAGGGTTAGTTGTGGCTGATGGCCCCGGCTGGTTGTTGGGATTTCAGAAAATTGTACCAGCTTTTATCACAATCGAGCACTTAGTGCAGTGGTAAGGTATTTGCTACTTGAGCTAACACATCATGATTTTTTTAATTTTAAACATGTGAATCTAATTCGTCACTAAGTTGACTTTTGTGACAGATTAAAATTCATCACGATATGATCTTCGTCTCGTTTATGATGATTTCTACTTGATTTTATGAACGAACACCATGTTTTCATCACTAAATCATATTGTCTCCAACAAAACGTCACAAAATGAAATGGTCTAATGACATTTTGATCAAGTGTCGCAAGATATTCATCACAGAAGGTCATATGTGTTGTAATGATGGACAGAAGGCATTTCAACTGAATTTTGCAAACCATACACAAAACATGAAAGATGGCATTTCAATAATAAGATGTTGCGAACCAATCTACTACTATCAAACTGTTATTAGAAAACATGATATGTAGAATACTAAGGACCCTAAGAACTGCACAAACAAGCTTAGCAGAGACCAAATTCAAAATTGCTTCCTAGTGTCAAGCACAATCAACCGAACCCACATGTAGCTAAGTTGGAAACCAACCGCAGATCAAACCAAACCATGCATGAGTCTGCAAGCTATGAGAAGTTGGGAACACATATCGAGATGAGAGCATAGGACATGCTATGGAGACACTTGGACTACTAATCAAACATTGAGCCTTATACTACTGTTGCTAAACAGTGCAAGAGAAATAACTAAAACTACCCCCCAAACCAACCAATAGTTGGTACAACTAAACTACTTGAAAAGATAAATCAGAAATGCTTCCAGGACATTAATGATATGCCTATCAAGCATTATTAAAATACTGATCAACCAAACAGAAAACCGCCTACCTCTCTTACAAAAAGAGCACTCATGTATTCAATTTTTAAAAAAAACTCATAAGCATATGTTTGAAAATTACAAGCAAACTAGAACATAGACAAAATGCATTTAAGTTTGATCGATATAGAGCAGTGTTGAAAGCTACCACAAGAGGTGAGGTTCAGAAAAAAGGATTTCTAGACAGCCCCACCCAAGTAAAGTTCCTACAAAAATTCAAGCCAGCGTACCAACTATTCTAGCATGCTAAACTGAAAAAATGATGAAACTATGAGATTACAATTGCAACATTGCTGAAGCTACTCACCAATGTGGCCGTCATACAATCTCAACTAACTATTTTTCCCTATTTTCTCAATTGACATATTGCTCGGAAAAATGACCAAACTGTATGGCAATTGAATTATGAACTTACAGAAATGATATCTGGAGCACAACCAGCATCAGCACGAACATGTGGTGATGAGTGCTTTCGCTCGTTACGGCTCAATTTTGACCGTGAATTTGATCAGAAAATTGGGAGAACTAGCATTTCTTGCAAGCATAATTATCTAGAATAATATCTTTTCCACATGTCCCTTGGAAAATAGTGCTATGCAGGGATTTGAGCAGAAATGGAGGGAAAACACACCCTTGAATCCAAAGCAAAAGCTATCGACCAATCAAAACGCACCGTTCAGCCTCACATGGATCAAAGAGCCCACCAAAGCATGCAACCGACTTAGGACAGCACCGGTGCACACAAGACAGACCCAAGGGCCCACCAGGCAGTCACCCTGCCAAAGGAGAAAAGGAGAGGCGGCTTGGCTGGGTCGGCCAAACCACTGGTTCGGCCGAACCAGTTCAGGCACAACCGACTTACCTCTTCCACGTGCTGTCCCCTGATTGGCTCCCAATGGCGGTTCCAAGTGACTCCCCTCATTTTCCGGCCGAGAGACCCCTGTGCCACACCTATAAATATGAGGGGAGGGGCTCCAAAATGAAGACACACCTCAAGTTGCTTTCTCTCAAGTTCCTCTCTTGCTTAGTCCATAGGATGTGGAGTTTAGACTGAAGTAGCTCTCGTTGGATTTCCAAGGTTGCCTAGTAGTGTTCTGTATGGGTTTATCTCTTTCTCTTCTTTGTAATTCTCGGATATCTTTAATAGAGTTATCTTTTAGATTTATATACTTGCATAGTTTATATACTGCGGTGTCAGACATGTATGCTATAATTAGTTTGTGTTCATACCTTATGCCTTGCATGATCAGAAGAGTAAATCTAGTGCCACGGCAACGGTTCCGGTATTCGTATGTTTGCTCTAGTGTGATGTCTGTCCATCCGGAGGGTGGGGGCTCCGCACGGGATGCTAGAGTATCGCTCATTAGCGTAGACGTGGTGTCTGGGTTAGTCAGTATTGCCGGATGCGGTCCTATCCCATGGTTTGATGAGGTAGGCGGCAGGTGGTGATGGCCCTGTCCGTCCAGCGTAACTCTGCCCATTCGGGTAGTGGTTGTAGGAGGTCCATAAAGTAGCTGAGTTGTCTGGTGGCTCCTCTGCCAGTTATGTGTGGTTCTCCCGGTAGTGCATGGGAGCTTAGAGCTGAGGATAATCATGTGTATGTGTATGAGTGTATAGTACAAGCTTTATATCTAGATAGAAGTCATAAGTCCCGAGTAGCTTTCTTCTTCCTTTCTCCCTGCCTATGCCTTTGCTTGAGTTTGACCTTGAGTAACTTGTGTGTCATACTATCTCATTATCAATATATATCTTACCCCTGTTTATACAATTGAATACTCAACCAAGATTTGATCATGAACTTACTTATTCAATAACCGCCGCCTTTCCGGTGGAAATATAAATACGACACCCGAGATTACTCATGGGTAAAATGCTATAACGGTATTTCGTGCGCTTGTGGATTTATCTGTGACATAAGAAATACCACACGGCGTTTCAAGCACCATTTCTACGGATTAACGATCCTAGTGATGACGCTAACAAACGCCAATAAGCATTTTTGACGCCGTTGCCGGGGAAGGCACTGGTTAAAAGAATAAACTAAGTTCTTGGTAATATCTTAGTTGGTATTCATTGTTTAAACAGGCTAACTTGCCTTTGTTTTCTCTCTTTGATGTGAAAACAGGGTAGTGTATGACTGGTTTCGATCTGCCGCATAATTTCACTTAGGATCCAGAGTCACTTTTGAGAAGAGTTTGACCCCGTGTCGTACCCTCTCAGATTTCACTCTCGACTGCCGAACCAGTCAATATTGCTCCATCAACTTCAAGGACCATGGTCTAGAAGACACTTCGAGATTTCTCTACTCCCTCAGCTGACAATGTCCCGGTCGGACCATCTGTTACTACAGGAGTTGAAATTTTCAAGATCAAGACGGGTCTCATTACGATGGTGCAGGCTAGCCCATTCTATGGCAAGGCGAACGAGGATGCCAGCGCACATCTCCAACAATTCCTGGAGCTTTGCAGCACTTTTGTCATTAAGGGAGTCACTTAGGATGCAATCTGACTCTGACTATTTCTGTTTTCTCCTCTGGGGAAGGCAAGCAGTGGTTCTATACCAACATAAGTGCAGTGGACACTTGGCATAATTGCACCAAGGCATTCTGTTGACGCCAGATTTTTACACGTGTTGAATCGGCGTCAGGAGGAGAGGTTGGCCGATGCAGCAGATCTAAAGGCTACAATAAAGAATCGGCCGATTGAGGTAACAGTTGGAAATTGGCCGATTGGTGATACAGCTTGCGCCAACAGATTGGAGCCACAACAGAGGGTCCCGGTCAAAAGTGGCCTGATGTTGGTCAATAGAGCGATGCTGATTGGATTAGGAGACGGCGGCGGAAGATTCTGCGGGAGTCCGTTTCCTTTTTATAGATATTATAGATATAATAGTTTTCCTGTTTGAAATAAGGATTGTAACAAGTCGTAATCGACCAGGAGTCCTAGCTTTAGAGTATAAATAGGAGTCGCTAGGGCTTTGCAGGATATCAACACATCAATCAACAAAACACTTCTATTTTTACTAGCACTTTACTTTCAAGTCAGCGACTTCGCCAATACTTTTTCTTCTTTCACGAGTTCGTACGGATTGGCAGGGCTGCATCAACTTGATCTCCGGCCAATTGGTAGGTTCCCCTTATCGAGTAACATCCGAGCTTTAACTACGGGCGCATCGCTGTGGTTTCGTTTGGATTTATTCACCAGTTATCGATATTTACTAGAATTATAGGTTTTACCTGTTGTTCTAGTATTATCACCAGTTATCCAGCTTGAGATTGGAACTATCGGCTTCGTCATCGCTCTTCTTCGATTCATCGTCATATAGCCGATTAGATCTATTTCAAGTGTTGCATCTGTAATAATTGTTTAAGTTGCTCCAGCAGTTTCTTTGCAATTATTACGAGATCATCGGCTGATCCATAGCCGATAATCTTCACAGCAAATCGGCCGATTCGCCGATACGCTCTTCGGGACAGATCGGAACTCCAGCCGATCAGGGACGCCCGAAATTTAATACTCTTATTTCCTTGTCAATCAACAGGTCAGATTGACTAGCACGCCGCGCGAACCGCACCAGGGCAAATAACCCGAACAGGAGCTAAGCAGATTCTCCCGGATCGTGTGTCCGACGCTGAAGACCATCGGCCGATTCCTTGGACGATTTTAGCGCCAACACACTTTTGGCACGCCCGATGGGACCAACTTCAAGATCCGACATGTCAAAGAACGCAGAGGTTTCCGAAAACAACATCATTGAGATCACATAAGCGGATCTCAAGGACGACCAGAAGGAAGAATTGGCTAAACATCTAGAAGATTATAAGAAGATGTATCTGCAGTCGTTCAGCCGTACCAGAAGCGGGGAGACAGTCAAGAAAGCTCCTATTCCAGTTACCCGCCACATCACCATTGCTGAGGACTCGAGCAAGATGTCCGATATGATCCAACAGTCCGTCTACCAGGCGTTCATCGACCAGTCCTCGGTGATGACCAACATGATGTATAATGCCGTCATCAGCTCTCTGGCCAGCGGAGCAGTTCAAGGCTATCAGGGGCCAGCGTATGCCCTGCCGATTGCACTTCCAGCCAGAAGCTTACCAGGCACGTCCCAATCGGCTACTCAGCCGATATCAACGCAACACGAGGGATACAACACTCCATTGCCTCCAGCGTCTCCAAGGTATAGCGGTGCACCATGTTTCTCATCACAGGCACCGCTTCAGCCCGTCCAGATTGCTTCTGTGCAATCGCTGCCCACAAGCTCAGTACCCTGGGGGGCATCAGTAACGCCGGCTTTCCCCGATCCATCAACCGGGAATGGGAGCTATCCAATCCAGGCGCCGTTCCAATCGGCCGTTCGGCCGACGATCCCTCAGTATCAACCAGTCCCGTCAGAAATCGGCAGGGGGGCAGGCGCTGTAGAGGCACTCAGAAGCACGGCACCGATAACAATGTACGACGGGGTGGCGGATTCGTTTCGCCATCAACTGTCAGCTGCTCAGACGGCCATGACGCAACAGGATACGCCGCATCCTTCGATCCATCACCCGGCCGTACCACCGCCAGTCCTACAACATATGCCGGCACCACGAACGGCAGTTCATCAGCAGCAGGTGGATTGGACGGCAAGAATAGCAGAGGTGATTCAAGATCAATTCGGCTTAAAGCCGAAAATGCAGACTTACACATACAAGACGCCATACCCATCGGCCTATGACTAGCTGCCGTTTCCACACCGCTACAAGGTGCCCGATTTCACCAAATTTTTGGGGCTGGACGATACATCCACCGTAGAGCACATTAACAGATTCATCATCTAGTGCGGGGAAGCCGCCACGCAAGATGCTCTGAGGGTGCGTCTATTTTCATCGTCTCTGTCTGGATCGGCCTTCCTGTGGTTCACCACGGTGCCACCGAATTCTATTGTTACTTGGGCCGATCTGGAGAAGCAGTTCCATAAGTACTTCTATGCAGGAGTACATAAGATGAAGCTATCGGATTTGACCAGCCTCAGGCAGAGGAGTGATGAACCAGTAACTGGATATATATAGAGGTTCAGAGAAGTCAGGAATAAATGCTACAGTCTGGCTCTGACCGATGCACAGTTGGCCGATATCGCTTTCCAAGGCCTCCTCCCACAAATCAAGGAAAGGTATGCTTTCGCAAGAATTTGAAAGCTTAAGCCAGATCGTTCACCGATTGGTAGGATAGGAAGTCCGTCCGTTTGAGCAGCGGAGGAATTTCCAGAAGAAGGTGGCATACCTAGAAGGGTCTGAAACTGATGGAGAGGAGGAAATCGGCCTAGCAGAATGGGTGAAAGGCAAAAAGCCAATATCATGCCCTTTCGGAAAGAAAGAACCGGAGACATTCGGCTTTGAGACAACAAAAGCCGATAAGATTTTCGACTTATTACTCCAGGAAGGGCAGATCAAGCTATCTCAATATCATACCATCCCTTCAGCCGATCAGCTCAAGAAGATGAAGTACTGCAAGTGGCACAACGCCACGTCTCATGACACGAATGAATGCAAGATCTTTCGTCAGCAGATACAATCGGCCATCGAGCAGGGGAGGCTTAAGTTTGAAACCCCGGCCAAACTGGCAAAGCCGATGAAGATCGACCAGCATCCTTTCCCGGTCGACGTGGTCGACACGGGGAGAAATTCACTCCAAACCAAGGTGCTGACGTCGGAATCGGCAAGAAGGAGCGGCGCCGTAGACCCTAGGAAGCAAGTCACGGCGGTTGAAGTCAAAGGGAAAAGGCGGGCTGAAGACAAGGGCGAAGGATCAGAATGATCGCACAGACCCGTCACCTCCCAGTTCTTGCTCAGCAAATATCGGTGGCAGCAGGAACAATCAAGATACCACGACGAGATGATACGCCGGCACGAGGATCACTGGCAATGTCCGTTCTTCATCCATTGCTGGGAGAACGACCTCCGATTGCCGTCAGCCGATAACTGTCCTGAGTGCAACGGATTGAGCCGCAATGATCGCCCGTTCAAAAGATCGCGCTCCAGAGACAGAGGATCAGAGCCGATCAGCACAAATTGGCGCGTACAAGAAGGACAACGCCTTTCAGTGCATGATCGGCTGGGGGGCAGAGTTGACCGGTATCACCGGTCGAAAGGCAGGATCAACCAACAGGATGGACTGGGGGGCAGAATCAGCGTGCACGATCGGCTGGAGGAGATGGCTGATGACAGGGTGTCAGATGAAAACCCCCTAGGAAGGGAACTAGATTGGGAGTACGCCAGATCATCGGCCAAACCAGTAAACTCCAGGTGGTGTCCTGAAGGCCTATCCAGATCTCAGAAACGGAGGATCCAACGCCTGCACCAGTGGGAGCAATAAGAAGAAGAGCAGAGGCAGGTGCTGGAAAAGAGAAACGTCAAGTCTCGGGTTTGGCGCCCCAAGAAAAACAACAGCCAGGAAGCAGACAATCAAGAATCGGCAGCTGACATCAACATGGTGTTCATATTGCCGATGGAATTCATGGCGCCTGACGATCGAGACAAAGCGACAAGAGTGGAAGAGAAAATAGCACAACTGGTGTTAGAGCCGATGAAAGCTACTTTTGAGAAACCAGAAGAAGAAAAACGGCAACATCTTAAGGCGGTGTTTCTCAAAGGCTATGTTAACGGACGACCCGTTACCAAACTACTAGTGGATGGAGGCGCCGCAGTCAACATCATACCATATGCCATGTTCCGCATGCTAGGCAAGAGCGATGAAGGTCTGACCAAGACGGACATGATGCTCAAGGACTTCGAAGGCAACGTGTCCCCCGCCCGTGGAGCGCTCTGTGTCGACCTCACCATCGGCAGTAAGACCCTTCCTACTACCTTTTTCGTTATTAATGGTAAGGGGTCCTACAACATGCTGCTCGGTCGCGACTGGATACATGCAAACTGCTGTGTTCCATCTACAATGCACCAATGCCTCATGCAATGGGTCGGTGACAGCACAGAGATAGTCACCGCCAATTCCGACAAGCAACAATGGAGCTGTGAACACGTCAGGTGTATATCTAGCAGGACTTGGGACACTGATTTCCTGAAGGAGTCCGATTTCGGTCTACAGCCGATCCAAGCAGTCGGCTCTGAAGATTCAAAATAGATGGATCAGCTCGTACGAGAAGACGGGAAGCATGGGCATGGGTTTACGTTGGCCGATTCATTAGAGATGGTGGATTTGGGAGATAGTGGCAAATCAAGGCTGACGTATATTAGTGCTAACTTGGATCCTGGGTATAAGTGTAAATTGATAAGTTTATTAAAAGAATTCAAGGATTGCTTTGCTTGGGAATACCATGAGATGCCAGGTCTAGACTGGTCCATTGTTGAACACTGGTTACCTATAAAATCTGGATATCGGCCATATCAGCAACCTGCATGACGGTGCAACCCCAAGATCCTACCTGATATAAAGGCCGAGATCACAAAGTTAATTGAAGCAGGATTTATCCGGCAGTGCCGCTACGCCGAATGGATTTCTAATGTTGTGCCCGTGTATAAGAAAAATGGAAAACTGCGCGTGTGCATCGACTTCAGGAACCTAAATCAGGCCACACCAATGGACGGATATCCATTGCCGACGGCCGATATCTTGATAGATGCTGCCGCAGGACACAAAGTCATCAGTTTCATGGATGGTAATGCCGGGTACAATCAGATATTAATGGCCGAAGAAGATATCTCAAAAATGGCTTTCAGGTGTCCAGGTCACCTTGGTTTATTCGAGTGGGTTGTAATGACCTTTGGGTTAAAGAACGCCGGTGCTACATATCAGCGGGCCATGAACTATATCTTTCACAAGCTTATTGGTACATCGGTGGAAATTTATATAGATGATGTCGTGGTCAAGTCAAAAGGTCATCAAGAACATCTGGCCGAGTTACAAGAAGTACTGGAGTGCACAAGGAAGCATGGGTTGAAAATGAACCCGAACAAGTGTGCATTTGGCGTATTGGCCGGGAAATTCTTAGGATTCATGGTCCATGAGTGCGGGATAGAGGTCAACCGGAAGACCATAGACGCCATCAACAAAGTTGTGGCTCCACAGAACAAAACTGAACTGCAGTCCCTCATCGGCTAGGTCAATTTTATCAGAAGATTCATATCCAACCTGTCAGGGCGTATTCGAGCTTTTACCCCTTTATTGAAATTAAAGCCCGATCAGGAATTCGTATGGGGAGAAGAACAACGCAAAGCATTGGAAGATATCAAGCAATATCTGATTTCACCTCCAGTGTTAGTCCCGCCACAGCCTGGTAAGCCGTTCAAATTATATTTATCGGCTGATGAACAAGCTATTGGATCGGCGTTGGTACAGGAGTTCGAAGGGAAAGAACGAGTGGTATATTATGTCAGCAGAAGACTCCTGGATGCCGAAACAAGATATTCCCCGGTGGAGCGGCTGTGCTTGTGTCTATACCTCTCGTGTACCAAGCTTAGGCACTATTTGTTATAGGCAGAATGCATAGTTGTATGCAAAGATGATGTGGTGAAATATATGCTATCATTGCCGATTTTGAAAGGACGGATTGGAAAATGGATCCTGGCTCTGTCAGAATTCGACTTAAGGTACGAATCGGCCAAAGCTGTCAAGGGTCAAGTCATGGCCGATTTCGTAGCACAACATTGTGGACCAGAAATTGCCGTCGTCGAGCCGGTTCCATGGACTCTATACTTCGATGGTTCTTCGTGTGGGGCCGGATCAGGAATCGGCATCGTTCTTGTATCGCCTCGGGGGGCAAGTTATGATTTCTCTCTGCCGATAGAAGCATCCGCAACCAATAACCAGGCAGAATATCGAGTTGTTCTAAAAGGTATCCAATTATTAAGGGAAGTCAAAGCTGATGCAGTCGAAATTTTTGGAGATTCCATGCTCATCGTAGATCAGTTAATGGGGCGATCTGAATGCAAAGATGATATCTTGAGGATTTATTATGAAGATTGCCTTCAACTTTTAAAGGAATTCAAGTCTGCAATAATTGAGCATATCCCCAGAAATTATAATGAAGAAGCCAACAGGCTGGCCCAACATGCGTCCGGATATCGGCCAATTCAGGGGGCTATGATTTTGGAGCTCACGGACAATGACTGGCGAAGGGAAATCGCCGATTACTTGAAGGACCCCTCCCGGAAAGTGGATCGGCGAATACGTTTTCAAGCCACAAAATATGTGTTACTTGAAGATGATTTATTTTACCAAACGATTGATGGGGTTCTTCTCAAATGCCTGGGAACAGAAGAAGCAAAAGTTGTAATGGGAGAAATCCATGAAGGCGTATGTGGAGCCCATCAATCGGCTGATAAGATGAAGTGGATGATCAGAAACAATGGGTATTATTGGCCAACGATTCTTGAGGATTGTTTCAAATATTATAAAGGATGCCAAGACTGTCAGAAGTTTGGCAATGTACAGTGTGCACCAGCATCAGCGATGAATCCAGTAATCAAGCCGTGGCCGTTCAGAGGTTGGGGAATAGATCTCATCGAACAAATGCACCCTCCATCGAGTAAAGGGCATAAGTTCATATTGGTAGCCACAGATTATTTTACTAAGTGGGTGGAGGAAGTTCCTTTAAGGAACGTAACATCGAACGATATGATCGAATTCGTTAAGAACCATATCATTTATCGATTCGGTATTCCTCAGACTATCACGACTGACCAAGGGACGATGTTTACCTCTGGAGAGTTTGGAGAATTCGCCGCCGATATGGGGATTAAATTATTGAATTCTTCTCCATACTATGCTCAAGCCAATGGCTAGGCCGAATCGTCCAATAAAGGGATAATCAAGTTGATTAAGAGGAAGATAGAGGAACAACCCAAAAAGTGGCACATGTCTTTGGCTGAATCTCTATGGGCTTATAGGATGGCTTGCCACGGAGCCACTAAGATATCCCCTTATCAGCTGGTTTATGGTCATGAGGCAGTCTTGCCTTGGGAATTAAGGACGGGGTCAAGGCGTATATCGCTTGAAGATCAGTTGACGGCCGATGACTATTCCTTCCTCATGAAGGACGAGCTCGATGACTCGGCAGGTCAGCGGTTGAGGGCCCTGATTAGCATAGAAGAAAACAAGAAAAGGGTGGCCAGATGGTATGACAAAAAGGTTAAAGTTAAACAATTCTCCCAGGGAGATTTGGTATGGAAGTTGGTGCTGCCGATAGGGTCTAAGGATCCCAAATTCGGTAAATGGTCACCCACTTGGGAAGGACCGTACAGAATCGGCCGATGTGCCCCTGGAAATGCATATATTCTGGAAACTATTGAAGGGTCTGAATTCCCAAGAGCTTTAAATGGACGATATCTGAAAAGGTACTATCCAAGCATTTGGATAGATGCATAACTTGCAGTAAGATATATCAAGACGACATGGCCGATCCCTATCGGTGTTTGTCCATGCAGCCGATGTGGGAATGACATCGCCTTAAGAAAGAAACATTGTGATTCGGTTTGACCAGCTCATTATTCGATGAAAACAATGGAGTACATGGCCGACATGATACAAGTCGCCCTTAGAATAAAAATACCGATATATCTATTGATTACGCTTGCTCTGGATTTCTCTCTCGATCCGGCCCAGTTCTATCAGAAGGCGGGTCCTATTCTCCTTCGGATTCTCCACAGTGGCTCCAGTCTCAGCTTGATGGCATAGTTCTATCAGGAGGCGGGTCTTCTTCTTCTCCAGATTCTCCATGGCGGCTTCAGTCTCGACTTGATGAGGGAGTGGAGGACTCTTTTCAGATGGTAGTCGCTTACGGACTAGGCAGTGAGCGTCTATAAGGTCCCAATACTTCTGGACAACAGCAGGAACATGGTCTTTAAGTTCTTCAGAATGAGCTCTTATCAGATCTATGTCTGCCTGCGACAATGGTTCGTCTGAATGAATAACTTCGATCGCTCGTTCTAGACTGGGGCTGAGAAGTTTTGACTAAACAGAGATGAAAAGCTACCCAGCATCAGAGCGATTGAGATGTCTAGGGAAGAAGCAGAGGAGAGTTCGTACCTGATTGACAGAGGAAGAAGACGAAGAAGACATCTTGCTATTCGGTTTGGGAGAATAAAGATCCAGTTGTTGGAGGGAGAGAAGATGGGTCATGCATATGCCTCTAGAGACGGCGTGGGATCTAGTACTTATAAAGAGAAGGAAAAAAAAGATAGTGGGACACGTCCTATCGGAGTAAAAGCATTCATAAATGCAAATCTGCCAAAGGAACAGGTCCAGGATCAAATCAGCGCAGTAACATTAAAGGAGCATTAAATGTTTACAGCATCCTTTACAACCCGAGGAAAGCATCTATGGCCATGATAGCTCGTTGCCTAATTTGATCGGCTGAGTCTAGTACTCTTGGGTCATCATTGGCCGATCCGGGAACTTCTGATATATGGCGATGAAGCCTTATCGCTTCACAAGCCAAGTTCTGCCTTTCTTGCTTCAGCCCAGCGATGACGGATGGGAGCTCTTGAAGTCTCTTTTCTTCGGCAGCTATGTCTTTGGTTACTTGCTCCATCTCTTTGGCTACCTCTGCTCTCCTCCGTTTGAGGCGATCTATCGTGCCGACGATATCCGGGCGAGAGCTCTCGAGGAAGTTGATCCGTTGATGTACCTCTTGGGCTTGGTGCTTGTACGAGTCAGCTTCTTCCCGGGTCTTTGCTAGCTGGGCACGATCGGCCATATGGCGCAGGGCCCTGGAAACTGGGGTTTGCATATATTCTATATATGCAACAGGTTCCAAGCTTTCTGTTGTTTCTTCCGGGATTCGACCCTTGATGTCACTGAAAAGCCGCCGAATCGGCGAAGCATCTTCTACTAATCGGCCGATATCATTTTGGAGGAGAATCCGCATGCTCTCGAGCTTGGCGCGGACATCATCAGAAATAGAGCTCAACGGAATTTGGCGTGAAGCGATTTCTTCATCATCAGGCAAGGAGACGGCGAAGGAGAAAACGCTGTTATTCGGGGTGTCTTGTTCCTGCGGGAGAATAAAGAAAAGGATTAGTAAGCAGTAAAAGGGAATCGGCCGATTCCGGTGATAAGTTTATTACCTCCTTGAAGCGGATCTCTCTTGCTTGCGCCGATGGGAGCGCCTCCCTCATCTCAGGGACCGGTACAATCGGCTCATCAGAGGAAGAGGACTCAACAACTATTAATGCTCTGCTTGGACCAGCTTCCTGAAAAGGTATGGAAAACAGACCCTATGAGTATACTATGGGTAATTGAAATAAAATGATATGAGATAGTTGCCATGCCTCTATTGGTCTTCCGGCCGATGTTTGTTGTGGGGCTACAGTCGACGTACCCAAATCGGCCTGCATCAGGATCAGTTAAAATCCTCTGAATGTCGAGAAATTGAGTTAAGAGATTATCTACCTCAATGAGAAGAGTTGCTGGAGTTTTGGCTTCCGCTTGGGATGTGGCCGATTGCTGTGGGGATTGCACTGGAGCGGCTTGTGCAGCCTGATAGAAAGAAAAGTTAGTGTTAGTGGAGCACTTAAAGATATATGAAATAAGCAAGATTACCTGAACAGCTTCCATTAGCAGTGATGCCGCAGCTGCTCCGATTTCTGCGGTGACTTGAGGATCGGCCATCTCGGTGGTCGGCAAGGATAGAGGAATCGGAGTTTCAGCCGATACTACCGCCGATTGGTCAGTCGGTCCGATGCGGGCACGCACTCGACGACTTGTTGTCTTCAAGGTTGGCCTTTTCGGTGTTCGTTTCAATCGGCCAGTAGCGATGTCCTTGATGGTTGGAACGTGAAAGCCGATGAGCGGATATGGCGTATATGGATGATCGCTCTCTATCGGCCTGCCGCTTCGGCTCCGCATCGGAGGGACTTGGCTTTCAGACTAAGAAGATAAATATAAGTTAATGGTAAGATGGTAGTATGGAAAGAGACAGCATTGAAATTGGCTGGGAGAAAGGACATACCGCTGCACTTGGGTCGATGTTTTCTGGATCCAAAATGTTGCAATATGTTGATGGGGATTTGCAGAAGAGGTATTGCTTCCATTCTTCCCACCATAGTTTGAATTGTTGAACAACGAAAGAGGCCACTGTCCAATTGTTTAGGTCAATGGTGCTAGAATCTGGCACTAAGTTGCGCAGCCGATTGTAGTCAAGACTCTTGGTCAGTTCATCTCTGAATATTGCTGATGTACCCCTTCCATCCGCCGATTCCTTTGGTTTCTGGCCGATGTGATGGTTTAATCAGATAGTCAAAGGGGGTATCAGAGGAGGAAATGTCAAGGCCGGTCAGCAATAGGACATCGGCCAAAGTTGGAGTCATGGGTCCATGTCCAAAAAGGAACGCATTGAGTGCGTCGGACCAGAAGTAAGAAGCTGCTATAACCAAGGGCTCATTTTTCTCCATCTGGGACAGAGAGAGGTCTATGCATTGGCCGATTTTCAGTTCATCCCACTGGACTTTCCTAGACCTGGCTACTCTATGGTACCATTCTCTCCAGCCAGGGGTCTCATTCGGCTAGGACCTAAAGGCACCTGCCCACTGATCTAAATCCATGGGCGATTGCTTGAACGGGACTCTGTGAGTCTCTAGGTTGATCAGGTCTGTTGGATCAGGATTCCCCATGGGGCCTAAGAAGATAAGATCGGAGGATTCTGAAAGGGGAATGGTAATCTGGTGCCTAAATGTCTAAAAAGAAGGAAAAAGAGAAAAACTGAGAATGGGACCAGGAAATACTTGAATAGTAGAAGAGCAAAAGGGGAAAATTTCGGATAATTACCTCCGGAATGAAGCTCATTGTCGCCGATGGAGCCGTCAGTTGGGCCGCCGATGGGACCGCCGCCGCTGAGGGGGTTGCCGACAGAGCCTCCGTGGTTGGGGAGTTTGCTGATGGTGACGCCATTGGGAAGTTGGAGCAGATCGCAAGCGAGATTGCCGGGGGAGCGGTTGGAGATCGAGAGGACTCGGGAGGAAGATGAACAGTGGTTCGCTGGAGGAAAATACTAGGCTCATGGAGAAAAGTAGCCGGAGAATGCCAGTACTTAAGGATGATCCGAGAGAGAAAGGGTAAAGGCGGGATTTTTGCCGCGCCGTCTACACGAATTCCAGGGGAGCGGTCGTCTCATGCGCTCGGTTCGAGAAAATTGCAATCATTATGCGAAAGACCGCGAAATGGAAGGAGATTTTTACTGCGCCCATTTCGGAGAAAAAGATTAAAGAAAAGAGTTTCGAAGTAAAAATTATGTTTTACTCCGAAACTGGGGGGCATGTGTTGACGCCAGATTTTGACACGTGTTGAATCAGCGTCAGGAGGAGAGGTTGGCCGATGCAGCAGATCTAAAGGCTACAATAAAGAATCGGCCGATTGAGGTAACAGTTGAAAATCGGCCGATTGGTGATACAGCTTGCGCCAACAGATTGGAGCCACAACAGAGGGTCCCGGTCAAAAGTGGCCTGATGTTGGTCAACAGAGCGATGCTGATTGGATTAGGAGACGGCGGCCGAAGATTCTGCGGGAGTCCGTTTCCTTTTTATAGATATTATAGATATAGTAGTTTTCCTGTTTGAAATAAGGATTGTAACAAGTCGTAATCGACCAGGAGTCCTAGCTTTACGGTATAAATAGGAGTCGCTAGGGCTTTGCAGGATATCAACACATCAATCAACAAAACACTTCTACTTTTTACTAGCACTTTACTTTCAAGTCGGCGACTTCGCCAATACTTTTTCTTCTTTCACGAGTTCGTACGGATTGGCAGGGCTGCATCAACTTGATCTCCGGCCAATTGGTAGGTTCCCCTTATCGAGTAACATCCGAGCTTTAACTACGGGCGCATCGTTGTGGTTTCGTTTGGATTTATTCACCAGTTATCGATATTTACTAGAATTATAGGTTTTACCTGTTGTTCTAGTATTATCACCAGTTATCCAGCTTGAGATTGGAACTATCGGCTTCGTCATCGCTCTTCTTCGATTCATCGTCATATAGCCGATTAGATCCATTTCAAGTGTTGCATCTGTAATAATTGTTTAAGTTGCTCCAGCAGTTTCTTTGCAATTATTACGAGATCATCGGCTGATCCATAGCCGATAATCTTCACAGCAAATCGGCCGATTCGCCGATACGCTCTTCGGGACAGATCGGAACTCCAGCCGATCAGGGACGCCCGAAATTTAATACTCTTATTTCCTTGTCAATCAACAGGTCAGATTGACTGGCACGCCGCGCGAACCACACCAGGGCAAATAACCCGAACAGGAGCTAAGCAGATTCTCCCGGGTCGTGTGTCCGACGCTGAAGACCATCTGCCGATTCCTTGGCCGATTTTAGCGCCAACACATTCCTCGCTAGTTCTTCCTGATGGGAAAAACCAATGCTCTTCGAGGAAGAATCTCCAGTTTCCAGCAGGCGTCAAATGAGTCTATATCTGAAGCATGGGAGAGGCTTCAGGAGTGCATCCTAGTGTGTCCTCACCACGGGATGGACGATTGGCTCATCCTTCAGAACTTCTACAGCGGGCTAACTCCAACAGCCCGCGACCACTGTCAGTGTTTCACCGCCACGCCCACCGAGGGATACCCCCGAGGTGGTGAGTTTGTAGGTAGGGTGTCGCCGAGATCAGGAACTCGAAAGTGCAAGGAACACAAAGTTTAGACAGGTTCGGGCCGCCGAGAGCGTAATACCCTACGTCCTGTGTGTGGTTTGTATTGCCTTAGGTGGTGATCGGGTGATCTCCTGTTTGGAGGGGGTCCCTGCCCGCCCTTATATAGTTTGGGGCGATAGGGTTACATGGAAGTCTTAGATGGATACGAGCCCAGGAGTCCTACCTGAGTACTTTTTGGGTATTTTCCTACTGTCTTCGACTAGTTTTACTACTGTATGAGTAGTTCTACTACGCTACGAGTAGTTACAACTGGTGTAGGGCGTGGGCCATGCCCCACCCCTTATCCTGTAAGATGTAGGCCATGTGCACAGTCCCGTGGGCTCGGGTCTAACAAGCCCCCGAGCTCTTCATAGTTGGTACTGCAGGCTTCCGAGTACTTCTGAAGGCGTCTTCGAGTTCTCCCGAACTCCATCTTGAAGGTATCTTCCGAGTACTTCCTTGGCTGCATCGAGGCTGTGAGGTGCTCATGCCCCGAGTAGTTATCAAGTCTTCTTTTATATGGGGTGCGATTGAACACGCACTCCATATGGAGTAGCCCCCGAGCCTTAGGTTGACTCGTAGAATCAGGCTGAGAATCAATTTAGTCTTGAGTCTTCTATCCGTATCTTCCAAAAGATTTTAAAAATAAGTCGCTGATGACACGTGTCCCTACAGCCCCCGAGCCTTGAATCCAAATCCTCAAGGTTTTAAATAAAGGATACAAAGAATCGTGGCATGCAATATATGACGGTAAAAATTTGATGTTAAGATGGGCAAATTGGTTCAAAAATTGGAAAACCGCTTTTTCGGGATGAATTCCCTGAAAAAATGGTTAAACAAATAACTTCACAAAAAAGCACCCTAAATTATCGCTCAAATCAAACCTTGTTCGCTGAGAGCCATGTCGTATCCAGCCCCTGAGCCTGGGAGCTAGATGAGTCGCGCAAGATACCCCTAGTAGTCAGTGGCGCCAGCCCTCGAGCCTAGGCATTGGTCAAGTTGCCGCTGGATCTTGAACTGTCAATGAAGCTAACTAGTCGGAGTAGATTCCGACTAGTTTTGTAGGCGAGACGAGTAGTCGAAGTAGTCGACGACGCGTAAAACTAGTCGGGAACTAGTAAACGCGGTGTCATGGGAGCGATGCCCCTTCAGTAACATAGAGTACTAGTCTAGAACTAGTAATCTGACCGTTACTGGAAGCATGGGAGCGAAGCCCCTTCAGTAACATAGAGTACTAGTTTAGAATTAGTAATCTGAGCGTTACTGGAAGTATGGGAGCGAGGCCCCTTCAGTAACATAGAATACTAGTAGTAATCTAAGCGTTACTGGACGTATGGGAGCGAGGCCCCATCAGTAAACTTGCACGTAATACCAGTCGTGAACCAGTAGAACGGAGTAGTACTGGAAGTATGGGAGCGAGGCTCCTTCAGTAACATAGAGGACTAGTCAGAAACTAGTAGTCTGGGCGTTACTGGAAGTATGGGAGCAAGGCCCCTTCAGTAAACTTGCACGTAGTACCAATCGTGAACCAGTAAACGGAGTAATACTGGAAGTATGGGAGCAAGACCCCTTTAGTAGACTTGCACGTAGTAACAATCGTGAACGTGTAGAACGGAGTAATACTGGAAGTATTGATCTCCAGTCGCCTACTGAAGACGATTCCTTAGGCTGGCCATGAGAGTTCACATGTTGCCATGCGAAAACGTCACGCTTGGCCCGAAGGAAGTGACGACGAGGTCCTTCACGTGTGGTTGAGCAGTTCTGTGTATGACGCCACATGAAGATGTCTTGCTTGGCTAAGGATGAAAACGTCGTAGGTGCTCAAAATTCTGAGAGTTTGGGACCTCCTGGCTATCAGGGTACTATAAGCGATACGACCTGGTCCTGTAACCTTGTTTACGATGAAGGGTACCTCCCATCGCGAATTAAGCTTGTGTAGCCCGGTTTCATCCTAGATGCGGCGAAGGACCATATCTCCAATGTTGAAAGATCGTCGCTGGACGTTCCGGTCGTGGTAACGACGGACGCCTTGTAAGTAGTGGGCCGACTAGAGCAAAACATTGCATCTAACTTCTTCTGCCGAGTCGAGTTCGAGATGTCTTGCATCATCAGCCTCGCCTTTTTCATACATCTCCAGTCGAGGAGATTGCCACATGACATCGGCTAGTAATATAGCTTCGGACCCATAGACGAGAAAGAAATGTGACTATCCTATGGCTTTTCTTGGTTGTGTGCGAAGCCCCCAGATTATTGACGAGATCTCATTGATTCACGTGCCGCCCTTTTTGCTATTCTCGTCGTAGAGTATTTTCTTCAAGCCACCAAGAATCAAGCCGTTGGCGTGCTCAACCTTGCCGTTAGCCCGCGGGTGAGCCACTGAAACATATTTGACCTCAATGGCACTGCGTTCACAGAAGTCCCAAAACTTATGCGAGTAGAAATTGGATCCCAAGTCCATGATGATAGTGTTGGGGAAACCAAAACGGTGCAAGATGTCGCAGATGAAGCTAACCACCCGATCTGCAGAGAGCTTTGTGATTGGCTTGTACTCAATCCACTTCGTAAACTTGTCGATGGCCACCAACAAGTGAGTAAAACCTCCTATCGCAGTTTTCAAGGGCCCTATCATGTCCAGGCCCCAGCATGCAAACGGCCATGAAGGTGGTATGGTGATAGGTTGTGGGCCGGGACATGGGGCTGCTTGCTGAACAACTGGTAGTTTGTGCACCGGCGAACGAGTGCTTCGACGTCTGCCAAAGAAGTCATCCAGTAGAACCCAGATTTGAAAGCTTTGCCGACTAGTTTGCGGGAAGCAGCATGGTTCCCGCGCACTCCTTCGTGAATCTCCTGGAGTATTTCTCTGCCTTCCTCCATGCAAACACACTTCATGAGTGTGCTTGATGCTGATCCATGCTTGTATAAGTTGTCCCTGACTAGAATGTACCCTTTGTTGGGCCGTAGAATGCGCGTGGCCTCAGCGCTTGGGTCGACTCCGGGGGTAATTTGTGCTCCTGGATATAGTCGATAAACGTCACCCGCCAGTCGACCTCGATCATCAAGACCTCTCGGTCGGGTTCCGTTGGACCCTAAGCGATGGTACTTGGATCTGGTGTCTTGATGGATGGGTGATGCAACTCATGAATGAAAACTCCCAGTGGAACATTAGCTCAATCAGAACCCAGTTTTAGAGCACATTCGCTCCCACATTGTTGTCGCGAATCACATGATGAATTTCCAGCCCCGAGAAATTGTTTTCGAGCTTGAGTATTTCCACGACGTACGCGTCCATGGTGTCCTTGTTGACATCCCACTCTTTGTTGACTTGTTGGACCACCAGCAAGGAGTCACCGTAGACAAGTAGTCCCTTGATGCCCAAAGAGACTGCAAGGCGTAGCCCGTGCAATAGTGCCTCCTACTCGGCTTTGTTGTTGGAGACCTCAAATAGTATTTGGAACACATACTTGAGTTGTTCTCCTTTTGGACTGATGAAGAGTACTCCCGCGCCGCTGCCTCCGAGCTTGAGTGAGCCGTCAAAGTACATGACCCAATGCTCTGGCTGGTTGGCTGGGGCTTCCACTTGGTTTTCTCGCCACTCCGCCATGAAATCGACTAGTGTCTACGACTTGATGGCCGCCCGAGGCTTGAAGTCGAGGGTGAGAGCCCCCAGCTCCACTGCCCATTTGGAGATGCGCCCGGTGGCGTCCCGATTGTGGAGGATATCCACCAATGGGAAATCAGTGACCATGGAGATGTTGTGTGCGTCGAAGTAGTGGCGAAGCTTCCTGGAGGTGATGAGTATACCGTAGAGTAGTTTCCGAATTGTCAGATAATGAACCTTGGATTCAGAAAGGACTTCGCTGATGAAGTAGTCTGGCCGCTGCACACTGAAGGCATGGCCTTCCTCTTGGCGTTCCACCATGATTGCCGTGCTGAAGACGTGAGTACTCGCGACGATGTAGAGTACAGGTTCTCGCCTGGTTGTGGGGCTGTTAGAATCGGGGGCGACTGCAAATGATGCTTGAGATCTTCCAGAGCCTGCTTCGCCTCCTTGATCCACTGAAACTTATCGTGGCGCTTGAGCAATTGAAGAAGGGTAATCCCGTTCTCCAAGTCGCGAGATAAATCTGTTCAGGGCCGCCATACAGCCTGTGAGCTTCTGGACATCATTGATCATCCGTGGAGCGTCCATGTCTGTGATGGTGGTGATCTTCTCCGGGTTTGCTTCAATTCCTTGATGACTAATGATGAAACCGAGTAGTTTCCTTGTCGCACGCTGAAGACGCACTTGGTTGGGTTAAGCTTCCATCAAAACTTGCGTAAGCTGTTGAAGGATTCCTCGAGATGAGGGATGAACTCGTCATGGGATCTAGTCTTGATGACCACGTCATCCACGTAGGCTTCAACGTTGCGATGTAGCTGATCAGCGAAGCATAATTGGATGGCCCGCTGAGAGGTGGCTCCTGCATTCTTCAACCCAAAGGACATGGTTGTGTAGGCATATGCTCCAAAGGGGGTGATGAATGCTGTCTTGATCTAGTCTTCTTCCTTGAGAGCGATCTGGTGGTAACCCGAGTAGCAGTCGAGGAAAGAGAGCAGGACGTAGCCAGTCTATGACTTGGTCGATGCGTGGGAGCGCGAAGGGATCCTTCGAGCAATGTTTGTTGAGATCAGTGTAATCCACACACATCCTCCATTCATTATTGTTCTTTTTCAAGACTAGTACAGTGTTGGCTAACCACTCGGGATGGTAGACTTCTTTAATAAAACCAGCCGCGAGTAGTTTTGCTACCTCCTTCTTGATGGCCTCCCTCTTGTCGGGAGCGAAGCGTCGTAGCCGTTGCTTCTTTGGAGTGGCTTTAGGGTCGGCTTCTAGGCAATGCTCGATCAACTCCTTGGGCACCCCTGGCATATCCGCTAGTTTGCAAATGTCACGGTTAGCCCTAAGGAAGTTGAGGAGCGCGCTTTCCTATTTGTCACTCAAGCCGCCTCCGATCAAAGCAGTCTTGGATGAGTCGCCTTCTTGCAGCTGGATGGCCTTGATGCCGATGTCGCTGGGGTTGGGTTTTACCCTCGACTAGCTGGGCCTCTTGCTGGAGATCTCCATCTCTAAGTCGGTGAGCTTTTGCGCGGCAGTGAAAACTTTCGCAGAAGGTTCTGGCACGCGTGATGTTGCGGCGTACTCGATCGCCTCTTTGTCGCAGTCGTACGACTTCTTCAAGTTGCCAAGGAACATGAGTACGCCTGTCTTGCCTGGCATCTTGAGTAGTAAGTAGACGTAGTGAGGCACGGCAATGAATTTGGCCAATCCTGGTCTGCCAAGGATGGCATGGTATGACGACTCGAAGTCAGCCACCTCGAACTTGATGTACTCTGTGCGGTAGTTATCTTTCATCCTGAAGGTGACTGGCAGGACCACTGACCCGAGTGGTGTAACCACGTTTCCCGGGATGATGCCGTAGAATGGAGCTCTGCTAGGGGTGAGCATCTTGGAAATGTCCAGCCTCATCTTCTTCAAATTACTTGCAAAGAGCAGGTTGAGGCCGCTCCCGCCGTCGATGAGTACTCGAGTCAGCTGTGAGCCCGCCACGACAGGATCTAGGACGAGCGGAAATTTTCCCGGCTCGGAGAAGCTTGTCCACTGATCATCCCTAGAAAAGGAGATTGGGACTTCGTTGTATCTCAGAGGCTTTTGTATGGTGGGCTCAACAAAGAGGATTTTGCGCAGGGTCAATTTCAACGCGCGCTTGGAGGGGAAGCCACCGTCTCCGCCGAAGATGACGTTTTCATTCTTCGGGTCTTGAAAATCTTGAGCCCCCGATTTGTCACCCTCGTCGTCGTCCTCCTGATCCTTTCGCTTTCCATCTTGAGGAAGGGGTGGATCGTTGAGTGACTTGCCGAGGCTGACGCACTCAAAGAGCGTATGCCGGGACATCGAGTGCATTGGGCATTGTTTGTGCAGGACTTTCTCAAACTATGCTTGATTGCTCCCAGAATTCATGCCCTGCGGATTGCGCTCGACAGCCGCGACTTCATGGTCTGGCTTGCACTTTCAGGGATTCCCCGAGTTGTTTTGCTGGCCCTTGTCGAAGTGGTTGTTGTCGTTGCCCTGCTTGTCGTTGTTGTGCTTAGGGAAGCGATCGTTCTCCTTGTCCTCCTGGTCAACCCACCATGCCATCATGTCGTGCAGTTCCACAATGGTAGTCGGTCGGTTGTGTCCAAAGTCGTGGTACGTGTACTTCGAGAAGAGGCCATTCTGGAAGCAGCGGATGACGTCCTCGTCTGTAATGTTGGCGATGGTGGTTCGCATCTCGAAGAAACGCCGGGTGTAGAACCTTAGGGTCTCGTTCATCTCCTGCTTGACCTGGGACAAATCATGATGAGTACCTGCTTGAATCATGGATCCCTAGAAGTTGTCGATGAAGGCCCGCTTGAGGTCCTCCCAAGAGTCGATGGAGTTTGCTTTAAGGCTTTCAAGCCAAGTGAGGGGCGTGGATCCCAAGTCTACCGAGAAGTAGAGTGCCTTGGTGGAGTTGGATCCCCTTGAGACCTCGATGGCAACGGAGTAGCATCGAATCCATTGGCGTGGGTCTTGCTTGCCATCATACTTGGGGATTCCGACTGGTTTAAAATCCTTGGGGTAGGATTTCTCGGTGATGTTGGAGGTGAAGGCGGGGAAGCAGTCATTATCGTCGTCATCATGGTACTTGTCGGGACGGTCCCTTCTCCTTGCCTCGATGATGCGCCGCGCGTCGCGGCCATTATTGATCTTCTACCTAAGATCAATCGTAGGAGCGTCTTGGAGGCTAGCTTTGGGTGGAGCTTCGCCTTGAGGCCTTGCATCGCGCCGATTGCAAGGTGGGCAAGGGGATTGTTGCACCTCTTGTTCAACGTTGCCACGCGCGGACTCTTGGCCCTAGGGATTTCCTTGGCCGACTAGATTGTCTTGGTTGCGCTTGCGATTGTCGTTCCTCCAAAATCTGGGGCCTCCTCCAGGGGTGCAACTAATCTGCGCAGTGTCACCATGGCGCTCAGATCTCGAGAGCATGTTCCGAGTGGAGGACACTGGGTGTTGCCCATCGAGTTGCACGAGCGTGCATTGGGTTAGATACTACAACTTTTGTATCTGGGGGTTGGGTGGTAATTGTTGAGCTAGGAGCGCTGCCTCTGCAATAGCGCCAATCGGTGTGCGATACTCCTGATACGCGGCTGCTGCAAAATCATTGTTGAGGTTCCTTTGGTGCATTGGGTTGCGAGCGCGGCTTTCCATGTTCCGCCTACGCTGGGCGCGCTTGGCGTTCTTCAACCGCCGGATCCTTCCATGCTCCTGTGACTCCCTAGGTGTCTAAAAGACTAAGCAAAGATTCAAACCTTGAAATCAGTCACAAAAAGAGCAAGCAAGATAAAACAACCTATTAAAATCTACCTTTCAAGAAAATGAATATGTGTACATGTATATATGCATAAGCATTTGAACTCTTGAAAACAAACCCTTGTAACTTTCAAAGTTGATCACAAATGACTCTGAAATTTTAATGGCACATCTGTAATATCAAGAGCAACAAAAGTCTAGTTGAACTCAAAGGATAACAGTGCAAAAACTCACATGAAATAATGTGTCATTTAAATACTTGTTTTCATAATTTCAAAATAACATTTCATACATTGCTCAAATGAACATAGTCATAAAAGAGACAATGTTTGTCTAGAAAAGTTGAACAAAAATGGTATTCAAAAGTTTTTGTTTTGACCTTGGGAAGAATGAGTTTTAGCTCCTCTTTCCACTCAGACCCATCATTTCCTCCCTCCTCTCTCCTCCCCTGCCCTATCCCATCGCCGGCGGGCCAGCTGGCCAGCGCAAACCGGCGCAAACCGAGCCCGCCGGTCATGTGGTCATGCCAGCACCCGGAAGATCTCCAGCTGGCCCACAAAATCTCGCTCTCCCCTTAGGAAGCCTCCACGCGACGACATTCCTCTGCCGGGGGCGCTGCTGGCGCCACGGCGAGCCGCCGCCGGCGCCAGCAAGGCGGCTGCGCCCCCAGTTTTTCCCTTGTTCTCGCCTTCCCCCTGAGGCTTGTGCCCAGGCCACCATTCCCCCTCCAGCGCCTGTAAAAGCCCACCCGAGGCACCTGAGCTCGACGCCCCAACCTCCAACTCTGGCGAGTCACCACCTGCGCATGGACACACCACTCCGCCCCCACATTGTCCAAACCAACCTTTCCACCACCTTCTCCGCCGCACCCCGAGGCTACACAGCCGTTCCCCGTGCCATCTTCCTCTCCGGAGCGTCGCCTCCACCATCCGCACCCGCCGCCGGCTCTAAGCCACCGCGGGCAAGCCATTTCGGTCCACCCCTTCCCCACCCAAGACCTCAAACAGTTGCGGTTTGTTCCCCTCTTGCCTCTCCCGCCTTCACCCCTCACCACCGGCAACCCTAGTCGCCGGATTTTGGCTGGCAGTCACCGTTCTCGTGTGCAAAGGACCCTTTTGCTTCGATTTTAATCTTTCTGAGAAGCTTTCTGTAAATCTCAGGGGCTCGTCTGTATAACTAAAACAAGAACTTTAAAAACCAATCTATTAACTTTATAGATGCATAACAACTCACAGAAAAATCCTAAGAACACGAACTAAGATGTTCTGGAATCCTTAAGTTTAAATCTACAACTTGGTAAAAAGGAACTTGAACTCTTTCCACATGATTTTAGATGTAGATTTAAATCAAGTTTAAATGGCTTTTATTTTGTTCCATGAGTTTTAGGAAAGATCTGCTCATGAAATGTTGATGGTAGCTTCAGTGCTAGGAGTTTAGTCTTTCATAAAAATTTCATGCACCGAATCCAAGCACAGCTAGTTGTTTCGAGTACTTTTGTTATAGGCTAGATCCCTTTTAAAATAAAATGTTAACCTCTGGTTCTTGCTTAGGAAAAATCTACAAAAATGTGCTGTAAACTACTCATGCGAGTAGGTTTGTTCAGTAAAAAGTGGAACACCAGTTCTTGCATGGTTTGTTCTGTGCAAAATAGATCTTGAATCTAGCAGTAGCCGTGTAATGAACTTTTCATGATTAACCTGCTGAATAAAAATGGAAAACTTTTACAGTGAGTTTGTACTTATGTATCAAGCTCTACATAAAAAAATTTCAACATAGGAACTACCTATACAAGTAGTTTTGCAACCTAAAAACTACCTCTACGTGTAGTTTTGGTTAACCAATGCTTACTGTTAAAATTAACTGTTTACAACATGCAAAACCACTCGCTCACTTAATGATATCATTTAATCTAGATAAGTACTCGATAAATGACTGCCCAGGGAAAATAAAATGAAGTACTCGACTACTTAACTTAAGTTTTGACTACTTTATAATGCAATCTTGTACTAGTAAAACCACTCATACATATGCATTCATATAGATTTGACTACTCCCACCGACGGGATCTGCAATCTGGTGCTCGAGTCTGAGAGTGAGCAGCACGAAGCTCAGGTTAATCTAACAGCAGTCGCTGAAGACCCGGACCAACGTTTGGAGGAAGCGCCGACTAGTTTTACACAAGAAGGCAAGCCCCGGTGCATGATCCTAGTTTTTAATTTATGCAACTATTGTTCCTTTTAATTGTGCATTTAAGTTCATAGGAGTTGATTGGAATCCTAGCTGCATGATCCTAGGCACCAATGTAATGACTACTAGAACAGGAAGTCGAGTAGTTGCTCTGCTAATAGGTACGGTAAAAGTCAAGTGGTTTCCTGCCACTCGCGATAACTATAGGAGTTGAATGTTTTATCGCATACTGCAACTATAAGGTTGACGGGCGGGGCTGTGGTTAGCAACTATTAAGGACTTACTCTTTGTTGCTTTCCAGCAAAAAGAAACCCTATAACCTTAGAGCCATGCATGCTTAGTAGTCGGTTTTTACATAAAACCAGTCGGGTAAGCCTTGCTGAGTATTAGTATACTCAGCCTTGCTTGTGGAAATGTTTACAGGTGAGTCTTTTGAAGATATGATAGCTGGTTTGACATGGCCGTGTACTTTGCCGACTAGTTGGTCAGTGGAATGGGATCCGTCCCCGGCCAACAATGACTCTGCCGAGTGATGCCACGTATGGGCTTCAACGTGGTACCCAGACCGACGCTAGATGATCGTATTTTTGTTTCTGCTGCTGTTAAACTCTGAATAAATTTTTTTATGTTGAACTTAAAAGTACTCGAGTGGTGATTTTGACTTGTAATAAATGATGTCCGGCTTGTGAAGATAAAATCTATGGAATGTTGTAATCTCTGGACTTGCCTTCGTGCGAGTTATGTGTATGCTTTGTTTCGATCAAAATATTAAGTGGTCGCATCGCGATCTACCCAATAGACTATCGGATTACTCCATTTGAAGTGCATGGTAGCCGGTTCATCTTTATGGATGATGGTTAGTGCACTTGAACCGGGTTAATTTGGGCGATTCTGCCACAGCTCCTCGTTCTTATCCTGGGGGCGTCCGTCGTACGCTCGTCGGCAGACATGTCCGCGAGTAGCTCAGCGTCATACTCGGGACCCGGCTCATCGTCATCCGCATTGTGAAGGGAAGCCATGTAGACTTGACAATCCGGTGAGTTGTAAGCCATAAGGCTGTACTCGAGTAGCTCTGTGTTGCCCTCTCCCTCTTCCGAGATGGGAGCGAGGGGTTTGCCCTCCTGGAAGGGCAGTTCCTGCGTGAAGGCCACAAGGCAGGAGTCGTACTCATGTAGTTCAGAGGGCTCTAAGCCCTTCCAGTACATGAAACGGCCTTGCGGCGTAGACGTTATGGTCAAATCTAGGTGACTACCCGAAAAAGATTCGGGGTGGTCATCAGGTTGCAAGTGGTTGTCGAGAACGGGGGCCTCCCGACAAGCGGTGGCTCCCTCATCCTCGAGTCCTCCATGGCTCTGACTTGATGGTGTAGTACTAGTCGACGAGTACTCTTTGTTTGAGACCGAGTAGTTGTCGAAAATGGGGGCCGCCCGACAGGAGGTGGCTCCCACGTCCTCGAGCTTGAGCAGACAATCTAAGTCCTCCTCCAAGTCGGAGAGGGACTTGGACTGTGTAGCCTCCTCAGATCGGTTTGAATCCAATCCAAGTAGTCCTGGTGTAGCGCGAGTTGAAGTCACGTTGAAAACGGACATCATCTCGATCTCCCCGGCGAGATCGGGGAGCACCAACTCATCGAGGTTGTCGATGAACTCGTCATGGTTGCTGCGTCGAGTTGCTGCAAAGGCCTCCGGCTTTTTGGAGTCGACTAGGTGGCTATTGAAGACACCCAAGCCGTTGGCGACGCAGATCCAGGAGCCGAAGATGAAAGTTGTGTCCTCATCATGCACGGTGCTGTTGAAGCTGAAACATGTCATCAAGTTCCCAGTGGATGCTCGATGAACACCCCTACCTAGCGCGCCAGCTATCGGTGTTTTACCGCCACGCCCACCGAGGGATACCCCCGAGGTGGTGAGTTTGTAGGTAGGGTGTCGCCGAGATCAGGAACTCGAAGGTGCAAGGAACACAAAGTTTAGACAGGTTCAGGCCACCGAGAGCGTAATACCCTACGTCCTATGTGCGGTTTGTATTGCCTTAGGTGGTGATCGGGTGATCTCCTGTTTGGAGGGGGTCCCTGCCCACCCTTATATAGTTTCGGGGGACAGGGTTACATGGAAGTTCTAGTCGGATACGAGCCCAGGAGTCCTACCCAAGTACTTTTCGGGTAGTTTCCTACTGTCTCCGACTAGTTTTACTACTGTATGAGTAGTTCTACTATGCTGCGAGTAGTTACAACTGGTGTAGGGCGTGGGACATGTCCCACCCCTTATCCTATAAGATGTAGGCCATGTGCGCAGTCTCGTGGGCGCGGGTCTGACATCCACATCGACGTTGCTGCAGGTGGTTCTTTCATCTCGCTAACCATTGATAGGGCCAAAACTTTGATCGAGAAGATGGTGTCCAACCAAGGTTGGAACGAAGAATGTCTCCAACCACGCCAGCGGGGCATGCACACCGTCAAGGAGACGGACATGCTCGCCACCAAGCTTGACCTCCTCCTCAAGAAGATCGAGGAACAACCCTAGGACAAGGCTCCGATGCAAGCATTTCAAGCCTTGGATCCTCGCATGACGTGCGAGGTCTGTGGGAACACCGGACATTAGGGGAACGATTGCCCCGAAACCCAGGAAGAAGTCATGTACATGAACAACAACAATAATGGGTTTCGTCAACAAGGAGGTCAGGGGTGGAATCAATCGCGCCCCTATTACCAAGGAGATAATGGTAATTCAAATTCTTTTAATGCTAACCAACCTTCCTTGAGGGATCTTGTTCTTGGCCAAGCAAAAGTCAACGAATCACTGCAAAAGAAGATGGCGCCAATGACAAGACCTTGGAGACCATTCAAGCGAAGATGGATGACATCTCCTCCGCTATCAAGAGTCAGCTGAGCTTCAACAAGATGCTTGAAACTCAACTAGCTCAGCTGGCTGCTACTGTACCCTCTGCTGAAACAAGAAGAATTCTAGGGCAACCTGAAGCTTCCTTGGAGAGTGTCAACGCAGGAACCACCAAAAGGGGTAAGCTATCATAGGATACATCTTTTACTACCTATGAAGAGAAGCTCACACGTCCACGAAGAGACCGGAAGTGAAGATTGGCAGCACCAAGAATGGAAGATCTAGGATACCCCATGATCAGTTGTTCAATCTACAACTGTCACTTCAAGCAGGCCCTTTGCGACCTTGGAGCAAGTGTCAACATCATGCCCAAGGTGACATTTGAGAACCTATGTTATCCTGCTCTTTCCCCAACATGTATGTCCGTGCAGCTTGTCGACTCGACGGTTCGATACCCCGAGGGGATAGTAAAGAACCTTATAGTGCGAGTTAAGGATTCCTTCATCCTCGCCAACTTTGTAGTACTCAACCTGGAGGGTGACTTAGAAATATCACTCATTCTTGGGCGACCATTCCTAAGAGACGCCAAGGCTAAGATCAATGTCGGGGCAAGGAAGATCCATCTCTGAATCATGGGCAAGAAGATGATGTTCAGGTTCCAAACCAAGGAAGAACAAACATACCTGATTCATCAAGACCATGAAGGAAACGGGTTGTGGGCGAAGCCATGGCTCCAATCCGATGACCTGACACCCACACCACCAAAATCAAAGAAGAAGAAGGTGTGGCGGGTGAAGAAGACATCATCATCCTCGACCTCCGCTCCAGGTATGGACGAGCGGACCTCGAGTTAAACAGGTATGGAGAAGGTCCTGGTCATCAGACCTTAAACCAAGAGCTAGCTTGGAGGAGGTTCTCCACCAAGTGAATTGTATCCTTACTGCTTTCAATAAAAATATAAAAACCGTAAAAGCAACAAAGAAAATGTTTTCTGCTTAAATTTCTCTTTCCATATGTGCGGCAAGAATGCTTAGATTTCCTAAGTTGAAAGGATAAATAATTATTGTGCTCTTGCTTGTCTGTCTTGCTTAGTCCTAAGCATAGTGTTTCCTGAGTTTGAGTCTGTTGGTTGTTTAAACCTTTGCCATGAACTGCAAATCTTGTGGGTTGCACATGCTTCATCCAAGTCTAGGTTGTTGTGAGGATAGATATGGAAGATAGAGCTTTACAATCTCTTTCTAAGTAAGACATGATATCTGGAGTCTTTGTTTTTAAAAATAAAATAAGAAGACAAGTTCCTCAATGATGCTACAAGTCCTGCCAGAGCCATATGCTATCTACATTGAAAAACCCCTACACATATGCTACTTGCTATTTCATTGAGCTTTGCCAAATTGTTGTGACCCTAGTGAGATACTTTTCATATCCTCTTGATCAAGATCACGCACACTCCACATTCATTGCGAAATTCCTACACCGGGAATTAGCATGCTCCATCCATCCACCAAATAAATACTCCATGTGTTACGTGATCTCTCTCCAAGTATCCCTAAAAAATGAAAAGAAGATATGGTTATCCCAAAGAAAAAGAAAGGCATGCTAAGAAGCATGACCCAAAAAAAAAGAGAAAAGAATAAGGGGGATAGCTATGTCCAAAAAATATAAAATAAAATAAAGGAGAGAGGGGTCACATAAAAGAGGAATCATCATACCATCATCCATCCACACACATGCACATCTTGATCTGGGTTCATGACTTGTTTCTCCATTGATCCACTCTTTGTCTTTGCAACATATGAAGTACAGGTACGCCTCATCCTTGCCATACATTGAGCTCCACAAAAACTTTAGATATGAGGAGGGAAGTAATGCCATGGTAAGGATTTATACACATTGAGTGATCAAAGAGATTCATTTGAGGAACTTAGTCTTGATTTGCAAAATTCAAAAGAAAATCTCGAGATGGATTGTTGAACAAAGAAGGGGTAAGTCTTGCTCTATCAACTGTTCTAACTCTCAACAGCTCAAGACAAGGAGAAGCTAAGAAGCCCCATAGATGATTAAGGTAACACGGGCAGGGTACTCACGGCAATCTACTCAGCCTCACGGAGATCATCTAAGCTGCAAGACATGGCATGACGACACGTAATGAGTACTAACAATTTTTTGATCAACAACCTGAATGTCCTAGTTTGCTTGGGGTGAGCAAAGGATAGCTTGGGGATCTTGTTGACGCTCGTTACGGCTCAATTTCGGCCGTCAATTTGATTAGAAAATTGGGAGAACTAGCATTTCTTGCACGCATATTTATCTAGAATAATGTCATTTCCACATATCCCTTGGAAAATAGTGCTATGCAGGGATTTGAGAAGAAATGGATGGAAAACACACCCTCAAATCCAAGGCAAAAACTATCGACCAATCAGAACACACCGTTCAGCCTCACATGGATCAAAGGGCCCACCAAAGCATGCAACCGACTTAGGACAACGCCGGTGCACACAAGACAGACCCAAGGGCCCACCAGGCAGCCACCCTACCAAAAGAGAAGAGGAGAGGCGGCCTGGCTGGGTCGGCCGAACCACTGGTTCGACCGAACAAGTTCAGGCACAGCCGACTTACCTCTTCCACGTGCTGCCCCCTAATTGGCTCCCCTCATTTGCCAGCCGAGAGACCCCTATGCTACACCTGTAAATATGAGGGGAGGGGCTCCAAATGAAGACACACCTCAAGTTTCTCCCTCTCAAGTTCCTCTCTTACTTAGTCCTTATGATAGTGAAGTTTAGGCTGAAGTAGCTCTCTTTGGGTTCCCGAGGTTGCCTAGGAGTGTTTGGTATGGGTTTATCTCTTCCTCTCCTTTGTAATTCTCGGATATCTTTAATAGAGTTATCTTCTAGATTTCTATACTTGCATAGTTTATATACTACGGTGTCAAACATGTATGCTATGAATAGTTTGTATTCATACCTTATACCTTGCATGATTAAAAGAGTAAATCTAATTCCACGACAACGGTTCCGGTATTCGTATGTTTGCTCTAGTGTGATGGCTTTCCATCCGGAGGGTGGGGGCTCCGAGCGGGATACTAGAGTATCGCTCATTAGCGTAGACGTGGTGTCTGGGCTAGTTAGTGTTGCCGGATGCGGTCCTATCCCATGGTTTGAAGAGGTAGGCGGCAGGTGGTGACAGCCCTGTCTGTCCAGCGTAACCCTCCCCGTTTGGGTAGTGGCTATAGAAGGTCTATAAAGTAGCCGAGTTGTCTGGTGGCTCCTCTACCAGCCATGTGCAGTTCTCCCAATAGTGCCTGTGAGCCTAGATCTAAGGATAATTATGTATATGTGTATGAGTGTATAGTACAAGCTGTATATCGAGATAGAAGTACATAAGTCCCGAGTAGCTTTCTTCTTCCTTTCTCCCTGCCTATGCCATTGCTTGAGTTTGAGCTTGAGTAACTTATGTGTCACACTATCTCATTATCAATATATATCTTACCCCTGTTTATACAATCATATACTCAACCAAGATTTGATCATGAACTTACTTATTCTATAACCGCGGCCTTCCCTGCGGAATATAAATATGACCCGAAATTACTCATGGGTAAAATGCTACAACGGTAATTCGTACGCTTGTGGATTTATCTGTGATGTAAGAAATACCACACAGTGTTTCAGGCACCATTGCTAGGGATTAACGATCCTAGTGATGATGCTAACAAATGCCAACAATGAGCAGCACAAGTTCCCTCCATGTCAACCCTTGTGTCCCAGAGAAGCTCTCGTAACACCGTACCAAGCTCATCTCCACCCATGAGCACCTGACAACACCACCATCAGAAATTCTAAAACCTGAAACACACCTCATAATAGAGGAGGGCAAACATGGGGACTCCAACAGAGAGTGCGAGATGATGGGAGGTAGGGGGAGATGTCCTTACCCCTATGCAAGGTGTGGAGGCATGGAGATCTCATCGATCATGGCGTTGTCGACTTCCTCACTGAGCTAGGAAGCTCTCTTGATAGATTGCGATGGAGCTCTGCATTGCCAGGGTGGTCACCACTGATATCTCTTCTTTGTATAGGGACAAGTATAGCCAGATTCGACGAGGCGGAGGGTAAGGGACGCGCAAGCCTTGTCATCCATGGTGTCGTCAACCTCGTCGACAAGTATGGAGCGGCTCTCTTGTTAGATCACGATGGAGGAGGCTACATCTGCTAGTCCCGAACCCCTGAACCCTAACATGCCCATGCCTCAATCCGAGGGAGGAAGGACGACGTGTGGAGGAGGAGAACCAACCATGTCACCAATCATTGTTGTTAGCCATCAGAGGACTCGAGTCGCCATGGATTTGGAAGAGAGCTTGTAGGAGCGAGAGAGAAAAAATTGATGGTGAGTTGGGGACAAACGAGAGGAGCAAGGAAATGGAAGATAGATAGGAGAGAACAAATAAGGATGATGCATGTCAGGGATAGATCCCTAGGTACCCGCAAGGGAAACGAAGTCGGTCTCCTACTAGGATTCCTCTGTAATCCTACTTGGACTCTACCCTGTAATCCTACTAGGACATGGGATATATAAACGAGGGTAGGGGTACCTAGATCGGCAGAGCAACCAACAGGCAACTCAACACCCAAACACAGGGCGCAATATAAAATACCTCAAACAGGACGTAGGGTATTACGCTACTCTGGCGGCATGAACCAGTCTAAATCTGTGTATTGTGCTCTCGGTTTTGCCTTCAAGTTCCAGATCCGGCAATCTAATGTGAACTAGGGTTCCCGATCTTCCGAAAGGTTCTGTTAACTCTTGATTTGGTGGAGTCGCAACACAATTCGATCCGGCTTCTGAACAACACGTTCCGAACCCCGCAATCGCAGTACCACGTCTCCTCAGGTTATCGACGGGTGTTGCATGGCCGACCTCGCCAAGAAGGCTAATCATTGCCTACGAATTGAAGAACACAAGCAAGAACAAGGAAGAATGCAACCAAAATTGCAGATGAATGCTTAACTCACGAAGTTGGGGTCTCACAAATCGATGAGCGGTGAAACTATTCTTGACAGATTAATATAAGCAAAACCCAAACCCTAACTTGGGTGACTCTACTGAATATAAAGTGTTTAGGGGCATGTAAGACCCATGGGCGCACCCCTAATGGGCTCCAATACGATACACGGGCCAACAGCCCAAAAGACGGCGCCGCAGCACCGAGATAGATTCTGGATGTCCACTTGATTTGATGATTCCCGTTGACTCAGACATCATTTGGTCGTGGGACCGGTGCCCATTGGAAGATCTATGAAAATATCTTTCCAACCACATGTGGAACGTCGAAATCGGACTCCGTATGTGGTCTGGGCGTCCAATCTAAGGTAGACTCCTCCTGAACTCCGAGGTGGACTCGAAGTTGAGTTGTATTGGGCCTCCAAGTGTCTTGGACGTCCCTTGCTAGCCTTGTCCGACTCCAAGCTCCTCTCCACGCATCCCCTGGTCCTCTCCTTTGTTCCTAATCATAATATAATTATTAGGTAGTAATCTATTCTCAAAATCATAAAATGAAGTGCTTAGGAACGAGCTCACCTCTAAATTCAATTGTCTCGCGCGAGCTCTACTGAATGGACCTTGAATGTCCAGCGGAGTGTTGTGTGCATCCGAAGGAGTGATGTCCTCATCACGATCTCTCATCAAATAATCATCTACCATATGGTATCCTTAGGTAGGCTGGCGGTAAAAATACCTACAGTTGGCGCCCACCATGGGGCAGATCGTCGAGACCATCGGGCGAGCCTGATGGACCTCTTCATCAAGATTATCCACTCCATGTGGCGGATCAATTCGTCGTGTTCGAGATCAGATCTTTGAGCGAATGACTACATCAACCTCGACTCCAGCTCGCGCCGCACCGCTAACACGCCGGCGACTACTTCGACTTCTCATCTCGACTAGAAAGTAGTCGAGGACGGGCCTCACACCGTCGACAACTAGTCGGGGACAAATTCCGACTAGTTGGCTTCATCAGGAACCGCCACGGCTTCGTTGACAATCTTTCACGAATTAAGCTAAGTCACTTATACCTTTTCTGACTTGTTCTTTACAGGATCGACTACTATTTTGGGTATGCCTCTCGATGGGATTGCCCTCGGGGACTACACCATGATCGACTACTTCTAGGATTTTCACATTAACAGCCTACATGCTTGGTACATCGAGTTCGTAGGGCGCCACCCATGCGCTCGGTACATCGAGTTGTGTCGGGCTCGCAGCAGCTACACCCTACGAACATGCCCTCTACAACACGTGCTCTCGCCGACTACTTTATGCCAACGAGCATTCTCTTTGCCGTAATGGCGACTTTTTATTTCTGCATGTTGTTTTCTCTTAACGATCTCTAATCTACTCGGGTAGCACATGCCTTAATCCGTGAAACCTCGGCTCTTCTGTCACGCCTAACGCCTCTACACATACACGGGATAAAGATCTCATACACGCTATGAGCAATGGCTAAAACAGAACCATGTGCTAAAACATAATAGGCGGACTACTCGGGCGATTTACATGGCCTAAACAAGAGCTTAACGCTGCAAGTTTATTTTTACATCGAATAAATTTCATACCTTCTCATTGTGCTACATAATGCTTGCATTGTATTTTTCAGATCGAGCTTTGGCAACAACTCTCCAGTTCGCTTGGCACATCTACGATGGCTTCGCTAGCTCCCAGGCTCAGGGGCTAGGCACCAATAACTACTTGATGTGGCTTCTACAGCCTGTCTAGCTCATAAGCTTGAGGGCTGGACTCCGCAAAACTACTCGGATGCTGACTCGTGTGAAGACTGAAGGCAGAAAAGGTAACCCTAGGTTACTGCGTGGTTAAATAACCAACGACGGCCTAAGGGTCCTTTGGAATAAGATCTGTTTTGAACAGTATTTTAACCATCAATTCAGATTCTACAAAATGCTACAACGCATGCCACATTCTTTTAGATCCTTTTTCCAAATTTAGGATTTAGATTCATGGATTGGGGGCTACAGGATACATGTCATCAGTGACTTGTTTTTCAAATCTATTTGGAAGATAAAGGAAAGAAGATTCAAGACTAATTGGACCCTTACCTTGATTCTTCAATTCAACCTAAGGCTCGGGGCTACTCCATATGGAGTGCGATTTTCATCACACCCCATACAGAAGGTAATTTTTTGAAGACTTGAAATCTACTCGGGCAAGAGCACCTCGTAGCCTCGAGGCAGCCAGGAAAGTATTCGGGAAGACACATTCTAGGCGAAGCATAGAAGAACTCGAAGATGACTGCAGAAGTACTCGGAAGCCTGCACTACTCGTCTACGAAGAGCCCCGGGGCTTGTCAGGGATAGATCCCCAGGTACCCGCAAGGAAGCTACCCGCAAGGGAAACGAAATCGGACTCCTACTATGATTCCTATGTAATCCTACTAGGACTCTACCCTGTAATCCTACTAGGACTCCTACCTTGTAACCGACTAATAACCCGCCCCCTGGGATATATAAATGAGGCAGGGGTACCTAGATCGGCGGAGCAGCCAACATGCAACTCAATACCCAAGCGCAGGGCGCTATATACAATACCTCAAACGAGACATTATTACGCTACTCTAGCGGCCCAAACCTGTCTAAATCTGTGTCTTGTGTTCTCGCTTTTACCTTCAAGTTCCAGATCTAGCGATCCCTCACTAAATAGTCGTCTACCTTAGGGTATCCCTAGGTAGGCTAGCGATAAAAACACCGACAATGCATGCATGCGGGGGAGGGGGTGAGTGGGGCCGCGATCGTGCAATTGGTCGAGTGTACGGTGGCTGGTAACAAGTCATTACCAAACTAAAATATAGAAAAGAAAAAAAATCCAGGAGACAGGGTACCCAGCCGCGAGCCGCCGATACCTAGGGGCCGTTTGGGAGGGCTCTCCCAAAATGGCTTCAGTGGTGAAGCCGAAGCCGGTAAAGTTAAAAAGTGGCTTCATCCGGCTTCCAGTTCATTTTTACCCCGGTTTAGAGGGTGTTCGGCATGACTCCGTGAGGAGCTTCACCATCGGCTCCTTCAGGAGCTATACCAAAACGGCTCCGGCTCCAAACAACTTCAGGAGCTGTTTTCTAGAAAAAAATAGAGGAGTCGGAGCCGTTCTGTACGAGCAATTGTGTACAAAATGGCTCCAACTCCTCCAGAGAAGCTCCTCGGAGGGAGCCGTGCCAAACACGGCGATTTCTATTTGTTGCGCGCGCGAGCGGACATGGAGCCATCATAGAATGGGTTTTGCCCTGCGTCAGATGCCTCGATTTGCGTGCGTGCAATATACGGACTCAAACAAAAAATACTCTATTTCACAAACTAATTATCCAAATTAAATTTTGATTTCACCATTGTATTTTTTGCTGCGAGATCTTTAAAACTAGACCACACTTGATTATATTTAGATAATATATTTTTTAAAATATTTTTATTTATTTCAGAATAATTTCTTTTTTAATATTTTATTTATTTGGGAATATTTTATTTTGTTGTCAGAACAATTTTTGTTTTGATGAAATACATCTGAACATTTTTAGGGTGGAACACTTTTATATGTTCTAGAACAATTTATGCAGCAGTGGAGCAATTTTATTTGTTCAAGATGGACTATGATTGATTCATGCAGCGGTAGAAGCCCTGCCACCCCTACCTGCGACAGCACAGCTGCTAAATGCGCGTGCTGTGAATAGAACCCCTGCCAAACACTTCCCTGCAAAACAGCTTCACACTGTAATACCTTGATTTGTGCAAAATGGGTGGAGGCGAAGCCGGTAGAAGCCCTCACGTTCCGCGGCTCCGACGCACGCTATACCACATCGGACCAGTCGCCTATAAAACTCCCCATGCCACCGACGAAATACCCTTCTTGCCCATCCAATGATTTTCGCATCACCCTTCGTTTCCTCGCCTCCCGCACGCCCGGGCGCCCCTGCCCTCCTCCCACAGCGTCCCCTCGTAGGCTCCCCTCTCCGCAATCCGCTCAGATCTCGCCGGGATCCGCCGCGTCTCGCCTGAATTTCGCCTTCGGAACCCGCGGTTCTGTCCGGGCGGGGAGCCAGGAAAGGTCGTTCTTTCCCGGGCGGCGGCGGATCCGTGTTTCTATCCGAGGCGGTTCGGCGGGGTCGCGTCGCGTCACGTTCGTGGTCGTGGTTGTGGCGCCGTCGGCGAGGTGTGATTCGGAGTGGATTTGTGGTCTCCGGAGCTGAGACACGGCATGGACTACGGCGGGGCTGTGGACAGCAGCGGTGAGTGTGGTGGATTCTGCTCTTAGGGTTAGGGTTTGTTGCTTAATTGTCAATTTTCGGGATTATAATGTGTTTATTCCCTGGAGTAATTGGTGGGAATTTTTTGTTAGTTGTGGAGGACGATATCATTTCGTGCAGATTTTTCTTTTGATGTGTAGGCTTGAACACCATTTTCTTTTTAGGGATTTGTGTTATTTTGTGGAGTAATTGGGTGAAATTAGTCGTGTAATTGATCGTGGCAGTTAACTCCCACCGCGACTTTGGATTATGAAATTTTATGCAGGTTGTTCGGGTCAAAAGACGCGAACTGTTATCATATTATTGGGTCTGCGGTTCTGTCTAAGTGTTAGAGGTATTCCTTAGGTCACGATGCAAAGTCTGTCAATAAGGTGTTATATTTGGTGCCTTCTTTTAAATATCTTAAGCATTGAACCTAAAGTACAAGGCAAATGAAAGTCATCTCTGTTGCTGGCTGGAAACTTTTTGATGCAATGTTGAGATGAAAAATTATGTTATTTACTCTTGAGAAGTTTGTTACAGAATATACAATGCTCTGTGAAGTTATTTTTAGAGTTTGTCTGTCAATGTGTGGAAAGTTGGCCCTGCAAAATAAAATAGTAGCATGGAAGGTTGCATAGTCACTGGGTTTTATATAGGTTATAGTTGTGATAATATCTTTGAAACTTAAAAGTTTTCCGTCCTGTTAGTATGGACATGGAGGCATAATTTACTTGCAGGCAACATGATCAGGCATATAGAATAGACAGTTCTAACTTCTATCTCAAATTATTATTGTGTACACCCAAAAAAGGAACCAGTGAAATATATAAGAAGAGATAATTGCTTACAAGATAACCTACAAAATCCTTGTTCTGTGTTAATGTTATTAATTGGCAAAATTATTAATGATTAAGCCAGTTATGGCCGAGCACTCTCGGTGCTCTGTTAAGGATATATAACATTCTGAAACACTGCCCCTCTCAATAGTACCTAGTCCTTGGGATGTGGCCTTCGCTCAAATCTTGGCCTAGCTTTAGAATGACTTAAGATTTCCTTGCCATGTGCTGGTTTTTCGTTCTGGAATTTTGATGTAAAACATTATCTGCCATCAAAGTTTCTTGTGGTGCATATGGGGTAAGGTGCATTCTATTTTGATATTTAGTTGAGTTCTGGTTGAGAAAAAAGGTATAGGATACGATGATATGGTAAGCTAGTGGCTAAGATGTGGTGATCTACTGTTTTTAGTAGCTTAGTTCCTAGGTTTTAACTTCTTACTCATGCGCTCCCAACCATTTGGTCTTAGAAGTGTAACAAACTGGCAGCATACCCATGTTCGTGCCGGTTTACCCATTGGGGCAGCATTCAAAGAACATGCCTGTAGGCAGAAAAGTCATTCACACCTCTATTAGGTACATGTATTGGTTTATCAGGCTAGAATGCCATCCCTAGTTCAGGCCCATCCAGTTCCCTGATGGAAGTAATTATTAGGTGACACAACATGCCAAGCGCCCACATAAGCCCTACAGCATGGAAGTCAATCATCTGCAACTTGCTGCCTAGTTGGCAACAAGGTGATGCTGTTATAACACCGAGTTAATAGAGCTTAACCTCAAGTTCTTTTCTTTATACAAGACGCTGCCATAGTGTGTTAACATGATTTGAGATTATTTTTTTACGATGGGCCTGTCTGTATTCGCGTCTGTGGTGTCAGCATCAGGCTGAAGCGAAGAATCCCGCCGAATGGTCTGCGTCTGCATGTGACTTGGAGCTTGATTGGCACAGCTCAAACTCTGAGATCTATGCAGGATCCGGAGTTTGTAGGGTGAAATCAAGTAGTTTAAACATATGTATTTTATCTGAAATAATAACAAAGTTGTTCAACAAGACACCTTCAATGTGCTCACAGTTATGACCTTCTGCACTCTTGCCAAAACGAGAAGAAAAAAGCTAAATGGCCAATGCAAATCACTATTTGTAGGTAGGAAGTAATGCAACACCGGTCACCTTTATGAACAAAAAGTTTCATATGTCCAGAATATATTTTGGGATTATTTCGCTCAGGTTCCTGCCGGTGACAGGCTGGGAACGGGTAACTGCCCGCCGGTTTCAACCAGTCAGGTAACAACATTTGAGAAATGCTATGCTCAGAAATTTGGTATTGGTTACAGGAACCGATGATGATCTTCCACCATCATATCAGAACAGCAGAGGTATGAAAGGCAGTGGACGTATCACTGGTAATGGAAGAGATACTATTGGTGCTGGTCCATATACTAGAGTTCAACAACCTCAGACAGATATGGAAGCACAAATACATCACCTTGAGCAAGAAGCATATTGTTCAGTTCTTCGAGCATTCAAGGCTCAGTCTGATGCTATAACATGGGTATACATGTCCCTGCCAATCTTCATGTTATTAATTTACTCAGGTTGGCCTGCATTTCATAGATTGACCTTATAAAAGTTTGAATATATTGTCTCAGGAAAAGGAAAGTCTCATTACTGAGCTTAGGAAGGAGCTACGAGTATCTGACAAAGAACACAGGGAGTTGCTAAACGGAGTTAATAGTGATGATATTATCCGAAGAATAAGGTATTGTCTGATAGATGAGTATACATCTTAACTGTGCAGTAGCCTCTTTGCCCCTTTTCTACTCTCTTTCTCACCTCTTATAGTTCTTCTCTTAAGGGAATGGAGAGAATCAACAGGTGGGCTTCAGATGAATTCAGTTAATGCTCAGTGTTTGCATGACCCGGTGCCCAGTCCTACCACCTCTGGTCGCAAGAGGCAAAAGACGTCTCAACCCATTCCCTCTGCATCTGTACCTGCGCCATCTGCTATGCACTCACAGCCTTTAGCTGCACCAATGCAACCATCATCTTCAGGAGCAAAAAAGGCAGCCCCACCTGGCACAAAAGTGAAAAAGAATAAACCAGTAAGTGATTGTTAAAACATCTGCGGTTAATTTTTTGCTTGTAATTTTTGTGATTTGATATTGATTATTTTTGGGTAATTAATTGTGTGCTTGAAGGGCCAGAAGATACCTGGTGGCCCTGCAGTCAAATCTATGCCATCTTCTGCTGGTCCTAGTGGGCGGGGACCAGTTATTAACAGAAATACATCTGCTGGCCTTCCTCCTGAAGGACCACAATTAAATCCGTTAATCGGCCGTAAAGTCATGACTCGGTGGCCTGATGATAATAGTTTTTACGAAGCTGTAATAACTGATTATGATGCAGAAAAGGTACGTCTTATTTCTAAGGGGTCACAGTTATGACATGTATAAGTTCATATAATTAATCAAGTTGCTCTGATTAATTGTAGGATCTCTATGCACTTGTTTATGACATGAATACAGCACATGAGACATGGGAGTGGGTTGATTTTAAGGAGGTAATTACTCGTCATTGCCAATGAAGAAAAGTCTATTTCTTTTCCTTGACTCTTCACTCAGTTTGACTTGCTGTTCTCATGCCAAACCCTATAAAATATGTAACTCAACTGTCAAAACTGGTGTAAACTATGTCCTAAGGTTGGTTTTGTGGGTGGTTTTAGGTGATGTGGTAGCCACATCACCTACTTTTGCTGGGACACCCACATCACCCCTCCTGTAGTACTCTTGCATCTCCATGTGGATGATTTGGCTGCCATATCACCCAAAAACACCCATAAAGCTGGCCTTCCGTGATAATTTGTGCTGGTGTTGACAGTCAAGAAACAGGTTTTTATCTGGTTTTTTAACTGAGGGTTGAAAATGAAACTTTTTTTTTGTGTGTGTGGCGGGGCGGGGGTGGGGGGGGTTGGGAGGGGGGTCAAACGTAGATTGTCCTTGTGAGTTGTGAAAGTACCTGATAATTATAATATTATTCGAAAGCAACAAGGGTAACTTTATGTCAATGACTGTGGAATCTAACTGGTGTTACTCTGTAAAAGAAGTATTGGTAAAATGCATGTTTTCTCTCGGGCTTTTCTGGGTCCACAGCTACACTCACCACTAGCATTAAAAAATTTGTAACTTTGTAACTTTTTATCCAAAGTTTTGATTCTAGGATACAGTGTAGCAAGCCACCCATATTTGAGTTCTGCCATCCACTTGTGAACACAATATTTGTCGAACTATGCCAAGTGATAGTTGTTTTGGCTGCCATGGATGTGGAGCAGTGAACCAAATGACCTACATTGCTTACCTGATGAGCATGATATGTCAAATTTCTTAATTTGTTTAAGATACACACGCAATGATTGGGATCTTCTCATTATATATCACAATCATATTTCCTTAGAAAAAAAATGTACTTGTTCTCAACTGAAAATTCTCATTGAAGCGTCAGATATGCTTTGATTAAGTCATAATTGTCTCATAGTTTCAAAACTGGACTGGAGCAGCAATACAATCGAGAAAAGCCAAGAATCCATGGCTGGTCTTGATTTTGTTTCCTTGAAACACCATGTTGGTTAGAAAACTGGCTAAATTATCATGTTAATGAACTGGTTAGTGAAGGACTATAAATGGACGACCTCCATCATAATAGAATTAGTAGACCATCACAGTAACATTAACAGCTGAACACATTTCTTGAACAATTTCAATAGTTAAACAACAAGCAAAAGGCCTACAGTATAATGTATGCATGATATTTTTTTTTTCATCTTTGCTGCAGATGGCACCTCAGGATGTAAGATGGGAAGGTGAGGAGCCTGATTTAAACCTTCTAGGTCGTGGTGCTCCCAGTCATGTTGTTAAGAAGTCAACCGGTCGTGGTGGCCCCATGTTAGGCGCCGGAAGAGGTAGGGCCCCCCAAAAGAACTCATTTAAGAAAGATTATCCACCTTCGCAAAACGGTGTTGGGAAGAAGAGTTCTGACTACATAGAAATTCTTCATACAGAGACACTCATAAAGGAGGTTTGTTTGGAAGGAACTCAGCTTATTGGTTTACAACCATACCAAATTGCCTACTTTATCATCATGATCTGCTCATGTAGGTGGAGCGGGTTTTCAGTGCTGGCAACCCTGACCCCCTTGAGGTGGAGAGGTCCAAGAAAGTGCTAAAGGTAATAGAGACGTGTGCCAAACATTATTGGGGTGCCGTTTCTTCTGAACTAACAGATGTTCTGGCAGGAGCATGAACAATCGTTAATCGATGCAATTGCAAGGCTTGCTGAGGCGTCTGATGGTGAGGGTGGTAAGTGTAGTGCATAATTCCTCTTTCCTCAATCTTAATCACAAAGTCCATATGCTCTATATTGTGAGTGTGCTTAGTCGTGCTTGGATGAGAATTTTCGTGTCTATGCTCTATGAGGATGAATCTAAGCTTTTTAGTCAACTCATGCAACACATATTTCAAACAATTCCTGTGAATGGTTGATATGTCAAATGGTACGGAGTTGAAGTGCTCCTGTAGATTTAATGTTGATTTTCACTTTGAATACAAACTTTAAATCGTATTGGAATTGTGCTGAGTAATGCACTCACAGTAATATACTAATATCTTGAAGGTAAAATGTCCATTTTACCACCCCAAATAATCCACTTTGTCCGCTTAGCCCTCTGAACAGAAGTTCGGCTTGATTTTCTCCCATTTACTATTTTTAACTTGTCCAATCAACCGCCTATTGAGATTTTTCTTTTTGTTTCTCAATGTACAAATTTTATGGGGTCAATAGAACACTATAACTTATATTAAACATTAAATTAAGGATCTTTCATGATTAGTTTCATCGGTTAGGAGCATCTAATACTAAACTAAACTTAGTGATACTAAATTGCATGAAAAGTAATGATGAAAAAGTCTTAGGCTTTTCTTGGATGTAGATATTTAGTTGGGGGAATTGCATTGGTGGAGGAATGCCAAAGCTGAGTGGAAATGGAAATGGGCTTCATTGCCAAAGCTGCTGTTTGGATGGCTATGTAATTACTAGTTTGAACATTGTACATTGCTGTACATGTATGAAAATGTAGTTTTCAAAACTTGTGGATTACTAGAATGATTATATATCACTTTAGGTAAAAAGGAATTATATTATGAATAATTATAAGAACCATGGGAACTGATGTAGCACTGGCCCGATGGCCCGATCTTCCGATAGGTATTGGTAGATTCGATTGGTGGAGACTCGACGTTGGCGATCCGGGCTTCTAATCAGACACGATTCGAAGTCCTGCAACCGTTACACCGCTGCTCCTTGGTTATCAACCAAGCATAACTTGATTGACCTCGCCGAGAAGGCTATCCTGCAAGCGAATCGAAGAACACAAGCAAGAGAGGGTAAACACGCAATCTGAAATTGCAGATGTGTATGAAGCAAATCACGAGATGGGGTTCAAGTTTGAATCACAAAAGGACTAATCACCACAGTGGTGAAGAACAAGAACAGGGGCCCTGAATTCACAGCAAAAGGACTTGACGTCACAGTTACAATGAACAAGATCTGTTTCTCAATGGAAAACTGGACTAAACAAAACCCGAAACCTAATCTGCGGCGGCTACTGAGGTTATGACAGCAAAGGGGGCGTCCTAGGGTTGGGGGCGACCAGGGAGGGGTGCCCACAACATGGGCTTAAGGCCCAGCACGATACAAAGCCTGAAAAGGCCCAAAACAGGTGTCGCAGCACCTTGTCGTGGTCACACAGAATGATCCACGAACCTTCTGGAGCTGGGACCAGAACCAAAAGAAGCGTCTCGTCGTCAGCTTTCCAACGCATCCAACATCACTTCATTTGAACGCCATATGAGGGAGATATCGCTGTTTCGATGCAGTGCTGTCGGCTGAATCCGAACCGAACTCGCAGTCCAAGTTGGCGACGACTTGTAGCCCGTTGATGAGGCCGGCTCGTGCATGTCCAGCGTGGTGATGTCCTCATCAGGAACATCATAAAAAATGTGGCCAAAAATATTAAATGCAACAATATCACAACACATTATATAGGCAATAGCATGACATCAATAGTTTCCAAGTCTGTTACTAGCACCACCAACGGATTACAACATACTAAATAGTGCTACAATCACAAAAGACAAAAAAAGACATGTTTTTGTCCATCATAACAGGAAGCACCTAATTAGGATAGCAAGTTCTTAAGCATTACATAACAACCATACAGAACCTCGCTTAGTTGGAATTTTTCTCATTCGACATCAATCAAGAGCCATTCCTTCCTCATGTCCATAGGTACAACAAATGCATCTTGGTGACTCATTGCATCGCGTAGAACTCTTTGAGTCAGAGGCTGAACCCTCCCAGCCAGGTAATACATATAGAAATTTTATGTTCCAATCAACCACACCTAGCATGTAGTGGTGATTTGTTGCTTTCTGTTCCTGTACCTCCCTTTGTCAGCCACAGCAACACATACATTAAAATATACATCAACATGACACCCATTTAGTGCTCCAAGTGCATTGCCAAACCATTTCCGTATGTAACCATCAGGTGGTTGAACAGAAGGATCAGGAAGCTTAACAAATTCCCCACTTACAGATAGAATGGCTGTCAAGACATCATTAAAGTGCCTACTGATAGTCTCCTAAAGACCGCTTGTATGTGCCACACAACAAACCCTATTTTTAAACCATGTCCAACTGCTAGCAAGAACATAGCAACCTTTTCTTCCACACTAACATATACACTGTCGCGGAGATCACACTTCTCACGCAATATGATGCCCAGGTCTTGGAAGTTTCTTTTAGTCAAACACACTTATCATAGCATGTAACTTCATATCCATCATACATTTCTTTGAGCAAATACTTCATCGTCACTAAAGCACCCTAAATCCCTTGGTCTCCTCTGCGAACTAAGGTATGCAGGCCCAAGAACAACTGACTCAAAATGTGGTTCTGTCAACACAATCCTTCTCCTCTTTCTTCTTTTCTTTTCTTCGATTATATAAGAAACCAAATCAAGATCTGACATGGTGTAACTACAATTCACATGCATATTTGCAAGAAAAAAATTCTAACACAGGCATACAAACAGCATGGCATGTAACAACACATCATGGTATCCAATGAAAACACATCAATTAGGGATCATGTACCTTCAATTGGCCTAAGGAGCAGCCAAAACCAGAGAAGCAACATGAAAAAAAAAATACACACAAGAGAGGATTAGGGTTTCTATGTGTGCTGCAATTGAACAGAGGAGATGAGGGAGGGGGCTACAGGGAGGCAGCATAGGTCTGCACGGATGAGGGATTAGGCGAGGAGGCAACAAAGAGACCTTGGGCGCACACCATAGTTGTTGGGGTTGTGCACGGAGAGGTGGGGGAGCAGGGAAGATTGGGGGCGAAGTGAACCTGAGGGGGGAGGGGAAACGACGGAGGATGGCTAGAGCCTAGAGATGCCAGAGGATCAGGAGGGAGGGGAGGGGAAGAACCTGCGGCAGCGCCTTCGTCTTCCTGCGTTTCACCCAGCGCACGGAGAGAGGTGGGGGAGGAGAGATTGGAGCCGAATTGGACCAGCAAGGAGAGGGGAAATGATGGAGGATGGCTGGAGCTGCCAGAGGACGAGAAGGATGGAGGAACCTGCGGCGGCGCTGTCGTCTTCCTCCAGTCGCCCCTTCCATTCCCCTCAGGCGGCAACAGCCTTTTGTTTTTCGCGAGCGCGAACGAAGGATACGCGTGGATATAGAGCGGTGGGAGCGGGGAAGGAGCCGATTTTCAGCCGATTTCAGAATGGGAGGGCTCGGTATTGTAGGCGGGCTCCCGCGAGCGTGGCCAAAACTTTCGTGGCATTGTGATGTGTTTCCACGTGCTAATATCCAGATCATCCAAACAGCAGAATTGGAGGGACCTAATGCCAATGCCTGATTCTGGGCCTCAATACCAACATCCAAATGTAGTGTTAAGTATTTTTGTTACATAGGATATCATGTCATTTATCATTTCAGAAAATTTTAACTCAACTTGTTCGTTGAGAAAGGAAAAAGGGAAATCACATAGATTGGACCGATTGAAATAATATGGTGGGGCTAATTCAGCTAAAAAATTTTGTTTGGTTCAAATGGACAAATTGTTTGTTCAGGATCATAAAATGTACTTTTTACTTATTTTGAATACTTGTAGCAGAACTAGTTTAACATGTTCCTTTTATTTTCTTTTGATATCTTTGTAGCAGATGACTACGCGCAATCTTTGGAGTACAACCGTGGGTGACCGTGGGTGGAGGAACCAACATGGAGGACGATATGCCGATGACATGGCTATCGATGGCCTCATGTCTGGAGATGCAGATGCCATGTGAACCATTGCCAAAATGTACACAATTCCCTAATTAGTGTTTTAGCCAGTTGTGAAATCCGGATGCTGATTTATTCTAGATTTAGCTCTAGCCTCTAGGTACTTCTGATTGGTTCCAACGAATGAATCAGTTGTTAGGATTGTTGTGCTTTTGTAGTAGAATTGTACTCAGCTCATGCTTGACACTGTAAATTTAGATTTGGAGCTAATTTTGTTCTGTAGTCTTTTGATAAGTAGCAGTGAAGATATTTTGCTTTCCTAGTCAAGATGAAAGGCCATTCTTGCGAATGTTCTAGCAGGTATAGTTTTGCTACACTTCTGTCGACTCCGTGATTTTAACCTCTCATCTGACATAAGTAGGTGGCTGAAGACGCATATTTGTTCATGTTAGAGATGAAATAACATTTCTTTTGCTTATTGTTTAACGCTCCTGTTATCGCACAAATTTGTTCATATTTTTTTCTTGAATACCGGTGAACGTGAAACTGATCAAGTGTATCTGTGCATATTCATAGGTCCCCTTGGTAGCTCATGCAATTTAAGCAATCTGGTCAAACTGTTCGGACCAGTGTCTACAAATAAGTTTAACTGGAGTTTAAATTAAACTTTAGGAAATAGGCTCATGAGTCCAGTTTATTGCACTACGTAAGAAATAAAGAAAGGAGACACCTGATATAGTGACATGAAAATAGAACGCGTCACTATTTTAAGGTTAGTGATGAATGTAAATTTGACGCGTCACTAATATCTTTGCCTAGCATCTGCGTCACATATATTGAACATGGGTCTACATCTACTCACGACGCGTCACTTATCACAGTGACACATTCATTGGAGACGGACATCTTTGACACGGGTCACTAATAAGAAGATATAATAGTGACGCGTTTTTATACTAGTGTCACCTATATGTGTCCTGCTATCTAGTGACGCGGTTCCTATAGCCGTGTCACCCATGTGCTCCGCTTCATGTAAGGTAATTATTTGCTGTCCTATCAGCCGCAGCAATTGCTCATCCACCTGCTCCGTTGAAGCCCGCGGAAGCGCTGCTAGCTGGCAAAAAAAATGCAAGACTTGTAGCTAGAAATCATACGCACGTCATCCGGAGATAAACTTGCTGATGATCCGAAAATCAAAAGGAGAAGGATAAGTCCTGAAATTGAATGTGGGCCATCAGAATTGGCATAGCATGGAACAACGGTCATATGGCCGGATAACAGGAGTAATCATACCATAAACCTCCACGCGAATACAATTTTCTAATCCACACCACCAGTCACATGAAGAAGTTGATTTTTCAGATAACGGAAAGCATCTTCAGACCCTTCATATAAGGGCATCACTCCATAATTATTACATCACATATAATGTTTAAAACTCATAGTAATCCATGATTGTTGACCAATGTGTAAAATAAACAGATTGATAACCACAGAACAATCCTTGCAAACTCACATGGACTATATGTGAAAGAACCGTCAGCTATTCCACCTGGATCTTGGCCTATTACAGGTAAAGAATTTGATTTGCCATTATAGGCGCTGGTTGACCTAATCCTGCAACCTTGACTATGATACATGACATACCACTTATATGGTTATATCTAGTGTGCAATTGCACAATCATCACTATGGTTCTTTGATACCACTACTTACAAAAAGTTAGTCTACATATGAAATAGTTTTAACGGCGGTTTACTAACTTTACTTTTACAAAAGACTTGTCTAACGATCATTTTTATGGTGACCCAAAAACCGTACTAGTCAAGGATTGTTCCTGATGCTTTGTTAAGTATTAGCGTGCATGGAGTATAGCATCGTACAGGTGCAGCCTATAGGACTAAAGTAACACAGTGAAACGAGAGAGAGAGAGAGCATTTCTCGTGCTCTCTTGCTCACCTATATGCACAAACAAACGAAAATGGTCCTCAATGTTTGACCTTTCATATATGTTGGCAAGGTGGCTTGATGTACAAGAATACAACTTGTATACAATACATATAGGAAATGGCTCCATTAGGCCATTAATTGTAGTTTTGGTGATTGAATAATAATTTAGCCAAGGGGAATAACAAGTTTGTGAGCTCTCATTTGTAGAAATTTTTAGATCCCGTGGATGAAGTACAAATCAAAGCAACTACTCCCAAAACAAGTGATCCAAATCATAGCAAGTGCAAGTCATAGTTAAAATTCAGAGATAGCATATTTTTAGGGTATCCAAATGACAACTGAGATGAAGCAAAGCATCAGATGAACTGACGGTCTCAAAATAGCACGGAGCGGATCAATGCTGTGAAGCAAAATCTGTAATCCAAGTTGTACCAGATGAACCGGTACTCGATTTGAAGGCAACGGACTAATTAGTGTTCATCCAATACTCCACTCAGTATTGTCCAGAAGGTGTGGTGAAATTTAGCCTTCAATACCGGATGATCTGGTACTGCTGGTGGTAGCGTCGGTGCACACAACAGTTGATTACTCAGAGTATGTTAAGCGATAGAAGGTTTCGAGAGAAAATGTCAAGCGATATAAGGTTTCGAGAGAAAACTCTTTAACAACGGATGAACTGACGGGCGTTGGATGAAGTGTCGGAGTAAGTGTCAGAGCAATGATGCAAGAAAAAATGACTTTTGGGGAGAAAGGGGCCAGCGGTTATGCAGCTGAAAAGGGGTACCGGATGATCCGATACGCACCTAGTCAGAGTATCGGTTCACCCGGTACTACTGCACTTTTCATATCTATTGGAGCAACAAGGTTATTTATACCCCCTCTACTCATCCATTTGGAGTTGTTGGAGTCTAGAGGAAGCTCATACACATTGAAGACGACATCGAAGCCAACATAGTGCTAAGTGATCACATCCAATGGCATTAGCACATGCTTAGTGAGTGTTAGTGCTAGGTTAGGCTAATAGGAAGTGAAAGAGCATGGTGTAGCTACCTTGTGTCTGGTTCTTAAGTGAACCACCGTTGTAATCTTGGTGTGCCGGCCCCTTGGAGTCTTGAAAGCATCTAGGTCCCTAATTCGAGTTTTGGTAATTAACAACAACATTTGTGGACTAACAATTTCTTAAGAATAAATGAGTATAGGTTGGTCCAAGAGAAAATGAGCATGCCTTGATGCCATGAAGAAACTTGGAGATGATGTTGAAGGGATATGCTCAAGGCAAAGGTATATGGTAGGGCTTTTCTATTTTTGCTGGTCATGAGGTGATTAGTGGATGAGATATGACCGGATTAATAGGATAGATAGCCGTACTATCAAGAGGGGTCAATGTGCATTTGTTTGACAGTTCTATAGTACCATTTTGCTCAAACAATTGCATTGCATGCATGATTGTTGACATCGTTTGAACGTTGGCAAAGCTTGATCTTCAATTTGTGTGCTGACACGTTGAGGCGGACGGTCCGGGCCAAAGGGGCGGTTAGTCCGCCACCTTCTCAGTTTCGAGGATAGAAAAGTGTTGAGTTTCTGGTGGGTGCTGAAAAGTGTCGGCGGATGGTCCGGCCCTAGGGGGCGGACGGTCCGCTGGCTAACCAAAAATTTGTGACTGTAGTCTTTGGGTTCTGGCTGTGCGAGAAATGTGAACGGCGGATGGTCCGCCCATGGGGTGCAGACGATCCGCCGGCTAACATTTTGAAACCAGACATAACAAGGAGTGTTCTGTGTGCTCGGGGTTGGATTTGAAAACCAGACATAACAACCAGACATACAGTCTGCCAACCAGACATAACAACCAGACATACAGTCCGCCAAGGCTGAAAACAGCCGACTCTAACATGCATTTATTGCACTTCTAGCCGTTGGATTTGAAAACTGGACGGTCCGGTCCTTGTGAGGCGGACAATTCATGAATGCTCTATTTCCATGGATTTTGAGTGTAACGGTTGGATTTCAAGGGAGTGGCTATATATACCCCATGCCCGGCCGTGGGGGGTCTCTCTTGGCACATTTGAAAGCTTCCTTGACATTCTAGAGCTAGCCATCTCCTCTCTCTCTCTCTCACTCCTTGCTTAGAGATTGCATCGTTGTGAGTGTGAGAGGATCCTAGAGCATTGCGTCAAGAGTTTGAGCTTTGTGGCACTAGGGAGTCTTCAAGCAAGCATCGTCGACTTGTTAATCTTGGGAGTTGCCGCTCCTTAGATGGCTTGGAGAAGGTGAAACCGTTGAGCCCTTCAAGGAGATTGTGAAGGTACCCTGGTTTTTGATTTTTGAGAGGTTCTTGTGCTCACCTCACCGGAGTGGTGAAGAGCAACTCTAATAAAATCGAGGTTTCGAGAGGTTCATTGATTCAAGCCGGCTCAAGATCAACAGATGTTCTTGATAGAGGAGCGGTTGAAGCTTTGAATCCACCTCAACGGATTAGGGATGACAAGCAAGTCATCGACACCATGGGAAAAATTCTTATCTCGTGCCTGGTTATTTCTTTGCTCAATTTATTCTTACAATTTACTTTGAGCACTTTATCATACTAGAGTTTGAATTGCTACTTGTCACCCTAGGCTGCAAAACCCCACTAGTGATAGGAGTTGGTAGAAATAGGCTCTCTTGTGTGACTAATTAAATTTGCGTAGTGTTTGTGATTTAGTTAAAATCACCTATTCACGCCTCTCTAGTCAGTATCCTTGATCCATTTTAGCAAAGATTTAATCATCCCGGAATAAGGATAATGACTAGTGATAATGGTATTCATGTTCCGAAGCCACCATTTTTTGATGGGAATAATTATGATTATTGGAAGACTAGAATGGCAGTTCATCTCAATGCTACGAGTAGAAAAATATGGACAATTGTGAATGATGGATTTTTTGTTCTAGATGATAAAAACTTAACGCCTCGTGATGAAGAAATTGAACTACTCAATGAACAAGCAATAAATGTCTTATATAGTGCTCTTGATGTGAGTGAGTTCAACCGGGTCAAGAATCTGAAGTCCGCAAATAAAATATGGAAGAAAGTTATGGAAATTCATTAGGGTACATCATCCATGAAAAGAAGCAAAGATGTATGTGCTTAAAGGGAAATTTAGTGAATTTGCTATGAAAAAGGATGAAAGTGTGCCCGAAATGTTCAACTGGTTAAATGACATTGTGAATGAGCTCAAGGGACTTTGTTTTGATGTGCTAGATGTGGATTTCTCTCACAAGTTTCTTAGGTCTTTTCCAGAGAGATATGACACCATTGTGACTTTGCTTGTGAGGTCAAACTTGAAGGCTACTACTCCCACTGAAATTTTGGGAGAAGTGCTCACACATGATATGTTTAAGAAGTCACAAGATGAAGTTCATGGTGCAGCAAATGTTGAGAAGAAAACGAATGTGGCTTTCAAGGCACAAGGGGGAAAAGAAGAAGATAGTGATGATGGTTGCAATGAGAATGAGTCGGATCAAGAATTGGCTTTTTTGCGAGAAGATTTAGAAGATTCATGAAGAAGAAGAATTATAGCAAGAACGGGCAATCATCAAAGAAGAATTCTTTCGTTGAAAAGAGATGTTTTGAATGTGGTGAATTGATTCGTATCATCATTAATTGGCAAACAAGAAAGATGACAAGAACAAGAGAGACAAGAAAGATGAGGATAAGATGAAGAAGAAATTTCTCAAGAAGAAAAGAAATGGCCATGCTTACTATATTGAGTGGGATTCCGATGCAAGCTCCAATTCCGATGATGATGACGACAAGCCATTGAAGGGACTTGCCGGAATTGCCATCAAGGAGGCTCTTTCACTCTTCTCCACACCACATTATCTTATGGCAAAAGGTGGTGCAAAGGTATTACAAGATGGTGAACTTGACGAACTAAATTATGATGATCTTGTTGACATGCTCAATGATGCTGATGAGTTCATGAGTAAGGAAAAGGCAAAGTTCGAGGACTTGAAGCTAAAATTCCATTCTCTTCAAGCATCCTATGAGGAGCTAAATATCTCTCATGAGAATCTAAAAGAAACTCATGAGAAGCTTGAGGAAGCTCACAACACTTTACTTGCTCATGAAAACAAGGCAAAATTGAGTGTGGGTGTTAGTTGTGACTTAATTGGTGAAAAATGTTGTGCTTCTATTGCCACTAACCCATCTTGTAGCTCTAGTGAGTTATCTTGCTTGAGTGATGAATCCTCTTGTGATAAGTCACTTCTTGTGGAAAATGAATTGTTGAAGAAAGAAGTGGTGTGCTTGACAAATGATTTGAGAAAGTGCTATGATAGTAGAGTCCAATTCAATCATTGTTGGACAAATAAAAAATTCACCCTGAACCTACAAGGTTTTGGGTATATTCCCAAGAAAGGGAAAGAAGCTTTTGTTCACCAAGACCATTTCTGTGAAGAATAGTGACCTTCCCTTTTGTGAAAAGTGCAAGAAAGTTGGTCATGATGAGAAAAACTGCACAAATAAGAAAGCCATATACTTTGACTCTAGATATGTTCTTATGAAAAATTCTAGTGGTAATGTTTGTGCAAAATTTGTTGGGTTACCTATAGGTGGTGCTAAAAAGAATGCGATTTGGGTGCCTAAAGCCTTGGTCACTAACATTCAAGGACCCAAGAAAGTTTGGGTACCTAAAAGAGCTAATTTCCTTTTGTAGGTAAATTACAAGGCCGAAGGAAGACATTGGGTGCTTGATACTGGGTGAACTCAACATATGAACGGTGATTCAAATATGTTTTTCTCTCTTGATGATGAAGCTATTGTTTACAACAATATCACTTTTGGTGACAATAGCAAGGATGAAGTGAAAGAATTGGGTAAAATTGCTAACTCAAATGATCACTTACTCTCAAATGTGTTGCTAGTTAATCTATCAATTTCAATCATTTGTCGGTTGCTCAACTTTGTGATCATGGTTACAAGTGCACTTTTACTAGTGATGGTGTTGAAGTTACTATTTTGAATGGAAATTGTTGCATATTCAAAGGTTTTAGACATGAGAGCCTATATCTTGTGGATTTCTCTTCTAGCAATGCCAACTTGACTACTTGCTTATTCTCAAAATCATCTATGGGTTGGTTATGGCATAGAAGGCTTACTCATGTTAGTATGAGACAACTCAACCGGCTCTTGAAACATGATTTAGTTGGTGGGTTGAAAGATGTGAAATTTAAGACAAATTATGTAGTGCTTGTCAAGCCGGAAAACAAGTTGCTAGCTCACATCCATCCAAAAGTGTTATATCAATATCACGACCATTGGAATTATTGCGTATGGATTTATTCTGTCCAACTACATATAGAAGCATTGGAGGAAATTGTTATTATCTTGTGATAGTGGATGACTACTCAAGATACACTTGGGTTTTCTTTCTTCGTGATAAAGCCGACACATATGATATTTTCAAGAAATTCTTGACAAGGGCTGAAAATGAATTTGATCTCAAAGTGAAGAAAGTAACAAGTGACAATGGAAGTGGAATACAAGAGTTGAAGAATTGTGTGATGAGAAGAGGATGAAGCATGAGTTTTCATCCATGTATACATCAGAGCAAAATGGTCTTGTTGAAAGGAAAAATAGGACCTTGATTGATATGACAAGGTCAATGCTCTCGGAATACAATGTATCGGATAGTTTTTGGGGTTAGGCAATTAACACTGCTTGTCATGCTTCAAATAGGCTATATTGTCATAGATTCTTCCACAAAACTCCATATGAGCTGCTGATTGGAAGAAAGCCAAATATCTCATTTTTTTGGGTTTTTGGTTTTAAATGCTATATTCTCGAGAAGGGTGCTCTGTTGTCGAAATTCCAAAGCAAGTGTGATGAAGGATTTCTTCTTGGGTATTCATCTTGTAGCAAGGCTTATCGGGTTTATAACAAATTCATTGGGGCTGTTGAAGAAACATGTGATGTTGAGTTTTATGAGACAAATGAGTCACATGAAGAACAAGAAAACTTAGAAGATGTGAGAAGTGATGGCTTGAGAAATGCAGTCAAGAATGTGTCAATTGGTGATATTAGACTAAGAGAAGAAGATGAGGAAGAAGATGGTCCATCTACCTCTATTTGGGTAAATCCTTCTACCACAACTTCCAATGATCAAGATCAACCAATTGAGCAAGAAAGTCATGATGATAATTCCCAAGTTCAAGATCAACCAGACTCTTCTACTTTACCTTCTACATCAACTCAAGAGCCTGTTGTTCAACCAAGAATTCATCATGCTATTGCAAAAGATCACCCGGTGGATCAAATTATGGGTGACATTAGTAAGGGTGTTCAAACTTGATCTTGTGTTGCTTCATTTATTGAACATTATTCTTTTGTATCTTCTCTTGAGCCTAACCGTGTAGATGAAGCACTAGGAAATCCAGATTGGGTGAATGCCATGCATGAAGAATTGAACAATGTCACCCGGAATAAAGTTTGGGAATTAGTACCAAGACCCAAGAATTATAATATCATTGGTACAAAATGGGTCTTTAGAAACAAGCAAAATGAAGATGGAATTGTTGCGAGGAACAAGGCAAGATTGGTGGCACAAGGCTTCACTCAAGTTGAAGGTTTGGATTTTGATGAAACTTTTTCTCCCATAGCTAGACTTGAAGCAATAAGAACCTTGATAGCTTATGCATGCTCACATAACATAAAACTTTATCAAATGAATGTAAAAAGTGCCTTCTTAAATGGTAGAATGAGTGAATTAGTGTATATTAAACAACCCCCCAGTTTTGAAGATCCAAAGAAGCCAAATCATGTGTACAAGCTCTTCAAAGCTCTCTATGGTCTTAAGTAAGCTTCTAGGGCTTGATATGAAAGACTTATAGACTTTCTCATTTGTAAGGGCTTCAAAATTGGGAAGGTTGACACTACATTGTTCACTAAATATATTGGAAAAGACTTGTTTATTTGTCAAATTTATGTTGATGATATTATCTTTGGTTCTACTAATCAAAGTTTTTGTGAGGAATTTGGTGAGATGATGTCTAGGGAATTTGAGATGTCCATGATTCGTGAATTGAGTTTTTTTCTTGGACTTCAAATCAAGCAACTCAAGGAAGGCACATTTGTATGCCAATCAAAATATGTGAAGGATTTATTGGAAACATTTGGCATGGAAGATGCTAAACCTATCAAGACACCTACGGCTACAAATGGACATGTTGATCTTGATGAGGGAGGTAAACCGGTAGACCTAAAACTCTATAGATCCATGATTGGTAGTTTGCATTATCTAACCGCATCAAGGCCCGACATCATGCTTAGTGTGTGCATGTGTGCAAGATTTCAAGCTGCCCCTAGAGAATGTCATTTGACCGCTGTTAAGCGTATCTTGAGATATTTGAAGTTCACTCCAAATATTGGCTTATGGTATCCCAAGGGTGCTCATTTTGATTTGGTGGTTATTTGGATTTGGATTATGCCGGTTGCAAGGTTGATAGAAAAAGCACTTCCGGTGGTTGTCAATTTATTGGAAGGTCACTTGTTTCTTGGTCTTCAAAGAAATAAAATTCAGTTGCTCTCTCAACCGTCGAAGTGGAATATATTTCAGCCGGAAGTTGTTGTGCTCAATTATTATGGATGAAGCAAACACTTCTTGATTTTGGTGTGAAATGTGAGGAAGTTCTCTTATTGTGTGATAATGAAAGTGCTGTGAAAATTGCAACTAATCCGGTTCAACATTCAAGAACCAAGCATATTGATATTCGACATCATTTTCTTAGAGATCATGTGAACAAGGGTGATATCAAGATTGATGGTATTGGCACCGATGACAAATTGGTAGATATATTCACCAAGCTATTGGATGAAAATCGGTTTTGCAAGTTGAGAAATGAGCTAAGTGTCATTGACTTCTCAAATATGTCTTGAAATCTGGAGCATGTGTCACTTGACTCTTTTGTGCTTACTTGAGCATGCCATTCTTGCATTTTAGGTGCATTTTTGAGCTATTTTTGATTTAACCTTGATCTTGCCTATTTTATCTTATTTTCTTGGTTCAACATGCTTCTAGTGCTTCATTATTTGCTTGCATACTTTTGTTGGAAGTTTTGAAGTTGTTCATGAGCAATGATCCCTGCTTCAAATTCAACTTTGTAAAGTATCACAAAAAATCTGGGCAGTCTCGACAGTTGAAAGCATCTAGGCCCCTAATGATGTGAACTAGGGTTCCCGATCTTCCGAAAGGTTCTGTTAACTCTCGATTTGGTGGAGTCGCGACACAATTCGATCCGGCTTCTGAACAACACGTTCTGAACCCCGCAATCGCAGCACCACGTCTCCTTAGGTTATCGACTAGTGTTGCACGGCTGACCTCGCCAAGAAGGCTAATCCTTGCTTGCGAATATAAGAACACAAGTAAGAACAAAGAAGAATGCAACCAAAAGTGCAGATGTATGATTAACTCACGATGTTGGGATCTCAAAAATCGACGAACGGCGAAACTGTTCTTGACAGAATAATCTAAGCAAAATCCAAACCCTAACTTGGGTGACTCTACTGAATATAAAGTGTTTAGGGGTGTGCAAGACCCCTGGATGCACCCCTAATGGGCTCCAATAGGATACACGGGCCAACAGCCCAAAAGACGGCGGCGCAGCACCGAGATAGATTCTGGATGTCCACTTGATTTGACGATTTCCGTTGACTCAGGAATCATTTGGTCGTGGGCCCAGTGCCATTGGAAGCTCTATGAAAATATCTTTCCAGCCATATGTGGAACATCAAAATCGGACTCCGTATGTGGCTTGGGCGTCCAATCTAAGGCAGACTGCTCCTGGACTCCAAGGTGGACTCGAAGCTGAGTTGTATTGGGCCTCTAAGTGTCTTGGACGTCCCTTGCTGGCCTTGTCCAACTCCAAGCTCCTCTCCATGCATCCCCTGGTCCTCTCCTTCGTTCCTAATCATAATATAATCATTAATTGGTAATCTATTCTCAAAATCATAAAAGGAAGTGCTTAGGAATGAGCTCACCTCTAAATTCAATTGTTGCGCGCGAGCTCTAGTGATTGGACCTTGAATGTCCAGCGGACTGTTGTGTGCATCCGAAGGAGTGATGTCCTCATCATCCTCGCCCCCTTGAATTTGAGGCGTCCTTGACTCAAGCGCATCTTCTTCCCCCAAGTAAGACCTCAAATCTGAAATGTTAAAGGTAGGACTAACCGATGTCGGGAGGCAACTCAAGTTTATATGCATTATCATTAATCTTCTCAATTATTTTGAAAGAACCATTAGCTCAAGGCTTTCACTTTGACTTCCTCAAATCTAGAAAACGATCCTTTCTCAAGTGCAACCACACTAAATCACCTTGTTCAAGTTTAACTTCTCTTTTACCTTTACTACCAGCTACTCTATATTTTTGAGTCATCTTTTCAATGTTGTGCTTAGTTGTTTCATGCATTTTCAAAATAAAATCAGCACGTTATTTAACATCACTATGAATTCTCTCACTAGTAGCCAAAGGTAGAATATCAATAGGAGCACGGGGATTAAAACCATACACTACCTGAAAAGGACTTACCTTTGTGGTAGAATGCGTTGCCCGATTGTATGCAAATTCCACATGAGGTAAACATTCTTCCCACATCTTCAAATTCTTCTTCAAAACAGCCCGCAACATGGCGCCCAAAGTGCGGTTTACCACCTCTGTTTGACCATCAGTTTGTGGATGACAAGTGCTAGAAAATAACAATTTTGTACCCAACTTGTTCCACAAAGTACGCCAAAAGTGACTCAAAAATTTTGCATCACAATCTGAAACAATAGTAGCAGGCATACCATGCAAACGTACAATCTCTTTGAAAAGAGGTCAGCAATATGAATAGCATCATCACTTTTATGACATGGTATAAAATATGCCATCTTAGAAAATCGATCCACTACAACAAAAATGCTATCCCTCCCCCTCTTAGTCCTAGGCAATCCCAATACAAAGTCCATAGAAATATCTGCCCAAGGAATAGAAGGAACAGGAAGAGGCATGTATAAACCATGTGGATTCAACCGAGACTTAGCTTTTTGACATGTCGTGCAGCGAGCAATGAACCGCTCAACATATCTCCTCATCTTGGGCCAAAAGAAATGTGAGGCCAAAACATCCTCCGTCTTCTTAGCTCCAAAATGCCCCATTCTTTGACAGGAATAACTATGATTATTGGAAGACTAGAATGACAGTTCATCTCAAGGCTATGAGTAGAAAGATATGGATATTTGTGAATGATGGATTTATTATTCTAGATGATAAAAACTTGACACCTCGTGATGAAGAAAATGAACTACTCAATGATCAAGCAATGAATGTCTTATGTAGTGCTCTTGATGTGAGTGAGTTCAACCGTGTCAAGAAATCTCAAGTCCGCAAATGAGATATGGAAGAAACTTATGGAAATTCACGAGGGTACTTCATCTGTGAAAGAAGCAAAGAGTATGTGCTTAAATGGAAATTTAGTGAATTTGCTATGAAGAAGGATGAAAGTGTGCCCGAGATGTTCAACCGGCTGAATGACATTATGAATGAGCTCAAGAGACTTGGTTTTGATGTGCCGGATGTGGATTTCTCTCACAAGTTTCTTAGGTCTCTTCCGGAGAGATATAGCACCATTGTGACTTACGTTGTGAGGTCAAACTTGAAGGTTACTACTCCCACTAAAATTTTGGGAGAAGTACTCACTCATGACATGTGCAAGAAGTCACAAGATGAGGTTCATAGTGCAGCTAATGATGAGAAGAAAAGGGTGTGGCTTTCAAGGCACAAGGTTCAAAAGAAGATAGTGATGATGATTGCAATGGGGATGATTCGGATGAAGAAATGACTCTCTTTGTGAGAAGATTTAGAAGGTTCATGAAGAAGAGGAATTATGGCAAAAAAGGGCAATCATCAAAGAAGAATCATTTTAGTGACAAGAAATGCTTTGAATGGTCATATCATTATCAATTGTCCAAACAAGAAAGATGACAAGAACAAGAAAGACAAGAGAGATGATGACAAGAAGAAGAAGAAATTTCTCAAGAGGAAAAGAAATGGCCAAGCTTACTATATTGAGTGGGATTCCGATGCAAGCTCCGATTCCGAGGATGATGATGACAAGGCATCCAAAGAAGTTTCCGGAATTGACATCAAGGAGGATCCTTCACTCTTCTCCACATCACATTGTCTTATGGCAAAAGGTGGTGCAAAGGTATTACAAGATCGTGAACTTGATGAACTTGCTTATGATGATCTTGTTGACATGCTCAATGATGCCGATGAGTTCATGAGTAAAGAAAAGGCAAAGTTGAGGGACTTGAAGTTGAAATTCAATTCTCTTCAAGCATCCTATGAGGAGCTAAAGACATCTCATGAGAATCTAAAAGAAACTCATGAGAAGGTTGAGGAAGCTCACAACACCTTTCTTGCTCATGAAAAGAAAGAAAAATTGAGTGTGGGTGTTAGTTGTGATTTAATTGGTGAAAAATGTTGTGCCTCTACTTTCACTAACCCATCTTGTAGCTCTAGTGATTTATCTTTCTTGAGTGATGAATCTTGTGATATGTCACTTCTTTTGGAGAATGAATTGTTGAAGAAGGAAGTTGTATACTTGACAAATGATTTGAGAAAGTGCTATGATAAAATATCTCAATTCAATCATTGTTGGGCAAAACAAAAATTCACAATCAACTGGCAAGGTTTTTGGTATATTCCCAAGAAAGGGAAGGCAACCTTTATTCAAAACAAGACCATTTTTGTGAAGGATAGTGGCATTCCTTTTTGTAAAAATTGCAGAAATATTGGCCATGATGAGAAAAACTGCACAAACAAGAAAGCTATATCCTATGATCCGGGATATGTTCTTATGGAAAATACGAATGGTAGTGTTAGTCCAAAATTTGTTGCGTTACCTATAGATGGTGCAAAGAAGAATGCCATTTAGGTCCATAAAGCCTTGGTCACTAACATTCAAGGACCCAACAAAGTTTGGGTACCTAAAAGGGCTAATTTCCTTTTGTAGGTAAATTACAAGGTCGGAGGAAGACATTGGGTGCTTGATAGTGGGTGCACTCAACATATGACCGGTGAATCAAATATGTTTTCCTCTCTTGATGAAAATACTATTGGCTAGAATGATATTATTTTTTGTGAAAATAGCAAGGGTGAAGTGTAAGGATTGGGTAAAATTGCAATCTCAAATGATCATTCACTCTCAAATGTGTTGCTAGTTGATTCTCTCAAATTCAATCTTTTGTCGGTTGCTCAACTTTGTAATGATAGAAGCAGGTAAGGCACCTGACTTCACTGAGGATGAACATGGAACTCTGTGGTTCCGGAAGAGGATATGGGTACAAGATGTGGATCACCTTCGTGAGAAAATTCTGCAGGAAGCCCATGATTCAGCTTATTCAATCCATCCTAGCAGTTCCAAGATGTACTAGGACTTGAAGGAGAGATATTGCTAGTAGGAGCAAGACTGCCAGAGTTGTATATCTCCAGGATTGTGTGTTTGCATGGGGCACCTAAGAAGATAGTGTCTGACAGAGGTACTCAGTTCACATCTCAATTCTGGCAGAAGTTGCATGAGTGGACATGAAGTTGAATTTTGGCTCTACTTATCATCCGCAGATAGATGGGTAGACAGAAAGGACAAATCAGGTGTTAGAGGATATGCTTAGAGCCTGTTGTGACACCCTGGGTGTCTAAAAGATTAATCAAAGATCCATAACATGAAATCAGGCATAAAAGAGCAATAAAAGTATACAACAACCTATCAAAATCTATCTTTTAAGCAAATGTATATGTGTATATGTATATATGCATATACATGTGAACCCTTGCAAAACAAACCCTTGTAACTTTGAAATTTGATCACAAATGACTCTGAAAATTTAATGGCACATCTGTCAAAATAAGAGCAACGAAAGTCTAGTTGAACTCAAGGGCTAAAAGTGCAAAAGTTCACATGAAATGACATGTCATTTAAATACTAGTTTTAGAATTTAAAATAAATTTTTATACATTGCTCAAATGAACATAGTCATAAAATAGAAAATGTATATCTTGAAAATTTGAATAATAATGGTATTCAAATGTTTTTGATTTGACCTTGGGAAGAATGAGTTTTAGCTCACTTTTTTACCCATACACCTACTGTTTTTGCTGTTTGCGCAAGTCCCTCACCTTCTCCCTCCTCTCTCCTCCCTCTGCCCTGTCCCATCACCGGAAGGCCAGCTGGCCGGCGCACCACGGCGCAACTGAGCCCGCCCGGCCATGTGGACCTGCCAGCACCCTGGAGATCCCCTACTGGCCCACAAAATCCCGCTCTCCCCCTCAGGAAGCCTCCACGCGACGGCATTTTCCTGCCGCGGGCCCTGCTGGCGCCAAGGCAAGCCTCACCAGCGACAGCAAGGCAGCCGCGCCCCCGGTTTTGCCCCCTGGTCGCCCCTTCCCCAGCAGCTCGTGCCCAGGCCGCCATCCTCCCTCTCGTGCCTATAAAAGCCCCACCTCAGGCCCCTTAGCTCGCCGCAACAACCCCAACTCCGGCGAGCCGTCACCCACGCGTGAACGCGCCGCTCCGCCCCCACATTGTCCAAATTAACCCTCCCATCACCTTCTCCGCCTCACACCGAGGCTGCACGGCCGGTCCCCGCGTCCTCTTCCTCACCGGAGCGCCACCACCACCACCCGCAACCGCCACCGGCTCTGTGCCACGCTGGCGAGCCGCCTCAGTCCACCACTTCCCCATACAAGGCCACAAACAGGTACGGTTTGGTTCCCTCTTGCCTCTTCCACACTCGCCCCGCGCCGCCGGCAACCTTGGTCGCCGGAATTTGGCCGGCCGCCACCGTTCCCCAGCACAAAGGACCAAATTGCTTTGATTTCAATATTTCCAGGGAGATTTTCTTAAAATCTCAAGGACTCATTTGTAAACCATAAACTAGAACTTTGAAAACCAATATATGAACTTTGAAAATGCAAAACAATTCACAGAAAAATCCTAAAAATGCGAACTAAGATGTTCTGGACTCCTTAAGTTAAGATGTACAACTTTGTAAAAGGATCTTCGACTTTTTCCACATAAATTTAGCTGTAAATTTAAATCAATTTTAAAAATCTTTTAATTGTTCCAAGAGTTTCAGGAAAGAACTGCTCATGAGAATTGGATGGTAGGTTCTGTACTAAGGGTATAGTCTTTCATAAAAATTTCATGCACTGAATCCAATCACAACTAGATATTTTGAGTACCTTTTGTTATAAGCTAGATCAAGTTAAACTAGAATTTTAGCCTCTGATTCTTGCATAGGAAAAATCTACAAAATTTATAGTAGCCTACTCATACAAGTAAGTTTGTTCAGTAAAATGTTGAGCACCAGTTCTTGCATGGTTTGTTCGGTACAAATAGATCTTGATCCTAGCAGTAGCTGTTTAATGTATTTTTCATGATTAACTTCCTGAATGAAAATGGCTAAAAAGTTTACAGTGAGTTTGCACTTAAGTAACGTGCTATGCATAAAAATCACAACCCCAAAACTACCTCTATGAGTAGTTTTGTTTAATCCATGCTTACTGTTAAAAATGGCCGTTATGACATGACAAAACCACTCACTTACTTAATGAAGTTAGTTAATCCAGATAAGTACTCGATAAATGACTGCTCAAGGAAAAGAAAATGAAGTGCTTGACAACTTAACTTGAGTTTTGTTGAATGACTACTTTATAGTGAAACAGTTATTTATCTTGTACCTTTAAAACCACTCATACATGTGCATTCATATAGAATCGACTGCTCTCACCGACGGAACCTACGAGCTGGTGCCCGAGTCCGAGAGTGAGCAACGCAAAGCTCAAGTTAATCTAACTGAAGTTACTGAAGACCCGAACCAAAGTTCAGAAGAACCCTCGACTAGTTTTGCCCAAGAAGGCAAGCCCCAGTGCATGATCCCAGTGTTTCAATTTATGCAACTACTGTTCCTTTTTATCTGTGCATTTAAGTTCATAGGAGTTGATTGGAACCCTAGCTGCATGATCCTAGGCAACTATGTAATGAATACTAGAACTGGAGTTCCAGTAGCTGCTCTGCTAATAGGTTCGGTAAAAGTCGAGTGATTTCCTATCACTCACGAGAATTATAGGAATTGAATGATTTCTTTACATACTGCAACTATAAGGTTGACGGGCGGGGCTGTGGTACGATGCTCATGGTTGAGGCCCCGTTTGAGTAGAGAAAAATGCTAAGGCCGCAGTGTGTGGTAGTGGTGGTTAAGCGTTTGAACGTACTAACCACATGTCAAAAATATGGTACTTGATAAGCTTAAGTACCTGATTGGCCCGACAAGTGGAGTTTACTTTGACCCAACTTGAACGAAGTTCAGATGCGTATACACATGCGAGTGCAGAACGTGGCTCTGTAGTCGGGGAGGGTGACCCTGTTCCACAACCCAAAAAGAAAGGGAAAAGTCGCTTGAGGTGACCTTTCGGTGCTCCAAGCGTGTGTGTTAGGTTTGCCTTGCAAGGTTAAGAAATTCGATTCGAAATATCCGTTTCTCGCAATAATTGAGACTGCTTAATACTTCTGCCACATAGAGTAACAAGAGGATTCATGGCTATGATAAAACTTGTTGGATGATTATTTGTTTTCCACCATGTTTGGTTAGAGATAGATGCTCACTTAGAATGGTTAAATGAACTAGAATATTGAAAACTAAAATGTGAAATTAAGGACTTACTCTTTGTTGCTTTTCAGCAAAAAGAAAACCTAGAGCCTTAGAGTCATGCATGCTTAGGAGTCGGTTATTTACATACCAATAGTCGGGTAAGCCTTGCTGAGTATTAGTATACTCAGCCTTGCTTGTGGCATTGTTTTCAGGTGTGTCTTTTGAAGAAATGATAGCTGGTTTGGCGTGGCCTTGTACCTTGCCGCTTGGTTGGTCCGTGGAGTGGGATCCGTCCACGGCCAACGATGACTCTGCCGAGTGATGCCACGTATGGGCTTCATCGTGTTTTCTTTCCGCTGGTTTTAAACTCTGAATGAAGTTTTTATGTTCGAACTCAGAAGTACTTATTTTATGAACTCGGCTTGTAATAATATAATTGTCCATCTTGTGAGGTAAAAGTTGTGGAATGTTGTAATCTCTGGACTTGCCTTCGTGCGAGTTACGTGTACGCATTGTTTTGATCGAAATATTCAGTGGTCGCATCGGGAATTACCCAACAGACTCTCGGATTACTCTGTTTGAAGTGCATGGTAGCCGTTTCGTCTTTGTCGATGGCGGTTAGTGCACTTGAGCCGGATGCCAGAGAGAAATCGCTAAATATGTCTCAGAATGTGACACATGCCAGAGAGTAAAAGCCAGCCACTTGAAAGTAGCCGGTACACTTCAACCTTTGCCTATACCCTCATGAAAATGGGAGGACATAAGTATGGATTTCATTGTTGGATTGCCAAGTACCGCACAGAAACATGATTCCATATGGGTTATCGTTGATAGGCTCACAAAGACGGCACATTTTATTCCGGTACACACCACCTATACCGCCAAGAAATATGCTGAGATTTATCTCGATCGCATTGTTTGCCTACATGGAGTACCGAAGACTATTATTTCCAATCGTGGTACTCAGTTGTAGCGCGTTTTTGGGAACAATTGCAAGCTTCTCTTGATACTAAGTTGATTCGAAGCTCAGCCTATCATCCTCAAACTGACGGACAAACTGAAAGAGTAAACCAAATTCTTGAAGACATGCTTAGAGCTTGCGTCATTCACTATGACAAGAGTTGGGACAAATGCCTATCCCTAGCAGAGTTCTCATATAACAATAGCTATCAAGCGAGTTTGAAAATGGCACCATTTGAGGCCGCACGCCGCGTTCCTCCCCAGTCCGCGCACGCCACGCGCGCGCCGGCGACGCGCGACCCTGCTCGCCGCCCGCCGCGCCCAATGGGCAGGTCGCGCCATGCCCGTGTCTCCGCCGCGTCCCGCCAGTCGCCGCGCTCGCCGCCTGGTCAGACAGCTGCTGCAGCTCGTCGCCCAACCCGCGCGCTGCGTGATCTCTAGCTCCACACGCCAAATCCTCAGCACCTAATCCCCTGCCCGCGCCCGCTGCACGCCGCGCCGGCTCTGTTCGCCGAACGCCGCGACCAGTCACGCGCCCCCGTCGTGACTAATTTGTAACTGCTATTATATTATGATTCATGTAGTGAAACTTTTCCAGAACTGTTGTATTAACTCCTAAATACCATAGAAAAGTTTAGAACCTTTTTCCTTTCTGTAACCTATTTATATAATTTTGTGGTAGGAAATTTCACTAATTAAATTAATTAGTTTCTGTGCTTGGTAAATGTTCAACTTTTTACTGAAGGACACTTTTAAGTAGGTATTGCTGTATAAAAAGTTTCATACACAGAAATCCTATAAAGCATCCTATAGAAATTAATCTTTACTAAACTAGGTGTGTCTTGTCCAATTTATTATGCTTTGTATCTTGCATAGTAAAATTTGAAAAATTTACAGTAACACACATATGGATATATTAATTCCCTGTAAAATTTTTGGAGTCAATACCCAAATGGTTTGTTGTGTATAAAAATAACTAGGTTCTAGCAGTGGTTGTGTTTACATTCTTTCATAATTTTTCTGCTGCGTGAAAGTGTTTGAAATTTTTGCAGTGCTTTTTTCTCTACAAAATGTGCTCTAAATAAAAATTTCATCACTAGAAGTTACCTAATCCAGAAGTTGTGTTTAATCCATGTTGTGGTTAGAAAATTAAGTTTCCATTATAACACAACCCCTTCTTGTTTAATGAAGTTAATAGTTAAGTTATACTCTTTTAACAATTTCCCAAAGAAATCTCAACTAAGTAACTTCACAACCAAATTGATGTTTTGTGAATTGCACTTTATCGTGAAGGAAAATAATCGTCTTATACCATCACTATAACTTATATTGGTGCATTCATATAGAATCGACGACTCTCGCCAACGGAACGTACGAGCTGGTGCCCGCGTTCGAGAGTGAGCAGCGTCAAGCTCAAGTAAATCTAACTGAAGCTCTCGAAGACCCAAGCCCAAGTTCGGACGAGCCCCAAGCTAGCTTTACTCAAGAAGGCAAGCCCTGGAGCATGAACCCTATTTTTCTAAATTATGCAACTTATTACTCTACTTTACTTGTGCATTAAGTTTGTAGGAGTTGAATGGAAACTTAGTTGCATGATTCTAGGTACCCATGCTCTGAACCCTAGATGTAAGGTTCGATAGAATGCTATGCTAATAGGACTCCGGTAAAGGTCGAGTGATTTCCAGTCACTCGCGAGAATTTAGGAGTTGAATGTTTACTACATGCTGCAATCATAAGGTCGATGGACGGGGCTATGGTACGATGTTTATGTTGATGATTGAGGCCCTGTCTGTTTAGTGAAAAATGCTAAGGCCCCAGTGTGTGGTAGTGGTGGTTAAGTCTTTGAACGTACTAACCACATGCCGAGAATATGGTAATCGGTCAAGCCAAAAGCCTTGCATGTCTAGGAGTCGGCTAAGTATATTCCACTAGTCGGGTAAGCCTTGCTGAGTATTAGTATACTCAGCCTTGCTTGTGGCTTGTTTTCAGGTGAAACTTTCGAGGATATGATTGCTAGTTTGACTTGGCCTTGTACCCTTCCTCCTGGTTGGTCGGTGGAATGGGATACGCCCCCGGCCAACGGTGATGATGCCGAGTGATGTCTCGTACGGGCTTCATCGAGACATCCTTTATCGTCGAGTAGTTGTCATTATCTTTTCTGCTGCTTTGAACTCTGAAGAACTCATTTATTTTGAACTCTGAAGTACCTTATTTTACGAATTTGAACTTCTTGTAATAATAATTTGTGATGAACCCTGTGGTGTAAAATTTGTGGAATGTTGTATCCTCTGGGCTCACCTTCGTGTGAGTACATGTATATATGGTTTCGATCGGCAAAAACCGTGGTTGTATTGGGAGGTTACCCGACAGACCAGTGGATTATTCCGTTTGAAGTGCGAGTTAACCCTGATTGCCCTTGTGGTGATGATTAGCGCGCTTGAGCCGGATTAATTCAGGTGGTTCTGCCACAGCTGGTATCAGAGCCATAGCTGGTGCCACAGCTGGTACCAGAGCCGAAATGCATACGCCAGAGAATGCAACAAGCCTTAAAAACTTGTTTTCCTAAAACTTGACCACAAAAATTGTGTTGGAAAATGTTTTGGTTCGTTAAGGATGGTGCCTAGTTCGTAAAGCCCTAAGAGATTATGGGAAAGTTACTAGGCTGCTATCTAACTTATGAATATTATCAACTGACTTCCAGCACATTACTTTCTATCAAAACTTACTTTTATGCACAACCGACCCTTAAATTCTGTAACGACGCACTCATCATTATGGTAAGAAGGTAAGAATCCTCAACCAACTGAGAGAGCTTGGCCTTCCTGTCGGTGATGCGAGCCGAACGCTGCCCTCAAGCAGTGGCTTACTTGAGGTGCTGCCAATATACCAACTATTAGTTGATTATATTGGGAGTAGAAGGTTTGGCGCAGGGTATGGCGATCTCTGTTCATACCCCCGTCTCAAGACGGTACCCCCCGTGAATACGCTATCTTGATAGCGTATGTTAACGTCGTCTGTACGGTGGGAATTGTACGGATGCCGTTTCTATAGTGAACGGTAATGAATATGGACGCTTTCATGAGTGCTGGCATGAAAGGTTCATTGGATATATATATATGCTATATCAATCTTCTGCCGGTACACTAACCGCGATTGCGATAAGTTTAAGAACGGTTAGAGTTTTCTCGACTAGTTATTATAGTGAGAGACGTATTGTGTATGCCACCGAAACTAACTTCGTAAGACCAAAGCTATTTGGCAATTATTTTATTTTGTGAGGACGAATAGGACGTGCATGCATCATGACTATATAAATCTGAAATTGAAAATGCGATGCGTGAGAGTGGTAAGGTTCATGCGCCCACACATTTGTCTTTGCATAAGGATTATCTAGCAAATCTGTCACATTTCTGCCTTGTCTGAAAAGATGGATTTGTTAAGCTTAGAAAATGACCCTTTCTGAAGAACCTAATGTTGAAAGCTTTGTTCAAAAATTCGTATTCTACCTCCTGTCTAAATATGAAAAATTCTGAACATATGGATAATGAGAAACAACAGAAACCTTGAGATGTCAGTTTTCTATCCAAAATGAGCAGTTCAGCCACATAAATTTTTCTGTAAAAGTGTTCAACACAAAACATGTTGTAAATTTACTCAGGCAGCTACTGTTAAAATGTGGTAATTTTTGGCTGGGTAGAATTTCCCTGGTGCACGAAACATTGGCCCACTGTTCACTGAAATTTCTGGGTAGACAGTAAAGTAAAACCTTAAGGGAAAGACCACCTTAGAGCCTTATCTAGCTCTGGAGTTGACTAGAAAAATTGTTCACAAATACCTTAGGATTTTTTTGGTGAAGTTTGAGAAATTCTGGATTACTCAAATTGGAGTTATGGAGTTTTGAAGCTGCTTCCAGAAATATTCGACTTCCATCCTCTAGTTTATATCCTATGGCATGATCTTGTAAAAACCTTTACCCTTTGAAGTTAATCCTTCTGAGCAGCAAGTTAAATACCAAAGTTGTCAAGAATTTCATGTACGGAAAGCTCACAAAATTGCAGCACTATTGGACTTTGCTAGTTGGAGTTGTAGGCAAGATACTATAACTCGTTCTGCTGAAAAACAGCCGAGACAGAGGAGCAAAGAGTGAATCTTTCGACCATCTTGGCCATCGATTTAGTGTCTAAGCTGAATACCAAAGTTGTACATCTCTAAATTCCCTACCCACTGCCAAAATATGAGCAATTTTGGATGAACCTATCAGGAGTTATAAGTTTCTTGTGGCAGACAGTATTCTGTCCACGATTCTATCCATGATCTTTCGGAAGCCTACTCTTTTCCGCCCTAATCCTTTTAATCGTGGAAGCAATATGAATCACGTTGCTAATAATGAACCTTCACATTTCAGATGGTTGGAGCAACCCGTGGTAGCCCGGATGGTTTCAGTGCTAGTGCTAGTGGATCCCAACCACAGCCACCACCACCACCCAGTTTAGTGGAAGTAATGGCCACTCAAACCGAGTTGCTTCGTCAGCTCGTGCAGGGGCAGCAAGCGATTTTTCAATACCTGCAGCAACAACACCATCACGGAGGTGGGTGTAATGTCCACCATCCTCAGGTTGCAGGCTATCCAGAGCTCAATAACAAGATGATGGACACCAGAGATGTTTACTCAGACTCCTTATTGCCCCCATAACAACTTCTGATGAAACTTAAGGATCACCAAGTAAAGTGTCGGACTCTCAAGCATGACCCATGCGGCATAGACTTGACCGGATGGGAAATTACCTGCACAGAATTCATCCCACGAGGTTGACGTCAAGTTAGCAGAACTACTGACGCTGGCACAGTCCTACGAACACGAACTCGCTCACCTGTTCAGGAAAAGATAGACCATGCCAAATTCACCACACCCAAGAAAGGTTCATTAGGTATGCCAGTAGCGATACCTTTAGAGAACAGACAGCCTGGTCGTCCAAGTGACAAAAATCATTGTTTCAATTGTGGAAGTTCCAGTCATTTTGCTCGAGAATGCCCTCAGCCTAGGCAGTCAAGGCAGGGCTAAGGTTCTAGCCCAACCCATCAGAACAAGCGTAAAAGACAGATGGATCAGCTTGAAGCGCTACCTAAAGGTGCACCAATAATGACACGTACCTTCTCTATTTAACAACAAGCCTATAGTTATATTGTTTTGATTCTGGTGCATCACATAGTTTCATTAGTGCAAAGTTGGTGCAAAAGTAAGCTTGGATGTTTGTCACACAAAAGGGTCGTATATGATATCAACACCGGGTGGTAAAATTGCTTCGAATCAAATGATAAGGCAAGTACCAATCAAGTTGGGTAGTAAAACCATCAACACAGACCTTGTTCTTTTACCCCTTTACGGCATGGATATTATTTTGGGAATGAACTGGATGACTATGCATGGAGTCACACTGGACCTTTCTTCCCGTGCTGTTGAAATAAATTCACCTATTCACAGAGCCACTACCCAATACCTACCGTTCCGGGAGTGCACGAATTCTTGTGCTTTCGTGATGGAAGGAATCAAGCTAGATGATATTCCAGTGGTATGCGAGTATGCCGATGTTTTTCCGGATGCCTTACCAGGAATGCCACCAGATAGGGATATTGAGTTCGTTATTGAACTGCAGCCAGGCACTGCACCTATCTCCAAAAGACCCTATAGGATGCCACCTAAGGAATTGGCCGAACTGAAAACACAACTCCAAGAACTACTGGACAAAGGTTCATTCGTCCTAGCGCATCGCCTTGGGGATGTCCAGCCCTATTTGTAAAGAAAAAGGATGACAGTTTAAGATTATGTGTGGACTACCGACCTCTCAATGCGGTAACCGTTAAGAATAAATACCCACTTCCCCACATCGACGTTCTCTTTGATCAATTATCTGGAGCTAGAGTCTTCTCAAAGATTGATCTTCGCTCTGAATATCATCAGATAAAGATTCGTCCATGCGATATTCCTAAGACCGCCTTTTCCACACGATATGGACTATATGAATTCTTGGTCATGTCCTTTGGACTCACCAATGCCCCTGCCTACTTCATGTATCTCATGAATTCGGTATTCATGCCCGAGCTTGACAAATTCATCATAGTTTTCATTGATGACATCCTTATCTATTCCAAGAATGAGGAAGAGCATTCTAAGCACCTGCACATTGTTCTCCACCGTCTCAGAGACCATCAGCTCTATGCTAAATTTTCTAAGTGCGAATTCTGGTTGGATAGTGTGAAATTCTTGGGTCACACTATTTCCAGCAAAGGCATAGCCGTTGACCCCAGCAAGGTACAAGAAGTGATGGATTGGAAACCTCCTACCTCTGTTCATCAGATTCACAGTTTTCTTGCCTTAGCCGGTTACTATCGCCGTTTCATTCCGGATTTCTCCAGGATTGCTAAGCCTATGACCGAACTATTGAAAAAGGGAGTAAAGTTTGTATGGGATGAGAAGTGTGAAGAAGCTTTCCATACTCTCAGCGAACGTTTGACTACAGCCCCTGTGTTAGCTCAACCCGATAACACCAAGCCATTCGATGTCTACTGTGACGCATCTGGCACTGGTCTTGGTTGTGTGCTTATGCAAGAAAATTGACTTATCGCCTATGCTTCACAAGCCCTTCGGCCCCATGAGCAGAATTACCCGACCCATGATCTCAAGTTAGCAGCAGTCATTCATGCTCTAAAAATATGGAGACATTATCTCATGGGCACTCGTTGTAATATCTACACCGATCACAAGAGTCTCAAATATATCTTCACCCAAGCCGATCTGAATATGAGACAAAGAAGATGGCTAGAATTAATCAAGGATTATGATCTCGAGGTGCACTATCACCCCGGCAAGGCTAATGTAGTCGCGGATGCACTCAGCCGCAAGGCCCATTGCCATTGCCTATCAGTGGAAATATATAATGATACGTTATGTTCGGAAATGAGGAAGCTTAATTTGGAAATGATTTCACAAGGCACTCTGAATCACATCTCAGTCGAGCCCACTCTTCACGACCAGATCATCATGGCACAACTACACGATGAAGGAGTCAAGATCATCAAACAAAAAGTCTCTCTAGGAGAAGAGAAATACAAATGTTTCCGCCAGGACCATAAGGGAGTTCTATGGTTCGAAAGTCGCATAGTCGTTCCGAAGAATCATGAGCTCCGTAAGAAAATTCTGGATGAGGCACACCTTTCCAAATTTTCTATTCACCCCGGCAGTAACAAAATGTATCAAGACCTTAGGCAAAATTTTTGGTGGACTAGAATGAAAAGAGAAATCGCTAAATATGTCTCAGAATGCGACACATGCCAGAGAGTAAAAGCCAGCCACTTGAAAGTAGCCGGTACACTTCAACCTTTGCCTATACCCTCATGGAAATGGGAGGACATAAGCATGGATTTCATTGTTGGATTGCCAAGTACCGCACAGAAACATGATTCCATATGGGTTACCGTTGATAGACTCACAAAGACGGCACATTTTATTCCGGTACACACCACCTATACCGCCAAGAAATATGCTGAGATTTATCTCAATCGCATTGTTTGCCTACATGGAGTACCGAAGACTATTATTTCCGATCGTGGTACTCAGTTTGTAGCACGCTTTTGGGAACAATTGCAAGCTTCTCTTGGTACTGAGTTGATTCAAAGCTCAGCCTATCATCCTCAAACTGACGGACAAACTGAAATAGTGAACCAGATTCTCGAAGACATGCTTAGAGCTTGCGTCATTCACTATGACAAGAGTTGGGACAAATGCCTATCCCTAGCAGAGTTCCCATATAACAATAGCTATCAAGCGAGTTTGAAAATGGCACCATTTGAGGCCTTGTACGGATGAAGGTGTCGAGGAGTTGGTCACAGATCGGAGAACGCAAAATATTTTGACCAGACTTGGTAATCGAGGCACAAGAAAAAGTGAAAGTAATACGAGAAAACCTTAGAGCCGCACAATTCAGGCAAAAGAGCTATTTCGACAGAAGGAGAAAGCCACTGAAATTTGAAGTTGGTGACCACGTCTACCTTCGAGTTTCACCAACCAAGGGTGTCCAACGATTTGGAGTCAAAGGAAAACTATCTCCCCGTTATGTTGGTCCCTACAAAATCATTGAAAGCTGTGGACCAGTAGCTTATAGAATTCGACTGCGCCCTCAGCTTGCAGCCATCCATGATGTCTTTCACGTATCTCAACTCAAGAAGTGTGTTCAAGTCCCTACCGAGGTTATTAAACAACAGGAAATCTTAGTAGAGCCCGACCTCTCATATGTTGAGTACCCTATCGAAATCATGGATCAAAAAGAAAGAAGCACTAGGAGGAAAGTGATTAAAATGTACAAAATTCAATGGAATCATCACACTGAGGAAGAAGCCACATGGAAACTGAAAGCTATCTAAACCAAAATTTCCCGGGTTTTCTCAACTCCACCGAAGGTACACACACTACCCACTCTATGCCTATTGTCCGAATCTCGGGGCGAGATTCTTTTTAAGGGGGGAAGGCTGTAACACCTCAGGTGTTTAAATTACGAAATAAGCCTTCTTAGCTTGACACGGTGCATAAATAATTAAGAGAAGTTTCAATGAAATGAGTTTTTTTAAAATAACTTCTAAACTAGAACCCAAATGAACTTTGGCCTGAAAAAAAACTTGTGTAACTTTTCATTTTGAACAACTTTCGTGTGGAAGGATTTTCGAGTTGCAACACAAAAATTTGAGAAACACTTGGATTTGCAAACCAGTCCCTGCCTTTTCTTATATTTCGCTGCAGACCCTTCTTCTCCGCCTCGCCCGACCCTCCGATGCGCAGCCGCTCGCCCGACCCTCCGACGCGCAGCCGCTCGCCCGACCCTCGCGTCGCCCGACCCTTCACTTCGCCCGACCCTCGCCTTCGCTGCGAGCCTCGCTTCGCCCGACCCTCGCCCTCCGTGCAGTCGCCGCAGGCCACTTGACCGGCGATGCTTGACAGCGCTAGGTGCCAAGCCATTGCCTGGCCGCGCCCGCACGCCGCATTCCTCCCCAGTCCATGCACGCCACGCGCGCGCCAGCGACGCGCGCCCCTGCTCGCCGCCCGCCACGCCCAATGGGCAAGTCGCGCCGTGCCCATGTCTCCGCCGCGTCCCGCCAGTCGCCGCGCTCGCCGCCCGGCAAGACAGCTGCTGCAGCTCGTCGCCCAACCCGCGCGCCGCGTGATCTCCAGCTCCACACGCCAAATCCTCAGCACCCAATCCCCTGCCCGTGCCCGCCGCACGCCACGCCGGCTTTGTTCGCCGCCCGCCGCGACCAGTCACGCGCCCCATCGTGTCACCCGCGCCTCGCAGTCCAAGTTCCGCCCCTCCTCCTGCCTCTGTGCTGCCTAAAAAAGGTCGCACAGAGTCCCCCTCGCGCGCCCAGACACCAGAACGCCACCGCCGCCACCATTACCTCCGTCGTGCCCAGCTCACCGTGGAGCTCACCTCCCCGGCCACCCCTTGCCAGAGCTGAGTCTTCCACCACCACCACAGCACCCCACCACAGCTCACTGCCCCACCCATCATCGCCCAGAACCGCCAGAGCACCGCCAACACCGCCCGCGCCGCCGCCGCTCCTTGCTGCTCCGTGGACCGCTCACCTCGAAGCTCCTCCATCCAAGCCAAGCTTCAAAACGGGTTCCCCTCGACGCCGCGAAGCTTATCGACCAGCCCACGCTCTCCCCTCCTCGGCGGAACACCGTCGCCGACGTTCCGCCCCGCCGCCGCCCCTCTGCTCCACGCCGACGAGCCACCTCCGGCCACCCCCAACCCTGACCAAGGCCATCCCGAGGTAGCTCTCACCTCCCTGGATCTCCCCGACCCTTTTCCCCTCGCCGCCGATGAGCCCCCTCGCCGGAATCTGGCCGGCCGCCATGCCAGTGCCGCCAGGGACCACATTGCTTTGATTGCAATCTTTAAAAGAGTCTGCATGCAAATTTCCAAGGACCCCTCTATAAAGAAAGTTTTAAACTTTGATTTCAAAAATAGAAAACTTGTAAAATTTGTATAAAATTGTAGGGAAATTGGAAAAATACAAACTCAACTGTTCTAGAATCCTTAGATGAAAATCTACAACTTTTGTTAGATGCATTTCTTCAGTTGCTTGCTAAATCTTACTATAAATTAATGGAAAGCTTAATAAACTTTAAATGTACCCCCGGTTGTAGACAAAGTCTAAACCTGAAAATTTAACAGTAGATTAGTTGCTTGATTTGTAGGCCAGTGTAAAAATATTAGGGCCAGAACCCATCTCTAGCTAATCTTCTTAATCAAACTTGTTTATTACATGAAGTAAAAAATCTAATTTGTAACTGCTGTTATATTGTGATTCATGTGGTGAAACTTTTCCGGAACTGTTGTATTAACGCCTAAATACCATAGAAAAAGTTTAGAACCTTTTTCCTTTCTGTAACCTATTTATATAATTTTTTGGTAGGAAATTTCACTAATTCAATTAATTAGTTTCTGTGCTTGGAAAATGTTCAACATTTTACTTTGGACACTTTAAAGTAGGTCTTGCTATATAAAAAGTTTCAGACACAGAAACCCTGTAAAACATCCTATAGAAATTAATCTTTACTAAACTAGGTGTGTCTTGTCCTATTTATTATGCTTTGTATCTTGCACAGTAAAATCTGAAAAATTTACAGTAACACACATATGGATATACTAATTCCCTGTAAAATTTTTGGTTTCAATACCCGAATGGTTTGGTCTGTATAAAAATAACTAGGTTCTAGCAGTGCATATAAAATCGATGACTCTCGCCGACGGAACGTACGAGCTGGTGCTCGCGTCCGAGAGTGAGCAGCGTCAAGCTCAAGTAAATCTAACTGAAGCTCTCGAAGACCCGAGCCCAAGCTCGGACGAGCCCCAAGCTAGCTTTACCCAAGAAGGCAAGCCCCGGAGCATGAACCCTATTTTTCTAAATTATGCAACTTATTACTCTACTTTACTTGTGCATTAAGTTTGTAGGAGTTGAATGGAAACTTATTTGCATGATTCCTAGCTACCCATGCTCTGAACCCTAGATGTAAGGTTCGATAGAATGCTATGCTAATAGGACTCTGGTAAAAGTCGAGTGATTTCCAGTCACTCGCGAGAATTTAGGAGTTGAATGTTTACTACATGCTGCAATCATAAGGTCGATGGACGGGGCTATGGTATGATGTTTATGTTGATTGTTGAGGCCCAGTCTGTTTATTGAAAACTGCTAAGGCCCCAGTGTGTGGTAGTGGTGGTTAAGTCTTTGAACGTACTAACCACATGCCGAGAATATGGTAATCGGTAAGCTTAAGTACCTAATCGGACCGGCAAGTGGACAACATCCCACCATCTCAACTTCGGTTCCATGCGCGCACATGGAGGGTGCAGAGCTTGGCTCTGCAGTCTCGGATGGTGGCCCTGATCCACAACCCAGGATGAAAGGAGAAAAGTTGCACGTGTGACTCTTGGAGTAACCACGTGACGTGTGTTTAGGTATCCCTTGCAAGGTTAAGAAATTCAATTCGAATCGTCCGTTTCTCGCTGTTATTGAGACTGCTTGACCCTTTTACCATCTAGAGTAAGAAGATGAACAATGATGATGATTAAACTTGTTGGATGAAAAATTAATTCTTCCACCATGTATGATATTGGATAGTTGCTTACCTAGAATGGTTAAAGAAATCTAGAACTTGGAGCTAAAATCTGAAAGTAAGGACCTACTTATATGTGCTTTTCGGCAAAACAAACCCCTCAAGCCAAAAGCCTTGCATGTCTAGGAGTCGGCTAAGTATATTCCACTAGTCGGGTAAGCCTTGCTGAGTATTAGTATACTCAGCCTTGCTTATGGCTTATTTTCAGGTGAAACTTTCGAGGATATGATTGCTAGTTTGACTTGGCCTTGTACCCTTCCTCCTGGTTGGTTGGTGGAATGGGATACGCCCCCGGCCAACGGTGATGATGCCGAGTAATGTCTCGTACGGGCTTCATCGAGACATCCTTTATCGTCGAGTAGTTGTCGTTATCTTTTCCGCTGCTTTGAACTCTGAAGAACTCATTTATTTCGAACTCTGAAGTACCTTGTTTTACGAATTTGAACTCCGTGTAATAATAATTTGTGATGAACCCTGTGGTGTAAAATTTGTGGAATGTTGTATCCTCTGGGCTCACCTTCGTGTGAGTACATGTATGTGTGGTTTCGATCGGCAAAAACCGTGGTTGTATCGGGAGGTTACCCGACAGACCAGTGGATTATTCCGTTTGAAGTGCGAGTTTGCCCTGATTGCCCTTGTGGTGATGGTTAGCGCGCTTGAGCCGGATTAATTCAGGTGGTTCTGCCACACCGGGATATTTTGTTTTAGAAAACTTTCAGTTTCCCATGTGGCTTCTTACTCAGTGTGATGATTCCATTGAATTTTGTACATTTAATTCACTTTCCTCCTAGTGCTTCTTTCTTTTTGATCCATGATTTTGATAGGATACTCGACATATGAGAGGTCGGGCTCTACTAAGACTTCCTATTGTTTGACAACCTCGGTAGGGACTCGAACACACTTCTTGAGTTGAGATACGTGAAAGACATCATGGATGGCTGCAAGCTGAAGGGGCAGTCGAATTCTATAGGCTAGGGGTCCACAGCTCTCGATGATTTCATAGCGACCAACATAACGGGGAGATAGTTTTCCTTTGACTCCGAATCGTTGTACACCCTTGGTTGGTGAAACTCGAAGGTAGACATGGTCACCAACTTCAAATCTCAGAGGCTTTCTTCTCCGGTCGAAATAACTCTTTTTCCTGGATTGTGCGGCTCTAAGGTTTTCTTGTATTACTCTCACTTTTTCTTCTGCCTCGATTACCAAGTCTGGTCCAAATATTTTGCGTTCTCCGGTGTGTGACCAACTCAAAGGGGTTCGACACCTTCATCCGTATAAGGCCTCAAATGGTGCCATTTTCAAACTCGCTTGATAGCTATTGTTATATGAGAACTCTGCTAGGGATAGGCATTTGTCCCAACTCTTGTCATAGTGAATGACGCAAGCTCTAAGCATGTCTTCAAGAATTTGGTTTACTCTTTCAGTTTGTTCGTCAGTTTGAGGATGATAGGCTGAGCTTCGAATCAACTTAGTATCAAGAGAAGCTTGCAATTGTTCCCAAAAACGCGCTACAACTGAGTACCACGATTGGAAATAATAGTCTTCGGTACTCCATATAGGCAAACAATGCGATCGAGATAAATCTCAGCATATTTCTTGGCGGTATAGGTGGTGTGTACCGGAATAAAATGTGCCGTCTTTGTGAGCCTATCAACGATAACCCATATGGAATCATGTTTCTGTGCGGTACTTGGCAATCCAACAATGAAATCCATACTTATGTCCTCCCATTTTCATGAGGGTATAGGCAAAGGTTGAAGTGTACCGGCTACTTTCAAGTGGCTGGCTTTTACTCTCTGGCATGTGTCACATTCTGAGACATATTTAGCGATTTCTCTTTTCATTCTAGTCCACCAGAAATTTTGCCTAAGGTCTTGATACATTTTGTTACTGCCGGGGTGAATAGCAAATTTGGAAAGATGTGCCTCATCCAGAATTTGCTTATGAAGCTCATGATTCTTCGGAACGACTATGCGACTTTCGAACCATAGAACTCCCTTATGGTCCTGGCGGAAACATTTGTATTTCTCTTCTCCTAGAGAGAGTTTTTGTTTGATGATCTTAACTCCTTCATCGTGTAGTTGTGCCATGATGATCTGGTCGTGAAGAGTGGGCTCGACTGAGATGTGATTCAGAGTGCCTTGGGAAATTATTCCCACACTAAGCTTCCTCATTTCTGAACATAATATCTCATCATAGACTTCCACTGATAGGCAATGGCAATGGGCCTTACGGCTGAGCGCATCCGCGACTACATTTGCCTTGCCGGGGTGATAGTGCACCTCGAGATCATAATCCTTGATTAATTCTAGCCATCTTCTTTGTCTCATATTCAGATCGGCTTGGGTGAAGATATATTTGAGACTCTTGTGATCGGTGTAGATGTTACAATGAGTGCCCATGAGATAATGTCTCCATATTTTTAGAGCATGAATGACTGCTGCTAATTCGAGATCATGGGTTGGATAATTCTGCTAATGGGGCCGAAGGGCTCGTGAAGCATAGGCGATAACTCGATTTTCTTGCGTAAGCACACAACCAAGACCAATGCTAGATGCGTCATAGTAAACATCGAATGGCTTGGTGTTATCGGGTTGAGCTAACACAGGGGCTGTAGTCAAACGTTCCCTGAGAGTGTGGAAAGCTTCTTCACACTTCTCATCCCATACAAACTTTACTCCCTTTTTCAATAGTTCGGTCATAGGCTTAGCAATCCTAGAGAAATCCGGAATGAAATGGCGATAGTAACCGGCTAAGCCAAGAAAACTGCGAATCTAATGAACAGAGGTAGGAGGTTTCCAATCCATCACTTCTTGTACCTTGCTGGGGTCAACGGCTATGCCTTTGCTGGAAATAGTGTGACCCAAGAATTTCACACTATCCAACCAGAATTCGCACTTAGAAAATTTAGCATAGAGCTGATGGTCTCTGAGACGCTGGGGAACAATGTGCAGGTGCTTAGCATGCTCTTCCTCATTCTTGGAATAGATAAGGATGTCATCAATGAAAACTACGACGAATTTGTCGAGCTCGGGCATGAATACCGAATTCATGAGATAAATGAAGTAGGCAGGGGCATTGGTGAGACCAAAGGACATGACCAAGAATTCATATAGTCCATATCGTGTGGAAAAGGCGGTCTTAGGAATATCGCATGGGCGAATCTTTATCTGATGATATCCCGATCGAAGATCAATCTTTGAGAAAACTCTAGCTCCATATAATTCATCAAACAGAACGTCGATGCGGGGAAGTGGGTTTTTATTCTTAACGGTTACTGCATTGAGAGGTCGATAGTCCACACATAATCTTAAACTGTCATCCTTTTTCTTTACAAATAGGGCTGGACATCCCCAAGGTGATGCGCTAGGATGAATGAAACCTTTGTCCAGTAGTTCTTGGAGTTGTGTTTTCAGTCCGGCCAATTCCTTAGGTGGCATCCTATAGGGTCTTTTGGAGATAGGAGCAGTGCCTGGTTGCAGTTCAATAGCGAACTCAATATCCCTATCGTGTGGCATTCCTGGTAAGTCATCCGGAAAAACATCGGCATACTCGCATACCACAGGAATATCATCTTGCTTGATTCCTTCCATCACGAAAGCACAAGAATTCGTGCACTCCTGGAACGGTAGGTAAAGGGTAGTGGTTCCGTGACTAGGTGAATTTATTTCAACAGCTCGGGAAGAAAGGTCCAGTGTGACTCCGTGTAGAGCCATCAAATTCATACCCAAAATAACATCCATGCCGTCAAGGGGTAAAAGAACAAGGTCCGTGTTGATGGTTTTACTACCCAACTTGATCGGTACTTGCCTTATCATTTGATTTGAAGCAATTTTACCACCCGGTGTTGATATCATATACGACCCTTTTGTGTGACAAACATTCAAGCCTACTTTTGCACCAAACTTTGCACTAATAAAACTATGTGATGCACCAGAATCAAACAATATAACTGGAGGCTTGTTATGGATAGAGAATGTACCCGTCATCACTGGTGCTCCTTCAGGAAGTTCTGCAAGGGTGGTGAAATTGATCCATCCTTGTTTGATCTGAATGGTCTGCCTCTTGCCTTTGTTCTTATTGTTCTGGTTAGAGCCTTGGCCCTGATTTGGCTGCCTGGGCTGGGGGCATTTGCGAGCAAAATGACTGGAACTCCCGCACTTGAAACAACGATTAGCGATGCTCGGTCGAAGAAACTGCTGAGTAGCGGGCCTTGGTCCAGTTTGTTGAGGCACCGGGGGTCGTGCAACACCTTGCTGCTGTGGGGGGTTGATAATCCATCGCCCTGGCTGAGGGGCCTTCTGTGGAGCTGTAGGCGCAGCATTTTGCACTAATCGATACCTCGGTGGCTGAGTACCCGAGGGTCCAGCTGGTGCCTTTCTCTTCTTCTCGGCACGGTGAGCCATAATACAATCCTCTTGGGTAATGGCCATGTTGACTAGCTCATTATATGTATCCGCCTTGACAAGATTCAGTCGTTCCTTGAGTTTGGTACTCAGACCTTTGCGGAAACGATCACGCTTCTTAGCATCCGTGTCTGCGTGATAGCCTGCGTACTGGCACAGATTGTTGAAGGCCTGAGCATATTGAAGTACAGTGCGGGTACCCAGAGTGAGTGCCAGAAACTCATTTAGCTTCCTTTCTATAAGACCTTCTCGGATATGGTGTGCTCGGAACGCAGTTTTGAATTCGTCCCAGGTGACAACGTGATCAGCAGGGAGCATAGCAAAGTAATGGTCCCACCAAAGACGAGTTGTACCGCGAAGCTGCTGCGTGGCAAAGCGAGCCTTGTTTGCATCCGAACATGGGGCCACGAGTAGAGAAAACTTGGACTCGATTGTGCGAATCCAAGCGTCCGCATCCAAGGGTTCCTCCGTCTTGTGAAACAAGGGAGGCTGGGTCGCAAGGAAATCCGTGTAACCGGCAGCTTGAGGTTGGTGAACATTGTGTCCATCCCGTTGTTAGTGATGTCTTTGTACGAGCTGGCGAAGCAACTCGGTTTGAGCGGCCATTACTTCCACCAAGCTGGGTGGTGGCGGTGGCTGTGGTTGTGATCCACTTGCGCTAGCACCAAAACCATCTGGGTTACCACGGGTTGCTCCAACCATCTGAAAATGTGAATGTTTATCATTAGCAACGTGATCCATATTGCTTCCATGATTCAAAAGGATTAACGCGGAACAGTAGACTTCCGAAAGATCATGGATAGAATCGAGGGCATAAAACTGTCTGCCATAAGAAATTTATAACTCCTGGTAGGTTCATCCAAAATTTCTCATATTTTGGCAGTGGGTAGGGAATTTAGATATGTACAACTTTGGTATTCAGCCTAGACGCTAAATCGATGGCCAAGATGGTCAAACGATTCACTCTTTGCTTCGCTAGTTTGGCTGTTTTTCAGCAGAACGAGTTATAGTATCTTGCCTATAACTCAAACTAGCAAGATCCAATAGTGTTGAAATTTTGTGAGAACCTAGATCACAAAATTTAGGACAAGTTTGGTATTCAACACTCAGTCCAGAAATGTAACGAGACATGGGTAATAATTCCGACAAGTTTCTGCAATTGCAGATTCAACTGCTTTCCAATTTCTCAATCAAACCACCAAGTTTTTAGCCATGGCCTACATGATTAGAGTATCCAATGGTCAAGTTGTACTCATCACAAAAGAGGTACTCAACTCTTAGTTAGCCTATTACAACACTTGCCAAGAGTTAGGCTACACTATCGAGGAGTATGTGCAAAAGTCCTCCTAGGTCATCGGCTAGAAGTCGTCGAGGTTGTTGACGGACGACTTGCTGTGAGTAGGAGAGTGAGCTCCCATCGGAGGTGGCTGCGGTGCCTCACCCTCAAAGTCCATTCCTGAAACACCATCAATCTCCTGTGGCTCCTCCTCATCTTCCTTCGTAGCCACCACGTCGGGAGGGGCATTCTGATCATGGTGCCACTGAATGTGCTCATTAGCATCCTCCAACTCAAGGTTCAGATCATGGAGCTGCTCCTCCAAGTGTGCTATCATGTCATCTCTGTCACCCATGAGAGTGTCGTGCTCCTGAACTTGGCCCTCAAGTTGGCCAATCCGGGTGTCTCTGTCCTCAAGTTCCTCACTGAGTTCCTTAATCTGCTCATCCCTGGTATCTGCCATCATGTGGTAGGCCTGTGCAAGATCTGTGAGCTGCACAAGCGCCTAACTCTAGAGAGTCTGAAGTCGGTACAGTGCATTCATGCACCGCACGGAGGTCTCGATGGTCTCCTGGGCATGAAAGTCCACCAAGTACTGTGAGTGTTGCACCCTGTTGAGCCAAAAGGGGTCGTTGCCCTGGGCAGCAGGAAACAAACCAATAGGGGTGAGCGTGACGGCCTCGGGGCACCGCGCACAGAAAGTGGTGAGTGCCCTCATGGCAGCAAGCTCCCAAGTATCGGCCAAACGGCGACCAACAGTCTCAATCTCCAAGGCGGGCCACTCCGGGTGTAACGGGTGCGGAAAGATGGTCACGTTGACAAGGCACTAGGTAACTCCATTCTCTGCAAACTCCAGTCCGGTGTAACGTGGGGGAATTGGATAGCCCGCGGTGCGCAGAACATCCCACAAGATAGAGGGAAAGCCCTCCCAATGGAGACACTGCGAGTGAATGCGTCCATCCTCATCCACCATCATGGCAACAGGCTCGGCCATCTGAACAAAAGATCAAATGGGTAAGATAGCGAAAACTGTGAATAGTATAGTCAACAGGTTCTGGACAGTGCGCTAAAATAGCCATAACTTCAACAGTTCTTGTCCAAAAATTCTCAACTTTTACCAGAACATTCCTAAGGCATTTTTGAAAAACTTTGCTAGTCAACTCCAGGGCTAGATCAGGCTCTAAGATGGTTTTTCTCTTCAGGTTTTACTTTACTGTCTACCCAGAAATTTCAGTGAATAGTGAGCCCATGTTTCGTGCACCAGGGAAAATTTACCTAGCCAAAAATTACTAAATTATAACAGTAGCTGCCTGAGTAAATTCACAACAAGTTTTGTGTTGAACACTTCTGCAGAAAGCTGTAGTAAGGGGCATAAAAATTTATGTGGCTGAACTGCTCATTTTGCATAGAAAACTGACATCTCAAGGTCTTTGTTGTTTCTCATTATCCATATGTCCAGAATTTTTCATATTTAGACAGGAGGTAGAATACGAATTTTGGAACAAAACTTTCAACATGTGTTTCTTCAGAAAGGGTCATTTTCTAAGCTCAATAAATCCATCTTTTTAGATAAGGCGGAAATGTGACAGATTTACTAGATAATCCTTATGCAAAGACAATCGTGTGAGCGCATGAACCTTACCACTCTCACGCATCGCATTTTCAATTTCAGATTTATATAGTCATGATGCATGCACATCCTATTCGTCCTCACAAAATAAAATAATTGCCAAATAGCTTTGGTCTTACGAAGTTAGTTCCGGTGGCACACAATACGGCTCTCACTGTAATACCTAGTCGAGAATTCTCTAACCGTTCTTAAACTTATCGTAATCGCGGTTAGTGTACCTGCAGAAAATTGATATAGCATATATATATCCATTGAACCTTTCATGCCAGCACTCATAAAAGCGTTTGTATTCATTACCGTTCACTATAGAAACGGTATTTGTACAATTCCCGCCGTACAGACGACGTTAACATACGCTATCAAGATAGCGTATTCACGGGGGTACCGTCTTGAGACGGGGGTATGAACAGCGATCGCCATACCCTACGCCAAACCTTCTACTCCCAATATAATCAACTAATAGTTGGTATATTGGCAGCACCTCAAGTAAGCCACTGCTTGAGGGCAGCGTTCGGCTCGCATCACCGACAGGAAGGCCAAGCTCTCTCAGTTGGCTGAGGATTCTTACCTTCTTACCTTAGCGATGAGTGCGTCGTTACAGAATTTAAGGATCTGTTGTGCATAAAAGTAAGTTTTAACAGAAAGTAATGTGCTGGAAGTCAGTTGATAATACTCATAGGTTGCATAGCCACCTAGTAACTTTCCCATAATCCCTTAGGGCTTTACGAACTAGGCACCATCCTTAACGAACCAACGCATTTTCCAAACATAATTTTTGTGGTCAAGTTTTAGGAAAAACAAGTTTTTAAGGCTTGTTGCATTCTCTGGTGTATGCATTTCGGCTCTGGTACCAGCTGGGGTACCAGTTGTGGCACCAGCTATGGCTCTGATACCAGCTGTGGTAGAACCACCTGAATTAATCCGGCTCAAGTGCGCTAACCATCTCCACGAGGGCAATCAAGGCTAACTCGCACTTCAAACGGAATAATCCACTGGTCTGTCGGGTAACCTCCCGATACAACCACGGTTTTTGCCGATCGAAACCACACATACATGTACTCACACGAAGGTGAGCCCAGAGTATACAACATTCCACAAATTTTACACCATAGGGTTCATCATAAATTATTATTACAATGGAGTTCAATTTCGTAAAACAAGGTACTTCAGAGTTCAAAATAATAGAGTTCTTCAGAGTTCAATGCAGCGGAATAACAACGATAACTACTCGACGATACGGATGTCTCGATGAACCCCGTACAAGACATCACTCGGCATTATCACCGTTAGCCGGGGGCGTATCCCATTCCACCGACCAACCAGGAGGAAGGGTACAAGGCCAAGTCAAACTAGCAATCATGTCCTCGAAAGTTTCACCTGAAAACAAGCCACAAGCAAGGCTAAGTATACTAATACTCAGCAAGGCTTACCCGACTAGTGGGATATACTTAGCCGACTCCTAGACATGCGAGGCTTTTGGGTTGAGAGGTTTGTTTTGCCGAAAAGCATATATAAGTAGGTCCTTACTTTCAAATTTTAGATCCAAGTTCTAGCTTTCTTTAACCATTCTAGGTAAGCAACTATCCAATATCATACATGGTGGAAGAATTATTTTGCATCCAACAAGATTAATCATCATCATTGTTTCTCTTCTTACACTATGTGGTAAAAGGGTCAAGTAGTCTCAATAACCGCGAGAAACGAACGATTTGAATCGAATTTCTTAACCTTGCAAGGGAAACCTAAACACACTTCACGTGGTTACTCCCAGAGTCACACGTGCAACTTTTCCCCTTTCTTCCTGGGTTGTGGATCAGGGCCACCATCCGAGACTACAGAGCCCGGCTCTGTACCCACCATGTGCGCGCATGGAACCGAAGTTGAGATGGTGGGATGCTGTCCACTTGCCGGTCCGATTAGGTACTTAAGCTTACCGATTACCATATTCTCGGCATGTGGTTAGTACGTTCAAAGACTTAACCACCACTACCACACACTGCAGCCTTAGCATTTTTTACTAAACAGACGGGGCCTCAATCATCAACATAAACATCGTACCATAGCCCCATCCGTCGATCTTATGATTGCAGCATGTAGTAAACATTCAACTCCTATATTCTCGCGAGTGACAGGAAATCACTCGACTTTTACCGAGTCCTAGTAGCATAGCATTCTATCGAACCTTATATCTAGTGTTTAGAGCATGGGTACCTAGGATCATGCAACTAAGTTTCCATTCAACTCCTACAAACTTAATGCACAAGTAAAGTAGAGTAATAAGTTGCATAAGTTTAGAAAAAAATAGGGCTCATGCTCCGGGGCCTGCCTTCTTGGGAAAAGCTAGCTTGGAGCTCGTCCGAACATGGGCTCGGGTCTTCAAGAGCTTCAGTTAGATTTACTTGAGCTTCACGCTGCTCACTCTCGGACGCGGGCACCAGCTCGTACGTTCCGTCGATGAGAGTAGTCGATTCTATATGAATGCACAAGTGTAAGCTATAGCGATGGTATAAGATGATTATTTTCCTTCACGATAAAGTTATAGTCCACAAAACATCGATTTGGTTGCGAATTTACTGAGTTAAAATTTCTTTGGGAAATTGTTAATAGAGCATGACTTAAACTATTAACTTCATTAAACAAGAAGGGGGTTGTGTTATATTGGAAACTTAATTTTCTAAGCACAAAATGGATTAAACACAACTTCTGGATTAGGTAACTTCTGGTGATAAAATTTATATGTAGAGCACATTAAGCAGAGACAAAAGCACTGTAAAAATTTCAGGCATTTTCACGCAGCAGAATAATTATGAAAAATATATTACACAACCACTGCTAGAACCAAGTTATTTTTATACAGAACAAACCATGTGTCTGTTACTGTAAAATTTTACAGGTGATTAATCGATCCATGTGTGTGTTACTGTAAATTTTTCAGATTTTACTGTGCAAAATACAAAGCATATTAAATAGGACAATATACACCTAGTTTAATAAAGATTAATTTCTACAGGATGTTTTACAGGGTTTCTGTGTATGAAACTTTTTATACAGTAAGAGCTACTCCAAGGTGTGATACAGTAAAAAGGTGAACATTTTCCAAGCACAGAAACTAATTATTTGAATTAGTGCCTTTTTCTCACCACAAAATTATATGAATAGGTTACAAAAAGGACAAAGGTTCTAAACTTTTTCTGTGGTATTTAGGCATTAGTACAATAGCTCTAAAAAAGTTTCACCACATGAATCACAACATAACAGTAGTTACAAATTAGTTTTATTATTTCATGGCATAAAAAAGGTTTATCAAAACGTTTAGTTAGAGAAGGGTTCTGGCCCTAATATTTTTACACTGGCCTACAAATCAAGCAACCAAACTACTGTTAAATTTTCAGGTTTAGCCTTTTTCTACAACAGGGGGTACATTTAAAGTCTATTCAAACCTCCATTTAATTTAGAGCAAGATTTAGCAAGAAACTGAAGAAAAACATGTAATAAAAGTTGTATATTTTAATCTAAGGATTCCAGAACAGTTGAGTTTGTATTTTTCTAATTTTTCTATGATTTTATACAAATTTTACAAATTCGCTATTTCTGAATTCAAAGTTCAAACTTTCTTTTATAGAGGGGTCCCTGGAAACTTGCGTGCAGACTCTTTTAAAGATTTCAATCGTTGCAATTGGGTCCCTGGGTGGCGCTGGCATGGTGGCCGGCCAAATTCCGGCGAGGGGGCTCGTCGGCGGCGAGGGGAAAAGGGTCGGGGAGATCCAGGGAGGTGAGAGCTACCTCGGGATGGCCTTGATCGGGGTTGGGGGTGGTCGGAGGTGGCTCGTCGGCGCGGAGCAGAGGGGCGGCGGCGGGGCGGAGCGTCGGTGATGGTGCTCTGGCGAGGAGGGGAGGGTGTGGGCTGGTCGATGAGCTTCGCGGCGTCGAGGGGAACCCGTTTTGAAGCTTGGCTTGGACGGCGGAGCTTCGGAGTGAGCTGTCCACGGAGCAGCAAGGAGCGGCGGCGGCGCGGGCGACGCGGGCGGTGCTCCGGCGGTTCTGGGCGACGATGGGTGGGGAAGTGAGCTACGGTGGGGTGCTGCGGTGGTGATGGGAGACTCAGCTCTGGCAAGGGGTGGCCGGGGAGGTGAGCTCCACGGTGAGCTGGTCACGACGGCTGTAATGGTGGCGGCAGCGGCGTTCTGGTGTCTGGTGTCTGGGCGCGTGAGGGGGACTTAGTGCGGCCTTTTATAGGCAGCAGAGAGGCGGGAGGAGGGCGGAACTTGACTGTGAGGTGCAGGCGCAGGTGGCACGACGGGGGTGCGTTACTAGTCGCGACGGGCGGCGAATAGAGCCGGCGTGGCGTGCGGCGGGCGCGGGCGGGGGATTGGGCGCTGAGGATTTGGCGTGGGGAGCGGCAGATCACGCGACGCGCGGGTTGGGCGACGAGCTGCAGCAGCTGTCCTGCCGAGCGGCGAGCACGACGACTGGCGGGACGCAGTAGAGACACGGGCACGACGCGACTTGCCCATTGGGCGCGGCGGGCGGCGAGCAGGGGCGCGCGTCGCCGACGCGCGCGTGGCGTGCACGGGCTGGGAGGAACACGTCGTGCGGGCGTGGCCAGACATTGGCTTGGCGCCTAGCGCCGGTCAGGCATCGCCGGCCAAGTGGCCTGCAGCGACTGCACGACGGCGGAGGGTCGGGCGAAGCAAGGGCCGCAGCGAAGCCGAGGGTCGGGCGAAGCGAAGGGTCGGGCGAAACGAAAGGGTCGGGCGAGTGAAAGGGTCGGGCGATGCGAAGTGTCGGGCGAAACGGAAGGGTCGGGCGACGTGAAGGGTCGGGCGAAACGGAAGGGTCGGAGGGTCGGGCGAGGCAGAGAAGAAGGGTCTGCAGTGAAAATAGAAGAAAAGGGTAGGGACTTATTTGCAAATCCAAGTGTTTCTCAAATTTTCGTGTTGCAACTCAAAAATCTCTGAACATGAAAGTTGTTCCAAATGAAAAGTTACACAAGTTTTGTTTTAGGCCAAAGTTCATTTGAGTTATAGTTTAGAAGTTATTTTAAAAACTTTAAAAAGTACAATTCAGAGGGTACGTCATTTCCTGGGCAAAACTTTGCATTCACTCCTAGACTTCAACTAGACTTTTGTTTAACATGCCAAAAATGATGTGCCTATTAAATTTTGTAGCCATGTTTACCTCAATGTGAAAGTTATTTAAATGGCTTGATTAAAGTACAAGTACTTATGCACATATACACAACTATTTCCAATTTAAGGCAAAACCAATTTATAACTCATTTCATTGAAACTTCTCTTAATTATTTATGCACCGTGTTAAGCTAAAGAGGCTTATTTTGTAATTCAAACACCTGAGGTGTTACAGTATCAGAGTGAAAAGTGTACACCAGAGTATGCAACAAACCTTAAAAATAGGTTTTATAAAACTTGACCACAAAACTCATATTTGAAAAATACGTTTGACTAGTTAAGGATTATATCCAGCGCGTAAAGCTCTATGGGAATATGGGAATATAACTAGGTGGCAATATAAATTAGAATTTATATATCTATGTGAGTTTTCTGCAGGTACACTAACCACGAGTACGATAGGTTAAGAATGAAGAGAGTTCGGCTAGCTATTATAGGGAGAGATGTACTAAATTAAGCCACCGAATTAACTCCGTAAGGCCAAGTTAATGGCAGCTGTGAAGTTGTGAGGATGGAAAGGTCGTGCATACTCCATATCTTTAAATTCGAATAAAAATTGAGCTATGGATGAATTGGACAAAATTCACCCCAAAAATAGCTAAGTCATTTACTAAAGCTCATCTAGGTTCATGTTGTTTTCTATCCAATCTAGGGAAATAAATTTATTAACCATAACAAATGACCGTATCTACAGGAGTACAATTACCTTAGGTATGCTCCGGTAAAAATTGGAAAATTTTTGCACATCACCTTCAGAAGTTATGCTCAGTGTAGTGCACTATCCAGAATCTTTTTATTAGATTGAGCATCAGTTTTCGTATCTCACCCTTTAATCTTCTGAATCAGATGGCTGATCCGGTTCTCATGGTAGTGGATGAGGAAGGACATGCGCATTCAGCGTGCCTGCACTGGGAGGGCTTTCCCTCCATCTTGTGGGGCGTGTTGAGCGCCGCTGGGTACCCGAATCCGCCTCTTTATGTGGGGCAGGAGTTCATGGAGACAGGTGTCCGTCGATGCCGTGTGCGCATGACCATTCCCCAGCACCCACTCAACCCCGCGTGGCTAGCCATCGAGATCGAAGTTCTTGGACATTGCCTCATTGACTCGTGGGAGGCAGCAGCGATGAAGGCGTTCACCACCTTTTGTGAGCAGCACCCATTGGAGGTGATCTTGGCTCCAGCTGGGCTGTTTCCGGCAGTTAGTGAGAGTGACTCTCTGTGGCTTAACAGGTTGGCACACGTAGGCCACTTGGTAGATCAGATTCATATCGAGACCATAGTCTTTTCAGTTCGGTGCATGAATGCACTTTACCACCTACAGGCCCTTCAGAGTCATGGGATGGCACAGGTGATAGACCTTGCTCAGTCCTTCCAGTGGAAAGTCAGTTTGAGGGATGAGCAGATGCTGGACATGGGTGAGGAGATTGGTGATCGAGATGCTAGGATTGGACAACTTGAAGGCCAAGTTCAGACACTTGAGACCACCGTGGGTGAGCATGAGGCGATGATTGAGTTTTAGGAAGAGCAGATCCATGACCTCAACATCGAGTTGGAGGACGCCAATGGGCATATCAACATGCATCATGCACAACAGGTAGCCCTTCACGCCCCACCGGACGTGATGGACGTTGACAGTGACGAGGAGCCCGAGGAGATGGAGGGTGTCTCCGACCTTGACTACGAGGTTGTAGCCCCACAGCCCACACAGATGGGAGCTCACTCCCCTGTGTGCAGCGAGTTGTTTGTCAACAACCTTGACGACTACTAGGCGATGACTTTGAAGTACTTTTGCATATACTCCTCTTAGTGTAGCCTAACTTTTGGGCAGGTGGTAATAGGCTAGATTAGAGGTGAGTACCACCAGATATAAGGAGTGTAGCCTAGAAGCTCGAACAGTCGAATAATGTAGGCTTTAGTGAAGGACTTGATGGATGTATGTGAATATTGGCAGACAGTTGGAAATCAATGATGCAGTAGTCGCAGGTGTAGCTCAAGCAGTCGGAAATGAAGTCGACGTATCGAAAAAGTAGTCGTACTAGTCAGAGATACAGTAAAAGCAGGCCATGATGTAGTCGTAGTAAACGGAAGTGTAACTGAGGTAGTCGGAGATGCAGTCAAAGCAGTCATAGATGTAGTGTAGTCGAAGTTGTAGTCGTACTAGGCAGAGGTGCAACTGAAGCAGTCGGAGATGTAGTCGTAGTAGTCAGAGATAAAGTTGATGCAGTCGGAGAGCAGTCGAAGTAGTCAAAATTGCAGTGCAGTCAAAATTTAAGTCGTAGTAGTTGGAGGTATAGTTGGAGCAGCTGGAGGTATAGTCGTAGTAGCCGGAGATAAGGTTGAAGCAGTCGGATATGTAGTCGAGGTAGTCAAAGATACAGTGTAGACGAACTGTAGCAGTAACAAACGAAGGTACAGTTCAACAATCGAAGATGTAGTTGAAGCCGTGGTAGATGTGTCGAAGCAGTCAAAGATGTAGTCGAAGGAGTCGTATATGTAATGAAGCAGTCGGTGATGTAGTCAAAGAAGCCGTATAGTAGTCGATGCAGTCGGAGATGTAATCGATGTAGTCGATGAGGGAGCCACAGCAGTCGAAGTTGTGGTCCTGGTATATGGAAATGTAGACGAAGTAGTTGATGATGCAGCCATAGTAGTCGGATTAGTAGTCGTGGTAGTCGGAAATATAGTCAAAGTAGTCGAAGATGTAGTAGTCGGAGGTGTATTTGAATGCCACATTTGAGACCACTAAATTTCCTAATCACCGCCAACATTTGTAAGGGTTCAGATGAACAGACTCGGATTTATGATTTTTCTTGCAATCAACACAATCTGTCCACAATTTATCTGTGAATCCTTGAATTCTAAATCTTCCGCACTTATGACACTCAGCCTTGGTGGTATTATGGATTCCCGAATTAATGAAAAATTTGCACCTAGCAGATAGTTCAAGGGACCCGCAATACCCCGAGTGGTTTTGGTGCTAGTGGTAGCAGACAACCGCAGCACCCACCACCCCCCCAAAATGGCTGAAGTGATGGCTGCCCAAACCGAGTTGCTCCGCCAACTTGTTCAAGGGCAGCAAGCATTTCAGCAATTCCAGCAGCAGCAGGGTGGGCACAATGTCCACCAACCTCAGGTTGCTGGCTATCTGGACTTTTTGGGCACTTAGCCCCCTCTGTTTCACAAGACGGAGGAGCCCTTGGATGCAGATGCTTGGATTCGCACAATCGCGTCCAAGTTTTCACTACTTGTGGCGCCATGTTACGATGCAAAAAGGCCCGTTTTGCCGCGCAACAACTTCGCGGTACCTCACGCCTGTGGTGGGACAACTATTTCGCCATGCTCCCAGCCGACCATGCTATCTCTTGTCACACCCTAAAATATTTAATTTTAGGATGTGAATGTCTTTTAGAATATGTTCATCTATCAATAGGGTTTTCCGAGAATTTTTACAGATTTTTCTGGCAATTATTCTCAATTATTCTCATTTTTTTGAAGGCTCTGAAATCTTTTTTTTATGTCCCAAATATTTTATTTGGATTCCTCGTGTCCTAAATTATCTCTAGAGTTTTCCTTGGAGTGTTTGGGATTCTTCTAGATGTATTTTCCATGGTTTAAAATGTTTATCTGGACTTTTCTAGATTTATTTTAAGCCTGAAAATATGTTTTGAAAAATGAATTCTTTTTCTTTCCTCTCGAGCTGGATTCAACTCATTTTGCGTTTAGTTCGTCTTAGATCCTAGAACCGTGCTGTTGAGCTCGACCACCGCTTTAATCTTGTCGTCTTTCGAGTTCCGCCATCAAATAGTAGACTTCCTTCCCGAAGTTCAAATTCTCATCGTAGTCGGACCGATCCGTTATATCACCATTCTCCCTTTTTACTGAATCATATCTGACACCCTATAATGTCCATTCGAGTTTCCCATTCTCTAATCTTTCTCCCCGATCAAATCTCGCTCGAAACGAAATCGTGCCTCGACTTCGGCATTTTCCGGTGATACTTCGTTATCGTCAACGTCAGCTCTGTCGACTAGCAACGTCGCTCTAAAAACCCTAGACCCAACTCAATCTCGGCCCAGCCGAACATCCCTTACTACCATCCATCTTCCTCGGCACAATGGCTAGCCAATCGCTCCACTCTCTTGCTGTTTCTCCCTATGAAATTGTGGTCCTACCTATCATGCCCCTCCACTCCTTTTGTTTTCACCGCAAGAGCCAGGCCATGTCGACTCGGTGTTCCCTAAGTGTGAACGCCTAGGATTCAGTGGCCATATCTGGACCGGTCATGTGCGCCTCGCTCTTCGCGTGCTTGTGCCGCACCTACCGGCCAAGCCTACTATCTCATCATTCCAGTTTCAGATGTCATCTTGATACCGAACGGCTCTCGTTGCTATTCTCGGCATGCACTAGCCCGACCGTCCGCTTTCAATAAAAGGTGCAGCCCGCTCGACCCTTCTCTCCCTTTTCTCTTTTCGGTCTGCTCTCTTGATTGTCCCGGTACCACTCATTTGGCTTATCCTCCTCGCCAGCCCGCGCCTCCATCATTTTACTGTCGACCCGTTTTTGCTGTTCGGCCCATAACCGAAGCCTGTTCGGCCCACATCCGAACCTATCTCGGTCTAACTCAACCCTTCCCGCGACTCCAAACCCGGGTCAGCCTCGGCACGGCGAAGCCTCGCGCCCCCTATAAAACCCATCCGAAGCCGCTCTTCGCGAACCCCTCGGCCTCGTGCCCTCCTGCACAGCCGCCTCCATCGCCTGCCCCTGAGCCCTCGTCTCGCGCCCCCTGCGCGCGTCCCCTCCTCATGTCGCCTTGCTGCCCAGCGCCGCCTCCCTCCTGCACGCCACCGCACGTTCCCCTGCCGTGGCCCAGCGCTCCCACCTGCCTGCGCCCCTCCCTTGTGCTGCACACGACCACCAGGAGCGTCGCCGCCCCTCGCCCCATGCATCACCGTGCGCCCAGGCGCCCGAGCCTCTGCGCCCTGCCCTGCCCCTGCAGTCGCGCCTTCCCCCCTGTAGCCGCGCCCTCCCCCTGCAAGCCGCCCCTGCCCAGCGCCGCCGCCCAGGAACAGAAGACGAGCAGACCACCGCCGCACCTTCCGGCTCCGAAATCCGGTCGCCACGGTGCTCCTCTGTGGCAGAACCACCTGAATTAATCCGGCTCAAGTGTATTAACCATCACCAGTAGGGCAATCTCGGTTAACCTTACACTTCAAACGGAGTAATCCACTGGTCTGTCGGGTATAACCTCCCGATACAACCACGGTAAAGCGGATCGAGTGCCATACATATAAATGCTCACGCGACGATGAGCCCAGAGAATACCACATTCCAGCAAATATTACAACATTGTCATAAGTGAATATTACAGACCAAGTTTGAGTATAGAAACCAAGTACTTCAGTGATCATAACTAATAAGTTCTTCAGAGTTTAAGTTGCAGCGGAAAATAAAACAACGAAAGCTACTTCGACGATAAGGATGTCTCGATGAAGCCCGTACGAGACATCACTCGGCATTATCTCCGTTGGACGGGGGCGTATCCCATTCCACCGACAAACCAGGGGGAAGAGTGCAGGGCCAAGTCAAGCTAGCAATCATATCTTCGAAGGTCTCACCTGAAAACGAGCCACAAGCAAGGCTGAGTATACTAATACTCAGCAAGACTTACCCGAGTAGTGGAATCTACTCCACCGACTCTAGATATGCAAGGCTTTTTGGCTCAGGGGTTTGTTTTGCCAAAAAACATCTACAAGTGGGTCCTTACTTTCAACTTTTAGCTCAAGATTCTAGTTTCATTAGCCATTCTAGATAAGCAGCTATCCAATAGCATTCATGGTGAATCATTAATTTTCATCCAACAAGTTCATTCATCATCATTGTTCCTCTTCTTACTCTGTGGGTAAAGGGGGTTAAGCAGTCTCAATAGCCGTGAGAAACGGACGATTCGAATCGAATTTCTTAACCTTGCAAGGGAAACCCAAACACACGTCACGTGGTTACTCCCAGAGTCACACGTGCAACTTTTCCCTTTTCTTTCCGGGTCGTGGATTGGGGCTACCCTCCGAGAGTACAAGAGCCCCACGCCACGGTTCGGCGCCGGGTCGTGACCACTCTCTGCACTCGCCATATGCACATGGGACCGAAGTTCAAAGCGTAGGATGCCGTCCCCTTGCCGGGCCAATCAGGTACTTAAGCTTACCGATTCCCATAATCTCGGCATGTGTTTAGTACGTTCAAAGACTTAACCATCACTACCACACACTGCGGCCTTAGCATTTTTCACTAGACAGACGGGCCTCAATCGTAACCATCGTTCCATAGCCCGTCTGTGTCCTTATGATTGCAGCGTGTAGTAAACATTCAACTCGTATTTTCTCGCGAGTGACAGGAAATCACTCGGCTTTTACCGGAGTCCTATTAGCACAGCATTCTATCGATCCTTACGTCTAGTCTTCAAGCAAGGGTTCCTAATATCATGCAACTAAGTTTTCATTCAACTCCTATAAACTTAATGCACAAGCAAAGAGTAGTGAGTTGCATAATTTAGGAAAAGAAATGGGTTATGCTCCGGGGCTTGCCTTCGCAGTTAGCTTGGGGCTCTTCCGAACTTGGGCTCGGGTCTTCAAGAGCTTCAGTTAGATTTACTTGAGGTTCACGCTGCTCACTCTCGGACGCGGGCACCAGCTCGTAAGTTCCGTCGGCGAGAGTCGTCGATTCTACATGAATGCACAAGTTTAAGTAGTGGTGATGGTAAACGACACGATTTAAGTGTAATTACTACAGTGTATAGTTTCTGGTCATAAAACTTTGGATTTAGGCACATCAGGGAAAGATATGCTTACTGTAAAATTTTCAGACAATTTCATGTAGCAGATTAATTATGAAAAATATATTACATAGTTGCTGTTAGATCCTTGTTCTTTTTGTACAGAACAATTGGTGCAAAAACTGAGTCTAATATTTTTACAGGTCTTTCATATAATCGTGAAGGAGCTACTGTAATTTTTATAGGATTTATTATTCAGTTTTCAGAGCATAGTAAATGTGACATTACACACCTAGGTTAGTCAAGGATTTATTTTTACAGGACCCTACACAGTGTTTTTGTCCATGAAACTTTTTACACAGCAACCTCTACCACAGTGTATCTCCTAGTAACAATTGGAGAATTTTCCAAGCTAAGATACTATTTTCTTGATTTAATGAATGTTATTAGCACATAAATCAAATAAATAGGTTCCTGTGAGATAAAAAGTCTCCCAATATTTCTCTGGCATCTAGGTACCATTACATCAGTATAGAAAAAGTTTCATTAGGTGATTCATAACCTAACTGCAGGGATAAAAATATTTAGCCACTTATGGTATGAAAATAAGTTTAATAATCAGTGTAGATAGAGATGGAATTTGGGCCTGATCTTTTTACACAGCCCTAAACATCAAGCAACTAGCTTAGTGCCCAAAATTTAGGGTCAGTACTGATTTACAACAGTGGGTTACAAAAGAAGTCCATTAAAGCTTCCATTTAATATAGAGCAAAATATGTTGAGAATCTGAGAAACTTTTCATAACAAAAGTTGTAGAGTTTCTTCTAAGGATTCCATAACAGTTGAGTTTGCATTTTTCTGAATTTTCTACAATGTTATACGAATTTTACAATTCCACTGAATTTGAATCTAGATTTGAAACTTTCTTTTACAACTGGGTCCTTGAATCTTATGTGCAGACCCTTCTAAAGATTTAAATTCTTGCAATTGGGTCCTCGGGCGGCTCGGGTACGGCGGCCGGCCGAAATTCCGGCGAGGGGCTCGCCGGCGGCGAGGGGTGAGTGTCGGGGAAGGTTCAGGGGTGTGAGGGTTACCTCGTGGGGGTCTTGTTCGGGTGGGGGACGGCCGGGAATAGCTCGCCGGCGTTGTAGCAGAGGCGGCGGCGGTGGCACGCGTCGACGGCGGTGCTCCGGCGGGCTTGGGGCGGTCTGGTCTGGTCGGCGAGCTTTAGTGGCGCGTGGGGAAGCTGCTCGGGTGCTTGGCTTGGGCGGAGGAGGTCGGGGTCGAGCTGTCCGCGGTGAGCAGGGGCGGCGGCGGCGGTGACAGCGCGGGCGGCGGCGCTCCGGCGGTCCTGGGCGGTGTTGGGCAGGTCGGTGAGCTTCAGTGGGATGATGTAGTGGTGGCTGGCACTCCAATTTGGGCAGGGAGCGGCTGTGGAGGGCTGTCCATGAGCGGGCGGAGCTCGGTGGCGGTAATGGCGGCGGCGAGGTGCTCTGGCTGCTGTGGCTCGCGCGGGCGGCCGGGGGCGCGGCTTTTATAGGGGCAGGAGGGGGTGGGGGTGCCTGGGCAACGCGCGGGGCGGAGACACGGCGAGGGCGTGCCACTGGCCACGGCGGGCGGCAGCAGGACGCCGGCGTGGCGTGCGGCGGGCGGGCGCGAGCGACTGGCGGCCGGGGATTTGGCGTGGGCGCGAGGAGATAGCGCGGCGCGTGGATTGGGGAAGCAGCTGCAGCAGCGGCTCAGGCGGGAGGCAGGCGCAGCGATGGGCGGGGCGCGGGGGTCGGGGCGGCACGGCGCGACGCGGCGGTTGGGCGCGGCGGGCGGCGAGCCGGGGCATGGCACGGCGTGCGCACGCGCGGGCGCGGACTGGGCAGCGCGGCGGTGGGGGGGGGGGGCAAAGCCGTGCGTGGGGGAGAGGCGCGGCGGCCACTGGCCTGGCGGCTCGCGCTGGTCAGGCGTCGCCGGCCACCTGGCGGCGCTGTCGGGCCGGGAGGGGAGAGAGAGGGAGGAGCGAGGGGCCTAAACGCGAGAATTTGAAAAGTTTCAGGGGGCTCGGTGCAAATAGGGTGTTTTCTCCTCTTTCTAATTTGAATTTCAAAAACTTTTGAACATGAAAGTTTTTCAGAATAAAAAGTTCTACAAGTTTGGTTTCAGGCAACATCTCATTTGGCTTATGGTTTGAATGTTAATTTAAAAATTCAAAAGTATTCAAATGTGCCCAAATTCAATTTGAATTTCAACTTAACTCGTTCTAATTCTTTTCACCCTTTTATTAGTTGGTTAAGCATAGGGTTAGGCTAATTTCATTGATTTAGAAATGTAAATTATCAGGGTTGTCACAGCCTTCCCCCCTTAACAAGAATCTTGCCCCGAGATTCGGTAAATCTTAGTGTGGACAGGGGTGCACGTACCAGTGGTTGAGATAAGAAACCCAGGGAAATTTTGGTTTAGGTAGCTCTCGGTTTCCCAGGTGGCTTCTTCTTCAGGGTGATGATTCCATTGAACTTTATACATTCTAATCACTTTCCTCCTGGTCTCTCTTTCTTTTTGATCCAAAATTTTAACTGGGTGTTCGACATAGGAGAGGTCGGGTTCTAACGATATTTCTTGTTGTTCCACAATCTCGGTAGGGACTCGAATACACTTCTTGAGTTGAGATACGTGGAAGACATCATGGGTGGCCGTGAGCTGAGGGGGCAGTCGTTATTTGTAGGCTACGGGTCCGCAACTCTCAATGATTTCGTAAGGACCAACATAACGGGGAGCTAGTTTGCCTTTGATTCCAAATCTTCGCACTCCCTTGGTTGGTGAAACTCGAAGATAGACATGATCGCCAACTTCGAATTTTAGGGGCTTTCTCCTTTTGTCAGAATAGCTCTTTTGTCGGGCTTGTGCGGCTTTAAGATTTGCTTGTATTACTTTTACTTTCTCCTCTGCCTCGATTACCAAGTCGGGCCCAATTATTTTACGTTCTCCGGTTTGTGACCAGCTCAGAGGAGTTCGACACCTTCGTCCGTACAGGGCCTCAAATGGTGCCATTTTCAAACTCGTTTGATAGCTGTTGTTGTACGAGAACTCTGCTAGGGGTAGGCATTTGTCCCAATTCTTGTCATAGTGAATGACGCAAGCTCTCAGCATGTCTTCAAGAATTTGGTTTACTCTTTCCGTTTGTCCGTCAGTCTGAGGATGGTATGCTGAGCTGCGAATCAGTTTAGTACCAAGAGATGTTTGCAGTTGTTCCCAGAAGCGCGCTACAAACTGAGTACCACGATCGGAAATAATTGTCTTAGGTATTCCATGTAGGCAAACAATACGATCGAGGTAAATCTCGGCATATTTCTTGGTAGAATAGGTGGTGTGTACCGGAAGAAAATGTGCCGTCTTTGTGAGTCTATCAACGATAACCCATATGGAATCATGTCTCTGAGAAGTGTTTGGTAGTCCAACGATGAAGTCCATACTTAAGCCTTCCCATTTCCAGGATGGTATAGGTAACGGTTGAAGTGTACCGGCTACTTTCAAGTGGCTAGCTTTTACTCTCTGGCACGTGTCACATTCTGAGACATACGTAGCAATTTCTCTTTACATTCTAGTCCACCAGAAGTTTTGCCTTAGGTCTTGATACATTTTGCTACTGCCGGGGTGGATAGAGAATTTGGAAAGGTGTGCCTCATCGAGAATTTGCTCGCGGAGTTCACGATTCTTCGGAACGACTATACGACTTTTGAACCATAGAACTCCCTTATGGTCCTGGCGGAAACATTTATACTTCTCCTCACCTAGAGAGAGTTTTCGTTTGATGATCTTAATTCCTTCATCATGTAGTTGTGCCATGACGATTTGGTCGTGAAGAGTGGGCTCAGCTGAGATGTGATTTAGAGTGCCTTGGGAAACCATGTTCATGTTAAGCTTCCTCATTTCTGTACACAATGTCTCATGGTAGGACTCCATGGATAAGCAATGGCAATGGGACTTGCGGCTTAGTGCATCCGCGACTACATTAGCCTTGCCGGGGTGATAGTGCACTTCAAGGTCATAATCCTTGATTAATTCTAGCCATCTCCGTTGTCTCATATTCAGATCGGCTTGTGTGAAGATATACTTGAGACTCTTATGATCCGTGTAGATATTGCACTGTGTACCCATGAGATAGTGCCTCCATATTTTCAGAGCGTGAATGACAGCTGCAAGCTCAAGATCATGAGTAGGATAATTCTGTTCATGGGGCCGTAGGGTTCATGAGGCATATGCAATCACTCGATTCTCTTGCATAAGCACACATCCTAGACCAGTACCCGATGCGTCACAATACACATCGAATGACTTGGTATTATCGGGTTGAGCTAACACAGGTGCAGTAGTCAGATGCTCTCTGAGAGTGTGGAAAGCTTCTTCACATTTCTCATTCCATACAAACTTTACTTCCTTCTTTAACAGTTCAGTCATGGGCTTAGCAATTCGAGAGAAATCCGGGATGAAGCGACGGTAGTAACCGGCTAAGCCGAGAAAACTACGAATCTGATGAACAGAGGTAGGGGGTTTCCAATCCATCACCTCTTGTACCTTGCTGGGGTCAACAACTATGCCTTCGCTGGAGATCGTGTGACCCAAGAACAATGTGCAGGTGCTTAGCATGCTCTTCCTCATCCTTGGAATAGATAAGGATGTCGTCGATGAACACTACGACGAATTTGTCAAGTTCGGGCATGAATACCGAATTGATGAGATACATGAAGTAGGCGGGGGCATTGGTGAGTCCAAAGGACATGACCAAGAATTCATATAGTCCATATCGTGTGGAGAAGGCAGTCTTAGGAATATCGCACGGGCGAATCTTGATTTGATGATATCCCGAACGAAGATCAATCTTGGAGAAGACTCTGGCTCCAGCTAATTGATCGAAGAGTACATCGATACGAGGAAGTGGGTATTTATTTTTAACAGTTACCGCATTGAGAGGTCGGTAGTCAACGCATAACCTCAAACTGTCATCCTTCTTCTTTACGAATAGGGCTGGACATCCCCAAGGTGACGTGCTAGGGCGAATGAAACCTTTGTCCAGTAGTTCTTGGAGTTGAATTTTCAGCTCTGCCAACTCTTTAGGGGGCATCCTATATGGTCTTTTGGATATAGGTGCAGTGCCTGGTTGTAGTTCAATGATGAACTCAATATCCCTATCCGGTGGCATTCCTGGTAAGTCATCCGGAAAAACGTCGGCATACTCGTTGACCACAGGAATATCCTCTAGCTTAAGTCCTTCCATCTTGTAAGCACAGGAATTCGTGCAATCTAGGAATGGTAGGTAAAGGGAAGTGGCTCCGTGACTAGGTGAATTTATCTCAACGGCTCGGGAAGAAAGGTCCAGCGTGACTCCATGCATAGTCATCCAGTTCATTCCCAAAATGATATCCATGCCGTCAAGGGGTAAAAGAACAAGGTCTGTGTCGATGGTTTTACTACCCAACTTGACTGGTACTTGTCTGACCATTTGGTTTGAAGCAATTTTACCACCCGGTGTTGATATCATATATGACCCTTTGGTGTGACAAACATTCAAGCCTACTTTTGCACCGAATTTTGCACTTATGAAGCTATGCGATGCACCAGAATCAAACAATATAACTGCAGGCTTGTTATGGATAGAGAATGTACCCGACATCACTGGGGCTCCTTCAGGAATCTCTGCAAGCGTGGTGAAGTTAATCCGTCCTTGCTTGACTTGCAGGGTCTGTCTCTTGCCCTTGTTCTTGGTGTTCGGGTTGGATCCCTGACCTTGGTTGGGCGGCCCAGACTGAGGGCATTCTCGTGCGAAGTGGTTAGAACTCCCGCATTTGAAACAGCGATTCGCGGGGCTGGGTCGAAGAGATTGTTGCAGAGTGGGCCTCGGACCATTCTGTGGAGGCATCGGGGGTCGTACCATGCCTGGCTCTTGTGGGGGTCTGGCAATCCATCTCCCTGGCTGAGGGGCCCTTGGTGGAGCTGTGGGTGCGGCATTTTGCACGATGCGATACCTTGGTGGCTGAGCACTTGAAGGTCCAGCGGGTGCCTTTCTCTTCTTTTCAGCACGATGAGCCTCAATACAGTCCTCTTGAGTGATGGCCATGTTGACTAGCTCATTATATGTATCGGCTTTGACAAGATTCAATCGTTCCTTGAGTTTAGTACTCAGACCTCGGCGGAAACGATCACGCTTCTTGGCATCTGTGTCTACGTGATAGCCCGCGTACTGGCATAGGTTGTTGAACGCCTGGGCGTACTGCAACACGGTGCGGGTGTGACAACCCTGGTAATTACATTTCCAAAATCAATGTCATTAGCCTAACTCTATGTTTAAACCAACTAATGAAAGGGTGGAAAGAATTAAAACGAGTTCAGTTGGAATTCAAATTTAATTTGAGCACATTGGTTACTTTTGAACCTTTAAATTTAACTTTCAAACCATAAGCCAAATGGGTTTTTGCCTGAAACCAAAGTTGTAGAACTTTTTATTTTGAACAACTTTGGTGTTCAAAAGTTTTTGAAATTCAAATCAGAAAGAGGAGAAAACGCCCTGTTTGCACCCAGCCCCCTGAAGTTTTCCAAATTCTTGCATCCAGGCCCCTCGCCCCCCCCCCCCCCTCTCTCCTCCGCGCCCGACCGCCGCGCGCCAGGTGGCCGGCGTCGCCTGACCGGCGCGAAGCGCCAGGCCAGTGGCCGCCGCACCACCCCGCCACGCCCGGCTTTGCCCCGCCCCCATGCCGCGCGGCCCAGTGAACGACCGAGCGTGCGCACGCCGCTGCCGCGCCCAGCCCGCCGCCCGTCGCGCCCAGTCGCCGCGCTCCGCCGTGCCGCCCCGGCCCCCGCGCCCCACCAGTCGCCGCGCCCGCCCTCCGCCCGAGCCGCTGCAGCTACTGCTCCACCACTCCGCGCCCCGCGCTATCCCACCGCGCCCGCGCCGTATCTCGGCCGCCCAGTCGCCGCGCCCGCGCTGCCGCACGCCGCGCCGGCGTTCTGCTGCCGCCCGCCGTGGCCAGTGCACGCCGTTGCCGTGCCCCGCCCCGCGCGTCGCCCAGGCACCTCCACACCCCCTCCTGCCCCTATAAAAGCCCCGCCCCGACCGCCCGCGCGAGCCCCAGCCACCAGAACGCCTCGCCGTCGCCATCGCCGCCGCCGAGCGCCGCCCGCCCGTGGATAGCTCTCCACCGCCGCCCACTGCCCAAATTGAAGCGCCAGCCACCACTACATCATCCCCCTGAAGCTCGCCGACCCGCCCAACGCCACCCAGAGCCACCGGAGCGCCGCCGCCCGCGCTGCCGTCGCCGCCGCCGCCCCTGCTCGCCGTGGACAGCACGACCCCGACCCCCTCCGTCCAAGCCGAGCCCCTGTGCAGCTTCCCCACGCGCCACTGAAGCTCACCAACCGGACCACACCGCCCCAAGCCCGCCGGAGCACCGCCGTCGACGCGTGCCGCGCCGCCGCCGCCTCTGCTCCAACGCCGGCGAGCCCTTCCCGGCCGTCCCCCACCTGAACAACACCCCCACAAGGTAGCCCTCGCACCCCTGAACCTTCCCCGACCCTCGCCCCTCGCCGCCGGCGAGCTCCCTCGCCGGAATTTCGGCCGGCCGCCGTACCCGAGCCGCCCGAGGACCCAATTGCAAGAATTTAAATCTTTAGAAGGGTCTGAGCGTAAGATTCAAGGACCTAGTTGTAAAAGAAAGTTTCAAACCTAGATTCAAATTCAGTAAACTTGTAAAATTCGTATAAAATCGTAGAAAATTCAGAAAACTGCAAACTCAACTGTTCTGGAATCCTCAGAACAAACTCTACCACTTTTGTTACAAAAGGTTTCTCAGAATCTCAAAATATTTTGCTCTACATTAAATAGAAGCTTTAATGGACTTATTTTGTACCCACTGTTCTAGAACAATGCTGACCCTAAATTTTGGGCAGTGAATTAGTTGCTTGATGATTAGGACTGTGTAAAAAGATCAGGCCCAAATTCCATCTCTAGCCTTACTGTTTGTTAAACTTAGTTTTATTTCATGTGTAAGTAGAATGTTTTATCCCTGCAGTTAGGTGATGAGTCACCCATTGAAACTTTTCCTATGCTAATGTATTGGTACCTAGAAGCCAGAGAAAAATTAGGAGACTTTTTATCTCACAGTAACCTACTTATTTGATTTATGTGCTAATAACATACATTAAATCAAGAAAATAGTATCTTAGCTTGGAGAATTCTCAAATTTTTACTAGGAGTTACACTGTGGTGGAGGTTACTGTGTAAAAAGTTCCATGGACAAACACCCTGTGTAGGGTCCTGTAAAAATGAATCTTTGAATAGCCTAGGTGTAGAATGTCACATTTTCTATGCTCTGAATACTGCATGATAAATCCTACAAAAATTACAGTAGCTTCTGCATGCTTAAGTGAGAGCTCTGTAAAAGAACAAGGATCTAACAGCAACTATGTAATGTATTTTTCATAATTAATCTGTTACATAAAATTGGCTGAAAATTTTACAGTAAGCACATCTTTCCTTGATGTGCCTAAATCCAAAATTTCATGACCAGAAACTATCCATTGTAGTAATTACTCTTAAATCGTATCAAGTATCATTACCACAACTTAAACTTGTGCATTCATGTAGAATCGACGACTCTCGCCGACGGAACTTACGAACTGGTGCCCGCGTCCGAGAGTGAGCAGCGTGAAGCTCAAGCGAATCTAACTGAAGCTCTTGAAGACCCGAGCACAAGTTCGGAAGATCCCCAAGCGAACTGCGAAGGCAAGCCCCGGAGCATAACCCATTCTTTCCGAAATTATGCAACTCATTACTCTTTGCTTGTGCATTAAGTTTATAGGAGTTGGATGAAAACTAGTTGCATGATGTCAGGAACCCTTGCTTGAAAACTAGATGTAAGGTTCGATAGAATGCTGTGCTAATAGGACTCCGGTAAAAGTCGAGTGATTTCCTGTCACTCGCGAGAAAATAGGAGTTGAATGGCTACTACACACTGCAATCATAAGGACACGGACGGGCTATGGAACGGTGGTTACGATTGAGGCCCGTCTGTCTAGTGAAAAATGCTAAGGCCGCAGGGTGTGGTAGTGATGGTTAAGTCTTTGAACGTACTAAACACATGCCAAGATTATGGGAATCGGTAAGCTTAAGTACCTGATTGGCCCGGCAAGGGGACGGCATCCTACCCTTTGAACTTCGGTCCCATGTGCATATGGCGAGTGCAGAGAGTGGTCACGACCCGGCGCCGAACCGTGGCGTGGGGCTCTTGTACTCTCGGAGGGTAGCCCCGATCCACGACCCGGAAAGAAAGGGGAAAAGTTGCACGTGTGACTCTAGGGAGTAACCACGTGACGTGTGTTTGGGTTTCCCTTGCAAGGTTAAGAAATTCGATTCGAATCGTCCGTTTCTCACGGCTATTGAGACTGCTTAACCATTTTTACCCACAGAGTAAGAAGAGGAACAATGATGATGAATGAACTGGTTGGATGAAAAATTTAATGCTTCACCATGTATGCTTTAGATAGCTGCTTACCTAGACTGGCTAACGAAACTAGAATCTTGAGCTAAAAGTTGAAAGTAAGGACCCACTTGTAGATGCTTTTCGGCAAAACAAACCCCTGAGCCAAAAAGCCTGGCATGTCTAGAGTCGGTGGAGTAGTTTCCACTACACGGGTAAGTCTTGCTGAGTATTAGTATACTCAGTCTTGCTTGTGACTCGTTTTCAGGTGAGACCTTCGAAGACATGATTGCTAGCTTGACTTGGCCCTGCACTCTTCCCCCTGGTTGGTCGGTGGAATGGGATGCGCCCCCGTCCAACGGAGATAAGACCGAGTGATGTCTCGTACGGGCTTCATCGAGACATCCTGTATCGTCGAGTAGTTCTCGTTGTTTATTTCCGCTGCAACTTAAAACTCTGAAGAACATATTTGTGATCATTGAAGTACTTGATTTCTAAACTCAAAACTTGGTCTGTAATCTTTACTTATGCTAATGTTGTAATATTTGCTGGAATGTGGTATTCTCTGGGCTCATCGTCGCATGAGCATTGGTATGTATGGCGCTCGATCCGTTCACCGTGGTTGTATCGGGAGGTTATACCCGACAGACCAGTGGATTACTCCGTTTGAAGTGTAAGGTTAACCGAGAATGCCTTAACGGTGATGGTTAATACACTTGAGCCGGATTAATTCAGGTGGTTCTGCCACAGCGGGTGCCCTGGGTGAGTGCCAGGAACTCGTTCAACTTCCTCTCCATGAGACCCTCGGGGATATGATGTGCTCGGAATGCGGTCTTGAACTCATCCCAGTCGACCACATGATCAGCCGGGAGCATCGCAGAATAGTGGTCCCACCATAGACGAGCGGTACCGCGAAGCTGTTGCGCGGCAAAACGAGCTTTGTTGGCTTCTGAGCATGGGGCCACCAGTAGTGTGAACTTGGATTCGATGGTGCGAATCCATGCGTCTGCGTCCAAGGGTTCCTCGGTCTTATGGAACAAGGGCGGCTGGGTCCCTAGGAAATCCGTGTATCCTGCAGCTTGGGGGTGGGGGACATTTTGCCCACCCCGCTGGTGGTGTTGCTGTCCTTGCACCAGCTGACGAAGCAACTCGGTTTGAGCGGCCATTACTTCAACCAAACTGGGTGGTGGTGGCGGCTGTGGTTGTGATCCACTTGCGCTAGCACCAAAACCATCCGGGTTACCACGGGTTGCTCCAACCATCTGAAAAGGCGAAGGTTCTTCATTAGCAACGTGATCCATGTTGCTTCCATGACTCAAAAAGATCTAACGCGGAATAGTAGACTTCCAAAAGGTCATGGATGGAATCATGGGCATAAAAACTGTCTGCCATAAGAATCTTATAACTCCTGGTAGGTTCATCCAAAGTTCCTCATATTTTGGTAGTGGATAGGGAATTTAGGGATGTACAACTTTGATATTCAGCCAAGATGCTAAATCGACGGATAAGATGGTCAAACGATTCACTCTTTGCTTCGCTGGTTGGCTCTTTTTCAGCAGAACGAGTTATAGTATCTGGCCTATAACTCAAACTAGGAAGATCCAATAGGGCTGAAATTTTGGGAGAACCTAGATCACAGAATTTAGGACAAATTTGGTATTCAACACTTTGGCTGGATTAGGCTCTAAGATGGCTGTTTCCTTAAGGTCTCACTTCTCTGTCTACCCAGAAATTTTCAGTGAACAGGGGGCCAATATTTCGTGCACCAGGGAAAATCTACCTGGCCAAAAATTACCAAATTTTAACAGCAGCTACCTGGGTAAATTTGGAACAAGTTTTGTGTTGTACTCTTTTGCAGAAAACTGCAGGAAGGGGGCCTAAAAATTTAAGTGGCTGAACTGCTCATTTTGGACAGAAACCAACACACCAAGGTCTTTGTTGTTTCTCATTACCCATATGTCCAGAATTTTTCGTATTTAGACAGGAGGTAGAATACGGATTTTGGAACAAAAACTTTCATCCTGAGTTTCTTCCGAAAGGGTCATTTTCTCAGCTTAATAATTTCATCTTTTCGGATAAGGCGGAAAGTGACCGGTTTGCTAGATAATCCTTAGGCAAGTCAATCGTGTGGGCGCATGAACCTTGCCACTCTCACGCATCATAGTTTCAATTTGAGATATATATGGTTATGATGCATGCACGTCCTATTCGTCCTCACAAAATAAAATAATTGCCAAATAACTTTTGGTCTTACGAAGATAGTTTCGGTGGCATACATGATACGGCTCTCACTATAATAGCTAGTCGAGATTTTCTAACCGTTCTTTAACTTATCGTAATCGCGGTTAGTGTACCTGCAGAAGATTGATATAGCACATATATTTCATGAACCTTTCATGCCAGCACTCATGAAAGCGTCCGTATTCATTACCGTTTACTTATAGAAACGATATCTGTACAATTTCCGCCGTACAGACGACGTTAACATACGCTATCGAGATAGCGTATTCACGGGGGTACCGTCATGAGACTGGGGTATGAACAGCGATCGCCATACCCTGCGCCAAACCTTCTACTCCCAATATGTTCAACTAACAGTTGTCATATTGGCAGCACCTCAGGTAAGCCACTGCTTGAGGGCAGCGTTCGGTTCGCATCACCGACAGGAAGGCCAAGCTCTCTCAGTTGGCTGAGGATTCTTACCTCCTTACCTTAGCGATGAGTGCGTCGTTACAGAATTTAAGGTCGGTTGTGCATTGACAGAAAGTAATGTGCTGGAAGTCAGTTGATAATATATAGAAGTTAGATAGCCACCTAGTAACTTCCCCAATAATCCCTTAGGGCTTTACGAACTAGGCACCATCCTTAGCGCACCAACGTATTCAACAACACATCCTTCTAGTCAAGTTTTAGTAAAACGAGTTTTTAAGGCTTGTCGCATTCTCTGGCGTATGCATTTCGGCTCTGGTGCCAGCTGTTACCAGTTGTGGCACCAGCTACGGCTCTGATACCAGCTGTGGCAAAACCACCTGAATTAATCCGGCTCAAGTGTATTAACCGTCACCATTAGGGCAATCTCGGTTAACCTTACACTTCAAACGGAGTAATCCATTGGTCTGTCGGGTATAACCTCCCGATACAACCACGGTAAAGCGGATCGAGTGCCATACATACAAATGCTCACGCGACGATGAGCCCAGAGAATACCACATTCCAGCAAATATTACAACATTGTCATAAGTGAATATTACAGACCAAGTTTGAGTTTAGAAACCAAGTACTTCAGTGATCATAACTAATAAGTTCTTCAGAGTTTAAGTTGCAGCGGAAAATAAAACAACGAAAGCTACTTCGACGATAAGGATGTCTCGATGAAGCCCGTACGAGACATCACTCGGCATTATCTCCGTTGGACGGGGGCGTATCCCATTCCACCGACCAACCAGGGGGAAGAGTGCAGGGCCAAGTCAAGCTAGCAATCATATCTTCGAAGGTCTCACCTGAAAATGAGCCACAAGCAAGGCTGAGTATACTAATACTCATCAAGACTTACCCGAGTAGTGGAATCTACTCCACCGACTCTAGATATGCAAGGCTTTTTGGCTCAAGGGTTTGTTTTGCCAAAAAGCATCTACAAGTGGGTCCTTACTTTCAACTTTTAGCTCAAGATTCTAGTTTCATTAGCCATTCTAGATAAGCAGCTATCCAATAGCATTCATGGTGAAGCATTAATTTTCATCCAACAAGTTCATTCATCATCATTGTTCCTCTTCTTACTCTGTGGGTAAAGGGGGTTAAGCAGTCTCAATAGCCGTGAGAAACGGACGATTCGAATCGAATTTCTTAACCTTGCAAGGGAAACCCAAACACACGTCACGTGGTTACTCCCAGAGTCACACGTGCAACTTTTCCCTTTTCTTTCCGGGTCGTGGATTGGGGCTACCCTCCGAGAGTACAAGAGCCCCACGCCACGGTTCGGCGCCGGGTCGTGACCACTCTCTGCACTCGCCATATGCACATGGGACCGAAGTTCAAAGGGTAGGATGTCGTCCCCTTGCCGGGCCAATCAGGTACTTAAGCTTACCGATTCCCATAATCTCGGCATGTGTTTAGTACGTTCAAAGACTTAACCATCACTACCACACACTGCGGCCTTAGCATTTTTCACTAGACAGACGGGCCTCAATCGTAACCATCGTTCCATAGCCCGTCTGTGTCCTTATGATTGCAGCGTGTAGTAAACATTCAACTCCTATTTTCTCGCGAGTGACAGGAAATCACTCGGCTTTTACCGGAGTCCTATTAGCACAGCATTCTATCGATCCTTACGTCTAGTCTTCAAGAAAGGGTTCCTAATATCATGCAACTAAGTTTTCATTCAACTCCTATAAACTTAATGCACAAGCAAAGAGTAGTGAGTTGCATAATTTAGGAAAAGAAATGGGTTATGCTCCGGGGCTTGCCTTCGCAGTTAGCTTGGGGCTCTTCCGAACTTGGGCTCGGGTCTTCAAGAGCTTCAGTTAGATTTACTTGAGGTTCACGCTGCTCACTCTCGGACGCGGGCACCAGCTCGTAAGTTCCGTCGGCGAGAGTCGTCGATTCTACATGAATGCACAAGTTTAAGTAGTGGTGATGGTAAACGACACGATTTAAGTGTAATTACTACAGTGTATAGTTTCTGGTCATGAAACTTTGGATTTAGGCACATCAGGGAAAGATATGCTTACTGTAAAATTTTCAGACAATTTCATGTAGCAGATTAATTATGAAAAATATATTACATAGTTTCTGTTAGATCCTTGTTCTTTTTGTACAGAACAATTGGTGCAAAAACTGAGTCTAATATTTTTACAGGTCTTTCATATAATCGTGAAGGAGCTACTGTAATTTTTATAGGATTTATTATTCAGTTTTCAGAGCATAGTAAATGTGACATTACACACCAAGGTTAGTCAAGGATTTATTTTTACAGGACCCTACACAGTGTTTTTGTCCATGAAACTTTTTACACAGCAACCGCTACCACAGTGTATCTCCTAGTAAAAATTGGAGAATTTTCCAAGCTAAGATACTATTTTCTTGATTTAATGCATGTTATTAGCACATAAATCAAATAAATAGGTTCCTCTGAGATAAAGAGTCTCCCAATTTTTCTCTGGCATCTAGGTACCATTACACCAGTATAGAAAAAGTTTCATTAGGTGATTCATAACCTAACTGCAGGGATAAAAATATTTAGCCACTTATGGTATGAAACTAAGTTTAATAATCAGTGCAGATAGAGATGGAATTTGGGCCTGATCATTTTACACAGCCTTAAACATCAAGCAACTAGCTTACTGCCCAAAATTTAGGGTCAGTACTGATTTACAACATTGGGTTACAAAAGAAGTCCATTAAAGCTTCCATTTAATGTAGAGCAAAATATGTTGAGAATCTGAGAAACTTTTCGTAACAAAAGTTGTAGAGTTTCTTCTAAGGATTCCAGAACAGTTGAGTTTGCATTTTTCTGAATTTTTTACGATTTTATACGAATTTTAAAATTTCACTGAATTTGAATCTAGATTTGAAACTTTCTTTTACAACTGGGTCCTTGAATCTTATGTGCAGACCCTTCTAAAGATTTAAATTCTTGCAATTGGGTCCTCGGGTGGCTCGGGTACGGCGGCCCGCCGAAATTCCGGCGAGGGGCTCGCCGGCGGCGAGGGGTGAGTGTCGGGGAAGGTTCAGGGGTGTGAGGGCTACCTCGTGGGGGTCTTGTTCGGGTGGGGGACGGCCGGGAATAGCTCGCCGGCGTTGGAGCAGAGGCGGTGGCAGCGGCGGCACGCGTCGACGGCGGTGCTCCGGCGGGCTTGGGGCGGTCTGGTCTGGTCGGAGGAGGTCGGGGTCGAGTTGTCCGCGATGAGCAGGGGCGGCGGCGGCAATGACAGCGCGGGCGGCGGCGCTCCGGTGGTCCTTGGCGGTGTTGGGCAGGTCGGCGAGCTTCAGTGGGATGATGTAGTGGTGGCTGGCACTCCAATTTGGGCAGGGGGCGGCTGTGGAGGGCTGTCCACGAGCGGGCGGAGCTCGGCGGCGGTAATGGCGGCGGCGAGGTGCTCTGGCTGCTGTGGCTCGCGCGGGCGGCCGAGGGCGCGGCTTTTATAGGGGCAGGAGGGGGTGGGGGTGCCTGGGCGACGCGCGGGGCGGAGACACGGCGAGGGCGTGCTACTGGCCACGGCGGGCGGCAGCAGGACGCCGGCGCGGCGTGCGGCGGGCGGGCGCGAGCGACTGGCGGCCGGGGATTTGGCGTGGGCGCGAGGAGATAGCGCGGCGCGTGGATTGGGGAAGCAGCTGCAGCAGCAGCTCAGGCGGGAGGCAGGCGCAGTGACGGGCGGGGCGCGGGGGTCGGGGCGGCACGGCGCGACGCGGCGGTTGGGCGCGGCGGGCGGCGAGTCGGGGCACGGCATGGCGTGCGCACGCGCGGGCGCGGACTGGGCAACGCGGCGGTGGGGGGGGGGGGGGGGGGGGGGGCAAAGTCGTGCGTGGGGGAGAGGCGTGGCGGCCACTGGCCTGGCGGCTCGCGCCGGTCAGGCATCGCCGGCCACCTGGCGGCACTGTCGGGCGGGGAGGGGAGAGAGAGGGAGGAGCGAGGGGCCTAAACGCGAGAATTTGAAAAGTTTCAGGGGGGCTGGGTGCAAATAGGGTGTTTTCTCCTCTTTCTAATTTGAATTTCAAAAAATTTTGAACATGAAAGTTGTTCAGAATAAAAAGTTCTACAAGTTTGGTTTCAGGCAACATCTCATTTGGCTTATGGTTTGAAAGTTAATTTAAAAATTCAAAAGTATTCAAATGTGCCCAAATTCAATTTGAATTTCAACTTAACTCGTTCTAATTCTTTTCACCCTTTTATTAGTTGGTTAAGCATAGGGTTAGGCTAATGACATTGATTTAGAAATGTAAATTATCAGGGTTGTCACATCCTCCGCTGCGGGTAAGGCATCAAATCGGACCCCCTACCTCTCCGCTTTCGTTTCCCCCAATTTCCTAGGTCTGCCGTGCCCGAAATTGTTGGGAATTGGACCACCCAGAGCCGTCGTCCACCATGGGAGCTGTTCCCAAGCTTTTGCAGTCTAGCCCCTGCAGAATAGTGTAATAAATCTGTTTTTCTTTGTGTCTTGTGAAATCTGCAGAAAACCCCTAGATCTATTGCATCTTTCAACCCAGCCCCACCGGTGGTTTTTTTCAGATCTAACCCTGTCCTTCTCCTAATTTGCGAGCTCAGTTTTCTGAGTCTTGTAAAAATCAGAAGCTAATCCTTCGCGTCCATAGTTAATCGCAACTAGATCTCTGAAATCTTGTTTCATGCGTAGTTTCCTCATTTTTTGCGTTAGTCTTGTGAAACCCTAAGCTATCATTTAATAGTATTTTTTTATCATAGTTACTATTTTAAAAATTAAATATAGAATTAATTTGATTAATATCCTCTCATCTAGTTTTTCCAATTAAAATCCAATTAGATCTATACTCCGGTTTTTATAATTAATGTTAACTTGATTAATATCAACTCGAATGTGTTTGTAATTTCACTTGTTAGTTCAACACGAACCATAAAGTTATGCGTTTAGATGTTCTCTCAAGTTCTTTGCTAATTAATTATTTAATTAGTATAAGTTATACATAGAGAATTATAAATAAAATTTGACTAAGTTGTAGCTCGTCTTTATAAATGCAAAATATAATATGAGTTAATTATAATCAAGGATATTTTCTTTCAAATATCCTTTATATTTATTTTCTAAATTAAAATAAATGAAAGCCTATAGTTTCTTTTCGACCGTAGCTCCGTTTTTCGCGTTTCTTGCGTTCTCGTGACCGTAGCAACGAGCCCTATCCTTTTGTACGCTCTTTTAAAGCTTTCCTTTTATTTGTTGTATTTGTTCTTAGTTTTTCTTGTTTGTTTGCTTGCTTGTATGCTTGGGTCCGATGCTTGTGTAACGTTAGAAGGAGCGCGATCGAAGAGTTTTGAAGATTAAGAGTTTCAAGAACAAGGATTGAAGACTCTGAAAAGCTATTCTTTGGAAGAAAGGCAAGTGTTTCCTTGATCATGCTTTTGTCCTAATAATCATAATAAGTATAACTTTTTCTATATGCATGCATGTGTCCTAATTTTGATGGATCCTAATTAAGGATATGCCTAGCCTTTATGATCATTCCTTGTCAACCTGGGTTTTATATTCTTGTTGGGTAGCTTTTGATTAGTTGCTATAACTGGTTCTGGTTTGGGAATAATTTATAACCATGATGACAACAATGATGATGATATACATGTTTTATGCATGTTCATGCTCTTTGTTGTTAATACAAGATCATATGTTTAATCGGAATATGGAGAACCACCCAGAAAAATAGTGCAACCACAATACTATATGGCTCTGGTCTTGGCTAATTAATTAGAAACTCTAGCTTGTGATGATCTTACCGAAAGGGCAAGAGGGGAGTGCGTTGATGGGGTATAGCTCGGTCCTCTTGGAGACTTTGTTTATGGTTCTTGGCTAAGGTACCACCTCACTAGGGAGGATTATGACCACTGCGGCCTGAAACCTTAGCGTAGTGAATCCCTTACCACTCACCTCGGAAGTGTTTAAGAGGCTAGCTACCTCGGGCAAATTGGGAGATACGAATTGAGGGTAAAGTGTACAACCTCTGCAGAGTGAAAACTGATATATCAGCCGTGCTCACGGTTAAGAGCGGCTTGGACCCTCACATGATTAATGAACTTGAAGATGAATTAACTCGTGGACCATGTTTATGGTTGTGGTTATGCTTCTGCTATATCTCATCTGTTTCTTTTAATGTGGGTTTTGGTATATACTTATACCTTAGTAATCAAGTGCTAATAAAACTTGACCAACTAAAATTGCTTATCGCAGTAAGCCAGTCAGCCTTTCCTTGATTTTGGCCTTCATGTCATATAATTCCCAACACTTGCTAAGTACCAACCATAAATGTACTCACGCTTGTTATAATTGCTTCTCAGAAGAGAAAGTTGATGTGAAGTCTGTTGAAGATGATGCTGAGTTCTAGGCCTATGTAACCCCCAGTCGATTGCCTGTGAAGTTTGAAGCCTTCGTTTCAAGGATAAGCTGTATAACTCTGATAATCTTTTAATCATTTATTTCTCTTTCCGTGATACTTTTGCTGATTATTCACTGATGAAGTCACTATATGTATGGAACTTGATCCTGACATACATATAGTTATGCATTCGGTTTTGTCCTTAAAACTAGGTGTGACATCTCTTGGGAGGAATTCAAGAATGCATTCAGAGCCCACCATATTCCAGAAGGCCTTATGGAGAGGAAGTTGAATGAATTTCTAGCTCTTACTCCGGGTACCCGCACCGTACTACAGTATGCTCAGGCGTTCAACAACCTTTCTCAGTACGCGGGTTATCATGCTGACACGGATGTCAAGAAACGTGATCGTTTCCGCAAAGGTCTTAATACCGAGCTCATGGAACGTCTAAATCCCATCAAAACAGACACTTACAATGACCTGGTTAATTTGTCAATCACCCAAGAGGATTGCATTATGACCCATCATGCGAAAAAGAAGAGGAAAGCCCCAGCTGGACCCTCGAGTGCTCAACCACCGAGATATCGCTTAGTGCAGAATGTAGCACCTAAAGCTCTTCAGAATGCCCCTCGGCCAGGGCGTTGGATTTTCAGGCCTCCTCAGCAACAGGGTGTAGCAAGACCCCCTACTCCACAGCCAAATGGCCCAAGGCCGAATATTCAGCAGCCACCCCACCCGAGCAACACAAACCAAATAGCAAGCTCAGGGCCAAGGCTCCAATACCAACAACAGAAACCAGAGCAAGAAACAGACTATTCAGGTCAAGCGAGGGCGGATCAATTTCACCACCCTTGTAGAGCTTCCTGATGGCGCACCAGTAATGACGGGTACATTTTCTATCCACCGCAAGCCCGTTGTTATATTATTTGACTTTGGTGCATCACATAGTTTCATTAGTGCAAAATTCGGTGCAAAAGTGGGTTTGGATTTCTGTCACACAAAAGGGTTATATATGATAGCTACACTGGGTGGAAAAGTTGCTTCAAATCAACTCATAAGAAACGTACCAATTAAATTGGGTAGCAAAATCATCAAAACCAACTTGATTACCTTGTCACTTGAAGGCATCGATATTATTTTGGGAGTAGATTGGATGACTCGGCATGGAGTAACCTTAGATCTTTCCTCCCGAGCCGTTGAAATTATTTCCCCAACCCAAGGAGCTACTACTCTATATTTGCCTTTCCGAGAATGCACAAATTCATGTGCTCTCATTGAGGTCCGCTCTGAAATAGAAGAAATTCCGGTGGTACGCGAGTATGCCGATGTTTTCCCGGATGACTTACCAGGCATGCCACCAGATCGAGATATAGAGTTTGTCATTGAACTGCAGCCAGGCACTGCACCTATCTTTAAACGACCCTATCGAATGCCACCCAAGGAATTAACAGAATTAAACATACAATTGCAAGAACTTCTAGACAAAGGCTATATTCGTCCAAGCGCTTCACCTTGGGGTTCCCCAGCCGTATTTGTGAAGAAGAAAGATCATAGTTTGAGGTTATGTGTAGACTACCGACCTCTCAATACGGTGACAATCAAAAACAAATATCCACTTCCTCACATTGATGTTCTTTTCGATCAGTTGACTGGAGCAAAAATCTTCTCCAAGACTGATCTTCGTTCGGGCTATCATCAAATCAAGATTCGACCATGTGATATTCCAAAGACCGCTTTCTCCACTTGATATGGACTATATGAATACCTAGTTATGTCTTTTGGTCTCACAAATGCCCCTGCCTACTTCATGTATCTCATGAATTCTGTTGACGCCGGATTTTGACACGTATTGAATCGGCGTCAGGAGAAGAAGGTTGGCCGATGCAGAAGATCTGAGAGCTACAGTAAGGAATCGGCCGATCGGGGTAACAGTCGAAAATCGGCCGATTGGTGGCGCAGCCCACACCGACAGGATAGGATTATTCCAGAAGATCCTGGTCAAAAGCTGGTCAACGAGGTATGCTAAGACGGCCGGAAAGCAATTGAAGAGGTCCTGACTGGATTAGGAAACGGCGGCGGGAGATTCTGCGGGAGTCCGTTTCCTTTTTAAAGTTATTATAGATATAGTAGTTTTCCTGTTTTAAATAAGGTTGTAACAAGTTGTAATCGACCAGGAGTCCTAGTTTCAGGGTATAAATAGGAGTCGCTAGGGTTTTGCAAAAGACAACCAACATCAATCAACAAAATACTTCTACTTTTTACCAGTACTTTACCTTTCAAGTCGGCGACTTCACCAATATTTTCTTCTTTCACGAGTTCGTACGGATTGGCAGGGCTGCATCAACCTGATCTCCGGCCAATTGGTAGGTTCCGATTATCGAGTAATATCCGAGCTTTAACTACGGGCGCATCGCTGTGGTTTCGTTTGGATTTATTCACAAGTTATCGATATTTACTAGAATTGCAAGTTTTACCTGTTATTTTAGTATTATCACCAGTTATCCAGCTTGAGATCAGGGTAATCGGCTTCGTCATTGTTCTCCTTCGACTCATCGCCATATAGCCGATTAGATCTGTTTCAAGTGTTGCTTCTATAGTAATTGTTTAGATTGCTCCAGCAGTTTTTACAATTACCATACGATCATCGGCTGACTCATAGCCGATCATCTCTACAGCAAATCGGCCGATTTACCGCCGACGCGCTCCTCAGGACAGATCGGAAATCCAGCCGATCGACGCGCCTGGAATTTAATACTCTATTTCCTTGTCAATCAACAGGTCAGATTGACTGGCACGCCGCGCGAACCGCACCAGGGCGATAACCCGAACAGGAGCTAAGCAGATTCTCCCGGGTCGTGTGTCCGACGCTGAAGACCCATCGGCCGATTCCTACCGGGCCGATTTTTGGCGCCAACACACTTTTGGCACGCCCGGTGGGACCATCCAAGACCTGATATGTCGAACAACGCAGAAATCTCTGACAGCAACATCATTGGGGTTACAGAAGCTGATCTCAAGGACGACCAGAGGGAGGAATTGGCCAAACATCTAGAAGATTACAAGAAGATATACCTCCAGTCGTTCAGTCGTACCAGAAGCGGGGAAGCAGTTAGGAAGGCCCCTATTCCAGCACCTCGCCACATCACCATTGCTAAAGACTCGGGCAAGATGTCGGAGATGATTCAACAGTCCGTGTATCAAGCATTCATTGATCAATCCTCGGTGATGAGCAACACGGTGTACAACGCCGTCGTCAACTCTCTGGCTAGCGGAGCCGTTCAAGGTTATCAGGGACCGGCATATGCCCCTCCAACCACCCTGCCGGCCAGAAGCTTACCGTACACATCCCAGTCGGCTTCTCAGCCGATATTGACGCAGCGCGAGGGGTACAACTCTCCACCACTTCCGGCGTCTCCAAGATACAGCAGTGCACAATGTCTCCCGTCGCGAGCGCCGCTTCAACCCGTCTAGATGGCTTCGGTGCAAACACCGCCTACCAGCTCAGTACCTTGGGGGGCATCAGCCACGACGTATTTACTCGAGCCAGCGAACGGGCATAGCACTTATCCGTTCCAGGTGCCATACCAATCGGCCGTCCGGCCGGTGGCCTCCAAGTACCAGCCGATTTTACCAGAAATCGGCAGGGGGGCATCAGCCATGACGCATTTTCCCGAGCCAGTGAACGGGCATGGCACTTATCCGTTTCAGGTGCCGTACCAATCGGCCGCCCGGCCGACGGTTTCCCAGGTGCCGTACCAATCGGCCGCCCGGCCGACGGTCTCCCAGTACCAGCGGATTTTACCAGAAGTCGGCAGGGGGTCAAGCACTGTCGAGGCATTCAAAGCCGCGGCGCCAGCAGCAACGTACGAAGGGGGTGCGGACGCGTTTCGCCAGCAGTTATCGGCCGTTCAGCAAACTTCGCCGATTCATCACCTGGCTGAACCAGCCCTTCAACACGTGCCCGCACCGCGAACAACAGTTCATCAGCAGCAGGTGGATTGGACGGCAAGAATAGCAGAAGTAATTCAAGATCAGTTCGGGCTGAAGCCGAAAGTTCAAACTTATACTTACAAGACGCCGTATCCATCGGCCTATGACTCGTTGCCGTTCCCACACCGCTACAAGGTTCCTGATTTCACCAAGTTCTCAGGGACGGATGACACATCCACTGTGGAACACATCAACAGATTCATCATCCAGTGCGGTGAAGCTGCCACGCAAGACGCTCTGAGGGTACTGTTATTTTCATCATCTCTATCCGGATCGGCCTTCCAGTGCTTCACCACTTTACCGCCAAATTCTATCGTCACGTGGGCCGATCTGGAGAAACAATTCCACAAGTACTTCTATGCGGGAGTACATGAGATGAAGCTTTCGGATCTAACCAGCCTCAGGTAGAGGAACGATGAGTCGGTGACAGGGTATATACAGAGATTCAGAGAGATCAAAAACAAGTGCTACAGCCTGGCCCTGACCGATGCACAGTTGGCCGACATCGCTTTCTAGGGCCTCTTACCGCAAATCAGAGAAAGATATGCCGCCCAAGAGTTTGAGAGCCTGAGTCAAATCGTCCACCGATTGTCAGGGCAAGAGATCCGACCGTTTGAACAGCGAAGGAGCTTTCAGAAGAAGGTGGCGTATTTGGAGGGATCTGAATCCGACGTAGAGGAAGAAATCGGCCTAGCGGAATGGGTAAAAGGGAAAAAACCAATATCCTGCCCCTTTGGCAAGAAGGAGCCAGAGACATTCGGCTTTGACACGTCAAAAGCCGATAAAATTTTTGATCTACTGCTTCAGGAGGGACAGATAAAGCTGTCGCAACATCACACCATCCCTACGGCCGATTAGCTGAAGAAGATGAAGTACTGCAAGTGGCACAACGCTACTTCTCATGACACCAACGAATGTAAAGTCTTTCGTCAGCAGATACAATCGGCCATTGAACAAGGGCGGCTCAAGTTTGAGACTCCAACCAAACCGGCAATGCCGATGAAGATAGATCAGCATCCCTTCCCGGCCAACACGGTCAACGCTGGAGAAGAATCAAGTCAAACCAGGGTGCTGACGTCGGAATCGGCGAGAAAAGACGGCGTTGTCGATCCCGGGAGGCAAATCACGACGGAAGAAATCAGAAGGAACAGGCGAGGACCAGAACGACCACACAGGCCTGTCACCTCCCGATTTCTACTCAGTAAATATTGGCGGCAGCAAGAACAAGCACAACACCAAGAAGAGATGATACGCCGGCGTGAAGATCACTGGCAGTGTCCCTTCTTCATCCACTGCTGGGAGAACGATATCAGACTGCCCTCTGCCGATAACTGTCCGGAGTGCAACGGCTCAAACCGCAACGATCGCCCGAAGCCACACTCTAGGGACAGAGGATCAGAGCCGATCAACAGAAATCGGCGCGAAGAACGGCGCGTTTTGGTGCATGATCGGCTGGGGGGCAGAGTTGACCAGTACGGCAGGTCAAAAACCAAGATCGGCCAGCAAGATGGACTGGGGGCAGGATCAGCACGCACGATCGGCTGGAAGAGATGGCCGATGATAGGGTGTCAGACGAAGACCCCCTAGGAAAGGAACCAAAGTGGGAACACGCCAGATCATCGGCCAAACCAGTGAATCCCAGGTGGTGTCCTGACGGCCTATCCAGATCCCAAAAGCGGAGAATCCAACGCCTACGCCAGTTAGAACATCAAGAAGGAGAACAAAGACATGTGCCAGAAAGAAGGAATGTGAAATCTCGAATTTGGCGCCCAAAGAAAAATGATCAGGAAGCAAACAACCAAGAATCGGCGGCCGAAATCGATATGGTTTTCATACTGTCGATGGAGTTCATGGCGCCAAGCGATCGGGGCAAAGTGACAAATACAGAGGAAGAGCAAATGGCACAACTGGTATTAGAGCCGATGACGGCTATGTTCGAGAAGCCAGAGGAAGAAAAACGACAGCACCTCAAAGCGCTGTTTCTCAAGGGCTATGTCAACGGAAGACCCGTCACCAGACTACTGGTAGATGGAGGCGCGGCAGTCAACATCATGCCGTATGCCATGTTCCGCAAGCTGGGCAAGGGCAATGACGACCTCACCAAGACGGACATGATGCTGAAGGACTTCGAAGGCAACGTGTCGCCTGCCCGCGGGGCATTCTGCGTCGACCTCACCATCGGCAGTAAGACCCTCCCCACCACTTTCTTCGTCATTAATGGCAAAGGGTCCTATAATATGCTGCTCGGTCGCGACTGGATACATGCAAACTGCTGTGTCCCATCTACCATGCATCAATGCCTCGTGCAATGGGTCGGCGACAGTACAGAGATAGTAGCTGCCGATTCTGTTTACAGCGTTGCAGCGGCCGACACACAACAGTGGAGCTGCGAACACGTCAAATGTATATTTGGCAGGACTTGGGACACTGACTTCCTGAAAGTGTCTGATTTCGGTCTACAGCCGATCCAAGCAGTCGGCTCTGAGGATTCAGCTCGTTCGAAAGGATGAGAAGCTGAGGCATGGGTTCACGTCGGCCAATTCATTAGAAATGGGAGATTTAAGAGATAGCATCAGATCAAGGCCGACGTACGTTGGTACCGATGGGGATTCTGAGCACAAAAAGAAAATGTGTCGAGTTAACACGAGCGATTTCTCATCGGTTTTCTGGCTACACATCCGGTGAAAGAGATATTGGGATTCATTGTTAGGTGGAAAGCACAGATTACAGGAAGCAGTTCAAAATCAAATCGGCGCGGTGGCATTAAGAGACAACAATGTTTAACATATCACAGCCCAAGGAAAGTATCTATGGCTACAATCGCTCGTCGTCTGATTTGATCGGCTGATTCTAATATCCTCTGATCACTTTCGGCCGATCCTGACACTTCTGACACGCGGCGACGGAGTCTTATTGCTTCACGGGCCAGATGTTGTCTTTTTTTGCTTCAGCTCGCTGATCATGGTTGGGAGTTCTCGGAGCTTTTTCTCTTCAGCGGCTATCTCTTTGGTTATCTGTTCCATCTCCTTGGCTAGTTCTGCTCTCCTCCGTTTCAGCCGATCTATTGTGCCAACAATGTCCGGACGGCAGTTCTCGAGGAAGTTGATTTTGTGATGTACTTCCTGGGCCTGGTGTTTGTACGAGTCAACCTCCTCCTGAGTTTTGGCCATCTGAGCGTGATCGGCCATACGTCGCAGCGCCCGCGAGACCGGAATCCGCATGCCCTCTATATAGGCAGCGTACCCCAAGTCTTCCGACACTTCTTCCGGAATGTGATCTACGACCTCATTGAAAAGTTGTCGGATCGGCGATGCATCCTTCACCAGTCGGCCGATGTCACCTTGGAGGAGAGTACGGATGCTCTCGAGCTTAGAGCGGACATCGTCGGAGGCAGAACTCGGTGGAACCACATGTGAGGCAGTTTCTTCTTCGTCGGCCAAGGAGACAGCGAAAGAAAAGATACTATTGTTAGGAGAATCTTGCTCCTGTAAAGGAACGAAGCAAAGGGTAAGCAGGTAGTGAGAGGAAATCGGCCGATTCTGATGGTAAAATTGTTACCTCTTTGAAACGAATCTCTCTTGCCTGCGCCGGTGGAAGTATTTCCCTTGTTTCAGGGATTGGTGCACTAGGTTCACCAGAAGAAGAAGATTCGATCATTATTGGTGCTCCGCTTGGGCCAGCTTCCTGAGAAAGATATAAATGCTCGTGAAGGTACTATGGAAAATAAGATAAGATGGTAATGGGAATTTGACATGCCTCTGCGGGTTCTCCGGCCGATTCCAGCTGTGGAGTTACAATCGGCGTACCCGAGTCAACCTGCATCAGAATTGGTTAAGTTTCCTGAATATTGAGGATGCAGAGTAAGAGATGATTTACCTCGGCAACAGGAGCTGCTTGAGACGTGGCCGAGAGCCGTGGAGATTGTGGTGGGACAACTCGTGCCGCCTGGTAGAGGGATGAAATTGATGTCAGCAGAAGGTTTTTGGGGAATACAAGAGATAAATAAAGTTACCTGGACAGCTTCTACTAAGAGCGATGCTGCAGCAGCCCCGGCTTCGGCGGCGACTTGGGGATCGGCCGTCTCGACCACTGATGGAGGTGAAGGGTCTGGGGTCTCGGCGCGCATCACTCCCATCTGATCAGCCGATCCAACACGGGGAGTCTCGGCCGATGCTGCTGCCGGCTAGCCGATCCGATACGAGAGACTCCAGCCGATGCTATTGTTGTTGTTGACACCAGATTTTGACACGTATTGAATCGGCGTCAGGAGAAGAAGGTTGGCCGATGCAGATCTGAGAGCTACAGTAAGGAATCGGCCGATCGGGGTAACAGTCGAAAATCGGCCGATTGATGGCACAGCCCGCACCGACAGGATAGTATTATTCCAGAAAATCCTGGTCAAAAGCTGGTCAACGAGGTATGCTAAGACGGCCGGAAAGCAATTGAAGAGGTCCTGATTGGATTAGGAAACGGCGGCGGAAGATCCTGCGGGAGTCCGTTTCCTTTTTAAAGTTATTATAGATATAGTAGTTTTCCTGTTTTTAAATAAGGTTGTGACAAGTCGTAATCGACTAGGAGTCCTAGTTTCAGGGTATAAATAGGAGTCGCTAGGGTTTTGCAAAAGACAACCAACATCAATCAACAAAATACTTCTACTTTTTACCAGTACTTTACCTTTCAAGTCGGCGACTTCGCCAATATTTTCTTCTTTCACGAGTTCGTACGGATTGGCAGGGCTGCATCAACCTGATCTCCGGCCAATTGGTAGGTTCCGATTATCGAGTAATATCCGAGCTTTAACTACGGGCGCATCGCTGTGGTTTCGTTTGGATTTATTCACAAGTTATCGATATTTACTAGAATTGCAAGTTTTACCTGTTATTCTAGTATTATCACCAGTTATCCAGCTTGAGATCAGGGTAATCGGCTTCGTCATTGTCCTCCTTCGACTCATCGCCATATAGCCGATTAGATCTGTTTCAAGTGTTGCTTCTATAGTAATTGTTTAGATTGCTCCAGCAGTTCTCTTTACAATTACTATACGATCATCGGCTGACCCATAGCCGATCATCTCTACAGCAAATCGGCCGATTTGCCGCCGACGCGCTCCTCAGGACAGATCGGAAATCCAGCCGATCGACGCGCTTGGAATTTAATACTCTATTTCCTTGTCAATCAACAGGTCAGATTGACTGGCACGCCGCGCGAACCGCACCAGGGCGATAACCCGAACAGGAGCTAAGCAGATTCTCCCGGGTCGTGTGTCCGACGCTGAAGACTCATCGGCCGATTCCTATCCGGCCGATTTTAGCGCCAACATACTTTTGGCACGCCCAGTGGGACCATCCAAGACTTGATATGTCGAACAACGCAGAAATCTCTGACAGCAACATCATTGGGGTCACAGAAGCTGATCTCAAGGACGACCAGAGGGAGGAATTGGCCAAACATCTAGAAGATTATAAGAAGATGTACCTCCAATCGTTCAGTCGTACCAGAAGCGGGGAAGCAGTTAAGAAAACTCCTATTCCAGCACCTCGCCACATCACCATTGCTGAAGACTCGGGCAAGATGTCAGAGATGATTCAACAGTCCGTGTATCAAGCGTTCATTGACCAATCCTCGGTGATGAGCAACACGGTGTACAACGCCGTCGTCTACTCTCTGGCCAGCGGAGCCGCTCAAGGTTATCAGGGACCGGCATATGCCCCTCCAACTACCCTGCCGGCCAGAAGCTTACCCTACACATCCCAATCGGCTTCTCAGCCGATGTTGACGCAGCACGAGGGGTACAGCTCCCCACCACTTCCGGCGTCTCCAAGATATAGCGGTGCACCATGTCTCCCGTCGCGAGTGCCGCTTCAACCCGTCCAGATGGCTTCGGTGCAAACACTGCCTACAAGCTCAGTGCCTTGGGGGGCATCAGCCACGACGTATTTCCCCGAGCCAGCAGACGGGCATCACACTTACCCGTTCCAGGTGCCGTACCAATCGGCATCCCGGCCAACGGTCTCCCAGCACCAGCCGATTTTACCAGAAATCGGCAGGAGGGCATCAGCCACGACGCATTTTCCCGAGCCGGCGAACGGGCATGGCACTTATCCGTTTCAGGTGCCGTACCAATCGGCCGCCCGGCCGACGGTCTCCCAGTACCAGCCGATTTTACCAGAAGTCGGCAGGGGGTCAAGCACTGTGGAGGCATTCAGAGCCGCGGCGCCAGCAGCGACGTACGAAGGGGGTGCGGACGCGTTTCGCCAGCAGTTATCGGCCGTTCAGCAAACTTCGCCGATTCATCACCTGGCTGAACCAGCCCTTCAACACGTGCCTGCACCGCGAACAACTGTTCATCAGCAGCAGGTGGATTGGACGGCAAGAATAGCAGAAGTAATTCAAGATCAGTTTGGGCTGAAGCCGAAAGTTCAAACTTATACTTACAAGACGCCGTATCCATCGGCCTATGACTCGTTGCCGTTCCCACACCGCTACAAGGTTCCTGATTTCACCAAGTTCTTAGGGACGGATGACACATCCACTGTGGAGCACATCAACAGATTCATCATCCAGTGCGGTGAAGCTGCCACGCAAGACGCTCTGAGGGTACGGTTATTTTCATCATCTCTATCCGGATCGGCCTTCCAGTGGTTCACCACTTTACCGCCAAATTCTATCGTCACGTGGGCCGATCTGGAGAAACAATTCCACAAGTATTTCTATGCGGGAATACACGAGATGAAACTCTCGGATCTAACCAGTCTCAGGCAGAGGGACGATGAGCCGGTGACAGGGTATATACAGAGATTCAGAGAGATCAAAAACAGGTGCTACAGCCTGGCTCTGACCGATGCACAGTTAGCCGATATCACTTTCCAGGGCCTCTTACCGCAAATCAGAGAGAGATATGCTGCCCAAGAGTTTGAGAGCCTGAGTCAAATCGTCCACCGATTGTCAGGGCAGGAGATTCGACCGCTTGAACAGCGGAGGAGCTTCCAGAAGAAGGTGGCGTACTTGGAGGGATCTGAATCTGACGCGGAGGAAGAAATCGGCCTGGCGGAATGGGTAAAAGGGAAAAAACCAATATCCTGCCCCTTTGGCAAGAAGGAGCTAGAGACATTCGGCTTTGACACGTCAAAAGCCGATAAAATTTTTGATCTACTGCTTCAGGAGGGACAGATCAAGCTGTCGCAACATCACACCATCCCTACGGCCGATCAGCTGAAGAAGATGAAGTACTGCAAGTGGCACAACGCTACTTCTCATGACACCAACAAATGTAAAGTCTTTCGTCAGCAGATACAATCGGCCATTGAACAAGGGCGGCTCAAATTTGAGACTCCAACCAAATCGGCAATGCCGATGCAGATAGATCAGCATCCCTTCCCGGCCAACACGGTCAACGCTGGAGAAGAGTCAAGTCAAACCAAGGTGCTGACATCAGAATCGGCGAGAAAAGACGGCGTCGTCGATCCCGGGAGGCAGATCACGACGGAAGAAATCAGAAGGAATAGGCGAGGACCAGAACGGTCACACAGGCCTGTCACCTCCCGATTTCTACTCAGTAAATATCGGCGGCAGCAAGAACAAGCACAACACCAAGAAGAGATCATACGCCGGCATGAAGATCACTAGCAGTGTCCCTTCTTCATCCACTGCTGGGAGAACGATATCAGACTGCCCTCTGCCGATAACTGTCCGGAGTGCAATGGATCAAACCGCAGCGATCGCCCGAAGCCACACTCTAGGGACAGAGGATCAGAGCCGATCAACAGAAACCGGTGTGAAGAACGGCGCGTTTCGGTGCATGATCGGCTGGGGGGCAGAGTTGACCAGTACGGCAGGTCAAAAACTAAGATCGGCCAGCAAGATGGACTAGGGGGCAGGATCAGCGCACACGATCGGCTGGAAGAGGTGGCCGATGATAGGGTATCAGACGAAGATCCCCTAGGGAAGGAACCAAAGTGGGAACACGCCAAATCATCGGCCAAATCAGTGAATCCCAGGTGGTGTCCTGACGGCCTATCCAGATCCCAGAAGCGAAGGATCCAACGCCTACGCCAGTGGGAACATCAAGAAGAAGAACACAGACACGTGCCAGAAAGAAGGAACGTGAAATCTCGAATTTGGCGCCCAAAGAAGAACGATTAGGAAGCAAACAACCAAGAATCGGCAGCCGAAATTGATATGGTATTCATACTACCGATGGAGTTCATGGCACCAAGCGATCGGGACAAAGTGACAAATACAGAGGAAGAGCAAATGGCACAACTGGTGTTAGAGCCGATGACGGCTATGTTTGAGAAGCCAGAGGAAGAAAAACGACAGCACCTCAAAGCGCTGTTTCTCAAGGGCTACGTCAACGGAAGACCCGTCACCAGACTACTGGTAGATGGAGGCGCGACAGTCAACATCATGCCGTATGCCATGTTCCGGAAGCTGGGCAAGGGCGAGGACGACCTCACCAAGACGGACATGATGCTGAAGGACTTCGAAGGCAACGTGTCGCCTGCCCGCGGGGCATTCTTCGTCGACCTCACCATCGGCAGTAAGACCCTCCCCACTACTTTCTTCGTCATTAATGGCAAGGGGTCCTATAATATGCTGCTCGGTCGCGACTGGATACATGCAAATTGCTGTGTCCCATCTACTATGCATCAATGCCTTGTGCAATGGGTCGGCGACAGTACAGAGGTGGTAGCTGCCGATTCCATTTACAACGTTGCAGCGGCCGACACACAACAGTGGAGCTGCGAACACGTCAAATGTATATCTGGCAGGACTTGGGACACTGATTTCTTGAAAGTGTCCGATTTCGGTCTACAGCCGATCCAAGCAGTCGGCTCTGAGGATTCAGCTCATTCGAAAGGATGAGAAACTTGAGGCATGGGTTCACGTCGGCCAATTCATGAGAGATGGGAGATTTAAGAGATAGCATCAGATGAAGGCCGACGTACGGGATTCTGAGCACAAAAAGAAAATATGTCGAGTTAACATGACCGATTTCTCATCGGTTTTCTGGCTACACATCCGGTGAAAGAGATATTGGGATTCATTGTTAGGTGGAATTACAGATTACATGAAGCAATTCAAAACCAAATCGGCGCGGTGGCATTAAGGGACAACAATGTTTAACATATTGTTTACAGCCCAAGGAAAGTATCTATGGCTACAATCGCTCGTCGTCTGATTTGGTCGGCTGATTCTAGTATCCTCTGATCACTTTCGGCCGATCCTGACACTTCTGACACGCAGCGACGGAGTCTTATTGCTTCACGGGCCAGATGTTGTCTTTTCTGCTTCAGCTCGTTGATCATGGTTGGGAGTTCTTGGAGCTTTTTCTCTTCAGCGGCTATCTCTTTGGTTATCTGTTCCATCTCCTTGGCTAGTTCTGCTCTCCTCCGTTTCAGCCGATCTATTGTGCCAACGATGTCCGGACGGCAGTTCTCGAGGAAGTTGATTTTTTGATGTACTTCCTGGGCCTGATGCTTGTACGAGTCAACCTCCTCCTGAGTTTTGGCCATCTGAGCGTGATCGGCCATACGTCGCAGCGCCCGCGAGACCGGAATCCGCATGCCCTCTATATAGGCAGCATACCCCAAGTCCTCCGACACTTCTTCCGGAATGTGATCTACGACCTCATTGAAAAGTTGTCGGATCGGCGATGCATCTTTCACCAGTCCGCCGATGTCACCTTGGAGGAGGGTACAGATGCTCTCAAGCTTAGAGCGGATATCGTCGGAAGCAGAACTCGGTGGAACTACATGTGAGGCGGTTTCTTCTTCGTCGGCCAAGGAGACAGCGAAAGAAAAGATACTATTGTTGGGAGAATCTTGCTCCTGTAAGGGAACGAAGCAAAGGGTAAGCAAGTAGTGAAAGGAAATCGGCCGATTCTGATGGTAAGATTGTTACCTCTTTGAAACGAATCTCTCTTGCCTGCGCCGGAAGTATCTCCCTTGTTTCAGGGAGTGGTGCACTGGGTTCACCAGAAGAAGAAGATTCGATCACTATTGGTGCTCCGCTTGGGCCAGCTTCCTGAGAAAGATATAAATGCTCGTGAAGGTGCTATGGAAAAATAAGATAAGATGGTAATGGGAATTTGACATGCCTCTGCGGGTTCTCCGGCCGATTCCAGCTGTGGAGTTACAATCGGCGTACCCAAGTCAACCTGCATCAGAATTTGTTAAGTTTCCTGAATATTAAGGATGCAGAGTAAGAGATCATTTACCTCGGCAACAGGAGCTGCTGCAGTTTCAGTCCCTACTTGAGACGTGGCCGACAGCCGTGGAGATTGTGGTGGGACAACTCGTGCAGCCTGGTAAAGGGATGAAATTGATGTCAGCAGAAGGTTTTTGGGGAATACATGAGATAAATAAAGTTACCTGGACAGCTTCTACTAAGAGCGATGCTGCAGCAGCCCCGGCTTCGGCGGCGACTTGGGGATCGGCCGTCTCGACCACTGATGGAGGTGAAGGGTCTGGAGTCTCGGCGCGTATCAGTCCCATCTGATCAGCCGATCTAACACGGGGAGTCTCGGCCGATGCTGCTGCCATCTGGCTAGCCGATCCGATACAAGAGACTTCAGCCGATGCTATTGTTGTCTGATCGGCCGATTCAATGCGAGCCCGCATCCGACGGCTGGATATCTTTGGTGTTGGTCTCTTGGGCGCTCGTTTTGATCGGCCGGTGGAGATATCTCTGATAGATGGAGCGTGGAAGCCGACGAGTGGCTGCACTGTGTATCGATGATGGCTATCAATCGGCCGGCCGCTTCGGCTCCGTGTTGGGGGAGCATGGCTTTCAGACTGAAGAGGTAAACATAAGTTAACAGCAAGATGATAGTGCAACATTGAAATCGGCTGAAAAGAAAAGGACATACCGTAGCATTTGGGTCGATGTTCTCTGGGTCCAGAATGTTGCAGTAAATTGATGGGGATTTACAGAAAAGATGCTGCTTCCATTCTGCCCACCATAATTTGTACTGTTGGGTGGCGAAAGAGGCAACTGACCAGCCGTTCAAGTTAATAGTGCTGGAGTCAGGTACTAAATCGCACAATCGGCTGTAGTCGAGACTAGAGGTTAATCCGTCTCTGAATTTTGCTTGGCCGGCGAAATAGACTCGGATCGGCAATTGGCCGAAACCTAGTTGCCTTGCTGCAGCTGATGGGCAGTAGAACTCATAAGTGGGTGAGTCCTTCCCCGAGAAGAAGTTAGCCGGCAGAATTCCCGGCTTGATCAGGATATCCATCAACTCTCTGTCAAATGTGTGGGTGGAGAAGTCGAAGCATATAGGCAATTCAAAAATCGGCTCTGCGGTTTGATATGGATACCAGGTGATCATCTCCTCGCTAAGTCCATTATAGAAGCATCTGAAATATTCGGCTACCCGGGGTAGCGGTGAACTGGCAGCCAGGAAAGGCCGATGCCGCCTCTCCGACAGATCTGCAGCGGCGACGGACCGATGGGTTCTCCTCTGACTCAATGTTGGGAAAGGTCTTTGTCTCTATCCTCTGCTGAGAGACCTTGCTCATGTATAGATTGAGCCAGAGGGTGATGAACCACCAAGGACCACCTGGATTCCCTATCGGCTCTCCTTTCGACAGCTTGGCGCCGACTTGATGCATCATATGATATGCCGATCCCAGCAAATGTTTGCCGAGGGGAACGGCTGATCCTTGTGCGAGAGATTCTGCCAAAGCTTGAGTGTTGGAAGAGGGGCCGACCGCTCTGCCACAGAAGAGATGTTTCTCCAGCCACATCATCAGGAAGGCGGTGTGCTCTCTCTGTGAGACTGTCCCTGTCTTCATGTTCTTACTGATGTATCCTTTCCACCCGCCGATTCCTTTGGTATCTAGCCTATGAGATGGTTTGAACTGGTAGTTGAAAGGGGTATCGGTGGAGGAAACATCTAGGCCGGTCAGCAGCAAGACATCGGCCAAGGTCGGGGTCATGGGTCCGTGTCCAAAAAGAAATGCGTTGAGCGCATCGGACCAGAAGTAAGAGGCTGCCATAACCAAAGGTTCGTTCTTTTCCATCTGAGACAGGGACAGATCTATGCACTGGCCGATTTTAAGTTCTTCCCATTGGATTTTCCAAGACCCAGCTACCCTCTGGTACCACTCTCTCCACCCGGGTGTTTCGTTCGGCCAGGATCTGAATGCGCCTATCCAGTGATCTAAATCCATAGGTGACTGCTTGAAGGGGATTCTGTGAGTTTCTAAGCTAATTAGATCCGTTGGATCAGGACTCCCCATAGGGCCTAGGCAGATGAGGTCAGGAGTCAACCTGATCTCCGGCCAATTGGTAGGTTCCGATTATCGAGTAATATCCGAGCTTTAACTACGGGCGCATCGCTGTGGTTTCGTTTGGATTTATTCACAAGTTATCGATATTTACTAGAATTGCAAGTTTTACCTGTTATTCTAGTATTATCACCAGTTATCCAGCTTGAGATCAGGGTAATCGGCTTCGTCATTGTCCTCCTTCGACTCATCGCCATATAGCCGATTAGATCTGTTTCAAGTGTTGCTTCTATAGTAATTGTTTAGATTGCTCCAGCAGTTTTTACAATTACCATACGATCATCGGCTGACTCATAGCCGATCATCTCTACAGCAAATCGGCCGATTTACCGCCGACGCGCTCCTCAGGACAGATCGGAAATCCAGCCGATCGATGCGCCTAGAATTTAATACTCTATTTCCTTGTCAATCAACAGGTCAGATTGACTAGCACGCCGCGCGAACCGCACCAGGGCGATAACCCGAACAGGAGCTAAGCAGATTCTCCCGGGTCGTGTGTCCGACGCTGAAGACCCATCGGCCGATTCCTACCCGGCCGATTTTTGGCGCCAACAAATTCGGTTTTTATGCCGGAGCTTGACAAGTTTGTCGTTGTTTTGATCGACGACATTCTTATTTATTCCAAGGACGAGGAGGACCATGCTAAACATTTGCACATTGTTCTCCAACGTCTCAGAGACCATCAGTTATATGCTAAGTTCTCCAAATGTAAATTCTTGTTGGATAGTATAAAATTCTTGGGCCATACTATCTCCAGTAATGGTATCTCAGTCGACCCCAGTAAAGATCAAGAGGTGATGGATTGGGAACCTCCCACTTCCGTTCATCAGATTCGTAGTTTTCTTGGTTTAGCTAGTTATTATCACCGTTTCATTCCGAATTTCTCCAGAATTGCTAAACCTATGACTGAACTGTTGAAGAAGGGAGTAAAATTTGTGTGGGATGAAGATTGTGAAAAAGCCTTCCACACCCTCAGAGCACATCTAACTACAGCCCCAGTCATAGCTCAACTTGACAATACCAAGCCATTTAACGTTTACTGTGACGCTTCTAGTACTAGTTTGGGCTGTGTACTTATGCAAGACAATTGGGTCATTGCCTATGCTTCACGAGCACTTCGGCCCCATGAAAAGAATTACCCAACACATGATCTTGAGTTAGCAGCTGTCATTCACGCTCTCAAGATTTGGAGGCACTATCTTATGGGCACCCATTGCAATATCTATACCAATTATAAGAGTCTCAAATATATATTCACACAAGCTGACCTGAATATGAAACAAAGCTGATGGTTGGAATTAATCAAAAATTATGATCTTGAGGTGCACTATCATCTAGGGGCAAAACTAATGTAGTAGCGGATGCACTCAGCCGCAAAGCCCATTGCAATTGCCTCTCTGCCGCATCATACAATGAGACGTTATGCTCTGAAATGCGGAAAGTTAGGTTGGAAATGATTCTTCAGGGAACTTTGAATCACATCTCTATTGAACCCACTCTTCATGACCGTATCATCATGGCACAATTACATGATGAGGGTGGTAAGATCATCAAGCAGAAACTATCTCAAGGAGAGAAGTACAACTATTTTCGTCAGGATCACAAGGGAGTTTTATGGTTTGAAAGTCGCATTGTCGTTCCGAAAAATCACGAACTCTGAAAGAAAATTCTTGAAGAAGCACATCTTTCCAAATTCTCTATTCATCCAAGCAGTAGCAAAATGTATCAGGACCTCAAACAAAATTTCTTGTGGATCAGGATGAAGAGGGAAATTGCCCAATATGTTGCAGAGTGTGACACTTGTCAGCGAGTGAAAGCTAGCCACTTAAAAGTAGCTGGTACACTTCAACCTCTGCCCATACCATCCTGGAAATGGGAAGACATCATTACAGACTTCATTGTTGGTTTGCCCAATACATCTCAAAAACACGATTCTATATCGGTTATTGTTGATAGGCTTACAAAGACCGCTCATTTTATTCCCGTACACACCACTTATAATGCCAAGAGATACGCTGAGATATATCTCGATCGTATTGTTTGTCTACACGGTGTACCAAAGACAATTATTTCTGATCGCGGCACTCTATTCGTAGCACGCTTTTGGGAACAATTGCAAGAATCTCTTGGTACCAAACTAACCCGAAGCTCAACTTATCATCCTCAGACCGATGGCCAAACCGAAAGAGTAAATCAAATTCTCGAAGACATGCTTAGAGCTTGTGTCATTCATTATGAAAAGAATTGGGACAAATGCTTATCTTAGCAGAATTCTCATATAACAACAGATATCAAGCAAGCCTAAAAATGGCACCATTCGAGGCATTGTATGGTCGAAGGTGTCGAACTCCATTGAACTGGTCACAAACTGGAGAGCGCAAAATCTTTGGACCAGACTTGGTAGTCGAGGCAGAAGAAAGAGTGAAAGTTATCCAAGAAAATCTTAAAGCAGCCAAATCTAGACAAAAGAGCTATTTTGACAAGAGGAGAAAACCCTTGAAATTCGATGTTGGTGATCATGTCTACCTTCGGGTTTCACCAACCAAGGGTGTGCAACGATTTGGAGTAAAAGAAAAGTTAGCCCCTCGTTATGTTGGTCCTTATGAAATCATTCAAGAATGTGGACCCATGGCCTATAGAGTGCGACTTCCTTCGCAACTTGCAGCCATTCATGACGTTTTCCATGTCTCTCAACTAAAGAAATGTGTCAGAGTTCCTGCCGAAATTGTTGAGCAAACAGAAATCATGGAGGAGCCACACCTCTCTTATGTTGAGCAACCCATCAAAATCCTTGACCAGAAGGAAAAGAAGTACCCGAAGTGCGGTGATTAAAATGTATAAAATTCAGTGGAACCATCACACTGAAGAAGAAGCCACATGGGAAACTAAAAGTTATCTCAATAAAAGAATTTTCCTAGTTTTCTTGATTCCACCCAAGGTACACACTTTCCGCACTTAGTTATTTATCCAAATCTCGGGATGAGATTCTTTTTAAGGAGGGTTGGCTGTGACACCCTGGGTGTCTAAAAGACTAAACAAACATCCATAACATGAAATCAGGCATAAAAGAGCAATAAAAGTATACAACAACCTATCAAAATCTACCTTTCAAGCAAATGTATATATGTATATGTATATATGCATATACATGTGAACCCTTGCAAAACAAACCCTTGTAACTTTCAAAGTTGATCACAAATGACTCTAAAAATTTAATGGCACATCTGTCAAAACAAGAGCAACAAAAGTCTAGTTGAACTCAAGGGCTAAAAGTGCAAAAATTCACATGAAATGACATGTCATTTAAATTCTAGTTTTTAGAAATTCAAAATAACTTCACCAGCACCGTGCTCGATGAGGGCAAAACTTTCATCTTCAACTCCTGGATCTACGTCGCCAACGGCTTGGGTGGCTTCAATAGCCACCTAGCCGACTCCAAGAAGCCGGAGGCCTCTACACCAACTCGATGCAGCAACCTCGACGAGTTCATCGACAACCGCGATGAGGTGCTGCTCCCCAAACTAGCCGAGCAGATCGAGAGGATGTCCATTTTTGACGCGACTTCAACTCGTGCTGCACCAGAACTAGTCGGATCGGACTCAAACCAATCTGAGGAGACTACACATTTCGAGCCCCTCTCCGGCTTGGTGGTGGACTTAGATCGTCTGCTCAAACTCGAGGACGCGGGAGCCACCGCCTGTTGGGGGTCCCCCGTTTTTGACAACTACTCGGACTCAAACGAAGAGTACTTGTCGACTAGTACTACACCTTCAAGTCAGAGCCGAGGAGGACTCGAGGATGAGGGAGCCACCACTTTTCGGGAGGCCCCAGTTCTTAACAACCACTCGCAATCTGATGACTACCTCAAATCATTTTCGGGTAGTCACCTGGGTTTGACCATAACGTCTATGCCGCAAGGCCGTCTTGTGTACTGGAAGGGCTTAGAGCCCTCTAAACTACTCGAGTACGACTCCCGCCTTGTGGCCTTCACATAGGAGCTGCCCTTCCGGGAGGGCAAACCCCTCTCTCCCATCTCGAAGAGGGAGAGGGCAGCACAGAGCTAGTCGAGTACAGCCATACAGCTGAGAACTTGCCAGATCGTCAAGTCTACATGGCCTCCCTTTGCAATGCAGATGATGACGAGCCGGGTCCTGAGTATGACACTGAACTACTCGCGGATGTGTCGGTCGACGAGCGTATGCCGGACGCCCCCCAGGACGAGAACGAGTAACACAGAAGGATCCGGCGGTTGAAGAACGCCAAGCGCGCCCAGCGCAGGCTGAACGCGGAAAATTGCGCACGCAACCCAATGCACCAAAGGAACCTCAACAACGCTTTCGCAGCAGTCGCAGATCAGGAGTATCGCACACCGATTGGCGCCATTGCAGAAGTAGCGCTCCTAGCTCAACAATTACCACCAAACCCCTAGATACAAAGGCTGCAGTATCTAACCCAGCGCACGCTCGGGCAACTCGATGGGCAGCACCTGATGTGAATTAGGGTTCCCGATCTTCCTAAAGGTTCTGTTGACTCTCGATTTAGTGGAGTCGCGACACAATTCGATCAGGCTTCTAAACAACACGTTCCAAACCCCGCAATCACAGCACCACTTCTCCTCGGGTTATCGACCGGTGTTGCACGGCCGACCTCGCCAAGAAGGTAAATCCTTGCCTGCGAATTGAAGAACACAAGCCAGAACAAAGAAGAATGCAACCAAAATTGCAGATGTATGATTAACTCACGAAGTTGGGGTCTCACAAACCGATGAACAGTGAAACTGTTCTTGACAAAATAATCGAAGCAAAACGCAAACCCTAACTTGGGCGACTCTACTGAATATAAAGTGTTTAGGGGCTCCAATACGATACACGGGCCAACAGCCCAAAAGACGGCTGTGCAGCACTGAGACAAATTCTGTACGTCCAATTGATTCGACGATTCCCAATGACTCAGGCATCATTTGGTCGTGATCCCGGTGCCATTGGAAGCTCTATGAAAATATCTTTCCAACCATATGTAGAACGTCGAAATCGGACTCCGTATGTGGCCTGGGCGTCCAATCTAAGGCAGACTGCTCCTGGACTCCGAGGTGAACTCGAAGCTGAGTTGTATTGGGCCTCCAAGTGTTTTGGACGTCCCTTGCTGGCCTTGTGTAGCAGAACCGCCTGAATTAATCCGGCTTAAGTATACTAACCATCACCATAGAGGCAATCCAGGATAACACGCACTTAAAATGGAGTAAAACGACAGTCTGTCGGGTATCATCCCGATGCAACCACTGGAATTTCGATCAAAACAATGCATACATAAAACCCACACGAAGGTGAGCCCAGAGGTAAACAACAAACCACCAATTTTACAACAAGAGTTCCACATGAATTATTGTTACAAACCAGGTTTGAAATCATACATAATGAGTACTTTCAGAGTTCAATAGTGCAGCGGAAAATGAACGATGGTTCTAATCGACGATACAAGATATCATGATGAAGCCCGTACATGACATCATTCAACATTATCACCGTTGGATCATGCAACTAGGTTTTCAATCAACTCCTAAAAACTTAATGCACAATACCATATATATATATAAATAAAGTTGCATAAGTTTAAAAGTAGGGGTTATGCTCCGGGGCTTGCCTTCTTGACAAAACCTAGTCGGGAGTACCTCCGAACTTTGGTTCGGGTCTTCAGCAACTTCAGTTAGATTGACTTGAGCTTCGTGCTACTCACTCTCGGACTCTGGCACCAGCTCGTAGGTTCCGTCGGCGAGAGTCGTTGATTCTATATGAATGCACAGGTATGTGTGGTTTCAAGGGTACAAGATAAATTACTATTTCACTAAAATGTAGTCATTCAACAAAACTCAAGTTAAGTTGCAAAGCACTTCATTTTCTTCCCCTTGGGTAGTCATTTATCGAGTACTTATCTAGGTTAACTACTTCATTAAGTACGTGAGTTGTTTTGTCATTTCATAAACGGCCATTTTCAACCGTAAGCATAGATTGAACAAAACTACTCCCAGAAACAGCTTCTGGGTTGAGATTTTTATGCAGAGCACACTACTTAAGTACAAACCCACTGTAAAATTTTTAGCCATTTTCATTTAGCAGATTATTCATGAAAAATACATTAAACAACGACTTCAAAGATCAAGTTCTATTTATACAGAACAAACTATGCAAGAAATGGTGCTCAGTATTTTACTGAGTACTTATAAACTTATGATGAGTCTACTGTAAATTTTTCAGGTTTTATTGTGCAAGATACAGGGCATAGAAAATAAGTCAAGAGCCATCTACATTAATCAAGATTTGTTTCTACAGGTAGTTCCACTAAGTTTTTGTGTCTCAAACTTTTCCAACATGATAAACTACTCAAAGGTAGTCTCTGGTTAAATTTTCATATTTTTCTAAGCAACAGAACTTGTTATTTTGATTTAATGTAGTTTTTCTTAACTAAAAACATATGAGCTAGTTAGACAGAAGTAAAAGGTTCCAAACTTGGGCCATAGCTTTTATGCATCAAGATTACTCTACTGTAAAAGTTTCAACCCTAAAATATATGTAAAACAACATGAACAAACAACTCTACCAAAATAGCACATCACAAAAGATACCACAAAAACTACATGTGGACACATGCTCTGGCCTTGAAATTTTTACACAAGTTTTAACAAGCGGAGACTAGTTTGCCATCCAAAAATCATTCACAGCACTGACCTAGATCAAGAGATATCTTTATGGGCTATTTAAAACAAGATTTATTTTAGATCCAGTTTTAGTTTGTAACTAGTCATCACACTGTGCCAAAGTAGTCGGGTTCATCAAGTGGGTTGCAACAAATTTTAGTTTGCATTTCTCAGATTTTTCTATGATTTTAGATTGATTTTACAAGTGACAGCCTTTTAAAAACAAAAGTACTCAGGCTCTCGCAGATAGGTCCCTGGATCTAGGAGATAATACCCTAAAAAGAACTTGGCGATTGCAATGTAGTCCCTGGGCGGGGCTGGGCGATTAAAAACAAGTTGGCGGCAAGGGGAATTGGGTGGGGGAGCACGAGGAGGTCAAGGGGAACCTGTTGGTGTGCTTGGTTGGGGCTGGGGTGGCTGAAGTGGGACTACCGGCGGTGAGCAGAAGCTCCGCCGAGGTGCGGGCCACGGGTGGCGGTGGTCCGGCAACGGAGGGCGGCGTGGGGAGGATGGGGAGTACCAGCAGGTTGAGGGCGACCCGTTTGGAGCCTTGGTTTGGGTGGACGAGCAGCGAAAAGTGGGGCTCGACAGCGAGGTCGTGTGGCGGTGTTAATGGCGGGGTGGTGGTGGTTCTCGGGCGCGTGTGAGCAGGGTCTCAATGCATCCCTTTTATAGGCGCACAGGGGAGGAGGAGGAGCCGAGCGTGACGCAACGGTGGGAGGCGTAGCCGGGACAAGGTCGCGGCAAGGGCGCGGCGTCGCCAGCGCGTCATGGCTCGACTGTCGGGAATCATCGGCCGCATGGCGCGCGTGAGCTGGCCGGCAAATCGCCGGCAGCAGGCTCGGTCGGTGGCTGGTCGGAGCTCGTTGGGGGTCGCGCCTTGGCGCGGCTCGCCGGCGCAGGGATGCCCTACTGCGTGGCGGTGCTTCTCTGCCGGCCAGAGGGAGGGAGAGAGGAAAGGGCCGTGATTCAAATTAAATTTTTTTAAAGTTTTAAACAGAATCTTGTAAAAGTTTAAACACGAAAGTTGTAGGGAATTTGAAAATCTACAACTTTTATTTTAGCCAAAAGTTCATTTGAGCCTTGGTTTGAAAATTATTTTAAATTCAAGACTAGTAGGATTTGAATTACTAGTCATTTTCTTGTGTTAAATTTTAAATTTGCAAACGGGGTTTGCAGTACACGTTGCAAGTTACTAAAATATGAGTGTGTTTATATACTACATTTGTCATGAAATCTGGTGCGTGAAAAGGTTATAAACACAAAAGAACAACACTCACATACACGCATACATACACATGCACATGCACACACATATTTAAATGCATTGTTTTAAAGATTCTAGGTTATTATGCATGATGCTATGTTTAGATTTTCTTGTTTAGGCTTTTAAACACCTAGGGTGTTACACCTTGTCTAACTCCAAGCTCTTCTCCACGCATCCCCTAGTCCTCTCCTTCATTCCTAATCATAATATAATCATTAGGTAGTAATCCATTCTCAAAATCATAAAAGGAAGTGCTTAGGAACGAGCTCACCTCTGAATCCAATTGTCGCGCGCGAGCTCTAGTGATTGGACCTTGAATGTCCAGCGGAGTGTTGTGTGCATCCGAAGGAGTGATGCCCTCATCATCCTCCCCCTCTTGAATTGAAGTCGTCCTCGACTCACGCGCTTCGTCTTCCCCCAATTAAGGCCTCAAATCTGAAATGTTAAAGGTAGGCCTCAAGTTTATATGCATTATCATTAATCTTCTCAATTATTTCGAGAGGACCATCAGCTCTAGGTATTAACTTTGACTTCCTCAAATCTGGAAAACGATCCTTTCTCAAGTGCAACCACACTAAATCACCCTGTTCAAGTTTAACTTCTCTTTTACATTAACTACCAGCTACTCTATATTTTTCAGTCATCTTTTCAATGTTGTGCTTAGTTGTTTCATACATTTTCAAAATAAAATCAGCATGTTCTTTAGCATCACTATGAATTCTCTCACTAGTAGCCAAAGGTAGAATATCAATAGGAGCACGGGGATTAAAACCATAAGCTACCTGAAAAGGACTTACCTTTGTGGTAGAATGCGTTGCCCGATCGTATGCAAATTCCACATGAGGTAAACATTCTTCCCACATCTTCAAATTCTTCTTCAAAACAGCCCAACACATGGCACCCAAAGTGCGGTTCACCACCTCTGTTTGACCATTAATTAGTGTATGACAAGTGGTGGAAAATAATAATTTTTTACCCAACTTGTTCCACAAAGTACACCAAAAGTGACTCAAAAATTTTGCATCATGATCTGAAACAATAGTAGCAGGCATACCATGCAAACATACAATCTCTTTGAAAAGAGGTCAACAATATGAGTAGCATCATCACTTTTATGACATGGTATAAAATGTGCCATCTTAGAAAATTGATCCACTACAACAAAAATGCTATCCCTCACCCTCTTAGTCCTAGGCAATCCCAACACAATGTCCATAGAAATATCTGCCCAAGGAATAGAAGGAACCGGAAGAGGCATGTATAAACCATGTGGATTCAATCGAGACTTAGCTTTTTGACATGTCGTGCAGCGAGCAACGAACCGCTCAACATCTCTCCTCATCTTGGGCCAAAAGAAGTGTGTGGCCAACACATCCTCCGTCTTCTTAGCTCCAAAATGCCCCCATCAATCCTCCTCCATGCGCTTCCTGCATCAACAAAAGGCGAACGTAACCAACTAGAATGCACAGGTGGTTAGCTCTAAACACAAATCCATCATTGATCACAAACTTATTCCATGTACGTCTCTCTTTACAATTCAGCAACACATCTTTAAAATCAGGATCATGCACATATTGATCTTTTATTGATTCAAGTCCAAAAATCCTACAATCAAGATGGGACAACAATGTATATCGTCTAGACAAAGTATCAGTAATCACATTATCCTTTCCTTTCTTATGTTTGATGATTTAAGGAAATGATTCAATAAATTCAACCCATTTAGCATGTCTACAGTTCAGATTGTTTTGTGAACGAAGATACTTAAGAGATTCATGATCAGAATGTATAACAAATTCTTTAGGCCACAAATAATGACGCCACGTCTCTAAAGAACGTACAAGAGCATACAATTCCTTATCATACATAGAATAATTTAGAACAGGACCGTGCAATTTCTCGCTAAAGTATGCAACAGGTTTACCATCTTGCATCAAAACACCACCAATGCCCACTCCACTAGCATCACATGCAAGCTCAAAAGTCTTACCAAAATTTGGAAGTTGCAGCAATGGCGCGTGCGTAAGCTTGTCCTTCAAAGTGGCAAAGGACTCCTCTTGTGCTTTCCCCAATGAAACACCATACCTTTCTTCGTCAACTCGTGCAACGGCGCAGCAATGGTGCTGAAATCTTTGACGAAGCGGCGATAGAATCCTGCAAGATCGAGAAAACTTCTCACCTGTGTGATGGTTTGGGGTAGCGGCCAGCTCTCAATGGCTTCAATTTTCTTCTCATCCACCTCAATTCCCTGTGGAGTAACAACATAGCCAAGGAAAGAAACTCTATCGGTGCAAAAGATGTACTTCTCAAGGTTAGCAAACAAACATGCATGTCTTAAAGCATTAAAAACAGCACGTAAATGATGCATATGTTCAACCAAACACTTGCTATAAATTAATATATCATCAAAGTAAACCACCACAAATCGACCAATGAAGGCCATCAAAAACTCATTCATGAAATGCATGAAAATGATAGGTGCATTAGTTAAACCGAAAGGCATTACTAACCACTCAAACAACCCGAATTTGGTTTTAAAAGTTGTTTTCCATTCATCTTTAAGTTACATCCTTATTTGGTGGTAACCACTACGCAAGTCAATCTTTGTGAAAATTATAGAGCCACACAATTCATCAAGCATGTCGTCTAGCCAAGGAATATGATGGCGTATGTGTGTTGATGGCTCTGCAATCAACACACATACGCCAAGTATCATCTTTCTTAGGAACCAAAAGCATAGGAACAACATAAGGACTAAGGCTCTCATGTACATACCCATGGTCCAAAAGGTCTTGGACTTGTCGCTGAATTTCCTTAGTCTCCTCAGGGTTGGTTCTGTAAGCAGCACGGTTTGGCAAACTGGTTCCCGGAATCAAATCAATTTGATGGTCTATCCCTCTCATAGGTGGTAGCCCCGGGGGTATCTCAGCTGGAAAAACGTCCTCATACTCCTGGAAAATGTTAGTGACAGCAGGAGGCAAAGAGCTAGCAATATCCTCAAGTTAAAACAAGGCTCGTTTGCATATCAAAGCATAGCATACATCTTCATCAGAAATTTCAGCAAGGTCACATTTTGTTGCAAGCATAACTCCCCCCTTTAATTTATTTCCCTCGGCCTTGGAATTAGGTGGGGGCTTCTCCTTTTTAGGTGGGAAAACAGAATTAGCAACTTGCTAGTTTTCAGATTTAACATTGTTCGAATTAGTAGCTCTTTCCTTATCGGCTTGTACAATTTCAGCAGGGGTCAAAGGAACCAAAGTAATTTTTTTTCCTTTATGCATAAAAGTGTATTTATTACTCCTGCCACGGTGTCTAGCATCATTATCATGTTCCCAAGGACGACCCAACAAAAGTGAACAAGCTTGCATAGGTACCATATCACAATCAACAAAATCAGCATAGGCACCAATGGAAAAAGAGACTCTGCAAGTTTTTGTTACCTTAGCTTTTCCAGAATCATTAAACCACTGAATATGGTATGGATGTGGGTGCGGTTGTGTGGTCAAGCAAAGCTTCACGACCAAATATGAACTCACCAAGTTGTTGCAGCTTCCACCATCAATAATCACACGTGCACGACGGTTCTTGATGACGAAGAAAATCTGGAACAAGTTGTGGCGTTGTAGCCTTTCTGGCTGCTGAATTTGCGTGCTGAGCACACGCTGAACAATGATGTTCATGTAGCCTGAAGTATCTCCACCACCAAGGACATGGTCCTCGGCGTCACTGGCAGCAACATCATCATCATCATCATCTTCTTCTTCTACGTCAGAGGTGCTGATGTAACCTCCATCTTCTGTCGCCACATATGCCCGCTGACTTGGGCAAACCTTCTTCACATGGCCAATCGCATGGCAGTGATGGCACTGAATGCCGGAAGTGCGTCCCATCGAGGCAACGGACGAGGAACTTTGGGCAGGAACCTGCAAAGAATTTTTACCTGAATCTGTAGCACATGTGGAAGGCTTGTTTGGTGCAGCAGGAACGCCACTCGTGGTAGGTCGTTTGCCTGCTGATGTGGGCGTCAGAAAGCTGGAGTGCTTGGCCAGCCCCGAATGCACCGGCGTACGTGGCGCAAAGGATGTTTGGACGCTGGTCTTGTTCTGCTGCTCACATCCTTGCAATTCCTTCTCTGCAAGCATAGCACACTGGAACAACTGGTTGATAGTATTAAATTCTTTATGGTCAACAATATCCTGAATTTCCCGCCTCAAACCAGAATAGAACCGACAAATAGAATCCTCGGTTAATGAGAACATCACCACGCTGGACATGCACGAGCCGGCCTCATCACCAAGCTATGAGTCATCGCCAACTTGGACTGCGAGTTCGGTTCAGATTCAGCCGACCACCTTGCACCAAAACGGCGATATCTCCCTCATACGGTGTCCAAATAAGGCGTTCTTGGATGCGTTGAAAACCTGACGATGAGAAGCTTCTTTTGGTTCTGGTACTAGCTCCAGAAGCCTTGTGTATCATTCTGTGTGACCACAACAAGGTGCTGCATCACCGGTTTTGAGCCTTTTCAGGCCTTGTATCGTGTCGGTCCTTAAGCACCAAGTTGTGGGCGCCCCCCCTTGTCGCCCCCAACCCTAGGACATTCGTCTTTGCATAAGAACTCAGTAACCACCACCATTTAGGGTTGGGCTTTGTTTAGTTCTAGTTTTCTATCGAGAAACTGAGTTTGATCATTGTAACTGTGGCGACAAGTCCTTTTACTGTGATCCAGGGCCCCTGTTCTTGTTCTCCTCGACTGTGGTGATTAGTCCTTTTCGAATTGAGTGCTTGAACCCCTCTTGTTATTTGCTTCAACTATATTTGCAATTGTAAGATTGCGCGTTTATACCTTTTTGCTTGTCCTTCAATTCGCTTGCAGGAAAAGCCTTCTTGGTAATGTCAATCAAGTTGTGCTTGGTTGATAACCAACAGAGGAGTGGTGTAGCGGTTTGCAGGGTTCGAATCTTGTTGATTTGAAGCCGGATCAACGTCGAGTCCTCCACCAATCTAACTTATCCTACCTCTCGGAAGATCGGACCTTGCCCTCATCATCAGTTCCCTCCACTATGCTACAACGCATCAAACCTTTTTGAAGCTCACCATAGTAGTCCTGCACAGATTTACCTCCCTGTTCTAAGCGCATCAATTTCTTATGCAGGTCTCTAGTATAAGATGGTGGAACAAATCTATCATGCATAGCAACCTTAAGTTCTTCCCATGTACTAGGTGAAGTGCCCTCTGCAGCTAAACCAGCCCACCAAATGATTGCAAAGTCTTTAAATTCACTAGTGGCTTGTCTAACTCTTTGTTGCTTAGGAACAAGGTGGGCACTAAATTTTTGCTCTACCGTCATCTCCCAATCAAGGTATCCCTCAGCATCATAATTTCCCGAAAAAGAAGGTATGGTAAATTTAATCTTAGCATAGGATCATCAGGAACACGATTACGATTACGAGTACCACCCATACGTGTGGTGTTATTGCGAAGACGACGTCGTAGCCACGCTTGGCATGTAGCTTCATGATCTATATTACCATGGGCATCATACACCTCGTCCTCAGGGTGTCCGGTGTCTTCATAGGTCGGTTGACGAGTTTCCAACACAGCAACCCTGTCGGCTAGCATGGATACCCTCATGTCCAACCTCTCAATGATGTCACCGAGCTTGAGTTCAATGAACGCGTTGGTGATGGCCTTGACGACCGTCTCCTTCATATCTTTCTGAGCATTGTCTACAGCAGACTGTAGTTGCTCTTGGCTGACACACTCGTTGAAGTCCTTACGAGTGTTATTTCCATCGTCACCTGGCATTGTAGACACAAGAACAACAACAAACAGTAAAGGTTATCCCTAATAATCTACTATGCAGGGGTAGTGGTGCCTCTCAATTAGCACAGCAAAAAGGAAACACCTTATCAACCTCTTACAAGGTTCTTACCAGCAAGACAAAGGATACCTGGGAGATGTAGCCCACGATTGCAAGGGTCAAAAACCTGTGTTATCCAGTAGTAGTATGTGGAGCTATAGGAAGGCCAAGTATGTGAGTGGAACACAATTCAATAACAGATAGCAATGATGAATAAATGTCTGAATTGCTTGTCCTTAGTTGCTGGTCTACTCGTATCCTTATAACAGTAGTGTCAACAAGTAAGGAGCAAGAAAGAAACAATGAATATTAGCAGAGACACGATATTGTCAAGTAACCAGCAGCGCACACGATATCAGCAAGTGTGTCCTCTCTATGTGCCTCCTATTTTGTCTTTTAGCACTAGTAGAAATCAATTTTTTATTTTTTATTTTATTTTTCTGATATTTTTTCTCAACTAGGAGCACGAGAATAGGAACACCACAAAGTATCAGCTCAATCTGACGTAAGATGTGATCTGTAGAAAATCTTGAGCTTTCTTTAAAACGGGTGCTAGAACTTTTGAGCAAAAACAGACAATCTTCTGAATTTTTTTTTTGGAAATTCTAAATTCGCCAAACTTTTGAGCAAAAACAGACAATCTTCTGAATTCTGAATTTTTTTTTGAGCAAAGCCGAGAAATTGTATGAGGAAAATTTTGCAAGGAAAATTTGAAAAAAAAAGAACGCCTCAATTGGAGTTTCAAGCGAAAAGTTATGCCTATTTTAAGGAGGACCCTCCGTATTAGGTTTTTTGTTGAGGTCGATACTGGATCGAATGGATGAATATGGTGGCACCGGACGGGGATCACACGATTGAACTCAGACACGAAGTAAACCAGCAACAAAAACATGAACTAGGACACAAATTCAACACTACGGACTCTGAAATAGAATTATGCAAAGGCTAAACAAGGTCTGGGATAGGGAAAACCTAACGACTAAAATTTTTTTTGGGCTTTTCTGTGGACTCTAGGCTGAAAGCAAAATCACAAGAACTAGGTTAAGGGCGAACCAAATGGTGAACCGGAAGCTCTGATTACCAACTGGTGTAAACTAGGGTTCCCGAACTTCCGAAAGGTTCTGTTAACTCTCGATTTGGTGGAGTCGCGACACAATTCGACCCGACTTTTGAACAACATGTTCCGAACCCCGCAATCGCAGCACCACGTCTCCTTAGATTATCGACCGGTGCTGCACGGCCGACCTCGCCAAGAAGACTAATCCTTGCCTGCAAATCGAAGAACACAAGCAAGAACAAAGAAGAATGCAACCAAAATTGTAGATGTATGATTAACTCACGATGTTGGAGTCTCACAAACCGACGAACGGCGAAACTGTTCTTCATAGAATAATCTAATCAAAACCCAAACCCTAACTTGGGTGACTCTACTGAATATAAAGTTTTTAGGGGCATGCAAGACCCCTGGACGCACCCCTAATGGGCTCCAATACGATACACGGGCCAACAGCCCAAAAGACGGTGGCGCAGCACCGAGACAGATTTTGGATGTCCACTTGATTCACCGATTCCCGTTTACTCAGGCATCATTTGGTCATGGGCCTGGTGCTATTGGAAGCTCTATGAAAATATCTTTCCAACCATATGTGCAACGTCGAAATCGGACTCAGTATGTGGCCTGGGCGTCCAATCTAAGGCAAACTGCTCCTGGACTCCGAGGTGAACTCGAAGCTGAGTTGTATTGGGCCTCCAAGTGTCTTGGACATCCCTTGCTGGCCTTGTCCGACTCCAAGCTCCTCTCCACACATCCCCTGGTCCTCTCGTTCATTCCTAATCATAATATAATCATTAGGTAGTAATCTATTCTCAAAATCATAAAAGGAAGTGCTTAGAAACGAGCTCACCTCTAAATTCAATTGTCGCGCGCGAGCTCTAGTGACTGGACCTTGAGTGTCCAGCGGAGTGTTTTGTGCATCCGAAGGAGTGATGTCCTCATCAACACCCAGTGTCCTTAACTTGGAACATGCTCTCAAGATCTGAGCGCCATGGTGACTCGGCGCAGATTAGCTGCACCCCTGGAGGAGGTACCAGACATCAAGGGAATGACAATTGCCACCACAACCAGGACAATCCAGTCGGCCATGGCAATCCCTAGGGCCAGCAGTCCGCTCGTGGCAACGTCGAACAAGAGGTGCAATAATCCACTCGCCCACCTCGCAACGTCGAACAAGGGGGCTACTCCATATGGAGTGCGAGTTTAATTGCACCCCATACAAAAGAAGACTTGACAACTACTCGAGGCATGAGCACCTCACAGCCTCGATGCAGCCAAGGAAGTACTCGGAATACACCTTTAAGATGAAGATCGAGAGAACTGGAAGACACATTCAGAAGTACTCGAAAGCCTGCTGTACTCGACTACGAAGAGCTCAGGGCTTGTTAGACCCAGGCCCACGGGACTGTGCACATGGCATACATATCCTAGGATAGGGGATGGGACATGGCCCACGGCCCACATATGTTGTAACTACTCGTACCGTAGTATGACTACTCGAACAATAGTAGAACTAGTCGGAACAGAAGAAAACTACCCGAAAAGTACTCGGGTAGGACTCCTGGGCTTGTATCCAACTAGGATTTCCATGTAACTCTATCCCCCCAAACTATATAAGGGCGGGCAGGGACCCCCTCCAAACACGAGGATCACCCAAGATCACCCTGATCAACACCTAAGGCAATATAAACCACACAGGATGTAGGGTATTACGCTCTTGGCGGCCCGAACCTGTCTAAACTTTGTGTTTGTTGCACCTTCGAATTCCTGATCTCGGCGACACCCTGCCTACAAACTCACCACCTCGGGGGTATCCCTCGGTGGGCATGGTGGTAAAACACCAACATTGAGAAGAAATGAGTATAGGTTGGTCCAACAGAAAATGAGCATGCCTTGATGTCATGAAGAAACTTGGAGATGATGTTGAAGGGATGTGCTCAAGGCAAAGGTATATGATAGGGCTTTTCTATTTTTGCCGGTCATCAGGTGATTAGTGGATGAGATATGACTGGATTAATAGGATAGATAGCCGTACTATCAAGACGGGTCAATGTGCATTTGCTTGATGGTTCTATAGTACCATTTTGCTCAAACAATTGCATTGCATCCATGAGGGTTGACTTTGTTTGAACCTTGGCAAAGCTTGACCTTAAATTTGTGTGGTGACATGTTGAGGCGGACGGTCGGGGCCAAAGGGACGGAGAATCCACCACCTTCTCAGTTTCGAGGAGAGAAAAGTGTGAGTTTCTGGTGGGTGCTGAAAAGTGAACGGCGGACGGTCCAGCCCTAGGGGGCGAACGGTCCGCCAGCTAACAAAAAATTTGTGATAGAAGTCTTAGGGTTCTGGCTGCGCTGGAAAGGTGAACGGCGGATGGTCCGCTGGCTAACATTTTGAAACCAGATAGAACAAGGAGTGTTCTATGTGCTTTGGGTAGTTATGTTGCGAACGGTCCGCTCCTTGTGAGGCGGACAATCCGCCAAGGATAAAAACAGTCGTCTCTGACACGCATTTATTGCACTTCTAGTTGTTCGATTTTAAAACTGGACGGTCCGGTCCTTGTGAGGTGGACATTCCGTGAATGCTCTGTTTCCACGAGTTTTGAGTGTAACGGTTGGATTTCGAGGGAGTGGCTATATATACCCCATGCCCGGCCGTGGGGGTCTCTCTTAGCACATTCGAAAGCTTCCTTGACTTTCTAGAGCCAGCCATCTCCTCCCTTTCTCACTCCTTGCTTAGAGATTGCATCCTTGTGAGTGTGAGAGCATCCTAGTGTATTGCATCAAGAGTTTGTATTGCCTTGGATGTGTTATTGGTGGTTGTGCTTTGGAGGGGGTCCCTGCCCGCCCGTATATAGTCTGGGGGGACAGGGTTACATGGAATCCTAACCCAATACTAGCTTAGGAGTCCTATCCGAGTACTACTCGGGAAGTTTTCTTCTGTACTGGCTAGTCCTACTTGTATTGAAGTACATTATAACAGATATAAGGTATGGGACAAGCCCCATCCCTTATTCTAGATTATTCTACACCATGTGAGCAGTCCCATGGCACCGGGTCTGACAAGACCCCGAGCTCTTCGTAGCCGGGTACTGCATGCTTCCAAGTATTTCTGAAGTTGTCTTCGACTTCTCTTGAAGCTCCGTCTTGAGAGGCATCTTCCAAGTACTTCTTTGGCTGCCTCGAGGCTGCGAGGTGCTCATGCCCTGAGTAGTATTTAAATCTTCAAAAGCATTCTTTTACATGGGGTGCAATGAAAAATCACACTCCATATGGAGTAGCTCCTAGCCTTAGGTTGAATAAAAGAATCAAGCTGAGGGTCAAATTGGTCTTGAATCTTCTTTTATTATCTTCCAAATATTTTCAGAAAATAGGCCATCGATGACATGTGTCCTGCAGCCCCCGAGCCTTGAATCCAAATCCCAGATTTGGAAAAAGGATCCAAAACATCGTGGCATGCTTTGTAGAATATTTATTGAACTTGAATTGATGGTTAAGATAGGACATTCGGTCAGAAATTTGAAAACCTCCCTTTACGGGATAAAATCCCTGAAAAATAGGTTAAAAAAATAACTTTCCAAACAAGCCCTAAATTACCGCTCAAAACAAATCTTATACTAAAGGACCCGTAGGCCGCCGCTGGTTATTTAACCACGCAGTAACCTAGGGTTGCCTTTACGCCTTCAGTCGTCACATAAGTTGTCTTCTGAGTAGTTTTGCGGCGTCCAGCCCCTGAGCTTATGAGCTAGGAGATACGAAGGAGCCACGTCGAGTAGTGATTGGCGCCCAGCCTCCAAGCCTGGGAGCTAATGGATCCACGACGAGTAGTTATTAGCCTAGCTCTCGAGCCTAGGAGCTGGCGAAGCTGTGATGGCACGCCATGCGGCCTAGAGAGTTGTTGCTGAAGCTCGATCTGAAAAAAGACAACGCATACATTATGTAGCATAATGCGTAGATACCAAAATCTATTCGGTGTAAAAATGAAGTTGCCGTGTTGGGCTCTTGTTTTAGGCCATTTAAATCCCCCGAGTAGCCCACCTCTTACGTTTAATCACCTGGTCCCCGTTCTAGCCTTCGCTCATACCGTGTATGAGTCGCTTAGGTCAAGACCGAAGACTCGACGCTTCACGGATTAAGGCGGAATACTACCCAAGCAGATTAGCGACCAAAAAGAGAGGACAACGAGCAGGAATATGTAGTCGGCATGCAACAAAAAGAATGCGTGTTGCGCAAAAAGTAGGCGGCGAAGTGTAGCCCTGGAAGGGTTTCATGCCCATCGAGAGACGTACGCAGATAAGTAGCCGATCTTGTGGAGAACAAGTCAGGAAAGATATAAGTGACTTAGCTTGATTCGTGGGCGATTGTCGATGAAGCCGTAGCACTCGTCGATGGAGCCGCAACAGTTAGTTGATGAAGCCCGACTAGTCGGAGTCGATTCCGACTAGTTATTGATGGTGTGCGGCCTGCTCCCGACTAGTTTTCTAGTCGAGACGAGTAGTCGAAGTCGTCATCGGCAGGTCGCTGAGCGTCCTCGCAAAGTCAAAGTAGTAGCGGCATGTCGATGTTGTGGCACGAGCTGAGGTTGGAGTTCGAGTTGAAATAGATTATCCAAGTCCTTTTCCAATGTGGATAGGGACTCGGACTATAGTGCCTCCCGATAAACAGTGGCTGTGACAACCCTGGTAATTAAAATTCCAAAATCAATGTCATTAGCCTAACTCTATGTTAAACCAACTAATGAGAGGGTGGAAAGAATTAAAACGAGTTCAGTTGGATTTCAAATTTAATTTGAGCACATTGGGTTACTTTTGAACTTTTAAATTTAACTTTCAACCCATAAGCCAAATGAGGTTTTGCCTGAAACCAAAGTTGTAGAACTTTTTATTTTGAACAACTTTCGTGTTCAAAAGTTTTTGAAATTCCAATCAGAAAGAGGAGAAAGCGCCCTGTTTGCACCCAGCCCCCTGAAGTTTTTCGAATTTTTGCACTTCGGTCCCTCCCTCCTCTGCCGCACCGCGCGCGCGCTCGCCCGCCCGCCGCGCGCCAGGTGGCCGGCGTCGCCTGACCGGCGCGGAGCGCCAGGCCAGTGGCCGCCGCACCACCCCGCCACGGCCGGCTTTGCCCCGCCCCCACGCCGCGCGGCCAGTCAGAGCCCGCGCGTGCTGCCGCGCCCAGCCCGCCGCCCGGCCGCCCAGTCGCCGCGCTCCGCCGTGCCGCCCCGGCCCCCGCGCCCCACCAGTCGCCGCGCCCGCCCTCCGCCCGAGCCGCTGCAGCAGCTGCTCCCCAATCCGCACGCCGCGCTATCTCCTCGCGCCCACGCCAAAATCTCGGCCGCCCAGTCGCCCGCGCCCGCTCGCCGCACGCCGCGCCGGCGTTCTGCCGCCGCCCGCCGCGCCCAGTGCACGCCGTTGCCGTGCCCCGCCCCGCGCGTCGCCCAGGCACCTCCACACCCCCTCCTGTCCCTATAAAAGCACCACCCCAGCCACGCGCGCGAGCCACCGCAGCCCAGAACGCCTCGCCGTCGCCATCACCGCCGCCGAGCACCACCCGTCCGTGGACAGCCCACTGCCGCCGCCCACTGCCCAAACTAAGCCCCCAGCCACCACTACATCACCCCACCGCAGCTCGCCGACCCACCCAACGCCACCCAGAGCCACCGGAGCGCCGCCGCCCGCGCTGCCGTCGCCGCCGCCGCCCCTGCTCGCCGTGGACAGCACGACCCCGACCCCCTCCGTCCAAGCCGAGCCCCTGAGTAGCTTCCCCACGCGCCACTGAAGCTCACCGACCGGACCACGCCGCCCCAAGCCCGCCGGAGCACCGCCGTCGACGCGAGCCGCGCCGCCGCCGCCTCTGCTCCAACGCCGGCGAGCCCTTCCCGGCCGTCCCCCACCTGAACAACACCCCCACAAGGTAGCCCTCGCACCCCTGAACCTTCCCCGACCCTCGCCCCTCGCCGCCGGCGAGCCCCCTCGCCGGAATTTCGGCCGGCCGCCGTACCCGAGCCGCCCGAGGACCCAATTGCAAGAATTTTTAAATCTTTAGAAGGGTCTGAGCGTAAGATTCAAGGACCTAGTTGTAAAAGAAAGTTTCAAACCTAGATTCAAATTCAGTGAACTTGTAAAATTCGTATAAAATCGTAGAAAATTCAGAAAAATGCAAACTCAACTGTTCTGGAATCCTCAGAACAAACTCTACCACTTTTGTTACAAAAGTTTTCTCAGAATCTCAAAATATTTTGCTCTACATTAAATAGAAGCTTTAATGGACTTATTTTGTACCCACTGTTCCAGAACAATGCTGACCCTAGATTTTGGGCAGTGAATTATTTGCTTGATGTTTAGAACTGTGTAAAAAGATCAGGCCCAAATTCCATCTCTAGCTCTACTGTTTGTTAAACTTAGTTTTAATTCATGTGTAAGTAAAATGTTTTATCCCTGCAGTTAGGTGGTGAATCACCCAATGAAACTTTTACTATGCTAATGTATTGGTACCTAGAAGCCAGAGAAAAATTAGGAGAACTTTTATATCACAGTAACCTACTTATTTGATTTATGTGCTAATAAAGTACATTAAATCAAGAAAATAGTATCTTAGCTTGGAAAATTCTCGAATTTTTACAGGGAGATACACTATGGTAGAGGTTGCTGTGTAAAAAGGTCCATGGCCAAACACCCTGTGTAGGGTCCTGTAAAAATGCATCTTTGAATAGCCTAGGTGTAGAATGTCATATTTTCTATGCTCGGAATACTGCATGATAAATCCTACAAAAATTACAGTAGCTTCTGCATACATAAGTGAAAGCTCTGTAAAAATCTTAGACTCAGTTGTTGCACCAATTGTTCTGTACAAAAAGAACAAGGATCTAACAGCAACTAAGTAATATATTTTTCATAATTAATCTGTTACATAAAATTGGCTGAAAATTTTACAGTAAGCACATCTTTCCCTGATGTGCCTAAATCAAAAAGATCATGACCAGAAACTATCCATTGTAGTAATTACTCTTAAATCGTATCGATTGCCATTTCCACGAATTAAACTTGTGCATTCATGTAGAATCGACGACTCTCGCCGACGGAACTTACGAGCTGGTGCCCGCGTCCGAGAGTGAGCAGCGTGAAGCTCAAGCAAATCTAACTGAAGCTCTTGAAGACCCGAGCCCAAGTTCGGAAGATCCCCAAGCGAACTGCGAAGGCAAGCCCCGGAGCATAACCCATCTCTTTCCGAAATTTTGCAACTCATTACTCTTTGCTTGTGCATTAAGTTTATAGGAGTTGGATGAAAACTTCGTTGCATGATACCAGGAACCCTTGCTTGAAAACTAGATGTAAGGTTCGATAGAATGCTGTGCTAATAGGACTCCGGTAAAAGTCGAGTGATTTCCTGTCACTCGCGAGAAAATAGGAGTTGAATGACTACTACACGCTGCAATCATAAGGACACGGACGGGTTATGTAACGATGGTTACGATTGAGGCCCGTCTGTCTAGTGAAAAATGCTAAGGCCGCAGGGTGTGGTAGTGATGGTTAAGTCTTTGAACGTACTAAACACATGCCGAGATTATGGGAATCGGTAAGCTTAAGTACCTGATTGGCCCGGCAAGGGGACGGCATCCTACCCTTTGAACTTCGGTCCCATGTGCATATGGCGAGTGCAGAGAGTGGTCACGACCCGGCGCCGAACCGTGGCGTGGAGCTCTTGTACTCTCGGAGGGTAGCCCCGATCCACGACCCGGAAAGAAAGGGGAAAAGTTGCACGTGTGACTCAAGGGAGTAACCACGTGACGTGTGTTTGGGTTTCCCTTGCAAGGTTAAGAAATTCGATTCGAATCGTCCGTTTCTCACGGCTATTGAGACTGCTTAACCATTTTTTACCCACAGAGTAAGAAGAGGAACAATGATGATGAATGAACTGGTTGGATGGAAAATTTAATGCTTCACCATGTATGCTTTAGATAGCTGCTTACCTAGACTGGCTAACGAAACTAGAATCTTGAGCTAAAAATTGAAAGTAAGGACCCACTTGTAGATGCTTTTCGGCAAAACAAACCCTTGAGCCAAAAAGCCTGGCATGTCTAGAGTCGGTGGAGTAGTTTCCACTACACGGGTAAGTCTTGCTGAGTATTAGTATACTCAGTCTTGCTTGTGACTCGTTTTCAGGTGAGCCCTTCGAAGACATGATTGCTAGCTTGACTTGGCCCTGCACTCTTCCCCCTGGTTGGTCGGTGGAATGGGATGCGCCCCCGTCCAACGGAGATAATGCCGAGTGATGTCTCGTACGGGCTTCATCGAGACATTCTTTATCGTCGAGTAGTTTCCGTCGTTTATTTCCGCTGCAACTTAAACTCTGAAGAACTTATTTATGATAAATGAAGTACTTGGTTCCTAAACTCAAAACTTGGTATGTAATATTCACTTATGCTAATGTTGTAATATTTGCTGGAATGTGGTATTCTCTGGGCTCATCGTCGCATGAGCGTTTGTATGTATGGCGCTCGATCCGTTCACCGTGGTTGTATCGGGAGGTTATACCCGACAGGCCAGTGGATTACTCCGTTTGAAGTGTAAGGTTAACCGAGAATGCCTTAATGGTGATGGTTAATACACTTGAGCCGGATTAATTCAGGTGGTTCTGCCACAGCTGGTATCAGAGCCGTAGCTGGTGCCACGCTGGCAACAGCGGACACCAGAGCCGAAATACATACGCCAGAGAATGCGACAAGCCTTAAAAACTCATTTTACTAAAACTTGACTAGAAGGATGTGTTGCGAAATGCGTTGGTACGTTAAGGATAGTGCCTAGTTCGTAAAGCCCTAAGGGATTATGGGAAAGTTACTAGGTGGCTATCTAACTTCTATATATATTATCAACTGACTTCCAGCACATTACCTTCTGTCAAAACTTACTTTCATGCACAACCGACCTTAAATTCTGTAACGACGCACTCGTCGCTAAGGTAAGAAGGTAAGGATCCTCAGCCAACTGAGGGAGCTTGGCCTTCCTGTCGGTGATGCGAACCGAACGCTGCCCTCAAGCAGTGGCTTACTTGAGGTGCTGCCAATATGCCAACTGTTAGTTGAACATATTGGGAGTAGAAGGTTTGGCGCAGGGTATGGCGATCGCTGTTCATACCCCCGTCTCATGACGGTACCCCCGTGAATACGCTATCTCGATAGCGTATGTTAAACGTCGTCTGTACGGCGGAAATTGTACAGATATCGTTTCTATAAGTAAACGGTAATGAATACGGACGCTTTCATGAGTGCTGGCATGAAAGGTTCATGAAATATATATACTCTATCATCTTCTGCAGGTACACTAACCGCGAGTACGATAAGTTAAGGGACGAGTAGAAAGACTCGGCTAGCTATTATAGGAGAGCCGTATTGTGTAAGCCACCGAAACTATCTTCGTAAGACCAAAGCTATTTGGCAATTGTTTTATTTCGTGAGGATGAATAGGACGTGCATACATCATGAACATAAGTATCTGAAATTAAAAATGCGTTGTGTGAGAGTGGAAAGGTTCTTGCGTATCTAAGCGTGGTTTGCATAAGGACCATCTAGCCAAACTGTCCGAATTCTGCCATGACCAAAAAAGAGCGATTTATTGGCCAAAGAAAATGACCATTTCTGATAAAGTTCATGTTGAAGAAATTGTTCCAAATTTTGTGTTCTATCTTCTGTACAAAAACGAAAAATTCTGAACTTATGGATAGTGAGAAATAACAGAAACCTTGAAATGTCAGAATTCTGTCCAGAATAAGCACTTCTGCCCCTTAAATTTTTAGGCCCCCTTCCTGCGGTTTTCTGCAAAAGAGCACAACACGAAACATGTTCCAAATTTACCCAGGTAGCCGCTGTTAAAATTTGGTAAATTTTGGCTGGGTAGATTTTCCCTGGTGCGCGAATCTCTAGCCCTCTGTTCCCTGAAAATTCTGGGTAGACAGTAAGGTAAAACCTGAAAAGAAAGACCATCTTAGAGACCCAATTAGCTCTAGAGTTGACTAGAAAAGTTGTTCACAAATACCTTAGGAGGGATCTGGTGAAATTTGAGAATTTTTGGATGAGAAATGTGGGAGTTATGGTTATTTTTGCACACTATACAGAATCTGTCCTTGTGCTGTTCACAGTTTTTCGCTTTCTCACTCCATTTGATCTTTTGTTCAGATGGCCGAGCCTGTTGATATGATGGTGGATGAGGATGGACGCGTACACTCGCAGTGTCTCCACTGGGAGGGCTTTCCCTCTATTTTGTGGGGTGTTCTGCGTACCGCGGGCTATCTAATTCCCCCACGTTACGCCGGACTGGAGTTTGCAGAAAATGGAGTTACCTAGTGCCGTGTCAACGTGACTATCTTTCCACACCCGCTACACCCGGAGTGGCCCGCCTTGGAGCTTGAGGCTGTTGGTCGCCGTTTGGCCGATACTTGGGAGCTTGCAGCCATGAGGGCGCTCACCACGTTTTGTGCGCAGCGTCTCGAGGTTGTCACACTCACTCCCATTGGATTGTTTCCTGCTGCCCAGGACAACGACCCCTTTTGGCTCAACAGGGTGCAGCACGCACAGTATTTGGTAGACTTTCATGCCCAGGAGACTATCCATACCTCCGTGCGGTGCATGAGTGCACTCTACCGGCTTCAGACTCTCCAGAGTCAGGCACTTGAGCAGCTCACTGATCTTGCTCAGGCCTACCACTTGATGGCAGATACCAGGGATGAGCAGATAAAGGAGCTCAGTCAGGATCTTGAGGACAGAGATGCTCAGATTGGCCAACTTGAGGGCCAAATCCAGGAGCAGGACACTCTCATGGGTGAGAGAGATGCCACGATAGCACAGTTGGAGGAGCAGCTCCATGATCTGAGCCTTGAGTTGGAGGATGCTAATGAGCACATTCAGTGGCACCATGATCAGAATGACCATCCCCATGAGGACGACATGGAGGAGGATGAGGAGGAGCCACAGGAGATTGATGGTATCTCCGGTATGGATTTCGAGGGTGAGGTACCACAGCCACCTCAGATGGGAGCTCACTCTCCTGCTCACAGCGAGTCGTCCGTCAACGACTTGGATGATTTCTAGAGGACGACCTAGGAGGACTTTTGCACATACTCCTCGATAGGGTAGCCTAACTTTTGGCAAGTGTTGTAATAGGCTAACTAGGAGTCGAGTAACTCTTTTGTGTTGGGTACACCTGAACCATGTGGATACCCTCAGCATGTAAGGAACGGCGACAAACTTGGGTGATTTCGTTGTAATTGGGTAAACGACGGAATCCACAATCGCTGAGACTTGTCGGAATTTTTATCCATGTCTCCTTGCATTTCTTGGCTGAGTGTTGAATACCAGACTTGTGCTAAATTTTGTGATCTAGGTTCTCACAGAAATTCAGCATCATTGGACCTCGCTAGTTTGAGATATAGGCGAAACCGTACCGATCAATCTGCTTAAAAACAGCCAAGACAATAAGGCAAAGGACGAGCTTTTCGACCCCCTTAGCTACAGTTCTAGCACCGAAGTTAAATACCAAAGTGGTGCATTCCTAAATTCTTTGACTACTGCAAAAGTCGGAAATGTTTTGGATGGACCCACAGCAGGCTATGATTTTTCTCGTAGCAAACAGAGATTCTGCCCATACGTCTAGCTGTGACTTCGGAAGTCTATGACTACACCAATTATTTATCAAGGAAGTATTATGGATCGCGTTGCTAATGGTAACCTTTCACGTTTCAGATGGTTGGATCAACACGTGGCAACCCCGAGGGTTTTGGTGCCGGTGGCAGCCGCTCGCGACAATCGCCACCACCCCCGCCCAGTTTGGTGGAAGTGATGGCCGCTCAAACCGAGCTGCTGCGTCAGATTGTGCAAGGACAACACCAGCAGAGGGCTGGACACAATGCTCACCAACCCCAAGCTGCAGGATACACGGATTTCCTAGGGACCCAGCCTCCCTTGTTCCATAAGACCGAGGAACCCCTGGACGCAGATGCATGGGTTCGCACCATAGAATCCAAGTTCACACTACTTGTGGCCCCGTGCTCAGAAGCCAACAAAGCTCGTTTTGCCGCGCAACAGCTTCGCGGTACCGCTCGACTGTGGTGGGACCACTATTTTGCGATGCTCCCGGCTGATCATGTGGTCGACTGGGATGAATTCAAGACCGCGTTCCGGGCACATCATATCCCCGAGGGTCTCATGGAGAGGAAGTTGAACGAGTTCCTGGCACTCACCCAGGGCACCCGCACCGTGCTGCAGTACGCCCAGGCGTTCAACAACTTATGCCAGTATGCGGGCTATCACGCTGATACGGATGCCAAGAAGCGTGATCGTTTCTGCCGAGGTCTGAATACCAAGCTCAAGGAACGTCTGAACCTCGCCAGGGCTGACACCTACAACGAGTTGGTCAATATGGCCATTACCCAGGAAGACTGTATCATGGCACACCGGGCAGAGAAGAAGAGAAAGGCACCCGCAGGACCATCAAGTGTCCAACCACCAAGGTATCGCATCGTGCAAAATACCGCACCTACAGCTCCACCAAGGGCCCCGCAGCCAGGAAGATGGATTGCCAGACCCCCACAGCAACCAGGCATGGTACGACCCCCGATGCCTTCACAGAATGGTTCGAGGCCCGTTCTTCAACAGTCTCTTCGACCTAGCCCCGTGAATCGCTGTTTCAAATGCGGGAGTTCCAGCCACTTCGCACGAGAATGCCCTCAGCCTGGACAGCCCAACCAAGGTCAAGGATCCAACCCGAACACCAAGAACAGGGGCAAGCGACAGACCCTGCAAGTCAAGCAAGGACGGATTAACTTCACCACGCTTGCAGAGCTTCCTGAAGGAGCCCCAGTGATGTCGGGTACATTCTCTATCCATAACAAGCCTGCAGTTATATTATTTGATTCTGGTGCATCGCATAGTTTCATAAGTGCAAAATTCGGTGCAAAAGTAGGCTTGGATGTTTGTCACACCAAAGGGTCATATATGATATCAACACCGGGTGGTAAAATTGCTTCAAACCAAATGATCAGACAAGTACCAGTCAAATTGGGTAGTAAAACCATTGACACGGACCTTGTCCTTTTACCCCTTGACGGCATGGACATTATATTGGGAATGAACTGGATGGCTATGCATAGAGTCACACTGGACCTTTCTTCCCGAGCCGTGGAGATAAATTCACCTAGTCACGGAGCCACTACCCTTTACCTACCATTCCTAGATGTTACAAATTCCTGTGCTTATAAGATGGAAGGACTCAAGCTAGATAATATTCCAGTGGTAAACGAGTATGCCGATATTTTCCCGGATGACTTACCCGGAATGCCACCGGATAGGGACATTGAGTTCGTTATTGAACTACAACCAGGAACTGCACCTATATCCAAGAGACCATATAGGATGCCCCCTAAAGAATTGGCAGAGCTGAAAATTCAACTCCAAGAACTACTGGACAAAGGTTTCATTCGCCCTAGCGCGTCACCTTGGGGATGTCCAGCCCTATTCGTAAAGAAGAAGGATGACAGTTTAAGATTATGTGTGGACTACCGACCTCTCAATGCGGTAACTGTTAAAAATAAATACCCCCTTCCTCGCATCGATGTACTCTTCGATCAATTAGCTGGAGCCAGAGTCTTCTCAAAGATTGATCTTCGTTCGGGATATCATCAGACCAAGATTCGCCCGTGCGATATTCCTAAGACTGCCTTCTCCACACGATATGGACTATATGAATTCTTAGTCATGTCCTTTGGACTCACCAATGCCCCTGCTTACTTCATGTATCTCATGAATTCGGTATTCATGCCCGAACTTGACAAATTCGTCATAGTGTTCATCGACGACATTCTTATCTATTCCAAGGATGAGGAAGAGCATGCCAAGCACCTTCGCATTGTTCTTCAGCGACTCAGAGACCATCAGCTCTATGCTAAGTTTTCTAAGTGTGAATTCTGGTTGGATACTGTAAAGTTCTTAGGTCACACGATCTCCAGCGAAGGCATAGCTGTTGACCCCAGCAAGGTACAAGAGGTGATGGATTGGAAACCCCCTACCTCTGTTCATCAGATTCGCAGTTTTCTCGGCTTAGCCGGTTACTACCGTCGCTTCATCCCGGATTTCTCTCGAATTGCTAAGCCCATGACTGAACTGTTAAAGAAGGAAGTAAAGTTTGTATGGGATGAGAAATGTGAAGAAGCTTTCCACACTCTCAGAGAGCATCTGACTACTGCACCTGTGTTAGCTCAACCCGATAATACCAAGCCATTCGATGTGTATTGTGACGCATCAGGTACTGGTCTAGGATGTGTGCTTATGCAAGAGAATCGAGTGATTGCATATGCCTCACGAGCCCTTCGGCCCCACGAACAGAATTACCCCACTCATGATCTTGAGCTTGCAGCCGTCATTCACGCTCTAAAAATATGGAGGCATTATCTCATGGGTACACAGTGCAATATCTACACGGATCATAAGAGTCTCAAGTACATCTTCACACAAGCCGATCTGAATATGAGACAACGGAGATGGCTAGAATTAATCAAGGATTATGACCTTGAAGTGCACTATCACCCCGGCAAGGCTAATGTAGTCGCGGATGCACTAAGCCGCAAGTCCCATTGCCATTGCCTATCCATGGAGTCCTACCATGAGACATTGTGCGCAGATATGAGGAAGCTTAACTTGGAAATGGTTTCCCAAGGCACTCTAGATCACATCTCAGTTGAGCCCACTCTTCACAACCAAATCGTCATGGCACAACTACATGATGAAGGAATTAAGATCATCAAACAAAAACTCTCTCTAGGTGAAGAGAAGTATAAATGTTTCCGCCAGGACCATAAGGGAGTTCTATGGTTCGAAAGTCGTATAGTCGTTCCGAAGGATCGTGAACTCCGCAAGCAAATTCTTGATGAGGCACACCTCTCCAAATTCTCTATCCACCCCGGCAGTAGCAAAATGTATCAGGACCTAAGGCAAAACTTCTGGTGGACTAGAATGAAAAGGGAAATTGCTACGTATGTCTCGGAATGTGACACGTGCCGGAGAGTAAAAGCTAGCCACTTAAAGGTAGCCGGTACACTTCAACCGTTACCTATACCATCATGGAAATGGGAAGACATAAGTATGGACTTCATCGTTGGACTACCAAACACGTCCCAGAGACATGATTCCATATGGGTTATCGTTGATAGACTCACGAAGACGGCACATTTTCTTCCGGTACACACCACCTATTCTACCAAGAAATATGCCGAGATTTACCTCGATCGTGTTGTTTGCCTGCATGGAATACCTAAGACGATTATCTCCGATCGTGGTCCTCAGTTTGTAGCACGCTTTTGGGAACAACTGCAAACGTCTCTTGGCACCAAGCTGATTCGCAGCTCAGCATACCACCCTCAGACCGATGGACAAACGGAAAGAGTAAACCAAATTCTTGAAGACATGCTGAGAGCCTGTGTCATTCATTATGACAAGAATTGGGACAGATGCCTACCCCTGGCAGAGTTCTCGTACAACAACAGCTACCAAACGAGTTTGAAAATGGCACCATTTGAGGCCCTGTACGGACGGAGGTGTCGAACTCCTTTGAGCTGGTCACAAACCGGAGAACGTAAAATAATTGGACCCGACCTGGTAATCGAGGCAGAGGAGAAGGTAAAAGTAATACAAGCAAATCTTAAAGCCGCACAAGCCCGACAAAAGAGCTATTCTGACAAAAGGAGAAAGCCCCTAAAGTTCGAAGATGGCGATCATGTCTATCTTCGAGTTTCACCAACCAAGGGAGTGCGAAGATTTGGAATCAAAGGCAAACTAGCTCCCCGTTATATTGGTCCCTACGAAATCATTGAGAGCTGCGGACCCGTAGCCTACAAATTACGACTGCCCCCTCAGCTCAAGGCCACCCATGATGTCTTCCACGTATCTCAACTCAAGAAGTGTATTCGAGTCCCTACCGAGATTGTGGAACAACAAGAAATATCGTTGGAACCCGACCTCTCGTATGTCGAACACCCAGTTAAGATTTTGGATCAAAAAGAAAGAGAGACCAGGAGGAAAGTGATTAGAATGTATAAAATACAATGGAATCGCCACACGGAAGAAGAAGCCACCTGGGAAACGGAGAGCTACCTGAACCAACATTTCCCCGGGTTTCTTATCTCAACCACTGGTAGGTGCACCCACGCCCACACTAAGAATTACCGAATCTCGGGGCGAGATTCTTGTTAAGGGGGGAAGGCTGTGACAACCCTGGTAATTAAAATTCCAAAATCAATGTCATTAGCCTAACTCTATGTTAAACCAACTAATGAGAGGGTGGAAAGAATTAAAACGAGTTCAGTTGGATTTCAAATTTAATTTGAGCACATTGGGTTACTTTTGAACTTTTAAATTTAAATTTCAACCCATAAGCCAAATGAGGTTTTGCCTGAAACCAAAGTTGTAGAACTTTTTATTTTGAACAACTTTCGTGTTCAAAAGTTTTTGAAATTCCAAACAGAAAGAGGAGAAAGCGCCCTGTTTGCACCCAGCCCACTGAAGTTTTTCGAATTTTTGCACTTCGGTCCCTCCCTCCTCTGCCGCACCGCGCGCGAGCTCGCCCGCCCGCCGCGCACCACCCCGCCACGGCCGGCTTTGCCCCGCCCCCACGCCGCGCGGCCAGTCAGAGCCCGCGCGTGCTGCCGCGCCCAGCCCGCCGCCCGGCCGCCCAGTCGCCGCGCTCCGCCGTGCCGCCCCGGCCCCCGCGCCCCACCACTCGCCGCGCCCGCCCTCCGCCCGAGCCGCTGCAGCAGCTGCTCCCCAATCCGCACGCCGCGCTATCTCCTCGCGCCCACGCCAAAATCTCGGCCGCCCAGTCGCCCGCGCCCGCTCGCCGCACGCCGCGCCGGCGTTCTGCCGCCGCCCGCCGCGCCCAGTGCACGCCGTTGCCGTGCCCCGCCCCGCGCGTCGCCCAGGCACCTCCACACCCCCTCCTGTCCCTATCAAAGCACCACCCCGGCCGCGCGCGAGCCACCGCAGCCCAGAACGCCTCGCCGTCGCCATCACCGCCGCCGAGCACCACCCGTCCGTGGACAGCCCACTGCCGCCGCCCACTGTCCAAACTGAGCCCCCAGCCACCACTACATCACCCCACCGCAGCTCGCCGACCCACCCAACGCCACCCAGAGCCACCGGAGCGCCGCCGCCCGCGCTACCGTCGCCGCCGCCGCCCCTGCTCGCCGTGGACAGCACGACCCCGACCCCCTCCGTCCAAGCCGAGCCCCTGAGTAGCTTCCCCACGCGCCACTGAAGCTCACCGACCGGACCACGCCGCCCCAAGCCCGCCGGAGCACCGCCGTCGACGCGAGCCGCGCCGCCGCCGCCTCTGCTCCAACGCCGGCGAGCCCTTCCCGGCCGTCCCCCACCTGAACAACACCCCCACAAGGTAGCCCTCGCACCCCTGAACCTTCCCCGACCCTCGCCCCTCGCCGCCGGCGAGCCCCCTCGCCGGAATTTCGGCCGGCCGCCGTACCCGAGCCGCCCGAGGACCTAATTGCAAGAATTTAAATCTTTAGAAGGGTCTGAGCATAAGATTCAAGGACCTAGTTGTAAAAGAAAGTTTCAAACCTAGATTCAAATTCAGTGAACTTGTAAAATTTGTATAAAATCGTAGAAAATTCAGAAAAATGCAAACTCAACTGTTCTGGAATCCTCAGAACAAACTCTACCACTTTTGTTACAAAAGTTTTCTCAGAATCTCAAAATATTTTGCTCTACATTAAATAGAAGCTTTAATGGACTTATTCTGTACCCACTGTTCTAGAACAATGCTGACCCTAGATTTTGGGCAATGAATTAGTTGCTTGATGTTTAGAACTGTGTAAAAAGATCAGGCCCAAATTCCATCTCTAGCTCTACTGTTTGTTAAACTTAGTTTTAATTCATGTGTAAGTAAAATGTTTTATCCCTGCAGTTAGGTGGTGAATCACCCAATGAAACTTTTACTATGCTAATGTATTGGTACCTAGAAGCCAGAGAAAAATTAGGAGAATTTTTATCTCACAGTAACCTACTTATTTGATTTATGTGCTAATAACATACATTAAATCAAGAAAGTAGTATCTTAGCTTGGGAAATTCTCGAATTTTTACTGGGAGATACACTATGGTAGAGGTTGCTGTGTAAAAAGTTCCATGGACAAACACCCTGTGTAGGGTCCTGTAAAAATGAATCTTTGAATAGCCTAGGTGTAGAATGTCATATTTTCTATGCTCGAAATACTGCATGATAAATCCTACAAAAATTACAGTAGCTTCTGCATACATAATTGAAATCTCTGTAAAAATCTTAGACTCAGTTGTTGCACCAATTGTTCTGTACAAAAAGAACAAGGATCTAACAGAAACTAAGTAATATATTTTTCATAATTAATCTGTTACATAAAATTGGCTGAAAATTTTACAGTAAGCACATCTTTCCCTGATGTGCCTAAATCAAAAATATCATGACCAGAAACTATCCATTGTAGTAATTACTCTTAAATCGTATCGATTGCCATTTCCACGAATTAAACTTGTGCATTCATGTAGAATCGACGACTCTCGCCGACGGAACTTACGAGCTGGTGCCCGCGTCCGAGAGTGAGCAGCGTGAAGCTCAAGCAAATCTAACTGAAGCTCTTGAAGACCCGAGCCCAAGTTCGGAAGATCCACAAGCGAACTGCGAAGGCAAGCCCCGGAGCATAACCCATCTCTTTCCGAAATTTTGCAACTCATTACTCTTTGCTTGTGCATTAAGTTTATAGGAGTTGGATGAAACTTCGTTGCATGATACCAGGAACCCTTGCTTGAAAACTAGATGTAAGGTTCGATAGAATGCTGTGCTAATAGGACTCCGGTAAAAGTCGAGTGATTTCCTGTCACTCGCGAGAAAATAGGAGTTGAATGACTACTACACGCTGCAATCATAAGGACACGGACGGGTTATGTAACGATGGTTACGATTGAGGCCCGTCTGTCTAGTGAAAAATGCTAAGGCCGCAGGGTGTGGTAGTGATGGTTAAGTCTTTGAACGTACTAAACACATGCCGAGATTATGGGAATCGGTAAGCTTAAGTACCTGATTGGCCCGGCAAGGGGACGGCATCCTACCCTTTGAACTTCGGTCCCATGTGCATATGGCGAGTGCAGAGAGTGGTCACGACCCGGCGCCGAACCGTGGCGTGGAGCTCTTGTACTCTCGGAGGGTAGCCCCGATCCACGACCCGGAAAGAAAGGGGAAAAGTTGCACGTGTGACTCTAGGGAGTAACTACGTGACGTGTGTTTGGGTTTCCCTTGCAAGGTTAACAAATTTGATTCGAATCGTCCGTTTCTCACGGCTATTGAGACTGCTTAACCATTTTTACCCACAGAGTAAGAAGAGGAACAATGATGATGAATGAACTGGTTGGATGGAAAATTTAATGCTTCACCATGTATGCTTTAGATAGCTGCTTACCTAGACTGGCTAACAAAACTAGAATCTTGAGCTAAAAATTGAAAGTAAGGACCCACTTGTAGATGCTTTTCGGCAAAACAAACCCCTGAGCCAAAAAGCCTGGCATGTCTAGAGTCGGTGGAGTAGTTTCCACTACACGGGTAAGTCTTGCTGAGTATTAGTATACTCAGTCTTGCTTGTGACTCGTTTTCAGGTGAGCCCTTCGAAGGCATGATTGCTAGCTTGACTTGGCCCTGCACTCTTCCCCCTGGTTGGTCGGTGGAATGGGATGCGCCCCCGTCCAACGGAGATAATGCCGAGTGATGTCTCGTACGGGCTTCATCGAGACATTCTTTATCGTCGAGTAGTTTCCGTCGTTTATTTCCGCTGCAACTTAAACTCTGAAGAACTTATTTATGATAAATGAAGTACTTGGTTTCTAAACTCAAAACTTGGTCTGTAATATTCACTTATGCTAATGTTGTAATATTTGCTGGAATGTGGTATTCTCTGGGCTCATCGTCGCATGAGCGTTTGTATGTATGGCGCTCGATCCGTTCACCGTGGTTGTATCGGGAGGTTATACCCGACAGGCCAGTGGATTACTCCGTTTGAAGTGTAAGGTTAACCGAGAATGCCTTAATGGTGATGGTTAATACACTTGAGCCGGATTAATTCAGGTGGTTCTGCCACAGTGGCTATGATGTGAAGTCCGAACGGAGACTAGAGTTTGGACCCGTCACGAGTAGGAGCCGAGTTGGACCCGGATTCGCTCTCGCGATTTTTGATTAGATCGGAAATTTGGATTTTGAGGAAATTGTCGGCGAGTTCGTCGTTGTCATGGCTGGATGTTGGCGTTGATGCCTCCACTCCCTCGGGTTGGAGAGGTGGTTGTCCAAGCCACCAGAACCATTGGCGATGCAGACCCAGGTGCCGAAGATGAAAGCCGCGCCTTCTTCCAGCATGACGGTGAGGTTGAACGGTGCCATCGAGCTCGCCAGGGGATCTTCGGTGAACACCCCTACCTGGTGCGCCAGCTGTCAGTGTTTTACCGGCAAGCCTACCTAGGGATACTGTCACACCCGATTCCAGAAAGAACTAGATGCATCTCATATGTGCGCCAGGATCATGTTCACACACATATGGTAGACGGAAAGTGTAATATATCAAAGACAATGCTCATAAGTAACTAAATAAAGTATTTAACAATATTACACTCCATATAAAAGAGACACAAATGTCTTTAAATGATAAACAGTTATACCCTATACGAAGTCTCCAACAACTCCGTGTCCACAGGCGATGACTGGTGAACGCAGGACCTAGAACTCCTCGAGGTCGTCGAAGATCTCCTCTTCAAAGTTCTCTTCTGAACAGCAGGGGGCAAGGGTGACTACTCTTATGGTTGGTACTCAGCAAGTGGGGTGAATATGCAAGGCCATCAAGGATAGGCTAAGGTTTGCAGCAGCGGTTGCTTTTAGTTGGTCAAATATTTATTAACAAGCATCTATTACTAAGTTTAAGTTTATACCAACCCACTTTAGCAAAAACACAAAGATACCATCCACATAAGTATTAACCACGAACCACAATTTAATTAATCTTCAAGTTTCATTATCATGTGAGGGTCCAAGCCACTCTTAACCGTGAGTACGGCTGTTATAACAGTTTTACACTCTGCAGAGGTTGTACACTTTACCCACAAATCGTGTTTCCCTGAGTCGCCCGGGTTTGCAAAGCCCTTAAACACTTCCGAGGTGAGTGGCGAGGGTACACTACGAAGCCTTTACAAAGACATGTCGAGAACTAGGCAGCCTGCTAGAGTTTCAGTAGCGGTGTGGTCCATAAACCTCCCTAATGGTCAGCTCCTTAGCCAAGGCAGCTACCCCAAGAGGACCGGGCTATGACCCCTATCACCGACCCCCTCCTTGCCCTTTCGGTAAGGCCACCAGCAAACTACACATCTAATTAATTGGCTAAGGTCAGAGCCATATGACTTTGTGGTTGCACTGTTTTCTTGGGTGGTTCTCCATGTTCCCATTAATCAAAGTTGATCTTGAAATTACGCGATAACAACAATATAAAACATGATCAACATCGTTAAAAGAGTAAACCAATACCAATCCCAAAGTTTGCAACTAAGCATGACTACCCAACATGAATAGTAAACCCAGGTGTTTCAAGGTTTGGGGTAAAAGACTAGGTATGTCCTTAGCATAGGTAACCCATCAAGTTTATGCAAGCAACAATAAAGTAAAGTGTATTATCATGCTGTTGTTGGGATCAAATAGAATATGCAGGGGAGGAAATCCACTTGCCTTCTTCAAACAGCTGCTGATTCTCTTCCTCGTAAGCTTGCTCTTGATTTTGCTCGAACGTCACGTTGTCTACGCGATCACACAAACAAGCATACACAAACAAATAAGAAACAATACAACAAACAATACAAACAGAAAGTAAAAAGATACTAAAGTTGTACTTCATGATGCAAGGATCAGGTGGGCGCAAGAATCGCTGAAATCGGAGTTGAAACGATGAAGATATGGCTAAAATAGTGGTCTAGGGGCCTAACTGCGAGAGTTTTGAACTTCCAGGGGCTAAATCTTAAGAAATTAGGGGCTAAAACATAATTAAACCGTATACAAAGGGTCGGGGTGCAAAACTAGAGATTTTGGATGGCGGGTACTAATTCTAGAAAAGTTAGGGGTCTGAACAGAAAAAGAAAGGGCTCAACTCTAATTATTTTCTACTGATCTGGACTGCGGGTTGATTCCTGGAAAACCTAGGGGTCTTTCTGCGAATGTTACGAGGACGGCTAGGGTCGGGTGAATCTAATCCGTTAGATCAGCATCGAGCGGCGGGTCGGGCGAATCGGCGGAGTAAGGGTCGGGCGAATCGGCGGTGTGAAGAGAGGGCCGAGTAAATCGGCAGTGTAAGGTGAAGGTCGGGCAAATCGGCGGAGTAAGGAAAAGGTCGGGCGAATCGGAGCCTTGCTGGGCGTCAGCGGCGAGCGAGTGCGGCGGCGGACGGCCGGAGCTTCACCGAATCCGGTGTTCCGGGGCTCGACTCAAGCTGGATTTATGCCGGGAAGGGCGTGGGCGGTATGGTGAAGGTGAGGGTGGTCACGGGATGGCTGTGCGGCGGCTGTAAACTGGCGGCCACGGCGGCGGGCGGAAACAGGGGTCCGCGCGAGAAATTGGATTTGCAGCGGAGCAAGGGAGAGAGGGGAATCTGGTGCGGCTTGATGCTCACCAACTCACGGAGCTCTGGCGAGAGTTGAAGACGGCGGAGACACTGCGGAACGGCGAGTCGACGGAGAAGCGGCGACACGGGACGGCGGCGATCGTCCTGTGTGCGACTTCCAACGGCGTGCGTCGGTGTTGAGTAGAGGAAAGGGTTTGAGGATGGCTCTGGTTGCAAAGCGGGGCTCCGGCGGGATTTTATAGGGTGGGTTGGCCGGAAGTAAGGAAGGCGGCGGCTCTTGTGAAGGAAAGGGCGGAACTGCGGCTAGTAAGGCAAGCCTGCATCACGAGGAAGGAAAGAGAGACGCGGGCAACGGCGCGATGTCGATCCGGACTCGGGGTAAGAAAGAAAGAAGGAAGGAGAAGGGACGCAGACGATGGCGCGGCGTGCCTGCTGTCGCGGCGGAGAAAGGAAACAGAGGAGCGGGAGCTATGCGGAGCAGAGGAAGAAGAAAGGAAAGAAGAAAGAAGACACCGACAGATGGGTCCCAGTTGTCAGTGAAAGAAAGGGTCGGGTGAGCGGATTGGCTACTGAGTTGGGCCGCGGGAAAGCGAGAGAAAGGTGAAGAGAAGAATTGGGGCCGGGCTGAAAGAAAGAATAGAAGAAGAAAAGAAATAAAGATGCATGCACAATTTTATCTTGTGATTTTTATAAAAATACTTTTAGAATTTTGATTCCTAAATTTTTGGGTGTTACAGATACCCTAAGGTAGTAGACTTGTAGGTAGGGTGTCGCCGAGATCAGAAACTCGAAGGTGCAAGCAACACGAGGTTTAGATAGGTTCGGGCCGCGATGTGCGTAATACCCTACGTCCTGTATGGTGGTATGTATTGTCTTTTATGTGTTATTGGTGGTTATGCTTTGGAGAGGGTCCCTGCCCGCCCTTATATAGTCTGGGGGATATGGTTACATGGAATCCTAACCCGATTTTAGCTTAGGAGTCCTACCCGAGTACTACTCTGAAAGTTTCCTTCTGTACCGACTAGTCCTACACGTATCCGAGTGTAACACCCTAGGTGTTTAAAAATCCTAAACAAGAAAAACCAAACATATCCTCATGCATAATAACCTGAATCATTAAAACAATGCATTTAATTATGTGTGTGCATGTCCATGTGTATGTATGCGTGTATGTGAGTTCTGTTCTTTTGTGTTTATAACCTTTTCATGCTCCACATTTCATGACAAATGAAGTATATAAACACACTCATATTTTAGTAACTTGCAACGTGTACTGCAAACCCCATTTGCAAATTTAAAATTTAACACAAGAAATGCCTAGTAGTTCAAATCCTAGTAGTCTTGAATTTTAAAATAACTTTCAAATCGAGGCTCAAATGAACTTTTTGCTAAAACAAAAGTTGTAGATTTTCAAATTCCCTACAACTTTCGTGTTTAAAGTTTTCAAGTTTCGGTTTGAAACTTTAAGAAAAATTAATTTGATTCCCGGCCTTTTTCTCTCTCCCTCCCTCTGCCTTCTCTCTCCTCCCCTGTTCTGCTCCAGCTGGCAGTGGCGGCCGCCACGCGGCAGGGCATCCCTGCGTCGGTGAACCGCGCCAAGGCGCGACCCCCAAAGGGCCCCGACCAGCTGCCGACCAAGCCTGCTGTCAGTGATTTGCCCCTCCCCGTATCCCGCCCCTGCCAGCTCGCGTGCGCTATGTAGCCGACGATTCCCGATGGTCAAGCCACGACCTTGTACCGGCTGCGCCTCCCTCCGTAGTGTCGTGCCCAGCTCCTCCGCCATTCCCCCTCCAGTGCCTATAAAAGCCCACCCGAGGCCCCTATGTTCGTCAGCCCCAACCTCCAACTCCAACTAAGATGTTCTGGAATCCTTAAGTTTAGATCTACAACTTGATAAAAAAGAACTTGAACTGTTTCCACATGATTTTAGATGTGGATTTAAATCAAGTTTAAATGGCTTTTATTTTGTTCCAAGAGATTCAACAAAGATCTGCTCATGAAATTTGGATGGTAGCTTCAGAATTAGGAGTGAAGGATCTCATAAAATTTTCATGCTATAAATTCATGCACAACTAGTGGTCTCGAGTGCTTTTGTTATAAGCTAGATCCCTTTTAAACTTAAATGTTAACCTCGGGTTCTTGCTTAGGAAAAATCTACAAAAATGTGCAGTAGACTACTCATGCGAGTAGGTTTGTTCTGTAAAAGGTGGAACACCAGTTCTTGCATGGTTTGTTCTGTGCAAAAAAGATCTCAGTAGTCGTGTAATGAGCTCTTCATGTTTAACCTGCTGTATAAAAATGGCTAAAACCTTTTAGAGTGAGTTGTACTTAAGTAGCAAGCTCTGCATAAAAATCTCAACCCGAGAAAGTACCTCTACGAGTAGTTTTGCATAAAAATCTCTACCCAGAAACTACCTCTGCGAGTAGTTTTGCAACCCAGAAACTACCTCTACGAGTAGTTTTGGTTAACCAATGCTTACTGTTAAAAATGACCATTTACAACATGCAAAACCACTCGCTCACCTAATTAAGTCAGTTAATCCAGATAAGTACTTGATAAATGACTGCTTAGGGAAAAGAAAATGAAGTACTCGACTACTTAACCTAAGTTTTGACTAATTTATAATGCAATCTTGTACCAGTAAAACCACTCATACATATGCATTCATATAGAGTCGACTACTCTCACCGACGGGATCTACAATCTGGTGTCCGAGTCCGAGAGTAAGCAGCACGAAGCTCAGGTGAATCTAACAGCAATGGCTGAAGACCCGGACCAACGTTCGGAGGAACCCCCGACTAGTTTTATACAAGAAGGCAAGCCCCGGTGCATGATCCCATTATTTAATTTTTGCAACCGTTGTTCCTTTTTCTTGTGCATTTAAGTTCATAGGAGTTGATTGGAACCCTAGCTGCATGATCCTAGGCACCAATGTATTGAATACTAGAATAGGAAGTTCGAGTAGTTGCTCTGCTAATAGGTACGGTAAAAGTCGAGTGGTTTCCTGCCACTCGCAAGAACAATAGGAGTTGGATGTTTTACCGCTTACTGCAACTATAAGGTCGACAGGCAGAGCTATGGTAAAGTACTCGTGGTTGAGGCCCCGTCTGAGTAGTGAAAAATGCTAAGGCCACAGTGTGTGGTTGTGACACCCTAGGTGTCTAAAAGATTAAATAAAGATCCAAACCATGAATTCAGTCACAAAAGAGCAAGAAAACCTAGAAACAACTTATCAATTATACCTTTCAACCAAATAAATATGTGTATATGTATGTGTGCATAAAACAATTGAACCCGTACAAGCAAACTCTTGTAACTTTCAAAATTGATCACATTTGAACCTGTAAATTTAATGGTACCTTTGTCATAACAAGAATAACAAAAGTCTAGTTGAACTCAAAGGCTAATAGTGCAAAAATTCACATGAAATGACGTGTCATTTAAATACTTGTTTTCAGAATTTCAAAATAACTTTTAAACTGTAACTTAAATGAACTTTGGGCTAAAATAGAAGTTGTAGATTTTCAAGTTCCCTACAACTTTTGTGTTTAGAGTTTTTCAAGTTCCTGTTTGAAATTTTAGGAAAAATTCAATTTGAGTCCTGGCCCTTTCTCTCTCCCTCCCTCTGCCTTCTCTTCCCTCCCCTGTTCGGCTCCAGCCGGCAGTGGGGCACTGCCACGCGGCAGGGCATCCCTGCGCCGGCGAGCCACGCCAAGGCGCGAACCCCAAACGGGCCCGACCAGGCACCGACCGAGCCTGCTACAGGCGATTTGCCCCTCCCCGTATCCTGCCCTGACCAGCCCATGCGCGCCACACAGCCAACGATTCCCAACGGTCGAGCCATGACGCGCCAACAATGCCGCGCCCTTGCCGCGACCTTCTCCCGGCTGCAGCCCCCTCCCTCCGTTGTGTCGTGCCCAGCTCCTCCGCCCTTCCCCCTCCAGCGCCTATAAAAGCCACCTCGAGGCACCTCAGTTCGTCGCCCCCAACCTCCAACTCCGACGAGTCACCCCCTGCGCGTGGACGCACCACTCCGCCCCCACATTGCCCAAAAAAATCCTTCCCCCACCTTCTCCACCTCCCCCCGAAGCTGCACAGCCGTTTCCGGCGCTGTTTCTATCACCGGAGCATCGCCCCCGCCATCCGCCCCCGCCGCTGGCTCTGTGCCACCGTCAGCAGGCCGCCTCGGTCCATCCCTCCCCCACCCAAGACCTCAAACAGGTGCGGTTTGTTCCTCTCTTGCATCTCCCAACTTCACCCCTCACCATCGGCAACCCTAGCCGTTTCCCCTGTACCAAGGACCCATCTGCGTGGATTTAAATCTTCGAAGAAGTTTTCTGTAAATCTCAAGGACTCATCTGTAAACCTGGAACAAGAACTTGAAAACCAGTCTACTAACTTTAAAGATGCATAACAACTCACAGAAAAATCCTAAAAATACAAGCTATGATGTTTCTACAACTTTGTAACAGGACCTTGGATCTGTTTCCACATGATTTTAAATGTGGATTTAAATCAAGTTTAAATGGCTTTTAATTTTTCCAAGAGATTCAAGAAAGAACTGCTCATGAAATTTGGATGGTAGCCTTAGTGCTAAGAGTTTAGCCTTTCATAAAAATTTCATACTATAAATCCAAGCACAACCAGTGGTTTCTAGTACTTTTGTTGTAAGCTAGATCCCTTTTAATCTAAAATGTTAACCTCTGGTTCTTGCTTAGGAAAAATCTACAAAAATGTGTTGTAAACTACTCATTCGAGTAGGTTTGATCAGTAAGGAGTTGAGCACCGATCTCTTGCATGGTTTGTTCTGTGCAAAATAGATCTTAAATCTAGCAGTAGCTGTGTAATAAGATTTTAATGTTAACTTGCATAATAAAAATAACTGAAACTTTTACAGTAAGGTTAGACTTAAGTAACAAACTCTACATAAAAATCCCAACTCTGGAGCTACTTTTACGAGTAGTTCTGCAACCTAGAAACCACCCTTGCGAGTAGTTTGGAACAACCAACGCACCCTGTTAAAAATGGCCGTACAACATGCACAACCACCCGCTCACTTAATGGAGTCAGTTAATACAGATAAGTACTCAATAAATGACTGCCCAGGAAAAAGAAAATAAAGTACTTGACTACTTAACTTAAGTTTTGACTACTTTATAAAGCAATCTTGTACCAGTAAAACCACTCATACTTGTGCATTCATATAGACTCAACTACTCTGGCCGACGGGATCTACAATCTAGTGCTTGAGTCCAAGAGTGAGCAGCAAGAAGCTCAGGGTAATCCAGCAGCAACCGCTGAAGACCCGGACCAACGTTCAGAGGAGCCCCCGGCTAGTTTTTCACAAGAAGGCAAGCCCCGGTGCATGATCCCAGTTTTTAATTTATGCAACTGTTGTTCCTTTTGCCTGTGCATTTAAAGTTCATAAGAGTTGATTGGAACCCTAGCTGCATGATCATAGGTACCCTTGTAATGACTACTAGAACAGGAAGATCGAGTAGATGCTATGCTTATAGGTATGGTAAAAGTCGAGTAGTTTCCTGCTACTCGCGAGAACTATAGGAGTTGATTGATTTACGCATATTGCAACTATAAGGTTGGCAGGCGGGGCTGTGGTAAGTACTCGTGGTTGAAGCCCCGTCTGAGTAGTGAAAAATGCTAAGGACGCAGTGTGTGGTAGCAGTGGTTAAGCGTTTGAAAGTACTACCACATTCCGAGAATATGGTAATCGGTAAGCTTAAGTACTCGATTGAACCGGTGCGTGGACAGGCTCTACCGTCTTGACGCTGTCCCATGAGCCCAATGGTGAGTGCAAGAGGGGTCATGACCCGGCGTCGTCCGTGGTTCGTGGACTTCTTGTACTCGAGGCCGGTGGCCCTGATCCATAAAACGGGGATAAATGGGAAAAGTTGCACGTGTGACTCTTAGAGTAACCACGTGACGTGTGTTTCGGTTCCCCTTGCAAGGTTAAGAAATTTGATTCGAATCGTCCATTTCTTCCGGTGACTTAGACTACTTAACACTCTTGCCACATAGAGTAACAAGAGGAACTATGGATATGATGAAACTTGTTGGATGATTAAATGTTTTCCACCATGTTTGCTTAGAGATAGATGCTCATCTAGACTGGTTAAATGAACTAGAATATTGAAAGCTAAAATATGAAATTAAGGACCTACTCTTTCTTGAATTTCAGCAAAAAATAAAACCCTAGAACCTTAAAGCCTTGCATGATTAGTAGCCGGTATTTCCATACCACTAGTCGAGTAAGCCTTGCTGAGTATTAGTATACTCAGCCTTGCTTGTGGCAATGTTTTTAGGTATGTCTGTTGAAGATATGGTAGCCGGTTTGGCTTGGCCGAGTGCTTTGCCGGTTGGTTGGACAGTGTAATGGGATCCTTCCCCGACTAGTAATGACCCTACCAACGATAGTTGATCGTGTTTTTTTCTTTCCGCTGGAGTAAAATTCTGAATAAAGTTTGTATGATGAACATTAAAAGTACTCAAGTGGTATTTTCTACTTGTACTAATTCATGTCCGACTGATGCTTATAAAATCTGTGGAATATTGTAATCTCTGGACTTGCCTTCGTGCGAGTTATGTGTATGCTTGGTTTTGATCGAAATATTGAGTGGTTGCATCGGGATCTACCCGACAGACTGTCAAATTAATCCGTTTGAAGTGCATGGTGGCCAATTCATCTACAAGGGTGATGATTAGTGCACTTGAGCCGGGTTAATTCGGGTGGTTCTGCCACAGTGGTAGCAGTGGTTAAGCATTCAAAAGTACTAACCACATGCCGAGAATATGGTATTCAGTAAGCTTAAGTACTCGGTTGAACCGGTGCGTGGACAGGCTCCACCGTCTTGACTCTATCCCATGGGCCCAATGGTGAGTGCAAGAGGGGGCATGGCCCGGTGTGGTCCGTTGTTCGTGGACCTCTTGTACTCGAGGCCGGTGGCCCTGATCCATAAAACTGGAATAAAGGGGAAAAGTTGCACGTGTGACTCTGCGAGTAACCACATGACGTGTGTTTAGGATTCCCTTGCAAGGTTAAGAAATTCGATTCGAATCGTCCGTTTCTCGTGGTAATTGAGACTGCTTAACACTCTTGCCACATAGAGTAACAAGAGGAACTATGGCTATGATGAAACTTGTTGGATGATTAAATATTTTCCACCATGTTTGATTAGAGATAAATCCTCATCTAGACTGGTTAAATGAACTAGAATATTTAAAGCTAAAGTATGAAATTCAGGACCTACTCTTTGTTGCCTTTCAACAAAAAGAAACCCTTAGAACCTTAGAGTCGTGCATGCTTAGTAGTCGTTTTTTTACATAATAACGGTCGGGTAAGCCTTGCTGAGTATTAATATACTCAGCCTTGCTTGTGGTAATGCTTTCATGTGTGTATTTTGAAGATATGGTAGCCGGTTTACCTTGGCCGAGTGCTTTGCCGACTGGTTGGATAGTGGAGTGGGATCCGTCCCCGGCTAGCAATGACTCTACCGACACTAGTTGAGCGTGTGTTTCTTTCCGCTGCAATTAAAACTCTGAATAAAGTTTTATGTTGAACTTTAAAAGTACTCGAGTAATGATTTCGACTTGTAATAAATGATGTCCGACTTGTGGATATAAAATCTGTGGAATGTTGTAATTTCTGGACTTGCCTTCGTGCGAGTTATGTGTATGCTTTGTTTCGATCAAAATATTAAGTGGTCGCATCGAGATCTACCCGACAGACTGTCAGATTAATCCATTTGAAGTGCAGAGTAGCCAGTTCATCTTTAAGGATGATGGTTAGTGCACTTGAGCTAGGTTAATTTAGGCAGTTCTGCCACAACTGGTATCAAAGTGAAAAGCATACAACAGAGTCTGCAACAAACCTTAAAAATGCGTTGGACTCGTTAAGGATTATATCTAGTTCGTAAAGCCCTATGGGAATATGGGAATATAACTAGGTGGCAATATGAATTAGGATACCTATAAGAGTTCCTGCAGGAACACTAACCGCGAGTACGTTAGGTTAAGAACGCAGAGATCTCGACTAGTTATTATAGGGAGAGACGTACTATTTAAGCCACCGAATTAACTCCGTAAGGTCAAGTTAGTGGCCACTGTGAAGTTGTGAGGACGGAAAGGTCGTGCATCCTGCATGTCTTAAATTTAAATAAAGAAATTAAGTTATGGCTGAACTATACAAAAATCCACCCCAAAACAGCTAAATCAATGACTAAAGTTCAACCAAGTCTCTGTTGTTTTCAGTCCAATCTAAGGATCTAGTTATCTTAGAGTATGATCTAGCTTTGGGTTTGGCCCGTAAAGTGGTGCACGAGTACTTTAGAAATGTTTTGATGACTTTTGCGACTGGTTGCTTATCGCCTGCAGAAGTTATGCTTTATGCACTGTCCAGAATCTGTTATTGATTGAGCATCAGTTTTCGTTATCTCACCTTTTAGGCTTGTGAATCAGATGGCCGATCCAGTTCTTATGGTGGTTGATGAGGAAGGACATGCACACTCAGTGTGCTTGCATTGGGAATGCTTCCCCTCCATCTTGTGGGGTGTGTTGAGCATCGCTGGTTACCCGAATCCGCCTCTTTATGTGGGGCAGGAATTTATGGAGACGGGTGTCCGTCGGTGCCGTGTGCGCATGACTATTCCCAAGCACCCACTTAACCCTGCGTGGCTTGCCATTGAGACAAAAGTAGTCGGACACCGCCTCATTGACTCGTGGGAGGCGACAGCAATGAAGGCGCTCACCACATTTTGTGAGCAGCACCCATTGGAACTGATTTTGGCTCCAGCTGGTCTGTTTCCGATAGTCAGCGAGAGCGACCCTCTATGGCTGGACAGATTTGCACATCTAGGCAACTTGGCAAATCAAAATCCATTCGAGACTATACTCTTTTCAGCCTGGTGTTGAATGCACTCTACCGTCTACTGGCACTTCAGAGTAAAGGGATGGCACAGGTGATAGACCTGGCTCAGTCCTTCCATTGGGCAGTTAACCTAAGGGCCGAGCAGATGCAAGACTTAGTCGAGGAGACTGGTGATCGAGATACTAGAATTGGCCAGCTTGAAGGCCAAGTGCAGACACTAGAAACCACCATGGGTGAGCACGAGGCAATGATCGAGTTCTTGGAAGAGTAGATACATGACCTCAACATCGATTTGGAGGATGCCAATAAACATATCGACATGCATCACGCACAGCAGGCAGCCCTTCACGTTCCACCAGATGTGATGGACTTCGACAGTGAGGATGAGCCTGAGGAGATAGAGGGTATCTCTGACCTTGACTACGAGGTAGTAGTCTCGCAGCTTGCCCAGATGGGAGCTCACTCCCCTGTGCGCAGCGAGTCATCTGTCAACAATCTTGATGACTACTAGGCGACAACTTTGGAGTACTTTTGTATATACTCCTCTTAGTGTAGCCTAACTTTCGTGCAGGTAGTAATAGGCTAGCTTAGAGTTGAGAACCACTAGGTACCAGGAGTGTAGCCTAGAAGCTAGAACACTCAAAAATTAGGTAGGCTTTAGTGAAGGACTGGAAGTATTTGTATATTGGCAAGCAGTTGGAAATCAGAGAAGCAGTAGTTGAAGTGGTCAAATCTGCAGACATAGCTGCCGGAAATATAGTCGACGTATCAAAAAAAAAAGTAGTCGTACTAGTCGGAGATACAGTAAAAGCAGGCCATGATGTATTCATAGTAAACGGAAGTGTAACTAATGCAGTCGGAGACGTAGTCGTCGTAGTCAGAGGTAAAAATGATCCAGTCAGAGAGCAGTCGAAAACAGCCATAGATACAGTGTAGTCGAAGTTGTAGTCGTATTAAACCTAGGTGCAACTGAACTAGCCGGAGGTAAGGTGGAAGCAACCAGGTATGCAGTCGAGGTAGTCCAAGACACTGTGTAGTTGAACTGTAGCCGTAGCAGATGTAGGTACAATTCAAACAGTCAGCATTGATGTCAAAGAATCTGAATGGTAGTCGATGTAGTCGACTAGGGAGCCATAGTAGTCGGATTAGTAGTCCGGGTAGTCGGAAATGCAGTCAGAAATGGAGTAGTCGGAGGGTTTTGAATGCCATGGTTTTAGGCCGCTACTTTTTCTAGTCACTACCAACCTTTGGAAGGTTTTGGATAAGTAGAACGTGAGCTAGGAAATATCTCCTAACCAGCCAAATATTGCACACCATTTGTAACAAGCCTATCAAGTTCTATAGTTTGTTTTCCCGTACTATCTTTTTGAATCATGGGAGATTTATGAAGCCTTTGCTGATATTAAATCTCCATGTTTCAGCTGGTTGGGGCAACTCGTGGCAATCCTGATGGATTCGGAGCGAGCGGCAGCAGGTCGCAACCGACGCCGCCCCCCCCCCCCACCACCCAGTCTGGTGGAGGTTATGGCCGCTCAAACCGAATTGCTACAACGACTGGTTCGGGGGCAGCAACACCATCATCAGCAGTGGGGTGTGCACCATGCACCCCAACCTCAAGTTGCTGGTTACCCGGATTTCTTTGGAACGCAGCCCTCTCTGTTTAACAAGACCGAGGAACCATTGGATGCAGACGCTTGGATTCGTACCATTGAATCCAAGTTTTCCTTATTGACACTGCCATGTTCCGAAGCCAACAAAGCTCGATTTGCCTCGTAGCAGCTTCGTGGTATTGCGCGTATATGGTGGGACGACTATTTGGCCATACTTATGGCAGATCATGTTGTCACTTGGGACGAATTCAAGAATGCGTTCCGAGCCCACCATATCCCAGAAGGTCTCATGGAAAGGAAGTTGAATGAGTTTCTGGCTCTTACTCAGGGTACCCGCACTTTACTTCAGTATGCTCAGGCGTTCAACAACCTGCCTCAGTACATGGGTTATCATGCTCACTCGGATACCAAGAAATATCATCATTTCCGCAGAGGACATAATACCAAGCTCAAGGAGCGACTAAATCCCATCAAAACGGACACTTACAATGAGCTGGTTAATTTGGCAATCACCCAGGAGGATTGCATTTTGGCTCATCATGCAGAAAAGAAGTGGAAGGCTCCAGCAGGACCCTCGAGTGCTCAGCCACTGAGGTATCATTTTGTGCAGAATGCAGCACCTAAAGCTCTTCAGAATGCCCCTCAGCCAGGGCGTTGGATTATTAGGCCCCTCAGCAACAGGGTGTGGCAAGACCCCCTGCTCCACAGTCAAATGGTCCAAGGCCGAATACACAGCAGCCACCCCACCAGAGCAACAACAACTGATGCTTCAACTATGGGAGTTCTACTCACTTTGTTCGAGATTGCCCTCAGTCCAAACAGCAAGCTCAAGGCCAAGGCTCCAATACCAACAACAGAAACCAAGGCAAGAAGCAGACTGTTCAGGTCAAGCATGGGCGGATCGATTTCACCACTCTGGCAGAGCTTCCTGATCACGCACCTGTAATGACGGGTACATTTTCTATCCACCGCAAGCCCGCTGTTATATTATTTGACTCTTGTGCATCACATAGTTTCATTAGTGCAAAATTCGGTGCAAAAGTGGGTTTGGATTTCTGTCACACGAGAAAGTTGTATATGGTAGCTACACCGAGTGGTAAAATTGCTTCAAATCAACTCATAAGAAACATACAATTTAAATTGGGTAGCAAAGTCATCAACACTGACTTGATCCTCTTCGCACTTGAAGACATCGATATCATTTTGGGAGTAGATTGGATGACTCGGCATGGAGTAACCTTAGATCTTTCCTCCCGAGCCGTTGAAATCAGTTCCCCGACCCAACGAGCTACCACTTTATTTCTGCCCTTCCGGGAATGCACAAGTTCATGTGCTCTCATTAAGGTCCACTCCGAATTAGAAGAAATCCCGGTGGTACGCAAGTATGTCGATGTTTTTCCGGATGACTTACCCGGCATGCCACCAGATCGAGATATTGAGTTTGTCATTGAACTGCAGCCAGGCACTGCACCTATCTCTAAATGACCCTATCGAATGCCACCCAAGGAACTACCAGAATTAAAAATACAGTTGCAAGAACTTCTAGACAAAGGATATATTCGTCCAAGTGCCTCACCTTGGGGTTGTCCAGCCCTATTTGTGACGAAGAAAGATAATAGTTTGAGATTATGTGTAGACTACCGGCCTCTCAATGTAGTGACTATCAAAAACAAATATCCACTTCCTCGCATTGATGTTCTTTTCGATCAATTATCTGGAGCAAAAATCTTTTCCAAGATTGATCTTCGTTCGGGATATCATCAAATCAAGATCCGACCATGTGATATTCCAAATACCGCTTTCTCCACTCGATATGGACTATATGAGTACTTACTCATGTCTTTTAGTCTCACAAATGCTCCTGCCTACTTCATGTATCTCATGAATTCGGTTTTTATGCCGGAGCTTGACAAGTTTGTCGTGGTTTTCATTGTCGACATTCTTATTTATTCCAAGGACGAGGAGGACCATGCTAAACATTTGCACATTGTTCTCCAACGTCTCAGAGACCATCAGTTATATGCTAAGTTCTCCAAATGTGAATTCTGGTTGGATAGTGTGAAATTTTTGGGCCATACTATCTCCAGTAATGGTATCTCAGTTGACCCCAGTAAAGTTCAAGAGGTGATTGATTGGAAAACTCCCATTTCTATTCATCAAATTTGTAGTTTTCTTGGTTTAGCTGGTTATTATCGCCGCTTCATTCCAGATTTCTCCAGAATTGCTAAACCTATGACCGAACTGTTGAAGAAAGGAGTAAAATTCTTGTGGAATGAAGAATGTGAAAAAGCTTTCCACACTCTTAATGAACACTTGACTACAGCCCCAGTCTTGGCTAAACCTGACACTACCAAACCATTTGACGTTTACTATGATGCATCTGGTACGGGTTTAGGTTGTGTACTTATTCAAGACAATCGGGTTATTGCCTATGCTTCACGAGCACTTCGGCCCTATGAAAAGAATTACCCAACACATAATCTTGAGTTAGCAGCTGTCATTCACGCTCTCAAGATTTGGAGGCACTACCTTATGCGCACCCCTTGCAATATTTATACCGATCATAAGAGTCTCAAGTATATATTCACACAAGCTGACCTGAATATGAGACAAAGACGATGGTTGGAATTAATCAAAGATTATGATATTGAGGTGCACTACCATCCAGGCAAAGCTAATGTAGTAGCGGATGCACTAAGCCGCAAAGCTCATTGCAATTGCCTATCTGCCGCATCATACAATGAGACGTTATGCTCTAAAATGCGGAAACTTAGGTTGGAAATGATTCCCCAAGGAACTTTGAATCACATCTGTATTGAACCCACTCTTCATGACAGTATCATCATGGCACAATTGCATGATGAGGGTGTTAAGATCATCAAGCAGAAATTGTCTCAAGGAGAGGAGAAATACAAATGTTTTCGTCAGGATCACAATGGAATTTTATAGTATGAAAGTTGCATTGTTGTTCGGAAAAATCACGAACTCTAAAAGCAGATTCTTGATGAAGCACATCTCTCCAAATTCTCTATTCATCCAGGCAGTAGCAAAATGTATCAGGACCTTAAGCAAAATTTCTGTTGGACCAGGATCAAGAGGGAAGTTGCCCAATATGTTGCAGAGTCTGACACTTATCAGTGAGTAAAAGCTAGCCACTTAAGAGTAGTTGGTACACTTAGACCTCTGCCAATACCATCCTGGAAATGGAAAGATATCAGTATGGACTTCATTGTTGGATTGCCCAATACATCTCAGAAACACGATTCTATATGGGTTATTGTAGATAGGCTTACAAAGACCGCTCATTTTATTCCCGTTGACACCACTTATAAGGCCAAGAGATACGCTGAGATATATCTTGATCGAATTGTTTGTCTACACGGGGTTCCAAAGATAATCATTTCTGATCGCGGCACTCAGTTCGTACCACGCTTTTGGGAATAATTGCAAGAATCCTTTGGTACCAAATTAATCCGATGCTCAGCTTATCGTCCTCAGACCGACGACCAAACTGAAAGAGTGAATCAAATTCTCGAAGACATGCTTAGAGCTTGTGTCATTCATTATGACAAGAACTGGGATAGATGTTTACCTTTAGCAGAGTTCTCCTACAACAACAGCTATCAAGCAAGCCTAAAAATGTCACCATTCGAGGCATTGTATGGTCGAAGGTGTCGAACTCCGTTGAGCTGGTCACAAACTGGAGAGCGCAAAATCTTTGGACCAGACTTGGTAGTAGAGGCAGAAAAAAAAGTAAAATTGCTCCAAGGAAATCTTAAAGCAGCCCAATCTAGGCAAAAGAGTTATTTTGACAAGAGGAGAAAACCCTTGAAATTCGACGTTGGTGATCATGTCTACCTTCGGGTTTTTCCAACCAAGGGTGTGCAACGATTTGGAGTGAAAGGAAAGTTAGCCCCTCGATATGTTGGTCCGTATGAAATCATTGAAGAATGTGGACCCGTGGCCTATAGAGTACGACTTCCTTTGCAGCTTGCAGCCATCTATGACGTTTTTCATGTCTCTCAACTAAAGAAATGTGTCAGGATTCCTACCGAAATTATTGAACAACAAGAAATCATGGTAGAACCAGACCTCTCTTATGTTGAGCAGAAGTAGAGAAGTACCCGAAGAGCAGTGATTAAAATATATAAAATTCAGTGGAACCATCACACTGAAGAAGAAGCCACACGGGAAACTGAAAGTTATCTCAATCAAAAGTTTCCTAGTTTTCTTAATTCCATCCAAGGTACACACCTTCCGCACTTAGTTTTATCCGAATCCCGGGGCGAGATTCTTTTTAAGAGCGGGAAGGCTGTAACACTCTAGGTGTTTAAAATCCTAAACAAGAAAAACCAAACATAGCCTCATGCATAATAACCTAGAATCGTTAAAACAATGCATTTAATTATGTGTGTGCATGTGCATGTTAATGTATGCGTGTATGTGAGTTATGTTCTTTTGTGTTTATAACCTTTTCATGCTCCACATTTCATGACAAATGAAGTATATAAACACATTCATATTTTAGTAACTTGCAACATGCACTGCAAACCCCATTTGCAAATTTAAAATTTAACACAAGAAATGACTAGTAATTCGAATCCTTGTAGTCTTGAATTTAAAATAACTTTCAAACCGAGGCTCAAATGAACTTTTTGCTAAAACAAAAGTTATAGATTTTCAAATTCCCTACAACTTTCGTGTTTAAAGTTTTTCAAGTTTTGGTTAGAAACTTTAAGAAAAATTAATTTGATTCCCGGCCTTTTTCTCTCTCCCTCCCTCTGCCTTCTCTCCCCTCCCCTGTTCTGCTCTAGCCGGCAGTGGCGGCCGCCACGCGATAAGGCAGCCCTGCGCCGGTGAGCCACACCAATGTGTGACCCCCAACAGGCCCCGATCGGCCGCCGACCGAGCCTGCTGTCAGCGATTTGCCCCTCCCCGTATCCCGCCCCGTCCAGCCCGCGCGCACCATGCGGCCGAACGAGCCACGACGCGCCGGCGAAGCCGCACCCTTGCCGGGACCTTGTCCCGGCTGCGCCTCCCTTCGTTGTGTCGTGCCCAGCTCCTCCACCATTCCCCCTCCAGCGCCTATAAAAGCCCACCCGAGGCCCCTGAGTTCGTCACCCCCAACCTCCAACTCCGGCGACCAGTTCCCCGTGCGTGCACGCACCACTCCGCCCCCACATTGCCCAAAATCACCCTTCCACCACCTTCTCCACCTCGCACAGCCATTCCCCGCGCCATCTTCATCATCGGACCGTTGCCCCCACCATCCGCACCCGCTGCCGGCTTTGTGCCACCGTCGGTAGGCCATTTCGGTCCATCCCTTCCCCACCCAAGACCTCAAACAGGTGCGGTTTGTTCCTCTCTTGCATATCCCACCTTCACCCCTCACCATCGGCAACCCTAGTCGCCAGATTTTGGACGGCAGTAGACGTTCCCCTGTACCAAAGACCCATCTACGTCAATTTCAATCTTCTGAAAAGTTTTCTATAAATCTCAGGGATTCATCTGTAAACCTGGAATAAGAACTTGAAACCAATCTATTAACTTTGAAGATGCAAAACAACTCACAGAAAAATCCTAAGAACACGAACTAAGATGTTCTGGAATCCTTAAGTTTAGATCTACAACTTGGTAAAAAGGAACTTGAACTGTTTCCACATGATTTTAGATGTAGATTTAAATAAAGTTTAAATGGCTTTTATTTTGTTCCAAGAGATTCAAGAAAGATCTGCCCATGAAATTTGGATGGTAGCTTCAGAACTAGGAGTGAAGTCTCTCATAAAAATTTCATGCTCTAAATTCAAGCACAACTAGTGGTTTCGAGTGCTTTTGTTATAAGCTAGATCCCTTTTAAACTTAAATGTTAACCTCTGGTTCTTGCTTAGGAAAAATCTACAAAAATGTGCAGTAGACTACTCATGCGAGTAGGTTAGTTCAGTAAAAGGTGGAACATCAGTTCTTGCATGGTTTGTTCTGTGCAAAATAGATCTTGAATATAGCAGTAGTCGTGTAATGAGCTTTTCATGTTTAACCTGCTGTATAAAAATGGCTAAAACCTTTTACAGTGAGTTGTACTTAAGTAGCAAGCTCTGCATAAAAATCTCAACCCCAAAAACTACCTCTACGAGTAGTTTTGCAAAAAAATCTCAACCCAGAAACTACCTCTGCGAGTAGTTTTGCAACCCAGAAACTACCTCTACGAGTAGTTTTGGTTCACCAATGCTTACAGTTAAAAATGACCGTTTACAACATGCAAAACAACTCACTCACCTAATTAATCAGTTAATCCAGATAAGTACTCAATAAATGACTGCCTAGGGAAAAGAAAATGAAGTACTCGACTACTTAACCTAAGTTTTGACTACTTTATAATGCAATCTTGTACCAGTAAAACCACTCATACATATGCATTCATATAGAGTCGACTACTCTCGCCGACGGGATCTACAATCAGGTGCCCAAGTTCGAGAGTGAGCAGCACGAAGGTCAGGTGAATCTAACAGCAGTCGCTGAAGACCCGAACCAACATTCGGAGGAACCCCTGACTAGTTTTATATAAGAAGGCAAGCCCCGGTGCATGATCCTAGTATTTAATTTATGCAACTGTTGTTCCTTTTTCCTGTGCATTTAAGTTCATAGGAGTTGATTGGAACCCTAGCTGCATGATCCTAGGCACCAATGTATTGAATATGAGAACAGGAAGTTCGAGTAATTGCTCTGCTAATAGGTACGGTAAAAGTCGAGTGGTTTCCTATCACTCGCGGGAACTATAGGAGTTCGATATTTTACCGCTTACTGCAACTATAAGTTCGACAAGAGGGGCTGTGGTAAAGTACTCGTGGTTGAGGCCACGTCTGAGTAGTGAAAAATGCTAAGGCCGCAGTGTGTGGTAGCAGTGGTTAAGCATTTGAAATTACTAACCACATGCCGAGAATATGGTAATCGGTAAGCTTAAGTACTCGATTGAACCGGTACGTAGACAGGCTCCACCGTCTTGACTCTATCCCGTGGGCCCAATGGTGAGTGCAAGAGGGGTCATGGCCCGGTGTGGTCCGTGGTTCGTGGACCTCTTGTACTCGAGGCTGGTGGCCCTGATTCATAAAACGGGAATAAAGGGAAAAACTTGCATGTGTGACTCTGTGTTCCACGGTTTCCTTTGCAAGGTTAAGAAATTCGATTCGAATCGTCCGTTTCTCGTGGTAATTGAGACTGCTTAACACTCTTGCCACATAGAGTAACAAGTGGAACTATGGCTATGATGAAACTTGTTGGATGATTAAATGTTTTCCACCATGTTTGATTAGAGATAGATGCACATCTAGACTGGTTAAATGAACTAGAATATTGATAGCTAAAATATGAAATTCAGGACCTACTCTTTGTTGCCTTTCAGCAAAAAGAAAACCTTAGAACCTTAGAGCCGTGCATGCTTAGTAGTCATTTTTTTTACATAAAACCAGTCAGGTAAGCCATGCTGAGTATTAGTATACCTAGCCTTGCTTGTGGTAATGTTTTCAGGTGTGTCTGTGGAAGATATGGTAGCCGGTTTATCTTGGCCGAGTGCTTTGCTGACTGGTTGGACAATGGAGTGGGATCGTCCCCGGCTAGCAATGACTCTGCCGACGCTAGTCGAGCGTGTGTTTTTTTCCGCTGTAGTTAAAACTCTGAATAAAGTTTTATGTTGAACTTTAAAAGTACTTGAGTAATGATTTTGACTTGTAATAAATGATGTCCGATTTGTGGATATAAAATCTGTGGAATGTTGTAATATCTGGACTTGCCTTCGGGCGAGTTATGTGTATGCTTTGTTTCGATCGAAATATTAAATGGTCGCATCGGGATCTACCCGACAGACTTTCGGATTAATCCGTTTGAAGTGCAGGGTAGCCAGTTCATCTTCAAGGATAATGGTTAGTGCACTTGAGCTAGGTTAATTTAGGCGGTTCTGCCACACCGAGTACACTATAACAGATATAAGGTATGGGATATGCCCCCATCACTTATTCTAAAATATTCTACGCCATGTGAGCAGTCCCATGGTGCTGGGTCTGACAAGACCCCAAGCTCTTCGTAGCCGAGTACTGCAGGCTTCCAAGTACTTCTTAAGTTGTCTTCGTCTTCTCTTGAAGCTCCGTCTTGAGAGGCATCTTCCAAGTACTTTCTTTGGCTGCCACGAGGCTGCGAGGTCCTAATGCCCCGAGTAGTCTTTAAATCTTCAAAAGCAATCTTTTATATGGGGTGCAATGAAAAATCGCACTGCATATGGAGTAGCCCCTAGCCTTAGGTTGAATCGCACTCCATATTCTACACCATGTGAGCAGTCCCGTGGCCCCGAGTCTGAGAGGCAAGTCATCGACACCGCGAGAAAAATTCTTGTCTCGTGTCCAATTATTTCTTTGCTCAATTTATTTTTGCAATTTACTTTGAGCATTTTATCTTACTAGAGTTTGAATTGCTACTTGTCACCCTAGGCTGCAAAACCCCACTAGTGATAAGAGTTGGTAGAAATAGGAGCTCTCTTGTGTTACTAATTAAATTTTCTTAGTGTTTGTGATTTAAGTTAAAACCGCCTATCCACCCCCTCTAATCGGCATCCTTGATCCTACAAGTCTTAGTAGCTCGCCGGCAAGTCATCGACCCTTCAGCTTGGTGTGGAGCGGCGATGACGATCGTGTGCGGGGGACGAGGAGATTCCTTCCTTTGTGGATAAGCTCCGTAGTGAGGACGGCGTTAAGGTGACCAGTGGAAGGGAGTGATGAGCCTTGCCTTATTGGTGAGCTTCTCATCTAGCTTGGTGCGAGTCTTAGTTGCGAGTCCGAGACCTTGACTGGGAGAGACTTGGTGACCGGGCGGCTATCCCTAGTGGAGCTCCAACTTGGACTAAGGGTGACCTTTGCCTACCGATACCATGGGATAAAATCATCGTGCCGAGTTTGGATCTCTCTAAGCCACTCCTTTACGTTTCCACATTTCATACTTGCAACTTGTGGGCCTTTACTTCCTTAGTGTAGTATCTTGCAAGGATTGACTCGAGGTTGCAAAACGCTTTTAGGATGGGTACCTTGAGTTTTTCTTGTGCTGTTGATAATGGTTTTTGGATATTTAATTGATGCCTCTAAAACTTTATGGACTTAGAATGTGTTCTTTGTCATTGACCTAAAGTTAAGTGGAGGTATAAGTTAAATATACCTACTCGTATCTTGTCTAGCAAACCTTGCATGCTTCGTGTGTTATAGATTAGTTTGAAAAAAAAAGACTCATTAGCATGATAGGTGTGTGCTTATTGAAAAAAATTTGGTTTTGGTCTTTGTGGTTATAGTTCAACTTGCTTGATTGCTGGCTAATCGCTGATGGCAAGACTTTCTCAAGTCATTAGGAACACTTTTGAATCATCTCTCAAGGGCTATATGTTGGAATTTCTATCATTTCTCCCAATCTCATGAAAGCTATCTCTTCTGAGTTAAGGATCTATCTTCTCTTAGCCATCAAAGTCCCAGGATCTTTATATATATCTTATCTTAGTTCAAATCTATCAAATCGAGCCAAACTTCATCTTCTTCTGGGGTGGTCAGTCAAAATCCAAAGTTCCTGTTTTGCAAATCCGAAGATTCTGGCTTTGAGCGGATATATCACTATTGGGCACGTGACTTACCCCTTCACTTCCATTCTTCCTCTTCAACCTAGCCTGATATGCTACTGCTTTAGAGGGGCGGTTTATGGGTGATTTGGAGGCGTCATCATGGGATTCAAGTTTTGAAGGGTGATTCTTGGTGATTCAACTCCGAAGACTTTGATTCCTTCCTTCAAACTTTGGTTTTCTGCATCCTTGCCATGTCTCAAGGACGGTCCAAACAAACTGAGGACTATGAATTTCAAAGAAGGGTGATGATGGTCGAAATCCAAGGAGATCACAGAGAACAACTATAAGAGATTTGATTAGAGCCACTCTTGAGATTGATGAGAAAGCAACTGATACCGAAGACTAGTGATGAGGGGGAAGTGTAAGATGAGTCCTATGTGGCTTCTCCTCCACGGTCTAGTTTGAAAAGAAAAGGGAAGGACATAAGAAGCAGCAACAATGATGAAAGTGAGGGAGAAGGAAATGGTGATGGTGAAGGAAAACAAGTGCCTATAGCTGGTTCTTCACATGAAGGTACTACTTCTCATGTGGTCACACTATGCCAAATGTTACCATGAGAGCCCCTAGTGCACCTCCACATCGTCAAAAGACAAACTGTATGGCAAATGGCATGACGGAGTTGGCTGGAAAGAGAGGGTGAAGGACACTAGAAGAGTTAGGAGAGGACAAGTAAACTATCGATTCCATACCACATTTCATCAAGACTTCTATGAGAGTGCAATCCTTAAGAAAGGTGTTCCAATTTCACATTCTCAATTTATTGATTTGTCTCACTTGAAAAAGTTAGGGGATCCTATTCTTATAGAGGAGTGCAAGAAGCGTGTCTACAAGATTATGGGCTTTCAACATAATTGGAATAGAGAAGTTATTGCTCAATTTTATGCCACATGCTACTTTGATGTAAGCAATGATATGAGGAGAGTGCATTGGATGACCGGATGACCGAGGGTACTTGGTACAAGGTCACCTACAAGCATTTTTCTAGGCTATTTGGTTTTGCTAACCGTGATGCGGGACGTGTTAGGATCCATCTTGAGAACCAAATGTCAAAGAAGGAAATAGGCTTCTTGCACCTAAACCAGGACTCAACACACATTGGATATACTAAAGGGATCATTCCCTTCTATGGTTATTCAAACTGGCTCTTTTGGAAAGACTTTTGCTCCAAGAGAAGGTGATGCTACAAGTATTTCACATTATGGTCGCAACTTGCTTGGAAGTATGTCTCCTCGTGCTCCAGAGTTTAGTGTGTTTGATTATATTTGGGAGGAGATGAAGGCCGTTGCTAGTTCACCTCAAAAGTGTTGTGGATATGCACTGTACATCATCTATACGATTTATGAGATCACAAATTTGCGATTTGATTATGACTTTGAGCACAAGGCCCTAAAGATGAAGAACCACATTCCCAATCCCACGCTGGGGCATGGCCCCTCTGTGGCGCGTCCTAGGCCGCCACAGTGGCACCGGTGGGCCGCTCTGATGGCCTTTCCTAGTGAAAAAATGACTTTGCCGATCCTAGCTTCGATAGTCTCATGAATCATCCAAATGGTCCGATTATTCCCACAGCTCCTAGTGCTCCCAAGGGCACCTCTAGTGCTGTCTCCCGCCCTATGGCAGCACGCACATCTTCTAGGTGTGGTGGCACTAGTGCTCAACATGATAGGTATAAGCCTCCTGTTCAATTCGCAAGATGTTCACTTCTTCTGTGGCATGTGCAACACAATAAATGTGAGAGAACACAAGGAGAGGCAAAGGAGAAATAAGGATACATTGAGGTTTAAGAAATTACAAGAGAAGCTCACACCGAATGATGCTCCATCTCCTATTAGTTCCAAAGGGAAAGAGAGTGAACCCGAGACAGCTGCACAACAGTGGGAAAATGCTCAACAAATGAATTATTATGATCAATTTCCCTCCACAAGCATGTTTTGTTCTATCATATGGTGGTATGCATGGTGGAAGTGGTTCATCCTCCACCGATCCGTTACTTGGCTCTCAAGGTCCTTCACATGCTCCTAGTTCTATTGGTTGTACCTCATTTGATCACTTTCCTTCCATGATCTTTGGAGACCAAACTCCCTATCCACCTCCACATCTAGGTGAAGCCAGAGGAAGTGGTATGCATCAAGGAGATGATGGAAATGATGAGTAGAAGCTATTGTAGAAGCTCCCCATGGACCCCTCTTGGTGATGTTTGGCAAATCCAGACGTTCCGGGTTTCCAAAACAGGATGTTATGGTAGGTTTTGGTTTTGACTGCTGTATGCAGCGGGCCTTTGTAATAAATTTGATCCCTAGCTCATATGTGATTTTGTGATTGATTTTTTGTTTTGGCGTGTGCTGATAGACAAATCCGGAGGTTTCGGATTTAAAACATGGAAGTTTTGGTTTTTGTAACTCGGAGGTTTCGAGTTCTAAAACTGGAAGCTAACAGAACTGCCAGGTCTCTCGTTTTCTTTGTTGACTGAGACTATATTTATCACATGCATCACACATTATTTGTTCACACACTTATTTTGCACCCCATGGATGCTGAGATTTAGGGGGAGCTCAATGTTTTCACGTGAATATGTGCAAGATGACATTTGAGGAAAAAATTGTTGAAATCCATTCAATGCACATAGTTAGGGGAAGTTCTTACTAAATTTGAGAATGCAAAAGCTTCATTTACGTATCTAGCTTGTAAGCTTTAATAAGTGTTGTCATCAATCACCAAAAAGGGGAAGATTGAAAGTGCATCTAGGCCCCTACAGGGTTTTGGTGAGTTGAATGAGATCATGATTAAAGAACTAATAAACTTGTCAGGTACATGAGCATGTTTGATATTTTTTATGGATAATTATTCATTACAATTCAAGTGGATCTTTGAAACATTGACTCATGTAATGAGAAAACAAGTGATGATCAAAGAAATTGTGTACCAAATAAAGAAAACAAAGTTGCTTGTAGAAAAAAGATAGTCAAGGTCAGTCACTACATATCGGATTCAATGCCTTTAATAAATAAATATTGAAGAAAATGAAGAGACAAGCATTGATAAAAAGTACTTCTTGAGATGTGCTACATTGACTATGTGAAGGCCTCAAGTTGTGTATATGTTTGTTGTGAAGAATTGTAATTTTATATGGTTCAACATGCTTGAAAATGTTAATGAAGATAATGAAATGGTTTTCCATTATGGAATTCATAAAATGCAAGCTAGTGTGAGACTCAAAATGGCATTTGGATGAAGGGCTTAATCATGGTATTTGTTTCGAGGGACTAAGCAAGATGAAGTGCAAGCAAGGGCTTGGTGCCAAAGAATCTAGCTAGGGTAAAGGAACAATAAATGAGATTGATACTGATGTATTCAAGGTCATGGAGAGTCTCATATTGGGAAGCATTATTTATTTTCAAATCTATTGAGATAAAGAGTGGCTTGTGGACATGAAATGGATTTCATTCATATGACTAGGTCTATGACTCAAGTCAGTAGCTCAAGGTTGAAGTGCTCAGAGCAAGAAGACAGAAATGGATGCAGTCCTCATAATGAAAAATTGATCAAGTGTGGCTTTTATCAAAAGGTTGAAGCTCAAGTGGTTAAAATAGTATTTATTCTCAGTTTTGAGTATAGGTATGCCATACTATTAAGGGGGATGCATCACATGATTCTTTGAATATGATCTCAATGCTCAAGGATCCTATGAAAGTTGATAAGAGACACAAAAGCCTCATGAACACTTAGTTTTTGGTTCTTGTAGAGGAAAAATCGGAGGTTCCGGTTTTGCAAAAGTGCCATGTGTGTGTAACGGCTAACTGGTTTGAAAAAAATGGAGGTTTCGATTTTAGAACTCGGTAGTTCTGGTTTCTACTGAATGTCTCTAATAACTAGTTTTATGGAGATGAGTATTTATATCTCTCCTGCACCTCCCTTACTAGCTGCTGTTGCTAAGGTTGCTGTTGTGCCTCCTATTCGTGCAGTGCTAATAGTAGAGAAGAAAAGCTCTCACCACTCTTTGTGAGGTTGTTTGATACTTGATAGATCTATTGAGTTGGGTGTGAGAGAGTTCGTCATTGAGAGCAGTTGAGAGTGTCAGACCCGGGGCCACGGGACTCTGCACATGCCATAGACTATCTAGAATAAGAGATGTGGCATGTCCCATACCTTATACCTATTGTAAGTACTCGGGCACGTGTAGGACTAGTCGGTACAGAAGGAAACTACTCGCGTAGTACTCATGTAGGACTCCTGAGCTTGTATCCGGCCGGGATTCTCTGTAACCCTGTCCCTCCAGACTATATAAGGGCAAGCAGGGACCCCCTCGAAACAATCAACACCATCATCAAATCCTAAGGCAATACAAATCACCACAAAGGACGTAGGGTATTACGCCTTCGGCGGCCCGAACTTGTTTAAGTCTTTGTGTTCCTTGCACCTTCGAGTTCTCGATCTTGGCGACACCCCACATCAAACCTACCACCTCGGGTTATCCCTCGGTGGGCTTGGCGGTAAAACACCGATAGAGAGCACACAAACCCTTGAGCATTGCTGAGCTTAGTCCAGTTTTCAAGTGAAGCATTTGTTACTCTTGGAGGTGAAACCTCCTAGACGGCCAGGCGTTGCCCGGTGAGCTCCCAAGCTTGTGGTGTACCTCAGGATAGTTTGTGTAGGTCTTGCTTTGCCTCAGCAAGTGCAAACAAGGAGCAAGCGAAATAGACCGAGCTCAAGTGACCGAGATGAAAAGGACTCAAGCCCAACGAGTTCCTCAATGGAGGGTCGGATTCACAAGAGTGAATCCAATCTTCGGGAAAACAAATCCTTGTGTCTCCTCACTGGTTGCTCATTCTGTTGTGCTCATCATTATTATTGTGAATTTGTCAATCTACTTTTGTCTTCGTGTCTTTGGGTGCAGGAACTTGATAGACTTGCAGAAACACATCTCTAGAGCTTACATGCAAATTTAGTTTGAGCACAAACTTATTTATAGGGTCTGATTGAATTCAATTTCTCAGCTCAGTTCAAAATCGGAAGTTCTGGTTTTACAAAACCGAAAGTTCTGGTTTTGGCTGTTTGTTTTAATCCGCTACATTTAAGTGAAAATTTCATATTACGCCAATTCATTCTCCCTATAGGCAACATCAAGATCCTTTCAAACGCATATATAACACAAGGCTATACATATCTAACAATCACTCACTGCACCTGGATGCATGAGGCCGACCTACCGCAAGTTGCAAGTAGCACTGCAGTACACAGCATCAAGCTACACGCTTGGGCCTCTTGGGCTAAGGATGGATGGTTTCAGCATTAGGTCTATCCCGTATAAGCTAATAACACGATGACTACGGGTCATCTCGGATGAAAATGGGATCCCGCAATTACATGCGGGATACACGCCCACCTATTTTCCATCCCGTTCTTGGCTACACCATCCTGTTTCTCACCCCGTTTTCAAAAATAGTTGGACAAAAATGGATATTTTTCAATCCACTTTCATCTCTATGCGTGTTCCTAAAGATTTTGTTAAGTATTAAGATTTTTACATTGTTTTCTAATGGAGATGACTGAAAATACTGAACTACCTATACGTGTAGATTGCTAGCCGCAAATGTGGTGATAACGAATAAACGAAATGTTCTGTATTTTTGACCTTCACCTTTTCTTTTTACTAGTTGTATATGTCCGTGCATTGCCATGGGAGAAATAATAGTATTGAAAAATGTCTAATATTAGCAACATGTTGTTTTGAGCCACATTGAGATACCCAAGTACCAATTTTACACGCAAGCGTAAAGTTTTTGCATGAAAAATTGGTCACATTTGTTATACATTTCATTATATGTTCTTTCCGTTTATTCAGGATCCCATAATAGTTGCTGCTGACCAAGATCCATTCGCTTCATGTAAGGAGTAATATGTCATGCTGAGATAGTAGAAGATGTTGTAGAAAAAAGAAGATGTTTCAGCCTGTGCTGGGTCCCTCTAATAAGTTCTTGAAATTTCAGGCTGCATATGAATGAGAAGATGGAATCTGAGGAAAACAAATACTCTGATTCCTTGAAATCCTTAAGGTTTAACCGTTTAACAGAACATTACTTCAAGAAATAGCTCTAATATGCAAAGTTCCAATGAATTCCTAATTTTTGCTCAAGTCACTATCAAAATAGAAATATTGTTTTTATTTGAGAAAATTTAGATTGCAAATATTTCAAGACCAATCTTACATTATAATTTCTAAATATATTTTCTTTATGATTAGTACATGTATAGAGATTAAATTTCCCATGACTCATGCTAACATCCACCAGCACATGATGAGAACGTACATGAGTGTAGCAATGGAAAACTTGGTCCAATTTGAGAACTCACCAAAATGAGATCTTACTGAAAGCATAATTTAGTAAGAGTTTCTTCGTCGTTCATGGTGGTGACACCTTCTTTGGTGTAGTGTAGCGGGGTTGGATGCGAGGAAGAAGGGGAAACGGAGTCGAATCACTGTAGGTGTCGTCATCATCGCCGTTGCCCTTGTTGTTCTCAAGGGGAAACCCTATGTGAGGCATGCCCCTGCTGTAGAATATGGTTTCTCTCTAGTTTCAGAAGTTTTTAGCTCATGTGAGTAGCCATATTAGTCGTCGTTTGGACTAGGGTTAACGTTTTGCCCTCGTTGCTATTCTCAGCACGCCATCAATCTGCGCAGTTGTTGTTTGTGGCAAGTTTTCTTGCTCTTAATGATCTCAAAATTGTATAAAATTTTGACATGACTTGAAGACGAATTAGAGATCTTTCCATGGCATTAAAGAACACTTCGGTCTGATTTAAGGTGAGGGAGAAACCAAAGTTGGAATCTGATTATTTTTCAGTCTCGTAATTCTGTGCAGCATCTATGAACTTGAAGTTTAGGGAAACCTAATAACATATTTGAAATTTTGGTACTCATAAGAGTTGTAAATAATTTTACAAGGTTTCCAGATTGGTAAGGTTCATATTAATCCAAATTTTGGTGCTTAAGTTATGATTGTTTTAGTAGAACTGTTCTGCAGAATCTGTCAGATTGTTAGATTAAGGTTTACCTCGAAATTACCCAATGTCAGTGATTTTTCCTCTACTTTTGGATAACTAGGAAATTGTAGATTGTGGAATTACTTTTAGATGGCACAAGATGAGAATTTTTAACCATCAGGATTAAAGGATACGAAAAAACATAAGTTGCAGCGCTGCTATCATGTCTAGAATGGTGTGTTTTTGTGTGAGGATGTTGGGTTCAGGTGTGGGAACGCTTTAATTTATGTTTATATTTTCTAGTATATTTGCGTTGGTGCTGAGTTATGTTTGTGAACAGGTGGTGTACCTTCAGATCATGCTTAGCACATGTTCTTGATCTTCGGTGAAGGCAAGTAAATATATCATTGTGGACTACACGCTTTAACTTTGTTGTTTGAATTGCTTCTACTTGATTTCGGTATCTTACACTAAGAAAATCTGAAAATTGGCTATATTCTTGAAGTTACTAATTTTCTATGAAGTTTTGCATTGCCATCTTGCATTTGCATTTTCATGTTTGTTTTGCATATGAACAAACCGTAGCCAAATTGGTGCGGTAAGTACCAGTACAATAACGCACGTTGAGATATAGCAATGTGGTTGCAGTCCTACTTCCTTCCTTGAGGACATGTGGGTAGAACTGAAGTCATGCATTGCATTGCACCTTTTATATTGTCATTATGAACCAATATTGTGAAGTACCTATTCATCTTGATACTCAAAGTTATAAATTGATTTATTTTGTTCATCGATCTTTATATTAATGCTTCTTAATTGATATTTAAATAATATGCGATTTAAGTAGCATGGTTGAAGTATTTTGCTTGATGAGGTTTCCATAAACCTCACACGTTTTTCCCCCTCCGCAGGTTCTTGAGTTGGAGGGCTTTTCACTGGATGGGAGTAGCACCACATGTGCACACACTTCTATATGAATATGTTTGGATGAATGTGTTATAATAATAATGCTTGAATGTGAAGTTCCACCTTTTGATTTATCTATATAATTTATTTGTTGCTTCCGCTTGCTTTTTTGTGTGGTTCTATCTTGTCTTTTTTTTCGGGTGTGCTTGTTCTGGAGGTGGCGTTGTGTGGTAACGCTCCAGAATGTTGCTGCTGCTCTTAGGTGTTATAGAACGATCCAAATTTCAATCCAAAGTATGAACACTAGAAGGATGGTGCTTGAGAGTTTCTTTTGTTTCTTTACTTCTACTTTCAATAGCCAAAGCCCTTTGATTAACTTGATTAACTGTAAAGAACTCACAATTTTCTAAACTTTCTTTAATATGAGATGGTAAGCCATTAAAAGATAGATCAACTAGATCCTTCTCAGCAATTGCTACACTAAAACATCAGTTGTTAGTATCTCTAAACCTTTGGACGTAGTCATTTAATAGGCTCATCAAGACCTTACCTAACCGATGTTAAGTGAGACAATTTCAGCTCATTATGACCAGTAAAGAAGAGATCATGAAATTTTTGTTCTAATTGTTCCCATGATATAACTGAGTTAGGAGCTAACAAAGTAAACTATGAAAAAGTTGTTCCAGTAAATGATAATGAAAACAAACGAACTTTTAATTCATCCATAGAACCTGCTTCTCCTAGTTGGGCAAGATATGGCTAACATGCTTAAAAGTGCTCTTGCTATCTTCCCCATTGAACTTTACAAAGTTGGGTAATAACTAGTGGGGTATGGAACCAAATTAAAGTGTGAAGTATACGGCTTTTGATATGTTTGAGTCTTATCCCTAATCGTGTACACCAAGATTTTCTTGAAGCATCTTAGCCAAATCATTTTTATATTGTGCCATTGCTCGCTCTACATCGGACTGTGCATTTGGCTGCGATGTAGTAAGTGTGGTTTGATGGTTAGCAACATTGTGTATGGGAACATCAAACATTGGTCTATCTCGTCATCTATTCTGTAACTGTTGCAAATATCGGCCGAAAATTTCATTAGCAATAAGACTGGTAGGACCTCCAGCACGTTGCACAGGGATAGGTAGCGTGGTCTGCGCATATGTGCAATAAGGAGGTATAAAAATTTCTAGTTCATCAATTTGGCCATCCTTAGCCAAACTAGGGATGCTCGGGATGGGTTATGGATAAGCTGGTTGTGCTACAAGCGCATTAGTTGGGGTTACCATTTGAGTACTATAAAAATTCAATGTACAGCATGCCATATGGGGGTTGTTGTAATGGCGGTACTGCTGTTGGTTTAGGTAGAGTAACCTCAGAAGCAATAACACAAGTATATCACTAGTAGTAAATGAAGGGTTTTTACTAAGCATTTCTAGGTCTTTTTTTTATATATCCAATGTACCCAAAACGCATCACGCTCAGCAAGCATCTTTTGAACTAAGTCAATGGTACCGAAAGATGGATCACTTACAGTGGGTGTTACCTTGGTAGATGACTTGTCAGAAGTAGATTAAAAGTCGATGTCCTTGACCTATGTGATGGTGCCCCGTCGGACGACTTCAAAGCTTGCAAGAACCGCCTGCATATCCTCTTCATCACGCTTCTTCTTGCGCTCCTCCAGCATCTGGCAAATATGTTTAGGAAGTTGGTTGGCCCTCGGCTTGATGGTGTTCCTGGTGTTGACCTCAGAGAGATCCTTACCCGCCATTGCAGCTGATGTAGACTTCTTCTTTCCTAGCAGAGCTGCTAAAAATTATCCTAACACGAAGATATGTCCGACACTGAACACGCATCGTGTGCCCTCAACGATGAGCTCGATCCACAAGGCACGCCGTCGAAAGATTTGAGTCCTAAGAATGCCGCACCTGGGAGGGACCATGTCAGGGTGTGGTGGAAAATGGAGTACCCTAGACTTGGTATGCCAGCTAGGGCATCATAGATCACTGTCAAGACAAAGAACGAACAACAACTAGTGTTGGAAAAGTAAGGGGGAAGGGAAAAAATCGTAGTCATGTTTGATGAATTTTATTGGGTTGATTCAATCTGCCTACACTCCTCAACTATATATGAGGCGGCATGGACTTGTCCAGCAGGTAAGGGATGCACCAAAGAGTCCCAAACCAACAATACATGGGCTACAAAAAGCCAAAATCCGAGTAGATCTCGAAAACATGTCAAAATCCAAAAATTTGGTCAATGACCGACTCTCTGGCAGAACCGCCCGAATTAACCCAGCTCAAGTGCACTAACCATCATCCTTGTAGATGAAGTGGCCACCATGCACTTCAAATGGATTAATCCGACAGTCTGTCAGGTAGATCCCGATGCAACCACTCAATATTTCGATCGAAACTAAGCATACACATAATTCGCACGAAGGCAAGTCCAGAGATTACAACATTCCACAAGATTTTAAAAGCACAAGTCGGACATGAATTATTACAAGTCAAAAATACCACTCGAGTACTTTTGAAGTTCAACATACACACTTTCTTCAGAGTTTTACTGCAGCGGAAGGAAAAACACGTTCAACTAGCATCGATAGAGTCATTATTACTCGGGGAAGGATCCCATTCCACAGTCCAACCAGCCGGAAAAGCACTCGGCCAAGCCAAAACGGCTACCATATCTTCCACAGGCATACTTGAAAACATTGCCATAAGCAAGGCTTACCCGGCTCGTTCTATGCAAAAACTGACTACTAAGCATGCATGGCTCTAAGGTTCTAGGGTTTTCTTTTAGCTGAAAAGAAACAAAGAGTAAGTCCTTAATTTCATATTTTAGCTTTCCATATTTTAGTACATTTAACCAGTCTAGATGAGCATCTAATTCTAATCAAACATAGTGGAAAAACAATTAATCATCCAACAAGTTTCATCATAAGCATGGTTCCTCTTGTTACTCTATGTGGCAAGAGTTTTAAGCAGTCTCAGTCACCGTGAGAAACAGACGATTTAAATCGAATTTCTTAACCTTGCAAGGGAAACCTAAACACACGTCACGTGGTTACTCCAAGAGTCAAACGTGCAACTTTTTCCCTTTATCCCCGTTTTATGGATCAGGGCCACCGGCCTCCAGTACAAGAAGTCCATGAACCACGGACGATGCCGGAATATGACCCCTCTTGCACTCACCATTGGGCCTATGGGACAGCTTTAAGATGGTAGAGTCTGTCCACGCACCGGTTCAATCGAGTACCTAAGCTTACCGATTACCATATTCTCGGCATGTGGTTAGTACTTTCAAACGCTTAACCACTGCTACCACACACTGTGGCCTTAGCATTTTCGCTACTCAGACGGGTCCTCAACCATGAGTACTTACCACAGCCCCGCCTGTCAACCTTATAGTTGCAGTATGCGGTAATTCAATCAACTCCTATAGTTCTCGCGAGTAGCAGGAAACTACTCGACTTTTACCATACCTATTAGCATAGCATCTACTCGATCTTCCTGTTCTAGTAGTTATTACAAAGGTACCTAGGATCATGCATCTAGGGTTCCAATCAACTCCTATGAACTTTAAATGCATAGGCAAAAGGAACAATAGTTGCATAATTTAAAAACTGGGATCATGCACCGGGGCTTGCCTTCTTGTGAAAAACAAGCTGAGGGCTCCTCCGACCATTGGTCCAGATCTTCAGCAGCTGCTGCTGGATTACCTTGAGCTTCTTGCTGCTCACTCTCGGACTCAGGCACTAGATTGTAGATTCCATCAACGAGTAGTCGAGTCTTTATGAATGCACAAGTATGAGTGGTTTTACTTGTACAAGATTGCTTTATAAAGTAGTCAAAAGGTAAGTTAAGTAGTCAAGTACTTTATTTTCTTTTTCCTGGGCAGTCATTTATCGAGTACATATCTGTATTAACTGACTCCATTAAGTGAGCGGGTGGTTGTGCATGTTGTACGACCATTTTTAATAGGGAGCATCGGTTGACCCAAACTACTCGCAGTGGTAGTTTCTAGGTTGAAAAACCACTCGAAAAGGTAGCTCCTGAGTTGAGATTTTTAGGTAGAGCTTGTTACTTATTTACAACCTTACTGTAAAAGTTTTAGACATTTTTTAATCAGCAGGTTAATAATGAAAAGTTCATTACACGGCTACTGCTAGATTCAAGATCTATTTTGGACAGAACAACCCATGCAAGATCCGGTGTTCCATCTTTTACTGAACAAACCTACTCGCATGAGTAGTTTACTGCACAATTTTGTAGATTGTTCCTAAGCAAGAACCAGAGGTTGACATTTTAGATTAAAAGGGATCTAGCTTATAACAAAAGCACTCGAAACCACTGGTTGTGCTTGGATTTAAAGCATAAAATTTTTATAACAGATTAAACTTTTAGCACTGAAGCTACCATCAATATTTCATGAGCGGATCTTTCCTGAAACTCTTTGAACAAAATAAAGGCTATTTAAACTTGATTTAAATCCACATCTAAAAACATGTGGAAACCAATCCAAAGTCTTGTTACAAAGTTGTAGATCTCAACATAAGGATTCCAGAACATCATAGTTTGTATTATTAGGATTTTTCTATGATTTGTTATGCATCTTAAAAGTTAATAGGTTGGTTTTCGAGTTCCTTTTCCAGGTTTACAGATGAGTCCTTGAGATTTACAGAAAACTTCTCAAAAGATTTAAATCCACGCAGATAGGTCCTTGGTACAGGGGAAACAGATACTGCCGGCCAAAATTCGGCGACTAGGGTTGCCGATGGTGAGGGGTGAAGGTGGGAGATGCAAGAGAGAAGCAAACCGCACCTGCTTGAGGTCTTGGGTGGGGAAGGGATGGACCGAGGCGGCCTGCCGACGGTGGCACAGAGCCGACGGCGGGGGCGAATGGTGGGGGCGACGGTCCAGTGATGGAAACGGCGCGGGGAACGACTATGTAGCTTCGGGGTGAGGTGGAGAAGGTGGGGAAAGGGTTGTTTTGGGCCATGCGAGGGTGGAGTGGGCGTCCACGCGCAGGGGTTCACTCGCCGGAGTTGGAGGTTGGCGGCGACAAACTGAGGTGCCTCAGGTTGGCTTTTATAGGCGCTGGAGGTTGGCATGGCGGAGGAGCTGGGCGCAACACAACGGAGGGAGGGGCCGCAGCCGGGACAAGGGCGCGACTACGCCGGCGCGTCGTGGCTCGACCGTCGGGCATTGTCGGTCGCGTGACACGCGCAGGCAGGCCGGGGCGGGATACGGGGAGGGGCAAATCGCCTGTAGCAGGCTCGGTCGATGGCTGGTCGGGCCCATTTGGGGTTCGCACCTTGGCGCGGCTCGCCTGCATAGGGATGCCCTGCCGCGTGGCTGCACCTCACTGCCGGCTGGAGCCGATTAGGGGAGGGGAGAGAAGGCAGAGGGAGGGAGAGAGAAAGGACCGGGATTCAAATTGAATTTTCCTAAAATTTCAAACAGGAGCTTAAAAACTCTAAATACGAAAGTTGTAGGGAACTTGAAAATCTACAACTTTTGTTTTAGCCCAAAGTTCATTTTAGCTACGGTTTAAAAGTTATTTTGAAATTACAAAAATAGCATTTAAATGACACGTCATTTTATGTGAAATTTTGCACTCTTAGCCTATGAGTTCAACTTGACTTTTGTTGCTTTTGTTATGACAAAGGTGCCATTAAAATTACAGGTTCAAATGTGATCAATTTTGAAAGTTACACGGGTTTGATTGCACAGGTTCAATTGTTTATGTATGAACACATACATATACACACATTTATTTGGTTGAAAGGTATAATTGATAAGTTGTTTCAAAATTTTCTTACTCTTTTGTGGCTGATTTCATGGTTTGGATCTTTATTTAATATTTTAGACACCTAGGGTGTCACACCCTACCCCCCCTTAAAAAGAATCTCGTCCCGAGATTCGGATGAAAACTATGTCCGGAAGGTGTGTACCTTGGATGGAACTGAGAAAACCAGGAAACTTTTGATTAAGATAATTTTCTATCTCCCATGTGGCTTCTTCTTCAGTGTGATGGTTCCACTGGATTTTATACATTTTAACCACCGCTCTTCGGGTACTTCATTCCTTCTGGTCTGGGATTTTGATGGGTTGCTCAACATAAGAGAGATCTGTTTCTACCATGATTTCTTGTTGTTCCACAATTTTGGTAGGAATTCTAACACATTTCTTTAGTTGAGAGACATGAAAAACGTCGTGGATGGCTGCAAGTTGCGAAGAAAGTCGCAACCTATAGGCCGCGGGTCCACATTCTTCGATGATTTCATACGGGCCAACATAACGAGGGGCTAACTTTCCTTTCACTCCAAATCGTTGCACACCCCTAGTTGGTGAAACCCGAAGGTAGACAAGATCACCAACGTCAAATTTCAAGAGGGTTTTCTCCTCTTGTCAAAATAACTTTTTTGCCTAGATTGGGCAGCTTTAAGATTTCCTTGGATCAATTTTACCTTTTCTTCCGCCTCTACTACCAAGTTTGGTCCAAAGATTTTGCGCTCTCCAGTTTGTGACCAGCTCAATGGAGTTTGACACCTTCGACCATATAATGCCTCGAATGGTGCCATCTTTAGGCTTGCTTGATAGCTGTTGTTATAGGAGAATTATGCTAAAGGCAAACATTTGTCCCAATTCTTGTCATATTGAATGATACAAGCGCTAAGCATATCTTCGAGAATTTGATTTACTCTTTCTATTTGGCCTTCGGTCTGAGGATGATAAGTTGAGCTTCGGATTAATTTGGTACCAAAGTATTCTTGCAATTGTTACCAAAAGCGTGCTATGAACTGAGTGCCGCGATTAGAAATGATTGTCTTTGGTACCCCGTGTAGGCAAACAATTCGATCCAGATATATCTCAGCGTATCTCTTGGCCTTATAAGTGGTGTGAACGGGAATAAAATGAGCGGTCTTTGTAAGCCTATCTACAATAACCCATATAGAGTCGTGTTTCTGAGATGTACTGGACAAACCAACAATGAAGTCCATAATGATATCTTCCCATTTCCAGGATGGTATTGGCAGGAGTTGAAGTGTACCAAGTACTTTTAGGTGGCTAGCTTTCACTTGCTGGCAAGTGTCACACTCTGCAACATATTAGGCAATTTCCCTCTTCATCTTGGTCCACCAAAAATTTTGCTTGAGATCCTGGTACATTTTGCTACTGCCTGGATGAATAGAGAATTTGGAAAGATGTGCTTCATCAAGAATCTATTTTCGGAGTTCGCGATCTTTTGGAATGACAATGCGATTTCCAAACCATAAAATTCCTTTGTGATCCTGATGAAAACATTTGTACTTTTCCTCTCCTTGAGATAGTTTGTACTTGATGATCTTAACACCCTCATCATGTAATTTTGCTGTGATGATATGGTCATGAAGAGTTGGTTCAATAGAGATGTGATTCAAAGTTCCTTGAGGAATTATTTCCAACCTAGGTTTCCACATTTTAGAGCATAAAGTCTCATTGTATGATGCGGCAGATAGGAAATTGCAATGAGCTTTGCGGCTGAGTGCATCTGCAACTACATTAGCTTTGCCTGGATAGTAGTGCACCTCAAGATCATAATCCTCGATTAATTCCAACCATCATCTTTGTCTCATATTCTGATCGGCTTGTGTGAATATATACTTGAGACTCTTATGATCGGTGTAAATATTGCAATGGGTGCCCATAAGGTAGTGCCTCTAGATCTTAAGAGCGTGAATGACGGCTACTAACTCTAGATCATGTGTTGGGTAATTCTTTTCATGGGTCCGAAGTGCTCGTGAAGCATAGGCAATAACCCGGTTGTCTTGCATAAGTACACAACCCAAACCGGTACCAGAAGCGTCACAGTAAACGTCGAATGGTTTGGTAGGGTCAGGTTGAGCTAAGACTGGGGCTGTAGTCAAGTGTTCACGAAGAGTGTGGAAAGCTATTTCACAATCTTCATCCCACACAAATTTTTCTCCCTCCTTCAACAGTTCGGTCATAGGCTTAGCAATTCTAGAGAAATTCGGAATGAAGCGGCGATAATAACCAGCTAAGCCAAGAAAACTACAAATTTGATGAACGGACGTGGGAATTTTCCAATCCATCACCTCTTGTACTTTACCGGGGTCAACTGAGATACCATAACTGGAGATAGTATGGCCCAAAAATTTCACACTATCCAACCAAAATTCACAGTTGGAGAACTTAGCATATAATTGATGATCTCTGAGACGTTGGAGAACAATATGCAAATGTTTAGCATGGTCCTCCTCGGCCTTGGAATAAACAAGAATGTCGTCGATGAAGACCACTACAAACTTGTCAAGCTCCGGCATAAAAATCGAATTCATGAGATATATGAAATAGGGAGCATTCGTGAGACCAAAAGACATGACTAAGTACTCATATAGTCCATATCGAGTGGAGAAAGCGGTCTTTGGAATATCACATGGTCGAATCTTGATTTGATGATATCCAGAACGAAGATCAATCTTGGAAAAGATTTTTGCTCTAGGTAACTGATCGAAAAGAACATCAATGCGAGAAAGTGGATATTTGTTCTTGATAGTCACCGCATTGAGAGGTCGGTAGTCTACACATAACCTCAAACTATTATCTTTCTTCTTCGCAAAAAGAGCTGGGCAACCCCAAGGTGAGGCACTGGGACGAATATAGCCTTTGTGTAGAAGTTCTTGCAACTGTATTTTTAATTCTGCTAATTCTTTGGGTGGCATGCGATAGGGTCATTTAGAGATAGGTGATGTGCCTAGCTGCAGTTCAATGACAAACTCTATGTCTCTATCAAGTGGCATGCCGGGTAAGTCATCTGGGAAAACATCGGCATACTCGCGTACTACCGGGATTTCTTTTAGTTCTGAATGGACCTTAGTAAGAGCACATGCATTTGTGCATTCTCGGAAAGGCAAATATAGATTGGTAGTTCCTTCGGTCGGGGAATTGATTTCAATGGCTCGGGAGGCAAGATCTAAGGTTATTCCATGCCGAGTCATCCAATCTACTCCCAAAATAACATCGATGTCTTCAAGTGCCAAGAGGATCAAATCTGTGTCGATGACTTTGCTACCAAATTTAATTGGCACGTTTCTTATGAGTTGATTTGAAGAAATTTTACCACCCAGTGTAGCTATCATATAGGACTTTCTCATGTGACAGGAATGCAAACCCACTTTTGCACTGAATTTTGCACTAGTGAAACTATGTGATGCACCAGAGTCAAATAAAATAACAGCGGGCTTCCGGTGGATAGAAAATATACCCGTCATGACTGGTGCGCCATCAGGAAGTTCTACCAGAGTGGTGAAATTTATCCGCCCTCGCTTGACCTGAACAGTCTGCTTCTTGCCTTGGTTTCTGTTGTTGGTGCTGGAGCCTTGGCCTTGAGCTTGCTGATTGGGCTGAGGGCAATCTCAAACAAAGTGAGTGGAACTCCCACAGTTGAAGCATCGGTTGTTGTTGTTATGGCGGCGTGGCTTTTGTGTATTCGGCCTTGGACTATTTTGCTGTGGAGAAGGGGGTCTTGCCACACCCTGTTGCTAAGGGGGCCTGATAATCCAACGCCCTGGCTGAGGGGCATTCTGAAGAGCTTTAGGTACTGCATTCTGCACTATTTGATACCTCGGTGGCTGAGCACTCGAGGGTCCGGCTGGAGCCTTCCTCTTCTTCTCTGAATGATGGGCAAATTAACCAGCTCATTGTATGTGTCGGTTCTAATAGGATTAAGTCGCTCATTGAGCTTGGTATTCAAACCTCGACGAAAACGATCACGCTTCTTGGTGTTCGTATCAACATGATAACCCGCATACTGAGCAAGGTTGTTGAACGCCCGAGCGTACTGAAGTACGGTGCGGGTACCTTGTGTAAGCGCCAGAAACTCATTCAATTTTCTTTCCATGAGACCTTCAGGGATATGGTGGGCTCGGAATGCACTCTTGAATTCATCCCAAGTAACAACATGATTTGCCAGAAGCATGGCAAAGTAGCTCTCCCACCATATACGCGCAGTACCGCGAAGCTGCTGCGCGGCAAATCGAGCTTTGTTGGCCTCCGAACATGGTAGTGTCAATAATGCAAATTTGGATTCAATGGTACGAATCCAGGCGTCCGCATCCAAAGGTTCCTCCGTCCTGTTAAACAGAGGGGGCTGTGACAACCCTGGTAATTACATTTCCAAAATCAATGTCATTAGCCTAACTCTATGATTAAACCAACTAATGAAAGGGTGGAAAGAATTAAAACGAGTTCAGTTGGAATTCAAATTTAATTTGAGCACTTTGGGTTACTTTTGAACTTTTAAATTTAACTTTCAAACCATAAGCCAAATGAGATTTTGCCTGAAACCAAAATTGTAGAACTTTTTATTTTGAACAACTTTCGTGTTCAAAAGTTTTTGAAATTCCAATCAGAAAGAGGAGAAAACGCCCTGTTTGCACCCAGCCCCCTGAAGTTTTTCAAATTTTTGCACTTCGGTCCCTCGCTCACCCCTCCCTCCTCTGCTGCGCCGCGCGCTCGCCCGACCGCCGCCGGCCACCTGTCCCCCGATGCCTGCGCGGCACCAGACGCCGAGCCAACCCCGACGCCCTGCCTGCTGCCCGCCCCCGCTCGCCCAACCGCGGCCGCGCCTTTTCTTCTCCCTCCCGCACGCCTCGCCTCTGCCCAACCCGCTGCTCCCTGCGGCACCGCCCCATGCTGCCCAGTCGCTGGCCGCCGCCCCCCTCCACCAGTGCTCCGTCGTGCCGCCCGAGCTCCCCAACCGCCCGCCAGCGTCGCCTACACGCGATGTCGCGCCCCCGGCGCGCCCAGCGCACGCACGCCACGCGCACGCCGTGCCTCTGGCCGCTGGTCACCGCCGCGCCGCCCAGCCACTGGCCGCCGCCCAGGCGCCCAACGACGTGCCCCCGTCGTGCCGCCCGGCCCAGCCCTGCCTGGACCCCTCCTCCCTCCCTTGCACCTATAAAAAGCCGAACAGAGCCCCCCCCTCGCGCGCCTGGAAAGCCACCGCGCCTCCATTGCCGCCGGCGCCCCCACCTCGCCGTGGAACCCCCTGCTCCGGCCCACCTCCGCCCGAGGCAAGCACTGAAACGGATTCCCCTCGACGCCCTGAAGCTCCCCAGCCCGAGCTCCCCCAATAGGTGCGCCCTGGTTCCCTCTCCGTGCTCCCCCACCTTGCCCTCGCCGCCGGCGACCGAGCTCGCCGGAATTTGGCCGGACAGGATGACCCCGCCGTGAAATTGCGACCAGGGACCACATTGCAAACGCCCAAATCTTTCTAGGGGGTTTTCTGCTAATTTTCAGGGACCCCTCTGTAAAGAAAGTTTTAACCAAATCAGTGAACTTGTAAAATTCGTATAAAATCGTACAAAATTCAGAAAACTGCAAACTCAACTGTTCTGGAATCCTTAGAAGAAACTCTACAACGTTTGTTACATAAAGTTTCTCAGATTATCAATATATTTTGCTCTAGACTAAATGGAAGGTTTAATGGACTTCTTTTGTACCCACTGTTGTAGATCATTGCTGACTCTAATTTTTGGGCAGTGAGTTACTTGCTTAATGTTTAGGACTGTGTAAAAAGATCAGGACCAAAAGCCATCTCTAGATACACTTTTTGTCCAACATTGCTTTATGCCATAAAGTGATAGAACTAATTATTCCTGCTGTTCTGTGATGTTTAATGTCATGAAACTTTTTCTGTGTTGTTGTAGTGATACCTAGAGGCCATAGAAAAATTTAGAAACATTTTTACTATATGTAACTTGTTCACATGAATTTGTGGTAGGAAAACTTCACTAATTCAAAATAATTAGTAAATCCCTTATAAAATGTTCATCTTTTTACTATGAAACGCCATAGAGTAGATCAACCTGTACAAAAAGTTTCAAACATAGAAACCCTGTATAACATCCTGTAGAAAATAATCTTTTATAACATGAGCGTAGCTTGTCCCATTTATTATGCTCTAAATAATGTACAATAAAATCTGAAAAATTTACAGTAGCACAAATATGGTTATAGCAACACCCTGTAAAATTTGTAGCATCAATACTTGCATGGTTTGTTCTGTATAAAAATAACTAAATTCTAGCAGTGGCTGTGTATTACATTTTTCATATTTAACATGCTACACAAATATGTCTGAAATTTTTACAGTGATCTTATCTCTGCATAATGTACCTTGAATAAAAATTTTATTTCCAGAAGCTAACTAGATTAGTAATTGTGTTCAAACTCATGTTTGTGTTTAAAAAGAAACTAAGTTTTCAATATAACACAACCCCTTCTCCTTTAATAAAGTTAAATAGATTAAGATAAATTATATTAACAATTGCCCACGATTGATGAAGTAACTCACTCCACAAAAAACTCGTGTTTTATAAACTGCAACTTTATCGTGAAGGAAATCATGTCGTTTAACATCACCACTACTTAAACTTGTGCATTCATGTAGAAACAACGACTCTCGCCGACGGAACGTACGAGTTGGTGCCCGCGTCCGAGAGTGAGCAGCGTGAAGCTCAAGTGAATCTAACTGAAGTTGCCGAAGACCCGAGCCCAAGTTCGGAAGAGCCCCGGACTAACTTTTCGCAAGAAGGCAAGCCCCGGAGCATGGACCCTATTTTCTCAACTTATGCAACTTATTACTCTACTTTACTTGTGCATTAAGTTTATAGGAGTTGGATGAAAACTTAGTTGCATGATCCTAGGTACCCATGCTCTGAACACTAGATGCAAGGATCGATGGAATGCTATGCTAATAGGACTCGGTAAAAGTCGAGTGATTTCCTGTCACTCGCGAGAAATTAGGAGTTGATTGTTTACTACACGCTGCAATCATAAGGACGACGGACGGGCTGTGGTACGATGTTTATGTTGATGATTGAGGCCCGTCTGTCTAGTGAAAAATGCTAAGGCCGCAGTGTGTGGTAAGTGATGGTTAAGTCTTTGAACGTACTAACCACATGCCGAGAATATGGTAATCGGTAAGCTTAGTACTGGATTGAACCGAGGCCGGAATATACTCCCCACTGTCTTGAATTCGTTCACATCTAGCTAATGGCGGGTGCATCGGCCGCCATGGCCCGGCTGCGTCCGTGGTCCATGGGGAGGTGTAGTCGAGGGCGGTGGGCCTGTTCCGTGAAGCGGGAATTGAAGGGAAAAGTTGCACGTGTGACTCTAGGGAGTAACCACGTGACGTGTGTTTAGGTTTCCCTTGCAAGGTTAAGAAATTCGATTCGAATCGTCCGTTTCTCACGGCTATTGAGACTGCTTAACCACTTTTACCCACAGAGTAAGAAGAGGAACAATGATGATGAATAAACTGGTTGGATGAAAATTTAATGCTTCACCATGTATGATATTGGATAGTTGCTTACCTAGAATGGTTAAAGAAAGCTAGAACTTGGAGCTAAAATCTGAAAGTAAGGACCTACTATATATGCTTTTTGGCAAAACAAACCCCTCAAGCCAAAAGCCTCGCATGTCTAGGAGTCGGCTAAGTATACCCCACTAGTCGGGTAAGCCTTGCTGAGTATTAGTATACTCAGCCTTGCTTGTGGCTTGTTTTCAGGTGAGTCCTTCGAAGATTTGATTGCTAGCTTGACTTGGCCCCGCACTCTCCCCCCTGGTTGGTCGGTGGAATCGGATACGCCACCGTCCCACGGAGATAATGCCGAGTGATGTCTCGTACGGGCTTCATCGAGACATCATGTATCGTCGAGTAGCTTCCGTTGTTTTTTTTTTCCGCTGCAACTTAAACTCTGAAGAACTTATTTATGATCATTGAAGTACTTGGTTTCTAAATTTAAAAGTTGGTCTGTAATATTTACTTATGATAATGTTGAAATATTTGCTGGAATGTGGTATTCTCTGGGCTCATCGTCGCGTGAGCATTTGTATGTATGGCACTCGATCCGATTACCGTGGTTGTATCGGGAGGTTATACCCGACAGACCAGTGGATTACTCCGTTTGAAGTGTAAGGTTAATCGAGATTGCTTTAATGGTGATGGTTAATACACTTGAGCCGGATTAATTCAGGTGGTTCTGCCACAGCTGGTATCAGAGCCGTAGCTGGTGCCACAGCTGGCGACAGCGGACACCAGAGCCGAAATACATACGCCAGAGAATGCTACAAGCCTTAAAAACTCATTTTACTAAAACTTGACTAGAAGGTTGTGTTGCGAAATGCGTTGGTACGTTAAGGATGGTGCCTAGCTCGTAAAGCCCTAAGGGTTTATGGGAAAGTTACTAGGTGGCTATCTAACTTCTATATATAGTATCAACTGACGTCCAGCACATTACTTTCTGTCAAAACTTACTTTCATGCACAACCGACCCTAAATTCTGTAACGACGCACTCGTCGCTAAGGTAAGAAGGTAAGGATCCTCAGCCAACTGAGAGAGCTTGGCCTTCCTGTCGGTGATGCGAACCGAACGCTGCCCTCAAGCAGTGGCTTACTTGAGGTGCTGCCAATATGCCAACTGTTAGTTGAACATATTGGGAGTAGAAGGTTCGGCGCAGGGTATGGCGATCGCTGTTCATACCCCCGTCTCATGACGGTACCCCCCGTGAATACGCTATCTCGATAGCGTATGTTAACGTCGTCTGTACGGCGGAAATTGTACAGATATCGTTTCTATAAGTAAACGGTAATGAATACGGACGCTTTCATGAGTGCTGGCATGAAAGGTTCATGAAATATATATATGCTCCATCTTCTGCAGGTACACTAACCGCGATTACGATAAGTTAAGGAACGATTAGAAAGACTCGACTAGCTATTATAGCGAGAGCCGTATTGTGTATGCCACCGAAACTCTCTTCATAAGACCAAAAGTATTTCGCAATTATTTTATTTTGTGAGGACGAATAGGACGTGCATGCATCATGACCACATATATCTGAAATCAAAATGCGTTGTATGAGAGTGGTAAGGTTCTTGCGTATCTAAGCGTGGTTTGCATAAGGACTATCTAGCGAATCTCTCACAAATCTGCCATGACCGAAAAGAAAGATTTATTGACCCAAGAAAATGACCTTTTCTGGTAAAGTTCATGTTGAAAGAATTGTTCAAAATTTCGTGTTCTATCCCCTGTTCAAAAATCAAAAATTCTGAACTCATGGATAGTAAGAAATAACAGAAACCACGGAATGTCAAAATTCTGTCTAGAATAAGCACTTCTGCCTCTTAAATTTTTAGGCCCCCTTCCTACAGTTTTCTGCAAAAGAGTACAACACAAAACTTGTTCCAAATTTATCCCAGTAGCTGCTGTTAAAATTTGGTAAATTTTGGCTGGGTAGATTTTCCCTGGTGCACGAAATATTGGCCCCCTGTTCACTGAAAATTCTGGGTAGACAAAGAAGTGATACCTTAAGGGAACAGCCATGTTAGAGCCTAATCCAGCCACAGTGTTGAATACCAAACTTGTCCTAAATTATGTGATCTAGGTTCTCACCAAATTTCAGCCCTATTGGATCTTGCTAGTTTGAGTTATAGGCCAGATACTATAACTCGTTCTGCTGAAAAACAGCCAACCAGCGAAGCAAAGAGTGAACCGCTTGACCATCTTATCCATCGATTTAGCATCTTGGCTGAATATCAAAGTTGTACCTCCCTAAATTCCCTATCCACTGCCAAAATATAAGGAACTTTGGATGAACCTACCAGGAGATATAAGATTCTTATGGCAGACAGTTTTATGCTCGTGATTCCATCCAGGACCTTTTGGAAGTCTACTATTCCGCGTTAGATCTTTTTGGAGTCATGGAAGCAATATGGATCACGTTGCTAATGAAGAACATTCGCCTTTTCAGATGGTTGGAGCAACCCGTGGTAACCCGGATGGTTTTGGTGCTAGCGCAAGTGGATCACAACCACAGCCGCCGCCACCACCCAGCTTGGTTGAAGTAATGGCCGCTCAAACCGAGTTGCTTCGTCAGCTGGTGCAAGAACAGCAACACCACCAGCGGGGTGGGCAAAATGTCCCCCACCCCCAAGCTGCAGGATACACGGATTTCCTAGGGACCCAGCCTCCCTTGTTTCACGAGACGGAGGAACCCTTGGATGCGGACGCTTGGATTCGCACAATCGAGTCCAAGTTTTCTCTACTTGTGGCCCCATGTTCGGATGAAAACAAGGCCCGCTTTGCCGCGCAGCAGCTTCGCGGTACGGCTCGTCTATGGTGGGACCACTATTTTGCTATGCTCCCCGCTGATCACATTGTCACCTGGGATGAATTCAAGACTGCGTTCCGGGCACACCATATTCCCGAAGGTCTCATAGAAAGAAAGCTAAATGAGTTTTTAGCTCTCACTCAGGGTAACCGCACTGTACTTCAGTATGCTCAAGCCTTCAACAACCTGGGCCAATACACGGGCTATCACGCAGACACAGATGCCAAGAAGCGTGATCGTTTCCGTAGAGGTCTGAATACTAAACTCAAGGAACGATTGAATCTTGTCAAAGCCGATACATATAACGAGCTAGTCAACATGGCCATCACTCAAGAGGACTGTATTGAGGCTCATCGTGCTGAAAAGAAGAGAAAGGCGCTAGCTAGACCCTCGGGTGCTCAGCCACCGAGGTATCGCTTGGTGCGAAATGCTGCGCCTACCGCTCCAGCGAAGGCTCCTCAGCCAGGGCGTTGGAATATCAGGCCCCCGCAGCAGCCAGGCATGGTACGACCCCCGATGCCTCCACAGAATGGTCCGAGGCCCACTCTGCAACAGCCTCTTCGACCCAGCCCCGCGAATCGTTGTTTCAAATGCGGGAGTTCCGGTCATTTCGCTCGCGAATGCCCCCAACCCAGGCTGCCAAATCAGGGCCAGGACTCTAACCAGAACAATGAGAACAAAGGCAAGAAGCAGACCCTCCAGGTCAAACAAGGACGGATCAACTTCACCACCCTTGCAGAACTTCCTGAAGGAGCACCTGTAATGACGGGTACATTCTCCATCCATAACAAGCCTGCAGTCATATTGTTTGATTCTGGTGCATCACATAGTTTCATTAGTGCAAAGTTTGGTGCAAAAGTAGACTTGAATGTTTGGCGCACCAAAGGGTCGTATATGATATCAACACCGGGTGGAAAAATTGCTTCCAACCAAATAATAAGGCTGGTACCGATAAAATTGGGAAGTAAAGTCATCAACACAGATCTCGTACTTTTACCCCTTGACGGCATGGATATTATTTTGGGAATGAACTGGATGACTAGGCATGGAGTCACACTGGACCTTTCTTCCCGAGCCGTTGAGATAAATTCACCTAGTCACGGAGCCACTACCCTTTACCTACCGTTACGGGAGTGCACAAATTCTTGCGCTTTCGTGATGGAAGGGACCAACCTAGAGAATATTCCAGTGGTATGCGAGTATGCCGATGTCTTTCCGGATGACTTACCCGGAATGCCACCAGATAGGGACATTGAGTTCGTTATTGAACTACAGCCAGGCACTGCACCTATATCCAAGAGACCATATAGGATGCCCCCTAAAGAATTGGCAGAGCTGAAAATTCAACTCCAAGAACTACTGGACAAAGGTTTCATTCGCCCTAGCGCGTCACCTTGGGGATGTCCAGCCCTATTCGTAAAGAAGAAGGATGACAGTTTGAGGTTATGTGTTGACTACCGACCTCTCAATGCGGTAACTGTTAAAAATAAATACCCACTTCCTCGTATCGATGTACTCTTCGATCAATTAGCTGGAGCCAGAGTCTTCTCCAAGATTGATCTTCGTTCGGGATATCATCAAATCAAGATTCGCCCCTGCGATATTCCCAAGACTGCCTTCTCCACACGCTATGGACTATATGAATTCTTGGTCATGTCCTTTGGACTCACAAATGCCCCTGCCTACTTCATGTATCTCATGAATTCGGTATTCATGCCCGAACTGGACAAATTCGTCGTAGTGTTCATCGACGACATCCTTATCTATTCCAAGGATGAGGAAGAGCATGCAAAGCACCTGCACATTGTTCTTCAACGTCTAAGAGACCATCAGCTCTATGCTAAGTTTTCTAAGTGTGAATTCTGGTTGGATACTGTAAAGTTCTTAGGTCACACGATCTCCAGCGAAGGCATAGCTGTTGACCCCAGCAAGGTACAAGAGGTGATGGATTGGAAACCCCCTACCTCTGTTCATCAGATTCGCAGTTTTCTCGGCTTAGCCGGTTACTACCGCCGCTTCATCCCGGATTTCTCTCGAATTGCTAAGCCCATGACTGAACTGTTAAAGAAGGAAGTAAAGTTTGTATGGGACGAGAGATGTGAAGAAGCTTTCCACACTCTCAGAGAGCATCTGACTACTGCACCTGTGTTAGCTCAACCCGATAATACCAAGCCATTCGATGTGTATTGTGACGCATCAGGTACTGGTCTAGGATGTGTGCTTATGCAAGAGAATCGAGTAATTGCATATGCCTCACGAGCCCTTCGGCCCCACGAACAGAATTATCCCACTCATGATCTTGAGCTTGCAGCCGTCATTCACGCGCTGAAGATATGGAGGCACTATCTCATGGGTACACAGTGCAATATCTACACGGATCATAAGAGTCTCAAGTATATCTTCACACAAGCCGATCTGAATATGAGACAACGGAGATGGCTAGAACTAATCAAGGATTATGACCTTGAAGTGCATTATCACCCCGGCAAGGCTAATGTAGTCGCGGATGCACTAAGCCGCAAGTCCCATTGCCATTGCTTATCCATGGAGTCCTACCATGAGACATTGTGTGCAGACATGAGGAAGCTTAACTTGGAAATGGTTTCCCAAGGCACTCTAGATCACATCTCAATTGAGCCCACTCTTCACGACCAAATCGTCATGGCACAACTACATGATGAAGGAATCAAGATCATCAAACAAAAACTCTCTCTAGGTGAGGAGAAGTATAAGTGTTTCCGCCAGGACCATAAGGGAGTTCTATGGTTCGAAGGTCGTATAGTCGTTCCGAAGAATCGTGAACTCCGCAAGAAAATTCTTGATGAGGCACACCTTTCCAAATTCTCTATCCACCCCGGCAGTAGCAAAATGTATCAAGACCTAAGGCAAAACTTCTGGTGGACTAGAATGAAAAGAGAAATTGCTACGTATGTCTCGGAATGTGACACGTGCCAGAGAGTAAAAGCTAGCCACTTGAAGGTAGCCGGTACACTACAACCGTTACCTATACCATCATGGAAATGGGAAGACATAAGTATGGACTTCATCGTTGGACTACCAAACACTTCCCAGAAACATGATTCCATATGGGTTGTCATTGATAGACTCACAAAGACGGCACATTTTCTTCCGGTACACACCACCTATTCTACCAAGAAATATGCCGAGATTTACCTCGATCGTATTGTTTGCCTGCATGGAATACCTAAGACAATTATCTCCGATCGTGGTCCTCAGTTTGTAGCACGCTTTTGGGAACAACTGCAAACATCTCTTGGTACCAAACTAATTCGCAGCTCAGCATACCATCCTCAGACTGACGGACAAACGGAAAGGGTAAACCAAATTCTTGAAGACATGCTGAGAGCTTGCGTCATTCACTATGACAAGAATTGGGACAAATGTCTACCCCTAGCAGAGTTCTCGTACAACAACAGCTATCAAACGAGTTTGAAAATGGCACCATTTGAGGCCCTGTACGGACGAAGGTGTCGAACTCCTTTGAGCTGGTCACAAACCGGAGAACGTAAGATAATTGGACCCGACCTGGTAATCGAGGCAGAGGAGAAAGTAAAGGTAATACAAGCAAACCTTAAAGCCGCACAAGCCCGACAAAAGAGCTATTCTGACAAAAGGAGAAAGCCCCTAAAATTCGAAGTTGGCAATCATGTCTATCTTCGAGTTTCACCCACCAAGGGAGTGCAAAGATTCGGAATCAAAGGCAAACTAGCTCCCCGTTATATTGGTCCCTACGAAATCATTGAGAGCTGCGGACACGTAGCCTACAAATTACGACTGCCCCCTCAGCTCACGGCCACCCATGATGTCTTCCACGTATCTCAACTCAAGAAGTGTATTCGAGTCCCTACCGAGATTGTGGAACAACAAGAAATATCGTTGGAACCCGACCTCTCGTATGTCGAACACCCAGTTAAGATTTTGGATCAAAAAGAAAGAGAGACCAGGAGGAAAGTAATTAGAATGTATAAAGTACAATGGAATCACCACACGGAAGAAGAAGCCACCTGGGAAACCGAGAGCTACCTAAACCAACATTTTCCTGGGTTTCTTATCTCAACCACTGGTATGTGCACCCACGCCCACACTAAGAATTACCGAATCTCGGGGCGAGATTCTCGTTAAGGGAGGAAGGCTGTGACAACCCTGGTAATTACATTTCCAAAATCAATGTCATTAGCCTAACTCTATGATTAAACCAACTAATGAAAGGGTGGAAAGAATTAAAACGAGTTCAGTTGGAATTCAAATTTAATTTGAGCACTTTGGGTTACTTTTGAACTTTTAAATTTAACTTTCAAACCATAAGCCAAATGAGATTTTGCCTGAAACCAAAATTGTAGAACTTTTTATTTTGAACAACTTTCGTGTTCAAAAGTTTTTGAAATTCCAATCAGAAAGAGGAGAAAACGCCCTGTTTGCACCCAGCCCCCTGAAGTTTTTCAAATTTTTGCACTTCGGTCCCTCGCTCACCCCTCCCTCCTCTGCTGCGTCGCGCGCTCGCCCGACCGCCGCCGGCCTCCTGTCCCCCGACGCCTGCACGGCACCAGACGCCGAGCCAACCCCGACGCCCTGCCTGCTGCCCGCCCCCGCTCGCCCAACCGCGGCCGCGCCTTTTCTTCTCCCTCCCGCACGCCTCGCCTCTGCCCAACCCGCTGCTCCCTGCGGCACCGCCCCGTGCTGCCCAGTCGCTGGCCGCCGCCCCCTCCACCAGTGCTCCGTCGTGCCGCCCGAGCTCCCCAACCGCCTGCCAGCGTCGCCTACACGCGACGTCGCGCCCCCGGCGTGCCCAGCGCACGCACGCCACGCGCACGCCGCGCCTCTGGCCGCTGGTCACCGCCGCGCCGCCCAGCCACTGGCCGCCGCCCAGGCGCCCAACGACGTGCCCCCGTCGTGCCGCCCGGCCCAGCCCTGCCTGGACCCCTCCTCCGTCCCTTGCGCCTATAAAAAGCCGAACAGAGCCCCCCCCTCGCGCGCCTGGAAAGCCACCGCGCCTCCATTGCCGCCGGCGCCCCCACCTCGCCGTGGAACCCCCTGCTCCGGCCCACCTCCGCCCGAGGCAAGCACTGAAACGGATTCCCCTCGACGCCCTGAAGCTCCCCAGCCCGAGCCCCGCCACCCTCCTCGCCGGAGCGCCGCCGTCCGCGCCGCCCCACCGCCGCCGCCCCTGCTCTCCGCGGCCAGCCCGCCACCGGCCACCCCGAGCCACTCCAAGACCACCAATAGGTGCGCCCTGGTTCCCTCTCCGTGCTCCCCCACCTTGCCCTCGCCGCCGGCGACCGAGCTCGCCGGAATTTGGCCGGACAGGATGACCCCGCCGTGAAATTGCGACCAGGGACCACATTGCAAACGCCCAAATCTTTCTAGGGGGTTTTCTGCTAATTTTCAGGGACCCCTCTGTAAAGAAAGTTTTAACCAAATCAGTGAACTTGTAAAATTCGTATAAAATCATAGAAAATTCAGAAAAATACAAACTCAACTGTTCTGGAATCCTTAGAAGACACTCTACAACTTTTGTGACATAAAGTTTCTCAGATTATCAATATATTTTGCTCTAGACTAAATGGAAGGTTTAATGGACTTCTTTTGTACCCACTGTTGTAGATCATTGCTGACTCTAATTTTTGGGCAGTGAGTTACTTGCTTAATGTTTAGGACTGTGTAAAGAGATCAGGACCAAAAGCCATCTCTAGATACACGTTTTGTCCAACATTGCTTTATGCCATAAAGTGATAGAACTAATTATTCCTGCTGTTCTGTGATGTTTAATGTCATGAAACTTTTTCTGTGTTGTTGTAGTGATACCTAGAGGCCATAGAAAAATTTAGAAACATTTTTACTATATGTAACCTGTTCACATGAATTTGTGGTAGGAAAACTTCACTAATTCAAAATAATTAGTAAAGCCCTTATAAAATGTTCATCTTTTTACTATGAAACTCCATAGAGTAGATCAACCTGTACAAAAAGTTTCAAACATAGAAACCCTGTATAACATCCTGTAGAAAATAATCTTTTATAACATGAGCGTAGCTTGTCCCATTTATTATGCTCTAAATAATGGACAATAAAATCTGAAAAATTTACAGTAGCACAAATATTGTTATAGCAACACCCTGTAAAATTTGTAGCATCAATACTTGCATGGTTTGTTCTGTATAAAAATAACTAGATTCTAGCAGTGGCTGTGTATTACATTTTTCATATTTAACATGCTACACAAATATGTCTGAAATTTTTACAGTGATCTTATCTCTGCATAATGTACCTTGAATAAAAATTTTATTTCCAGAAGCTAACTAGATTAGTAATTGTGTTCAAACTCATGTTTGTGTTTAAAAAGAAACTAAGTTTTCAATATAACACAACCCCTTCTCCTTTAATAAAGTTAAATAGATTAAGATAAATTATATTAACGATTGCCCACGATTGATGAAGTAACTCACTCCACAACAAACTCGTGTTTTATAAACTGCAACTTTATCGTGAAGGAAATCATGTCGTTTAACATCACCACTACTTAAACTTGTGCTTTCATGTAGAAACAACGACTCTCGCCGACGGAATGTACGAGTTGGTGCCCGCGTCCGAGAGTGAGCAGCGTGAAGCTCAAGTGAATCTAACTGAAGTTGCCGAAGACCCGAGCCCAAGTTCGGAAGAGCCCCGGACTAACTTTTCGCAAGAAGGCAAGCCCCGGAGCATGGACCCTATTTTCTCAACTTATGCAACTTATTACTCTACTTTACTTGTGCATTAAGTTTATAGGAGTTGGATGAAAACTTAGTTGCATGATCCTAGGTACCCATGCTCTGAACACTAGATGCAAGGTTCGATGGAATGCTATGCTAATAGGACTCGGTAAAAGTCGAGTGATTTCCTGTCACTCGCGAGAAATTAGGAGTTGATTGTTTACTACACGCTGCAATCATAAGGACGACGGACGGGCTGTGGTACGATGTTTATGTTGATGATTGAGGCCCGTCTGTCTAGTGAAAAATGCTAAGGCCGCAGTGTGTGGTAAGTGATGGTTAAGTCTTTGAACGTACTAACCACATGCCGAGAATATGGTAATCGGTAAGCTTAGTACTGGATTGAACCGAGGCCGGAATATACTCCCCACTGTCTTGAATTCGTTCACATCTAGCTAATGGCGGGTGCATCGGCCGCCATGGCCCGGCTGCGTCCGTGGTCCATGGGGAGGTGTAGTCGAGGGCGGTGGGCCTGTTCCGTGAAGCGGGAATTGAAGGGAAAAGTTGCACGTGTGACTCTAGGGAGTAACCACGTGACGTGTGTTTAGGTTTCCCTTGCAAGGTTAAGAAATTCGATTCGAATCGTCCGTTTCTCACGGCTATTGAGACTGCTTAACCACTTTTACCCACAGAGTAAGAAGAGGAACAATGATGATGAATAAACTGGTTGGATGAAAATTTAATGCTTCACCATGTATGATATTGGATAGTTGCTTACCTAGAATGGTTAAAGAAAGCTAGAACTTGGAGCTAAAATCTGAAAGTAAGGACCTACTATATATGCTTTTTGGCAAAACAAACCCCTCAAGCCAAAAGCCTCGCATGTCTAGGAGTCGGCTAAGTATACCCCACTAGTCGGGTAAGCCTTGCTGAGTATTAGTATACTCAGCCTTGCTTGTGGCTTGTTTTCAGGTGAGTCCTTCGAAGATTTGATTGCTAGCTTGACTTGGCCCCGCACTCTCCCCCCTGGTTGGTCGGTGGAATCGGATACGCCACCGTCCCACGGAGATAATGCCGAGTGATGTCTCGTACGGGCTTCATCGAGACATCATGTATCGTCGAGTAGCTTCCGTTGTTTTTTTTTTCCGCTGCAACTTAAACTCTGAAGAACTTATTTATGATCATTGAAGTACTTGGTTTCTAAATTTAAAAGTTGGTCTGTAATATTTACTTATGATAATGTTGAAATATTTGCTGGAATGTGGTATTCTCTGGGCTCATCGTCGCGTGAGCATTTGTATGTATGGCACTCGATCCGATTACCGTGGTTGTATCGGGAGGTTATACCCGACAGACCAGTGGATTACTCCGTTTGAAGTGTAAGGTTAACCGAGATTGCTTTAATGGTGATGGTTAATACACTTGAGCCGGATTAATTCAGGTGGTTCTGCCACAGCTGGTATCAGAGCCGTAGCTGGTGCCACAGCTGGCGACAGCGGACACCAGAGCCGAAATACATACGCCAGAGAATGCTACAAGCCTTAAAAACTCATTTTACTAAAACTTGACTAGAAGGTTGTGTTGCGAAATGCGTTGGTACGTTAAGGATGGTGCCTAGCTCGTAAAGCCCTAAGGGTTTATGGGAAAGTTACTAGGTGGCTATCTAACTTCTATATATAGTATCAACTGACGTCCAGCACATTACTTTCTGTCAAAACTTACTTTCATGCACAACCGACCCTAAATTCTGTAACGACGCACTCGTCGCTAAGGTAAGAAGGTAAGGATCCTCAGCCAACTGAGAGAGCTTGGCCTTCCTGTCGGTGATGCGAACCGAACGCTGCCCTCAAGCAGTGGCTTACTTGAGGTGCTGCCAATATGCCAACTGTTAGTTGAACATATTGGGAGTAGAAGGTTCGGCGCAGGGTATGGCGATCGCTGTTCATACCCCCGTCTCATGACGGTACCCCCGTGAATACGCTATCTCGATAGCGTATGTTAACGTCGTCTGTACGGCGGAAATTGTACAGATATCGTTTCTATAAGTAAACGGTAATGAATACGGACGCTTTCATGAGTGCTGGCATGAAAGGTTCATGAAATATATATATGATCCATCTTCTGCAGGTACACTAACCGCGATTACGATAAGTTAAGGAACGATTAGAAAGACTCGACTAGCTATTATAGCGAGAGCCGTATTGTGTATGCCACCGAAACTCTCTTCATAAGACCAAAAGTATTTCGCAATTATTTTATTTTGTGAGGACGAATAGGACGTGCATGCATCATGACCACATATATCTGAAATCAAAATGCGTTGTATGAGAGTGGTAAGGTTCTTGCGTATCTAAGCGTGGTTTGCATAAGGACTATCTAGCGAATCTCTCACAAATCTGCCATGACCGAAAAGAAAGATTTATTGACCCAAGAAAATGACCTTTTCTGGTAAAGTTCATGTTGAAAGAATTGTTCAAAATTTCGTGTTCTATCCCCTGTTCAAAAATCAAAAATTCTGAACTCATGGATAGTAAGAAATAACAGAAACCACGGAATGTCAAAATTCTGTCTAGAATAAGCACTTCTGCCTCTTAAATTTTTAGGCCCCCTTCCTACAGTTTTCTGCAAAAGAGTACAACACAAAACTTGTTCCAAATTTATCCCAGTAGCTGCTGTTAAAATTTGGTAAATTTTGGCTGGGTAGATTTTCCCTGGTGCACGAAATATTGGCCCCCTGTTCACTGAAAATTCTGGGTAGACAAAGAAGTGATACCTTAAGGGAACAGCCATGTTAGAGCCTAATCCAGCCACAGTGTTGAATACCAAACTTGTCCTAAATTATGTGATCTAGGTTCTCACCAAATTTCAGCCCTATTGGATCTTGCTAGTTTGAGTTATAGGCCAGATACTATAACTCGTTCTGCTGAAAAACAGCCAACCAGCGAAGCAAAGAGTGAACCGCTTGACCATCTTATCCATCGATTTAGCATCTTGGCTGAATATCAAAGTTGTACCTCCCTAAATTCCCTATCCACTGCCAAAATATAAGGAACTTTGGATGAACCTACCAGGAGATATAAGATTCTTATGGCAGACAGTTTTATGCTCGTGATTCCATCCAGGACCTTTTGGAAGTCTACTATTCCGCGTTAGATCTTTTTGGAGTCATGGAAGCAATATGGATCACGTTGCTAATGAAGAACATTCGCCTTTTCAGATGGTTGGAGCAACCCGTGGTAACCCGGATGGTTTTGGTGCTAGCGCAAGTGGATCACAACCACAGCCGCCGCCACCACCCAGCTTGGTTGAAGTAATGGCCGCTCAAACCGAGTTGCTTCGTCAGCTGGTGCAAGAACAGCAACACCACCAGCGGGGTGGGCAAAATGTCCCCCACCCCCAAGCTGCAGGATACACGGATTTCCTAGGGACCCAGCCTCCCTTGTTTCACGAGACGGAGGAACCCTTGGATGCGGACGCTTGGATTCGCACAATCGAGTCCAAGTTTTCTCTACTTGTGGCCCCATGTTCGGATGAAAACAAGGCCCGCTTTGCCGCGCAGCAGCTTCGCGGTACGGCTCGTCTATGGTGGGACCACTATTTTGCTATGCTCCCCGCTGATCACATTGTCACCTGGGATGAATTCAAGACTGCGTTCCGGGCACACCATATTCCCGAAGGTCTCATAGAAAGAAAGCTAAATGAGTTTTTAGCTCTCACTCAGGGTAACCGCACTGTACTTCAGTATGCTCAAGCCTTCAACAACCTGGGCCAATACACGGGCTATCACGCAGACACAGATGCCAAGAAGCGTGATCGTTTCCGTAGAGGTCTGAATACTAAACTCAAGGAACGATTGAATCTTGTCAAAGCCGATACATATAACGAGCTAGTCAACATGGCCATCACTCAAGAGGACTGTATTGAGGCTCATCGTGCTGAAAAGAAGAGAAAGGCGCTAGCTAGACCCTCGGGTGCTCAGCCACCGAGGTATCGCTTGGTGCGAAATGCTGCGCCTACCGCTCCAGCGAAGGCTCCTCAGCCAGGGCGTTGGAATATCAGGCCCCCGCAGCAGCCAGGCATGGTACGACCCCCGATGCCTCCACAGAATGGTCCGAGGCCCACTCTGCAACAGCCTCTTCGACCCAGCCCCGCGAATCGTTGTTTCAAATGCGGGAGTTCCGGTCATTTCGCTCGCGAATGCCCCCAACCCAGGCTGCCAAATCAGGGCCAGGACTCTAACCAGAACAATGAGAACAAAGGCAAGAAGCAGACCCTCCAGGTCAAACAAGGACGGATCAACTTCACCACCCTTGCAGAACTTCCTGAAGGAGCACCTGTAATGACGGGTACATTCTCCATCCATAACAAGCCTGCAGTCATATTGTTTGATTCTGGTGCATCACATAGTTTCATTAGTGCAAAGTTTGGTGCAAAAGTAGACTTGAATGTTTGGCGCACCAAAGGGTCGTATATGATATCAACACCGGGTGGAAAAATTGCTTCCAACCAAATAATAAGGCTGGTACCGATAAAATTGGGAAGTAAAGTCATCAACACAGATCTCGTACTTTTACCCCTTGACGGCATGGATATTATTTTGGGAATGAACTGGATGACTAGGCATGGAGTCACACTGGACCTTTCTTCCCGAGCCGTTGAGATAAATTCACCTAGTCACGGAGCCACTACCCTTTACCTACCGTTACGGGAGTGCACAAATTCTTGCGCTTTCGTGATGGAAGGGACCAACCTAGAGAATATTCCAGTGGTATGCGAGTATGCCGATGTCTTTCCGGATGACTTACCCGGAATGCCACCAGATAGGGACATTGAGTTCGTTATTGAACTACAGCCAGGAACTGCACCTATATCCAAGAGACCATATAGGATGCCCCCTAAAGAATTGGCAGAGCTGAAAATTCAACTCCAAGAACTACTGGACAAAGGTTTCATTCGCCCTAGCGCGTCACCTTGGGGATGTCCAGCCCTATTCGTAAAGAAGAAGGATGACAGTTTGAGGTTATGTGTTGACTACCGACCTCTCAATGCGGTAACTGTTAAAAATAAATACCCACTTCCTCGTATCGATGTACTCTTCGATCAATTAGCTGGAGCCAGAGTCTTCTCCAAGATTGATCTTCGTTCGGGATATCATCAAATCAAGATTCGCCCCTGCGATATTCCCAAGACTGCCTTCTCCACACGCTATGGACTATATGAATTCTTGGTCATGTCCTTTGGACTCACAAATGCCCCTGCCTACTTCATGTATCTCATGAATTCGGTATTCATGCCCGAACTGGACAAATTCGTTGTAGTGTTCATCGACGACATCCTTATCTATTCCAAGGATGAGGAAGAGCATGCAAAGCACCTGCACATTGTTCTTCAACGTCTAAGAGACCATCAGCTCTATGCTAAGTTTTCTAAGTGTGAATTCTGGTTGGATACTGTAAAGTTCTTAGGTCACACGATCTCCAGCGAAGGCATAGCTGTTGACCCCAGCAAGGTACAAGAGGTGATGGATTGGAAACCCCCTACCTCTGTTCATCAGATTCGCAGTTTTCTCGGCTTAGCCGGTTACTACCGCCGCTTCATCCCGGATTTCTCTCGAATTGCTAAGCCCATGACTGAACTGTTAAAGAAGGAAGTAAAGTTTGTATGGGACGAGAGATGTGAAGAAGCTTTCCACACTCTCAGAGAGCATCTGACTACTGCACCTGTGTTAGCTCAACCCGATAATACCAAGCCATTCGATGTGTATTGTGACGCATCAGGTACTGGTCTAGGATGTGTGCTTATGCAAGAGAATCGAGTAATTGCATATGCCTCACGAGCCCTTCGGCCCCACGAACAGAATTATCCCACTCATGATCTTGAGCTTGCAGCCGTCATTCACGCGCTGAAGATATGGAGGCACTATCTCATGGGTACACAGTGCAATATCTACACGGATCATAAGAGTCTCAAGTATATCTTCACACAAGCCGATCTGAATATGAGACAACGGAGATGGCTAGAACTAATCAAGGATTATGACCTTGAAGTGCACTATCACCCCGGCAAGGCTAATGTAGTCGCGGATGCACTAAGCCGCAAGTCCCATTGCCATTGCTTATCCATGGAGTCCTACCATGAGACATTGTGTGCAGACATGAGGAAGCTTAACTTGGAAATGGTTTCCCAAGGCACTCTAGATCACATCTCAATTGAGCCCACTCTTCTCGACCAAATCGTCATGGCACAACTACATGATGAAGGAATCAAGATCATCAAACAAAAACTCTCTCTAGGTGAGGAGAAGTATAAGTGTTTCCGCCAGGACCATAAGGGAGTTCTATGGTTCGAAGGTCGTATAGTCGTTCCGAAGAATCGTGAACTCCGCAAGAAAATTCTTGATGAGGCACACCTTTCCAAATTCTCTATCCACCCCGGCAGTAGCAAAATGTATCAAGACCTAAGGCAAAACTTCTGGTGGACTAGAATGAAAAGAGAAATTGCTACGTATGTCTCGGAATGTGACACGTGCCAGAGAGTAAAAGCTAGCCACTTGAAGGTAGCCGGTACACTACAACCGTTACCTATACCATCATGGAAATGGGAAGACATAAGTATGGACTTCATCATTGGACTACCAAACACTTCCCAGAAACATGATTCCATATGGGTTGTCATTGATAGACTCACAAAGACGGCACATTTTCTTCCGGTACACACCACCTATTCTACCAAGAAATATGCCGAGATTTACCTCGATCGTATTGTTTGCCTGCATGGAATACCTAAGACAATTATCTCCGATCGTGGTCCTCAGTTTGTAGCACGCTTTTGGGAACAACTGCAAACATCTCTTGGTACCAAACTAATTCGCAGCTCAGCATACCATCCTCAGACTGACGGACAAACGGAAAGGGTAAACCAAATTCTTGAAGACATGCTGAGAGCTTGCGTCATTCACTATGACAAGAATTGGGACAAATGTCTACCCCTAGCAGAGTTCTCGTACAACAACAGCTATCAAACGAGTTTGAAAATGGCACCATTTGAGGCCCTGTACGGACGAAGGTGTCGAACTCCTTTGAGCTGGTCACAAACCGGAGAACGTAAGATAATTGGACCCGACCTGGTAATCGAGGCAGAGGAGAAAGTAAAGGTAATACAAGCAAACCTTAAAGCCGCACAAGCCCGACAAAAGAGCTATTCTGACAAAAGGAGAAAGCCCCTAAAATTCGAAGTTGGCAATCATGTCTATCTTCGAGTTTCACCCACCAAGGGAGTGCAAAGATTCGGAATCAAAGGCAAACTAGCTCCCCGTTATATTGGTCCCTACGAAATCATTGAGAGCTGCGGACACGTAGCCTACAAATTACGACTGCCCCCTCAGCTCACGGCCACCCATGATGTCTTCCACGTATCTCAACTCAAGAAGTGTATTCGAGTCCCTACCGAGATTGTGGAACAACAAGAAATATCGTTGGAACCCGACCTCTCGTATGTCGAACACCCAGTTAAGATTTTGGATCAAAAAGAAAGAGAGACCAGGAGGAAAGTAATTAGAATGTATAAAGTACAATGGAATCACCACACGGAAGAAGAAGCCACCTGGGAAACCGAGAGCTACCTAAACCAACATTTTCCTGGGTTTCTTATCTCAACCACTGGTATGTGCACCCACGCCCACACTAAGAATTACCGAATCTCGGGGCGAGATTCTCGTTAAGGGAGGAAGGCTGTGACAACCCTGGTAATTACATTTCCAAAATCAATGTCATTAGCCTAACTCTATGATTAAACCAACTAATGAAAGGGTGGAAAGAATTAAAACGAGTTCAGTTGGAATTCAAATTTAATTTGAGCACTTTGGGTTACTTTTGAACTTTTAAATTTAACTTTCAAACCATAAGCCAAATGAGATTTTGCCTGAAACCAAAATTGTAGAACTTTTTATTTTGAACAACTTTCGTGTTCAAAAGTTTTTGAAATTCCAATCAGAAAGAGGAGAAAACGCCCTGTTTGCACCCAGCCCCCTGAAGTTTTTCAAATTTTTGCACTTCGGTCCCTCGCTCACCCCTCCCTCCTCTGCTGCGTCGCGCGCTCGCCCGACCGCCGCCGGCCTCCTGTCCCCCGACGCCTGCACGGCACCAGACGCCGAGCCAACCCCGACGCCCTGCCTGCTGCCCGCCCCCGCTCGCCCAACCGCGGCCGCGCCTTTTCTTCTCCCTCCCGCACGCCTCGCCTCTGCCCAACCCGCTGCTCCCTGCGGCACCGCCCCGTGCTGCCCAGTCGCTGGCCGCCGCCCCCCTCCACCAGTGCTCCGTCGTGCCGCCCGAGCTCCCCAACCGCCCGCCAGCGTCGCCTACACGCGACGTCGCGCCCCCGGCGTGCCCAGCGCACGCACGCCACGCGCACGCCGCGCCTCTGGCCGCTGGTCACCGCCGCGCCGCCCAGCCACTGGCCGCCGCCCAGGCGCCCAACGACGTGCCCCCGTCGTGCCGCCCGGCCCAGCCCTGCCTGGACCCCTCCTCCCTCCCTTGCGCCTATAAAAAGCCGAACAGAGCCCCCCCCTCGCGCGCCTGGAAAGCCACCGCGCCTCCATTGCCGCCGGCGCCCCCACCTCGCCGTGGAACCCCCTGCTCCGGCCCACCTCCGCCCGAGGCAAGAACTGAAACGGATTCCCCTCGACGCCCTGAAGCTCCCCAGCCCGAGCCCCGCCACCCTCCTCGCCGGAGCGCCGCCGTCCGCGCCGCCCCACCGCCGCCGCCCCTGCTCTCCGCGGCCAGCCCGCCACCGGCCACCCCGAGCCACTCCAAGACCACCAATAGGTGCGCCCTGGTTCCCTCTCCGTGCTCCCCCACCTTGCCCTCGCCGCCGGCGACCGAGCTCGCCGGAATTTGGCCGGACAGGATGACCCCGCCGTGAAATTGCGACCAGGGACCACATTGCAAACGCCCAAATCTTTCTAGGGGGTTTTCTGCTAATTTTCAGGGACCCCTCTGTAAAGAAAGTTTTAACCAAATCAGTGAACTTGTAAAATTCGTATAAAATCATAGAAAATTCAGAAAAATACAAACTCAACTGTTCTAGAATCCTTAGAAGAAACTCTACAACTTTTGTGACATAAAGTTTCTCAGATTATCAATATATTTTGCTCTAGACTAAATGGAAGGTTTAATGGACTTCTTTTGTACCCACTGTTGTAGATCATTGCTGACTCTAATTTTTGGGCAGTGAGTTACTTGCTTAATGTTTAGGACTGTGTAAAGAGATCAGGACCAAAAGCCATCTCTAGATACACGTTTTGTCCAACATTGCTTTATGCCATAAAGTGATAGAACTAATTATTCCTGCTGTTCTGTGATGTTTAATGTCATGAAACTTTTTCTGTGTTGTTGTAGTGATACCTAGAGGCCATAGAAAAATTTAGAAACATTTTTACTATATGTAACCTGTTCACATGAATTTGTGGTAGGAAAACTTCACTAATTCAAAATAATTAGTAAAGCCCTTATAAAATGTTCATCTTTTTACTATGAAACTCCATAGAGTAGATCAACCTGTACAAAAAGTTTCAAACATAGAAACCCTGTATAACATCCTGTAGAAAATAATCTTTTATAACATGAGCGTAGCTTGTCCCATTTATTATGCTCTAAATAATGGACAATAAAATCTGAAAAATTTACAGTAGCCCAAATATTGTTACAGCAACACCCTGTAAAATTTGTAGCATCAATACTTGCATGGTTTGTTCTGTATAAAAATAACTAGATTCTAGCAGTGGCTGTGTATTACATTTTTCATATTTAACATGCTACAGAAATATGTCTGAAATTTTTACAGTGATCTTATCTCTGCATAATGTACCTTGAATAAAAATTTTATTTCCAGAAGCTAACTAGATTAGTAATTGTGTTCAAACTCATGTTTGTGTTTAAAAAGAAACTAAGTTTTCAATATAACACAACCCCTTCTCCTTTAATAAAGTTAAATAGATTAAGATAAATTATATTAACGATTGCCCACGATTGATGAAGTAACTCACTCCACAACAAACTCGTGTTTTATAAACTGCAACTTTATCGTGAAGGAAATCATGTCGTTTAACATCACCACTACTTAAACTTGTGCTTTCATGTAGAAACAACGACTCTCACCGACGGAACGTACGAGTTGGTGCCCGCGTCCGAGAGTGAGCAGCGTGAAGCTCAAGTGAATCTAACTGAAGTTGCCGAAGACCCGAGCCCAAGTTCGGAAGAGCCCCGGACTAACTTTTCGCAAGAAGGCAAGCCCCGGAGCATGGACCCTATTTTCTCAACTTATGCAACTTATTACTCTACTTTACTTGTGCATTAAGTTTATAGGAGTTGGATGAAAACTTAGTTGCATGATCCTAGGTACCCATGCTCTGAACACTAGATGCAAGGTTCGATGGAATGCTATGCTAATAGGACTCGGTAAAAGTCGAGTGATTTCCTGTCACTCGCGAGAAATTAGGAGTTGATTGTTTACTACACGCTGCAATCATAAGGACGACGGACGGGCTGTGGTACGATGTTTATGTTGATGATTGAGGCCCGTCTGTCTAGTGAAAAATGCTAAGGCCGCAGTGTGTGGTAAGTGATGGTTAAGTCTTTGAACGTACTAACCACATGCCGAGAATATGGTAATCGGTAAGCTTAGTACTAGATTGAACCGAGGCCGGAATATACTCCCCACTGTCTTGAATTCGTTCACATCTAGCTAATGGCGGGTGCATCGGCCGCCATGGCCCGGCTGCGTCCGTGGTCCATGGGGAGGTGTAGTCGAGGGCGGTGGGCCTGTTCCGTGAAGCGGGAATTGAAGGGAAAAGTTGCACGTGTGACTCTAGGGAGTAACCACGTGACGTGTGTTTAGGTTTCCCTTGCAAGGTTAAGAAATTCGATTCGAATCGTCCGTTTCTCACGGCTATTGAGACTGCTTAACCACTTTTACCCACAGAGTAAGAAGAGGAACAATGATGATGAATAAACTGGTTGGATGAAAATTTAATGCTTCACCATGTATGATATTGGATAGTTGCTTACCTAGAATGGTTAAAGAAAGCTAGAACTTGGAGCTAAAATCTGAAAGTAAGGACCTACTATATATGCTTTTTGGCAAAACAAACCCCTCAAGCCAAAAGCCTCGCATGTCTAGGAGTCGGCTAAGTATACCCCACTAGTCGGGTAAGCCTTGCTGAGTATTAGTATACTCAGCCTTGCTTGTGGCTTGTTTTCAGGTGAGTCCTTCGAAGATTTGATTGCTAGCTTGACTTGGCCCCGCACTCTCCCCCCTGGTTGGTCGGTGGAATCGGATACGCCACCGTCCCACGGAGATAATGCCGAGTGATGTCTCGTACGGGCTTCATCGAGACATCATGTATCGTCGAGTAGCTTCCGTTGTTTTTTTTTTCCGCTGCAACTTAAACTCTGAAGAACTTATTTATGATCATTGAAGTACTTGGTTTCTAAATTTAAAAGTTGGTCTGTAATATTTACTTATGATAATGTTGAAATATTTGCTGGAATGTGGTATTCTCTGGGCTCATCGTCGCGTGAGCATTTGTATGTATGGCACTCGATCCGATTACCGTGGTTGTATCGGGAGGTTATACCCGACAGACCAGTGGATTACTCCGTTTGAAGTGTAAGGTTAACCGAGATTGCTTTAATGGTGATGGTTAATACACTTGAGCCGGATTAATTCAGGTGGTTCTGCCACAGCTGGTATCAGAGCCGTAGCTGGTGCCACAGCTGGCGACAGCGGACACCAGAGCCGAAATACATACGCCAGAGAATGCTACAAGCCTTAAAAACTCATTTTACTAAAACTTGACTAGAAGGTTGTGTTGCGAAATGCGTTGGTACGTTAAGGATGGTGCCTAGCTCGTAAAGCCCTAAGGGTTTATGGGAAAGTTACTAGGTGGCTATCTAACTTCTATATATAGTATCAACTGACGTCCAGCACATTACTTTCTGTCAAAACTTACTTTCATGCACAACCGACCCTAAATTCTGTAACGACGCACTCGTCGCTAAGGTAAGAAGGTAAGGATCCTCAGCCAACTGAGAGAGCTTGGCCTTCCTGTCGGTGATGCGAACCGAACGCTGCCCTCAAGCAGTGGCTTACTTGAGGTGCTGCCAATATGCCAACTGTTAGTTGAACATATTGGGAGTAGAAGGTTCGGCGCAGGGTATGGCGATCGCTGTTCATACCCCCGTCTCATGACGGTACCCCCGTGAATACGCTATCTCGATAGCGTATGTTAACGTCGTCTGTACGGCGGAAATTGTACAGATATCGTTTCTATAAGTAAACGGTAATGAATACGGACGCTTTCATGAGTGCTGGCATGAAAGGTTCATGAAATATATATATGATCCATCTTCTGCTGGTACACTAACCGCGATTACGATAAGTTAAGGAACGATTAGAAAGACTCGACTAGCTATTATAGCGAGAGCCGTATTGTGTATGCCACCGAAACTCTCTTCATAAGACCAAAAGTATTTCGCAATTATTTTATTTTGTGAGGACGAATAGGACGTGCATGCATCATGACCACATATATCTGAAATCAAAATGCGTTGTATGAGAGTGGTAAGGTTCTTGCGTATCTAAGCGTGGTTTGCATAAGGACTATCTAGCGAATCTCTCACAAATCTGCCATGACCGAAAAGAAAGATTTATTGACCCAAGAAAATGACCTTTTCTGGTAAAGTTCATGTTGAAAGAATTGTTCAAAATTTCGTGTTCTATCCCCTGTTCAAAAATCAAAAATTCTGAACTCATGGATAGTAAGAAATAACAGAAACCACGGAATGTCAAAATTCTGTCTAGAATAAGCACTTCTGCCTCTTAAATTTTTAGGCCCCCTTCCTACAGTTTTCTGCAAAAGAGTACAACACAAAACTTGTTCCAAATTTATCCCAGTAGCTGCTGTTAAAATTTGGTAAATTTTGGCTGGGTAGATTTTCCCTGGTGCACGAAATATTGGCCCCCTGTTCACTGAAAATTCTGGGTAGACAAAGAAGTGATACCTTAAGGGAACAGCCATGTTAGAGCCTAATCCAGCCACAGTGTTGAATACCAAACTTGTCCTAAATTATGTGATCTAGGTTCTCACCAAATTTCAGCCCTATTGGATCTTGCTAGTTTGAGTTATAGGCCAGATACTATAACTCGTTCTGCTGAAAAACAGCCAACCAGCGAAGCAAAGAGTGAACCGCTTGACCATCTTATCCATCGATTTAGCATCTTGGCTGAATATCAAAGTTGTACCTCCCTAAATTCCCTATCCACTGCCAAAATATAAGGAACTTTGGATGAACCTACCAGGAGATATAAGATTCTTATGGCAGACAGTTTTATGCTCGTGATTCCATCCAGGACCTTTTGGAAGTCTACTATTCCGCGTTAGATCTTTTTGGAGTCATGGAAGCAATATGGATCACGTTGCTAATGAAGAACATTCGCCTTTTCAGATGGTTGGAGCAACCCGTGGTAACCCGGATGGTTTTGGTGCTAGCGCAAGTGGATCACAACCACAGCCGCCGCCACCACCCAGCTTGGTTGAAGTAATGGCCGCTCAAACCGAGTTGCTTCGTCAGCTGGTGCAAGAACAGCAACACCACCAGCGGGGTGGGCAAAATGTCCCCCACCCCCAAGCTGCAGGATACACGGATTTCCTAGGGACCCAGCCTCCCTTGTTTCACGAGACGGAGGAACCCTTGGATGCGGACGCTTGGATTCGCACAATCGAGTCCAAGTTTTCTCTACTTGTGGCCCCATGTTCGGATGAAAACAAGGCCCGCTTTGCCGCGCAGCAGCTTCGCGGTACGGCTCGTCTATGGTGGGACCACTATTTTGCTATGCTCCCCGCTGATCACATTGTCACCTGGGATGAATTCAAGACTGCGTTCCGGGCACACCATATTCCCGAAGGTCTCATAGAAAGAAAGCTAAATGAGTTTTTAGCTCTCACTCAGGGTAACCGCACTGTACTTCAGTATGCTCAAGCCTTCAACAACCTGGGCCAATACACGGGCTATCACGCAGACACAGATGCCAAGAAGCGTGATCGTTTCCGTAGAGGTCTGAATACTAAACTCAAGGAACGATTGAATCTTGTCAAAGCCGATACATATAACGAGCTAGTCAACATGGCCATCACTCAAGAGGACTGTATTGAGGCTCATCGTGCTGAAAAGAAGAGAAAGGCGCTAGCTAGACCCTCGGGTGCTCAGCCACCGAGGTATCGCTTGGTGCGAAATGCTGCGCCTACCGCTCCAGCGAAGGCTCCTCAGCCAGGGCGTTGGATTATCAGGCCCCCGCAGCAGCCAGGCATGGTACGACCCCCGATGCCTCCACAGAATGGTCCGAGGCCCACTCTGCAACAGCCTCTTCGACCCAGCCCCGCGAATCGTTGTTTCAAATGCGGGAGTTCCGGTCATTTCGCTCGCGAATGCCCCCAACCCAGGCTGCCAAATCAGGGCCAGGACTCTAACCAGAACAATGAGAACAAAGGCAAGAAGCAGACCCTCCAGGTCAAACAAGGACGGATCAACTTCACCACCCTTGCAGAACTTCCTGAAGGAGCACCTGTAATGACGGGTACATTCTCCATCCATAACAAGCCTGCAGTCATATTGTTTGATTCTGGTGCATCACATAGTTTCATTAGTGCAAAGTTTGGTGCAAAAGTAGACTTGAATGTTTGGCGCACCAAAGGGTCGTATATGATATCAACACCGGGTGGAAAAATTGCTTCCAACCAAATAATAAGGCTGGTACCGATAAAATTGGGAAGTAAAGTCATCAACACAGATCTCGTACTTTTACCCCTTGACGGCATGGATATTATTTTCGGAATGAACTGGATGACTAGGCATGGAGTCACACTGGACCTTTCTTCCCGAGCCGTTGAGATAAATTCACCTAGTCACGGAGCCACTACCCTTTACCTACCGTTACGGGAGTGCACAAATTCTTGCGCTTTCGTGATGGAAGGGACCAACCTAGAGAATATTCCAGTGGTATGCGAGTATGCCGATGTCTTTCCGGATGACTTACCCGGAATGCCACCAGATAGGGACATTGAGTTCGTTATTGAACTACAGCCAGGCACTGCACCTATATCCAAGAGACCATATAGGATGCCCCCTAAAGAATTGGCAGAGCTGAAAATTCAACTCCAAGAACTACTGGACAAAGGTTTCATTCGCCCTAGCGCGTCACCTTGGGGATGTCCAGCCCTATTCGTAAAGAAGAAGGATGACAGTTTGAGGTTATGTGTTGACTACCGACCTCTCAATGCGGTAACTGTTAAAAATAAATACCCACTTCCTCGTATCGATGTACTCTTCGATCAATTAGCTGGAGCCAGAGTCTTCTCCAAGATTGATCTTCGTTCGGGATATCATCAAATCAAGATTCGCCCCTGCGATATTCCCAAGACTGCCTTCTCCACACGCTATGGACTATATGAATTCTTGGTCATGTCCTTTGGACTCACAAATGCCCCTGCCTACTTCATGTATCTCATGAATTCGGTATTCATGCCCGAACTGGACAAATTCGTCGTAGTGTTCATCGACGACATCCTTATCTATTCCAAGGATGAGGAAGAGCATGCAAAGCACCTGCACATTGTTCTTCAACGTCTAAGAGACCATCAGCTCTATGCTAAGTTTTCTAAGTGTGAATTCTGGTTGGATACTGTAAAGTTCTTAGGTCACACGATCTCCAGCGAAGGCATAGCTGTTGACCCCAGCAAGGTACAAGAGGTGATGGATTGGAAACCCCCTACCTCTGTTCATCAGATTCGCAGTTTTCTCGGCTTAGCCGGTTACTACCGCCGCTTCATCCCGGATTTCTCTCGAATTGCTAAGCCCATGACTGAACTGTTAAAGAAGGAAGTAAAGTTTGTATGGGACGAGAGATGTGAAGAAGCTTTCCACACTCTCAGAGAGCATCTGACTACTGCACCTGTGTTAGCTCAACCCGATAATACCAAGCCATTCGATGTGTATTGTGACGCATCAGGTACTGGTCTAGGATGTGTGCTTATGCAAGAGAATCGAGTAATTGCATATGCCTCACGAGCCCTTCGGCCCCACGAACAGAATTATCCCACTCATGATCTTGAGCTTGCAGCCGTCATTCACGCGCTGAAGATATGGAGGCACTATCTCATGGGTACACAGTGCAATATCTACACGGATCATAAGAGTCTCAAGTATATCTTCACACAAGCCGATCTGAATATGAGACAACGGAGATGGCTAGAACTAATCAAGGATTATGACCTTGAAGTGCACTATCACCCCGGCAAGGCTAATGTAGTCGCGGATGCACTAAGCCGCAAGTCCCATTGCCATTGCTTATCCATGGAGTCCTACCATGAGACATTGTGTGCAGACATGAGGAAGCTTAACTTGGAAATGGTTTCCCAAGGCACTCTAGATCACATCTCAATTGAGCCCACTCTTCTCGACCAAATCGTCATGGCACAACTACATGATGAAGGAATCAAGATCATCAAACAAAAACTCTCTCTAGGTGAGGAGAAGTATAAGTGTTTCCGCCAGGACCATAAGGGAGTTCTATGGTTCGAAGGTCGTATAGTCGTTCCGAAGAATCGTGAACTCCGCAAGAAAATTCTTGATGAGGCACACCTTTCCAAATTCTCTATCCACCCCGGCAGTAGCAAAATGTATCAAGACCTAAGGCAAAACTTCTGGTGGACTAGAATGAAAAGAGAAATTGCTACGTATGTCTCGGAATGTGACACGTGCCAGAGAGTAAAAGCTAGCCACTTGAAGGTAGCCGGTACACTACAACCGTTACCTATACCATCATGGAAATGGGAAGACATAAGTATGGACTTCATCATTGGACTACCAAACACTTCCCAGAAACATGATTCCATATGGGTTGTCATTGATAGACTCACAAAGACGGCACATTTTCTTCCGGTACACACCACCTATTCTACCAAGAAATATGCCGAGATTTACCTCGATCGTATTGTTTGCCTGCATGGAATACCTAAGACAATTATCTCCGATCGTGGTCCTCAGTTTGTAGCACGCTTTTGGGAACAACTGCAAACATCTCTTGGTACCAAACTAATTCGCAGCTCAGCATACCATCCTCAGACTGACGGACAAACGGAAAGGGTAAACCAAATTCTTGAAGACATGCTGAGAGCTTGCGTCATTCACTATGACAAGAATTGGGACAAATGTCTACCCCTAGCAGAGTTCTCGTACAACAACAGCTATCAAACGAGTTTGAAAATGGCACCATTTGAGGCCCTGTACGGACGAAGGTGTCGAACTCCTTTGAGCTGGTCACAAACCGGAGAACGTAAGATAATTGGACCCGACCTGGTAATCGAGGCAGAGGAGAAAGTAAAGGTAATACAAGCAAACCTTAAAGCCGCACAAGCCCGACAAAAGAGCTATTCTGACAAAAGGAGAAAGCCCCTAAAATTCAAAGTTGGCAATCATGTCTATCTTCGAGTTTCACCCACCAAGGGAGTGCAAAGATTCGGAATCAAAGGCAAACTAGCTCCCCGTTATATTGGTCCCTACGAAATCATTGAGAGCTGCGGACCCGTAGCCTACAAATTACGACTGCCCCCTCAGCTCACGGCCACCCATGATGTCTTCCACGTATCTCAACTCAAGAAGTGTATTCGAGTCCCTACCGAGATTGTGGAACAACAAGAAATATCGTTGGAACCCGACCTCTCGTATGTCGAACACCCAGTTAAGATTTTGGATCAAAAAGAAAGAGAGACCAGGAGGAAAGTAATTAGAATGTATAAAGTACAATGGAATCACCACACGGAAGAAGAAGCCACCTGGGAAACCGAGAGCTACCTAAACCAACATTTTCCTGGGTTTCTTATCTCAACCACTGGTATGTGCACCCACGCCCACACTAAGAATTACAGAATCTCGGGGCGAGATTCTCGTTAAGGGAGGAAGGCTGTGACAACCCTGGTAATTACATTTCCAAAATCAATGTCATTAGCCTAACTCTATGATTAAACCAACTAATGAAAGGGTGGAAAGAATTAAAACGAGTTCAGTTGGAATTCAAATTTAATTTGAGCACTTTGGGTTACTTTTGAACTTTTAAATTTAACTTTCAAACCATAAGCCAAATGAGATTTTGCCTGAAACCAAAATTGTAGAACTTTTTATTTTGAACAACTTTCGTGTTCAAAAGTTTTTGAAATTCCAATCAGAAAGAGGAGAAAACGCCCTGTTTGCACCCAGCCCCCTGAAGTTTTTCAAATTTTTGCACTTCGGTCCCTCGCTCACCCCTCCCTCCTCTGCTGCGCCGCGCGCTCGCCCGACCGCCGCCGGCCACCTGTCCCCCGACGCCTGCACGGCACCAGACGCCGAGCCAACCCCGACGCCCTGCCTGCTGCCCGCCCCCGCTCGCCCAACCGCGGCCGCGCCTTTTCTTCTCCCTCCCGCACGCCTCGCCTCTGCCCAACCCGCTGCTCCCTGCGGCACCGCCCCGTGCTGCCCAGTCGCTGGCCGCCGCCCCCTCCACCAGTGCTCCGTCGTGCCGCCCGAGCTCCCCAACCGCCCGCCAGCGTCGCCTACACGCGACGTCGCGCCCCCGGCGCGCCCAGCGCACGCACGCCACGCGCACGCCGCGCCTCTGGCCGCTGGTCACCGCCGCGCCGCCCAGCCACTGGCCGCCGCCCAGGCGCCCAACGACGTGCCCCCGTCGTGCCGCCCGGCCCAGCCCTGCCTGGACCCCTCCTCCCTCCCTTGCGCCTATAAAAAGCCGAACAGAGCCCCCCCCCTCGCACGCCTGGAAAGCCACCGCGCCTCCATTGCCGCCGGCGCCCCCACCTCGCCGTGGAACCCCCTGCTCCGGCCCACCTCCACCCGAGGCAAGCACTGAAACGGATTCCCCTCGACGCCCTGAAGCTCCCCAGCCCGAGCCCCGCCACCCTCCTCGCCGGAGCGCCGCCGTCCGCGCCGCCCCACCGCCGCCGCCCCTGCTCTCCGCGGCCAGCCCGCCACCGGCCACCCCGAGCCACTCCAAGACCACCAATAGGTGCGCCCTGGTTCCCTCTCCGTGCTCCCCCACCTTGCCCTCGCCGCCGGCGACCGAGCTCGCCGGAATTTGGCCGGACAGGATGACCCCACCGTGAAATTGCGACCAGGGACCACATTGCAAACGCCCAAATCTTTCTAGGGGGTTTTCTGCTAATTTTCAGGGACCCCTGTGTAAAGAAAGTTTTAACCAAATCAGTGAACTTGTAAAATTCATATAAAATCATAGAAAATTCAGAAAAATACAAACTCAACTGTTCTGGAATCCTTAGAAGAAACTCTACAACTTTTGTGACATAAAGTTTCTCAGATTATCAATATAGTTTGCTCTAGACTAAATGGAATGTTTAATGGACTTCTTTTGTACCCACTGTTGTAGATCATTGCTGACTCTAATTTTTGGGCAGTGAGTTACTTGCTTAATGTTTAGGACTGTGTAAAAAGATCAGGACCAAAAGCCATCTCTAGATACACTTTTTGTCCAACATTGCTTTATGCCATAAAGTGATAGAACTAATTATTCCTGCTGTTCTGTGATGTTTAATGTCATGAAACTTTTTCTGTGTTGTTGTAGTGATACCTAGAGGCCATAGAAAAATTTAGAAACATTTTTACTATATGTAACCTGTTCACATGAATTTGTGGTAGGAAAACTTCACTAATTCAAAATAATTAGTAAAGCCCTTATAAAATGTTCATCTTTTTACTATGAAACACCATAGAGTAGATCAACCTGTACAAAAAGGTTCAAACATAGAAACCCTGTATAACATCCTGTAGAAAATAATCTTTTATAACATGAGCGTAGCTTGTCCCATTTATTATGCTCTAAATAATGCACAATAAAATCTGAAAAATTTACAGTAGCACAAATATGGTTATAGCAACACCCTGTAAAATTTGTAGCATCAATACTTGCATGGTTTGTTCTGTATAAAAATAACTAGATTCTAGCAGTGGCTGTGTATTACATTTTTCATATTTAACATGCTACACAAATATGTCTGAAATTTTTACAGTGATCTTATCTCTGCATAATGTACCTTGAATAAAAATTTTATTTCCAGAAGCTAACTAGATTAGTAATTGTGTTCAAACTCATGTTTGTGTTTAAAAAGAAACTAAGTTTTCAATATAACACAACCCCTTCTCCTTTAATAAAGTTAAATAGATTAAGATAAATTATATTAACGATTGCCCACGATTGATGAAGTAACTCACTCCACAACAAACTCGTGTTTTATAAACTGCAACTTTATCGTGAAGGAAATCATGTCGTTTAACATCACCACTACTTAAACTTGTGCATTCATGTAGAAACAACGACTCTCGCCGACGGAACGTACGAGTTGGTGCCCGCGTCCGAGAGTGAGCAGCGTGAAGCTCAAGTGAATCTAACTGAAGTTGCCGAAGACCCGAGCCCAAGTTCGGAAGAGCCCCGGACTAACTTTTCGCAAGAAGGCAAGCCCCGGAGCATGGACCCTATTTTCTCAACTTATGCAACTTATTACTCTACTTTACTTGTGCATTAAGTTTATAGGAGTTGGATGAAAACTTAGTTGCATGATCCTAGGTACCCATGCTCTGAACACTAGATGCAAGGTTCGATGGAATGCTATGCTAATAGGACTCGGTAAAAGTCGAGTGATTTCCTGTCACTCGCGAGAAATTAGGAGTTGATTGTTTACTACACGCTGCAATCATAAGGACGACGGACGGGCTGTGGTACGATGTTTATGTTGATGATTGAGGCCCGTCTGTCTAGTGAAAAATGCTAAGGCCGCAGTGTGTGGTAAGTGATGGTTAAGTCTTTGAACGTACTAACCACATGCCGAGAATATGGTAATCGGTAAGCTTAGTACTGGATTGAACCGAGGCCGGAATATACTCCCCACTGTCTTGAATTCGTTCACATCTAGCTAATGGCGGGTGCATCGGCCGCCATGGCCCGGCTGCGTCCGTGGTCCATGGGGAGGTGTAGTCGAGGGCGGTGGGCCTGTTCCGTGAAGCGGGAATTGAAGGGAAAAGTTGCACGTGTGACTCTAGGGAGTAACCACGTGACGTGTGTTTAGGTTTCCCTTGCAAGGTTAAGAAATTCGATTCGAATCGTCCGTTTCTCACGGCTATTGAGACTGCTTAACCACTTTTACCCACAGAGTAAGAAGAGGAACAATGATGATGAATAAACTGGTTGGATGAAAATTTAATGCTTCACCATGTATGATATTGGATAGTTGCTTACCTAGAATGGTTAAAGAAAGCTAGAACTTGGAGCTAAAATCTGAAAGTAAGGACCTACTATATATGCTTTTTGGCAAAACAAACCCCTCAAGCCAAAAGCCTCGCATGTCTAGGAGTCGGCTAAGTATACCCCACTAGTCGGGTAAGCCTTGCTGAGTATTAGTATACTCAGCCTTGCTTGTGGCTTGTTTTCAGGTGAGTCCTTCGAAGATTTGATTGCTAGCTTGACTTGGCCCCGCACTCTCCCCCCTGGTTGGTCGGTGGAATGGGATACGCCACCGTCCCACGGAGATAATGCCGAGTGATGTCTCGTACGGGCTTCATCGAGACATCATGTATCGTCGAGTAGCTTCCGTTGTTTTTTTTTTCCGCTGCAACTTAAACTCTGAAGAACTTATTTATGATCATTGAAGTACTTGGTTTCTAAATTTAAAAGTTGGTCTGTAATATTTACTTATGATAATGTTGAAATATTTGCTGGAATGTGGTATTCTCTGGGCTCATCGTCGCGTGAGCATTTGTATGTATGGCACTCGATCCGATTACCGTGGTTGTATCGGGAGGTTATACCCGACAGACCAGTGGATTACTCCGTTTGAAGTGTAAGGTTAACCGAGATTGCTTTAATGGTGATGGTTAATACACTTGAGCCGGATTAATTCAGGTGGTTCTGCCACAGGGGCTGTGTCCCAAAGAAATCCGAGTAACCAGCAACTTGAGGTTGGTGTGCATGGTGCACACCCCGCTGCTGATGGTGGTGGTCGTGCTGCCCCTGAACAAGTTGACGTAGCAATTCTGTTTGAGCAGCCATCACATCCACCAGACTAGGTGGTGGTGGTGGGGGCGGTGTCGGTTGCGACCTGCTGCCGCTCGCTCCGAATCCATCAGGGTTGCCACGAGTTGCCCCAACCATCTTAAACATGGAGGTTTAATATCAGCAAAGGCTTCATAAATCTCCCATGATTCAAAGAGATAGTACGGGAAAACAAAATATAGAACTTGATAGGCTTGTTACAAACGATGTGCAATCTGCGGCTGGTTAGGAGACAATTCCTAGCTCACGTTATGTTTATCTGAAACCTTCCAAAGGTTGGTAGTGACTAGAAAATGTAGCGACCTAAAACCGTGGCATTCAAAACACCTCTGAATACTCCATCTCCGACTGCATTTCCGACTACCAGGACTACCAATCCGACTACTATGGCTCCCCCATCGACTACATCGACTAACATACGGCTTCTTCGACTACATTGTCGACTGCTATGACAGCATCTACTACCCCTTCGTTTACATCTTCGACTGCTTGAACTGTACCATCATCGGCTATGGCTACAGTTTAACTACACTGTATCTCGAGTACCTCAACTGCACATCCGACAGCTTCCACCTTGTTTCTGACTACAAAAATTATGTCTCTGGCTGCTTCAGTCGCACCTTTGTTTAATATGACTACAACTTTGACTACTCTGAATTGATGACCGCTGCGACTACTTAAGTTATACTTCCATTTACTACGACTACACCATGGCCTGCTTTTTGCGCATCTACGACTCGTCCGACTACTTTTTTGATACAACGGTTACTTTTCTAGCTGCCTGAGTGACACTTCTGACTACTATATCTGCAATTTCAACTACTTCGACTACATCTTCTCTGATTTCCAACTGCTTGTCAATATATACATACTTCCAGTCTAAAGCCTACCCAATTCGAGTGCTCTTAGCTTCTAGGCTACACTCCTTGTAACTGGTGGTCCTCAACTCTAAGCTAGCCTATTACTACTTGTACAAAAGTTAGGCTATACTAAGAGGAGTATAAACAAAAGTACTCCAAAGTTGTCTCCTAGTAGCCGTCAAGATTGTTGACAGATGACTCGCTGCGCGCCGGGGAGTGAGCTCCCATCTGTGCGGGCTGCGGGACTACCATATTGTAGTCAAGGTCAGATACACCCTCTATTTCCTCGGGTTCTTCCTCAATGTCAAAGTCCATCACGTCTGGTGGAACGTGAAGGACTGCCTGCTGTGCGTGATGCATGTCGATATGTTCATCGGCATCCTCCAAATCAATTTTTAGGTCATGGATCTGTTCTTCCAAGAACTCGATCATTGCCTCACGCTCCCCCACAGTGGTTTCTAGTGTCTGCACTTGGCCTTCAAGCTGGTCAATCCTAGCATCTCGATCCCCAATCTCCTCAACTAAATCTTGCATCTGCTCATCCCTTAGGTTAACTGCCCACTGGAAGGACTGAGCCAAGTCTATCACCTGTTCCATCCCTTTACTTTGAAGTGCTTGTAGTCGTTATAGTGCATTCATGCACCGGGCTGAAAACATGATAGTCTCAACTGGAATTTGATCTGCCAAGTGACCCAGATGAGCAAACCTATCCAGCCCTAGCGGATCACTCTCGTTGACTGCCGGAAACATACCCGCTGGAGCCAGAATCACCTCCAAGGGGTGCTGCTCACAAAATGTGGTTAGAGCCTTCATGGTTGCAGCCTCCCACGAATCAATAAGGCGGTGTCCGACTACTTCTGTCTCAATAGCAAGCCACGCAGGGTTAAGTGGGTGCTGGAAAATGGTCATGTGCACCCGGCACCGACGGACACCCGTCTCCACAAACTCTTGCCCCACATAGAGAGGCGGGTTTGGGTAACCAGCGGTGCTCAACACACCCCACAAGATGGAGGGGAAGCCCTCCCAATGCAGGCACGCTGAGTGTGCATGGCCCTCCTCATCAACCACCATAAGAACTAGCTCGGCCATCTACTTCACAAGCTTAAAAGGTGAGATAACGAAAATTGATGCTCATTCAAATAAACAAATCTGGACAGTGCACAAAACTAAGCATAACCAGTCTCTAAGGTACTCGTGCCCACCTTACTAGTCAAACCCAAGGCTGAATCATACTCTAAGATAACTATATCCTTAGATTGGACTGAAACACAGGATCTCAGTTGAACTTTAGTTAATGGTTAAACTGTTTTAGGTGGATTTTTGCACCGTTCATCAATAACTCAATTTCTTTATTTAACTTTAAAGATATGCAGCATGCACGTCCTTTCCGTCCTCACAACTTCTCAGTGGCCATCAACTTGACCTTACGGAGTTAATTCGGTGGCTTAATTAGCACGTCTCTCCCTATAAAAACTAGTCCAGCTCTCTTCGTTCTTAACTTATTGTACTCGTGGTACTCGTGGTTAGCGTTCCTTGAGACCACTCACATAGATATCCTAATACATATTGGCACCTAGACATATTTCCATAGGGCTTTACGAACTAGATGTAATCCTTAACGAGTCCAATGCATTTTTTGAATAGGAGTTTTGTTGTCAAGTTTTAGAAAACTTATTTTTAAGGTTTGTTGCAGACTCTGGTGTATGCTTTTCGCTCTGATACCAGTTGTGGCAGAACCGTCCGAATTAACCCGGCTCAAGTGCACTAACCATCATCCATGTAGATGAACTGGCCACCATGCACTTCAAACGGATTAATCCGACAGTCTGTCGGGTAGATCCCGATGCAACCACTCAGTATTTCGATTGAAACCAAGCAAACAAATAACTCGCATGAAGGCAAGTCCAGAGATTAAAATATTCCACAAGATTTTAAAAGCACAAGTCGGACATGAATTATTACAAGTCAAAAATACCACTCGAGTACTTTTGAAGTTCAACATACACACTTTATTCAGAGTTTTACTGCAGCCGAAGGAAAAACATGTTCCGCTAGCGTCGGCAGGGTCATTATTAGTACAAGATGTCCATAAACCATGGACGATGCCGGAACATGACCCCTCTAACACTCACCATTGGGCCCATGGGACAGCGTCAAGATGGTAGTGCCTGTCCGTGCACCAGTTCAATCGAGTACTTAAGCTTACTGATTACCATATTCTCGGCATGTGATTAGTACTTTCAAACGCTTAACCACTGCCACCACACCCTGCGGCCTTAGCATTTTTCGCTACTCAGACGGGGCCTCAACCACGAGTACTTACCACAGCCCCGCCTGCCAACCTTATAGTTGCAGTATGTGGTAATTCAATCAACTCCTATAGTTCTCGCGAGTAGCAGGAAACTACTCAATTTTTATCGTACCTATTAGCATAGCATCTACTCGATCTTCCTGTTCTAGTAGTCATTACAAAGGTACCTAGGATCATGCAGCTAGGGTTCCAATCATTTCCTATGAACTTTAAATGCACAGGCAAAAGGAACAAAAGTTGCATAATTTAAAAACTGGGATCATGCACCGGGGCTTGCCTTATTGTGAAAAACTAGCTGGGGGCTCCTCCGACCGTTCGTCCGGGTCTTCAACGGCTGCTGCTGGATTACCCAAAGCTTCTAGCTGCTCACTCTCGGACTCAGGCACTAGATTGTAGATCCCGTCGGCGAGAGTAGTCGAGTCTATATGAATGCACAAGTATGAGTGGTTTTACTGGTACAAGATTGCTTTAGAAAGTAGTCAAAACGTAAGTTAAGTAGTCAAGTACTTTATTTTCTTTTTCTTGGGCATTCATTTATCGAGTACTTATCTGTATTAACTTATCGAGTACTTATTTTCTTTTTCTTGAGCGGGTGGTTGTGCATGTTGTATGGCCCTTTTTAATAGGGAGCATTGGTTGACCCAAACTACTCGCAGGGGTAGTTTCTGGGTTGAAAAACCACTCGTAAAGGTAGCTCCTGAGTTGAGATTTTTAGGTAGAGCTTGTTACTTATTTACAACCTTACTGTAAAAGTTTTAGATATTTTTTATTCAGCAGGTTAATCATGAAAAGTTCATTACCCAAGCAAGAACTGGTGTAACATCTTTTACTGAACAAACCTACTCGCATGGGTAGTTTACTACACATTTTTGTAGATTCTTCCTAAGCAAGAACCAGAGATTAACATTTTAGATTAAAAGGGATCTAGCTTATAACAAAAGCACTCGAAACCACTGGTTGTGCATGGATTTAAAGCATGAAATTTTTATAACAGATTAAACTTTTAGCACTGAAGCTACCATCGTATTTCATGAGCGGATCTTTCCTGAAACTTTGTGAACAAAAAAAAGGCCATTTAAACTTGATTTAAATCCACATCTAAAAACATGTGGAAACCGATTCAAAGTCCTGTTACAAAGTTGTAGATCTCAACTTAAGGAATCCAGAACATCATAGATTTTATTTTTAGGATTTTTCTATGATTTTTTATGCATCTTCAAAGTGAATAGATTGGTTTCCGAGTTCGTGTTCCAGGTTTACAGATGAGTCCTTGAGATTTACAGAAAAATTCTAAGAAGATTTAAATCTACGCAAATGGGTCCTTGCTACAGGGTAAACGGCTACTGCCAGCCAAAATCTGGCGACTAGGGTGGCCGATGATGAGGGGTGAAGGAGGGAGATGCAAGAGAGAAGCAAACCGCACCTATTTGAGGTCTTGCGTGGGGAAGGGATGGACCAAGGTGGCCTTCCGACGGTGGCACAGAGCCGGTGGCGGGGGCGGATGGTGGGGGCGACGGTCTAGTGAGGGAAACAGTGCGGGGAACGGCTGTGTAGCTTCGGGGTGAGGTGAAGAAGGTGGGGCAAGGGTTGTTTTGGGCAATGCGAGGGTGGAGTGGGGCGTCCACGCGCAGGGTGTGACTCGCCGGAGTTGGAGGTTGGGGGCGATGAACTGAGGTGCCTCGAGGTGGCTTTTATAGGCGCTTGAGGGGGGAATGTCGGAGGAGCTGGGCGCGACACAACGGAGGGAGGGGTGCAACCGGGAGAAGGTCGCGGCAAGGGTGCGGCTACGCCGGCGCGTCGTGGCTCAACCGTCGGGCATCGTCGGACGCGTGGCGCACTCGGGCAGGCCGGGGCGGGATACAGGGAGTGGCAAATCGCCTGTAGCCGGCTCGGTCGGTGGCTGGTCGGGCCCATTTGGGGTTCGCCCTTGGCGCTACTCGCTGGTGCAGGGATGCCCTACCGCATGGTAGCGCCTCACTGCCGGCTGGAGCCGAACAGGGGAGGGGAGAGAAGGCAGAGGGAGGGAGAGTGAAAGGGCTGGGACTCAAATTGAATTTTCCTAAAATTTCAAACAGGAACATGAAAAACTCTAAACACGAAAGTTGTAGGGAACTTGAAAATCTACAACTTTTCTTTTAGCCCAAAGTTCATTTAAGCTACGGTTTAAAAGTTATTTTGAAATTAAAAAAACAAGCATTTAAATGACACGTCATTTCATGTGAATTTTTGCATTGTTAGCCTATGAGTTCAACTAGACTTTTATTGCTTTTGTTATGACAAAGGTGCCATTAAAATTACAGGTTCAAATGTGTTCTATTTTGAAAGTTACACGGGTTTGATTGCACGGGTTCAATTGTTTATGCATGAACACATACATATACACACAATTATTTGGTTGAAACGTATAATTGATAAGTTGTTTCAAATTTTTCTTGCTCTTTTGTGACTGATTTCATGGTTTGGATCTTTATTTAATCTGTTAGACACCTAGGGTGTCACAGACTCATTCGGTGATGCCAAAAATCCATGACCGAATCAGTTGGTGCTCATTGGCTCGGCTTAATCTCCGCTCATTTTCGGCTCTAGAATGACCGAGTTATCCTCCACTATGACTGACACATTTGACCAAATTAATTGGTGATCCTCGACTCGACTTGATCTCAGGTCAGTTTCGGCTCTGGAATGACCGATTTATCCTCCACTATGACCAACCCTTTTGACCGAAACAATCCGTAAGGGTAACAAACTCCTATTAACCTATCTAGAACGACTGACCCATTCAATCAAATCAGCACCGGATCAGTCTATGAAACTGTACAAGAAAACCCATAAACTCTCTGTATTGACCGACTCATCATTCAGTACTCAACTTATAGCTACCAACAGACCAGTCTGTCAATTGTAGCACCTCACCTTCCATCAGCCATAACTTCCTCCTCCAGAGACCGATTAGGTTATCCACGTGTCCATTTCAATCACCTTAACCAGAGTTGTCCAATCATGGTGTCCATTGAGCAACTTGACTCTCAGAACCAACAGAAATTTGACCGCCTTAACCGATGCTATCAGTGCATGTCACTTTCCGGTCGCCAAAATCTCTCATTTGGAGTGATTTAAGCGATCCATATGCATGTCTGTTTACATCATTTCGATGAGGGCTATGTAATGGTGATCTTCTTTCCACACTTTGAGTCCATCTTCATTTGGTTCAAGATAATCTTTGTGTCTTCATGTTCAAATTCGTCCGTACCAAATATGAGTGTCAACAGCTTCATGTATCTATATGATCCGTACCGAGGACCCAGTTGGTAAAGCTAACAAAGCTAAGCGGATGTGATGCGTGCATCAGTCGTAGCTCCGTGCCGGCCGGAAGATAATTAAGAATTTTCTTAAAAATATAACTTGATTAAAGGAAAATACAGGTCTCGGTGTTTCGAATCGCCGACTAGTAAATTAGTGTTTGAGCGTTCAACTCGGGTGGTGTGCAAGGAAGACACAAGGGTTTATACTGGTTCGGGTGGAATGTCCCTACGCCCAGTTCGAGTTGCTCGTGTTCTTGCACTTGTTTGCAGTAGGGGGTTACAAACGGTCGAGAGAGGGAACGGGTTCCCATGTCTCTGGTGGCAAAGTGAGCATGTGAGTGTGTCTAGCCTGTCCCCCCCACCCCTCGGGGGGCCTCCCCTTCCCTTTTATAGATCAAAGGAAAGAGGTCGGATACACGAGATGGGGGAGAGAGAGAGATAAGAAGAAGAAAAGGAGGGTCCACGGGATCCCGCTGCTCCCCTTCCCTACACGTGGGCCCGGTTGGCCTTTAGATGATGACGGCGGTGTCCCTACGCCGCTCCCTGGCGCGAGGTGTGACATGCGCTCCAACAGGACGGGAAGCGCGGGGCCCTGGCGTGCCTGGTGGCGAGAGCCCCCGTCGTGGTGGACGACGTGCACAGCAACAAGACGGGCGGTGTGAGCCCCAGGAGTGTTTTGCGGCTTGAGACCCTTGCATGGTGGGAGGCCGGAGCTCGCCGTTATGGCTTGTCACCTCCGGGGGTTAGGTCGAGGTGTGTCGTTGCCTATTCCTACATCAGAGGTTTGACCACCGACGTGACCCCCGAGGGTCCCACGTCCCTAAGGCAGATAAGGCCGAGCCCGTGCCCTCGGGGTCAGGCGAAGCGGAGCTCTCCCTCCGGGGTCGGGTGTGGCCGAGCCCGTGCCTTCAGAGTCAGGAGAGGTTGAGCCTTCCCCATAGGGGTCTGGCGAGACTGGGTCCACACCATTGGGGTCGGGCGAGGTGGAACCTAATCTCTGGCAGTCAGGCGAGGTGGCTCGTGCCCCGCATATGGGCTGTATAATGGGCCGTCGATGTTCATTTAGCCGGCGGGTGTTGGTATTTCTTAACGTTCACAAATAAATCCACAAGCGCACGGATATACCGTTGTAGCACTTCATCGGGAGAGTGTTCAGGGTATCGTAATTTCTTAAGGAACGGAGGGTAACGGTCTTCTAACTAGTTTACCTAGGAGAAAAGGAGATAGAATGGATTGGGTAGTGTGGTTTATCTAAGGTAAAGGTTTAAGGAAGGATAAACTTATGCTGCTATTCGTTCACTTCAGGCACCGGTCTGACCCTGGTCTGCCAAGGACCTCCGGCTATTAGCTCTACTACGAACCCAGACATGGGGGACTTCACTAACCACAAAGCAGCTTCGTAGCGGACGAACAGGGCTGTCACCACCTGCCATCTACCCCTGCAATACCGTGGGGCTCGCAGCAAGCAAAGGTAATCTAAGGTCTAAACACCACGTTTATGTCATTGACTACTACTCTAGCATTGCGTAGGTTCATCCCGTCTCTATCAGGGGCCCTCTACTTGAGTATCCGCTACAAGAACAGACGATGAACCCACAAATGAATAACAGTACAAGGATAGCCTTACCAAGAGCTTACCAATAGAAAAACCCAGACACTTACTCAAATGGATTGTATCCGCCGAGGTACAAGGTCGGAGAGAGGCCGACAAGTCCGGCTCTTCTCGTTACTTCTTCCACACACACTCCCTATCCTAATGATACAAGTGGGTGGAGTCCCTCTACTCCTTCTCCAAAATGTGTTGTCCCTTAATGAGGGGGAGAGGGGCTCCTTTTATAACCTCCCAGGGCGGTTCCCACCATCCTTAAGCATGGAAACCTTAGCCACGGCCTTGAGGAAGCGTAGGGGCTACTCTACGTCAAAGTGCACCTGGACGGGAAGCCATCTGGGTTCGGCCGACCCCAGATGGAGCTCCCCTAGCTCTACCTTCCTCTGGCTTGCTGACCTGTGGGCCCTGGCGAGGATCCCTGGTGATTCGTGCCTTTGCGCGCCCGTTTGGTCTGGTTTGTGGGCCCTTCAATCTTGTGTGATGCAGGAGACGATCTTCAGTGCATTTCTTGTGTGTATTATGTGTGTTTTTCTTTGGTTTCCACTCATGTATACCTCCATATCATAATTCACCAAAACTTGGGGAGTTGGTTATAATAAAGCCCTATAGCTAAGTTTGGTGATTAAATTTACTTAAATCAGGCTAAAGTTGACTGCTGATTTTGGAACTTAAGCGTCGTCAAAAACACCCCCACACTTAGCCCTTTGCTCATCCTCGAGTAAAGTTTTGAGAACTAAGGTGGTTACAACTCCTTGAAGAAATCTGCATACAAGTTATTCCAAGCTTCTTCCAAACCTTTTGAATCCTTTGAGTGGCTACCATACTTTCTTGAGTAATTGAAGAGTGGAACGATGCAGACTTCAAGTTCCTAGCTCTTCCTGCTCAGAATCTTGGGTTTTTTTTTGAAAAAGAATAGCCTTGCTCCTAAAATTATTCTCTCGAATCGCTCTTTTTACTTTTGAGTCCTCACCAAGGCAAAGTTGTTGCCTTATCTTCTGTTGGCTTTTGTGGAGCTTAGGGTAGGAGAAAAAATAGGCATGCTTGCCTTGCTTATATTGCTAAGTCAAAGACGAGATTCGAGAAGAAACAACTTATGCAATCTGATCAAGAATGTGCAAGTGTGTGGTATTCATGAATGAGCTCCTTTTGCTATGACTCTCTCCTGCCTTGAGACTTGTGGGCTATCTTTCTTTTTCTCTCTCTCTTTTTTTTATCCTTTGACTTGCATAAGTCCAAATCATGCTCTTTGAGCTTGCTTTTGTTTCTTTTCTTTCTTCTTTTACATAGCCCACACTTCTTTCTTGAGAGGGAGAGTCACTTTTGATTGGAGCTTTTTATTTGATGGATGGCATGTTTTGCGCAACTTCTAGTGTGGAAATCGGCACATGTATGTGGAGTGTACGTGATCTTGATCACGAGAGCATAAAAAGTTTCTAACATGGGTCACAGAATTTGATAAGGCTCAAAGCAAAGTTAAGCTGCATAAATGGTTTTTCCATGAAGATCAAACTTTGGCTTTGGTAGGTATTTTAATTTTGAGGAGGCAAGCCATTAATTTTTTTGATTTTTACAAAATAAATCCCAAGAACTTTGCAAAAAGGAGCATGTTTCCATTCATCTTGATCGTATCACATTAGTCAATCACTTAGATAACATGTGTTCCCTTGGAAAATGTGGCTCACAAGACTTAGAAAGATTGCAAGGAATAAAATGTATGCAATTTTATTCATGGAAGTGTATGGAGTGAAAGGTCCTTTTTTAAGTTTATTTCAGCATTTTCAGAGTTGAATTTTTATTGAAAATAGGGAAGTGTGCAGGAACGAAATGCAACCCTACCGGCAGGAGAAGGTAGAGGCCAGGGGGGCCACTTCAGGGTTCGGCCGACCCTGTTGTCGACCCTTTGGTCTCGTGCTTTGTCGTGCAGCATGTCTTGGGTCTGTGTTGCGTTTTTGGGGCGTGCTTTCCCCCACACTTATTTTTGTACTTGCGGTTTTACTCAAGACATATGGAAACAAAAAGAAACTCTACCGGTTGGAATCCCGGGGAATTCAAATTTTATTGAAGGGCACATTACATTGAAAGGGAGATATTGAAAACAAAAAGTGGAAAGGGAAATAAACTAATGTGCCCTAGAAGATGCCATAGGAAGGCAAAGGATATACCTTAGGTGCCAACCTTCCCTATGGTCTTTGCCAAGTTGTTCACCTTGGAGCAAAGACCGCAGCAGAGCGTGTCGTATTCATCCTTAAGGGACTTAAGCTCTCGGCTGAGCTCCGCCACCTGGTCACTCAGCTTCTTGTGTTCCTTGCGCATGTCAATGATGGTGTGCAGAAGCTGGATAACCTTAGGTCCTTTGAGGACCTTCTCATCCTCACTCTCATACTGCCCACTAGGATGCGTGATAGGAGGTGAGAGGTGCCTCTTCACCCTCTTGCTACCCCTGGGAGAGGAGTTAACCGACTCGGCTAGCTCCTTGTCCTTAGGGGACAGCCCTGACATAAGACCCTTCTTGTACCGGCCTCCCGGAGTACGAATTCCTAGAACATGAAAATGATGCGGCGGCGTAGGACTAGCGGGCGTGTACGTGGGTGTGGTAGTGTAGTTATGACTAACAATGTCACCACTCTTGGTTTTTACAGAATGAGAAAAGCGTTGTCCCTTCTTCGAGGGCATCAGTGAAAGAGGGCCAGCGAAGAGATTAACGACGACGTCTTTGGGCCTCAACTCGTCCGTGGTTGGCCTCTGTGCAATGCCAGCGCGGCCACCCCTTCCTCTTCTTGACATGGATGACTTGCTGGAGCGCAGAGCAGAACGGGGGGCCAAGGGGCCACTCCCCTAGTTCGGCCAAACCAGGGGTTGGCCAACCCTCCTTGGCCTCCATTGGCACCTCCTTTGGCCCTAGCACAGGCATGATGGCCAGTGGTGTAGTGGCAATGTGCTTGGTTTCTTCTACAATGCCGATGGCCACCAGGGCTTGGTTTGCTGGCTAGGGCCCCCCATCGAGAGTGAAGGTGGAGACGGAGCCACCAAAAGGGACAAGAGCCTTGCCGACCATGGTGATTGCAAAGGTTTTGTGCAGGAAGATAGGTGAAGGATCAAGGTGTAGAGATGAAGAAGAAAAGAGAAGAAGCCTTTTTATAGAGGAGAGGGCCCAAATTCATGCCCAAAGCTTCCAAGAAGCAGAGCAGCACGCAAGGAAAGAGGAAAGGACCGTTGGAGTGATTTGAATTCAAAGGCTAGGGGCCAACGATGCTTAGGTGGGGTCGGCCCAACCATGGGTTCGGCCGAACCCTATTGGGCTCTGTTGGGTTTCCTCTTTCTCTCATGGGTCGAAGTGCCCAAGGTGTTCGCGAAAGAGTGGGCTTGGGCTCTTTTTGTTGTGGTGTAAAAGATGTGGAACATTGAAATCTATCAAGTTTGACATCTACCTCTTCACTTGGATTAAATGGTGTATGGAAATCTTTTAAACGTTGACCGTTTACCTTGAAGATATTACCGTCATTGTCTTGGAGTGTGATTGCTCCATGTGAAGACGTGTTGATGACGGTGTACGGTCCTTTCCATTTGCTGCGAAGTTTTCATTCTCCAAAGAGCTTAACTTTGGAATTAAACATTAATACCTTATCTTCAGCTTTGAAGTCTTTGGGCTTGATCTTCTTGTCATGCCATTTATTGGTTCTGTCCTTGTAGATCTTGGCACTGTGGTAGTGTCGGTTTTGGAAATGGCCGGCAGCTAAAACTATTCGAAGATGTGTATCGCGCTCGTGATCGGATGTGGCCTAGCACACAATGACTCAAGATTTATACTGGTTCGGGCAGAACGCCCTACGTCCAGTTGGGGGTTAGTCGGATGTATTGCTTGAGCCTAGGTGCTCGTGAGAGTTGGAGAGTTACAAGCTTTCGAGTGGAAGTCGTGAGACTGGGAGATTGGATTCCCCCTCTCTTTCCTAGGCGGGTGACCCTCCCTTTTATAGTCCAAGGGAGTTCTCCTTTGCAGAGGTGCTAAGGTAGAAGAGATGAAATAGAGAGAGAGTTCCTCGCTTCACCAGTCGGAGCCCAGCGACGACCGTCGTCCAAGTCCTGCGTCGTGGGGCGGCCATCTCGTCTTGTCCTTGTGCATTATTCTCTGTCGAATGGAGGTCGTGGGGGCGTCGATAGGTACGGTACGGCTATCACTATCCGTCCCTGGCACCTCTCCTGGTCACTTCGTCATGATGGGGGCATTCTGGCCGTATAATGATGACGCTGTGCCAATCCCTTTGCGAGGACAAGCAGGTAGAATAGTGGCGTCCTGTAGCCACAGCAGAGAGGACTGTAGCTGTGGCAGAACCGCACGAATTAACCCAGCTCATGTGCACTAACCATCATCCATAAAAATGAACCGGCTACCATGCACTTCAAACGGAGTAATCCGAGAGTCTGTCGGGTAAATCCCGATGCGACCACTTAATATTTCGATCGAAACAAAGCGTACACATAACTCGCACGAAGGCAAGTCCAGAGATTGCAACATTCCATAGCTTTTATCTCACACGTCTGACATCAATTATTACAAGTTGAGTTCACCAAACGAGTACTATAGAGTTCAAACATAGAAATTTTATTCTGAGTTTAACAACAGCGGAAATAAAACATGATCCTCTATCGTCAATTTGAATACCACGATGGAGCCCATATGTGGCATCACTCGGCAGAGTCATTGTTCGCTGGGGACGGATCCCACTCCACGGTCTAACCAGTCGGCAAAGTACACGGCCATGTCAAACCAGCTATCATATCTTCAAAAGGCACACCTGAAAAGAATGCCACAAGCAAGGCTGAGTATACTAATACTCAGCAACGCTTACCCGATTAGTGGTATGTAAATACCAACTACTAAGCATGCATGGCTCTAAGGCTCTAGGGTTTTTTTTAATGAAAAGCAACAAAGAGTAAATCCCTGATTTCATATTTTAGCTTTCAATATTCTAGTTCATTTAACCATTCTAAGTGAGCATCTATCTCTAAGCAAACATGGTGGAAAACATTTAATATTCCAACAAGTTTCATCACCGCCATAGTTCCTCTTGTTACTCTATGTGGCAGGAGTATTAAGCAGTCTCAATTACCACGAGAAACGGACGACTCGAATCGAATTTCTTAACCTTGCAAGGGAAACCTAACACACACGCCTGGAGCACCGAAGGGTCACCCCAAGCAACTTTTCTCCTTTCTTTCCGGGTTGTGGATCAGGGTCACCCTCCCCGAGTATAGAACCATGCTCTGCACTTGCATGTGTATACCCATCTGAACTTCGTTCAAGTAGGGTGAAAGTAAAGTCCACTTGTCGGGCCAATCAGGTACTTAAGCTTATCGAGTACCATATTTTCGACATGTGGTTAGTACGTTCAAATGCTTAACCACCACTACCACACAATGTGGCCTTAGCATTTTTCTCTACTCAGATGGGGCCTCAACCATGAGTACCGTACCACAACCCCACCCGTCGACCTTATAGTTGCAGTATGTGGTAAATCATTCAACTCCTATAATTCTCGCGAGTGGCAGGAAACTACTCGACTTTTACTGAATCTATTAGCAGAGCATCTACTCGAACTTCCAGTTCTAGTATTCAATACATAGGTGCCTAGGATCATGCAGCTAGGGTTCCAATCAACTCCTATGAACTTAAATGCACAGGTAAAAAGGAATGGTAGTTGCATAAATTGAAACACTAGGATCATGCACTGGGGCTTGCCTTCTTGAGCAAAACTAGTCGGGAGTTCTTCCGAACGTTGGTCCGGGCCTTCAGCGACTTCTGTTAGATTAACCTGGGCTTCTCACTGCTCACTCTCGGATTCGGGCACCAGATTGTAGGTTCCGTCGGTGCGAGTAGTCGAGTCTATATGAATGCACATGTATGAGTGGTTTTGAGGTACAAGATAAACAACTATTTCACCATAAAGTAGTCAAAACTTATGTTAAGTACTTGAGTACTTTATTTTCTTTTCCTCGGGCAGTCATTTATCGAGTACTTATCTGGATTAACTAACTTCATTAAGTGATTGAGCGGTTTTGTCATGTCGTAGTGACATTTTTAACAGTAAGTTTTGTTTAAGTAAAACTACTCGTAGAGGTAGTTTCTAGATTGAGATTTTTATGCAGAGCTCGTTGCTTAAGTATAAACTTATTGTTAAAGTTTTAGCCATTTTTATTTAGCAGTTTAAACATGAAAAATATATTAAACAACTACTACAAGGATCAACATCTATTTGTACAGAACAACTCATACAAGAACTGGTGCTCAACTTTTTACTGAACAAACATACTTGCATGGGTATGCTACTGTAAATTTTGTAGATTTTTCCTATGCAAGAATCAGAGGCTAAAATTCTAGTTTAACTGGCTAGCATAACAAAACGTATCAGTGCATGAAATTTTTATGAAAGACTTTACTCTTAGCACTGAAGCTACCATCCAAAACTCATGAGCAGATCTTTCCTAAAACTCTTGGAACAAATAAAAGACATTTAAACTTGATTTAAATCTACAGCTAAAACTATGTGGAAACAGTCCAAGATCCTTTAATAAAGTTATAGATCTTAACTTAAGGAGTCCAGAACATCTTAGCTTGTATTTTTAGGATTTTTCTGTGAGCTGTTTTGCATTCTAAAAGTTAATAGATTGGTTTTCAAAGTTCTCATTCCTGGTTTACAAATGAGTCCCTGAGATTTTATAGAAAACTTCTCAGAATGATTGAAATCGAAGCAAAAGAGTCCTTGGTGCAGGGGAACGGCGACTGTCGGCTAAATTTCGGTGACTAGGGTCGCCGACGGTGAGGGGTGACGGTGGGAGAGGCAAGAGGGGAACAAAATGAACCTGTTTGAGGCCTTGGGTGGGGAAGTGGTGGATCGAGGCGGCTTACCGACGGTGGCACAGGGCTGACGGCGGGTGCGAATGGTGGTGGTGGCGGTCCGGTGAGGAAGAGGGCACGGGGACCGGCCGTTCCGCTTCGGTATGAGGTGAAGAAGAAGGTGGTGGAAGGGTTGGTTTGAGCAATGTGGGGGCGGAGTGGTGTGTCCACGCGCGAGTGACTACTCGCCGGAGGGCTGGAAGCGATGAGCTCAGGGGCCTCTGGTGTGGCTTTTATAGGCGCGAGGGGAGGATGGTGGCCTAGGCACGAGCCGCTAGGGAAGGCCCGACCAGTGGGAAAAACCGGGGGCGCGGTTGCCTCGCTGGCGCCGGCGGGGCTCGCTGTGGCGCCAGCAATGCCTGCGGCTGAAGAAGGCCGCCACGTGGAGGCTTCCTGAAGGGGAAGAGCGTGATTTTGTGGGCCCGTGGAAGATTTCCTGGGTGCGGGAGGGTCCACATGGCCGGGCGGGCTCAGCTACGCCGTGGTGCGCCGGCCAGGTGTGGCAGAACCACCTGAATTAATCCGGTTCAAGCGCGCTAACCATCACCACGAGGGCAATCCGGGCTAACTCGCACTTCAAACGGAATAATCCACTGGTCTATCGGGTAACCTCCCGATACAACCACGGTTTTTGCCGATCGAAACCACACATACATGTACTCACACGAAGGTGAGCCCAGAGGATACAACATTCCACAAATTTTACACCACAGGGTTCATCATCAATTATTATTACAACAGAGTTCAATTGAAAAACAAGGTACTTCAGAGTTCAAAATAATTTAATTCTTCAGAGTTCAATGCAGCGGAAAAATAACGATAAACTACTCGACGATACAGGATGTCTCGATGAAGCCCGTACGAGACATCACTCGGCATTATCACCGTTGGCCGGGGGCGTATCCCATTCCACCGACCAACCAAGAGGGAGGGTACACGGCCAAGTCAAACTAGCAATCATATCCTCGAAATTCTCACCTGAAAACAAGCCACAAGCAAGGCTGAGTATACTAATACTCAGCAAGGCTTACCCGACTGGTGGGATATACTTAGCCGAGTCCTAGACATGCAAGGCTTTTGGCTTGAGCGGTTTGTTTTGCCGAAAAGCATATATAAGTAGGTCCTTACTTTCAAATTTTAGCTCCAAGTTCTAGTTTTCTTTAACCATTCTAGGTAAGCAACTATCCAATATCATACATGGTGGAAGGATTAATTTTTCATCCAACAAGATTAATCATCATCATTGTTCCTCTTCTTACTCTATGTGGTAAAAGGGTCAAGCAGTCTCAATAACCGCGAGAAACGGACGATTCGAATCAAATTTCTTAACCTTGCAAGGGAAACCTAAACACACGTCACGTGGTTACTCCCAGAGTCACACGTGCAACTTTTCCCTTCAATTCCCGCTTCACGGAACACGCCCACCGCCCTCGACTACACATCCCCATGGCCCGGCCATGGCGGCACATGCACCCGCCATTAGCTAGATGTGAATGAATTCAAGACGGTGGGGAGTATATTCCGGCCTCGGTTCAATCCGATACTTAAGCTTACCGATTACCATATTCTCAGCATGTGGTTAGTATGATCAAAGACTTAACCACCATTACCACACAATGCGGCCTTAGCATTTTTCACTAAACAGACGGGGCCTCAATCATCAACATAAACATCGTACCATAGCCCCATCCGTCGACCTTATGATTGTAGCATGTAGTAAACATTCAACTCCTAAATTCTCGCGAGTGATAGGAAATTACCCGGCTTTTACCGGAGTCCTATTAGCATTGCATTCTATCGAACCTTACATCTAGTGTTCAGAGCATGGGTACCTAGGATCATGCAACTAAGTTTCCATTCAAATCCTACAAACTTAATGCACAAGTAAAGTAGAGAAATAAGTTGCATAAGTTTAGAAAAATAGGGTTCATGCTCCGGGGCTTGCCTTCTTGGGTAAAGTTAGCCTGGGGCTCGTCCGAACTTGGGCGCGGGTCTTCGAAAGCTTCAGTAAGATTCGCTTGAGGTTCACGCTGCTCACTCTCGGACGCGGGCACCAGCTCGTACGTTCCGTCGGCGAGAGTAGTCGATTCTATATGAATGCACAAGTGTAAGTTATAGTGATGGTATATGACGATTATTTTTCTTCACGATAAGAGTTGCAGTCCACAAAATATTGATTTGGTTGTGAAGTTACATAGTTAAGATTTCTTTGGGCAATTGTTAATAGAGTATAACTTAACTATTAACTTTATTGAACAAGAAGGGGTTGTGTTATATTGGAAACTTAATTTTCTAAGCACAACATGGATTAAACACCACTTCTGGGCTAGGTAACTTCTCTTGATGAAATTTTTATTTAGAGCACATTATGCAGAGACAAAAGCACTATAAAAATTTCAGGCATTTTCACGGAGCAGAATAATTATGAAAAAGGTAAAACACAACCACTGCTAGAACATAGTTATTTTCATACAGAACAAACCATTCAAGTATTGACACCAAAAATTTTACAGGTAATTAAACTATCCATAAATGTGTTACTGTAAATTTTTCAGATTTTACTATGCAAGATACAAAGCATAATAAATAGGACAAGATACACCCACTTTAATAAAGATTAATTTCTACAGGATGTTTTATAGGGTTTCGATGTATGAAACTTCTTATACAGCAAGAGCTGCTCTAAAGTGTCCCACAGTAAAAAGTTGAACATTTTCCAAGCACAGAAACTAATTATTTGAATTAGTGCATTTCTCCTACCACAAAATTATATAAATAGGTTACAGAGAGGAAAAAGGTTCTAAACTTTTTCTGTGGTATTTAGGTATCAATATAACAGCTCTGGAAAAGTTTCACAACAAGAACCACAATATAACAACAGCTATAATTTAGTTTTATTAATTCATGGCATAAACAAGGTCTAACAAAAAGTTTAGCTAGATGTGAGTTCTGGTTCTAATATTTTTACACTAGCCTACGAATCAAGCAACCAATCTACTGTAAAATTTTTAGATTTAGCCTTTCATTTAGAGCAAGATTTAGCAATTAAAGACTATTAAACGTTCCATTTCATTTAGAGCAAGATTTAGCAAGCAACTGAAGAAATGCATGTAACAAAAGTTGATTTTGTAATTTTCTAATTTTTCTACGATTTTATATGAATTTTACAAGTTCGCTGTTTTTGAATTCAAAGTTTAAACACAGGTTTACAGATATGCCCCTGGAAACTTGCGTGCAGGCCCCTGGGAAGATTGCAATCAAAGCAATGTGGTCCCTGGCGGCGCTGGCATGGTGGCCGGCCATATTCCGGCGAGGGGACTCGTCGGCGGCGAGGGAAAAAGGGTCGTGGAGCTCCAGGGAGGTGAGAGCTACCTTGGGGTGGCCTTGGTCGGGGTTGGAAGTGGCCAGAGGTGGCTCGTCGGCACGGAGCAGAGGGGCGGCGGCGACGGTGCTCCGGCGAGGAGGGGGGGTGTGGAAGGGCGGAACTGGATTGCGAGGCGCGGGCGCGGGCGCCACGACGGGGGCACGTGACTGGTCGCGGCGGGCGGCGTACAGAGCCGGCGCGGCGTGCGGCGGGCGCGGGCAGAGGATTGGGTGCTGAGGATTTGGCGTGTGGAGCTGGAGATCCCGCGGCGTGCGAGTTGGGCGACGAGCTGCAGCAGCTGTCTTGCTGGGCTGCGAGCGCGGCGACTGGCGGGACGGGGCGGAGACATGGGCACGGTGCGACTTGCCCATTGGGCGCGGCGGGCGGCGAGCAGGGGCGCGCGGCGCCGGCGCGCGCATGGCGTGCGCAGACTGGGGAAGAACACGGCGTGCGGGCGCGCGTGCGTGCGCGGCCGGGCATTGGCTTGGCGCCTAGCGCCGTCAGGCATCGCCGGCCAAGTGGCCTGCGGCGACTGTGCGGCGGGCGAGGGTCGGGCAAAGCGAGGGCCGCAGCGAAGCCGAGGGTCGGGCGAGTGAAAGGGTCGGGCGAAGCGAGGGCCGCAGCGAAGCCGAGGGTCGGGCGAAACGAAAGGGTCGGGCGACACGGAAGGGTCGGGCGACGTGAGGAGCGGGCAAGCGGCTGCGCGTCGGAGGGTCGGGCGAGGCGGAGAAGAAGGGTCTGCAGCGAAATAGAAGAAAAGGCAGCGACTGGTTTGCAAATCCAAGTGTTTCTCAAATTTTTTTGTTGCAACTCGAAAATCCTTCAACACGAAAGTTGTTCAAAATGAAAAGTTACACAAGTTTTTTTTCAGGCCAAAGTTCATTTGGGTTCTAGTTTAGAAGTTATTTTAGAAACTCATTTCGTTGAAACCTTTCCTAATTATTTATGCACCGTGTTAAGCTAAAGAGGCTTATTTGGTAATTTAAACACCTGAGGTGTTACAGCTGTACCCTCTAACTGGCTTCGGAGGGAAGAATGGCAAAGCTGTGGAAAAGGCGGAGATAAATGTGACCTTCGACCAAAGCGCAACGATGCGCACAGATCAAATCACATTTGATATCGTGGATGTCCAGTACCCTTACAATGCCATCTTTGGGAGAAATATCATCAACAAGTTTGCAGCAGCAATACACCAACCATATTTGTGCATGAAGATCCCAACAGCCAGGGTAGGTCCTATCTATTCTAGGTAGCTAAGAGGAAGCCCGAAAGTGCGAAGATAACACGTCGCAAGGTGCAAAGAATGTACACGCTAGAGAAGATGATCAGGAAAAAGACAAAGGGGCTGATGGTAACAGAGCAGAGGAGCCAACTGAAGGGGTGTCACTAGCTGAACACACGAAGAAGGTGCCTCTGTGCGAAGATGAACCAGATCAAACAGTGATTTTGGGCAGAGAGCTAGAGGAAGCTAAAGAAGCTTGCTTGTTAGAGTTTCTTAAGAACAATCAGGATGTTTTTGCATGGTCGATGGCCAATCTGAGAGGGGCTAGCAGGGATGTGATGGAACATGTGCTTGAGGTAGACCCAAAATCCAAACCAATCAGACAACGCCTTCGGACCATGTCCGAAGAGAGAAAGAGGGCCGCGCAGGCCGAAGTCCAAAAACTGCTAGATGTAGGAGTGATACGAGAAGTGCTTGTTAGAATAATAAGCGCGCGGAAGCAAAGGTTGACCTACAGAGATGATATATGCGAGATCCCAGATGACACCGGAGGCACTATATTTGTTGACGAGGTTCAACCGAAGCCTACATCCCCGGGGCAGACTACGGGCGCTCCTCCCCTATACTGCAACACCGGTCGCTCCGGGGTCCCGGCAATGTGCCGCCTCCCCCCTGCGAACCTATCGTTATGGCAAGTGGCGAATGTGTATAGATTTCACGAACCTTAACAAGGCTTGCCCGAAGGATGATTATCCACTCCCTCGAATTGAGACTTTGGTTGATGCAGCTGCAGGGTTTGAAATGATGAGCAGGCTTGATTGTTTCTCTGGGTATCATCAGATTTGGATGAGTGATGAAGACAAGACCAGTTTTCCCACCTGATAAGTACCAATATGAATCAGTAAGGGGTGTCCCGATCTTCACGACAGTAGGTTCACGGATAAAAGGATAACTTGCTGAGAACAGTTGGTAACTAGCTTTATACATGACCAAGGTTGGATGCGACCAAGCGACGGGGAGAGAGGCACCGAAACCTTGAGGACTTCGACTCGATCTCCGAACGACTGCAGAACCACAACCCGGGACTAATCCACACATAACGGCGCAACCAAACTGGAAACTGTAGAGCACGAAGTGGGAGACCCGAGAGGGATCTCTTCACAAGTCCAAGAAGAACAGGGATGAACAAGGATGTGCAAGGCACTCAGCAGCTCTACTGCGAAACCATATAGGTTCTTAATTCATCAAATGATCAAAAGTTCCTTTCTAGTAGCACATAGGTGATATGTATACTTGGAACAACCCTCCTAGTTGGGTATGAATTTAAGTCACCACGTTGGGAGTTGGAAGGCCAACTGGTTGAGGCATTCACGAAATGGCCTTCAGTTCCAGCGCGTCTCCTAGGCTTCTGCGCAGCCCTCAGTAAACTGGTCATTATTCTCTGCTCCGAAGTCCAAATGATGTGCTGTTTGTTGGCTTGGAAAGTGGACTTGATAAGCTTTCCAACCATGTATAACTTGTACCATGGAACGTGACAGATTAACTCATACTTTTATGAGAATTTGTACCATCATTCTGTCCCGGGAAGACTATTGACCTTCTCAGTGATGTTCACTAAATTATTCATAACGTCTTATTGGAAACTCCAAATTGCAAGCTGTTTCTTGTATTAGAAAGTAGACTTCATAATCATTCCAAAATGTGCTCACTGACCTTGATAGCTTTTGTGAATCAAAAGTTATGGCTGTTTCTGTTCCGATCCTGCTTCTCTTCATGTGTATACCTAAGTACAACCAATGTAGCACATTTAGCAAGTATAAAATTCTCCTATATGTCGAAGTTAGTTTCAGCTAGAAATGAAGTCACCTGTTGTTGTAGCTTCTTAGCTCGACTACGTATAATTGGTCCAATATTCACTTGTTCTCCTGTTTGGGTGACATCTTCCGCATCATTTCCTTAATTTGCTTGGAATGGTGCTTGGTTGTTTGGGATGTCCTCATCATCCTCCCCCTCTTGAAAAGGAGTAGTCCTCGACTCTTCTGATCCAAAGAATGGAGAAAGATCAGAGACATTGAAACTTGTACTAACACCATACATACTTGGAAGATCAATTTCATATGCATTGTCATTGATCTTTCGAAGTACTTTGAAGGGACCATCTGCACGAGGCTGCAACTTGCTTTTGCGTTGTTCAGGAAATCGGTCCTTGCGCAAATGCACCCAAACCAAGTCTCCTGGTTCAAATAATATCTTCTTACGTCCCCTGTTGGCACGTTGCTCATTCATCTTGGTCATCTTTTCTATGTTGGCTCATGCTTGATCATGTACCTTATCGACAAACTCGGCACGTTTGCTTGCATCAAAATTCACACGTTCCTGCATTGGCAGAGGGAAAAGATCGATGGGAGCTGTAGGTTTGAAACCATATACAATCCCAAATAGACAAAATTTAGTGGTCGAGTGTACCACCCTATTGTATGCGAATTCCACATGAGGCAACCTTTTGTTCCCATAGTTTCAAGTTCTTCTTAAGGACAGCTTGCAACATTGTTGATAACGTGTGGTTCACAACTTCAGTTTGCCCATCAGTTTATGGATGGCATGTTGTGGAGAACAGCAGCCTTGTCCCAAGCTTTCCCCACAAGGTCTTCCAAAAGTAGCTCAAAAATTTAGTGTCTCGATCTAAAACAATGGTTCGTGGCACACCATGAAGTCGCACAATTTCCCTAAAAATAATTCAGCAATATGTGAAGCATCATCGCTCTTATGGCATGGAATAAAATGAGCCACTTTGCTGCATCGATCAACCACAACAAAGATTGAGTCCCTCCCCCTCTTGGTTCGAGGTAAACCAAGAACAAAATCCATAGAAATATCTTCCCATGGAACACTAGGAATAGGCAATGGGGTGTATAAACCATGAGGGTTCAAGCGTGACTTAGCTTTGTGGCAGGTTATGTATCATTGTACATGTCTCTCCACATCTCTTCTCATCTTAGGCCAAAAGAAGTGATCAGCTAGTACTTGCTCAGTTTTCTTGGCACCAAAGTGACCCATAAGTCCACCAGCATGAGCTTCCTGCAACAACATGAGATGAACAGAACAATCTGGGATGCAAAGTTTGTTAGCTTGAAATAAAAACCCATCATGCCAATAAAATTTTTCCCAGCCCTTACCATCACAACATTTTGGAAAATGCTCTGCAAAATATAAATCAGTAGCATACAAGTTTTTGACACTTTCAATTCCAAGAATTTTAGCATCAAGTTGTAAGAGTAAAGCATGACGTCTAGACAAAGCATTAGCAACAACATTATCCTTCCCTTTCTTGTACTTGACAATGAAATGAAAAGACTCAATAAATTCACTCCATTTAGCATGTCTTCGGTTCAGTTCTCATTGGCCCTTTACGTGCTTCAAGGATTCATGGTCTGAATGTATCACAATATCTTTAGGCAAAAGGTAGTGTTGCCAAGTTTCCAAACTCCTCACAAGAGCATATAATTCTTTATCATAAACTGAATAATTGAGAGTTGGACCACTTAGCTTTTCACTAAAATATGCAATAGGCCTTCCTTCATGCATGAGCACACTTCCAATCCCTACACCACTTGCATCACATTCAATTTCAAAAGTCCTACCAAAATCTGGAAGTGCAAGGAGTGGTGTTGTTGTCAATCTCCTTTTTAGTTGTTCAAATGCTTTATCTTGTGCTTCACTCTAATGGAAGGGCACTTCCTTTTTCGTTAACTCATTGATTGGTGCAGCAATGGTACTGAAATCTTTCACAAACCGACCATAGAACCCGGCAAGTCCAAGGAAGCTTCGCACTTGGCTCACATTTTGTGGAGGCAACCACTCATGAACAACTTTGATCTTTTCCTCATCCACCTCCACACCTTGACCTGAAACAACAAAGCCAAGAAAGACTACCTTGTCGGTGCAAAAGGTGCCCTTGGCAATGTTAGCATACAAGCATTCCTTCCTCAAAACAGCAAGCACACATTTTATATGTTCAACATCCTCACTAAGAGACTTGTTGTAAACCAGGATGTCATCAAAGTAAACCACAACAAACTTGCCAATGAAAGGTCTAAGCACATGGTTCATCAATCTCATGAATGTGCTAGGTGCATTGGTCAATCCAAAAGGCATTATGACGGGTATAGGGACCTGGGGTCCCCAACGGGCCCACTTCCCATCGACTGGTCCAAGGCCTCGCCTAGGACAGGCGCCCTTCTGTATGAAGCAACAAATTCATTTGGGCTGTCTCAGCCCACAACCCCGACTGGCTCCTCAGTCGGAGTGGCCAAGGCTCGTGTCCTTGACTGGCTGCTCAGTCGGGGTGGCAAAGGCCTGTGTCCTTGACTGGCTACTCAGTTAGCAACCAAGGCTCGTGTCCCCGACTGGCTGCTCAGTCGAGGTGACCAAGGCCCATAGGGACTCGGGGGTCCCAACGGGCCCACTTCTCGCTGGACAGCCCAAGGCCGTGCGAAGAACAAGCGCCAATCTACATCTCCGACAACTTCGACTACATCTACGACTACTTCCTAGTGACTACATCGACTACAGCATGATCGGCTACAACAAACAGGCTCGACTAGAAAAGTCGAGTAACGGCACATCCGGTACCTTCGGACTGGCCCCGCCTCTGGCGACAACTTTATCTGTCGGAGTGACTAAGGCCCGTAACCCCAACTACTTGGTCGGGGTGACCAAGGTCCGTGTTCCCGACTGCAAAGTAGTCGAAGGGCGGACCCGCCTAGGAAAGGGATATCTGGAGTCCGATCTCTAGAACCTCACGACTTCCACTCGAAATCTTGTAACTTCCCAACTCACACGAGCACCTAGGCTCAAGCAATACATCCGACTGATCCCTGACTGGACGTAGGGCACTGTTGCCTGAACCAGTATAAATATTGAGTCATTGTGTGCTAGGCCACATCCAATCATGACACGCAATACACATCTTCGAGTAGTTTTAGCTGTTGACTATTTTCAAAAATGACAGTTTGGCGTCGCCTGTAGGGAAGATATCGTGCGTCCACCGTCCCGGCAATCGGATGGCCTCCATCTCTAACACATCCAGCATCACGTGCCTGAGCAATACGATTTGCTTCGGCTCGATGGAGTTTCCAACGGCCCCGCGCGCTGGGCTATGGGAACTGTCGGTGTTTTACCGCCATGCCCACCGAGGGATATCCCCGAGGTGGTGAGTTTGTAGGTAGGGTGTCGCCGAGATCAGGAACTCGAAGGTGCAAGGAACACAAGGTTTAGACAGGTTCGGGCCACCGAGAGCGTTATACCCTACGTCCTGCGTGGTTTGTATTACCTTTGATGGTGATTGTCTCCGAGGGGGTCCCTGTTCGCCCTTATATAGTTTGGGGGAACAACTTTACATGGAAGTCCTAGTTGTGTACAAGCCCAGGAGTCCTACCCGAGTACTTCTCGGGTAGTTTCCTACCGTGTCCGACTAGTTTCACTACTGTATGAGTAATCCTACTGCACTACGAGTAGTTATCTGGTGGTACCCCGGGTAGCACTCGAGGAAGGAGAGCAAGACGCAACTAGCTGTAGGGTCGATGACTTGGTCGATGCGTGGGAGCGCGAAGGGGTTCTTCAAACAATGTTTATTGAGATCAGTATAATCCACACATGGTGGTACACTTCTTTAATAAAACCAGCCGCGGATAGTTTTGCTAGCTCTTTCTTGATGGCCTCCCTCTTGTCGGTGATGAAGCGTCGTAGTCGTTGCTTCTTCAGAGTGGCTTTAGGGGCAACTTTTAGGCAATGCTCGATCAACTCCTTGGGCAGCCCTGGCATATCCGCTGGTTTCCATGCGAATATGTCACGGTTGGACCTAAGGAAGCTGATGAGCGCGCTTTCCTATTTGTCACCTAAGCCGCCCCTGATCAAAGCAGTCTTGGACGGGTCGTCTTCTTGCGGCTGGATGGCCTTGATGCCGATGTCGCTAGGGTTGGGGTTTAACTCTCAACTGGCTAGGCCACTGGTAGGAGATCTCCATCTCTGAGTTGGTCAGTTCTGCACGGCCGCGAGTGCTTCTGCAGACGGTAGTGGGGTACGGCCATGAATTTGGCTAGTGCCGGTCTGCCAAGGATGGCATGGTATGATGAGTCAAAATCTGCCACCTCGAACTTGATGTACTCGGTGCGGTAGTTGTCTTTTGTCCCAAAGGTGACTGGTAGGACCACTGACCCGAGTGGTGTAGCCGCGTTACCTAGGACAATGTCGTAGAAAGGAGCTTTGCTAGGGGTGAGCATCTTGGAGATGTCCAGGTCCATCTTTAGAGTACTCGCGAAAAGCAAGTTGAGGCTGCTCCCGCCGTCGATGAGTACTCAGGATAGCTGTGAGCCCGCCACGACAGGGTCTAGGACGAGCGGGAATTTTTCCAGCTCGGAAAAGCTGGTCTATTAATTGTCCCTGGAAAAGGAGATCGGGACCTCGCTTTATCTTAGAGGCCTTGTCATGGGCGGCTCCACAGAGAGTATTTCGCGCAGAGTCAGCTTCTGCGCGCGCTTGGAGGGGAATCCACCGTCTCCATCAAAGATGATGTTGACGACGTTCTTGGGATCCTGGAAGTCTTGGGCCCCCGACTTGTCACCTTCCTCATCTTCCTCCTTGTCCTTTCGCTTTCCTGCTTGAGGGAGGGGTAGTGCATTGAGTGACTTGCGGATGGTGACGCACTCGAAGAGCATGTGTCACGATTTCCATTGTTTGTGCATGACTTTCTCAAATTCTGAGTCGTTGTTCCCCGACTTCTTGCCATGGCAATTGCGCTTGACAGCCGCGACTTCCTGGTCTGGCTTGCGCTTTTGGGTATTTCCCGAGTGGTTCCGCTGGCTCTTGTCGAAGTGGCCGTTACCATTGCTTTGCTTGTCGTGGTTGCGCTTGGGGAAGCGGTCATTCTCCTTGTCCTCTTTGTCAGCCCATCATGCCATCATGTTGTGGTACGTGTGCTTCGAGAAGAGCCCGAAGTCATGGTACGTGTGCTTCGAGAAGAGCCCGTTCTGGAAGCAGCGGATGATGTCTTCATCGGTGATGTGGGCGATGGTGGCGTGCATCTCGAAGAAACACCGGGTTTGGGGCCTCAAGGTCTCGTTCATCTCTTGCTTCACCTGGGACAGATCGTGGCGAGTACCCGCTCTAATCATGGATCCTTGGAAGTTGTCGATGAAGGCCCGTTTGAGGTCCTCCCACGAGTTGATGGAGTTTGGCTTGAGGCTTTCAAGCCACATGAGGGGTGCGTACTCTAGAGCCACCGGGAAGTAGAGAGCTTTGGTGGAGTTGGATCCCCCTGAAACTTCAATGGCAACGGAGTAGCATCGAAGCCACTGGCGCGAATCTTTCTTACCATCTTACTTCGGGATTCCGGCTGGTTTGAAGTCCTTTGGATAGGACTTGTCGGTGATGCTGGTGGTGAAGGCGGGGAAGCGGTCACTGTTGTCATCATCGTGGCACCTGCCGGTACGGTCTCTTCTCCTTGATTCAAGAACATGCCACGCGTTGCAGCCTTCGTTGATCTTCTGCCTGAGGTCGGTTGTTGGAGCGTCATGAAAGCTGGCCTCGAGTGGATCTTGGCCTTGATGCCTTGCGCCACGCTGGTTGCGAGTGGATTGTTGTACTTCTTGTTCATTGTTGCCATGCATGGTTGGGTGGCCCTTGTTGCGCTGGTGGTTGTCGTTCCTCCGGCTTCCGGGGCCTCCTCCGGGGGTGCGACTAACCAGCGCGGTTTCGCCATGGCGCTCAGACCTTGAGGGCGGATTTCGAGTGGAAGACACTGGATGTTGCCCATCGAGTTGCACGAGCGCGTGCTGGGTCAGATACTGCAGCCTTTGTATCTGAGGATTGGGTGGGAGTTGTTGAGCTAAGAGGGCTGCTTCTGCGATGGCGCCAATCGGCGTACAGTACTCCCGATCCGCGACTGCTGCAAAAGTGTTGTTTAGATCCCTTGGTTCCCGGGCGCGATTTTGTGCATTGCGCCTGCGTTGGGCGCGTTTGGCGTTCTTTACCCGCTGGATACTTTGGTGCTCCTCGTCTTCATCCTGGGGAGCATCAGCTGTGGGCTCGTCGGTTGAGACGTCCGCGAGTTGCTCGTTGTCATACTGGGGGTCCAGCTTGTCGTCCTCCGCCTTGCGAACGGAGGCCATGCAGACTTGACGATCTGGCGAGTGGTTAGCCATAAGGCTGTACTCGAGTAGCTATGTGCTACTTTCTCCCTCTTCCATGATGGTGGAGAGAGGTCTGCCATCCTGGAAGGGCAGTTCCTGCATGAAGACCACAAGTTGGGACTTGTAATCGAGAAGTTCGGAGGGCTCAAAGCCCCTTCCAGTACACGAAACAGCCTTGTGGCGTAGATGTTATGGTTAAACACAGATGGCTGCCCGAAAATGATTTGGTGTGGCCATTGGGTTGCGAGTGGTTGCCAAGGGCAGGGCCGCCCGACGGGCGGTGGATCCCTCATCTCCGAGTCGTTCTCGGGACTGGCTTGAAGGTGTAGTACTGAGCGAGGAGTACACTTCGTTGGAGCAGCAGATCCAAATCCTCCTCCAATTCGGAGAGGGATTTAGATTGTGTAGTTTCCTCAAATTGGTTTGAGTTCGACCCGACTAGATCTGGTGCATCACGACTAGATCGGGAAGCAACAGCTCGTTGAGGTTATCGATGAACTCGTCGAGACCGCTGCTTGGAATCGATGAAGAGGCCTCCGACTTCCTGGAGTTGGCTAGGTGGCTGTTGAAGCCTCCCAAACCGTTGGCGATGCAGACCTAGGAGCCGAAGATGAAAGTTGTGCCGTGATCGAGCACAACGCTGGTGAAGTTGAAGGATTCCATCGAATTCTCTGGTGGATGCTCGATGAACACCCCTACCTGGCGTGCCAGCTGTCGGTGTTTTACCACCACGCCCACCGAGGGATATCCCCGAGGTGGTGAGTTTGTAGGTAGGGTGTCGCCGAGATCAGGAACTCGAAGGTGCAAGGAACACAAGGTTTAGAAAGGTTCGGGCCGCTGAGAGCGTAATACCCTACGTCCTGTGTTGTTTGTATTGCCTTTGATAATGATTGTCCCCAAGGGGGTCCCTGTCCACCCTTATATAGTCTGGGAGGACAGGTTTACATGGAAGTCCTAGTCGAGTACAAGCCCAGGAGTCCTACCCGAGTACTTCTCGGGTAGTTTCCTATTGTGTCCGACTAGTTTCACTACTGTATGAGTAATCCTACTGCACTACGAGTAGTTACAACAGATGTAGGGCGTGGGCCATGTCCCATCCCGTATCCTAGGAGAAGTACGCCACGTGGACAGTCCCGTGTGCCTGGGTCTGACAGAAACCCCCCATTGTTCTTGCTGCACAACTTCTTTCGCCAACTCTCTGGGAGCACTGCGTTGTCCCCACCGTGCTCACCGCGTGGCCACGTCTCATTCGTCCTCACGAACGCCGCAGGAGCATGCGGCAGGGAACTCCTGAGTTCTAGGCCCCCACCCTTGCTCGCGACCAAACTCGTGGGCATGACGGGGTACGGCCCTGCATCGTTCCACGACCTCCTCTCCGACGACGACCTCCTTACTAAGGGCTCTAGCGTCGCGGATGTGTCATCCCCTGGCTACCCGCGCTAGGAGAATGCGCCATGGTGGACGTGCGACGGCAACAACCCGACCCGGTGGAAACCGTGCACACCCACACCCTAGCAGATCCACACGCGCAGGCCTTGGCTAACGCCCAAGCGCACGGCGAGGACCTACGCCAAAGGCGGCAGCATTAGCCGCCACCCTTGTCGGTACTCCCTCGATGCAACTCCGAGCCAAATGCTCGTGATGTTGCGAGCGGCGCACGATTGCGCGCCCGTCAGGTCCAGCAGGCCATCATCGCGGACGCCAACGGCCCCCCGCAGTTTGCGCAGGCCGGGCAGAACATCGCCGCCGCTGCAATGCTCTTACACAACCTACCCATGCCTGCGGACCCCCAGCAGTAGGAGCTCCATTGCAACATCCGGATGTTGGTGGAGCGTGCCACTGTGCAGCAGGCGAAAAGTTCCACGTCGCGCCATCGGCACGCGGTCTCCTGACCAGTCGTAGGGGCAGGCTCGCAGCAGCCAAACTCCTCGGTCCACCGGAAGCAAGCGCTTCCACCCCGGGCGGGTCGCAACACTGCGGCCACACCGCGTCCCGACCGGTGCCCGCTGTGCCACGCCCCATGGTACGCGGCCGGCTCGGACCCAACTACGACGCACACAGCATCATCCACTCGTGGCAAGTCGCCCGCCATGGCGCCAATGTTGACCAGTCCGCCACGTGCGTGGCCAAGGCCCTCCAACCCGAGGAGGAACATGTTTGAGCATTGCTCGAATTCCTACCGCCCAACAGCATTCGTAGTTGGGCGGAGCTCAAGCAGGTCTTTGTTGGAAACTTCTAGGGGATGTACGTGCACCCCAGAAACTCCTGGGACCTCAAGAGCTGCAAGCAGGAGCCTGGCGAGTCCCTGCGGTACAACATGCGCAGGTTATCCAGGCAGTGCAACTCTCTACCTGATGTTGTCGAGGCAGATGTCGTCGGTGCGTTCCTCACTGGGACCTCCTGCAAGTCGCTCGTTCACAAGCTCGACTGTCGAAAGCCGTGCACCACCCGTGAGCTCCTGGACATTGCAACGAAACACGCCTCCGGCGTGGAGGTAGTCGGGGCGGTCTTCACCGATGGGCAGACCATGGGAAAGGCCAAGAGTGCGGAGCAGGACGAGTTCCCCTCCACGACGCAGGACAAGAGAAAGAGGAGGGACCGACATCACCCAACCCCAATGCGGTCGCAGCGGCCGACCGAGCGGGCAAGCGACAAGGCAACAACGACCAATTCGAGTAGCTCCAGGAGAAACCATGCACCAACCATGGCTACCGCGTCAAGCACAAGCTTAAGGATTGCGAACTCCTCAAGCAGATGGTGGGTCAGCCCAGCAAGTGCAAGGACGCTGACCGCGACAAAAAGGCGCCGCCCAAGGACGGGAAGACCTTCCCCGACCCGGACGGCTACCTCATGATCCTTGGAGGCTCTGAGGATGATTGCACCAAGCGCCAGCACAAGGTACGCCTCAGGGAGGTATGCGCCACCAAGAGCTTTGTTCCCAAGTTCTCCGTTGGTCGAGTACTCCGATCACCTTCGATCGGGGTGACCACCCTCCCAATGTTCCCCGACCGGGGAGCTACCCTCTCCTTGTGGACCCCATCATCGGCAACAAGCGCCTTTCCAAGGTGCTAATGGACGGGGGTAGCAGCCTCAACATCCTTATGTTGAGACCCTCGACGCCATGGGCATTCCGCGGTCCAAGCTCCGCACCTCTATCTTCCCCTTTCTTGGGATCATCCCAGGCATGAGGGCGTACCCCATGGGGAATATAGAGCTGTCGGTCACGTTCGGTGACCGCAGCAACTTCCACACCGAGACCCTGATCTTCAAAAGAGTCGATTTTGAGGGATCGTACCACGCCATCCTCGGGCGTCCGTGCTACGCCAAATTTATGGCCGTCCCCAACTACACCTACCTCAAGCTAAAGATACCGGGGCCGAACAGCGTCATCACAGTCAGCGGCTCCTTCGAGCAGGCCTACGCCTGCGGCTGCAAGCACTTCGAGCTCGCCACCACCCTCGCCAACTCCGTCGAGCTCCTGAAGCATCGTCGGACAATGATGGAAAGCACCCCCGATTCCAACAAGCTGACTTCATTCAGCGCCTTCCACCCGACCGAGGACACCAAGGTAGTCGGCATCGACCCCAACGACCCGACCAAGACTCTGCGGATCGGGGCCCAGTTTCTGACCAAATAGGAAAGCGTGCTCGTCGACTTCCTATGCGCCAATCGTGATGCCTTCGCATGGAAGCCCTCTGACATGCCTGGCATTCTGAGGGAGGTCGCCGAGCATGAGCTTCCTATCAAGTTGGGTTCCAAACACGTGCACCAACGCCTACACCGCTTTGACGACGAGAGGCGCAGGGCCATAGGCGAGGAGATCGCCAAGCTCCTAGTAGCCGGTTTTGTCAAGGAAGTGTACCACTCCAACTAGCTTGCCAATCCCGTCCTTGTAAAAAAGAAGAATGGGAAATGGAGAATGTGTGCTGACTATACTGGCCTAAACAAGGCATGTCCCAAGGATCCTTTTCCTTTGCCACGCAAAGACCAATTTTTTTTTCCACATTAGGATGCGAAATCCTCTCTTTTCTGGATGCCTACTCGGGTTATTACCAGATCGTGATGAAAGAGTCCAACAAGCTCGTGACTTCTTTCATCACCCCGTTCGGCACATATTGCTTCCTCACCATGCCGTTTGGCCTGAAAAATGCTGGCGCCACCTACCAACATTGCATGCAGAGGTGCTTTGCTAATCACATCGACCTGCCACAACAACCCGACCAGCTCGGGCCGCCGAAACCCATGGTCACCGTCTATGTGGACGACATAGTGGTGAAAGCAACTCGTGCAGGAGATCTGATCGCCACGCTAGATGCCATGTTCGCTAACCTCCGAAGGTTTAGCGTCAAGTTGAATCTTGAAAAATGTACTTTTAGGGTTCCGAAGGGGAAACTACTCGGGTACATATTGTTCGAGCGCGGCATCAAAGCCAACCCTGAAAAGATCACGGCCATCACCCGGATGGGCCCCATCCGCAACATGAAAGGCGTGCAGCGACTCACCGGCTACTTGGCCGCCCTAAGTCGTTTCATCTCCCGACTGGGCGAGTGGGGAATGGCCATGCCAAACTCCTCAAGAAGTTGAATGCATTCGATTGGACAGATGAGGCCCAACAGGCTTTGGACAACCTCAAGGCATTGCTAACATCGGCACCAATCCTTGTTGCTCCCGAGCGACGGGAGCCCCTTCTGCTCTACCTTGCGGCGACCAACCATGTGGTTAGGGCCGCGCTTGTGGTCGAAAGGGAGGAGCCAGGCCGTGTGCTAAAGGTCCAATGACCGGTGTACTTTGTCAATGAAGTACTCACTAACACCAAAGCCCGCTACACGCAGGTACAGAAGCTCTTATGCGCCGTACTCATGGAAACTAAGAAGCTTCAGCACTATTTCACCGATCACAAGGTCACCATTGTCACCTCGATTCCACGCAAAGAGGTCGTCCATAGCTGTGATGCTACGGGACACATCTCCAAATGGGCACTCGAGCTCATGGGCTATGACATCAAGTACGCCCCCCGCACCGCTGTCAAATCACAGGCCCTGTCTAACTTCGTCACCGACTGGACCGAGGTCCAAACCCTAACTCCGGACCTCACCCACGAGTACTGGACCCTATACTTCGAAGGGTCGGTCATGGGACCCGGCGCGGGGGTTGGCGTGGTGCTAATCTCTCCCAAGGGAAACAGGCTCCGTTACGCCAACCGCCTCCACTTCCCAGCTTCGAACAATGTTGCCGAATACGAGGGCCTCATCAATGGCCTCCGCATTGCTATCGAGCTTGCGACCACTCGGCTCTACATATACGGCGACTCTAAGCTGGTAGTGGACCAAGTCATGAAGGAGTCCAACTGTGAAAGCTCCCTTATGAATGCGTACTGCCTGGAGGTGCGCAAATTGGAGGACAAGTTCCGAGGAATCGAGTTGCATCATGCCCGCGGAAGGGCAACAATGATGCTGATGTACTCACTAAGATGGCAGCCCAGCAGGATCCCGTCCCCAATGGAGTCTTCGTCTACGACCTACACGCACCTTCAATCCGCGTTAAGCCTGATCCGCCTCCAGGGCCATCCGACTCGATACCCGGGGGCCCCAGCTGGGTCTCCCCCGAACAGACAACTTTCGACCGAGTGCTCGGGGGCCCAGATAGCTTTGCGACGGAGGCCGATGCAGCAACAACCGGCCCCAACTGCTTTGTGACAGAGGCCGACGCAGCAGTAACCGGCCCCGACTTCTTTGCGATGGACACCGACGCAACAGGAACCGACCCCAATGGCTTTGCGACGGAGGCCGACGCAGCAATAACCGGCCCCGACTACCTTGCGATGGAGGCCAACGCAGCAGTAACCGGCACCGACTGCCTTGCGATGGAAGCCGACGCAGCATCAACCGACCCCGACTACAGGGTGCCTCTTTTGGCCTACCTCCTAGATGAGGTCCTCCCACTCGACAGAACTGAAGCACGAAGGATCGCCCAGCGCGCCAAGACGTTCTTCACTATCAATGGCGAGCTATGCAAGCGAAGCCCGTCACCTGTGGGGATGCTTATGAAATGCTTCCCGACCAAACAAGGCAAGGAAGTCCTCTTGGAGATCCACGCTGGCATTTGTGGGCACCATGAAGCCCTGCAGTCGCTGGTCGGCAAGGCCTTTCGCTAGGGTCTTTACTGGCCGACTGCTCTACGGGACGCCGAAGAAGTCGTCCGCACATGCAAAGGGTGCCAATTCTATGCCCAGCAGACCCACCTGTCAGCGCAGGCGCTTCAGACCATCCCCCTCACATGGTTGTTCGCGGTCTGGGGTCTCGACATGGTCGGGCCTCTCAAGAAGGCTCCTGGTGGCTTCACCCGCCTACTCGTCGCGGTGGACAAGTTCACCAAATGGATTGAGGCCAAATTGATTGTCAAGCCCATCTCCCAAGAGGCAGTCAAGTTTTTTCTTGATGACGTCTACCGGTTTGGTGTGCCCAACACCATCATCACGGACAACGGCACCAACTTCACGGGCAAGGATTTCTTGGATTTCGCTGACGGGTACGGGATCAAGATCGACTGGGCATCGGTCGGACACCCTCGCACAAATGGGCAGGTAGAGAGAGCAAATGGCATGGTCCTCAAGGGACTCAAGCCTCGCATCTTCGACCAGCTCAACAAGTTTGCCGGTCGTTGGGTCTAGGAACTTCCAGCCGTCCTCTGGAGCCTGTGAACAACTCCCAATAGGTCCACAAGATTCACCCTGTTCTTCTTAACTTACGGGTCGAAAGCCGTGCTACCCTCCAACTTAAACCAGGGATCAAGGCCTTTGACCCTGACTGTAACACCCAAAAATATAGGAAATAAAATTTTAAAAACATATTATAAAAAGCCACAAAATAAAATTATGCATGCATCTCTCTCTCTTTCTCTTCTCCAACTCTCTTTCAGCCCAGCCCATAATCCCTCCTCTTTTCTTTCAGCCCGGCCAAAACCTCTCTCTCTTCTCCTTTTCCTTTTTCTCTCCCCGCGGCCCAAAACCGCACCGCCGGCCCAGCCCGCAGTGCTCTCCCTCTCTCACCACCAGCTGGGTCCCACTTGTCAGTCTCTCCCCCCACCTTCCTTTCTTCTTCCTCCCGCTCCTCTCTTTCCTTTCCTGCCGCGACACCAGACCCGCCGCGCCCGTCCCCGTCGCAGTCGCCCGCGTCTCCGCCACCCTTCCTTTCCGCGACGCTGCCTGCCATAATGGTAGTGGCAAGTGCTTCCCCGGGCGACCAGCCCCCATTACGCCCGGGGCAATCATGGCCGCCATCCCCGGCCGCCGCGAGAGCCGCCCCCCCCCCCCCCCCCCCCCCCCGTCCCCCAGTCGCACCGCCCCGCTCCCTCGCCCTATAAAACTCGAGCCCGAGCGCCAGCGCTCCCCTTCCACTCTGATTTCACCGCACGCCTGAGTACCCCGCCGCTCTACGCCGCCATTTTTTCTGAGCCCGAGCCCGTCATCGCCGCCGCGTTGTCGACCCGCCGTCTCGCTGCCTCTCCGTCGACTGCGACCATCGCTGGAGCCCCGCCTTGGACCCAGCGCCGTCATCGTCCACTCCTTCCCCTCTGTGCCGTCGCTCCACGCCGGCATTTCCTCGCCGGAGCGAACATCTCCGCCCGTGCCGCACCTCGTCGTCGACCCGCCGTTTCGCCTCGACTCCACCGTCTTCAACCCTCGCAAGACTCTCGCGAGGAAGTAAGCACCACGCCGCTCCCATTTTCCCCCTCCCTCTCGCTCTCTTGGCCCCGTGATTGCTCGCCGGAGCTCTGTCTCCACCCGCCACCGTTGTCCGCCGGTCTACGGCCGCCGCACGGCCATCCCGTGACCTCCACTACCTTCGCCGTGCCACCCTCTCCCTCCCCGGCTTGAACTGAGCCCTGGAGCACCGGATTCGGTGTACTTCGGCGGTCCGCCGCCGCCACCGCTCGTCGCCAGCGCCCCGTGCCGCTTGCCAGCCCAAGCCGAGCCACCCCAACAAACCCCTGCCGCCTGATCTAGATCCAACGGCCAGAACGGATCTAAGCCGCGCACGAGCCGCCAAGCCACGCCCGAGCCGAGCCACACGGCCACACCTGTCGGATCGTGATCCAACGGATCAAATCCACCCGACTGAGCCAAACCCTAGCCGCCTCTGGAACTCTTGCAGAAAAGCCCCTAGGTTATCCAGAAATCAATCCGCGGTCCAGTTCTGTTTAAAAGTAATTAGAATCAGGTCTTTTCTTTTCTGTTTAGGCCCCTGACCTTTTTAGAATTAGAACCCGCCGTCCAGGATCCCCAGTTTTGCACCAAGGCCCTCTATTTAGGGTTTAATTATGTTTTAGCCCCTGGTTTCTTCTGATCTAACCCCTGGAAGTTCAAATCTCTCGCAGTTAGGTCCCTGGATCACTGTTTTAGCCATATCTTCATCGTTTCAACTTCGCTTTCCTCGTTTCTTGCGCTCTTGTAACTGTAGCAGCAAGCCTTATCCTTTAGCACGCTCTTTTAAAAGCTTTTGTTTTGTGATTGGTGTATTGTTCTTAGCTGTACTTGTTCGTTGTTTTGTATGTTTGTGCTCGATGTTTGCTTCGAGTAGAATGATCCCTGTTGAAGCTTGAAGATCAAGTTTTCCAAGTGAGCAAGAACTGAAGAACAGTAAGAGTAACTTTCGTTGGAGAAAGGCAAGTGACCCTAACCATCCTTCTATCTATGATTATTTATAAGAATACCATGTATTAATTGGAACGTGGAGAACCACCCAGGAAAACAGTACAACCACGAGGACCATATGGCTCTGGTCTTGACTAAATAATTAGAGACTTTAGTTTGAAGCAGTCTTACCGAAAGGGCAAGGAGGGGGTCAGTGATTGGGGTATAGCCCGGTCCTCTTGGGGTAGCAGCCTTTGCTAAGGTGCTGACCATTAGGGAGGGTTATGGTTCACGCCGCTACCGAAACTCTAGCGGACTATTTCTTATTAGGGAATCTTTGTAAAGGCCTCGTAGCGTCCCTATGGAATCACACCTCGGAAGTGTGGTATTGTGCCTAGCTAGAACAGCATGGTTGGGTCCAAAGACTATGAATCTATTCTTTTGGAAAAAATAAGTCTCTTCACTTCAATTTTGAATCTTGGAAGTTATTACCCTAGAAAAACCTAATCCTTTGAATCTTTGGTATCCTTCAAATCTTCAGTATCCTTCGAGTCTTCGGTACGCTTCGAATCCTTATGGGGAACAATAAGAGTTATTCATACAGTGACGGTATTTAATTATGAAAGTTGGCTAAGTAGCTGGCCCTTTAGTCCGTTCTTTTAAGATAAAGGAGCAGAAACCTTTTTCTTTTTATTACTATTTCCTCCGCTTAATGGGAAACCATTTGCTACCAATGGAGGAATTGCTTCTTCCAATCTAGATGATTGGATTTGCACCAAAGGAAACCATAAATTCCATATACCATAGAAATCTAGGATAGAGCTTCTCTATCCTATTCGTAAAAAAAAGAAATAGAATAGAAAAATATGGGACAAAAAATAAATCCACTCGGTTTCAGACTTGGTACAACCCAAAATCACCATTCCTTTTGGTTCGCACAACCAAAAAATTATTCTGAAGGTCTACAGGAAGATAAAAAAATACGGAATTGTATCAAGAACTATATACAAAAGAATAGGAAAAAAGGCTCGAATAGAAAAATAGAATCAGACTCAAGTTCTGAAGTAATTACACATATAGAAATTCAAAAAGAAATCGATACAATCCACGTCATAATCCATATTGGTACGCGACTTGTGGTGAAAGTGTACACCCTTTGCAGAGTGTCTAAAACTGATATATCAGCCGTGTTCACGGTCAAGAGCGGCCTAGACCCTCACATGATTAATAAACTTAAAGATGGATTTAAATCGTTACTCTGGTTATATCTTGTGGCCTTGATGAGTACCAACCATAAGTGTACTCACCCTTGCTAACTACTGCTCAGAAGAAGAAGGTGTGAAGTCTACTGAAGATGATGAAAAGTTCTAGGCGTACGCAACCCCCAGTCGTTTGCCTGTGAAGTTTGGAGCCTTCGTTTCCATGTTAAGCGTATATCTCTAATAGTCTTGTATGTCCTTATTTATGTTTCTTTACGTGATACTGTTGCTGTTATTCACTGATGATGTAAAACCTATAATTCCGGTAAATATTGATAACTGGTGAATAAATCTAAACGAAACAACGGCGATGCGCCCGAAGTTAAAGCTTAGATATTATTCGATAAGCGGAACCTACCAATTGGCCGGAGATCGTGTTGATGCAGCCCTGCCAATCCGTACGAACTCGTGAAAGAAAAAGTATTGGCGAAGTCGCCGACTTGAAAGTAAAATGCGATGAAAAAGTAGATTGTTTTGTTGATTGATTGATGTCGATTTTACAAAACCCTGGTGGCTCCTATTTATACCCTAGGACTAAGACTCCTGATCGATTACGATCCGTTACAAACTTGATTTAAATAGAAAACTACTATATCTATAATATTTTTCTAAAGGAAACGGGCTCCCGTAGAATCTTCTGCCGTCATCTCCTAGTCCAATCCAGATTCTTTCCATTGCTTCACGACCGAGTCGGCATCATTCTTTTGACCAACGTCGGGCCACTTTTGACTAGGATCCTCTATTGTGATTCCAATAGCTTCATCCCCCCTATCTGTTGGCGCAAGTTGCATCGTCAATCGGCCGATCCCCAACTGTAGCCTCAATCGGCCGATTCCCAACTGTAGCCTTTAAATCTGCCGCATCAGCCGGTCTCTTCTCTTCCTGGCGCCGATTCAACACGTGTCAAAATCTGGTGTCAACAACTCCTTGTCGTACTTGCATCAATGCTCCTGCTCGGCCTCGTCGCGCTCTCTATGTCGGTTGTGGACGGTGCGCCGAAGATCTCGGTTGGCGTTGAGGTTGGCCCTTAGGTCCAGCTGATTGACCTCATCATCGCTGGGGTGTGGACATGTCGAGTGGCGGGAGTTGCTGGACTGAGCTCGAAGGGCCGAGTAGTATTTCCTCAAGCGTTAGACCTGTGCAACAGCGTCGTGGTGGCGCGTCTGAGCTCGTTTGAGCTCGGACGAAGGAGGGAGTGTCTTGAGTACCTCGAATACGGTGGCCAGATTGGCCGAAGGTGTGGCGAAGACCTGCTGGGCGTCGCACTCCACGATGAAGTCATCGTCAAGGTTCCGTGGAGCGGGTCGGCGAGGGGCAACCCTAGGGTTGCAGCGGTCGGCGACGAGCAGATCTGCTTCGACGTTGTCGGCGACAGCTTCATTCTCGCGCCGTGTTGCACGAAGTCCATTGTGGTGGAGACGCTGGTGCCAGGCCTCCTCGTCCTCACCGTCGACGGACTCTTAATCGGCGGAGACCACTGAGATCTGATGTCGGTCGGGCGAGTTCACAGGGTTGGGTGGGAGGGTGAACAGTGCCTCCTGGTACTCAATTTCTGACTTTTTGGTCCTGGGACCACTTCAGATCTGACATGATCGACGCTGAGTTGGACCAGATCGGAAACGCGAAGACTTTCCATGGATACTTGAACCTTGTCCAAGTAAATCGTGGAGTTATTGCAGACCCCAAATGGAATATGGCGAGCCGAGTCGTCCTGGCGGTGGAGTGCGGCTTCTGCAAGCCCGATGCACTCGGCGATGGAGCGGCTCACGCAGTCCACCCCGGAGAGGATGTCTTCGATGTTGATCGTGGGGCAGCGAGTCGTCCAAACACGGCTCTGGGCCGAGCCATTGATGGAGAGTTCGTCAACTCGGCGGGTGATGGAGCCAAGAAGGGTCAGATCGGATCTGGAACCTTGGAGGCTTTCTGCCTCTGATGACGAGACGTCAGGGAGCGGGCTCCTAGGAGCCGTCATCTCTGAGAAGTTGCCGAAGATGATGGAGTGGTCGGCGGTGGCCTGGATCTGCAGCGTCACCTGTGTGGAGAAGAAGACGCCGCAGTTGGATGCCATCAAGTTCGCCGAGAGGACCCTTGAGATCCCCCTACCTGGCACGCCAACTGTCAGATTTGTACTCCAACAAGTCCACCCGGGGTATGCTCAGGTAGTAGATTTGTAGGTGATGGTAACACAAGACGCAAGGCTTTTTAGACAGGTTCGGACCGCCAAAAGCGTAATACCCTACGTCCTGTGTTCGGAGTTGTATTGAATTGCTAGGGTTTATGATTGGTGCGGGCTAATTGTGTTGTGTTTGATGGGTACCCCCACGCCCCCCTTATATAGCCGAGCTGCCGTGGGTTACAAGGTAGGTCAAGATCTACTCGGGTTGTTTATAAGGAATCAGGTCGGTTAAGATACACAATATCGAGGCTATCCGATCCGGCCCTGATCCTGATCCCGAAGGACCCTTCCCGTGGTCCAGCCGAGTGCCTATCAGCCGGGTCGTTACGCGCAGTCATTCCCTATGTTTCAGGCTACGACATGGAGAACCGGGCTCCACTCGGTATGGAGGTACAGGCTATTTTTCTATGTTTCAGGCTTGTTTTGGGCCCATCTTATTAAATCCTTCACATACCTACAAATTACTAATATACCTTCATAGTACATAATGAAGCGATACACTAGGAGTGCGAGGACTATGGTAATGTGGGACAGGCACGACACGGTGAGGACCGGGATGTGAAACCGATCAGTACAAGACCAAGAAGCTAGTAGAACACACAATAGCAGCTGTCAGGGCATGTCGCCAAACAAGTATTGGGTTTGAGAGTCGTTGTGAGCAGCTGACTACGTTATCTGAGTGGGCTGAAAGTATTGCAAGAATTGTTCAAATGAACAAAACGATGTGACAGATGAAATTGGGAATGAAACTCATGCTAGTCAGGTTGAACAGGATGTGACAAATGAAACTGGATGTGAACCTCGTGCTCCTCCACTAGTTCCAGAAGGGATCCAAATTTCAGAGTGTGCGCCAAAGGAGGCGACTACAAAGGGTAGAAAGCGCGGAGGGAAACAAATTGTTAACCACGACGCAAGTGCCAGTAAGGCGGATGGAAAACGGACGTGTGGATATTGCGGATCTTTGGGACATTATAGTACAGGTTGTGATCTCAATCCAGAAAATGCAGGTAAGAAAAGAGGTGGTAGCGAGAGTTTGCGAGGCAGATGGGACAAAAGAGGGGGAGACCGCCTAAAAAAAAGGCAACAGGAGGACTTTGATGCCGTTGCATGAGTTGTTTGCGTTGATTGCGTTTGGAACTGTGTACTGGGTCATATAATTTATCATTAATTTATTGTATGGTTTTTGAATGAAGTGCATCGGGATTCTCGTAATTGAAGTAAATTCATTAAGCATTCTCGTAGCTGACAAAATAGTTTGGATCTTGATGGTACAGATGAATTAGTTATGAGAAATTCAATGGTTTATTTCTCAAATTTGGAGAACTCTGGTGTACCATCATTGTAGTAATCACCTGTTTGCTATATTCAAATTCTCGTAAATACCAAAATTGGGCTTGCTGTATTCGAATTCTCGTAAGTCACATAAATTTGATGCAAGATTTAAGTACCTTAGGTGATAGATGAAACAAGAAAGAGGTACAAGGTAGAGTTAGAACACGGAGCTGTTAAGTTATTGTGCCAAGCTAGGATCTTCAGTGACTAGATTAATTATGATGTTAAGAGGGACAATATATTAAGTTATTGAGTTACTGTACTTTGGTGTCAGGCGGATCAGATAGTGCAACGTGACTAGATTATGATGTTAAGAGGGACAATATATTTCGTTATTGAGTTACTATACTTTGGTGTCAGGCGGACCAGAGAGTGCCACGTAATTACGGGACCCTGAAAGATTTACAATAAAAGGGGTTATGTAAATTTTTGTATCTAGTTATTATAGTAATCATCTGGTTGGATGCATAGAAATCATGATTAAACTGGTGTCTAGTTATTATAGTAATCCATCTGGACATATTACCGAGTAATTTGGTAGGTAATAACAAAAATAGGGAGCCAGACAAGGTTGTATGTAAAATCAATATAACCGATAGAATAGCAACTTGAAACCAACTTTCGTTTAACCTTATTTACAATCATATCAAAACAACCACCAAAGAAAAGATTGTTTTTGTCCAGTATGAACAGAAAGGACTAAACAGACTTGTTGTCTAGTAGACATATTAGTTCACAATAATAAAGAGGTGTAACGAGGATCACAGGCAAGGCCTGTGGGCTTCCAGTCCAGCAGGGAGCTTCTTGACCTCGTTGATTGGGTGGTAGATCCCATAGAATAGGTGCTGGGACCTGTACTTGTTTTCCTGCATTCCATAGTGGAAACAGAATTAGGATTGAGGTAGATGGAAGAGTGTTAAGTATGAGGAAATTTGGTAAAAATGAGAAGGCTTACTGTGAGGATTGGAATATGGAAGGATTCACCATTCCAAAGCTCCATGAATTTGATTGCAAAGAATCCACAGTCGTTATCACGAGACTACACACATACATCAATGTTAGGACACTTGAATCTAGTAAATTGCTTTATTGTGTAATCTGTGGTCAACTGGAATAGGAGATTCAGCCTTCGAATAGTTTGGTCACCGAGAATCTGATGGTAGTCTGTGTGGTCTTCTGGACTAGAATCAAGAACATCTATGAGATCATGTATGAAGTTGATGCAATATATGCTATAGTGCTCCTCTGTAACTAGCTAAAGGAACTACATATGACAAAAAAAGATGTAATTAGCAGACTTTAAGCTCAATTTCATGAGGCGGTCAAGAGTACTTACTAGTTTCACTTTGGTTGGATCCACACCTTCAATATCACGCTCTAAAACGGCTAGGGCGTGATGTGCTTCCCACTGAGAAATGTCTTAGTCTTCCTCTATATTGACATATTCCTAGATGAAAATTGTAATTGTATCAGAATATATAAGAAAAAATTGGTCGCCTCATGGAGTAGCGAAGGTGGCATAGGTCTGCACTCACCGCAAGCTCTGAAGATAGGAACACCCTGTACCCGGCGCACCAGGCATGTGGACTGATTCATCATGTCTCATGCAGGCAACAAAGTAGGATATGAATTTGGTGGAAAGCATCTCTTCATCTAGGAAAGAGTCAATTATCTCTGATCCACTGAATTCTCTCGAACCGGCGCGCATGAAAACATCATTGGTATGTAAGAAATACTCATTTGTGTGTGCTTGAAGCATATAATATTTGAGAGTAGGGATATAAACAGTACCTTATACACTTTATGCCATTTTGGAACTTCTTCCTCACAGCATGTGCTTTTATCATTGGAACTTTTGCACGATGTGGATCGCCTTTAAACGGGGACACATATATGGCTGGCCGTTTTGTAAGGCGTTGTGACCTAGGGAGAACAGTTGGACGGTGGAGGGTTTCGTCTTGGGTGCAAGGCCCAAAAAGAACAGGGCCAAGTGCATCATTAGTGGGGCACTCCATTCTTCCAAGCTGAGCTCGTAATTGAGAGGGGGGCGGGCGGACGCCGCTTAGTAAATTTACGGAAAAATGGATTTTGTTCATGTGAAACATTGGTGGTAGATAGTTTACAAACCATGGGAGCATTTACTTGGGCCACCTCATCTAGTTCTTGATTGTGGGTCTGCAAGACAACACCTGCCTGTAGTGTAGTGTCATTAGCAGCTACAGCTTGTGTGTCATGTGGGGCCAAGTCTACACCAGGCGCAGGCGCGCCCGCGACGTGCGCAGGGACGCTGAACGCGCAGAGCGCGTGGCCCAGGAGCAGGCCGAGCCAGCACCCCGTGGCTGAAGAGGACGTGCGGCTGCAGCAAGAGCTTCGACAGTTGCCTAAACGGAGAGTTACAGTTATTTCCTTTTGTGTAGGAGGTGCGACAGTTGCCTAAACGGAGAGTTACAGTTATTTCCTTTTGTGTAGGAGAGTTAGTTTCCTATTATTAGAAGAGTTAGTTTCCTTTTATTAGAAAGCCACGGGCTATATATTGTACGCAGGACCTTTATCAATGGGGTAAGACATATCAATCTAATCTATCTTTCTTCCTCTTCTCCAAACAACAAGCCGACGGCTGAGGGGTAAAACCTCGCCGGCGACGACGGAACGAGGCTACGAACTCCGTAGCCGCGGTCCAGCTACCTTGGGCGCCGACGCCCTTGACAACCTGGTATCACGTTCCAGACGATCCTCGCCGTCGCGGTCCACCGTACCACCAGCCACCACCGCCCCTCCACCACCTACAGCCGCAGCGCCATCAACCCTCGCCCCGGGTTTCCCTCCTCCAGCCGCATCCATGGCTGACGCCGACATTAAGTCCCTCACCGAGGCCCTCAAGTCGTTGCAGGCCACGGTCGAGGCCAATGCCAAGGCCATCGCCTCCCTCGCTGTTGACCGCACGACATCCTCCGGCACCAAGCCGGGCTCCGGTGAGCACCACAGTGATCGGCCTCCGAGGTTCCAGAAGCTGGATTTCCCGAAATACGACGGCACCAAGGATCCTCTCATCTTCATCAACCTTTGCGAGTCCTACTTCCACCAGCAGCGGATCATGGAAGAGGAGAAGGTATGGATGGCATCTTACAACCTCGACGACGAGGCACAACTATGGTACATGCAGGTGCAGACGGATGAGGGCACGCCGTCGTGGCGTCGCTTCACGGAACTCCTCAATCTGAGGTTTGGACCGCCCCTGCGTTCTGCTCCACTCTTCGAGCTCGCCGATTGTCGGCGTACCGGCACCGTCGCAGAGTACCAGGCGCGTTTCCAGGCGCTTCTTCCCCACGCTGGTCACCTGGACGAAACCCAGAGGGTCCAGCTGTTCACGGGAGGCCTTCTTCCGCCGCTCAGCCTCGCCGTCCAAGTGCTGAACCCGCAGTCGCTAGCCGCGGCCATGAGCCATGCCCGACAGATGGAGTTGATGGAACAATACTCCGTCGCGCCGCCGAAGGCCGCGCCCCGTGGCATCCTGCCTGCTCCGGCGCCGCGACCCGCCCCGACGTTCCAGCCGGTCGCCAGGCCCACCGCTCCGACGGTCACGGTGGAGGGCCGCCCCGTCAAGCGCCTCACCCAGGCGGAACAGGAGGAACGTCGTCACCTCGGGCTGTGCTATAACTGCGACGAAAGGTTCGGCCGGGGGCACAACCGCGTCTGCAAGCGCCTCTTCCTCCTCGACTGCGCGTTGGACGACGACACCGACGACGACGTCGCTGCTGGGGACGCGACCCCGGGCACGGAGGCGCCGGTTTTCTCCCTGCACGCGGTCGCTGGTGTTCCGACTTGCGACACAATGCAGATCAAGGTGTCGCTGGGCGCCACCTCCTTCATCGCGCTCCTCGACTCCGGCTCCACGCATAACTTCATCGCCGAGGACGCCGCACTGCGAATAGGGCTGCCCATCCAGCCCCGGCCTCGCCTAACGGCCACAGTCGCCAATGGCGAGAGGGTCGCCTGTCCCGGCGTCATTCGCCGCGCGCCAATCTCCATTGATAACACACTGTTCCACATCGATCTTTTTGTCATGCCACTCGCAGGGTACGACATGGTGCTGGGGACTCAGTGGATGGCCACCCTGGGAAAGATCGTTTGGGACTTCACCGAGCGTTCCATGTCGTTCCAGCGACATGGCCACACCATCAGGTGGGCAGGCGTGGCCACGCCCAGTACGGCTGCTCTGCGCGCCACGGCGACCAGCGAGGCACCCGCGTCCCTCCTCGACGGGCTCCTGGAAGCTTTCGAGGACGTCTTCGCCGAGCCGACGGGGTTGCCGCCCAAACGGGGCCGCGACCACAGCATCATACTCAAGCCAGACGCACAGCCCGTGGCGGTCCGGCCGTACCGGTACCCGGCAGCGCACAAGGACGAACTTGAGCGGCAATGCGCCGCCATGCTCCAACAGGGGATTATCCGCCGCAGTGACTCAGCGTTCTCCTCGCCGGTGCTCCTCGTCAAGAAAGCGGATGGCTCGTGGCACTTTTGCGTCGACTACAGGGCGCTGAACGCGCTCACCGTCAAGGACGCCTTTCCTATCCCTGTCGTCAACGAGCTGCTCGACGAGCTCCATGGCGCGCGTTTCTTCACCAAGCTGGACCTGCGCTCCGGCTATCACCAAGTCCGGATGCGGCCGGAAGATGCCCACAAGACCGCGTTCCGCACCCACGACGGCCTCTACGAGTTCTTGGTGATGCCGTTTGGGCTGTGCAACGCCCCAGCGACATTCCAGGCGCTCATGAATGATGTGCTTCGACCATTCTTACGTCGTTTCGTCCTTGTCTTTTTTGATGATATTTTGATATATAGCACGACTTGGGCCGACCACCTGCGTCACCTCCGCGCCGTCCTCTCCGAGCTGCGGCACCACCGACTCTTCATCAAGCGTGCCAAGTGCGCTTTCGGCGTCATCTCCGTCGCCTACCTCGGCCATGTCATCTCCGCGGAGGGTGTTGCCATGGATCCGGCCAAGGTGCAGGCCATCCATGACTGGCCGGTTCCTCGCTCGGCGCGGGCGGTCCGCGGCTTCCTCGGCTTGGCGGGGTACTATCGCAAGTTCGTCCACAACTACGGCGTGGTCGCCGCCCCGCTGACGGCCCTCCTCAAGAAGGACGGGTTCTCATGGACCGCTGCAGCAACCGCGGCTTTCGACGCCCTCAAAGCCGCGGTCACTTCGGCACCGGTGCTCGCCATGCCGGACTTTGCCAAACCATTCATCATCGAGTGCGATGCGTCTTCACACGGGTTCGGCGCCGTGCTCGTCCAGGAGGGCCACCCGATCGCTTTCTTCAGCCGGGCCGTCGCGCCACGCCACCAGTCCCTCGCTGCTTATGAGCGGGAGCTCATCGGCCTTGTCCAAGCTGTTCGCCACTGGAGGCCGTACTTGTGGGGGCGTCGATTCGTTGTCAAGACGGACCACTATAGCCTCAAGTACCTGCTTGATCAGAGGCTCGCGACGATCCCCCAACATCACTGGGTCGGCAAGCTCCTTGGCTTCGATTTCTCCGTCGAGTAAAAGCCCGGGACGGCAAACGCAGTGGCTGATGCACTGTCTCGCCGCGATACAACGGAGGCAGGGGCTGTGCTGGCCCTATCGGCCCCCCGTTTCGACTTCGTCGCGCGTCTCCGTCAGGCTCAACTCACTGATCCGGTCCTCGTCGCCATCCAGGACGACGTACGCGCAGGCTCCCGCGGCGCACCGTGGGTGATCGTCGACGACATGGTGCAGTATGCGGGGCGCCTGTACATTCCACCCGCGTCCCCCCTCGTCCAGGAGATTCTGGCCGCCACTCATGAGGAGGGGCACGAAGGCGTACAGCGCACGCTACACCGTCTCCGGCGTGACTTCCATTTTCCTAACATGAAACAAGTGGTGCAGGATTACGTGCGGGGTTGCGTCATTTGTCAGCGCTACAAGTCGGAGCATTTGCATCCGGCGGGACTTCTACTTCCGCTTCCGGTGCCGCAGGGAGTTTGGACGGACATCGCCCTTGACTTCGTCGAAGCGCTGCCGCGCGTTCGGGGCAAGTCCGTCATCCTGACCGTGGTGGACAGGTTCAGCAAGTACTGCCACTTCATCCCTCTGGCGCACCCGTACTCCGCCGAGTCCGTCGCCCAAGCTTTCTTCGCCGACATTGTCAGGCTGCATGGCATTCCACAGTCCATGGTGTCCGACCGCGACCCCGTGTTCACCTCCACGTTCTGGCGCGTGCTAATGCGCCTCATGGGGACGAAGCTCCACATGACCACCGCATTTCATCCGCAATCGGATGGACAGTCCGAGGCCGCCAACCGCGTCATCATCGTGTACCTACGATGCCTCACTGGAGATCGACCGCGACAGTGGCTACGCTGGCTGCCTTGGGCGGAGTTTGTCTTCAACACCGCCTACCAGTCCTCCCTTCGGGACACGCCGTTCCGCGTTGTCTATGGGCGGGAGCCGCCGTCGATCCGGTCCTACGAGCCGGGCGACACACGGGTCGCTGCCGTGGCCAGGAACATGGAAGAACGTGAAGAGTTCCTTGCTGACATTCGTTACAGGCTCGAGCAGGCTCAGGCGGTCCACAAGCACCACTACGACAAGAACCATCGCCAGGTTGTGTACCACGTGGGTGACTGGGTGCTCCTACGACTCCGGCAGAGGGCGGCATCATCTCTTCCTCAGGCCACGACCGGCAAGCTCAAGCCGCGTTTCTACGGGCCGTATATGGTAATTGAGCTGATCAACAAGGTTGCAGTTCGCCTAGCTCTGCCGGTGGGCGCTCGGCTTCACGATGTTTTCCATATCGGCCTCCTGAAGAAGTTCCACGGGCCACCTCCGGAAGCCCCTCCGCCGTTGCCCACCATTCATCACGGCGCGGTGGCTCCAGAACCGGAGCGTGCTGTTCGTTTCCGGTTGGCTCGTGGCGTGCGCCAAGTCTTGGTTCACTGGAAGGGCGAGTCCGCGGCTTCAGCGACTTGGGAGGACGTCGACGCATTCCGCGACAAGTTTCCGGCATTCCAGCTCGAGGACGAGCTGGCTCTCGAGGGCGGGAGAGATGTCATGTGGGGCCAAGTCTACACCAGGCGCAGGCGCGCCCGCGACGTGCGCAGGGACGCTGAACGCGCAGAGCGCGTGGCCCAGGAGCAGGCTGAGCCAGCACCCCGTGGCTGAAGAGGACGTGCGGCTGCAGCAAGAGCTTCGACAGTTGCCTAAACGGAGAGTTACAGTTATTTCCTTTTGTGTAGGAGGTGCGACAGTTGCCTAAACGGAGAGTTACAGTTATTTCCTTTTGTGTAGGAGAGTTAGTTTCCTATTATTAGAAGAGTTAGTTTCCTTTTATTAGAAAGCCACGGGCTATATATTGTACGCAGGACCTTTATCAATGGGGTAAGACATATCAATCTAATCTATCTTTCTTCCTCTTCTCCAAACAACAAGCCGACGGCTGAGGGGTAAAACCTCGCCGGCGACGACGGAACGAGGCTACGAACTCCGTAGCCGCGGTCCAGCTACCTTGGGCGCCGACGCCCTTCACATTGTGGGTGGCTAGTTGGCACAGTAGATACTTCTATGATGTCAACTAGAGAATCCAGACATGAGGTTGTATCATCAACATATTGATCCTGCAACTGATAATAATAAATTATAGTTGAAATGTTGAAGAAAGGGATTAAGAAGAATACGTACTAGTAATTGGCAAGGCTGGTGTTGTGTCTCCTTCAGCCACAACAGGAGGTACTGCATGATCACTGGGCACACCTATGTGAACCTCCATTTGCGGAATTAACAAGTGTAAGATAGGCCACGGAGTTTGGTAAATATTATAGTTGTTTACTGAAAACAGCATATGTAACCTGAGAACAAACTAGTGAAGGTTCGTCTTCCATGTCCTTATCATAATCTACATTCTGATGGGAGGAGGGGAAGATTTAGGAGCGAAAATAAGGATGCGACAGAAAAGCAAGTAATCAGGTTTATTTACTTACATCAGTGCGAGGGAAAGTTTCATCATGGATATGGTGCAGTGCTGTAGGGCTTGACAGAGTTGGTTCCTGTGCCCCATTTTGTTCCAACTGCATAGGCCTATCCTGGTTAGGGTGGCCACCTGAAAGACAGGATATAAATGAGGGGAAAGTGGCATATGTCAGATGCGTTCTTTAATTTGTGCAAATGGAAACTAACATTTGACTTCAGAATTACCAGATTGCAACTCATTTTCCCTTGTTTCAGATGGAACTGGCATGTCAAATACATGTTCAGATTCCATGTTATGACAATTATGGCTATCATGCATGTTGACATCATCGGCTTGAGCTTCATAGATGGAATGGAGAATATGAATAAACGAAGATATTTAGTGAATCGATGACAATGGGTTGTACTCATCCTAGTACCTGTATCAGAAGCGATGGGCTGATGATGATGATCTTGACCAATGTTGCCACGCACCTCGTCCTGCAAAATTGCCCGCAGATTTTGTATGACGTCCTGGTGTGCATTCTGTAGCATCAGTTGCCCCATGTTCATATAACTTGACGCTTTCTTGGATTTGGCATGAAACTTTGCCATGGCTGCCCTTGCTTGCGACTGCCTTGTCCTGCTACCAATCTGATCAACAAATCCACCCAGTTCTGCGAGTATACTCGGGACATGAGATGCAGCCAAGGGTTCATTGTTTGCTGGCACATCTGAAAATGGGTGATGGGTCGTGTAGTAGCAAGTATTGATGCTACTCTTAAGCTGCACACACCAAAAGTGGAGTGAAACAGTGTCATTACAAAACAACATGGAGATAGGAAAAAAATAAAAAACATGTACAGCAAGTGAGTAACTCACTGGTAACAGCCCAAACGTAGCCTTCCCTTGTTGGTCCTTGGTCCTATCAGCAGAAGTGATCTTTTGTACAAAATTTTGATCAAAGTACTGTGCACGAGGAGTGTTCATGTGTTCAATCTTATGTTTGCATTGTAGGTTGTCCAAATAAAATATCTGCAATGGAAAATTTAAGAATGTATACTGATAGTTTATCACTGAATTGTTATAGTAATTAAAAAACACCTCAGTAATTGATTGACTAAAAATCACTCCAGGCTTATGGATGTCACAATGGTATACTCACAATCAGTAATATAGCACATCCAGGGAGTGATGGAGTCCCTTTCTTTGTCTTGTCAATATGATATGCATGAGCAGCATATCGAAGGTCATCCACAACCGCCTTGCACCAGTTCATATCCGATAACCGAGACAAGTCCCTCATCAGGTAAACATCCTTGCATCCGATGTTGTTATCTGTGCTATGAAATAGTAGCTTGTTACAAGCAATGATAAAGAAAAATCTTATTGCCATTTCATCTTCAATCAAATCAGAGTCCAGCTCTGTATCATCCTTCAAGATCTTCTGGAGATGGCTCACGTGAAGGTCCTGGGATTCTTCAAGACCCACCATAATCTTGAAATTGGAAAACGCCTTCGATGCATGGCTGTTCGTTTGTAGAGGTAGATCTTCACCGCTATCTGTTATGCTGAGCACTTGCTTCACGGTGAAGGGGGTCACATGGATTCCCCTGTTTTTGCCAAGTTCAATTACCATGCTGCTGGGGTCTAGCCCGTTGAACAGGAACTTCAATAGGATTCTCCGCTCCCTAACCTCTCTACGGTATATAGATCGGCAGAATCACCTCAAGCCTAAACTAGGGCAACACAACACCCAAGCGCAGGGCGCAATATACAACACCCCAAACAGGACGTAGGGTATTACGCTACTCTGGCGGCCCGAACCTATCTAAATCTGTATCTTATGTCCTTGCTTTTACCATCAAGATCCAGGTCCAGCAATCCCCTAGCTACAAAATCTACTAGCGCGGGGTATCCCCTAGGTAGGTTGGTGGATAAAACACCGCCCGAGACCGAGGCAGCGGACGACACCCAAAGGTACACAGTGGATGATATCACCATCACAACAGCATGTGAGCAACATGTGAAAGCAAAGAATATATCCACTCGGGTAGCTTACGGGTCAGCCTTACCGGGGATTTCTGGTGGTATGATTCATGGAATGCCGATCCCCCCTGCTACTCCACCGTCATCGTGGAGCAAATAGTTGGGGATGGAGACAACCACAAGCTCGAGCTCGATTTCATTGTTGGGGACCGAGAAAAGACATTGGGAGGGACAATCCACGGTGTCATTCTATGGTGCAAGGCCTACATCAAACTTATTGGGAATACAACGGCTCCCATGAATCCCCCTTCTCTTCTAGGCACAAATAATGATGACGGCTTTGAGCCTGATCCTTCTACAGAACCACAACATCCCTCAGCTTCGTCTCCACCTGGGCAAAGGGGCAGGAGTACTCCTATGAGGAGACCTGGGAGGTCGTGCATGCCGAGGTGAAGGAGCATTTCAGGCCTCCATCGCCAGTGAAGAGGGTGCTAGTAGATCCACTAATGTCAAAGAGGTTCTTCACATGCATGAGCGACGGCACCCTAAAAAAGATACTACCCTCGGACTACAACCTCACACCTAAAGGCCTACCAGAAAAAACAACAAAGTGGGAAGGCCATTCCTCAGCTAGGCACACAACAAAAAGAAATTGAGCCCCTCCGGGTGCCAACGTAGAAAGAGCAATATGTGAAAGAAATTTTGGAAGAAACAGGATTTACCTTACAGCAAGCAGCCGGGTATACGGATGATCTCCCACGCACCACCATTGTTGGTCTTCCATACGAGCATGGAAAACCTTTTGCCAATGATGAGGAGTTGATCAATCTACCCACGCATATGCACAAATTCCATAAATGGTACCTGCAACGTTCGAAGGAAGGCCAACACATGTTTGGAGTTAAGTATCGGGATCATGATTTCTTCCGTGGGAAGAATGACCTCTAGGTCACCTTTGAAAATGTGCACGCAATATACTATCGAGATGCCCTCGACATCCCTCTCATCTCCTGTTGGGTTCTTGTAAGTGTCGACTAATCCCTAGATTATTATGTTTTATTAATCAGCGCTCTATTCTTTGTGTACATTCTAATCTATATTGTATCGTGTGGAATGGATCTTCAAAGGTGCCGAAAAGAAGGACGGCAGCATCGGGTGGACTTCATGCATCCCGTGCTTATCAAACAAGAAACTTTACGGAAGAAATATTAGGAAACATGTAAAAACATGCACAAAGCCATAACTAGTCAATATTACAAAACCTATATACTCAGACCCTACAACTTTGAGTAAGTTTGATCGATTCGTAACTCTTTTAATTTCTATTCCTAAATAAATGTTAACTCTAATGCAATACGTGCAACTTTCACTAGATTTTGCTTGTAATCTGCATGGAGACTAGCCGACTTTTGGTGTTCGACCCGAAGAAGAATGAATAGGAGGAAATCCAACACTTCATAGATCCATTGAACAGGTAAGTTTATTTTGCACAAAACACTACTCATTTACGATATCTACAATTAAGTATGAATTATATACCTTTGATTCTTATGCGTAGGGTATGGAAAGCTTTTGTGAAAAAGAGCAAAGGTGATTTTTAAGGATCAATTGTAAGCTAGAACGGACTTCCGGTATGTGGTGTCGCTAGTGTGTGCATATCTCATGTACTGTTCTGTATACGCATACACAAATATTATTGGAGACAAGAAGAAGGAAATAATTGGTGTGGGTACTACGAATGTCATTATATGCACACTCTAACCCATTTCGGGAATGCTACGTACAAACCATTCATAAATACATTTCTAATTATGCTGACGCGATGAATTGATATATCGAGCTTTATTTTTACAAAATGATAGATGATGTGAATCAAGGAGGAAGTTCTCCACATGGATAGGATTGTGTCCATGTCGGAGCAGCTCATAGGATGCATTATGAAGGAGATCCTGAACCCTAAAGGCGAGTTCTACAACGCAGCCATATCAATAGAGAATCCGCATCGAGGTCGTGACATTTCTACTACTTGCAATCGAGATATAGATAATTGCTCGTTATATTTTTAGTACTTGCAATCATGACATTTGTATATTTGTAAATATTATTAAGGCTAAATAACTTAATTACATGATTGACCGTGATATTTATTTATTTTCATATATTGTTTTAACTCGATCGCGACTAATGGACGTATAGTAGAGTATAGCTCGGGTACGCATAGCAACTCTGTAAGAATAAACAGCAATAAATAAATAAAATAAAACTGAAATTGAAAAAAGGGAAAACCTTTAGTACCGGTTCGAAAGGACAACCTGGCGGCCTCTTTAGTTCTAGTTCAATTATCCGGTGATGAAGACCGAAATTTAGTACCGGTTGGAGAACCGGTACCGGTTGGAGAACCGTTGTTGATGGCCCTTTTTAGCCGGTGCTGATGGCGTGTTTTCCAGTAGTGGTTGCATACGGTTTCCAACTTTAAAACTTTGCAGTACTACGATTGTTCCCTCAAAATGAATTTTAGTTTTTACAATCATTGTGTAATAATGTTTATTTATGCCAGTTAAATTTTTGCAGGCGGCCATTCCTGTTGTTATTGTGGATTTTGTATCACATCCATTTTAAGTACTTTGAAAAAGGTATAGAAAATTGCATGATCTTATTGCAGCTGATTTGAAAATATCCTCTTTATTGCGCTCATGTATCACAATCTTTTTGTTAAAATAATAAAAATTCTGAACCATTTATAATATTTATTTGCTGTAATTCTCCACAAACTTTTACATGGTCTTTTCATGGCCGTTGAATTACTTGAAAGTTTTTTTTTAATTCATTGCATTCTCTACTGCAGCTGCCTGCGCGCTACTACACCATTCATCTAGAACTAAGGATAACACTTCATCCACACCAACATTAATCTTTCATAGTAGGAGCAAGTGCTACGCCTATGCCTATGAGCTATCTGTATCTATTATGATCCCGAAGCAAGAAGTTCGTTAGAGATAATCGTGCTTGCTTGTAGTGCCATTTTTCATCACTGCTCCAGAAATCAAATTGTGTTTGATTTCATCCCTATCTTCTAAGATGTTGAGCTTGATGGCTTGCTCTTGGATGCTATTGCATATAATATGTTCAAAGGTGGCCAGAGATTTCTGTTTTCCTTTTTCAATGCTCTGGGATGACAACTTTTTGGTGTTACAAGGGAAGAATATTTTCTTTCCAAAAAACGTCAAGAGAAAGGGAATAATCTAATCCTCAACTCATTATCTGCAGTCTTGGATGTTTTTGACATCTTCGAGATTACATCTGATTTCACAATGAGCTGGATTCACCAACTAGATTTCTATGTTTTAATTGTGCTGAGTGCTTGGGAACTTGTCCACAACAGAGAAGGTCATGTTACTCAGTTTATAAACAATAGGAGCTGGATAAGCAGCAATGAGCTTTTGCGGTCCATTTGAGCTGATACAAGGTAAGAGTTTTAGAATTTTACATGTTGATAATTCCTTTGAAAAAACAATAGGACCAAAGTTAATTCATCACCTGGTACGTTTTAAGAATCATCCTAAGCTTGCTTGCAATAGTGAGCAGCTTGATGGACATCAAAGATGCTCAAATGCTGAGTAGGAATCTAGCTGGAGAGTTTCTTGCTGAGAAGTTCTCTGCTGGTGAACCAGAAATAGTTAGCACTGTGAAATCAAATTAGGTAAAGCTCAGTTCAAATTACCACCATGATGGCTTTCTATTCTATTTAGTTAAAGGTCGGGGCACCATGATGTTTTTCTTCTCTTTTTATTTTACGATGTAGCAGGGCGTATCTGTCATTAGAAATTGTTAGATACCATTTGACTGATTCAATCTCAAGTTATATTATTTAGTTGTGCGAGGCGTCCAAATCAAACATAGGTAAGGCTTGAATTAATCGAACTTTTGTTCAATGTAACCATAGAACTGCGTATATGATTTCCGAATATACCACTGGTTTGCATGCGTGTTTTAAAAATTAACACATTTCAAGACTTGGAGGCAACTCACGTTTTAGTTCTCCAGGGGGCAGTCCTAACTTATTGGACCGAGGACAGCGAGGAGTACTATTTGATACGAAAACAAGAAGAATAGAAATTGAGATGTTGTGATTGCCTAAAAAAGCCCACCATGAATCAATGACCGGAGCTATGTTCTAGGTTTGTTTCTAATCCTTTATGCCGAATGTGTTATCTCTCTCTAAAAATAAATTTTGGATCTATTTATTTTCTCTTTAACAGTTGAAAATCTGTCTCAGTTGTGTAGGCGTATTTTTCTTGTCTTGCTCGTCAGGGACAACCCAGTTGGCTCACACACTCTGTCTCCACTCACATTCATCCCCCATATCAAATTTAGCCGATAGCACAAAGACCAGCAAACAGTACAAGTGCTAGAATTTGAGGAAACCGTCAAACAACAAAATAGCTTTATAATTTATTTAGTAAAGTTCTATTCATATTGTATGAAACAATTTCTCTTCCGTGTATTAAATTTTAGGATTTTTTAACATGTCAAAGAAAAGAAATATGCGGAGATCAATTTATTCCCTTAGTTGTGCGCGTGAGGGTGCTCCATGCGACGGGTACACCGGTTGAGTATGTAGAAGGCTTTGGTGAAAAAAGTTTTAGCTTTTGGGTAGAAATATTTTCCTTCTATTAAAAAATGGGTCACCACGCCCTTTCGTCAAACCTCTGGACCAGGCAAGTAGGCCTCCGTGAGGAGTACGGTGGGTCTAATCTTGGTGAGAAAGGGTTTCTATTGTTTCAACTTTTATAGTATAGATTACCTACACTGTAAAGCTCCGCGCCTGAATCAGCTCTTGATATGTGAAGGCGTGGAGAGAAGTCAATAGTATTATTTGGTCAACGGCTATCCATTGCTTCAACGGATCAAAACATTCACGACAAAAAAAAGAATCACCTCCATGTTGGTCAATATAACAACATGGATCTCTATAAACACAAACATCTAAAATACCTCTAGCAGTCTCAACAAAAAGATCGGTATTTTATCACCAACGTGAGCGGGCTGATCGGCTTCTTGGTGAACGGAGGTGGCATGCCACGGTGAAACGGCCACAAATGAAACAATGCAGAATCAAACCTCCCACCTGATGAGGACATCACCATGCTACACATGCACGAGCCAGCCTCATCACCAAGCTACAAGTCGTCGCCAACTTGGACTGCGAGTTCGGTTCGGATTCAGCCGACCATCCTGCACCAAAACGGCGATATCTCCCTCATACGGCGTCCAAATAAGGCGTTCTTAAATGCGTTGGAAACCTGACGATGAGACGCTTCTTTTGGTTCTAATCGTAGCTCCAGAAGCCCTGTGGATCATTCTGCGTGACCACGACAAGGTGTTGTGTCACCAGTTTTGGGCCTTTTCAGGCCTTGTATCGTGTCGGGCCTTAAGTACCAAGTTGTGGGCGCCCCCCTGGTCGCCCCCAACCCTACGACGTCCCTCTTTGCATAAGAACTCAGTAGCCGCCGCCGTTTAGGGTTGGGTTTTGTTTAGTTCTAGTTTTCTATCGAGAAACTGAGTTTGATCATTGTAACTGTGGTGACAAGTCATTTTACTGTGATCCAGGGCCCCTATTCTTGTTCTCCTCAACTGTGGCGATTAGTCCTTTTCGAACCGAGTGCTTGAATCCCTCTTTTGATTTGCTTCAACTATATTTACAATTGTCAGATTGCGTGTTTATACCTTCTTGCTTGTGTCCTTCAATTCGCTTGCAGGAAAAGCTTTCTCGGCGAGGTCAATCAAGTTGTACTTGGTTGATAACCAATGGAGCAGTGGTGTAGCGGTTGCAGGGTTCGAATCTTGTTGATTTGAAGCCGGATCGTCAATGTCGAGTCCTCCACCAATTGAACTTATCCTACCTCTCGAAAGATCGGGCCTTGCTCACATCAAGTGGTATCAGATATTCAGGTTTCCCGTGAGGTATTGCCCTTCGTTTTCCCCCTTAGATTCGTTTTGTGTCATATAGCTAGAGTCCACAAAAACCCTACAAAAAAAAATTCCGCTGTCCTAGAACCCTTTTGGCCTTTGCAATTTCGTTTCAGATTCGCTTTGTTGAGTTTGTATCCGTGGTCGAGTCTTGTTGTTGGTTTAGTGTGTCCGTCGTCGTAGTTCAATCGCCCATTGTTGTGTGTTTGTTTCCGCCGCTATCTCATCCACCTTTACCCAAACAACAAGTCGATCCACCCCATTACTCGACTTGCCCTTGCTAGCCGCCTTGCATGAACTCTCGCCGTGCAAGCCCTAGATAGGCTGCGAGCCGCCTTGTGTTCATCGCCTTGCACTGCAACCTTCTTGATTCAGCTTGCATATCCTATTGCTGCATATACCAGGGATACTTTGCCCTAGCTGAGAAGCTTTTCTCAGTCGTGATCTTTGTTGGGGTTCAGGGAAGCTTTGCCCTAAACGCCGCCGCCGTCCTATCTGCCGAGTTGTGCCCTCTCAAAACACTGACTTGAGATACCTTCAGTAAAATAGGCATAACTTTTCTCTCGGTGCTCCGTTTGAGCTCATTTCTTTACAGCAGATTCGTGACTCAAAGTTGGATATACATCAAAAGACAACGTTAGTTTGGCATTCTCAAAAAAATAAAAAAAAAATGGGAAGATTAAGTTTTTGGCTTCCATGCAATTGTTACGCCCAGCTTGACAACATATTGTATCGTCCTGCTGGCTTTAGTAAGAATACTTGCAAGATGGTGGTAAGCTGCTTGAGATATTGCATTCCACTTTCACCACCATCCAGTAGTTGTTAGTTGATAGGGATAATATTTTAGTGTTGTCTTTTGCTGTCTTCTAACCATGTCAGGATCCGGGAAAGATGTTGAGTCCCCCACGGACTTCAATGATTGTGTGTCCAAGGCCGAACTTCAGAAGTTTGCTGATGACCAGCGCACATTCATGACTGAGAAGTTTGATGAGATGATGCGCCACATTAACAACCTGGTCACCCGGGTTGAACATGTTGAACAACGACCTCCACCAGCACGTGAGGATGATGACCGCGACGCTGACCGTCTGCATCGTAATCGATACGGTATGGGAGGTAATCATAATCGTGGAAACAATGATCCTTTTGCTAAAGCTAATATTACCATGATTCCTATTGCTGATACTGCTGACCCTGAGGAATATTTAAATTGGGAACTTGCAGTTGAACAAAAGTTTCATTCTCATTTAGTCCCTGCTGAGCATAGAGTTAGACTTGCTACTGGTGAATTTACTAGCTTTGCTCTGTTTTGGTGGAATGATCTTTGCACCAATGGTAATGCTGTTGTTGTACCTCACACTTGGAATGTTTTAAAACAGCGCATGAAATCTCGTTTTGTTCCTCCTTATTACCAATGTGATTTATGTTTGAAATTGCAAACTTTAAAACAAAATGATAAAGGAGTAGAGGAATATTATCAAAAATTGCTTATTGGTCTAGCACGTTGTGGTATACATGAGGATGGTGAGGAAAGTAGTGCTAGATTCTTTGGTGGTTTAAACCGTGATATACAGAATATTCTTGATTACAAAGAATGGAATAGGTTTTCCCAATTGTATCATCTTGCTCTTAAGCAGAATGGGAACTACCGGGACGCCGCCAAGAACAACAATCTTTCAGGTCCAACACTGGGAGATCTTTTCAGTAGCGTTCCGATGTTGAGAAGCTCAAGGCTCCTGTTGCTAAACTACCAGCAACACCCGTGCATACACCTACACCCGCGCCTGCTTCCGAGGTGAGCAAATTGTCTAATCTGCAGTCTCGGGCACCAAAGAAAAATGTAGCTCAAGGTTCTTCATCGAGCAACATTGTGTGCCACCGCTGCAAGGGCATGGGACACGTCATGAAGGATTGCCCAAGTCGCCGTGCTTTCATCACTGCCCTTGATGGGAACGGTTATGTAAGTGTTAGTGATGTTGAGGATGATTTGGCTCTTGCTGCTAACATTGTTGCAGATTCGGAGGATGACGAGAGTGAGGCAATTGATTCCTTGGCTGCGTCGGCGGGTTTTTCTAGCCTTCTTGTGCAGTGTGTGCTGAGTTCTAAGGCGGAACATGAGGACGAGGAGAAGCTCCAACGCAAAAATTTGTTCCACATGTTTCTCATCGTTAGGGGTTGCTGATTTCTCACCATAATTGATAGTGGGAGTTACAGCAACTTGGTGAGTACAGATTTGGTCAAGAAGCTTGGCTTGGCCACTCGTTCACTTACTCACCCCTACCACCTAGAATGGTTGAACAATAGTAGTAAGGCTAAGGTAACTAAATTAGCACGTATACAATTTTATGTTGGTTCATGTCATGATTATGCTGATTTTGATGTTGTACCTATGCAAGCATCCTCTGTTTTGTTAGGAAGACCATGGGAATTTGATAATGATATTTCACACCATGGTAGAACTAATACAATCATGCATAAGGACAAGAAGATTACTTTGCTTCCTTTATTGCCAGCTGATATTAGAAAACATAATAAAGAGCTTGCTGAAAATGTTAAGAATAACCCTCCTAACGATGAATCTACTGATGTTCACCATAATGGAATTAAACTGAAAGGAGGTGTTTTTATTGCTACTACATCTGCTGCTGCTGAGTTATGTGATAATCCTGATGCTCCTTGCTATACTATACTTTGTCGAGATATGTGTGTTATTTCCGATGATCCTATGTCTCGCACTTTGCATCCTGCTGTCACTAACCTTTTGCAGGAGTTTGATGATGGGATGGAGTCGAGGATAACTCCAATTCAAGAAGGGCAGGATGATGAGGACATCACCACGCTAGACATGCACGAGCCGGCCTCATCACCAAGCTACAAGTCGTCGCCAACTTGGACTACGAGTTCGGTTCGGATTCAGTCGACCACCATGCACCAAAATGGCGATATCTCCCTCATACGGCGTCCAAATAAGACGTTCTTGGATGCGTTGGAAACCTGACGATGAGACACTTCTTTTCGTTCTAGTCCTAGCTTCAGAAGCCTTGTGGATCATTCTATGTGACCATGACAATGTGCTGTATCACCAATTTTGGGCCTTTTCAGGCCTTGTATCGTGTCGGGCCTTAAGTACCAAGTTGTGGGCAACTTGTAGCTTGGTGATGAGTCTGACTCGTGCATATCCGGCATGGTGATGTCCTCATCAACACCTCTAGGGCAGCCTTCTCGACAGACAATAGCGCCGGTGGCGACGACCAGCGAAGCCTCTAGCGGTTTCAACAAAGAGATCAATGAAACGTGGGCGGGCTGATTGGCATCCTGGTGAACAGAGGTAGAACGCGAGGGTGAAATGACCATGAATGAAACATCGTATGTAAAATAGAATGAAACCTCGCACCCCTAGGGCTCCCTTCTCGGCAGACAGGCTCCCTTCTGGGCAGACAGGCCCGCCGGATGGCGACCAGAGCTGCCGGTGATGTCGACCAGCGAAGCCTTGCACCTCTAGGGCACCCTTCTCGGTGAACAGGGGCGTCGGTGGCGCTGACCAGCGAAGCCTCGCACCTCTATGGCACACTTCTCTACTGATAGGGGCGCCCGGTGGTGATGATCAAGCAAACGTGCAGGGGGCGGCGCTAGTGGTGACGATTAAAGCAATTGTGCAGGGGGCGTTTGCCTGCAAACACCTTCCAAATATCTGGGCGACCCTTTCTCTTTTCCTTCCAAAACAAATATTGACCCCAATGTGCAAAAGGAAAGTAATTTTAGATGGACCAATTAACTCCCTTCAAACATGCAGTGACCCAAACGTGCAAAAGGAAAGTAATATTGGATGGAGTAATTAACTCCCATCAAACGTGGGTGGCAAAGTGCATCCAGAGGGCGTGTGACGATGTGGGTACGTAGAAGCTTTGGTGAAAAAATAAGGGTTTTGGGTGGAAATATTTTTCTTCTATTAATTTCGTGAGTCTCCATCCATTTTCGTCAAACCTTTGGGCTGGCAGGTGGGGCCTCCTTGAGGAGTATGGTGGGCCTAATCTTGGTGAAAAAGGGTTTCAATTATTTCAACTTTTATAGTATAAATAACTATAATAGTAGATGATGTTGAACAATGAAAATATACCTTCAATGCTATGCATCAGATCATCCAGTCCCCATAGGCCTGAATCAAATTGTCCTCCTCGAACCACATTGCCGGTGTATGACCTTGTTCTTGGAATAGATTGTCGTTTGGTCAATATAGACTGCAGGTCCCACCGTGAGGTGCATTTAACTGCCCATCTGGTTCTGCAGTTACAATGTTATTGGTAGTAATAAAGACAGTAATAGTGCACTCCAGCGCTCAATATAATAGTAAAGCTAGCATATCATACCTTGATTTGCTATATCTTTCCTCTTGCGGGACTTAATAATTTTAAAAATCTTTTCTTGCCTTGCCAAATTTCCCATTTTATGGTATCTTTTCCTTTCCTTCTCCCTTTGCTGCTTCTCTGGGTGAGCTCATCATCAATTGCTGATGTGCAAGTACCAAACAGTATACCACACGTGCCATCTATCACAGCTGCGACATTATTAATTTGTAGAATGCAACTCATAGTATAGTAAAAAGATAGATGTATTTGGAAATAAACCTTCGTGGCTCGCAATGGTTGCACCAGCATCAGATAGATATCGATTTGAACTTCTCATTTTCGAACAGTCCTATCAGCCTTCTGCTCATACATTATCCCTTTATATCCTTTATTCATCTTCTCATCCGTTAGTACATTGTAAGACTTATAAACAAGTAAGAATACTGTCAAAATTTTACCAGGTTAGATGTATGGGGCACTGATATCCTCTATTACTGTCCTTGCAAAGAATTATGGCGGCGCAGCCAACTATCATCGAGATCTTCTGTTCCAGAAAAAAATGTGTATATCAATATACATGTTATATGCTATATACCATCTTTTTTTTGCTATAAGAAGTGACAAACCTATCATAGGAGCTGTGTTGTTCCAATGTCTACTGATGGCATGCCATTTTCTATACAACATAGATCATTTAAAGAAGGCGATTAGAAAATATAAGAACAAATTGACTACCCAATCTACTACATATTAATACCTAGTGCCTACAACAATGTTGCTTCCATTTGGTTGGTTGACAACAGAAGCCGCACCTATAGGCAATACATTTTGAGTTAGCATCATCGTACATAGACACTAAAATTTTAGTATATAATAAAACTTTTGGTAGTGATAAATACCTGGTGTGTCTACAACAACGACACAGATTTATTTGGTTGATAATAGAAGCCACACCTATAGGCAATATATTTTGAGTTAGCATCACCATACACAAAAACTGAAATGTTTTTACCTATCGTCTCCATACTAATGCTAGCAGCTTGTCTTTGAGCCTTCTTCCTATGGCAATTTTCCCTCCTTTTAGCATTCAGCTCAGCCTTCTTTTCAGTTGAGATGCTTGCCCACAGTTCACTTGCCCTTTGTCGTTTCATTTCCCTTGGATCAATATTTCCTTCAGCGGAACCACCTTAAATTACAGGTACAAGATTTAATGACAACAGTTATATTCAGCTATGAAAATAACAAAGGCAAGAAGAAGCGATGCATTAAAGGGATGCCTTACCATATGCATGCAACATTACATTGCAGACTTTTTGACCTGACAGTTCTACCAGTGATCATCTATTTGATTATCTTTTCAACCATCGTATTGATAAATTTTTTCAAGGAAGGAATTATAAAAATTAACTTTTCCACCTTCGTATTTGATCATCTATCAGTAAGGATGAAAGTGAGTACCACATAATATTTTTTGGGTCAGCTAATTAATTGGGATGGCATGCCACTATAGTTAATTTCTTCTCCCAAATTATTTACATATAATGTCATTCTAATTTATTTTATCAACTTTTTGGGTTGACCCAATGATGCAGAATATATATAACTTGCATCCCTATCTATCAGCCATCAGAAGTGGGTTAGAATCAAGTGCCACGTCGAAGCCAAATAGGGTCACATTTCTATTTTTTTTGGTAATTAAATTTTCATTGATTTATTCTTGTTGCCCAGACAGAGAAAGACTGATGACACTATAAAAAATAATGCTAAAGAGTGATGACCCTCTAATTTATTCAGGAATAACATTCTGAGAAATTGTGTGTTGACCCTGTAATTTATTCGACTTATGTATTTAATTTTCTACTGGTTGATGATGCATCATCAATGGACTTTTGATATGAGCTAAGAAGAAGACTACCATGCTTACCATTTTGGAAATCAGAATCATACCTTGCTGGTCATTTATTACAACGTTTGCATGTGTTAGTGATATCTCCGAGTGGGGACACCCCACAACCATCCATTTTCTTGGTCTCACGAGATGGTGAATTGATACCTACATATGCAAATTCAAAAACCAAACCAAGCTTCTGATCGACCAGAGTACCAAGTGTTTTCGTACCTTTACGGAGCCGGAGTGGTGCCCGTCCAGCGCTTCGCGAAGGCGATCAACCCGAGGCGATCAGCGGGGGCGCGACCAACAGGAGGATATTGGCTAGGGGCGCTCGGCAGGAGGAGATCAACCTGAGGTGCTTGGGCGCGGGCGATCGACCAGAGGCGATCAACGGGGGCACGACCAGCAGGAGATCAGGAACCACAGGCCGTCGTCACCATGCCGTGCTGCTCGAGGGGATCCTTGCCGTCAGGGGGCAGCATGCCGTCCTTGCCGCCGCCGTGCCGCCGCCGACCCGCAAGCCGTTGTCACCACGCCGTGCTGCTTGAGGGGATCCTCGCCATCAGGGGGCAGCAAGCCATCCTCGCCATGCCACTGAGGATCTGCTGGCCGTCGTCACCACGCAATGCTGCTCGAGGGGGTCCTCACCTAGGGGGCGGCAGGCCGTCCTCATGGTGCTGCCGAGGACCCGCTGAGAATATTGCATATGGAAATCACCGCCGCCCGGACGAGCCTGCTGTCGCACCGGTGGCCCGTTCTCTGGACCCTCCTCCCCGAGCTCGTCCTCCGCGAGGTAACCCCCAAATCGCTCGACGCCGCACTCGTGCAGCTCATCGCTGCGTTCGAGTTCGACCCCCGAGCCTGGCGGTGGCTCCTCGACGTCCACGCCCCCAGGTACCGTAGGTTCTTGCTCGCCCAGATCGCTTCGATGTTCGATGCCGCCGCGAGGCTGCAGCCGGAGAACCTCACCACCGCTGTCACCGTCAAAGTTATTACGCCCGTCCCCTTCACTGTGATGCTGCTCCGCCCTCCACAGCCTTTCCATCTTCAATCTGCACCTTGACTCCATCACGATCAACCTGCCCTTGCTCGAGGAGCTAGTTCTGTCGGCCACGGTGTGGCTCCAGGGAGTCGTCATCATAGCCCTTAGGCTTAAGAAGCTAGCATTTGAGCCCAGGGCGGGTGTCGTGGATGATTTCATTTTCACCCTGTTGTGCTTGGCACCAGAGGTGGAGGATCTCTCATGGCAATGCATATGGAAGGAAACGCTGACAGAGAGGGAATTAGCAGGGTCACAAATGGAATGGAAAGCATATGTTCTCTTGGATGGAAGGAGAAGCATATGGAAGGAGAGGGATATGGAAGGAAACATATCGGCATGCTAATCAATGCCGCACAGTATTCCATGCGCATACTGATGTTATGGGAGAATGATGTTATGGGAGGAAAGTAATATGCGGGTACAGAGGTAGGTACACAAAGTGATTGGTGTAAAAAGAATTAGGATTTCGTTGGAAACATTTTTCTTCTATCAATTTCATGGATCTCCACCCCTTTCGTCAAATCTTTGGACTGGCAGGTGGAACCTTTGTGAGGAGTATGGTGGGCCTAATCTTGATGAGAAAGGATTTCAATTATTTTAATTTTTAATTTTTATAGTATAGATTATTGTTTGAACAGTTTATAGAATGCATGCAAGTTCAATATCAAAGAGTGTCAATCGGATTATTTTTTCTTACTATAAAGAGCAAGTATCTTGGAATGGTATGTATACAAAATTAATGTTGCTTTCTTTTGACTTCTGAATTGGATTTGATTGCTCTGGATATTCGCTCTTTAATTGATGATTACTATTTCAGTGGAGAGGATCTATGTCTATTAGACAGCAATTATGGAAACTCAATTAGCATTGTAATTGCTGGCTGAATAACTATTATATAATCATTAGTAAATATTGTTGATGTATAGGTTAATGGACATGGTAATATTCTTTTTTGGTTATTCAATCCTACAAAATTCCTTTATTTTTCCATCCAGTATATAAGAGCCCAATGTCCCCATTGTCTTTTGAAGTTTTGATATACAAATACAATTGTCTTTACTAGATTTTTCAAAATCACATGCTAAATTGTTAAATATAAATATTATTGTATGGGTTAATTGTTTTGGTTTCTGAATAATTTTAATTTGCGATATGCTAAATTTTAAGTTAATGAATATAAAGTCTCATTTACTAAGTTTTTGAAATTAGGTCCTTACTGCGTGTCATCTTCTTTATCAATATAAAATTATTATTTACTAAAAGTTATATATAGAATTCTTATCTATTAGAATTTTCAAAACACGTGTATGCGGCATATGCATCTCTACTAGTTATTAGAAAAGACTAGCATATATATTGATTAGTATATACAAATAGATATATTATACACTATATGTATTTTATAATAACATAATACGTGTCGGTTGAGGATTTCAGTAATCTTTTCTAATTTACACGTTTAGAATTAAATGGTTTCGATCCTCTAACTCAGATTATCTGGATTCCAATTAGTATTTACTTTAGTAATAATAGTAGTAGAAATAAAGAAATAATTGTTTACTTTTAGTAATAATAGTAGTAGAAATTAACTAGGAGGCTTTTGGAACCGGTAGCGGGGCTGTAACAACTACTTCGCCGGGACACAACGTGGCGCGCGGCCGCGAAAAGTCCGTGAAATGGAATCCATCCCGACCAGCTGTACTGCGCTGCGCTGTGCTTCCAACTCTCGAAAGCAAGGAAATAGGCTAGTCGCCTAGTCCCCGATAAACGCCACGAAATCACGAAACCATCATCGTTAGCAGTACCCCGCAGCAGGCGCGCACCTCCCACCCTTCCATCCCTTCCAGGACCCTCCCACTCCAAGCATCTCGAATCGCATCGCCTGAGCAGGGAGCGCGCGCACGCGCGGGCCAAGCTCGGCGGGGCGTGATGGCGGGGAACGACTGGATTAATAGCTACCTGGAGGCTATCCTCGACGCGGGCGGGGCCGCGGGGGAAATCTCGGCAGCCGCAGGTGGCGGCGGCGGGATTGAGGGGGCGTCCGGAGAGAAGCGGGACAAGTCGTCGCTGATGCTCCGGGAGCGCGGCCGGTTCAGCCCCGCGCGATACTTCGTCGAGGAGGTCATCTCCGGTTTCGACGAGACTGACCTTTACAAGACCTGGGTCCGAGTAAGTCCTTTCACCGCCTGCCGCTGTCGTCTCCAGCTGATGTCTATTCCGAGGTTTCTGGGCGCGATTTTGTTTTTGGTGTGATTGTTTTTTGGCCTATTTCTGGATGTTGGTTTCAGACATCGGCGATGAGGAGCCCTCAGGAGCGGAACACGCGGCTGGAGAACATGTCCTGGAGGATCTGGAACCTTGCCAGGAAGAAGAAGCAGGTATACAAGTGTGCTGTTAACATAAGTTGATAACGGTATTACTTGCCTTCTGAAATTTACATACCATGTTGATAATGGCATTAGTAACCAACTAACCTTTTGGGGATCGTGCTATTAACTGATTATTGAGGACTTTACTGATTTAGTATCCTACTAGTGCTGGTTGTTGACTTATTCTGTTATGTGGGTTCTGGTCGATTGGGTGGTCAGGCACTCCGGCTAACTTTTGTTGCATGTGGGAATAGATAAAGCCTACTTGTGCTGTGCCTGGATCGGCTCTTCTGGTGGATACCCACGGAGTGTGTTATGTGCTGTTTCTTGCTTGAGGTGAATTTCTTGGATGGTGCTGTTGCGCAAGGGTTTGGCAGTCCGATATTTACTTATGTGTTCTGCTGAAAGGAAGTACTTCTGGTCGTGTAGATTACCATATTCTTTAAGAAGAATAAACCAAAAACATTATGAATGTAATATAAGCTAGCTGATTTTCCTAATTTTTTCATGCAAGTTCCGATGAAGATGAATTGTTTGTTTTCTCTACTTCAGTCGATATGGGATCCTGCTGATGTTCAAACAAAAATTTTGTTTATTTTCTTTGAGGATAGTACAAACAATATTTGTGGTTTTGGCGTTCTTACCCCTGTTTTGAAGGCAATTGGTGATTTTACCCTCAGTTTTTCAACTTTGTGATTTTACCCCTACTATTGCAAAATGAAGGCGCCGTTTACCCCTGTTTTTAACCCCGTTAGTTAGAGGCTCACAAAAAAAATTGAAACGGGTTGGAAAAGTATTCAGAGCATACCCAAAAGCTCTCCTCCTCCCTTTTCACCCCTAAACTCTCACGATTCCTGCCCGTTTACCTAGCTATGGCGGCGGAGCAGGCGGCGGTGGCTGGCTCGGGCTCACGCGGCCGCCCAGGCGCAGGCTCGTGCGGCCCTAGGCGCGTGCGGCGCGGGCTCTCACGGCTGCCAGGCGCAGGCTCGCGCGGTGACCCTGCGCGACGGTCTCCCAGGCACGCGAGGTGGCCTCCCCGGCGCGGGCACACACGGGGCTGGCCCGGAGCGGGCACGCGGCTGCAAGGATTTTGTCCCTGAACCTGACCACCCTGCTTTTGCCTTCGCGCCTTCCTCTCTGAATTGATTTTTGGTTGAAGCAGAGGCCTTGGCTTGGAGAGATTTCCTTTGCTTGGAAACGTTGGCAGTGGTTAGATGGGAATTGATCAGCAGCAAGTCACTGAATCCTAATCCATCGAGTGGCTGATGCATCCAATATTGTTACTACTAAGCACAACATTAGTCAATTGAATCCATTGTTATCCAAATGCTTCTAAATTTTGTCAAATAGCTTCTGGAAATTTATCCAATACTTCTAGAATATGTGAAAACTTAACAAAAAAATATGTCAAAACATGAGTATAATGCATGTACAAAGTGCTTGATCTTGATGTCAAAAGAGTGGCAAAATCGCAAAGGCCATATCTGTCTTTTTGCTACAGAATTAACATCGTTAACTGCGTCTAGCAGAATAGGGGCAAACTGGAGATTCGTTTTTGAAAAGTGAGGGCAAAAACGCACAAGACAAAAAGGAGGAGCAAAATCACCATTGACATTCAAAACAGGGGCAAGAACGCCAGCCCCACAATATTTTTAAGCATAATATTTGCAGGAATGTGCCAATATCCATGGTAAATACCTGATGCAAGCATGTAAAAGCAGCACACACCATTATTCTTACCTGTGCTATAATCCTGGCTGTAATCCTACTTGAATTCTAACCACAGAATATATACATATACATACCCACGTGCTATTTTACACCCTAGGTGTAGCTACACCCAACTAATTACTGAACAATTTTTCAGTAATAACCGCTGCACGCGATTACTGACACCCTTTTACTGAACGTGATTCAGTAATACGGCAACTCGGTTCAGTAATTTCTGGTCAGTTTGTTCAGTAATTTCACTGCTGGGTACTACTATTCTACACCCTAGGTGTAGCTTTTATTCTACACCCAGCAGTCATATTACTTACTGAACTGACAAAATTACTGAACCGAGTTGTCGTATTACTGAATCACGTTCAGTAAATTGTGTTTCGTAATCGCGCGTAGTGGTTATTACTGAAAATTTTTACAGTAATTAGTTGGGTGTAGCTACACCTAGGGTGTAGAATAGCACGTGATATAAAATACCTTTGTAGTGGTATACTTTCATTCTCACAGAATGTATATTTATTATTTATTATGTCTTTTTCCCATCAGATTGTGAGTTGGTTTCAGCAATTATTTTTGGTGTATTTAAATTTATTAACTACAGATTGAAGGAGAGGAAGCCTCTCGTTTGTCTAAACAACGCCTAGAACGTGAGAAAGCTCGTCAATATGCTGCTGCTGATTTCTCTGAAGATCTATCTGAAGGAGAAAAAGGAGAAAACAGTAATGAACCATCTATTCATGATGAGAGGACAAGGACGTGGATGCCAAGGATTGGTTCAACTGATGCTATTGAGGCATGGGCAAGCCAGCACAAAGATAAAAAATTGTACATTGTACTGATAAGGTATGGAGCATTGGAGCTAATAGCTGCAGCTAATCTTCCTTTTTTTTCAATGTGAATGATGGTGGGAGTGACCCTATATCAAATGCTCTCAGTAGAGGCCTATAGGTTGTTCTTCTCTATATAGTTCACAAACAAGTTTAACCGATTATAGTTCCAGACTCTACATTGGAAATGCACTATATCTCTTAGGGACGTTTGTTAGAGCTCCTCCTGCTTCTAATTCTCTATAGAAAGTGATTCTGTGACCGGAAGTGATTCAAGCTAAACTTTGAGGAGAACTTGATTTCTATGGGAAGTGAAACACAGCTTCTAGCCCCTTAGTTCATTTCAGATTATCACTTCACATAATCAGCGTAGAATCAATTCTCAGTAAAATATCATTTTGTAGAGCTTCTTTTTGGATCAGCGTGGGAGCTGCTTCCATCATTGGATGATGGCCCAATTATAGATGCTTGAAATTCAAACACCAACTATCATAACCATAACTGATGGACATTCAAAGGGTTTATGATTTTTTTTCCCTTTGAGGGTAGCTTCTGTTAATTTATTGATACATCACTTTTTGTTAAGCCTTTTGTTTCCTTCCAATTTCATGTTTAACATTTTAATGCCGATCCTTTTTATCCGTCTTGTTCTTATTCATGCTTACTTGTTACTTGACACCATAGTCATCATGCAGGATTTTCTCCTGGCTGAATATTTAACTAGTTGCAATTGACTTCCGTTTTGCTTTCTTGGCTGCTTAATGTTGATGAAATATGCAACCATGGATTTATCTTATGGAGTTCTGGTTATTAATCTAAGAAAGTAAACAAAAATATCAGTAGAATTTGTGACACTACTTTGATATTTTACTGTTGGAGTCCAGTTGATGTTTTTCACTTTTTCGGTTTTGTTTCACATCATTTACATGGAAGCTTTTGTTTCCTTCCATTTGATAATTGCTTGTTTACACAGCATTCATGGCCTAATACGCGGTGAGAATATGGAGCTGGGACGTGACTCAGATACTGGTGGTCAGGTACGATTTATCCTCGGTTTTCCTTCCCACATGTTTCAGTATGTTTGTGCCTAATTGTTTAGGCTTGTTGCTAGTGGAGTATATGCCTGCCTTTCCTCTACTTGCTCCCTGCAGTTTCGAGTATGTGACAATCATGTTAAGAATTGAACTAATTTTTTCAACAACTTGCAGGTCAAATATGTTGTAGAACTTGCTAGGGCTTTAGGTTCAACACCAGGCGTATACAGAGTGGATCTACTTACAAGGCAGATTTCTGCACCTGATGTTGATTGGAGTTATGGGGAACCTACTGAGATGCTCAGTCCAATATGTTCAGAGAACTTTGGGCATGAGATGGGCGAAAGCAGTGGTGCCTACATTGTTCGTATACCATTTGGACCAAGAGATAAATATATCCCTAAAGAGCATCTGTGGCCCTACATCCAGGAATTTGTTGATGGTGCACTTGTTCACATTGTGCAGATGTCCAAGGTACTTGGAGAACAAGTTGGTAGTGGGCAACCTGTATGGCCTGTTGTTATACACGGACACTATGCTGATGCTGGTGATTCTACTGCTTTACTGTCTGGGGCACTTAATGTACCTATGGTATTCACAGGCCATTCTCTTGGCAGAGACAAGTTGGAGCAGATTTTGAAGCAAGGGCGTCAAACCAGGGATGAAATAAATGCAACCTACAAGATAATGCGCCGAATTGAGGCTGAAGAACTTTGTCTTGATGCATCTGAAATTATAATTACAAGCACCAGGCAAGAAATAGAACAACAATGGGGATTATATGATGGTTTTGATCTAACTATGGCCCGGAAACTTAGAGCAAGAATAAAACGTGGTGTGAGCTGCTTTGGTCGTTACATGCCCCGTATGATTGTACGTACATCTGCATCAACTTTCAAAGATCTTCATTCTTTCTATATCAACTTTATTGATGTTTTTTTTTTGTTATATTTTCAGGCAATCCCTCCTGGCATGGAGTTTAGCCATATAGCACCTCATGATGCTGATCTGGATGGTGAAGAAGGAAATGAAGATGGCTCAGCTTCACCAGATCCACCTATTTGGGCTGATGTGCGTTTCTTTCTATTCTTTTCTCCCATAAGATAGCCAGAGTGAATGAATTTGGAGATGTGACACAGAGACCACTTGCTTTATTTACTTATGACTTCTATTGAAATAATTTCAGATAATGCGCTTCTTCTCAAACCCCCGTAAGCCCATGATTCTTGCTCTTGCTCGTCCGGATCCCAAGAAGAATATCACTACTCTAGTCAAGGCATTTGGTGAACATCGTGAATTGAGAAATTTAGCAAATCTGGTATGTATGTCAATTCTTTGTATTTGCCTAGTTGTGTCCTAATTACTGATGTATGTGCTCAACGGTTTGTAATTGTTTTTCCTGCAGACACTGATCATGGGCAATCGTGATGTCATTGATGAAATGTCAAGCACAAATGCAGCTGTTTTGACTTCAGTACTCAAGCTAATTGATAAATATGATCTATATGGGCAGGTGGCATATCCCAAGCACCATAAGCAATCGGAAGTTCCTGATATTTATCGTTTAGCGGCGAGAACAAAGGTAACCAAGCCTTCTATTTTTTTAATGCGTGAAATGTTTCAATATGATTTAAGATCAGAGTGCTAGGGGATTCCATCTTTTCTTTATTGAGGTTATATTATTTTATCAGAAGTCACTCTTGATCGTATGTTAATGACTATTTACGAAACTGCATAGGTCTACCAGTATTGGTAACTAGTTTTCAACAACACGATATGTCGTCTAATGGATTTTGGTATTTGCTATGTAAAATATTAGCTATTTGACTTGTTGATTTGCATTTTTGCTTCATAATTTCACTTTTAGCAATATACTGATTATGCTTCATCTTGTCTTAATTCTTTACTTTTACATGTTGAGCTCATGCTTAGCGTTCAATTATTTTCAGGGGGTTTTTATCAATTGTGCGTTCATTGAACCATTTGGACTTACCTTGATTGAGGTTGCTACTTCTGCATTATTTCATTTCCTTTGCCTGCATTAACAATGGTCATTTGATCATGACACCTTGTTGCTTTCCAGGCTGCTGCATATGGTTTACCAATGGTTGCCACACGAAATGGTGGGCCTGTCGACATACATCGGGTATTGATGCACAAGCCTTCTTTTTTACTATGGGAAAATTTCCTGCTCTAGTTAATGTTGTGTATATTTTGGTTTTTTGTTTCCTTGGCCCAGGTTCTTGATAATGGAATTCTTGTTGATCCCCACAATCAAAATGAAATAGCTGAAGCACTTTATAAGCTTGTATCAGATAAGCATTTGTGGGCACAATGCCGACAGAATGGTCTGGAAAACATCCATCAATTTTCATGGCCTGAACATTGCAAGAACTACTTGTCACGTGTTGGCACACTCAAACCTAGACATCCCCACTGGCAAAAGAGTAATGATGCAACTGAAATATCTGAAGCAGATTCACCTGAAGACTCTCTGAGGGATATTCATGACATATCTCTTAACTTAAAGCTTTCCTTGGACAGTGAAAAATCAGGCAGCAAAGATGGAAATTCGAATACTGTGAGAAGACATCTTGAGGATGCAGTACAAAAGTTGTCAAGAGGTGTTAGTGACAGCAGAATGGAGGTGTTAAGTGAGAATGGCAGATGGCCATCATTGCGTGGGAGGAAGCAAATCATTGTGATTGCTGTAGACTCTGTGCAAGATGCAGACGTTGTTCAGGTTATTAAAAATATTTTTGAAGCTTCAAGCAATGGGAGATTAAGTGGTTCTGTTGGTTTCATATTGTCTACGTCTAAAGCAATATCAGAGATACATGCTTTGCTAATATCTGGAGGCATAGAAACTAGTGATTTTGATGCCTTCATATGCAACAGTGGCAGTGATCTTTGTTATCCATCTTCAAGCTCTGAAGACATGTTTAGCCCTGCTGAGCTCCCATTCATGATTGATCTTGATTATCACTCCCAAATTGAATATCGCTGGGGAGGAGAAGGTTTAAGGAAGACACTAATTCGTTGGGCAGCTGAAAAAAACAATGAAAGTGGACAAAATGTAATTGTTGAGGATGAAGAATGTTCATCCACTTATTGCATTTCGTTTAAAGTGATGAATACTGAGGCTGTATGTTTCTTTAGTCCTGTTGTTCCCTCTGCCAAATTCTCCACTGATTTTTTTATCTTCCGCAGATGTTGATTCTTTATTATGTTTCACTTGTTTAGGCATCTCCTGTGAAAGAGATTAGGCGGAAAATGAGAATTCAAGCCCTGCGCTGTCATGTTTTGTACAGCCATGATGGCAGCAAGCTGAATGTTATTCCTGTTTTAGCTTCTCGCTCGCAGGCTTTAAGGTCTTGACTGTTACCTTAATACCTTCCTTTCTTTCCAGAAGCATGTTATTAATATTACTTTTTGAACAAAATGCTATACTACCTACATCACCAAATATGCGTTGTCCTAGAACATTTACAGTAATATCCCTTGGTTTGAACATGTAAAATGAATTCATGGTATGAATTTTTTATTTAATAGATTTCTTATAAATTCTATTCCATAATACATCATCCATAGTTTTCATGATTACAATCAATGTATAATTGAAATCAGTGGTCGAGCCATCGAAGTAATATTGAAGAGTGATGTACTAAATGCTTTATATTTTGTGATTATTCCCTCCGTTTTTGAATATATGAATGTTCGCCATGTAACTAAGCTCTTGTTATCCGGGGCAAGACGTATTCCATGAGGTCTAAGAGGCTGTAGGGAATTAGTTAGCGTCATAGCTTTGGTCTGTTAGGAGTTCGGTTAGCTCGTGTCAGAGGAGTTTTAGGTTGTTAGGGACTTGGTTTGGATTATCTAGGGTTTGTTTAGATCTTGAAAGAGGGGTACGCATCGGCCTATATAAACTGAGGTCTTGTACTTTGATTATCAAGCAATAAGATTAATCTCCTCCCAACTCTCTCTCCTCTCTTAATCAAGCAATAATAATATTATCTAGAGTTCGTCAGTTACCGTCCGGAATCCCCTCCCAGCTATAACAGCTCTTCTACCATTATATGTAATTAATCACTTTCACAGAGTGGAATGCATACTGGTGAAAACTCAACTTGGTGTTATTCTTTCTTGTGACTGTCTTTTAATTGGTGCACCTGTGCTGTACATTATGATGTTTGTTTCCGGTGTTACGTGTCGTGTGAAAATTCTTAAGTCGGAGCATGGAAGAGTATACAACATGCTAATCTATCTATTGTGCATGGACTGTTGGAGAAGTGCAGTGGTACCCCATATAAACAAAAGGGATGTAGAAACTAGAAAGTACCAAGATATCATATAGTTTATTGTTTTTCTAGTTTCACTTTAAATAATCATTTTGCAATTCTTGATTTATGATGGAATTCTCCACTAGAAAGTGTAAAACAGCCATTTGATCAATATAGTCCTTGATGTGTTTGCAGCATAAAGTTTTAATATATTTGTTCATTTATGTTGTTGCAGGTATCTGTATATAAGATGGGGTTTTGATCTGTCAAACATGACAGTGGTTGTTGGTGAAAGTGGTGACACAGATTATGAAGGTTTAATTGGAGGTGTGCACAAGACCATCATACTCAAAGGCTCGTTCAATGCTGTTCCAAACCAAGTTCACACTGCTAGGAGCTATTCATTGCAAGATGTTGTATCCTTTGAGAAACCAGGAATTGCTTCAGTTGAGGGATATGGTGCAGTCAAACTAAAATCAGCTCTACAGCAATTTGGTATATTGAAAGACTAAAATTTTGATCTTGCCGGTCAGCAGAGGAATCGAACTAAATTAGGTATGTTAAGCCACACTTTTACTAATGTAGAACGATATTTCGCACCCAAGGACTATATTTGGAGTGTAAACTTGATATACCACGTGTCATTTAGTTTTTTTGAAACTCAAAAGCAAATACACAAGTTGATGTTTCTTTGCATGGTTTTCCTCCCAGTAGAATACATCTTTGTTTATAACTAACCAGCATAGGTATTTTAGCATCCTCAGTTTCCATTGGATAAGTGAACCACATAATTTTCATTGTGCATACATATACTCCTGGCTTGGAATGTAGGAATTGAACAGGAACTCCACTCGTCTGGTCTCAACTAAAACCAGCACTACATGCAGGAGCTATTCGTCATTTATTTGGTGTCTCATACATAGCACAGTTATTTGGTTACTTTATTACTATTATTCTTAAAAGGAATCAATTCTATAGGATCGACGAGAGGAGTGGCAGGACTTCCCTATGCTATTCTACACCACCATGCCAGAAATAACGGGCTTGCATTGTATGGCCCTTACTAGACATGAGAGGATTGGAGACAAACTTGTCAGTTTCTCTGTTCCAAAACTCAAAAGATGTTATTTTGTAACAACACCGCAATAAGGCTGATGTTTACAGACATGTACAATGTGCACAACTTCATTTCAAGCTCATTTGAAATCTTAATTTTCTTAGATCAGGATTCTTTTTCGAATGCTTTGGGCTGAATGTTTCTCCGGCTTGTCTGCAATCCGTTGCTTTGCTGAGATCTGTTTGGCTGATGCGCCCCCATCTATGAGTCTGGTTTTTGGCTTTGGTTCTGGACTCCATTATGATTTCTTTTTGCCTCTTCTATTTGAACCTAGCTTGTTCGTAAATAGTAAGATTTACTCCCTCCATTCCGAAGTGTATCCAAGTCCAAGATCTAGTTTAGTGTGTGTGGGTGTTTGGAGGTCCCCACGCCTCCATATAGGCTAAATTTGCCTATGTGGCGCCGGCAGCGTGGGTGAGGCTGTCTTTTGCAATATAGCCCTCAATGGAATGTGCTAGTGCACATTTGCTAGCCCTCAATATAGCCCCCTAGCTTCTTGCAGCCTTGCCTGCTAAATGACTGTAACGATGCTGCTTGATTAATGACGAAGCTAAGTTCCCAAAAAAAAAAGGAACCGAAGCAAAAACTTATCCAGAAAATAAAAGAAGCTGAGCTCGTTGACCTCGAGCAGGCCGCTGGCGCTGCCATCTACGCGGACCACCGCCGTGGTCTACGCACGGGAAGCGCGGCATCTTTGCCGCTGCCGGCGGGGTCTTGAGGAAGAGACCACGAAGGGCTGCAGGGACAACCTAAGCCGGAGGTGACCATCGGAGATGCTAGTCGATGCACTAGACCGCAATCGAAGCTCGGCACGCTGACTCCGTGCAGTGCCGTCCCACAAGGGTGGAGCAGGAATTTTGCATAGGGAGACCGGCCCAACAAATCGATATAATTTGATGGTTAACAAATAAGAATTCAATATATATGTTTCACAAAATATTTACCGCTCCTAACTCATGTATGCACTAAGTTTTTGCTAGACAATAACACAAACCAAAGCAAAATAAATCTCTATCTCTATTTCTATCTATCTAGGACTAAAAAGAACGATTGGGGGGTTTGGTGCGACCCTCGTCTTCTCATTCTGCCGCTCGGTACTGGAGCCGTCCGATGGATTGTTACGGCGCAGACAATGGCGACCCGTAACAATCGCAGGTCGCGTTGCCCCCGGGAAATCGTCATTCTGCCGGTATCGTAGGGGAGCTGTCCATTTTGCATGTAAGACGGACCCCAATCCCTTGGCTCCCTCAGGTGTCGTTCCGCGGTTCCGCCCCGATGCCGGCTCCCGTCAAGCTCGAGTGCCTTACGGATAGCCTAGGCTAGGGCGGGCGGATCTAGCTGCGGCGGCGCAGCCACAGCCCCCCATCGTTGGAGCTCGGGACCGGCGCAGTGACGGCTGTGACCCTCTATCCCGCTCGCCGCCCCCGACGCAACTCCAGCAGGCCCCTCCATGTATCGCTGCCCTGACGCACCATCCCATCGTGGCACTCTGGTCCTCGACCTCGACGGCCTCCGAGGCAGGGCACGGCGCGAGAGCCTATCGTATGCCGAGACGCCCTGCCACGAGAAGTCCGAGAGGGCGCTGGACTCGGAAGCGTCGGCTTCATGCTTGACGAGGGATGGCGGGCGTGCTGCTCTTCCTCTTCATCGGCGACGAGGTCGACCTAGGCGGCGCAGCGACGCGTGCGCCCGGCTGCAGGAGCGGCGTCAGGGGGCGAGGGGAAGTTGAGCTTGGCCCTGGGCCCGTGGATGTCGCGGCCTGGCGAGGTTCGAGTCGTGCTCTCCCTGGATCCCGCCTCCCGGACAGGATGCCAGTGTACTTCTCCGCCTCCCAGGCCGCCCCTGAATCTCTACCGCGGCCATGGAGCCACTAGAGCTGCAGATCGACGGGATGGCGGCGCCAAGTAAGAGCACCTCCTCGCTTCCCTCTGCATGAGACGAGAGGTGCAGTGCAGCGACGGAAGGTGTGTTTGACGAGCAGCTCGAACGGGTGCAAGTCGACGCCACGGTGGCGCGAGCAGCAGCTCCAGCCCACAGCCTCCTTCGCCTGCGCCATCCCTCCTACTCCAGTTCTGCAATTGCCGGAGCCTCCACTGCCTGCAAGGTGTTCGACAAAATGCCAAGCTTCCAGACGCATAGCAACTTTAATTTATGAAGGTACCTCTTCTACTCCTGTTCTGCAAATAACGTCAAGTAAAGTTCAGTAAGAGATGGAGTTCTGTGTCTTGTAACGAGAGCAGTTTCTCAATGTAAATTAATTTTGGGATTTCCATGGGTAGATATCACCATGACGTGCTTCCACTGTGGCCATTCATTTTATGGTAGCATAATTCATCTAATCACACCAGCCACTCATCTGTTGCAACACATAAGCTGTGTGAACAATCACGCTGGTAATTTTTCCATGCTTCTATCCTAGAGGTAATGGTGTTACTATTAATTGCATAGCTCAGTTTTTTTCATATTTTATATTGCAATGAAGCTTTGTTCGTCTTGACAGAACATTGACTTGAAACCATTGTAGTTTTAATTTTCAAGATAGAAGGACAGAGAGCATAGTTTGAATAATTTTAGTGTGCTTCCTGGAAGCAATCAAAAGATTTTCTTGACGATATATACAAGCTAATATTATTTACCTTCGGATTTAGTAGCCACTTATTATCCAACTATACATTCAGTATTAGAATGACTTGCTAATAGCTCATAGCTTCAGATTATCAGGGCTTTTTAATGCTTGGTACAGTTCTAGACTATGGTAGTTCTTGCCTTGCGGTTGAGCTTATGCACCAATTTTTTTCCCTAATTAATAGTTACATCTTCCTGCATTCAAAAAGCAGAGGGGGGAGAAAAAGCTAAGGTGCTTGATCATCTTGAACATTGTGCAGAGGGTGCCAACTTCTCTGGTTTTTGTAATTTTTTAAAGAGTTAAATGCATCATTAGTACATAAACTCGGCGAGAGGGTGCGCTTAGATACATCATCTCTAATCGCTTATTTAGGAGCAAAACTTGGCAGGCGAGTGCACATAGATCACCGTGATGACACATGGGAAAAAAATTGCCATGTAGGCAGCTCACATGTACATTTGGATTGGATCTTATGTGTACAATGGTGCATACAACAGCAACGAGAGGTGGAAGGACTATAGCTAGAGGTGGTAGAGGGCAAAAAGGCGGTATAGGGAAAGGGAAAGATAACCAGGAGTTGGCAGCTTCCAAGCCAGGGAGAGGGAGGGCAAAAGACCAGAGGGCAAAGGAGGCAGAGGAGGTGTAAGATCAAGGGGAAGAGGTGGCAGAGTTTCCAATGAGCACATCAATCTCAATCAAAATACTGGTGGCCACACTAATTTCAATGAAGTTCCTGAAAATCATAGTAATAATATTGATCAAGGTCCTGAGGAAATTAGAGTAACACAGACTGCACCGGAAGCTAGCCAACGTTATTACATTTAGCTAGATGAAGATGCGATGGATTACTTTGCTATTTTGCTACAATGTGTGTTATTTAAGCCCTGCCAAATTGTCCTCCATATGCTCATGGAAGAAGTCAAATTTTTGTCCTTCTAGCGATCAAAGTGCTATAAATTCTGAAATTGTATCCCCAGCCATCACCGTACTCCTAATTGCAAAGGAAAAGAAGAATCACATCTCAACTTGAAAACCACCAAGACATAGGGCTACGGATCAACTTAATTGAGTCCAAACAAATAAGCAGCAAATAAATTAGGGACGTATCTGCATTAGTGCTAAAACATGGGGTTTTGTACACGTGAGCTGCCTACATGGAAATTTTTTTCCCATGTGTCGTCTCGGTGATCTATCTGCATGCACCTGCCAAGTTGTTGCTCCTAAATAAGCGATTAGAGAGATGATGTATCTAAGCGCACCCTCTTGGTAAGTTTATGTACTAATGATGCGTTTAACTCTTTTTTAAATCAGGAGCAGCTTAGACATTACACTTATCACAAATATTTTGCCTGACAGCAAGGGAAATTCAAGTTTAAATAATCATGTATAAGTATCCCAGTTTTTGGATTTAATCTCATCAGTCACAAGCAGGTTAGATATGGTCTATGATATTTAATTAGAATCTTGTGCAGAGGATGCCAGCTTCTCTGTTTTTCTAATTTTTTAAATCGGTAGCAGCTTAGAGATGGCTTTGTTATTTTTATGCATCGCAAGGATGAGCAATGCAGTAAGAACTATTTGGCAGCTTCAATTTTTATGCCAGCTTCAATTTTTCATGTTTAAACTATTCTTTCACTCACCTGGTATGGATTCCTAGTCACTTGATTCTATATTATGTTAACCGCTCCTAAAATGGCTTCTCGTCCATTTCTGGCGATCCAATTGATGCTTGTCAATACTCGTATACAATTCCTAAATAGATTATCTGGTAGGCAATACCAATATACATGGTTCCTGATCTGTTGTTCTGTTCAGCGTCAAAATAAAGGCTACAAACTTGCTGATTGTTGTTCTGTTCAGCGTCAAAAATAGAAGCTAGAATGACTGTACTTGCCTGCTTGATCATAATTTACTAGCTAGCGTATGTTATAAAGTAAAGCTTTCCATCAAGTGTATGGAATGAAAGTAGCAACAGTTTGCACACGTGATATTCACTCAGTTGTCTTCTGTTTCTATTTATACTCTTAACCAAGAAACATTGTATTTGCAGGGTCAGAAAAGAACATCTGCAGTTGGTTTTGGTGCCTTATTTCACAACCATCTTTTTTTGATCTTATTTATTGTTACTTGGATCTTTATGGTGGATTATGTTCTAATAAATTTTGCAGTTGTTTGGTATAAATATTCCACTTTCAAGGCAACTGGTCGGTTTTGCCATAGCTCCAACTTCCTACTCTGTACGGGGCAAAAGTTGCAGGTACCGAAAGGCCAAAGTTGCAGGTACCGAAAGGCCATGATCCTTCCATCATCAATCATCTCACTATTTCCTGTTGCTTCATCAACATCAATATTGTACACCCACAAAGTGTTTTTGCATCTCAAGATACTGGGTTTTCTTGCATTTCTCCTTATGCCATTTTCAAATATCATATTTGTGGCAGAACTGCTATTTGGTGACAGAGGATGGATGAACAATCTGAAAGGATATACTAAATGATGTTCAAAACTCAGGAGGATTGATCTTGGAATATATGATCACATACGAGGAAGTTGCCTGCCTGAATTAGCAATGTGATTTGTTTTTGCCACATGTGAGATTGGCATGGGTAATTCTTGAAAATACCAGGAAGAATAAAAGCTCATACTATGCTCTCCTACAAAGTGATCTTTTACAATCAAGCTGTAATTTGCTAAGATAAGTGTTACTGTGAATTCTATGTTGGTCATTGTAGTGAATTATATTTGGAATGCTAGAAGTTGACTCTCAGCTTAGGCTCGAAGATGTTGTATGAACTATAATTTGTACTTTTGTTTGAGGCAAAGTGTATGCTGCTATTGTGATATGCTATTATAAATATTTTCGTATGATGAGATTGATGTCACTAAAGGAATTTATTTTTACCTGTAGCAACGCACGGGCACAAACCTAGTTAATAAAAAAACTGAATGATTTAGCGTACACAGGCCATCGAGCCATCAAAGCATCGTGCGATAGGGTTAGGAATTTGGGGATACTAAGGGCAGCGGGAAAAAGTGACGAGACGAACAAGGGGAACAGGATCGTTTGTGCATTCTTGAACAAAACAAAAGGTAGGCCCTCACAGCACCATGGTGAGGCCTATATAAATAAAAATTGATCGTTTTGGTCAATCTGCACCAAAATTACGACGTGTATTAATATTGCGATAGGCATTAGATTGTTTGTTGTACATGTAAACGTGATAGGGTCCTAGTTTTCAAGAGTTGGTTAGGAGGTTAATCGTGCTCCGTAACTTGTATAAACTCCTACACTGATCAATACAACAGCTGCATTGGATTATTTGCCTCAAAGAGAGGTAAAAAGGTTTTTGCTGCATTTTTGAGGGGGGCCACGGCCCCTGCTTGGCTGCGCCACTGCCGTCGCATAGGCATAGCTCGACTTTGGTTTGAGCTCCGCCAGCGCATCCGCTGCCTCTCAAGCAACAAGCTCTGGTGCCGCCGCATCAAGCTCAAGCTAGGCATAATTAAGCTCCGATGCCGACGAATCGATCTCAAGCACGGTCACCGCGGCTGCAAGTTGAGCTCGGCGAGTGCTGGGCACCCGTTACGCCTGGGTGCCTTGCCAAGATATACTGCATGTATGGCATGAGGTGCGGCGGCGACGGCTTGGAGTGAGGGGGTAGAGCACGCGAGAGGGAGATGGATGGGAGGAGGGAGGCATGTGATGGAGGAAGCTCGACCGCCGCGTCCGAAGGCGGAGCTCCGACCTCCTTGAGCGGTAAAATCGCGGATAGGTAGGTGTGCTGAATCAATTGGCTGGTCCACTCAATCCTTGTGCAGGCTGCATAATCCAGAAACGAGATCTCGTTTCCCACAATGCAGGCTGGGCTCCTGTTTTTCATTGTCTAAGCCAGGCCAAGAGGGTTGTACAGGTGTGGCAGAACCACCTGAATTAATCCGGCTCAAGTGCACTAACTATTACCACGAGAGCAATTCGGGCTAACTCGCACTTCAAACGGAGTAATCCATAGGTCTGTCGGGTAACCTCCCGATACAACCACGGGTTTGCCGATCGAAACCACACATACAAAGTACTCACACGAAGGTGAGCCCAGAGAATACAACATTCCACAAATTTTACATCACAGGGTTCAACATAAATTTATTATTACAGGCCAAGCTCGAATTCGTAAAACAAAGTACTTCAGAGTTTAAAAGTAAACGAGTTCTTCAGAGTTCATTGCAGCGGAAAAATAACGATAAACTACTCGACGATACATGATGTCTTGATGAAGCCCGTACGAGACATCACTCGGCATTATCATCATCAGCCGGGGACGCATCCCATTCCACCGACCAACCAGGAGGAAGAGTACACAACCAAGTCAAACTAGCAACCATGTCCTCAAAAGTATCACCTGAAAACAAGCCACAAGCAAGGCTGGGTATACTAATACTCAGCAAGGCTTACCCGACTAGTGGAATATACTTAGCCGACTCATAGATATGCAAGGCTTTTGGCTTGAGGGGTTTGTTTTGCCGAAAAACATATACAAGTAGGTCCTTACTTTCAAATTTTAGCTCCAAATTCTAGTTTTTTTTAACCATTCTAGGTAAGCAACTATCCAATACCATCCATGGTGAAAGAATTAATTTGCATCCAACAAGATTAATCATCATCATTGTTCCTCTTTTTACTCTATGTGGTAAAAGGGTCAAGCAGTCTCAATACCGCGAGAAACGGACAATTCGAATCGAATTTCTTAACCTTGCAAGGCAGACCTAAACACACGTCACGTGGTTACTCCCAGAGTCACACGTGCAACTTTTCCCTTCAATTCCCGCTTCACGTAACAGGCCCACCGCCCTCGACTACACGACCCCACAGACCACAGTACGATGCCGGGCCGTGGCGGCAAATGCACCCGCCATTAGCTAGATGTGAACGAATTCAAGATGGTGGGGAGTATGTTCCGACCTCGGTTTAATTCAGTACATAAGCTTACCGATTACCATATTCTCGGCATGTGGTTAGTACGTTCAAAGACTTAACCACCACTACCACACACTGCGGCCTTAGCATTTTTCACTAAACAGACGGGGCCTCAATCATCAACATGAACATCGCACCATAGCCCCGTCCGTCGACCTTATGATTGCAGCATGTAGTAAACATTCAACTCCTATATTCTCGCGAGTGACAGGAAATCACTCGACTTTTACCGGAGTCCTATTAGCATAGCATTCTATCGAACCTTACATCTAGTGTTCAGAGCATGGGTACCTAGGATCATGCAACTAAGTTTTCATTCAACTCCTATAAACTTAATGCACAAGCAATATAGAGTAACAAGTTGCATAATTTGAAAAATAGGGTTCATGCTCCGGGACTTGCCTTCTTGAGCAGAGCTGGCCTTGGGCTCTTCCGAACTTTTGGTTTGGGTCTTTGAAAACTTCAGTTAGATTCACTTGAGCTTCACGCTGCTCACTCTCGGACTCGGGCACCAGCTCGTACGTTCCGTCAGCGAGAGTAGTCGATTCTATATGAATGCACAAGTATGAGGTCTAGTGATGGTATATGACATTTATTTTCTTCACGATAAAGTTGCAGTCCACAAAAACATAGATTTGGTTGTAAAGTTACTTAGTTAAGATTTCTTGGGAAATCGTTAATAGATTACTTCTTAAAGTACTTAACTTCATTAAACAAGAAGGGGTTGTGTTATATTGGAAACTTAATTTTCTAAGTACAAATATGGATTAAACACAATTACTGAACTAGGTAACTTCTGGTGATGAAACTTTTATTCAGAGTACCACATGCAGAGACAAAACCACTGCAAAAATTTCAGGCATATTTGTGTAGCAGATTAAATATGAAAATGTAATACACAGCCACTGCTAGAACATAGTTATTTTTATACAGAACAAACCATGCAAGTATTAATGCTAAAACTCTTACAGAGTTTTGAGTAAAAGTATTACATATGTATTACTGTAAAAGTTTTAGATTTTATTGTGCATGATACAGATCATAATAAATAGGACAAGATACACCTATTTTAATAAAGATTAATTTCTACGGGATGTTATACAGGATTTCTGAGTATGAAACTTGTGATACAACATGTTTTAACCCAATGTATTCCATAGTAAAAAGATGAACATTTTTCAAGCAAAAAAACTAATTACTTTGATTTAATGTATTTTTCCACCATAAAAATTATACAAGTAGGTTACTGAAAGGTAAAAAGTCCCCAAAGTTTTCTGAGGCATTTTAGGTATCACTATAATAGCACAGAAAAAGTTTCATAATATGAATCACTATAGAACAGGAGGAAAAATTAGTTCTATCCCTTCATGGCATAAAACAAAGTCAAACAAAAAGTTTAGCTAGAGATGGGTTCTGGTCCTGAACGTTTTACACTGGCCTACACATCAAGAAACTAATCCACCGTCCAAAAATTAGGTTCAGCCTTTGTCTACAATAGTGGTTACAAATAAAGGCTATTAAACATTCCATTTAATCTAGGGAAAAATATAGCAAGCAAATGAAGAAATGCATGTAACAAAAGTTGTAGATCATCTTCTAAGGATTACAGAACAGTTGAGTTTGTTTTCTGATTTTTCTACGATTTTTAAAGCATTTTCAAAGTTCTTTATTTTTGAATCTAGGGTTGAAACACTGGTTCGCAGATATGCCCCTGGAAACTTGCGTGCAGACCCTTAGAAAGATTGAAATCACTGCAATTGGGTCCCTGGCGGGGCTGGCATTGCTGCCGGCCAAATTCCGGCGAGGAGGCTCGCCGACGGCGAGGGGAAAGGGGCAGGGGAGTACCAGGGAGGCGAGAGCTACCTCGTGGTGGCCTTGGTCGGGGTCAGGGACGCCCGGAGGTGGGTCTCCCACGACAGTAGCTCCGGCGGCGGCAGCGAGGGCGTTCCGGCGAGGCTGGCGGGCGAGGGCCAGTGGGGCTTGGCCGATGAGCTTCACGACGTCGAGGGGAACCGATTCCAAGGGTCGGCTCAAGGGGATGGAGGCCGGAGGTGGGGGTGCAACGTGGTGGTCTGGGCGGCTGCAGTAATGGCGTCGGCGTCACTCTGTTCCGGCAAGGGAGCGGCGGCGTGGGCATGCCAGGGAGGTTCAGGAGGAGGTGGGTGAGCTGTTGGTGGGCCTGGCTTGGGTCGAGGACGGGCGGAGGAGAGACAACACTGCGGAGCCGAGCTGGGCGGCAGCAATGGCGGGCAGTCGTGGTGCACGAGGGGACGGACTCTGGGCGGCTTTTATAGGGGCAGCAGGAGAGGGAGAGGGGCTGGCGTGAGGGAGGGACGGCGTGCTGCAGTGGGAGAGTGCCGGGTTGGACGAGCAGGGTGGAGCTCCGGGTGGTCGGGCGGCGAGCTCGGCCAATGGCTTGGCCGGACGTGTTGGCAGGGATTCGCGCAGCGCGTGGCGTCCATGCGTTGGGCGAGCTAGCTGCGTAGGGAGGGAGCTTGGCATTGGCAGGGGCGTGGGGAGCCATTGGCTTGGCGCCTAGCGCCGGTCAGGCATCGCCGGCGACGTGGCGGTCGGCTCTGCTGGGCGGTCCGGGCAGAGCAGGGGAAGGAGGGGGCTGCTGAGGGGAAAAATAGAAGAAAGGTGAGGGGCGGAATTAAAAAATGCTCTTTTTCTCCCATTTTTATGTTGCAACTCAAAATTCTCTGAACACAAAAGTTGTTCAAAATGAAAAGTTACACAAGTTTTATTTCAGGCCAAAGTTCATTTGAGTTCTAGTTCAAAAGTTATTTTAAAAACTCAAAAAGTATGATTCGGATGACACATCATTTCATGGGCAAAATTTCATATTTTTTTTTCTGAGGTTTCAACTAGACTTTTATTTATCATGTCACTGATGATGTGCCTATTTAATTTCGTAGTCATATTTGCATCGATGCGAAAGTTATTTAATTTGTTTGTTTAAAGTACATGTACTCATGCACATATACACTTACTTTCAATATAAATGCAAAACAAAATTATAATACATTTCTTTTAAACTTTTCTAAGTTATTTATGCATATTATTATGCTAATGAGACTTGTTTAGCAAATTAAACACCTGAGGTGTCACAACAGGCTTCGAAACATGTGCAGCCTACACTACATAAGCCTGGATAAGTCTCAAGGAACCCAACCAATCACTTACGTATACCCTTACTGAGTAAAGTTCTATCTATTTGAGAGCAGTGAATCTCATTTGTTGTATTGATTCGTCCAGTGCAGGATCCAACTATTTGCAAGTTCTTCATGTTTTCGGACAAGTTTAAGAAGTGGCTTGGTGCTGGCTGTCCTGTTTATCCATATCCTAATGTCACAAGGAGCAATCCTCATAGGAAAGTTTATGTTCACAAGCATTCATGGGTTGCAGAAGGCAACAGTTGAGCTGAAAGAAGGGCTTGTGGCTATGCAAGCAGATGTTGAATTGCTGAAGAAAGGTCTAGGTAGTGTGAAAGAGGATGTTGCAATGATGAAATTATTTAGCATGGCTATGGATGGAGAGATCGGAAAACTAGTCAACATAGGTAAGTTGGTATTTGTTGATGCCAAAATTTTGCAAATATATTTATGGAAAGATAAAGGGGTTAGCTGGAAGCCGATGGGGAATCTTGAGGAGAGCCGATGGTACGCCTAGGTCAAGGATGTCAGGAGTTATGGTCAAAGCTGACGTGGCACTGGTTAGAAAGGGTGCGGTCTCGGTCAAGGAAGGCGCTGGATGCAGTTTGTGTCGGATTGGGACATGACGTTAGCAGAAGAGTTTATGAGAGTCCGATTTCTTTTTTATGACTTTTGCAAATATAGTAGTTTATTTTTATTGGTTAAGGTTAGCGTGTCGTAATCGACTAGGAGTCTTTACTTTTAGGATATAAATAGGGGCAGTCAGGGCCTGTAAAAGACGATCATCAATCAATACAATTTTTCTCGGCACATCATCAAAACCCTAGGAGTATTAGTAGCAGTAGTTTTCGACGACTTCTTCGGTGAACAGGGTTGTATCAACTCGATCTCCGGTTTGCTCGTAAGTCTCATTTTATTAGATTCTCTAGGCTTTAATTATTGGCGCATCGCTGTAGTATCGTCTAGTTTATCTACCAATTTATCAATTTAGTCTAAATCTAGAAAGGCCGCATCGCTTTGATCTCTTGTTAATCTAGTTGATATCACCAGTTATCGATTTCTATCAAGATCTTGTAAGGCTGCATCGTCCGATCTCTTACTAGTTCTTAATAGATTTCATAATTTATCTTATCTCGATCAAGCTTGTATCGGCTCGATATATTGTGGATTTCATTGCATACTTAATAGCTGATTCAATCTCGATTTAGATACTTTCAAGAAATATTGATAAGGGTATTCTCTATTTTAATTAGACTCATCGGCTAATTTAGTTTACTGTATCGCCCTATTGTTAGTGTTGTCTTGGTTTAATTTATCACCCTGCTGTCTTGGTTTAATTTATCACCCTGCTGTCAGTGTTGTCTTGTTTGTTGCCAACACCTTCTGCAAGTGGGGCATGTAAGAACTTGGTTGCGCAAGTTTGAGTGAAAATGTAGTGAGCCACCACTCAACAACTTCTTGTGAATTTTTCTGCTGCCACTAACCATGACAGGCACGGGCAAAGAAACGGGAGCTGGCAGCCTTCCCCATGGTAATTTGCACACTCAACAACATATGGGAACATTTCCATTTGAGCTACATGATGATGTTTTAGCTATGGTCAGTTATGCTCTACTTTCTTTTGAGGGAAATTTTGACCCTCATGCATACATTGATTGGGAGCTTAAGGTAGATGAAGAATTTGATAAGTATGAATTGTCTAACATCAAATGATTCTAGCTGCCGCTAGTGCTTTAACTAAATATGCTTTGGGTGAATGGGAATATCTTTTTTAGGCACAACAAAGTTCCATCTACATGGAAAGATTTTAAAATGCTTTATCGAGATGCATATATTCCTGCATATTATGTTGATCATTTGTTTAACAAACTGGAGAAACTAAAATAGGGTAGTAGGACTGTGAAATAATACTACCATGATTTTAAAATTTGCATTCAGTTTTGTAGTTTAGATGAATGCATGGAAGATAATATGAATAAGTTCATGCGAGGGCTCAATTCTAAAATTCGAACCATCCTCATCCCTGAAATGTGCGACCACATCTCTTACTTGTTTTGTCTTGCTCGTAAGGCTGAAAATCAGATGTTATCATCTATAAATAATTGCAAGAATGATGTGACCCATGATGATTCACATTTGTCCACTCTGCATGCTAACCTAGAGCAGCAAATAGTGGAACGCGCTACTGATTTTCCTTTGTCACAAAGTTTTTTGCTTGCTGAACCTTGTGATAGAGAAGAGTTGTGTTATACTTCCTCTCAAATTTCATCACAACAACTAGAGACAAAGCACCCTCTTGTCTCCCGTTCTATTTGTACCATTTGGCAGGAAGGTGGGAGCAATTCCATGAAGTGTGTTGAGCAGCAATCTGAGCAACTGCACCCAACGCTTGAGTTGGACAAGAATGATTGTGCAAGACCTACCACATTGGACGATAGAGGGCAAAGCAAAATGTTAAGTGCTGCAAACACTCCATGTAAGCATGCTCATGATGGATTTAAATTGTGCACTGCTGGTGCTAGTCTTCCACAATCCTTAGTGGAACTTCCCGCAACATATGCTTTGTCACGAACTGCATGCTTTTCTCACAATGACAAGGGGTTGTTTGAATATGTTTCATGTAACTACAAAGACAACTAGAGTATGGACATGTTAAATCTGTTTTGAATGACCTCCATGGCGAAAAATTCCAACGCAACTTCGTTTCACAAACTTGTGAATTAGTGGCACAAGTTCGGCCCATTTTGCACCGATTTTCATGCAGTAATGACACGATTCGAAATGGCCCGAAATATGAGTTCTGTGTCAAATGGAGTGGACCGGGTGCCTTCGTTGCGAAAAATTCTGACGCAACTTCATTTCACAAACTTGTCCATTAGTGGCACCAGTTCGTCCCGTTTTGCACCGACTTTCATGCAGTAACGATACAGTTCGAAACACCCCAAAACATGAGTTTTGGGTCCAATGGAGTGGATTGGGTGCGATCCTTGTGAATAATTCCGACACAACTTTATTTAGCGAACTTGTGCGTTAATGGCACCAATTCGGCCCATTTTGCACCGATTTTCGTGCAGTAATGCAACGGTCCGAAATGCCGTAAAACTTGAGTTTTGGGTCCAATGGAATGGATCGTGTGCATTCGAAGCGAAATTCCGACGCAACTTCGTTTCACAAACATGTGCATTAGTGGCACCAATTCGGCCCGTTTTGAACCAAATTTCGTGCATTAACGAAAAGATTCGAAACGCCCCAAAACATGAGTTTTGAGTCCAATGGATTGGATCGGGTGCGTTTGTTGCGAAAAATTCTAATGCATCTTCGCTTAGCGAACTTGTGCGTTAAGGGCACCAGTTCGACCCATTTTGCACCGATTTTCGTGCAGTAATGAAATGGTCCGGAATGCCCTAAAACTTGAGTTTTGGGTCCAATGGAGTGGATCGGGTGCGTTCGTTGCGACGAAATTCTGACACAACTTTGTTTCACAAACTTGTGCATTGGTGGCACCAGTAGGGCCCATTTTGCACCGACTTTCGTGCAGTAACAAAACGGTTCGAAACGTCCCAAAACATGAGTTTTAAGTCCAATGGAGCGGATTGGGTGCATTCCTTGCGAAAAATTCCGACGCAACTTTGTTTAGCGAACTTGTGCATTAGTGGCACCTGTTCGGCCCATTCTGCACCGATTTTTGTGGAGTAACGAAACGATACAAAATGCCCTAAAACTTGAGTTTTGGGTCCAATGGAGTGGATAGGGTACATTTGATGCGAAAAATTCCGATTCAACTTCATTTCACAAACTTGTGAACTAGTGGCACCAGTTCGGCCCATTTTGCACCAACTTTCGTGTATTAACGAAACGATTTGAAACGCCCCAAAATATGAGTTTTGGATCCAATTGAGTGGATCGGGTGCGTTCGATGTAACAAAATCTGACGCAACTTCATTTAGCGAACTTGTGCGTTAATGGCCAGTTTTGCACCGGTTTTTATGCAGTAACGAAACGGTCCGAAATGCCCTAAAACATGAGTTTCATGTCCAATGGAGTGGATCAGGTGCGTTTGATACGGAAAATTCTAACGCAACTACGTTTCACAAACTTGTGCATCAGTGGCACCAGTTCGACCCGTTTTGCACTGACTTTCATGCAGTAACGAAACAATTCGAAACGCCCCAAAACATGAGTTTTGAGTCCAATGGAGTGGATCTGGTGCGTTCGTTGCGAGAAATTCCTACGCAACTTCGTTTAGCGAACTTGTGCGTTATTGCCACTTGTTCGGCCCGTTTTGCAATGACTTTCGTGCAGTAAAGAAATGGTTCAAAATGCCCCAAAACATGGGTTTTGGCTCCAATGGAGTGGATTGGGTGCGTTCATTGCGAAAAATTCCAACGCAACTTCTTTTAGCGAACTTGTGCGTTAATAGCACCAGTTCGGTCCGTTTTGCACCAACTTTCGTGCAGTAGCGAAACGGTTTGAAACGCCCCAAAACATGAGTTTTGGGTAGAATGGAGTGGATCAGGTGCATTCGTTGGGAAAAATTCTGACGCAACTTCATTTAGCGAACTTGTGCGTTATGAGTACCAATTCGGCCCATTTTGCACCGATTTTGTGTAGTAGCGAAACGGTCTGAAATGCCCTAAAACTTGAGTTTTGGGTCCAATGGATGGATCGAGTGCGTTCGATGCGAAAAATTCCGACGCAACTTCGGTTAACAAACTTGTGCGTTAAGAGCACCAGTTCGGCCCGTTTTGCACCGACTTTCATGCAGTAATGAAACGATTCTTAATGCCTCAAAACATGAGTTTTGAGTCCAATGGAGTGGATCGGGTGCGTTCGTTGCGAAAAATTCCGACACAGCCTCATTTAGCGAACTTGTGCGATAAGGGCACCAATTAGGCCCTTTTTGCACCGATTTTCATGCAGTAATGAAACGATTCGAAATGCCCCACAATAGGAGTTTTTGGTCCATTGCACAGCATCGGGTGCGTTCATTGCAAAAAATTTCGACGCAACTTCGTTTCACAAACTTGTGCATTACTGGAACCAGTTCGGCCCGTTTTGCATCGACTTTCATGCAGTAACAATACGGTTCGAAACGCTCCAAAACATGTGCTTTGCCTGTAATGGAGTGGATCGAGTGCATCCATTGCAAAAAATTCCAGCGCAACTTCGTTTAGCGAACATGTGCGATAAAGGCACCAGCTCGGCCCGTTTTGCGTTGATTTTCGTGCAGTAACTAAATGGTCCGAAATGCCCTAAAACTTGAGTTTTGGGTCCAATGGAGTGGATCGTGTGCGTTCATTGCGAAAAATTCTGACGCAACTTCATTTCAGAAAACTCGTGCATTAGTGGCACCAGTTCGGCCTGTTATGCACCAACTTTCATACAGTAACGAAATAGTTTGAAACGCCCCAAAACATGAGTTTTGGGTCCAATGGAGTGGATCTGGTGCGTTCATTACGAAAAAATCCGACGCAACTTTGGTTAGCGAACTTGTGCGTTAATGGCACCAGTTCGGCCCATTTTGTACCGACATTCATGCAGTAACGAGATGGTTTGAAATGCCCCAAAACATGAGTTTTGGGTCCAACGGAGTGGATTGGGTGCGTTCGTTGCGAAAAATTCCGACACAACTTCGTCGAGCGAACTTGTGCGTTGGTGGCACCAGTTTGGTCCATTTTCCACCAACTTTCGTGCAGTAACGAAACGGATTGAAACACCCCAAAACATGAGTTTTGGGTTCAATGGAGTGGATCGATTAGATTCGTTGCAAAAAATTCCGACGTAACTTCGCTTAGCGAACTTGTGCGTAAAGGGCACCAGTTCGGCCCGTTTTGTACCGATTTTCATGCAGTAACAAAATGGTCTGAAACACACCAACACATGAGTTTTGGGTCCAATGGAGTGGATTGGCTGCATTCGTTGCGAAAAACTCCGACGCAACTTCGTTTAGCGAACTTGTACGTTAATTGCACCAGGTCGGCCCGTTGTGCACCGACTTTCATGTAGTAACGAAACGATTCTAAACGCCTCAAAACATGGGTTTTGAGTCCAATGGAGTTGATCGGGTGCGTTCGTTGGAAAAAATTCCGACGCAACCTCAATTAGCGAGCTTGTGCGTTAAGGGCACGAGTTCGGTCCGTTTTGCACTGATTTTCATGGAGTAATGAAACGTCGAAATGCCCCAAAACATGAGTTTTGGGTCCAATGGAGTGAATCGGGTGCGTTCGTTGTGAAAAACTCCGACGTAACATTGTTTAGCGAACTTGTGCGTTAACGACACCGGTTTGGCCCGTTTTGCCCCAATTTTTGGGCAGTAACGAAATGGTTCGAAACGCCCCAAAACATGAGTTTTGGGTCCAGTGAAGTGGATCGGGTGTTTTCGTTGCGAAAAACTCCGATGAACCTTCGTTTAGCGAACTTGTGCGTTTATGGCACCAGTTCGGATCGTTTTGCAAAAATTTTCAAGCAGTAACGAAACAGTTTGAAACACCCCAAAACATGAGTTTTGGGTCCAATTGAGTGGATGGGGTGCATTCGTTGCGAAAAATTACAACACAACTTTGTTTAGCGAACATATGCGTTAAGGACACCAGTTCGGCCCGTTTTGCACCGATTTTCATGCAGTAACGAAACAATAGGAAACGCCCAAAAATATGAGTTTTGGGTCCAATTGAGTGGATCGGGTGCATTCGTTGCGAAAAACTCCAATGCAACTTTTTTTAGCGAACTTGTGTGTTAATGGCACAAGTTCGTCCCGTCTTGCACCGATTTTCGGGCACTAACGAAATGGTCCGAAATGCCCTAAAACTTGAGTTTTGAGTCCAATGGGATGAATCGAGTGCGTTCGATGCGAAAATATCCGACGCAACTTTTGTTCACAAACTTGTGCGTTAAGGGCACCAGTTTGGCCCGTTTTGCACCGACCTTCGTGCTGTAACGAAACAGTTCGAACGGCCCAAAACATGAGTTTTGGGTCGAGTGGAGTAGATCGGGTGCATTCGTTGTGAAAAACTCCAATGCAACTTCGTTTAGCGAACATGTGCATTAATGGCACCAATTCGGCCCGTTTTGCACCGATTATCGTGCGGTAACGAAACGGTTTGAAATACCCCAGAACATTTATTTTGGTTCCAATGGAGTGGATCGGGTACATTCTTTGGGAAAAACTCCGACGCATCTTCGTTTAGCGAACTTGTGCATTAACGGCAGAAGTTCGATCCGTTTTGCACCGATTTTTGGGCACTAATGAAATTGTTTGAAACGCCCCAATATAAGAGTTTTGGGTCCAATGGAGTGAATCGGGTGCATTCGTTGCGAAAAACTGCGACGAAACATCGTTGAGCGATCTTGTGCGTTAATGGCACCAATTCAGCCCGTTCTGCACCGATTTTCATGAAGTAACAAAACGGTTCGAAACGCTCCAAAACATGAGTTTTGGGTCTAATGGAGTGGAACAAGAGCATTTGTTATGAAAAACTCCGACGCAACTTCGTTTAGCGAACTTGTGCGTTAAGGGCACTATTTCGGCCCGTTTTGCACCGATTTTCATGCAGTAACCAAACGGTTCGAAACGCCCGAAAATATGAGTTTTGGGTCCAATGGAGTGGATCGGGTGCATTCATTGCGAAAAACTCCAACACAACTTCGTTTTGCGAACTTGTACGTTAATGGCACCAGTTCGGTACGTTTTGCACCGATTTTCGGGCACTAACGATATGGTTTGAAAAGCCGCAAATAAAAGTTTTGGGTACAATGGGATGGATCGAGTGCGTTCGGTGTGAAAAAATCTGATGCAACTTCGTTTCACAGACTTGTGCATTCAGGGCACTAGTTCGGCCCGTTTTGCACCAATTTTTGTGCAATAGCGAAACGGTTCTAAACGCCACAAAACATAAGTTTTGGGTCCAGTGGAGTGGATCGGGTGCGTTCGTTGGGAAAAACTCCGACGCAACTTCGTTTAGCGAAGTTGTGCGTTAATGACACCAGTTCGGCCCGTTTTGCACAGATTTCCGGGCACTAACGAAATGGTTTGAAACGCCCCAAAATAAAAGTTTTGGGTCCAATGGAGTAGATCGGGTGCATACATTGTGAAAAACTCCGACGCAACTTGGTTTAGCGAACATGTGCATTAATGGCACCAATTCGGCCCGTTTTACACCGATTTTCGTGCAGTAACGAAACGGTTTGAAATACCCCAAAACATTCATTTTGGTTTAAATGGAGTGGATCGGGTACATTCTTTGGGAAAAACTCCGACGCATCTTCGTTTAGCGAACTTGTGCATTAACGGCACAAGTTCGGTCCGTTTTGCACCGATTTTTGGGCACTAATGAAATTGTTTGAAACGCCCCAATATAAGAGTTTTGGGTCCAATTGAGTGAATCGGGTGCATTCGTTGCGAAAAACTGCGACGAAACATCGTTGAGCGATCTTGTGCGTTAATGGCACCAATTCAGCCCGTTCTGCACCGATTTTCATGAAGTAACAAAACGGTTCGAAACGCTCCAAAACATGAGTTTTGGGTCTAATGGAGTGGAACGGGTGCATTTGTTACGAAAAACTCCGACGCAACTTCGTTTAGCGAACTTGTGCGTTAAGGGCACTATTTCGGCCCGTTTTGCACCGATTTTCATGCAGTAACCAAACGGTTCGAAACGCCCGAAAATATGAGTTTTGGGTCCAATGGAGTGGATCGGGTGCATTCATTGCGAAAAACTCCAACACAACTTCGTTTAGCGAACTTGTACGTTAATTGCACCAGTTCGGTCCGTTTTGCACCGATTTTCGGGCACTAACGAAATGGTTTGAAAAGCCCCAAAATAAAAGTTTTGGGTACAATGGGATGGATCGAGTGCGTTCGGTGTGAAAAAATCCGATGCAACTTCGTTTCATAGACTTGTGCATTATGAGCACCAGTTCGGCCCGTTTTGCACCAATTTTTGTGCAGTAACGAAACGATTCTAAATGCCGCAAAACATGAGTTTTGGGTCCAGTGGAGTGGATCGGGTGCGTTCGTTGGGAAAAACTCCGACGCAACTTCGTTTAGCGAAGTTGTGCGTTAATGACACCAGTTCGGCCCGTTTTGCACAGATTTCCGGGCACTAACGAAATGGTTTGAAACGCCCCAAAAAAAAAGTTTTGGGTCCAATGGAGTTGATCGGCTGCATTCGTTGTGAAAAACTACGACGAAAGTTTTGGGCACCAGTTCGGCCCGTTCTGCACCGACTTTCATGCAGTAACAAAATAGTTCAAAATGCTACAAAATATAAGTTTTGGGTCCAATGGAGTGGATCGGGTGCATTCGTTGCGAAAAACTACGATGAAAGTTCGTTGAACGAACTTGTGCGTTAATGGCACTAGTTCGGCCCGTTCTGCACCGACTTTCATGCAGTGACAAAACGGTTCGAGACGCTCCGAAACATGCGTTTTGGGTCCAATGGAGTGGTTGAGGTACATTCGTTGGGAAAAAGTTCGACGCATCTTAGTTTAGTGAACTTGTGCGATAATGGCACTACCTTGGCCCGTTTTGCACCGATTTTCGTGCAGTAATGAAACGGTCTGAAACGCCCCAAAACAAGAGTTTTGGGTATAGTGGGGTGGATCGGGTGCATTCGTAGCGAAAAACTGCGATGAAACTTTGTTGGGCGAACTTGTGCGTTAATGGTACTAGTTCAGCCCGATCTCCATCGAATTTCATGCAATAACAAAATGGTTCGAAACGCTCCAAAACATGAGTTTTGGGTCTAATAGAGTGGATCGGGTGCATTCGTTGCGAAAAATTCCAACGCAACTTCGTTTAGCGAACTTGTGCGTTAAGGGCACAATTTCGGCTCATTTTGCACCAATTTTCATGCAGTAACGAAACGGTTCGAAACGCTCGAAAACATGAGTTTATGGTCCAATGGAGTGGATCGGGTGCATTCGTTGCGAAAAACTACAACGAAACTCCATTGAGCGAACTTGTGCGTTAATGGCACCAGTTCGGCCCGTTCTGCACAGACTTTCATGCAGTAACAAAATGGTCCGAAACGCTCCAAAACATGAGTTTTGGGTCTAATAGGGTGGATCAGGTGCATTTATTACGAAAAACTCCGACGCAACTTCTTTTTAGCGAACTTGTGCGTTAATGGTACCATTTTGGCCCGTTTTGCACCGATTTTCATGCAGTAACGAAACGGTTTGAAACACCCCAAAACATGCGTTTTGGGTCCAATGGAGTGGTTCAGGTACATTCGTTGGGTAAAAACTCTGACGCATCTATCATTTAGCCAACTTGTGCGATAATGGCACCAGCATCGCCCGTTCTGCACCGACTTTCATGCAGTAACAAAACGGTTCGAAACGCTCCAAAACATGAGTTTTGGGTCTAATGGAGTGCATCGGGTACATTCGTTATGAAAAACTCCGACGCAACTTCGTTTAGCGAACTGGTGCGTTAATGGCACCAATTCAGCCCGTTTTGCACCGATTTTCGTGCAGTAACGAAATGGTTTGAAACGCCCCAAAACATGCGTTTTGGGTCCAATGGTGTGGTTAGGGTACATTTGTTGGGAAAAACTCCGACGCATCTTCGTTTAGCGAACTTGTGCGATAATGGCACCAGCTTCGCCCGTTTTGCACCGATTTTCGTGCAGTAATGAAACAGTTTGAAACGCCCCAAAACAATAGTTTTGGGGCTAGTGGAGTGGATCAGGTGCATTCGTTGTGAAAAACTGTGATGAAACTTTGTTCAGCGAACTTGTGCGTTAGTGGTACTCGTTCAGCATGATCTCCACCGACATTCATGCAGTAACAAAACGGTTCGAAACGCTCCAAAACATGAGTTTTGGGTCCAATGGAGTGGAACGGGTGCATTTGTTACGAAAAATTCCAACGCAACTTCATTCAGCGAACTTGTGCGTTAAGGGCACCAGTTCGGCCCGTTTTGCACCGATTTTCGTGCAGTAACGAAACGGTTCGAAACGCTCCAAAAGATGAGTTTTGAGTCTAATGGAGCGCATCGGGTGCATTCGGTGCGAAAAATTCCAACGCAACTTTGTTTAGCGACCTTGTGCGTTAAGGTCACTATTTGGGCCCGTTTTGCACCGATTTTCATGCAGTATCGAAATGGTTCGAAACGCCTGAAAACATGAGTTTTGGGTCCAATGGAGTGGATCGGGTGCATTCACTATGAATAACTCCGACGGAACATCGTTTAGCGAACTTATGTGTTAATGGCACCAGTTCGGCCCGTTTTGCACCGATTTTTGGACACTAACGAAATGGTTTGAAACGACCCAAAATAAAAGTTTTGGGTCCAATGGAGTGCATCGGGTGCATTCGTTGCGAAAAAGTACGACGAAACTTCGTTGAGCGAACTTGTGCGTTAATGGAACTAGTTCGGCCCGTTCTGCACCGACTTTCATGCAGTAACAAAATGGTTCGAAATGCTCCAAAACATGAGTTTTGGGTCTAATGGAGTGGATCGGGTGCATTCGTTATGAAAAACTCCGACGCAAGTTCTTTTAGCAAACTTGTGCGTTAATAGCACCAGTTCGGCCCATTTTGCACCGATTTTCGTGCAGTAACGAAACGGTTTGAAACACCCCAAAACATGCGTTTTGGGTCCAATGGAGTGGTTAACGTACATTAGTTGGGAAAAACTCCGACGCATCTTCGTTTAGCGAACTTGTGCGATAATGGCACCAGCTTCGCCCGTTTTGCACCGATTTTCGTGCAGTAATGAAACGGTTTGAAACGCCCCAAAATAAGAGTTTTGGGTCCAGTGGAGTGGATCGGGTGCATTCGTTGCGAAAAACTGCGACGAAGCTTCGTTGAGCGAATTTGTGCGTTGATGGTATCAGTTCCGCCCAATCTGCACCGACTTTCATGCAGTAAAAAAATGGTTCGAAACGCTCCAAAACATGAGTTTTGGGTCTAATGGAGTGGATCGGGAGCATTCGTTACGAAAAACTGCGACGCAATTTCGTTTAGCAAACTTGTGCGTTAATGGCACCAGTTCGGCCCGTTTTGCACTGATTTTCGTGCAGTAACGAAACCGTTTGAAACTCCCCATAACATGCCTTTTGGTTCCAATGGAGTGGTTCAGGTACATTCGTTGGAAAAAAACGTCGACGCATCTTCGTTTACCGAACTTGTGCGATAATGGCACTACCTTGGCCCGTTTTGCACCGATTTTCGTGCAGTAATGAAATGTTTGAAACGCCCAAAAACAAGAGTTTTGGGTCAAGTGGAGTGGATCGGGTGCATTCGTTGTGAAAAACTGCGACGAAACTTTGTTGGGCGAACTTATGCGTTAATGGTACCAGTTCTGCCCAATCTCCATTGACTTCCATGCAATAACAAAATGGTTCGAAACGCTCCAAAACATGAGTTTTGTGTCTAATGGAGTGGATCGGGTGCATTCGATATAAAAAATTCCAACGCAACTTTGTTTAGCGAACTTGTGCGTTAAGGGCACAAGTTCGGCCTGTTTTGCACCGATTTTCGTGCAGTAACGAAATGGTTCGAAACACTCCAAAAGATGAGTTTTGGTTCTAATGGAGTGCATTGGGTGCATTCGTTGCGAAAAATTCCAGCGCAACTTCGTTCTACGAACTTGTGCGTTAATGGCACCAGTTCGGCCCGTTTTGCACTGATTTTCGTGCGGCAACGAAACGGTTCAAAACGCCCCAAAACATGAGTTTTGGGTCCACTGGAGTGGATCGAGTACGTTCGTTGCGAGAAACTCTGACGCAACTTCGTTTAGCGAGCTTGTGCGTTAATGGCACTAGTTCGGCCCGTTTTGCACCGATTTTGGACACTAACGAAATGCTTTGAAACGCCCCAAAATAAAAGTTTTGGGTCCAATGGAGTGGATCGGGTGCATTCGTTGCGAAAAACTACGATGAAACTTCGTTGAGCGAACTTGTGCGTTAATGGCACCAGTTCGGCCCGTTTTGCCCCGATTTTCATAGAGAAACGAAACGGTTCGAAACACCCGATAACATGAGTTTTGGGTCCAATGAAGTGGATCGGGTGCATTCGTCGCGAAATACTCCAACACAACTTCGTTTAGCAAACTTGTGCGTTAAGGGCACCAGTTCGGCCCGTTTTGCACCAATTTTCTTGCAGTAACGAAATGGTTCCAAACGCCCCAAAACATGAGTTTTGGGTCCAATGGAGTGGATCGGGTGCGTTCGTTGCAAAAAATTCCAACACAACTTCGTTTAGCGAACTTGTGCGTTAAGGGCACCATTTCGGCCCGTTTTGCACCGATTTCATGTAGTAACGAAACGGTTCGAAATGCCCAAAAACATGAGTTTTGGGTCCAATGGAGTGGATCGGGTGCATTCATTGCGAAAAACTCCAATGCAACTTCGTTTAGCTAACTTGTACGTTAATGGCACCAGTTCGGCCCATTTTGCACTGATTTTCAAGCACTAATGAAATGGTCCGAAATGCCCTTTGAGTCCAATGGGGTGGATCGAGTGCGTTCGGTGTGATAAATTCCGACGCAACTTCGTTTCACAAACGTGTGTGTTAAGGGCTCTAGTTAGGCCCGTTTTGCACCGATTTTCGTGCTATAACGAAACGGTTTGAAACGGCCAAAAACATGAGTTTTGGATCCAGTGGAGTGGATCCGGTGCGTTCGTCGCGAAAAACTCAAATGGTCCGAAATGCCCTTTGAGTCCAATGGGGTGGATCGAGTGCGTTCGGTGTGAAAAATTCCGACGCAACTTCGTTTCACAAACTTGTGCGTTAAGGGCTCTAGTTCAGCCTGTTTTGCACCGATTTTCGTGCTGTAACGAAACGGTTCGAAACGGCAAAAAACATGAGTTTTGGGTCCAGTGGAGTGGATCCGGTGCGTTCGTCGCAAAAAACTCCACACAACTTCGTTTAGCGAACTGGTGCGTTAATGGCACCAGTTCGGCCCGTTTTGCACCGATTTTTGGGCACTGACGAAATGGTTTGAAACGCCCCAATATAAAAGTTTTGGGTCCAATGGAGTGGATCGGGTACGTTCGTTGCGAAAAACTCCAACGCAACTTCGTTTAGCGAGCTTGTGCGTTAATGGCACCAGTTCGGCCTGTTTTGCACTGATTTTCGGGCACTAACAAAATGCTTTGACACGCCCCAAAATAAAAGTTTTTGGTCCAATAGTGTGGATCGGGTGCATTCGTTGCGAAAAACTACGACGAAACTTCGTTGAGCGAACTTGTGCGTTAATGGCACCAGTTTGGCACGTTTTGTACTGATTTTTATAGAGAAATGAAATGGTTCGAAACGCCCGAAAACATGAGTTTTGGGTCGAATGAAGTGGATCGGGTGCATTCGTCGCAAATAACTCCAACGCAACTTCGTTTAGCAAACTTGTACGTTAAGGGCACCAGTTCGGCCCGTTTTGCACCAATTTTCGTGCAGTAACGAAATGGTTCCAAACGACCCAAAACATGAGTTTTGGGTCCAGCGGAGTGGATCGGGTGCGTTCGTTGCGAAAAACTCCGACGCAACTTTGCTTAGCAAACTTGTGCGTTAATGGCACCAGTTCGGCTTGTTTTGCTCCGATTTTCGTGCAATAATGAAATGGTTCCAAAAGCCCCAAAACATGAGTTTTGGGTCCAATGGAGTGGATCGGGTGCGTTCGTTGGAAAAAATTCCAACACAACTTCGTTTAGCGAACTTCTGTGTTAAGGGCACCATTTCGGCCCGTTTTGCACCGATTTCATGCAGTAACGAAATGGTTCGAAACGTCGAAAAACATGAGTTTTGGGTCCAATGGAGTGGATTAGGTGCATTCGTTGCGAAAAACTCGAACACAACTTCGTTTAGCTAACTTGTACGTTAATGGCACCAGTTCGGCCCGTTTTGCACTGATTTTTTGGCACTAACGAAATGGTCCGAAGTGCCCTTTGAGTCCAATGGGGTGAATCGAGTGCGTTCGGTGTGAAAAATTCCAACGCAACTTCATTTCACAAACTTGTGCGTTAAGGGCTCTAGTTCGGCCCGTTTTGCACCAATTTTCGTGCTGTAACGAAACGGTTCGAAACGGTCAAAAACATGAGTTTTGGGTCCAGTGGAGTGGATCGGGTGCGTTCGTTGCGAAAAACTCCGACGCAACTTCGTTTAGCGAACTTGTGCGTTAATGGCACCAGTTCGGCCCGTTTTGCACGGATTTTTGGGCACTAACGAAATGGTTTGAAACGTCCAACATAAAAGTTTTGGGTCCAATGGAGTGGATCAGGTGCATTCGTTGCGAAAAGCTGCGCCGTAACTTCGTTGAGCGAACTTGTGCGTTAATGGCACCAGTTCAGCCTGATCTGCACCGACTTTCATGCAGTAACAAAACAGTTCAGAACGCTCCAAAACATGAGCTTTGGGTCCAATGGAGTGGATCGAGTGCATTCGTTGCGCAAAACTACGACGAAACTTCGTTGAGCGAACTTGTGCGTTAAGGGCACCAGTTCGGCCCGTTTTGCACCGATTTTCATGCTGTAACGAAACGGTTTGAAACACTCCAAAACATGAGTTTTGGGTCTCATGGAGTGCATCGGGTGCATTCGTCGCGAAAAACTCCAACGCAACTTCGTTTAGCAAACTTGTCCGTTAAGGGCACCAGTTCGGCCCGTTTTGCACCAATTTTCGTGCAGTAACGAAACGGTTCCAAACGCCCCAAAACATGAGTTTTGGGTCCAGTGGAGTGGATCGGGTGCGTTCGTTGCGAAAAAATCCGATGCAACTTTGTTTAGCGAACATGTGCGTTAATGGCACCAGTTCGGCTCGTTTTGCAAAGATTTTCATGCAGTAACGAAATGGTTCCAAATGCCCCAAAACATGAGTTTTGGGTCCAATGGAGTGGATCGGGTGCATTCATTGCGAAAAACTCCAACGCAACTTCGTTTAGCTAACTTGTACGTTATTGGTACAAGTTCGGCCCGTTTTGCACCGATTTTCAGGCACTAACGAAATGGTCCGAAATGGCCTTTGAGTCCAATGGGGTGGTGTGGCAGAACCACCTGAATTAATCCGGCTCAAACGCGCTAACCATCACCACGAGGGCAATCAGGGCTAACTCGCACTTGAAACGGAATAATCCATTGGTTTGTCGTGTAACCTCCCAATACAACCACGGTTTTTGCCGATCGAAACCACACATACAAGTACTCACACGAAGGTGAGCCCAGAGGATACAACATTCCACAAATTTTACACCACAGGGTTCATCATAAATCATTATTACAACTGAGTTCAAAATTTGTAAAACAAGGTACTTCAGAGTTTAAAAGAAATTTAGTTCTTCAGAGTTCAATGCAGCGGCAAAATAACTATAAACTACTCGACGATACATGATGTCTCCATGAAGCCCGTACGAGACATCACTCGGCATTATCATCATTGGCCGGGGACGCATCGCATTCCACCGACCAACCAGGAGGAAGAGTACACGCCAAGTCAAACTAGCGATCATGTCCTCAAACGTATCACCTGAAAACAAGCCACAAGCAAGGTTGAGTATAGTAATACTCAACAAGGCTTACCCGACTAGTGGAATATACTTAGCCGACTCCTAGACATGCAAGGCTTTTGGCTTGAGGGGTTTGTTTTGCCGAAAAGCATATACAAGTGGGTCCTTACTGTTATATTTTAGCTCCAGGTTCTAGTTTTCTTTATCTATTCTAAGTAAGCAACTATCCAATATATACATGGTGAAAGAATTAATTTGCATCCAACAAGATTAATCATCATCATTGTTCTATTTCTTACTCTATGTGGTAAAAGGGTCAAGCAGTCTCAATAACCGCGAGAAACGGACGATTCGAATCGAGTTTCTTAACCTTGCAAGGGAAACCTAAACACACATCACGTGGTTACTCTTAGAGTCACACGTGCAACCTTTCCCCTTTCTTCCCGGGTTGTGGATCAGGGCCACCATCCGAGACTACAGAGCCCGGCTCTGGACCCACCATGTGCGCGCATGGAACCGAAGTTGAGAGCGTGGGATGCTGTCCACTTGCCGGTCCAATTAGGTACTTAAGCTTTCCGATTCGAATCGAATTTCTTAACCTTGGAAGGCAGACCTAAACACACGTCATGTGGTTACTCCCAGAGTCACACGTGCAACTTTTCCCTTCAATTCCCGCTTCACGTAACAGGCCCACCGCCCTCGACTACACGTCCCCACAGACCACGGTACGATGCCGGGCCGTGGCGGGAAATGCACCCGCCATTAGTTAGATGTGAACGAATTCAAGACGGTGGCGAGTATGTTCCGACCTCGGTTTAATTCAGTACATAAGCTTACCGATTACCATATTCTCGGCATGTGGTTAGTACGTTCAAAGACTTAACCACCACTACCACACACTGCGGCCTTAGCATTTTTCACTAAACAGACGGGGCCTCAATCATCAACATGAACATCGCACCATAGCCCCATCCGTCGACCTTATGATTGCAGCATGTAGTAAACATTCAACTCCTAGATTCTCGCGAGTGACAGGAAATCACTCGACTTTTAGCGAGTCCTATTAGCATAGCATTCTATCGAACCTTACATCTAGAGTTCAGAGCATGGGTACCTAGGATCATGCAACTAAGTCTTCATCCAACTCCTATAAACTTAATGCACAAGTAGAATAGAGTATTAAGTTGCATAATTTAGAAAAATAGGGTTCATGTTCCGGGGCTTGCCTTCCTTAGCAAAGCTAGCCTTGGGCTCTTCCAAACTCGGGTTCGGGTCTTCGAAAGCTTCGGTCAGATTCACTTGAGCTTCACGCTGCTCACTCTCGGACGCGGGCACCAGCTCGTATGTTCCGTCGGCGAGAGTAGTCGATTCTATATGAATGCGCTAGTGTAAGTTGTAGTGAGGATACATAATATTTATTTTCTTCTCGATAAAGTTGCCATCCACAAAACATAGGTTTTGTTGTAAAGTTACTTAGTTATGATTTCTTGGGCAATCTTTTGCAGAAGGGGTTGTGTTGTATTAAAATTTTAATTTTCGCAGTATAAGCATGGATTAAGCACAAACACTGATCTACGTAACTTCTGGTGATGAAAATTTTATTCAGAGTACATTATGCAGGCATAAAACCACTATAGAAATTTTAGATATTTTTTTCAGTAGATTAAATGTGAAAATTTTAATACACAGCTACTACTAGAACCTAGTTATTTTTATATAGAACAAACCATACAAGTATAGATGCCAAAAATTTTACAGGGGGTTAACCGAAGTATATGTGTGTTACTATAATTTTTTCAGATTTTATTGTGCAGGATACAGAGCATAATAAATAGAAAAAACTGCATTTATGTTAATAAAGATTAATTTCTACAGGATGTTCTACAGGGTTTCTGAGTATGAAAATGTTTATACAGTATGAGCTACTCTAAAGTGTTCCATAGTAAAATGTTGAACATTTTTCAAGCAAGGAAACTAATTATTTTTACTAGTGCATTTTTCCTACCACAAAATTATATAAAAAGGTAACAGAAAGGAAAAAGATTTTAAACTTTTTCTGTGGTATTTAGGAATCACTATAACAGCTCTGGAAAAGTTTCACAACATGAATCACAAAAAAACAGCAGGTACAAATTAGTTCTATTATTTCATGGCATAAACAAAGTTTTGACAAAAAGTATAGCTAGAGATGGATTCTGGTCCCAATATTTTTACACTGGCCTACACATCAAGCAACCAATCTACTATCCAGAAATCAGATGCAGCACTTCTCTACAATAGTGGGTTCATTTAAAAGCTATTAAACTTTCCATTTAATGTAGAACAAAATATAGCAAACATTTGAAGAAATGCATGTAACAAAAGTTGTAGATTTTCTTCCAACAATTACAGAACAGTTGAGTTTGTATTTTTCTGATTTCTCTATGATTTTATATGCATTTTACAAATTCGCTATTTTTAATTTTAAAGTTTAAACACAGGTTCGCAGATATGCCCCTGGAAACTTTCGTGCAGACCCTTTTAAAGATTTCAATCGTTGCAATGTGGTCCCTGGGTGGCGCTGGCATGGCGGCCGGCCAAATTCTGGCAAGGGGGCTCGTCGGCGGCGAGGGAAAAAGGATCAGGGAGAACCAGGGAGATGAGAGCTACCTTGTGGTGGCCTTGGTCGGGGTTGGGGGTGGCCGGAGGTGGCTCGTCGGCGCGGAGCAGGGGGATGGCGGCGGTGCGGGCGTCGGTGACGGTGCTCCGGCGAAAAGGGGAGGGCGTGGGCGGGTCGATGAGCTTCGCGGCGTCGAGGGGAACCCGTTCCGAGGCTTGGCTGCCCACGGAGCAGTAGGGGAGCGGCGGCGGCGCTGGCTGTGCTCCGGCGGGTTTGGGAGGCGATGGGCGGGGCAGTGAGCTGCGGTGAGGCGGTGTGGTGGTGGTTGGAGGCTCAGCTCTGGCAATGGGTGGCCGGAGAGGTGAGCTCCACGGGCGGGTCCATATGGCGGCGGCAATGGCAGCGGCAGCGGCGTTCTGGTGGGTCGAGGCGCGCGCGAGCGGCTTTGTGCCGCCTTTTATAGGCTGCAGGAGGGAGGGAGAGGGCCGGGCAACGCTCGGGAGGGGCGGCACGATGGGAGTGCGTTACTGGGCGCGGCGGGCGGCGAGTAGTGCCGCCGCGGCGTGCGGCGGGCGCGAGCAGGGGATTGGGCGCCAGGGATTTGGCGTGGGGGAGGGGAAGATCACGCGGGCGTGGGTTGGGCAAGCAGCTGCTGTGACAACCCTGGTAAAAATTTCATTTCTAAAATCAATGTCATTAGCCTAACCCTATGCTTAACCAACTAATAAAAGGGTGGAAAGAATTAGAACGAGTTCAGTTGGAATTCAAATTTAATTTGGGCACATTTGGTTACTTTTGAACTTTTAAATTTAACTTTAAAACCATAAGCCAAATGAGATGTTGCCTGAAACCAAACTTGTAGAACTTTTTATTCTGAACAATTTTCGTGATCAAAAGTTTTTGAAATTCAAATTAGAAAGAGGAGAAAACGCCCTGTTTGCACCCAGCCCCCTAAAACTTTTCGAATTCTTGCATTCAGGCCCCTCACGCTCCCTCTCTCTCCCCTCCCCGCCCGACCGCAGCGCGCCAGGTGGCCGGCGACGCCTGACCGGCGCGAGGCGCCAGGCCAGTGGCCGCCGCGCCACTCCGCCACGCCCGGCTTTGCCCCCTCCCCACGCCGCGCGGCCAAGTACGCGCCCGCGCGTGCGCACGCCGCTGCCGCGTCCCGCCTCGCCGCCCGTCGCGCCCAACCGCCGCACCGCGCCGTGCCGCCCCAGCTCCCGCGCCCCGCCCGTCGCTGCGCCTGTCCTCCGCCCGAGCCGCTGCAGCAGCCCCTTCTCCAATCCACGCCCCGCGCTATCCCCTCGCGCCCACGCCAAATCTCCGGCCGCCAGTCACCCGCGCCCGCTCGCCGCACGCCGCGCCGGCGTTCTGCTGCCGCCCGCCGTGGCCAGTGCCGTGCCGTGCCGTGCCTCCGCCCCGCGCGTTGCCCAGGCCCCTCCACACCCCCTCCTGCCCCTATAAAAGCCCCGCCCTGCCGCTCGCGCGCGAGCCCCAGCAACCAGAACGCCTCGCCGCCGCCATTGCCGCCGCCGAGCGCCGCCCGCCCGTGGACAGCCCTCCACCGCCGCCCCCTGCCCAAATTGAGCCTCCAGCCACCACTACATCACCCCACTGAAGCTCGCCGACCCACCCAATGCCGCCTAGGACCACCGGAGCGCCGCCGCCCGCGCTGTCGCCGCCGCCGCCGCCCCTGCTCGCCGTGGGCAGCTCGACCCCGACCTCCTCCGTCCAAGCCAAGCCCCTGAGCAGCTTCCCCACGCGCCACTGAAGCTCGCTGACCGGACCAGGCCGCCCCAAGCCCGCCGGAGCACCGCCGTCGACGCGTGCCGCGCCGCCGCCGCCTCTGCTCCAACGCCGGCGAGCCCTTCCCGGCCGTCCCCCACCTGAACAACACCCCCACGAGGTAGCCCTCGCACCCCAGAACCTTCCCCGACCCTCACCCCTCGCCGCCGGCGAGCCCCTCGCCGGAATTTCGGCCGGCCGCCGTACCCGAGCCGCCCGAGGACCCAATTGCAAGAATTTAAATCTTTAGAAGGGTCTGCACGTAAGATTCAAGGACCTAGTTGTAAAAGAAAGTTTCAAATCTAGATTCAAATTCAGTGAACTTGTAAAACTCGTATAAAATCATAGAAAATTCAGAAAAATGCAAACTCAACTGTTATGGAATCCTTAGAACAAACTCTACCACTTTTGTTACAAAAAGTTTCTCAGAATCTCAACATATTTTGCTCTACATTAAATGGAAGATTTAATGGACTTATTTTGTACCCACTGTTGTAGATCAACGCTGACCCTAAAATTTGGACAGTGAGTTAGTTACTTAATGTTTAGGCCTGTGTAAAAAGACCAGGCGCAAATTCCATCTCTAGCTTTACTGTTTATTAAACTTAGTTTCATACCATGATTAGGTAGAATATTTTTATCCCTGCTGTTAGGTTATGAATCACCTAATAAAACTTTTTCTATGCTGGTGTAATGGTACCTAGATGCCAGAGAAAAATTGGGAGACTTTATATCTCACAGGAACCTAATTATTTGATTTATGTGCTAATAACCTACATTAAATCAAGGAAATAGTATCTTAGCTTGGAAAATTCTCAAATTTTTACTAAGAGATACACTGTGGTAGCGGTTGCTGTGTAAAAAGTTGCATGGACAAAAACACTCTGTAGTGTCCTGTAAAAATGAATCCTTGAATAACCTAGGTGTGTAATGTCGTATTTTCTATGCTCTGAATACTGGATAATAAATCCTACAAAAATTACAGTAGCTCCTGCATGCTTAAATGAAAGCTCTGCAAAAATCTTAGACTCAGTTGTTGTACCATTTGTCCTGTACAAAAAGAACAAAAGTCTAATAGCAACTAAGTAATATATTTTTCATAATTAATCTGCTACATGAAATTGTCTGAAAAGTTTACAGTAAGCACATATTTCCCTGATGTGCCTAAATCCAAAGTTTCATGACCAGAAACTATCCACTATAGTAATTACACTTAAATCATGTCGATTACCATTACCACGACTTAAACTTGTGCATTCATGTAGAATCGACGACTCTCGCCGACGGAACTTACGAGCTGGTGCCCGCGTCCGAGAGTGAGCAGCGTGAAGCTCAAGTGAATTTAACTGAAGCTCTTGAAGACCCGAGCCCAAGTTCGGAAGAGCCCTAAGCTAACTGCGAAGGCAAGCCCCGGAGCATAACCTATTTCTTTCCTAATTATGCAACTCACTACTCTTGCTTGTGCATTAAGTTTATAGGAGTTGAATGAAAACTTAGTTGCATGATGTTAGGAACCCATGCTTGAAAACTAGATGTAAGGTTCGATAGAATGCTGTGCTAATAGGACTCCGGTAAAAGCCGAGTGATTTCCTGTCACTCGCGAGAAAATAGGAGTTGAATGTCTACTACACGCTGCAATCATAAGGACACGGACGGGCTATGGAACGATGGTTACGATTGAGGCCCGTCTGTCTAATGAAAAATGCTAAGGCCGCAGGGTGTGGTAGTGATGGTTAAGTCTTTGAACGTACTAAACACATGCCGAGATTATGGGAATCGGTAAGCTTAAGTACCTGATTGGCCCGGCAAGGGGACGGCATCCTACCCTTTGAACTTCGGTCCCATGTGCATATGGTGAGTGCAGAGAGTGGTCACGACCCGGCGCCGAACCGTGGCGTGGGGCTCTTGTACTCTCGGAGGGTAGCCCCGATCCACGACCCGGAAAGAAAGGGGAAAAGTTGCACGTGTGACTCTAGGGAGTAACCACGTGACGTGTGTTTAGGTTTCCCTTGCAAGGTTAAGAAATTTGATTCGAATCATCCGTTTCTCACGGCTATTGAGACTGCTTAACCATTTTTACCCACAGAGTAAGAAGACGAACAATGAGGATGAATGAACTGGTTGGATGAAAATTTAATGCTTCACCATGTATGCTTTTAGATAGCTGCTTATCTAGAAGGGTTAACGAAACTAGAATCTTGAGCTAAAAGTTGAAAGTAAGGACCCACTTGTAGAAGCTTTTTCGGCAAAAGAAACCCCTGAGCCAAAAGCCTTGCATATCTAGAGTCGGTGGAGTAGATTCCACTACTCGGGTAAGTCTTGCTGAGTATTAGTATACTCAGCCTTGCTTGTGGCTCGTTTTTAGGTGAGACCTTCGAAGATATGATTGCTAGCTTGACTTGGCCCTGCACTCTTCCCCCTGGTTGGTCGGTGGAATGGGATACGCCCCCGTCCAACGGAGATAACGCCGAGTGATGTCTCGTACGGGCTTCATCGAGACATCCTGTATCGTCGAGTAGCTTTCGTTGTTTATATTTTCCGCTGCAACTTAAACTCTGAAGAACATCTTAGTATGATCATTGAAGTACTTGGTTTCTAAACTCAAAACTTGGTCTGTAATATTTACTTATGCTAATGTTGTAATATTTGCTGGAATGTGGTATTCTCTGGGCTCATCGTCGCATGAGCGTTTGTATGTATGGCATTCGATCCGCTCTACCTTGGTTGTATCGGGAGGTTATACCCGACAGACCAGTGGATTACTCCGTTTGAAGTGTAAGGTTAACCGAGATTGCCTTAATGGTGGTGGTTAATACACTTGAGCTGGATTAATTCAGGTGGTTCTGCCACAGCTGCAGCAGCGGCTTGTCGGGGCGGCGAGCGTGGCGACTGGCGGTTCGCGGCGGAGGCTTGAGCACGGCACGGCTGGCCATTGGGCGTGGCGGGCGGCGAGCAGAGGCGCGCGTCGCCGGCGTGAACGTGGCACGCACGGACTGGGTATGGTCGCGGCGTGGGGAGGAGCGTGTGCAGCAGGGCGCGACCAGGCATTGGCTTGGCGCCTAGCGCCGGTCAGGCATCGCCGGCCAAGTGGCCAGCGGTGACTGCGCGGCGGGCGGAGGGTCGGGTGAAGCGGAGAAGGGAGGGTCTGCAATGGAAGGCGGAGGGTCGGGCGAAGCGGAGAAGGAAGGATCTGAAGCGAAAATAGCAGAAAAGGCAGGGGCTGGTTTGCAAAGTCAAGTGTTACTCAAATTTTTGTGTTGCAACTCAAAAATCTCTGAACATGAAAGTTGTTCAAAATGAAAAGTTACACAAGTTTTGTTTCAGGACAAAGTTCATTTGAGCTCTAGTTTGAGAGTTAAATTGAAGACTCAAAAATTTATGATTTGGAGGACAAGGCATTTTATGGGCAAAATTTCCTATTCTTTCCGAGGTCTCAACTAGACTTTTGTTTATCGTCACTGATAATGTGCCTATTTGATTTCATAGCCATAAGTGCTTCAAGGTGAAAGTTATTCAATTTGTTCGATTAAAGTACATGTACTTGTGCACATATATACATCTATTTGCAATTCAAAGCAAAACCAATTTATAATTCATTTCTCTTTAAACTTTTCTTAGTTAGTTAGGCATATTGTTACGCTAATGAGACTTGTTTAGCAATTTAAACACTCGAGGTGTTAGAGCCTTCCCCCCTTAAAAGGAATCTCGCCCTGAGATTCGGACAATAGGCTTAGTGTGGATAGTGTGTGTACCTTCGGTAGAGTGGAGAAAACCGGGGAAATTTTAGTTTAGATAGATTTCAGTTTCCCATGTGGCTTCTTCCTCAGTGTGATGATTCCATTGAATTTTGTACATTTTAATCACTTTCCTCCTAGTGCTTCTTTCTTTTTGATCCATGATTTTGATAGGGTACTCAACATACGAGAGGTTGGGCTCTACTAATATTTCCTGTTGTTTGACAACCTCGGTAGGGACTCGAACACACTTCTTGAATTGAGACACGTGAAAGACATCATGGATGGCGGCAAGCTAAGGGGCCAGTCGTACTCTATAGGCTACGGGTCCACAGTTCTCGATGATTTCATAGGGACCAACATATCGGGGAGATAGTTTTCCTTTGACTCCGAATCGTTGTACTCCCTTGGTTGGTGAGACTCGAAGGTAGACGTGGTCACCAGCTTCAAATTTTAGTGGCTTTCTCCTTCTGTCGAAATAGCTCTTTTGCCTTGATTGTGTGACTCTAAGGTTTTCTTGTATTACTCTCACTTTTTCTTCGGCCTCGATTACCAAGTCTGGTCCAAATATTTTGCGTTCTCCGGTCTGTGACCAACTTAAAGGAGTTCGACACCTTCATCCGTATAAGGCCTCAAATGGTGCCATATTCAAACTCGCTTGATAGCTATTGTTGTATGAGAACTCTTCTAGGGATAGGCATTTGTCCCAATTCTTGTCATAGTGAATGACGCAAGCTCTAAGCATGTCTTCAAGAATTTGGTTCACTCTTTCAGTTTGTCCGTTAGTCTGAGGATGATAGGCTCAGCTTCGAATCAATTTAGTACCAAGAGAAGCTTGCAATTATTCCCAAAAGCGTGCTACAAACTGAGTACCACGATCGGAAATAATTGTCTTAGGTACTCCATGTAGGCAAACAATGCGATCGAGATAAATCTCGGCATATTTCTTGGCAGTATAGGTGGTGTGCACCGGAAGAAAATGTGCCGTCTTTGTGAGTCTATCAACGATAACCCATATGGAATCATGTTTCTGTGCGGTACTCGGCAATCCAACAATGAAATCCATACTTATGTCTTCCCATTTCCATGAGGGTATAGGCAATGGTTGAAGTGTACCGGCTACTTTCAAGTGGCTGGCTTTTACTCTCTGGCATGTGTCACATTCTAAGACATATTTAGCAATTTCCCTTTTCATTCTAGTCCACCAAAAGTTTTGCCTAAGGTCTTGATACATTTTGCTACTACCGGGGTGAATAGAAAATTTCGAAAGATGTGCCTCATCAAGAATTTGTTTACGGAGCTCATGATTCTTTGGAATGACTATGCGACTTTCGAACCATAGAACTCCCTTATGGTCCTGGCGGAAACATTTGTATTTCTCTTCTCCTAGAGAGAGTTTTTGTTTGATGATCTTAACTCCTTCATCATGTAGTTGTGCCATGATGATCTAGTCGTGAAGAGTGGGCTCAACTGAGATGTGATTCAAAGTGCCTTGGGGAATCATTTCCAAACTAAGCTTTCTCATTTCCGAACAGAATGTCTCATTATAGAACTCCACTGATAGGCAATGGCAATGGGCCTTGCGGCTTAGTGCATCCGCAACTACATTAGCCTTGCCTGGGTGATAGTGCACCTCGAGGTCATAATCCATGATTAATTCTAGCCATCTTCTTTGTCTCATATTCAGATCGGCTTGGGTGAAGATATATTTGAGACTCTTGTGATCGGTATAAATATTACAATGAGTGCCTATGAGATAATGTCTCCATATTATTAGAGCATGAATGACTGCTGCTAACTCGAGATCATGGGTCGGATAATTCTGCTCATGGGGCCGAAGGGCTCGTGAAGCATAGGCGATAACTCGATTTTCTTGCATAAGCACACAACCAAGACCAGTGCCAGATGCGTCACAGTAAACATCGAACGGCTTGGTGTTATCGGGTTGAGCTAACACGAGGGCCGTAGTCAAATATTCTCTGAGAGTGTGGAAAGCTTCATCGCATTTCTTATCCCACACAAACTTTACTCCCTTTCTCAATAGTTCAGTCATAGGCTTAGCAATTCTGGAGAAATCCGGAATGAAACGACGATAGTAACCGGCTAAACCAAGAAAACTGCGAATCTGGTGCACAGAGGTAGGAGGTTTCGAATCCATCACTTCTTGTACCTTGCTGGGGTCAACGGCTATGCCTTCGCTGGAAATAGTGTGACCCAAGAATTTCACACTATCCAACCAGAATTCGCACTTAGAAAATTTAGCATAGAGCTGACGGTCTCTGAGACGCTGAAGAACGATATGCAGGTGCTTAGCATGCTCTTCCTCATTCTTGGAATATATAAGGATGTCGTCAATGAAAACTACGACGAATTTGTCGAGCTTAGGCATGAATACCGAATTCATGAGATACATGAAATAGGCAGGGGCATTTGTGAGACCAAAGGACATGACCAAGAATTCATATAGTCCATATCATGTGGAAAAGGCAGTCTTAGGAATATCGCATGGGCGAATCTTTATCTGATGATATCCCGAACGAAGATCAATCTTGGAGAAAACTCTAGCTCCAGATAATTGATCAAAGAGAACGTCGATGCGGGGAAGTGGGTATTTATTTTTAACGGTCACCGCATTGAGAGGTCGGTAGTCCACACATAATCTTAAACCGTCATCCTTTTTCTTTACAAAAAGGGCTGGACATCCCCAAGGCGATGCGCTAGGACGAATGAAGCCTTTGTCCAGTAGTTCTTGGAGTTGTGTTTTCAGTTTGGCCAATTCCTTAGGTGGCATTCTATAGGGTCTTTTGGAGATAGGTGCAGTGCCTGGTTGCAGTTCAATAACGAACTCAATATCCCTATCTGGTGGCATTCCTGGTAAGTCATCCGGAAAAACATCGGCATACTCGCATACCACTGGAATATCTTCTAGTTTGATTCCTTCCATCACGAAAGCACAAGAATTCGTGCACTCCCGGAACGGTAGGTAAAGGGTAGTGGCTCCGTGACTAGGTGAATTTATTTCAACAGCACGGGAAGAAAGGTCCAGTGTGACTCCGTGCATAGTCATCCAATTCATACCTAAAATAATATCCATGCCTTCAAGGGGTAAGAGAACAAGGTCCGTGTTGATGATTTTACTACCCAACTTGATTGGTACTTGCCTTATCATTTGATTTGAAGAAATTTTACCACCCGGTGTTGATATCATATACGACCCTTTTGTGTGACAAACATCCAAGCCTACTTTTGCACCAAACTTTGCACTAATGAAACTATGTGATGCACCAGAATCAAACAATATAACTGCAGGCTTATTATGATAGAGAATGTATCCGTCATCACTGGTGCTCCTTCAGGAAGTTCTGCAAGAGTGGTGAAATTGATCCCTCCTTGTTTGACCTGAAGGGTCTGCCTCTTGCCTTTGTTCTTATTGTTCTGGTTAGTGTCTGGGCCCTGATTTGGCTGCCTAGGCCGAGGGCATTCTCGAGCAAAATGACTGGAACTTCCACAATTGAAACAACGATTGGCGATGTTAGGACGAAGGAACTGCTGAGTAGCGGGCCCTGGTCCAGTTTGCTGAGGCACAAGGGGCCGTACCACGCCTTGCTGCTGTGGGGGCCTGACAATCCAACGCCCTGGCTGAGGGGCCTTCTGTGGAGCTGTAGGCGCAGCATTTTAAACTAAGTGATACCTCGGTGGCTGAGCACTCGAGGGTCCAGCTGGTGCCTTCCTGTTCTTTTCAGCACGATGAGCCTCAATACAATCCTCTTGAGTGATGGCCATATTAACCAGCTCATTATATGTATCGGCCTTGACAAGATTCAGCCGTTCCTTGAGTTTGGTACTCAGACCTCTGCGGAAACGATCACGCTTCTTAGCATCCGTGTCTGCGTGATAGCCTACGTACTGGCACAGATTGTTGAAGGCCTGAGCATACTGAAGTACAGTGCGGGTACCCTGAGTGAGTGCAAGAAACTCATTTAGCTTTCTTTCCATAAGACCTTCTGGGATATGGTGTGCCCGGAACGCAGTTTTGAATTTGTCCCAGGTGACAACGTGATTAGCAGGGAGCATAGCAAAGTAGTGGTCCCACAAAATTCGAGTTGTACCGCGAAGCTGCTGCGCGGCAAAGCGAGCCTTGTTTTCATCCGAACATGGGGCCACGAGTAGAGCAAACTTGGACTTGATTGTGCGAATCCAAGCGTCCGTATCCAAGGGTTCCTCCATCTTGTGAAACAAGGGAGGCTGGGTCCTAAGGAAATCTGTATAACCGGCAGCTTGGGGTTGGGGGATATTGTGCCCACCCCGCTGATGGTGCTGCTGCCCTTGCAAGAGGTGACGAAGCAACTCGGTTTGAGTGGCCATTACTTCCACCAAGCTGGGTGGTGGCGGTGGCTGCTGTTGTGATTCACTAACACTAGCGCCGAAACCTTCCGGGTTACCATGGGTTACTCCAACCATCTTAAATGTGAAGGTTTATCATTATCAACGTGATCCATATTGCTTCCACAATTCAAAAGGATTAGCGCGGAAAAGTAGACTTCCGGACAATCATGGATAGAATCGTGGACAGAATACTGTTCGCTACAAGAAATCTCATAGCTCTCCGTAGGTTCATCCAAAACAGCTCATATTTTGGCAGTGAGTAGGAATTTTAAATATGCACAACTTTGGTATTCAACTCAGATGCTAAATCAATGGCCAAGATGGTCGAAAGATTCATTCTTTGCTTCTCTGTCTCAGTTGTTTTTCAGCAGAACGAGTTATAGTATCTTGCCTATAACTCAAACTAGCAAAGTCCAATAGTGCTGAAATTTTGTGAGCTGTCAGGACATAAAATTCTTGACAACTTTGGTATTTAACTTGCTGCTCAGAAGGATCATCTTCAAAGGGTAAAAGTTTTGACAAAATCATGCCATAGGATATGAACTAGAGGATGGAAGTTGAATATTTCTGGAAGCAAATTCAAAACTACATAACTCCAATTTGAGTAATCCAGAAATTCTCAAACTTCACCCAAACATTTCCAAGGTATTAGCGAACAACTTTGCTAGTCAACTCCAGAGCTAGATCAGGCTTTAAGATGGTCTTTCTCTTAAGGTTTTACTTTACTGTCTACCCAGAAATTTCAGTGAACAGTGGGCCAAGATTTCGTGCACCAGGGAAAATATACCCAGCCAAAAATTACCAAATTTTAACAGTAGCTGCCTGAGTAAATTTACAATAAGTTTTGTGTTGAACACTTTTGCCGAAAAATGTAGTAAGAGTGCATAAAAATTTATGTGTCAGAAGTGCTTATTTTGGACAGAAAAACTGACATCTCAAGGTTTCTGTAGTTTCTCGCTATCTATATGTCCAAAATTTTTCAAATTTAGACAAGATGTAGAATAAAAATTTTGGAACAAAACTTTCAACGTGAACTTCTCCAGAAAGGATCATTTTCTATGCTCAACAAATTCATCTTTCCAGATGTGACAGAAAGAGACAGATTGCTAGATAATCCTTATACAAGACAATCTTGTGCACGCATGAACCTTACCACTCTCATTTAACGCATTTTCAATTTCAGATTTATATGGTATTGATAAATGCACGTCCTATTCGTCCTCACAAAATAAAACAATTTCCAAATAGCTTCGGTCTTATGAAGTTAGTTTCGGTGGCATAAACAATACGTCTCTCACTATAATAGCTAGTTGAGATTCTCTAACCGTTCTTTAACTTATCGTAATCGTGGTTAGCGTACCTGCAGAAGATTTCATAGAGTATATATATCTATTGAACCTTTCATTCCAGCACTCATGAAAGCATCCGCATTCATTACCGTTCACTATAGAAACGAGATCCGAACAATTCCCGCCGTACAGACGACGTTAACATACGCTATCAAGATAGCGTATTCACGGGGGTACCGTCTTGAGACGGGGGTATGAACAGCGATCGCCACACCCTGCGCCAAACCTTCTACTCCCAATATAATCAACTAATAGTTGGTATATTGGCAGCACCTCAAGAAAGCCACTGCTTGAGGGCAGCGTTTGGCTCGCATCACCGATAGGAAGGCCAAGCTCTCTCAGTTGGCTGAGGATTCTTACCTTCTTACCTTAGCGATGAGTGCGTCATTATAGAATTTAAAGGTCGGTTGTGCATAAAAGTAAGTTTTGACAAAAGTAATGGGCTGGAAGTCAGTTGATAATATTCATAAGTTAGATAGCCACCTAGTAACTTTCCCATAATCCCTTAGGGCTTTACGAACTAGGTACCATCCTTAACGAACCAACGCATTTTGCAAACACAATTTTTGTGGTCAAGTTTTATGACAACAAGTTCTTAAGACTTGTGGCATTCTCTGGCGTATGCATTTTTGCTCTGATACCAGCTGTGGCAGAACCACCTGAATTAATCCGGCTCAAGCGCGCTAACCATCACCACAAGGCCAATCAGGGCTAACTCGCACTTCAAACGGAATAATCCATTGGTCTATCGGGTAACCTCCCGATACAACCACGGTTTTTGCCGATCGAAACCACACATACAAGTACTCACACGAAGGTGAGCCCAAAGGATATAACATTCCACAAATTTTACACCACAGGGTTCATCATAAATTATTATTACAACTGAGTTCAAAATTTGTAAAACAAGGTACTTCAGAGTTTAAAAGTAATTGAGTTCTTGAGAGTTCAATGCAGCGGAAAAATAACGATAAACTACTCGACAATACATGATGTCTCCATGAAGCCCGTACGAGACATCACTCGGCATTATCATCATTGGCCGGGGACGCATCCCATTCCACCGACCAACCAGGAGGAAGAGTACACAGCCAAGTCAAACTAGCGATCATGTCCTCAAACGTATCACCTGAAAACAAGCCACAAGCAAGGCTGAGTATACTAATACTCAGCAAGGTTTACCCAACTAGTGGAATATACTTAGCCGACTCCTAGACATGCAAGGCTTTTGGCTTGAGGGGTTTGTTTTGCCGAAAAGCATATACAAGTAGGTCCTTACTTTCATATTTTAGCTCCAGGTTCTAGTTTTCTTTATCTATTCTAAGTAAGCAACTATCCAATATCATACATGGTGAAAGAATTAATTTGCATCCAACAAGATTAATCATCATCATTGTGCCATTTCTTATTCTATGTGGTAAAAGGGTCAAGCAGTCTCAATAACCGCGAGAAACGGACGATTCGAATCGAGTTTCTTAACCTTGCAAGGGAAACCTAAACACACATCACGTGGTTACTTCCCGGGTTGTGGATCAGAGCCACCATCCGAGACTACAGAGCCCGGCTCTGTACCCACCATGTGCGCGCATGGAACCGAAGTTGAGAGGGTGGGATGCTGTCCACTTGCCGGTCCGATTAGGTACTTAAGCTTACCGATTACCATATTCTCGGCATGTGGTTAGTACGTTCAAAGACTTAACCACCACTACCACACATCGCGGCCTTAGCATTTTTCTCTAAATAGACGGGACATCAATCATCAACGTGAACATCGCACCATAGCCCCGTCCATCGACCTTATAATTGCAGCATATAGTAAACATTCAACTCCTAGATTCTCGCGAGTGATAGAAAATCACTCAACTTTTACCGAGTCCTATTAGCATAGCATTCTATTGAACCTTACATCTAGCGTTCAGAGAATGGGTACCTAAGATCATGCAACTAAGTCTTCATCCAACTCCTATAAACTTAATGCACAAGTAGAATAGAGTATTAACTTGCATAATTTAGAAAAACAGGGTTCTTCCAAACTCGGGTTTGGGTCTTCGAAAGCTTCAGTTAGATTCACTTGAGCTTCACGCTGCTCACTCTCAGACGCGGGCACCAGCTCGTATGTTCCGTCGGTGAGAGTAGTCGATTCTATATGAATGCACAAGTGTAAGTTGTAGTGAGGATACATGATATTTATTTTCTTCTCGATAAAGTTGCCATCCACAAAACATAGGTTTTGTTGTAAAGTTACTTTGTTACGATTTCTTGGGCAATCTTTAGCAGAAGGGGTTGTGTTGTATTGAAATTTTAATTTTCGCAGTATAAGCATGGATTAAGCACAAACACTGATCTAAGTAACTTCTGGTGATGAAAAGTTTATTCAGAGTACATTATACAGAACATTTCGGGCACTAACGACATGGTCCGAAATGTGAAAATTTCAGACATTTTTGTTTAGTAGATTAAATGTGAAAATTTTAATACACAGCTACTGCTAGAACATAGTTATTTTTATACAGAACAAACCATGCAAGTATTGATGCCAAACATTTTACAGGGGGTTAACCTAACTATATGTGTGTTACTGTAAATTTTTTAGATTTTATTGTGCAGGATACAGAGCATAATAAATAGGACAAGCTACATTTATGTTAATAAAGATTAATTTCTACAGGATGTTCTACAGGGTTTCTGAGTATGAAACTTTTTATACAGAATGAGCTACTCTAAAGTGTCCCACAGTAAAAGGTTGAACATTTTCCAAGTACGGAAACTAATTATTTTTATTAGTGCATTTTTCCTACCACAAAATTATATAAAAAGGTTACAGAAAGGAAAAAGGTTCTAAACTTTTTCTTTGGCATTTAGGCATCACTATAACAGCTCTGGAAAAGTTTCACAACATGAATCACAATAGAACAGTAGGTACAAATTAGTTCTATTATTCATGGCATAAACAAAGTTTAACAAAAAGTTTAGCTAGAGATGGGTTCTGGTCCTAATATCTTTACACTGGCCTACACAACAAGCAACCAATCTACTGTCCAAAAATCAGATGCAGCACTTGCTACAACAGTGGGTTCATTTAAACGCTATTAAACCTTCCATTTATGTAGAATAAAATATAGCAAACATCTGAAGAAATGCATGTAACAAAAGTTGTAGATTTTCTTCCAACGATTACAGAACAGTTGACTTTGTATTTTTCTAATTTTTCTATGATGTTCCGCTGCATTGAACTCTGTAGAACTCAATTACTTTAAACTCTGAAGTACCTTGTTTTACGAATTCGAACTCAGTTGTAATAATAATTTATGTTGAACCCTGTGGTGTAAAATTTGTGTAATGTTGTATCCTCTGGGCTCACCTTCGTGTGAGTACTTGTATGTGTGGTTTCGATCGGCAAAAACCGTGGTTGTATCGGGAGGTTACCTGACAAATCAATGGATTATTCCGTTTCAAGTGCGAGTTAGCCATGATTGCCTTTGTGGTGATGGTTAGCGCGCTTGAGCCGGATTAATTCAGGTGGTTCTGCCACAGGTGGATCGAGTGCGTTCGATGTGAAAAATTCTGACGCAACTTCATTTCACAAACTTGTGCGTTAAGGGCTCTAGTTCGGCCCGTATTGCACCGATTTTCGTGTGGTAACGAAACGGTTCAAAATGCTTGAAAACATGAGTTTTGGGTCCAATGGAGTGGATCGGGTGCATTCATTGCAAAAAACTCCAACGCAACTTCGTTTAGCGAACTTGTACGTTAATGGCACCAGTTCGGCCCGTTTTGCACCGATTTTCGGGCACTAACGACATGGTCCGAAATGCCCTAAAACTTGAGTTTTGAGTCCAATGGGGTGGATCGAGTGCGTTCGGTGTGAAAAATTCCGACGCTACTTCGTTTCCCAGACTTGTGCGTTAAGGGCACCAGTTCGGCCCGTTTTGCACTGATTTTCGTGCGGTAACGAAACGGTTCGAAACACCCCAAATCATGAGTTTTGGGTCCACTGGAGTGGATCGGGTACGTTCGTTGCAAAAAACTCCAACGCAACTTCGTTTAGCGAACTTGTGCGTTAACGGCAGTAGTTCGGCCTGTTTTGCACCGATTTTCGGGCACTAACAAAATGCTTTGAACCGCCCAAAAATAAAAGTATTGGGTCCAATGGAGTGGATCGGGTGCATTCACTACGAAAAACTACAACGAAACTTCATTGAGCGAACTTGTGCGTTAATGGCACCAGTTCGGCCCGTTTTGCACCGATTTTCGTGCAGTAACGAAACGGTTCAAAACGCCCGAAAACATGAGTTTTGGGTCTAATGGAGTGGATCGGGTGCATTCATTGTGAAAAACTCCAACGCAACTTCGTTTAGCAAACTTGTGCGTTAAGGGCACCAATTCGGCCCGTTTTGCACCAATTTTTGTGCAGTAACGAAACGGTTCAAAACGCCCCGAAACATGAGTTTTGGGTCCAGTGGAGTGGATCGGGTGCGTTCGTTGCAAAAAACTCCGACGCAACTTTGTTTAGCGAACTTGTGCGTTAATGGCACCAGTTCGGCTCGTTTTGCACCAATTTTTGTGCAGTAAAGAAATGGTTCCAAACGCCCCAAAATATGAGTTTTGGGTCCAATGGAGTGGATCGGGTGCATTCATTCCAAAAAATTCCAACGCAACTTCGTTTATCGAACTTGTGCGTTAAGTGCACCATTTCGGCCCGTTTTGGACCGATTTCATGCAGTAACGAAACGGTTCGAAACGCCCGAAAACATGAGTTTTGGGTCCAATGGAGTGGATCGGGTGCATTCGTTGCAAAAAACTCCAACGCAACTTCGTTTAGCTAACTTGTACGTTAATGGCACCAGTTCGGCCCGTTTTGCACCGATTTTCAGGTACTAACGAAATGGTCCGAAATGTCCTTTGAGTCCAATGGGGTGGATCGAGTGCATTCAATGTGAAAAATTCCGACGCAACTTCATTTCACAAACTTGTGCGTTAGGTACTCTAGTTCGGCACGTTTTGCACCAATTTTCGTGCGGTAACGAAACGGTTCGAAAGGCCCAAAAATATGAGTTTTGGGTCCAGTGGAGTGGATCGGGTGCGTTCGTTGCGAAAAACTCCGACGCAACTTCGTTTAGCGAACTTGTGCGTTAATGGCACCAGTTCGGCCTGTTTTGCACCAATTTTCGGGCACTAACGAAATGGTTTGAAACGCTCCAAAATAAAAGTTTTGGGTCCAATGGAGTGGATCGGGTGGATTCGTTGCGAAAAACTGCGCCGTAACTTCGTTGAGCGAACTTGTGCGTTAATGGCACCAGTTCAGCCCGATCTGCACCGACTTTCATGCAGTAAAAAAACAGTTCGAAACGCTCCAAAACATGAGTTTTGGGTCTAATGGAGTGGATCGGGTGCATTCGTTACGAAAAATTCAATCGCAACTTCTTTCAGCGAACTTGAGCGTAAAGGGCACCGGTTCGGCTCGTTTTGCATAGTTTTTCGTGCTGTAACGAAACGGTTCGAAACGCCCGAATAAATGAGTTTTGGGTCTAATGGAGTGCATCGGGTGCATTCGTTGCCAAAAATTCCAACGCAACTTCGTTTAGCAAACTTGTGCGTTAAGGGCACCATTTCGGCCCGTTTTGCACCGATTTCGTGCAGTAACGGAACTGTTCAAAACGCTCGAAAACATGAGTTTTGGGTCCAATGGAGTGGATCGGGTGCATTCGTTGCAAAAAACTCCAACGCAACTTCGTTTAGCGAACTTGTACGTTAATGGCACCAGTTCGGCCCGTTTTGCACCGATTTTCGGGCAGTAACGAAATGCTTCCAAACGCCCCAAAACTCTGTTTTGGGTCCAATGGAGTGGATCGGGTGCATTCGTTGCAAAAAATTCCAACGCAACTTCGTTAACGAACTTGTGCGTTAAGGGCACCATTTCGGCCCGTTTTGCACCGATTTCATGCAGTAACGAAACGGTTCGAAACGCCCGAAAACATGAGTTTTGGGTCCAGTGGAGTGGACCGGGTGCGTTCGTTGCGAACTTGTGCGTTAATGGCACTAGTTCGGCCTGTTTTGCACCGATTTTTGGGCACTAACGAAATGGTTTGAAATGCCCCAAAATAAAAGCTTTGGGTCCAATGGAGTGGATTGGGTGCATTCGTTGCGAAAAACTGCGCCGTAACTTCGTTGAGCGAACTTGTGCGTTAATGGCACCAGTTCAGCATGATCTGCACCGACTTTCATGCAATAACAAAACAGTTCGAAACGCTCCAAAACATGAGTTTTGGGTCTAATGGAGTAGATCGGGTGCATTCGTTACGAAAAATTCGAACGCAACTTCTTTCAGCGAACTTGAGCGTCAAGGGCACAGTTAGGCCCGTTTTGCACCGATTTTTGTGCTATATCGAAACGGTTTGAAACACTCCAAAACATGAGTTTTGGGACTAATGGAGTGCATTGGGTGCATTCGTTGCGAAAAATTCCAACGCAACTTCGTTTAGCAAACTTGTGCGTTAAGGGCACCATTTCGTCCCGTTTTGCACCAATTTCATGCAGTAACGGAACGGTTCAAAACGCTCGAAAACATGAATTTTGGGTCCAATGGAGTGGATCGGGTGCATTCGTTGCAAAAAAACTCCAACGCAACTTCGTTTAGCGAACTTGTACGTTAATGGCACTAGTTCGACCCGTTTTGCACCGATTTTCGGGCACTAACGACATGGTTTGAAATGCCCTTAAACTTGAGTTTTGAGTCTAATGAGGTGGATCGAGTACGTTCGGTGTGAAAAATTCCGACGCTACTTCGTTTCACAAACTTGTGCGTTAAGGGCACCAGTTCGGCCCGTTTTGCAACAATTTTGGTGAAGTAACGAAATGGTTTGAAACGCCCCAAAACATGAGTTTTGGGTCCAGTGGAGTGGATCGGCTGCGTTCGTTGCGAAAAACTCCGACGCAACTACGTTTAGCGAACTTGTGCGTTAATGGCACCAATTCGGCTCGTTTATCACCGATTTTCGTGCAGTAATGAAACGAATCCAAACGCCCAAAACATGAGTTTTGGGTCCAATGGAGTGGATCGGGTGCATTCGTTGCAAAAAATTCCAACGCAACTTCGTTGAGCGAACTTGTGCATTAAGGGCACCATTTCGGCCCGTTTTGCACCGATTTCAGGTAGTTAATAAACGGTTCGAAACGCTCCAAAAGATGAGTTTTGGGTCTAATGGAGTGCATCGGGTGCATTCGGTGCGAAAAATTCCAACACAACTTCGTTTAGCGAACTTGTGCGTTAAGGGCACCATTTGGGCCCGTTTTGCACCGATTTTCATGCCGTAACGAAATGGTTCGAAACGCCCGAAAATATGAGTTTTGGGTCCAATGGAGTGGATCGGGGGCATTCATTATGAATAACTCCATCGGAACTTCGTTTAGTGAACTTATGCGTTAATGGCACCAGTTTGGCCCATTTTGCATCGATTTTCAGGCACTAACGAAATGGTTTGAACTGCCCCAAAATAAAAGTTTTGGGTCCAATGGAGTGGATCGGGTGCATTCATTGTGAAAAACTGCGCCATAACTTCGTTGAGCGAACTTGTGCGTTAATGGCACCAGTTCAGCACGATCTGCACCGACTTTCATGCAGTAACAAAACGGTTCGAAACGCTCCAAAACATGAGTTTTGGGTCTAATGGAGTGGATCGGGTGCATTTGTTACGAAAAATTCCAACGCAACTTCTTTCAACGAACTTGAGCGTTAAGGGCACAGTTCGGCCCATTTTGCACCGATTTTCGTGCTCTAACGAAACAGTTTGAAACGCTCCAAAACATGAGTTTTGGGACTAATGGAGTGCATCGGGTGTATTCGTTGCGAAAAATTCCAACGCAACTTCGTATTGCGAACTTGTGCGTTAAGGGCACCATTTCGGCCCGTTTTGCACCGATTTCATGCAGTAACGGAACGGTTCAAAACGCTTGAAAACATGAGTTTTGGGTCCAATGGAGTGGATCGGGTGCATTCGTTGCAAAGAACTCCAACGCAACTTCGTTTAGCGAACTTGTACGTTAATGGCACCAGTTCGGCCCGTTTTGCACCGATTTTCGGGCACTAACGACATGGTCTGAAACGCCCTAAAACTTGAGTTTTGAGTCCAATGGGGTGGATCAAGTGGGTTCGGTGTGAAAAATTCCGATGCTACTTCGTTTCACAAACTTGTACGTTAAGGGCACCAGTTCGGCCCGTTTTGCATTGATTTTCGTGCGGTAACGAAACGGTTTGAAATGGCACCGGTTCAGCCCGTTCTGCACCGACTTTCATGCAGTAATAAATCGGTTCGAAACGCTCCAAAACATGAGTTTTGGGTCTAATGGAGTGGATCGGGTGCTTTCGTTACGAAAAACTCCGACCCAATTTCGTTTAGCGAAGCTGTGCGTTAATGGCACAAGTTCGGCCCATTTTGCACCGATTTTTGTGCAGTAACGAAACGGTTTGAAACACCCCAAAACATGCATTTAGGGTCCATACATTCGTTGGGAACAACTCCGACGCATCTTCGTTTAGGGAACTTGAGCATTAATGGCACCAGTTTGGCCCGTTTTGTACCGATTTTTGTGCAGTAATGAAACGGTTTGAAATGCACCAAAACAAGAGTTTTGGGTCTAATGGAGTGGATCGGGTGCATTTATTACGAAAAGCTGCGATGAAACTTCGTTGAGCGAACTTGTGCGTTAATGGCACCAATTCAGCCCGTTCTGCACCGACTTTCATGTAGTAACAAAACGGTTCGAAACGCTCCAAAACATAAGTTTTGGGTCTAATGGAGTGGATCGGGTGCATTCGTTGCGAAAAACTGCGACGAAACTTCATTGAGCGAACTTGTGCGTTAATGGCATCAGTTCAGCGCATTTTGTATCGATTTTCGTTCAGTAATAAAACGGTTTGAAACGCCCCAAAACAAGAGTTTTGGGTCCAATGGAGTGGATCGGGTGTATTCATTGCGAAAACCTGCGACGAAACTTCGTTGACCAAACTTTTGCGTTAATGGCACCAGTTCAGCCCATTCTGCACCGACATTCTTGCAGTAACAAAACGGTTCGAAACACTCCAAAACATAAGTTTTGGGTCTAATGGAGTGGATCGGGTGCATTCGTTGTGAAAAACTGCGATGAAACTTTATTGAGCGAACTTGTGCGTTAATGGCACCAGTTTGCCCGTTTTGCACTGATTTTCGTGCAGTAATGAAACGGTTTGAAATGCCCCAAAACCAGAGTTTTGGGTCCCATAGAGTGGATCGGGTGCATTCATTGCGAAAACCTGCGACGAAACTTCATTGAGCAAACTTTTGCGTTAATGGCACTAGTTGAGCCCGTTCTGCACCGACTTTCATGCAGTAACAAAACGGTTCAAAACGCTCCAAAACATAAGTTTTGGGTCTAATGGAGTGGATCGGGTGCATTCGTTGCGAAAAACTGCGACGAAACTTCATTGAGCGAACTTGTGCGTTAATGGCATCAGTTCAGCGCATTTTGTATCGATTTTCGTTCAGTAATAAAACGGTTTGAAACGCCCCAAAACAAGAGTTTTGGGTCCAATGGAGTGGATCGGGTGTATTCATTGCGAAAACCTGCGACGAAACTTCATTGACCAAACTTTTGCGTTAATGGCACCAGTTCAGCCCATTCTACACCGACATTCTTGCAGTAACAAAACGGTTCGAAACACTCCAAAACATAAGTTTTGGGTCTAATGGAGTGGATCGGGTGCATTCGTTGTGAAAAACTGCGATGAAACTTTATTGAGCGAACTTGTGCGTTAATGGCACCAGTTTGCCCGTTTTGCACTGATTTTCGTGCAGTAATGAAACGGTTTGAAATGCCCCAAAACCAGAGTTTTGGGTCCAATAGAGTGGATCGGGTGCATTCATTGCGAAAACCTGCGACGAAACTTCATTGAGCAAACTTTTGCGTTAATGGCACTAGTTGAGGCCCGTTCTGCACCGACTTTCATGTAGTAACAAAACGGTTCGAAACGCTCCAAAACATAAGTTTTGGGTCTAATGGAGTGGATGGGGTGCATTCGTTGCGAAAAACTGCGACAAAACTTCATTGAGAGAACTTGTGCGTTAATGGCACCAGTTCAGCCCGTTGTGTACCGATTTTCAGGCAGTAATGAAATGGTTTGAAATGCCCCAAAACAAGAGTTTATGGTCCAATAGAGTGGATCGAGTGCATTCGTTGCGAAAAACTGTGACGAAACTTCGTTGAGCAAACCTGTGCGTTAATGGCAGCAGTTCAGCCCATTCGGTACCCGACTTTCATGCAGTAACAAAATGGTTCGAAACGCTCCAAAACATGAGTTTTAGGTCTAATGGAGTGCATCGGGTGCATTCCTTACGAAAAATTCGAACGCAACTTCGTTTAGCGAACTTGTGGGTTAAGGGCACCAGTTCGGCCCGTTTTGCACCGATTTTCGTGCAGTAACGAAACGGTTTGAAACACCCCAAAATATGCGTTTTAGGTCCAATGGAGTGGATCACGTACATTCGTTGGGAAAAACTCCTATGCAACTTGGTTTAGCAAACTTATGCGTTAATGGCACCAGTTTGACTCATTTTGCACCAATTTTCGTGCAGTAATGAAACGGTTTGAAACGCGCCAAAACAAGTGCTTTGGGTCCAATGGAGTGGATCGGGTCCAATGGAGTGGATCGGGTGCATTCGTTGCGAAAAAGTGCGACGAAACATCGTTGAGCGGAACTTGTGCGTTATTGGCAACAGTTCAGCCCGTTCTGCCACCGACTTTCATGCAGTAACAAAACGGTTCGAATGCTCCAAAACATAAGTTTTGATTCTAATGGAGTTCATCGGGTGCATTCATTGCGAAAAATTCCAACGCAACTTCGTTTAGCGATGTTCTGCGTTAAGGGCACTTGTTCGGCCCGTTTTGCACCGATTTTCGTGCAGTAATGAAACGGTCCAAACGCGCCAAAACAAGTGTTTTGGGTCTAATGGAGTGGATCGGGTGCATTCGTGGTGAAAAACTGCGACGAAACTTCGTTGAGCGAACTTGTGCTTTAATGGCACCAGTTTAGCCCGTTTTGTACCGATTTTCAGGCACTAACGAAATGGTTTGAAACGCCCCAAAATAAGAGTTTATGGTCCAATAGAGTGGATCGGGTGCGTTCGATGCGAAAAATTCCGACGCAACTATCGTTTCACAAACTTGTGCCATTAAGGGCACCAGTTCGCGCCCATTTTCCACCGATTTTCGTGGAGTAATGAAACGGTTCGAAACGCCCCAAAACATGAGTTTTGGGGTCCAGTGGAGTGGATCGGGTGCGTTCGGTGCGAAAACTCCCACGCAACTTCGGTTTACCGAGCTTGTGCGTTAATGGAACTAGTTCGGGCCCGTTTTGCACCGATTTTTGAGCAGTAACGAAACGGTTTGAAACATAACACCCCAAGATATTGTGTTTCGAATCCAATGGAGTGGACGTTTAGCGAACTTGTGCGTTAATTTCACCTATTTTCGGGCATTAACGAAATGGTTTGAAATGCCCCAAAACAAGAGTTTTTGGTCCAATGGACTGGATCGGGTGCATTCGTTGGCAAAAAACTGCGACGAAAGTTCGTTGAGACGAACATGTGCCTTAATGGCACCGGTTCAGCCTGTTCTGCACCGACTTTCATGCAGTAATAAAACGGTTCGAAACGCTCCAAAACATGAGTTTTGTGTCTAATGGAGTGGATCGGGTGCATTCGTTACGAAAAACTCCGACCCAACTTCGTTAGCGAAGCTGTGCGTTAATGGCACAAGTTCGGCCCATTTTGCACCGATTTTTTGTGCAGTAATGAAACGGTTTGAAACACCCCAAAACATGTGTTTCGGGTCCAATGGAGTGATCAGGTTCATTCTTGGGAACAACTCCGACGCATCTTCGTTTATGGAACTTGAGCATTAATGGCACCAGTTTGGCCCATTTTGTACCGATTTTTGCTGCAGTAATGAAACGGTTTGAAATGCACGAAAACAAGAGTTTTGGGTCTAATGGAGTGGATCGGGTGCATTCGTTACGAAAAGCTGCGACGAAACTTCGTTGAGCGAACTTGTGCGTTAATGGCAACCAATTCAGCCCGTTCTGCACCGACTTTCATGTAGTAACAAAACGGTTCGAAACGCTCCAAAACATAAGTTTTGGGTCTAATGGAGTGGATCGCGTGCATTCGTTGCGAAAAACTGCGACGAAACTTCGTTGAGCGAACTTGTGCGTTAATGGCACCAGTTCTGCGCATTTTGTATCGATTTTCGTTCAGTAATGAAAAGGTTTGAAACGCCCCAAAAATAAGAGGTTTGGGTCCAATGGAGTGGATTGGGTGTATTCGTTGCGAAACCTGCGACGAAACTTCGTTGTCCGAACTTTTGCGTTAATGGCACTAGTTCAGCCCGTTTCTGCACCGACTTTCTTGCAGTAACAAAATGGTTCGAAACACTCCAAAACATATGTTTTGGGTCTAATAGGAGTGGATCGGGTGCATTCGTTGCGGAAAACTGCGACGAAACTTCGTTGAGCGAACTTGTGCGTTAATGGCACCTGTCCAACCCATTTTGTACCAATTTTTAGGCACTAACGAAATGGTTTGAAACGCCTAAAACAAGAGTTTATTGTCCAATAGAGTGGATCGCGTGCATTCGTTGTGAAAAACTGGGATGAAACTTTGTTGAGCGAACCTATGCGTTAATGGCAACCAGTTCAGCCCGTGCCGGCACCCGACTTTCATGCAGTAACAAATCGGTTCAAAACGCTCCACAACATGAGTTTTGGGTCTAATGGAGTGCATCGGGTGCATTCGTTACGAAAAATTCCAACGCAACATCGTTTAGCGAATTTGTTGGTTAAGGGCACCGGTTCGGCACGTTTTGCACCGATTTTCCGTGCTGTAACAACACGGTATGAAACACCCCAAAACATGTGTTTTAAGTCCAATGGAGTGGATGACATACATTCATTGGGAAAAACTCCTACGCAACTTGGTTTAGCGAACTTATGCGTTAATGGCACCAGTTTGGCTCGTTTTGCACTGATTTTCGTGCAGTAACGAAAACAGTTTGAACATCCGAAAATATGAGTTTTGGGTCCAACGGAGTGGATTGGGTGCATTCGTTGCGAAAAAAATCCAACGCACTTTGTTTAGCGAACTTATACGTTAATGGCCCCAGATCGGCCTGTTTTGCACCGATTTTTTGTGCAGTGATGAAACGGTTTGAAACGCCCCAAAACATGAGTTTTGGGACAAATGGACTGGATCAGGTTCATTCGTTACGAAAAACTCCAACGCAACTTTGTTTAGCGAACTTGTGCGTTAATGGCACCAGTTTGGCCCGTTTTGCACCGATTTTCGTGCAGTAATGAAAACGGTTTGAAACACCCAAAAAAATAAGAGTTTTGGGTCCAATGGAGTGGATCGGGTCCAATGGAGTGGATCGGGTGCATTCGTTGCGAAAACTGCGACGAACTTCGTTGAGCGAACTTGTTCGTTAATGGCAACCAGTTCAGCCCGTTATGCACCGACTTTCATGCAGTAACAAAACGGTTCAAACGCTCCAAAACATAAGTTTTGGTCTCTAATTTAGTGGATCGGGTGCATTCGTTGCGAAAAAACTGCGATGAAACTTCGTTGAGCGAACTTGTGCGTTAATGGCACCAGTTCAGCACGTTCTGCACAGGACTTTCATGCAGTAACAAGATGGTTCGAAAACGCTCCAAAACATGAGTTTTGCTTCTAAATGAGTGGATCGGGTGCATTCGTTATGAAAAACTCCGACCCAACTTCATTTTTGCGAACTTGTGTGTTGAGGGCACCAGTTTGGCCTGTTTTGCACTGATTTTCGTGCAGTAATGAAACAGTTTTGAAACACCCCAAAACATGCGTTTTTGTCACACCCGATTTTAAGGACATAACCGAATGCATAACTATATGTATGCCAGGATTAAATTTCATACATATTGTGACTTCATCAGTGAATAATCAGTAACAGGTATCACGATAAGGAGAAATAAAAGACCATAAAGATTATCAGAGTTATACAGCTTATCCTTGAAACAAAGGCTTCAAACTTATGGTTGGTAGGCCTAGAACTCAGCATCATCTTCAAGACATGAGTATTAGGTCGTTGAGAAAACTTGTGCGTTAATGGCAACCAGTTCAGCCCGTTCTGCACCGACTCTCATGCAGAAACAAAACGTTTCGAAACCCTCCAAAACATGAGTATTAGGTCTAATGGAGTTCATCGTGTGCATTCATTACGACAAATTCCAACGCAACTTCATTTAGCGAACTTGTTGGTTAAAGGGCACCAGTTCGCCCCGTTTTGCACCGGTTTTTGTGCCGTGACGAAAAGGTCCAAAATGCCCTAAAACTTGTAGGTTAAGGGCACCAGTTTGGCCCGTTTTGCATCGAATTTCGTGCAGTGATGACATGATTTAAAATGACGCAAAATATGAGTTTTGGGACCAATGGAGTGGATTTTGTGCATTCATTACGAAAAACTCCAACGCAACTTCAATTAGCGAACTTGTGCGTTTAACGGCACCCAGTTCAGCCCGTTCTGCACCGACTTTCATGCACTAAAAAAATGGTTCGCAACACTCCAAAATATAAGATTTGGGTCTAATGGAGTTCATTGGGTGCATTCGTTACGTAAAATTCCCAACACAACTTCGTTTACCGAAGTTGTTCTGTAAGGGCCACTAGTTCGGGCCAATTTTGCACCAATTTTTGTGCAGTAACGAAACGGTTTGAAACGTCCAAAAACATGCGTTTTGGGTCCAATGGAGTGGATCAGGTACATTCGTTGGGAAAAACTCCTATGGCAACTTGGTTTAGCGAACTTATGCGTTAATGGCACCAGTTTGGCGCGTTTTGCACCGATTTTCTTGTAGTAATGAAATGGTTCTAAACGCGCCAAAAAAAGTGTTTTGGGTCTAATGGAGTGGATCAGGTGCATTCGCTGTGAAAAACTGCGATGAAACTTCGTTTAGCGAACTTGTTCGTTAATGGCACCAGTTCAACCCATTCTGCATCGACTTTGATGCAGTAACAAAAACGGTTCAAAACGCTCCAAGACATGAGTTTTGGGTCTAATGGAGTGCATCGGGTGCATTCCGTTACGAAAATTCCAACGCAACTTCGTTTAGCGAAGTTGTGCTTCAAGGGCACCAGTTCTGCCCGTTTTTTCACCGATTTTCATCCAGTAACGAAACGGTTTGAGACACCGCAAAACATGAGTTTTGGGTCCAATGGAGTGGATCGGGTGCATTCTATGCGAAAAACTCCAACGCAACTTCGTTTGACGAACTTGTACGTTAATGGCACCAGTTCGGCCCGTTTTGTACCGATTTTCAAGCACTAATGAAATGGTTTGAAACGCCCCAAAACAAGAGTTTATGGTTCAATAGAGTGGATCGGGTGCATTCGTTGCGAAAAACTACGACGAAACTTCGTTGAGCGATCCTGTGTGTTAATGGCACCAGTTGGGCCCGTTCTGCATCGACTTTCATGCAGTAACAAAACGGTTCGAAACGCCACAAAATATGAGTTTTGAGCCTAATGGAGTGCATCGGGTGTATTCGTTTAGCGAACTTTTGGGTTAAGGCACCAGTTCGGCCCATTTTGCACCGATTTTCATGCTGTAATGAAACGGTTTGAAACACCCCCAAACATGCATTTTGGGTCCAATGGAGTGGATCGGGTGCATTCGTTGCGAAAAACTGCGACAAAACTTCGTTTATCGAACTTGTGCAATAATGGCACCAGTTCAGCCCATTCTGCACCGATTTTTGTGCAGTAATGAAACGGTTTGAAACGCGCCAAAACAAGTGTTTTGGGTCCAATGGAGTGGATCAGGCGCATTCGTTGCGAAAATTTGCTACAAAACTTCATTGAGCGAACTTGTGCATTAATAGCACTAGATCAGCCCATTCTGCACCGACTTTTATGCAGTAACAAAACAGTTCGAAACGCTCCAAAACATGAGTTTTGTGTTTAATGGAGTGGATCGGGTGCAATCGTTACGAAAAATTCCAACGCAACTTCGTTTACCGAACTTGTGGTTTAAGGGCACCAGTTCGGCCCGTTTTGCATCAATTTTCGTGCAGTGACGAAACGGTTTGAAACGCCGCAAAATATGAGTTTGGGGACCAACGGAGTGGATCGGGTGCATTCGTTGTGAAAAACTGCGACAAAACTTCGTTGAGCGAACTTGTGCGTTAATGGCACCAATTCAGCCCATTCTGCACCGATTTTTGTGCAGTAATGAAACGGTTTGAAACGTGCCAAAACAAGTGTTTTGGTTCCAATGGAGTGGATCAAGAGCATTCGTTGCGAAAATTTGCGACAAAACTTCGTTGCGCGAACTTGTGTGTTAATAGCACTAGATCAGCCCATTCTGCACCGACTTTCATGCAGTAACAAAACAGTTCAAAACGCTCCAAAACATGAGTTTTGGGTTTAATGGAGCGGATCGGGTGCAATCGTTACGAAAAATTACAACGCAACTTCGTTTAGCGAACTTGTGGTTTAAGGGCACCAGTTCGGCCCGTTTTGCACTGATTTTCGTGCAGTGACGAAATGGTTTGAAACGTCGCAAAATATGAGTTTTGGGACCAGTTCGAAATGCGCCAAAAAAAGTGTTTTGGGTCTAACGGAGTGGATCGGGTGCATTCGTTGCGAAAAACTGCGATGAAACATCGTTTAGCTAACTTGTGCATTAATGGCACCAGTTCAACCCGTTCTGGACCGACTTTCATGCAGTAAAAAAATGGTTCGAAACACTCAAAAACATGAGTTTTGGGTCTAATGGAGTGGATCAGGCGCATTCGTTGCGAAAATTTTGCGACAAAACATCGTTGAGCGAACTTGTGCGTTAATTAATACCAGATCAGCCCATTCGCACCGACTTTCATGCAGTAACAAATTAATTCGAAACGCTCCAAAACATGAGTTTTTTGGTCTAATGGAGTGGATCGGGTGCAATCGTTACGAAAAATTCCAACGCAACTTCGTTTAGTGAACTTGTGGTTTAAGGGCACCAGTTCGGCTAGTTTTGCACCGATTTCCATGCAGTGACGAAGTGGTTTGAAACGCCGCAAAATATGAGTTTTGGGACCAATGGAGTGGATTTTTTGCATTCATTACGAAAAACTGCGACAAAACTCTGTTGACCGAACTTGTGCGTTAATGGCACCAGTTCAGCCCGTTCTGCACCGGCTTTCATGCAGTAACAAAACGGTTCGAAACACTCCAAAACATAAGATTTGGGTCTAATGGAGTTCATCGGGTGTATTCGTTATGTAAAATTCCAACGCAACTTCGTTTAGCAAAGTTGTGCTTTAAGGCACTAGTTCGGCGAGAATTTGCACCGATTTTCGTGGAGTTATGAAACGGTTTGAAACATCCGAAAACATAAGTTTTGGGTTCAATGGAGTGGAACTGGTGCATTCCTTGCGAAAAACTCCAACGCAACTTTGTTTAGCGAACTTCTACGTTAATGGCACCAGTTCGGCCCGTTTTGCACCGATTTTTGTGCACTAACAAAATGGTCCAAAATGCCCTAAAACTTGAGTTTTAACTCCAATGGTGTGGATTGAGTGCGTTCGATGCAAAAAAATTCCGACGCAACTTCATTTCACAAACTTGTGCGTTAAGGGCACCAATTCTGCCCGTTTTGCACCGATTTTCATGCAGTAATGAAACGGTTCGAAAAACCAAAAATCTAAGGTTTGTGTCCAGTGGACTAGAACGGGTGTGTTCGTTCCAAAAAACTCTGACGCAACTTCAATTACCCGAACTTGTGCGTTAATGGCACCAGTTCGGCCCGTTATGTACCGATTTTCAGGCACTAACGAAATGGTTTGAACTCCCCAAAACCAAAGTTTATGGTCCAATAGCTTGGATCGGGTGCATTCGTTGCGAAAAACTGCGACGAAACTTCGTTGAGCGAACCTGTGCGTTAATGGCACCAGTTTCGCCCGTTCTGCACCGACTTTAATGCAGTAACAATAAGGTTCGAAACGCCCCAAAACATGAGTTTTGGGCCTAATGGAGTGCATCGGGTGCATTCATTATGACAAATTCCAACGCAACTTCGTTTAGCGAACATGTGGGTTAAGGGCACCAGTTCGCCCCGTTTTGCACCGATTTTCGTGTAAGTGACGAAAAGGTCCAAAATGCCCTAAAACTTGTGGGTTAAGAGCACCAGTTTGGCCCGTTTTGCACCGAATTTCGTGCAATGACGACACGATTTAAAACGCCGCAAAACATGAGTTTTGGGACCAATGGAGTGGATTTTGTGCATTCATTACGAAAAACTCCAACGCAACTTCAATTAGCGAACTTGTGCGTTAACGGCACCAGTTCAGCCCGTTCTGCACCGACTTTCATGCACTAACAAAACGGTTCGAAACGCTCCAAAACATAAGATTTGGGTCTAATGGAGTTCATTGGGTGCATTCGTTACGTAAAATTCCAACACAACTTCGTTTACCGAAGTTGTGCTTTAAGGGCACTAGTTCGGCCAATTTTGCTTCGATTTTCGTGCAGTAACGAAACGGTTTGAAACGTCCAAAAACATGCGTTTTGGGTCTAATGGAGTGGATCAGGTACATTCGTTGGGAAAAACTCCTACGCAACTTGGTTTAGCGAACTTATGCGTTAATGGCACCAGTTTGGCGCGTTTTGCACCGATTTTCTTGTAGTAACGAAACGGTTCTAAACGCGCCAACAAAAGTGTTTTGAGTCTAATGGAGTGGATCGGGTGCATTCGTTGCGAAAAACTGCGACAAAACTTCGTTTAGCGAACTTGTGCGTTAATGGCACAAGTTCAACCCATTCTGCATCGACTTTCATGAAGTAACAAAACGGTTCGAAACGCTCCAAAACATGAGTTTTGGGTCCAATGGAGGGCATCGGGTGCATTCGTTACGAAAAATTCCAACGCAACTTCGTTTAGGGAAGTTGTGCTTGAAGGGCACCAGTTCTGCCCGTTTTTCACCGATTTTCGTCCAGTAACGAAACGATTTGAGACAACGCAAAACATAAGTTTTGGGTTCAATGGAGTGAATCGGGTGCATTCCTTGCGAAAAACTCCAACGCAACTTTGTTTAGCGAACTTCTACGTTAATGGCACCAGTTCGGCCCGTTTTGCACCGATTTTCGTGCACTAACAAAATGGTCCAAAATGCCCTAAAACTTGAGTTTTGAGTCCAATGGTGTGGATCGAGTGCGTTCGATGCAAAAAATTCCGATGCAACTTCATTTCACAAACTTGTGCATTAATTGCACCAATTCTGCCCGTTTTGCACCGATTTTCGTGCAGTAATGAAATGGTTCGAAACACCCAAAATATGAGTTTTGTGTCCAGTGGAGTGGAACGGGTGCGTTCGTTCCGAAAAACTCCGACGCAACTTCAATTATGGAACTTGTGCGTTAATGGCACCAGTTCGGCCCGTTATGTACCGATTTTTAGGCACTAACGAAATGGTTCGAAACGCTCCAAAACAAAAGTTTATAGTCCAATAGAGTGGATCTGGTGCATTCGTTGCGAAAAACTGCGACGAAACTTCGTTGAGCGAACCTATGCGTTAATGGCACCAGTTCAGCCCGTTCTGCACCGACTTTCATGCAGTAACAATAAGGTTCGTAACGCCCAAAAACATGAGTATTGGGTCTAGTGGAGTTCATCGGGTGCATTCGTTACGACAAATTCCAACGCAAATAGCGAACTTGTGGGTTAAGGGCACCAGTTCGCCCCGTTTTGCACCGATTTTCGTGCAGTGATGAAAAGGTCCAAAATGCCCTAAAACTTGTGGGTTAAGGGCACCAGTTTGGCCCGTTTTGCACTGAATTTCGTGCAGTGATGACACGATTTAAAATACCGCAAAATATGAGTTTTGGGACCAATGGAGTGGATTTTGTGCATTCATTATGAAAAACTCCAACGCAACTTCAATTAGCGAACTTGTGCGTTAACGGGACCAGTTCAGCCCGTTCTGCACCAACTTTCATGCACTAACAAAACGGTTCGAAACGCTCGAAAACATAAGATTTGGGTCTAATAGAGTTCATTGGGTGCATTCGTTACGTAAAATTCCAACACAACTTCGTTTACCGAAGTTTTGCTTTAAGGGCACTAGTTCGGCCAATTTTGCACCGATTTTCATGCAGTAACGAAACGGTTTGAAACGTCCAAAAATATGCGTTTTGGGTCCAATGGAGTGGATCAGGTACATTCGTTGGGAAAAACTCCTACGCAACTTGGTTTAGCGAACTTATGCGTTAATGGCACCAGTTTGGCGTGTTTTGCACCGATTTTCTTTTAGTAATGAAACGGTTCTAAACGCACCAAAAAAAGTGTTTTGGGTGTAATGGAGTGGATCGGGTGCATTCGTTGCGAAAATTTGCGACAAAACTTCGTTTAGCGAACTTGTGCGTTAATGGCACCAGTTCAGCCCATTCTGCATCGACTTTCATGCAGTAACACAACGGTTCGAAACGCTCCAAAACATGAGTTTTGGGTCTAATGGAGTGCATCAGGTGCATTCGTTACGAAAAATTCCAACGCAACTTCGTTTAGCGAAGTTGTGCTTCAAGGGCACCAATTCTGCCCTTTTTTGCCGATTTTCGTCCAGTAACGAAAAGGTTTGAGACACCGCAAAACATGAGTTTTGGGTCCAATGGAGTGGATCGGGTGCATTCTATGCGAAAAACTCCAACGCAACTTCGTTTAGCGAACTTGTACGTTAATGGCACCAGTTCGGCGAGTTTTGCACCGATTTTCGTGGAGTAACGAAACGGTTTGAAACATCCGAAAACATATGTTTTGGGTTCAATAGAGTGGATCAGGTGCATTCCTTGCAAAAAACTCCAACGCAATTTTGTTTAGCGAACTTCTACGTTAATGGCACCAGTTCGGCCCGTTTTGCACCGATTTTCGTGCACTAACAAAATGGTCCAAAATGCCCTAAAACTTGAGTTTTGAGTCCAATGGTTTGATCGAGTGCGTTCGATGCAAAAAATTCCGACGCAACTTCATTTCACAAACTTGTGCGTTAAGGGCACCAGTTCTGCCCGTTTTGCACCGATTTTTGTGCAGCAATGAAACTGTTCGAAACACCCAAAATATGAGTTTTGTGTCCAGTTAAGTGGAACGGGTGCGTTCGTTCCGAAAAACTCCGATGCAACATTGATTACCGAACTTGTGCGTTAACGGCACCAGTTCAGCCCGTTATGTACCGATTTTCAGGCACTAACGAAATGGTTTGAAACGCCCCGAAAACAAAAATTTATGGTCCAATAGAGTGGATCGGGTGCATTCGTTGTGAAAAACTGCGACGAAACTTCGTTGAACGAACCTGTGCGTTAATGGCACAAGTTCAGCCCATTCTGCACCGATTTTCATGCAGAAACAATAAGGTTCGAAATGCCCCAAAACATGAGTTTTGGGCCTAATGGAGTGCATCGGGTGCATTCGTTACGAAAAATTCCAATGCAACTTCGTTTAGCGAACTTGTGGGTTAACGGCACCGGTTCGGCCCGTTTTGCCCCGATTTTCGTGATGTAACGAAACGGTTTGAAACACCCCAAAACATGTGTTTTGGTTCCAATGGAGTGGATCAGGTACATTCGTTGGGAAAAACTCCTACGCAACTTGGTTTAGCGAACTTATGCGTTAATGGCACCAGTTTAGCGTGTTTTGCACCGATTTTCGTGCAGTAATGAAACGGTTCTAAACGCGCCAAAAAAAGTGTTTTGGGTCTAATAGAGTGGATCGGGTGCATTCGTTGCAAAAAACTGCGATGAAACTTCATTTAGCAAACTTATGTGTTAATGGCACCAGTTCAACCCGTTCTGCGCCGACTTTCATGCAGTAACAAAACGGTTCGAAACGCTCCAAAGCATGTGTTTTGTGTCTAATGGAGTGGATCGGGTGCATTCGTTACGATAAATTCCAACGCAACTTTGTTTAGCGAAGTCGTGCTTAAAGGGCACCAGTTCTGCCCATTTTGCACCGATTTTCGTGCAGTACCGAAACGGTTTGAGATACCGCAAAACATGAGTTTTGGGTCCAATGAAGTGGATCAGGTGCATTCGTTGCGAAAAACTCCAACGCAACTTCGTTTAGCAAACTTGTACGTTAATGGCACCAGTTCGGCCCGTTTTGCACCGATTTTCGTGCAGTAATGAAATGGTTTGAAACGGCCCAAAACAAGGGTTTATGGTCCAATAGAGTGGATCAGGTGCATTCGTTGCGAAAAACTTCGACGAAACTTCGTTGAGCGAACCTGTGCGTTAATGGCACCAGTTCAGCCCATTCTGGACCGACTTTCATGCAGTAACAAAATAGTTCGATACGCTCCAAAACATGAGTTTTGGGTCTAATGCAGTGGATCAGGTGCATTCATTACGAAAAATTCCAACGCAACTTCGTTTAGCGAACTTGTTGGTTAAGGGCACCTGTTCGGCCCATTTTGCACCGATTTTTGTGCAGTGACGAATCGGTTTGAAACGCCGCAAAATATGAGTTTTGGGACCAATGGAGTGGATCGGGTGCATTCATTGCGAAAAACTCCAACGCAACTTCGTTTAGCGAACTTGTGCGTTAATGGCAACAGTTTGGCCCGTTTTGCAACGATTTTCGTGCAGTAATGAAACAGTTTGAAAACCCCAAAACAAGAGTTTTGGGTCCAATGGAGTGGACCAGGTGCATTCGTTGTGAAAAACTGCGATGAAACTTCGTTGAGCGAACTTGTGCGTTAACGGCACCAGTTCAGCCCGTTCTGCACCGACTTTCATTTAGTAACAAAACGGTTCGAAACGTTCCAAAACATAAGTTTTGGGTCTAATGGAGTTCATCAGGTGTGTTTATTACGAAAAATTCCAACGCAACTTCGTTTAGCGAATGTACCTGATCCACTCCATTGGACCCAAAACGCATGTTTTGGGGTGTTACAAACCGTTTCGTTACAGCACGAAAATCGGTGCAAAACGGGCCGAACTGGTGCCCTTAACCCACAAGTTCGCTAAACGAAGTTGCGTTGGAATTTTTCGTAACGAATGCAGCCGATGCACTCCATTAGGCCCAAAACTCATGATTTTGGGCGTTTCGAACCGTTTTGTTACTGCATGAAAGTCGGTGCAGAACGGGCTGAACTGGTGCCATTAACGCACAGGTTCGCTCAACGAAGTTTCATCGCAGTTTTTCGCAACGAATGCACCCGATCCACTCTATTGGACCATAAACTCGTGTTTTGTGGCGTTTCAAACCTTTTCGTTAGTGCCTAAAAATCGGTACAAAATGGGCCGAACTGGTGCCATTAAGGCACAAGTTCAGTAAACGAAGTTGCGTTGGAATTTTTCGGAACGAACGCACCCGATCCACTCCACTGGACCCAAAACTCATATTTTGGGTGTTTCGAACCGTTTCATTACTGCACAAAAATTGGTGCAAAACCGGCCGAACCGGTGCCCTTAACGCACAAGTTTGTGAAATGAAGTTGCGTCAAAAATTTTCGCATCGAACGCACTCGATCCACACCATTGGACTTAAAGGGCATTTCGGACCATTTCGTTAGTGCGTTAAGGGCACCAGTTCGGCCCGTTTTGCACCGATTTTTGTGCAGTAACGAAACAGTTTAGAACGTCCAAAAACATGAGTTTTGGGTCTAATGGAGAGGATCGGGTGCATTCGTTGCGAAAAACTCCAACGCAACTTCATTTAGCGAACTTGTACGTTAATGGCACCAATTCGGCCCATTTTGCACCGATTTTCGGGCACTAACGAAATGGTCCCAAATGCCCTAAAACTTGAGTTTTGATTCCATTGGAGTGGATCGAGTGCTTTCAATGCAAAAAATTCCGCCGCAACTTTGTTTCACAAATTTGTGCGTTAAGGGCACCAGCTCGGCCCGTTTTGCACCGATTTTCGTGTAGTGATGAAACGGTTTGAAATGCCCCAAAACAGGAGTTTTGGGTCCAATGGAGTGGATCAGGTGCATTCATTAGAAAAAACTCCAACGCAGCTTCGTTTAGCGAACTTGTACGTTAATGGCACCAGTTCGGCCCGTTTTGCACCGATTTTTGTGACATGTACATTAATAGCACCAGTTCGGCCCATTTTGTACCGATTTTCATGCACTAACGAAATTGTCCGAAATGCCCCAAAATTTGAGTTTTAGGTACAATGGAGTGGATCGAGTGCGTTCGATGCGATAAATTTCGACGCAACTTCATTTCACAAACTTATGCGTTAAGGGCACCAGTTCGGCCCGTTTTGCACCAATTTTCGTGCAGTAACGAAACGGTTCGAAATGCCCCAAAACATGGGTTTTGGGCCCAAAGGAGTGGATGGGTGCGTTCATTGCGAAAAACTCCGACGCAACATCGTTTAGCGAACTTTTACATTAATGGCACCAATTCGGCCCGTTTTGCACCGATTTTCATGCACTAATGAAATGGTCCGAAATGCCCTAAAACTTGAGTTTTTATTCCAATGGAGTGGATCGAGTAAATTCGATGCGAAAAATTACGATGCAACTTCGTTTAACAAACTTGTGTGTTAAGGGCACCAATTCGTCCCGTTTTGCACCGACTTTCATGCAGTAACGAAACGATCCTAAACGCCTCAAAACATGAGTTTTGTGTCCAATGGAGTGGATCGGGTGCGTTCGTTGCGAAAAACTCGGACACAACTTCGTTTAGCAAACTTGTGCGTTAATGGCGCCAGTTCAGCCCGTTTTGCACCGATTTTCATGGAGTAACGAAATGGTTCGAAAAGCCCCAAAACATTAGTTTTGGGTCGAGTGGAGTGGATCGGGTGCATTCGTTGAGCGAACATCTGCGTTAATGGCACCAGTTCTGTGGCAGAACCACCTGAATTAATCCGGCTCAAGTGTATTAACCATCACCATTAAGGCATCCTCGGTTAACCTTACACTTCAAACGGAGTAATCCACTGGTCTGTCGGGTATAACCTCCCGATACAACCACGGTGAACGGATCGAGCGCCGTACATACAAATGCTCATGCGACGATGAGCCCAGAGGATACCACATTCCAGCAAGTATTACATCATTTGCATAAGTCAATATTACAGACCTAGTTTTGAGTTTAGAAAACAAGTACTTCAATTAACATAAATAAGTTCTTCAGAGTTAAATTGCAGCGGAAATAAACAACGGAAACTACTCGACGATACAGGATGTCTCGATGAAGCCCGTACGAGACATCACTCGGCCTTATCTCCGTTGGACGGGGGCGCATCCCATTCCACCGACCAACCAGGGGGAAGAGTGCAGGGCCAAGTCAAGCTAACCATCATGTCTTCAAAGGGCTCACCTGAAAACGAGTCACAAGCAAGGCTGAGTATACTAATACTCAGCAAGACTTACCCGTGTAGTGGGAACTACTCCACCGACTCTAGATATGCAAGGCTTTTTGGCTCAGGGGTTTGTTTTGCCGAAAAACATCTACAAGTGGGTCCTTACTTTCAACTTTTAGCTCAAGGTTCTAGTTTCGTTAGCCAGTCTAGGTAAGCAGCTATCTAAAGCATACATGGTGAAGCATTAAACTTTCCATCCAACCAGTTCATTCATCATCATTGTTCCTCTTCTTACTCTGTGGGTAAAAATGGTTAAGCAGTCTCAATAGCCGTGAGAAACGGACGATTCGAATCGAATTTCTTAACCTTGCAAGGGAAACCCAAACACACGTCACGTGGTTACTCCCTAGAGTCACACGTGCAACTTTTCCCCTTTCTTTCCGGGTCGTGGATCGGGGCTACCCTCCGAGAGTACAAGAGCCCCACGCCACGGTTCGGCGCCGGGTCGTGACCACTCTCTGCACTCGCCATATGCACATGGGACCGAAGTTCAAAGGGTAGGATGCCGTCCCCTTGCCGGGCCAATCAGGTACTTAAGCTTACCGATTCCCATAATCTTGGCATGTGTTTAGTACGTTCAAAGACTTAACCATCACTACCACACCCTGCGGCCTTAGCATTTTTCACTAGACAGACGGGCCTCAATCGTAACCATCGTTACATAACCCGTCCGTGTCCTTATGATTGCAGCGTGTAGTAGTCATTTAACTCCTATTTTCTCGCGAGTGACCGGAAATCACTCGACTTTTACCGGAGTCCTATTAGCACAGCATTCTATCGAACATTTCATCTAGTTTTCAAGCAAGGGTTCCTGACATCATGCAACTAAGTTTTCATCCAACTCCTATAAACTTAATGCACAAGCAAAGAGTAATGAGTTGCATAATTTCGGAAAGAATGGGTTATGCTCCGGGGCTTGCCTTCGCAGTTTGCTTGGGGATCTTCCGAACTTGGGCTCGGGTCTTCAAAAGCTTCAGTTAGATTTGCTTGAGCTTCACGCTGCTCACTCTCGGACGCGGGCACCAGCTCGTAGGTTCCGTCGGCGAGAGTCGTCGATTCTACATGAGTGCACAAGTTTAAGTCGTGGAAATAGCACTTGGTTACGATTTGAGAGTCATTACTACAAGGGATAGTTTCTGGTTATGAAATTTTGGATTTAGGCACATCAAGGAAAAATGTGCTTACTGTAAAATTTTCAGCAAATTTTATGTAACAGATTAATTCTGAAAAATATATTACATTGTTGCTGTTAGATACTTGTTCTTTTTGTACAGATCAATTGGTGCAACAATTGTGGCTAAGATTTTTACAGAGCTCTCACTTGAGCATGTAGAAGCTACTGTAATTTTTGTAGGATTTATCATGCAGTATTCAGAGCATAGAAAATATGACATTCTACACCTAGGCTTTTTAAAGATTCATTTTTACAGGACCCTACATAGGGTTTTTGTCCATGAAACTTTTTACACAGCAACCTCTAACCTAGTGTAACTCCCAGTAATAATTTGGGGATTTTCCAAGATAAGATACTATTTTCTTGACTTAATGTATGTTATTAGAACATAATTCAAATAAATAGGTTACTGTGAGATAAAAAGTCTCCTAATTTTTCTCTGGCTTCTAGATACCAATACATTAGCATAGGAAAAATTTCAATGGGTGACTCACCACCTAACTGCAGAGATAAAATATTTTACTTACACATGAATTAAAACTAAGTTTAACAAACAGTGAATCTAGAGATGAAATTTGTGCCTGATCTTTTTACACAGTCCTAATCATCCAGCAACTAGTTCACTGCCCAAAATTTACGGTCAGCATTGTTCTAGAACAGTGGGTATAAAATATGTCCATTAAAGCTTCTATTTAATGTAGAGCAAAATATTTTGAGATTCTGAGAAAATTTTTGTAACAAAAGTGGTAGAGTTTGTTCTTAGAATTCCAGAACAGTTGAGTTTGCATTTTTCTGAATTTTCTACGATTTTATACGAATTTTACAAGTTCACTGAATTTGAATCTAGGTTTGAAATTTTCTTTTACAACTAGGTCCTTGAATCTTACGCTCAGACCCTTCTAAAGATTTAAATCCTTGCAATTGGGTCCTCGGCGGCTCGGGTACGGCGGCCGGCCGAAATTCCGGCGAGGGGGCTCGCCGGCGGCGAGGGGCGGGGGTCGGGGAAGGTTCAGGGGTGCGAGGGCTACCTTGTGGGGGTGTTGTTCAGGTGGGGGACGGCCGGGAAGGGCTCGCCGGCGTTGGAGCAGAGGCGGCGGCGGCGCGGCTCGCGTCGACGGCGGTGCTCCGGCGGGCTTGGGGCGGCGTGGTCCGGTCGGTGAGCTTCACTGGTGCGTGGGGAAGCTACTCCGGGGCTCGGCTTGGGCGGAGGGGGTCGGGGTCGTGCTGTCCACGGCGAGCAGGGGCGGCGGCGGCGACGGCAGCGCGGGCGGCGGTGCTCCGGTGGCTCTGGGTGGCGTTGGGCGGGTCGGCGAGCTGCGGTGAGGTGATGTAGTGGTGGCTGGGTGCTTGGTTTGGGCAGTGGGCGGCTGTGGAGGGCTGCCCACGGGCGGGTGGTGCTCGGCGGCGGCGATGGCGCGGCGAGGCGTTCTGGTGGCGGGGCTTCGCGCGGGCGGTCGGGGTGGCGTTTTTGTAGGGACAGGAGGGGGCGTGGAGATGCCTGGGTGACGCGCGGGGCGGGACACGGCAGCGGCGTGCACTGGGCGCGGCGGGCGGCGGCAGAACGCCGGCGCGGCGTGCGGTGAGCGGGCGCGGTGACTGGGCGGCCGCGATGGTGGCGTGGGCGCGGTGAGATAGTGCCGGGCGCGGAGTGGGGAAGCAGCAGCGGCAGCGGCTCGGGCGGAGGGCAGGCGCGGCGACTGGTGGGGCGCGGGGGCCGGGGCGGCACGGCGGAGCGCGGGTACTGGCCGGGCGGGCGGCGGCCGGGGCGCGGCAGCACGCGCGGGCGGGGACTGGGCGGCGCGGCGTCGGGGCGGGGGAAAGCCGGCCGTGGCGGGGTGGTGCGACGGCCACTGGCCTGGCGCTCCGCGCCGGTCAGGCGACGCCGGCCACCTGGCGCGCGGCGGGCGGGCGCGTGCGCGCGGCGCGGCAGCAGAGGGGGGAGACGCCAGGGACCAAAATGCAAGAATTCGAAAAAGTTCAGGGGGCTGGGTGCAAACAGGGCGTTTTCTCCTCTTTCTGATTTGAATTTCAAAAACTTTTGAACACGAAAGTTGTTCAAAACAAAAAGTTCTACAACTTTGGTTTGAGGCAAAATTTCATTTGGCTTATGGTTTTAAAGTTATTTTAAAAGTTTCCATTGTGTCCAAATGTGCCCAAATTTAATTTGAATTCCAACTGAACCCTTTTTAAATTCTTTCCACCCTCTCATTAGTGGGTTTAACACAGAGTTAGGCTAATGACATTGATTTTGGGATTTTTAAATTACCAGGGTTGTCACAGCCTTCCCCCCTTAACAAGAATCTCGCCCCGAGATTCGGTAGTTCTTAGTGTGGGCGTGGGTGCACATACCAGTGGTTGAGGCAAGAAACCCAGGGAAATGTTGGTTCAGGTAGCTTTCCGTTTCCCAGGTGGCTTCTTCTTCCGTGTGGCGATTCCATTGTATTTTATACATTCTAATCACTTTCCTCCTGGTCTCTCTTTCTTTTTGATCCAAAACCTTAACTGGGTGTTCGACATACGAGAGATCGGGTTCCAACGATATTTCTTGTTGTTCCACAACCTCGGTAGGGACTCGAATACACTTCTTGAGTTGAGACACGTGGAAGACATCATGGGTGGCCGTGAGCTGAGGGGGCAGTCGTAATTTGTAGGCTACGGGTCCGCAGCTCTCCATGATTTCGTAAGGACCAATATAACGGGGGGCTAGTTTGCCTTTGATCCCAAATCTTCGCACTCCTTTGGTTGGTGAAACTCGAAGATAGACCTGATCGCCAACTTCGAACTTTAGAGGCTTTCTCCTTTGGTCAGCATAGCTCTTTTGTCGGGCTTGTGCGGCTTTAAGATTTGCTTGTATCACTTTTACTTTCTCCTCTGCCTCGATTACCAGGTCGGGTCCAATTATTTTACGTTCTCCGATTTGTGACCAGCTCAAAGGGGTTCGACACCTTCGTCCGTACAGGGCCTCAAATGGTGCCATTTTCAAACTCGTTTGGTAGCTGTTGTTGTATGAGAACTCTGCTAGGGGTAGGCATTTGTCCCAATTCTTGTCATAATGAATGACACAAGCTCTCAGCATGTCCTCAAGAATTTGGTTTACTCTTTCCGTTTGTCCATCGGTCTGAGGATGGTATGCTGAGCTGCGAATCAGCTTAGTGCCAAGAGACGTTTGCAGTTGTTCCCAAAAGCGTGCTACAAACTGAGGACCACGATCAGAGATAATTGTCTTAGGTATTCCATGCAGGCAAACAATACGATCGAGGTAAATTTCGGCATATTTCTTGGTAGAATAGGTGGTGTGTACCGGAAGAAAATGTGCCGTCTTCGTGAGTCTATCAACGATAACCCATATGGAATCATGTCTCTGGGATGTGTTTGGTAGTCCAACGATGAAGTCCATACTTATGTCTTCCCATTTCCATGATGGTATAGGTAACGGTTGAAGTGTACCGGCTACCTTTAAGTGGCTAGCTTTTACTCTCTGGCACGTGTCACATTCCGAGACATACGTAGCAATTTCCCTTTTCATTCTAGTCCACCAGAAGTTTTGCCTTAGGTCCTGATACATTTTGCTACTGCCGGGGTGGATAGAGAATCTGGAGAGGTGTGCCTCATCAAGAATTTGCTTGCGGAGTTCACGATTCTTCGGAACAACTATACGACTTTCGAACCATAGAACTCCCTTAGGGTCCTGGCGGAAACACTTATACTTCTCCTCACCTAGAGAGAGTTTTTGTTTGATGATCTTGATTCCTTCATCATGTAGTTGTGCCATGACGATTTGGTCATGAAGAGTGGGCTCAACTGAGATGTGATTTAGAGTGCCTTGGGAAACCATCTCCAAGTTAAGCTTCCTCATGTCTGCACATAATGTCTCATGGTAGGACTCCATGGATAAGCAATAGCAATGGGACTTGCGGCTTAGTGCATCCGCGACTACATTAGCCTTACCGGGGTGATAGTGCACTTCAAGGTCATAATCTTTGATTAATTCTAGCCATCTTCGTTGTCTCATATTCAGATCGGCTTGTGTGAAGATGTACTTGAGACTCTTATGATCCGTGTAGATATTGCACTGTGTACCCATGAGATAGTGCCTCCATATCTTCAGAGCGTGAATGACGGCTGCAAGCTCAAGGTCATGCGTGGGATAATTTTGTTCGTGGGGCCGAAGGGCTCGTGAGGCATATGCAATCACTCGATTCTCTTGCATCAGCACACATCCTAGACCAGTACCTGATGCGTCACAATACACATCGAATGACTTGGTATTATCGGGTTGAGCTAACACAGGTGCAGTAGTCAGATGCTCTCTGAGAGTGTGGAAGGCTTCCTCACACTTCTCATTCCATACAAACTTTACTTCCTTCTTCAATAGTTCCGTCATGGGCTTAGCAATTCGAGAGAAATCCGGGATGAAGCGACGGTAGTAACCGGCTAAGCCGAGAAAACTGCGAATCTGATGAACAGAGGTAGGGGGTTTCCAATCCATCACCTCTTGTACCTTGCTGGGGTCAACAGCTATGCCTTCGCTGGAGATCGTGTGACCTAAGAACTTTACAGTATCCAACCAGAATTCACACTTAGAAAACTTAGCGTAGAGCTGATGGTCTCTGAGTCGCTGAAGAACAATGCGAAGGTGCTTGGCATGCTCTTCCTCATCCTTGGAATAGATAAGAATGTCGTCGATGAACACTACGACGAATTTGTCAAGTTCGGGCATGAATACCGAATTCATGAGATACATGAAGTAGGCAGGGGCATTGGTGAGTCCAAAGGACATGACCAAGAATTCATATAGTCCATATCGTGTGGAGAAGGCAGTCTTAGGAATATCGCACGGGCGAATCTTGATCTGATGATATCCCGAACGAAGATCAATCTTTGAGAAGACTCTGGCTCCAGCTAATTGATCGAAGAGTACATCGATGCGAGGAAGTGGGTATTTATTTTTAACTGTTACCGCATTGAGAGGTCGGTAGTCCACACACAATCTCAAACTGTCATCCTTCTTCTTTACGAATAGGGCTGGACATCCCCAAGGTGACGCGCTAGGGCGAATAAAACCTTTGTCCAGTAGTTCTTGGAGTTGAATTTTCAACTCTGCCAATTCTTTAGGGGGCATCCTATACGGTCTTTTGGATATAGGTGCAGTGCCTGGTTGTAGTTCAATAACGAACTCAATATCCCTATCCGGTGGCATTCCTGGTAAGTCATCCGGGAAAACATCGGCATACTCGTTCACCACCAGAATCTCATCTAGCTTAAGTCCTTCCATCTTATAAGCACAGGAATTCGTGCAATCTATGAATGGTAAGTAAAGGGTAGTGGCTCCGTGACTAGGTGAATTTATCTCAACGGCTCGGGAAGAAAGATCCAGTGTGACTCCATGCATAGCCATCCAGTTCATTCCCAAAATAATGTCCATGCCGTCAAGGGGTAAAAGGACAAGGTCCGTGTCGATGGTTTTACTACCCAATTTGACTGGTACTTGTCTGACCATTTGGTTTGAAGCAATTTTACCACCCGGTGTTGATATCATATATGACCCTTTTGTGTGACAAACATCCAAGCCTACTTTTGCACCGAATTTTGCACTTATAAAACTATGCGATGCACCAGAATCAAATAATATAACGGCAGGCTTGTTATGGATAGAAAATGTACCCGACATCACTGGGGCTCCTTCTGGAAGCTCTGCAAGCGTGGTGAAGTTAATCCGTCCTTGCTTGACTTGCAGGGTCTGTCTCTTGCCCTTGTTCTTGGCGTTCGGGTTGGATCCTTGACCTTGGTTGGGCTGTCCAGGCTGAGGGCATTCTCGCGCGAAGTGGCTGGAACTCCCGCACTTGAAACAGCGATTCATGGGGCTAGGTCGAAGAGACTGCTGGAGAATGGGCCTCGGACCATTCTGCGGAGGCATCGGGGGTCGTACCATGCCTGGCTGCTGTGGGGGTCTGGCAATCCATCTTCCTGGCTGCGGGGCCCTTGGTGGAGCTGTGGGTGCGGTATTTTGCACGATGCGATACCTTGGTGGTTGGGCACTTGATGGTCCTGCGGGTGCCTTTCTCTTCTTCTCTGCCCGGTGTGCCATGATACAGTCCTCCTGGGTAATGGCCATATTGACCAACTCGTTGTAGGTGTCCGCCCTGGCTAAGTTCAGACGTTCCTTGAGCTTGGTATTCAGACCTCGGCGGAAACGATCACGCTTCTTGGCATCCGTATCAGCGTGATACCCCGCATACTGGCATAGGTTGTTGAACGCCTGGGCGTACTGTAACACGGTGCGGGTGCCCTGGGTAAGTGCCAGAAACTCATTCAACTTCCTCTCCAAGAGACCCTCGGGAATATGATGTGCCCGGAACGCGGTCTTGAATTCGTTCCAGTCGACCACATGATCAGCCGGGAGCATCGCAAAATAGTGGTCCCACCACAGTCGAGCGGTACCGCGAAGCTGTTGCGCGGCAAAACGAGCCTTGTTGGCCTCTGAGCATGGGGCCACAAGTAGTGTGAACTTGGATTCTATGGTGCGAATCCATGCATCTGCGTCCAGGGGTTCCTCGGTCTTATGGAACAATGGAGGCTGGGTCCCTAGGAAATCCGTGTATCCTGCAGCTTGTGGTTGGTGAGCATGGTGCCCACCCCTCTGCTGGTGTTGCCCTTGCACAATCTGACGTAGCAGCTCGGTTTGAGCGGCCATTACTTCCACCAAACTGGGCGGGGGTGGTGGCGATTGTCGCGAGCGGCTGCCACCGGCACCAAAACCCTCGGGGTTGCCACGTGTTGATCCAACCATCTGAAACGTGAAAGGTTACCATTAGCAATGCGATCCATGTTACTTCCTTGATTCATAAATAACTGGTGTAGTCATAGACTTCCGACGTCATAGCTAGAAGTATGGACAGAATCTCTGTTTGCTACGAGAAGCCTGCTGTGGGTCCATCCAAAACAATTCAAACTCTTGCAGTAGTCAGAGAATTTAGGAATGCACCACTGTGGCATTTAACTTCGGTGCTAGAACTAGGGCTGAGGTGGTTGGAAAGCTCGTCCCTTGCCTCGCTGTCTTAGCTGTTTTTCAGCAGATTGATCGATACGGTTTCGCCTATATCTTAAACTAGTGAGGTCCAACGATGCTGAATTTTTGTGAGCACCCAGATCACAAAATTTAGCACAAGTCTGGTATTCAACACTCAGCCAACAAATGCAAGGAGACATGGGTAAAAATTCCGACAAGTCTCAGCGATTGTGGATTTCATCGTTTACCGAATCACAACGAATTCACCCAAGTTTATCGCCGTTCCTTACATGTTATGGGTATCCACATGGTTTAGGTATACCCAACACAAAAGAGTTACTCAACTCCTAGTTAGCCTATTACAACACTTGCCAAAAGTTAGGCTACCCTATCGAGGAGTATGTGCAAAAGTCCTCCTAGGTCGTCCTCTAGAAATCATCCAAGTCGTTGACAGACGACTCGCTGTGAGCCGGAGAGTGGGCTCCCATCTGAGGTGCCTGTGGTACCTCACCCTCGAAATCCATACCTGAGATACCATCAATCTCCTGTGGCTCCTCCTCATCCTCCTCCATGTTGTCCTCATGGGGATGGTCATTCTGATCATGATGCCACTGAATATGCTCATTAGCATCCTCCAACTCAAGGTTCAGATCATGGAGCTGCTCCTCCAACTGTGCTATCGTGGTATCTCTCTCACCCATGAGAGTGTCCTGCTCCTGGATTTGGCCCTCAAGTTGGCCAATCTGAGCATCTCTGTCCTCAAGATCCTGACTGAGCTCCTTTATCTGCTCATCCCTGGTATCTGCCATCATATGGTAGGCCTGAGCAAGATCAGTGAGCTGCTCGAGTGCCTGACTCTGGAGAGTCTGAAGCCGGTAGAGTGCACTCATGCACCGCACGGAGGTATGGATAGTCTCCTGGGCATGGAAGTCTACCAAATACTGTGCGTGCTGCACCCTGTTGAGCCAAAAGGGGTCGTTGTCCTGGGCAGCAGGAAACAATCCAATGGGAGTGAGTGTGACAACCTCGGGACGCTGCGCACAAAATGTGGTGAGCGCCCTCATGGCTGCAAGCTCCCAAGTATCGGCCAAACGGCGACCAACAGCCTCAAGCTCCAAGGCGGGCCACTCCGGGTGTAGCGGGTGCGGAAAGATAGTCACGTTGACACGGCACTGGGTAACTCCATTTTCTGCAAACTCCAGTCCGGCGTAACGTGGGGGAATTAGATAGCCCGCGGTACGCAGAACATCCCACAGAATAGAGGGAAAGCCCTCCCAGTGGAGACACTGCGAGTGCACGCGTCCATCCTCATTCACCATCATCTCAACAGGCTCGGCCATCTGAACAAAAGATCAAATGGAGTGAGATAGCGAAAACTGTGAGCAGCACAAGGACAGATTCTGTATAGTGTGCAAAAATAATCATAACTCCCACAGTTCTCGTCCAAAAATTCTCAAATTTCACCAGGTCACTCCTAAGGTATTTGTGAACAACTTTTCTAGTCAACTCCAGAACTAATTGGGTCTCTAGGATGGTCTTTCTTTTCAGGTTTTACCTTACTGTCTACCCAGAATTTTCAGTGAACAGAAGGCTAGAGTTTCGTGCACCAGGGAAAATCTACCCAGCCAAAATTTACCAAATTTTAACAGCAGCTTCTGGGATAAATTTGGAACAAGTTTTGTGTTGTACTCTTTTGCAGAAACCCGCAGGAAGGGGGCCTAAAAATTTAAGAGGCAGAAGTGCTTATTCCGGACAGAAATCTGACGCTCCAAGGTTTCTGTTATTTCTTATTATCCATAAGTTCAGAATTTTTCATTTTTGAACAGAAGATAGGGCACACGATTTGGAACAATTTCTTCAACATGAACTTTATCAGAAATGGTTATTTTATTTGGTCAATAATTCGCTCTTTTCGGTTGTGGCAGATTCGGGACAGTTTCTCTAGATAATCCTTATGCAACCATGCTTTAGATACGCAAGAACCCTACCACTCTCATATATCGCATTTTTGATTTCCGATACACATGTTCAGGATGTATGCACGTCCTATTCGTCCTCACAAAATAAAATAATCGCCAAATAGCTTTGGTCTTACGAAGATAGTTTCGGTGGCTTACACAATACGGCTCTCGCTATAATAGCTAGTCGAGTCTTTCTACTCGTTCCTTAACTTATCGTAATCGCGGTTAGTGTACCTGCAGAAAATCGACAAGCATTTATATATCATGAACCTTTCATGCCAGCACTCATGAAAGCGTCCGTATTCATTACCGTTTACTTATAGAAACGATATCTGTACAATTTCCGCCGTACAGACGACGTTAACATACGCTATCGAGATAGCGTATTCACGGGGGTACCATCATGAGATGGGGGTATGAACAGCGATCGCCATACCCTGCGCCGAACCTTCTACTCCCAATATGTTCAACTAACAGTTGGCATATTGGCAGCACCTCAAGTAAGCCACTGCTTGAGGGCAGCGTTCGGTTCGCATCACCGACAGGAAGGCCAAGCTCCCTCAGTTGGCTGAGGATCCTTACCTTCTTACCTTAGCGACGAGTGCGTCGTTACAGAATTTAGGGTCGGTTGTGCATGAAAGTAAGTTTTGACAGAAAGTAATGTGCTGGAAGTCAGTTGATAATATATATAGAAGTTAGATAGCCACCTAGTAACTTTCCCATAATCCCTTAGGGCTTTACGAACTAGGCACCATCCTTAACGTACCAACGCATTTCGCAACACAACCTTCTAGTCAAGTTTTAGTAAAATGAGTTTTTAAGGCTTGTAGCATTCTCTGGCGTATGTATTTCGGCTCTGGTGTCCGCTGTTGCCAGCTGTGGCACCAGCTACGGCTCTGATACCAGCTGTGGCAGAACCACCTGAATTAATCCGGCTCAAGTGTATTAACCATCACCATTAAGGCATCCTCGGTTAACCTTACACTTCAAACGGAGTAATCCACTGGTCTGTCGGGTATAACCTCCCGATACAACCACGGTGAACGGATCGAGCGCCGTACATACAAATGCTCATGCGACGATGAGCCCAGAGGATACCACATTCCAGCAAGTATTACATCATTTGCATAAGTCAATATTACAGACCTAGTTCTGAGTTTAGAAAACAAGTACTTCAATTAACATAAATAAGTTCTTCAGAGTTAAATTGCAGCGGAAATAAACAACGGAAACTACTCGACGATACAGGATGTCTCGATGAAGCCCGTACGAGACATCACTCGGCCTTATCTCCGTTGGACGGGGGCGCATCCCATTCCACCGACCAACCAGGGGGAAGAGTGCAGGGCCAAGTCAAGCTAACCATCATGTCTTCAAAGGGCTCACCTGAAAACGAGTCACAAGCAAGGCTGAGTATACTAATACTCAGCAAGACTTACCCGTGTAGTGGGAACTACTCCACCGACTCTAGATATGCAAGGCTTTTTGGCTCAGGGGTTTGTTTTGCCGAAAAACATCTACAAGTGGGTCCTTACTTTCAACTTTTAGCTCAAGGTTCTAGTTTCGTTAGCCAGTCTAGGTAAGCAGCTATCTAAAGCATACATGGTGAAGCATTAAACTTTCCATCCAACCAGTTCATTCATCATCATTGTTCCTCTTCTTACTCTGTGGGTAAAAATGGTTAAGCAGTCTCAATAGCCGTGAGAAACGGACGATTCGAATCGAATTTCTTAACCTTGCAAGGGAAACCCAAACACACGTCACGTGGTTACTCCCTAGAGTCACACGTGCAACTTTTCCCCTTTCTTTCCGGGTCGTGGATCGGGGCTACCCTCCGAGAGTACAAGAGCCCCACGCCACGGTTCGGCGCCGGGTCGTGACCACTCTCTGCACTCGCCATATGCACATGGGACCGAAGTTCAAAGGGTAGGATGCCGTCCCCTTGCCGGGCCAATCAGGTACTTAAGCTTACCGATTCCCATAATCTCGGCATGTGTTTAGTACGTTCAAAGACTTAACCATCACTACCACACCCTGCGGCCTTAGCATTTTTCACTAGACAGACGGGCCTCAATCGTAACCATCGTTACATAACCCGTCCGTGTCCTTATGATTGCAGCGTGTAGTAGTCATTTAACTCCTATTTTCTCGCGAGTGACCGGAAATCACTCGACTTTTACCGGAGTCCTATTAGCACAGCATTCTATCGAACCTTTCATCTAGTTTTCAAGCAAGGGTTCCTGACATCATGCAACTAAGTTTTCATCCAACTCCTATAAACTTAATGCACAAGCAAAGAGTAATGAGTTGCATAATTTCGGAAAGAATGGGTTATGCTCCGGGGCTTGCCTTCGCAGTTTGCTTGGGGATCTTCCGAACTTGGGCTCGGGTCTTCAAAAGCTTTAGTTAGATTTGCTTGAGCTTCACGCTGCTCACTCTCGGACGCGGGCACCAGCTCGTAGGTTCCGTCGGCGAGAGTCGTCGATTCTACATGAGTGCACAAGTTTAAGTCGTGGAAATAGCACTTGGTTACGATTTGAGAGTCATTACTACAAGGGATAGTTTCTGGTTATGAAATTTTGGATTTAGGCACATCAAGGAAAAATGTGCTTACTGTAAAATTTTCAGCAAATTTTATGTAACAGATTAATTCTGAAAAATATATTACATTGTTGCTGTTAGATACTTGTTCTTTTTGTACAGATCAATTGGTGCAACAATTGTGGCTAAGATTTTTACAGAGCTCTCACTTGAGCATGTAGAAGCTACTGTAATGTTTGTAGGATTTATCATGCAGTATTCAGAGCATAGAAAATATGACATTCTACACCTAGGCTTTTTAAAGATTCATTTTTACAGGACCCTACATAGGGTTTTTGTCCATGAAACTTTTTACACAGCAACCTCTAACCTAGTGTAACTCCCAGTAATAATTTGGGGATTTTCCAAGATAAGATACTATTTTCTTGACTTAATGTATGTTATTAGAACATAATTCAAATAAATAGGTTACTGTGAGATAAAAAGTCTCCTAATTTTTCTCTGGCTTCTAGGTACCAATACATTAGCATAGGAAAAATTTCAATGGGTGACTCACCACCTAACTGCAGAGATAAAATATTTTACTTACACATGAATTAAAACTATGTTTAACAAACAGTGAATCTAGAGATGAAATTTGTGCCTGATCTTTTTACACAGTCCTAATCATCCAGCAACTAGTTCACTGCCCAAAATTTAGGGTCAGCATTGTTCTAGAACAGTGGGTATAAAATATGTCCATTAAAGCTTCTATTTAATGTAGAGCAAAATATTTTGAGATTCTGAGAAAATTTTTGTAACAAAAGTGGTAGAGTTTGTTCTTAGGATTCCAGAACAGTTGAGTTTGCATTTTTCTGAATTTTCTACGATTTTATACGAATTTTACAAGTTCACTGAATTTGAATCTAGGTTTGAAATTTTCTTTTACAACTAGGTCCTTGAATCTTACGCTCAGACCCTTCTAAAGATTTAAATCCTTGCAATTGGGTCCTCGGCGGCTCGGGTACGGCGGCCGGCCGAAATTCCGGCGAGGGGGCTCGCCGGCGGCGAGGGGCGGGGGTCGGGGAAGGTTCAGGGGTGCGAGGGCTACCTTGTGGGGGTGTTGTTCAGGTGGGGGACGGCCGGGAAGGGCTCGCCGGCGTTGGAGCAGAGGCGGCGGCGGCGCGGCTCGCGTCGACGGCGGTGCTCCGGCGGGCTTGGGGCGGCGTGGTCCGGTCGGTGAGCTTCACTGGTGCGTGGGGAAGCTACTCCGGGGCTCGGCTTGGGCGGAGGGGGTCGGGGTCGTGCTGTCCACGGCGAGCAGGGGCGGCGGCGGCGACGGCAGCGCGGGCGGCGGTGCTCCGGTGGCTCTGGGTGGCGTTGGGCGGGTCGGCGAGCTGCGGTGAGGTGATGTAGTGGTGGCTGGGTGCTTGGTTTGGGCAGTGGGCGGCTGTGGAGGGCTGCCCACGGGCGGGTGGTGCTCGGCGGCGGCGATGGCGCGGCGAGGCGTTCTGGTGGCGGGGCTTCGCGCGGGCGGTCCGGGTGGCGTTTTTGTAGGGACAGGAGGGGGCGTGGAGATGCCTGGGTGACGCGCGGGGCGGGACACGGCAGCGGCGTGCACTGGGCGCGGCGGGCGGCGGCAGAACGCCGGCGCGGCGTGCGGTGAGCGGGCGCGGTGACTGGGCGGCCGCGATGGTGGCGTGGGCGCGGTGAGATAGTGCCGGGCGCGGAGTGGGGAAGCAGCAGCGGCAGCGGCTCGGGCGGAGGGCAGGCGCGGCGACTGGTGGGGCGCGGGGGCCGGGGCGGCACGGCGGAGCGCGGGTACTGGCCGGGCGGGCGGCGGCCGGGGCGCGGCAGCACGCGCGGGCGGGGACTGGGCGGCGCGGCGTCGGGGCGGGGGAAAGCCGGCCGTGGCGGGGTGGTGCGGCGGCCACTGGCCTGGCGCTCCGCGCCGGTCAGGCGACGCCGGCCACCTGGCGCGCGGCGGGCGGGCGCGTGCGCGCGGCGCGGCAGCAGAGGGGGGAGACGCCAGGGACCAAAATGCAAGAATTCGAAAAAGTTCAGGGGGCTGGGTGCAAACAGGGCGTTTTCTCCTCTTTCTGATTTGAATTTCAAAAACTTTTGAACACGAAAGTTGTTCAAAACAAAAAGTTCTACAACTTTGGTTTCAGGCAAAATTTCATTTGGCTTATGGTTTTAAAGTTATTTTAAAAGTTTCCATTGTGTCCAAATGTGCCCAAATTTAATTTGAATTCCAACTGAACCCTTTTTAAATTCTTTCCACCCTCTCATTAGTGGGTTTAACACAGAGTTAGGCTAATGACATTGATTTTGGGATTTTTAAATTACCAGGGTTGTCACAAGTTCGGCCCGTTCTGCACCGACTTTCATTTAGTAACAAAACTGTTCGAAACGCTCCAAAACATAAGTTTTGGGTCTATTGGAGTTCATCGGGTGCATTAGTTACGAAAAATTCCAACGCAACTTCGTTTAGCGAAGTTGTGCGTTAAGGGCACTAGTTTGGCCCGTTTTGCACCGATTTTCGTGCAGTAACGAAATGGTTTAAAACGTCCGAAAACATGAGTTTTGGTTCCAATTGAGAGGATCGGGTGCATTCGTTGCGAAAAACTCCAACGCAACTTCGATTAGCGAACTTGTACACTAATGGCACTAGTTCGGCCCATTTTGCACCGATTTTCGGGCACTAACGAAATGGTCCGAAATGCCCTAAAACTTGAGTTTTGAGTCCACTGGAGTGGATCGAGTGCGTTCGTTGCGAAAAATTCCGCCGCAACTTCGTTTCACAACCTTGTGCGTTAACGGCAACAGTTCGGCCCGTTTCGCACCGATTTTTGTGCAGTAAGGGAACGGTTCGAAACGAACCAAAACATGTGTGTTAGGTCCAATGGAGTGGATCGGGTACATTCGTTGGGAAAAACTTCGACGAAACTTCGTTGAGCGAACCTGTGTGTTAGTGGCACCAGTTCAGCCCGTTCTGCACCGACTTTCATGCAGTAACAAAACCGTTCGAAATGCTCCAAAACATGAGTTTTGGGTCTAATCGAGTGCGTTAAGGGCACCAGTTCAGCCCGTTTTGCACCGATTTTCTTGCAGTAATGAAACGGTTCGAAACGCCCCAAAACATGAGTTTTGGGCCCAAAGGAGTGGACGGGTGCGTTCATTGTGAAAAACTCCGACGCAACATCGTTTAGCGAACTTTTACGTTAATGGCACCAATTCGGCCCCTTTTTTTACCGATTTTCAAGCACTAATGAAATGGTCCAAAATGCCCTAAAACTTGAGTTTTTATTCCAATGGAGTGGATCGAGAGTGTTCGATGCGAAAAATTGCGAACCAACTTCGTTTAACAAACTTGTGTGTTAAGGGCACCTGTTCGTCCCGTTTTGCACCGACTTTCATGCAGTAACGAAATGATTCTAAACGCCTCAAAATATGAGTTTTGTGTCCAATGGAGTGGATCAGGTGCGTTCGTTGCGAAAAACTCCGACACAACTTCGTTTAGCAAAGTTGTGCGTTAATGGCACCAGTTCGACCCGTTTTGTACTGATTTTCGTGAAGTAATGAAACGATTTGAAAATCCCCAAAACAAGAGTTCTGGGTCCAATGGAGTGGATCGGGTACATTCGTTGCGAAAAACTGCGACAAAACTTCGTTGAGCGAACTTGTGCGTTAGTGGCACCAGTTCAGCCCATTGTGCTCCGACTTTCATGTAGTAAGAAAATGGTTCGAAAGACTCCAAAACATGAGTTTTGGGTCTAATGGAGTGGATCGGGTGTATTCATTACAAAAAACTCCAACGCAACTTCGTTTAGCGAACTTGTGCGTTAAGGGCACTAGTTCGGCCCGATTTGCAACGATTTTAGTGAAGTAGCGAAACAGTTTGAAACGCCCCAAAACATGAGTTTTGGGTCCAATGGAGTGGATCAGGTGCATTCGTTGCGAAAAACTCCAACGTAACTTCGTTTAGCGAACTTGTACGTTAATGGCACCAGCTCGACCTGTTTTGCACCGATTTTCGAGCACTAACGAAATGGTCCGAAATGACCTAAAACTTGAGTTTTGAGTCCAATGGAGTGGATCGAGTGCGTTCGATGCGAAAAGTTCCATGCAACATCGTTTCACAAACTTGTGCGTTAAGGGCACCAGTTCGGCCCGTTTTGCACCGATTTTCGTGGAGTAACGAAATGGTTCGAATAGCCCCAAAACATTAGTTTTGGGTCAAGTGGAGTGGATCAAGTGCATTCGTTGAGCGAGCCTTTGCGTTAGTGGCACCAGTTCAGCCCGTTCTGCACCGACTTCATGCAGTGACAAAACCGTTCAAAACGCTCCAAAACATGAGTTTTGCGTCTAATGGAGTGGATTGGGAGCATTATTTATGAAAAACTCTGACCCAACTTCGTTTAGCGAACTTGTGCGTTAACCGCACCAGTTCGGCCCGTTTTGCACCGATTTTCGTGAAGTAACGAAACGGTTTAAAACGTCCGAAAACATGAGTTTTGGGTCCAATGGAGAGGATCGGGAGCATTCATTGCGAAAAACTCCAATGCAACTTCGTTGAGCGAACTTGTGCGTTAATGGCACCAGTTCAGCCTGTTCTGCACCGACTTTCGTGCAGTAAGAAAACTGTTCGAAAAACTCCAAAACATGAGCTTGGGGTCTAATGGAGTGGATCGGGTGCATTCGTTACAAAAAATTCCAACGCAACTTCGTTTAGCGAACTTGTGCGTTAAGGGCACTAGTTCGGCACGATTTGCATCGATTTTTGTGCAGTAACGAAACGGTTTGAAATGCCCCAAAACATGAGTTTTGGGCCTAATGGAGTGGATTAGGTGCATTCATTAGAAAAAACTCCAACGCAACTTCGTTTAGCGAACTTGTGCGTTAATGGCACCAGTTCGGGCCATTTTGCACCGATTTTCATGCACTAACGAAATGGTCCGAAATGCTCTATAATTTGAGTTTTGAGTCCAATGGAGTGGATCGAGTGCGTTCAATGCGAAAAATTCCGACGCAATTTCGTTTCACAAACTTGTGCGTTATGGACACCAGTTTGGCAATATTGACAAGAGTCTCGCTGCTCTTTTGCGGCGTTTTGATGAGCTCCATGCGAAGACCAACGAGCAGCGTGATGATTGGGAGGATGAATATATTGCTGATACTAAACAAGATGAATGAGATGCTCGCCATCGCCGACGGCTACGTACTAATATTAGAGGTATGGGTGGTTTTCGCCGACGTAAGGTACACAACAATGATGATGCTTTTAGCAAGAATAAATTTAAGATACCTCCTTTTGATGGTACATATGATCCTGATGCATACATTACTTGGGAAATTGCTGTTGATCAAAAGTTTGCATGCCATGATTTTCCCGAGAATGCACGTGTTAGGGCTGCTACAAGTGAGTTCACTGATTTTGCTTCTGTTTGGTGGATAGAACATGGCAAGAAAAATGCTGATGACATGCCACAAACTTGGGATGCTTTGAAGTGGGTCATGCGGGCTAGATTTGTTCCTTCTTACTATGCACGTTATCTGTTACATAAGTTACAACAATTGAGACAGGGCACTAAAAGTGTAGAAGAATATTATCAGGAATTCCAAATGGGTATGCTACGCTGTAATTTAGTGGAGGGTGAGGAACTTGAAACGGCTAGATTTTTGGAAGGGTTAAATCGAGAATTCAGGACATTCTTACTTATAAAGATTGTACTAACGTGACCCGTTTGTTCCATGTTACTTGTAAAGCTGAAAGGGTAGTGCAGGGACAAAATCCTAGTACCAGACCTAATGTTTCTGCAGGTAAATCTACATCATGGCAGCCACGCACGAATTCTTCTATGGGAGGACGTGCACTTGTACCAACTCCTTCACCGAGTCGTGCAGCAGCACCTTCTCCATCTAGCGACAAGCAACGTGCTACTCCCACCACTTCAGCAACCAAGACTGTCCATAAGCCAACAGCTAGTGCTTCCTCGGTTGCATCCACGGGTAGAACAAGAGACGTCCAGTGTCATCGTTGCAAGGGCTTTGGGCACGTGCAGCATGACTGTCCTAGCAAGTGCGTTTTGGTTGTCAAAGATGATGGTGCGTATTCCTCCACTAGTGATTTTGATGAAGATACACTTGCCTTGTTTGCTGCTGACCATGCAGGTAACGAGGGAACACCAGAAGAGCATATTGATGCAGGTGACGCTGAACACTATGAGAGTCTCATTGTGCAGCCTGTGCTTAGTGCACAAATGGAGAAGGCGGAGCAAAATCAACGACACACACTATTCCAAACCAAGTGTGTCATTAAAGAGCGTTCCTGTCGTATGATTATTGATGGAGGTAGCTACAACAATTTGGCTAGCAGCGATATGGTGGAGAAGCTTGTACTCAGCACCAAACCACACCCACATCCGTATCACATTCAATGGCTAAACAACAGTGGTAAGGCTAAGGTAACGAGGCTGGTGCGCATTAATTTTGCAATCGGTTCATATCATGATGTTGTTGAATGCGATGTTGTGCCTATGCAAGCTTGTCATATTCTGCTAGGTAGACCTTGGCAATTTGATACTGATTGTGTGCATCATGGTAGATCAAATCAGTTTTCGCTCTTGCACCATGATAAGAAAATTGTGTTGCTTCCTATGTCTCCTGAAGCTATTGTGCGTGATGATATTGCTAGAGCTACCAAAGCTAAAAGTGAGAACAATAAAATTGTCAAGTCGGTTGCTAATAGGAAAGATGAGATAAGATTGAAAGGAACTTGCTTGCTTGCTACTAAATCTGATATTAGTGAATTGATTGCTGCCACTTTTGTTGCCTATGCTTTGGTGTGCAAAGATGTGCAGCACTCTTTGCCCCCTGTTGTCGCTAACATTTTGCAGGAGTATTCTGATGTGTTTCCAAGTGAAATACCAGCGGGGCTGCCACCAATACGAGGGATTGAGCACCAAATTGATGTAATTCCAGGTGCATCGTTGCCCAACCGTGCGCCGTACAGGACCAATCCGGAAGAAACGAAAGAGATTCAGCGACAAGTGAAAGAACTACTCGACAAAGGTTATGTACATGAGTCCCTTAGTCCTTGTGCTGTTCCGGTTATTTTAGTGCCAAAGAAAGATGGAACATGGCGTATGTGTGTTGATTGTAGAGCTATTAATACTATCACAATCGATATCGACATCCTATTGCATAGATCGAGTATCTTTTCTTGGCTATGTCGTCACTCCACAGGGAATTGAACTTCATCAAGCAAAGGTGGAAGCTATTTAGGGATGGCCTCTACCAAAGACCATCACACATGTACGGAGTTTTCTAGGACTTGCTAGGTTCTATCGTCGCTTTGAGAAGGATTTCAGCACCATTGCTGCACCATTGAATGCGCTTACGAAGAAGGGGTTGCCCTTTTCTTGGGTCACCACACAAGAGAATGCGTTCACCATGTTGAAAGATAAGTTGACACATGCACCTCTCCTCCAACTTCCTGATTTTAATAAGACCTTTGAGCTTGAATGTGATGCTAGTGGAACTAGTTTGGGTGGTGTTTTGTTACAAGATGGTAAACTTGTTGCATATTTTAGTGAGAAATTGAGCGGACCTATTCTGAATTATTCTACTTATGATAAGGAATTGTATGCTCTTGTGCGCACATTAGAAACATGGCAGCATTATTTGTGGCCCAAAGAGTTTGTTATACATTCTGATCATGAATCTTTGAAGCATATTCGTAGTCAAGGAAAACTGAACCGTAGACATGCTAAGTGGGTTGAATTTATGGAATCCTTTCCTTATGTCATCAAACATAAGAAAGGGAAAGAGAATGTCATTTCTGATGCTTTGTCTAGGCGATATACTTTGTTGACACAACTTGATTGCAAGATTATTGGTTTGGACACAATTAAAACACAATATGTGAATGATGCTGATTTTAAGGATATCTTGCTGCATTGTAAGGATGGAAAAGCACGGAACAAATTCGTCGTCAATGATTAGTTTGTGTTTAGAGCTAGCAAGCTATGCATTCCAGCTAGCACCGTTCATTTGTTGTTGTTACTGGAAGCGCATGGAGGTGGATTGATGGGGCATTTTGGAGCAAAGAAGACAGATGATATACTTGCTAGTCATTTCTTTTGGCCAAAGATGAGAAGATATGTGGAGCGATTTGCTGCACGCTGCACTACAAGTCACGATTAAATCTACATGGTTTGTATATGCCTTTACCAGTTTCTAGTGCTCCTTGGGAGGATATTTCTATGGATTTCGTGTTGGGATTGCCTAGAACTAGGAAGGGACATGATAGTGTTTTTGTGGTTGTGGACAGATTTTCTAAGATGGCACCTTTATACCATGTCATAAAACTGATGATGCTACACATGTTGCTGATTTGTTATTTCGGAAAATTGTTCGTTTGCATAGTGTGCCAAACACAATTGTTTCTGATCGCAATGCCAAATTTCGTAGCCACTTTTGGAGAACTTTATGGGCAAAATTGGGAACTAAGCTTCTATTTTCTACCACTTGTCATCCCCAAACTGATGGTCAAACTGAAGTTGTTAATAGAACCTTGTCTACCATGTTAAGAGCTGTATTAAAGAAGAATATTAAGTTGTGGGAAGAATGTTTGCCTCATGTTGAGTTTGCTTATAATCATTCCATGCATTCTACTACAAAGATGTGCCCATTTAAGATTGTTTATGGCTTGTTACCTCGTGCTCCTATTGATTTAATGCCTTTGCCCAATTCTGAAAAATTGAACTTTGATGCTAAGCAACGTGCTGAAATGATGTTAAAACTGCATGAAACAACTACAGAAAACATAGAGCGCATGAATTCTAAGTATAAGCTGCTGGTGATAAAGGTAGAAAGCAATTGATTTTTAAACCTGGTGAATTGGTTTGGTTGCACTTGACAAAGGATAGGTTTGCTGCTTTGAGAAAGTCTAAATTGATGCCTCGGGCTGATAGACCGTTTAAAGTGCTAGAGCGAATTAATGATAATGCATACAAGCTAGACTTGCCTGTAGATTTTGGGGTTAGTCCCACATTTAACATTGCAGATTTGAAGCCATATTTGGGGGCGGACGATGAGCTTGAGTCGAGGATGACTCCAATACAAGAAGGGGAGAATGATGAGGACATCACCACCAACAATACATCCACACCTACACCAACATCTACTTCGCCAACACCACTTGGTCCTATTACTGGCGCTTGTGCTCGTCGACTTACCAATCAAGTAAGTTCACTCATAAGCTCAGGTTCATCATATTTAGACAATGGAGACACGTGCACTCTTGTTTTACAGTAATAATGGAGTGGATCAAAAGGGAAGAGGCATCGCGCAGGCTGGATTCGGACTGCAGGATCGACATGACTTGTGACGGCCGCCACGACTTCATCCAAACTCCGTTTTTGGCGTTCAAGTACTTCCTGGAAAGCTTATCAAATCTAATTTCCAACGGATCCAGAATAACCTCCATATCTGTTCGGAGTCAACCGCAATCTTTGATTTACTACAGAGTCCTTTCAAGCCCATGGTGCTGCTCACCCTATTTTGGCCCAATGGGCCGTGTATCAAGTTGAGTTCAATTCGCATGCGTCCTAGGGTTGGGATACGACCCCATCACCCTTGTGGTCGTTCTCCCACTTCCTTATAACTCTTAGCCACTTTCAAGAACACTTGGGTTTTGTTAGATGCAAGTTTAGCTTTTGCTACTTCCTTGTAGGCGCGCGTGCTGATCCAGCCACTAGTCCACTTGTTTTCGGAAACCCATCATATTTGAGATTCAGTTTGAGACCTTCAATTACGTCTCTATTTTCAGTACTTATTCTACTTCTTCTTGCTAGTTCTTCGATTGCTTGCAGGACGAGTGCCCTTAGTGGCCGGGGTGTCGCGCTCCACAAGATCGTGGCAACCATAGGAGGTGGTGTATCGGTTGCTAAGGCGCAGCGTCCTTGGAAGGCGGTAGTCGGGCCGTGAACGTCGTCTCCTCCATCAGTCGAGTTATCCCACGCCTCTCATCAAAAGATCAGGAACAAACCCTAGCGGGTTCACATCAATTCAGACGCAGGTTCGTTTAGCAAACTTGTGCGTTAAGGGCACCAGCTCGGCCCGTTTTGCACCGATTTTCGTGCAGTGATGAAAAGGTTTGAAACGGCCCAAAACATGAGTTTTAGATCCAATAGAGTGGATAGGGTGCATTCATTGCAAAAAAACTCCAATGCAACTTCATTTAGCGAACTCGTACGTTAATGGCACCAGTTCGGCCTGTTTTGCACGGATTTTCGTGCAGTAACGAAATGGTCCGAAATGCCTAAAACTTGAGTTTTGAGTCCAATGGAGTGGATCGAGTACATTCGATGCAAAAAATTCCGACGCAACTTCGTTTCACAAACTTCTGCGTTAAGGGCACCAGTTTGGCCTGTTTTGCACCGATTTTCGTGCACTAACTAAACGGTTCGAAACGCCCCAACATGAGTTTTGGGTCCACTGGAGTGGATCGGGTGCGTTCGTTGCGAAAAACTCTGATGCAACTTTGTTTAGCAAACTTGTGCGTTAATGGCACCAGTTCAGCCCATTTTGCACAGATTTTGATGTAGTAACAAAACTGTTTGAAACACCCCAAAACATGCGTTTTGGGTCCAATGGAGTGGATCGGGTACATTCTTTGGGAAAAACCCTGACGCATCTTTGTTTAGCGAACTTGTGCGTTAATGGCACCAGTTTGACCCATTTTGCACCAATTTTCGTGCAGTAATGAAACGGTTTGAAACGCTCCAAAAAAAGAGTTTTGGGTCCAATGGAGTGGATCGGGTGCATTCGTTGCAAAAAACTGCGACAAAACATCGTTGGGCGAACTTGTGCGTTAATGGCACCAGTCTAGCCCGTTCTGCACCGACTTTCATGCAGTGACAAAATGGTTCAAAATGCTCCAAAACATGAGTTTTGGGTCTAGTGGCGTGGAATGGGGGCATTCGTTACGAAAAATTCCAGGGCAACATCGTTTAGCGAACTTGTGCGTTAAGGGCACTAGTTCGGCCTGTTTTGCACCGATTTTTGTGCAGTAACGAAACGGTTTGAAATGCCCCAAAACATGAGTTTTGGGTCCAATGGAGATGATCGGGTGCATTCATTGAGAAAAACTCCAACGCAACTTCGTTTAACGAACTTGTACGTTAATGGCACCAGTTCGGCCCGTTTTGGACCAATTTTGATGCACTAACGAAATGGTCCGAAATGCCCTAAAATTTGAGTTTTGAGTCCAATGCAGTGGATCGAGTGCGTTCGATGCGAAAAATTGCGTCGCAACTTCTTTTCCCAAACTTGTGCGTTAACGGCACCAGTTCGGCCTGTTTTGCATCGATTTTCGTGCAATAACGAAACGGTTCGAAACGCCCCAAAACATGAGTTTTGGGTCTAGTGGACTAGATCTAGAGCGTTCGTTGCAAAAAAATCCGACGCAACTTCGTTTAGTGAACTTGTGCGTTAATAGCACGAGTTCGGCCCATTTTGCACTGATTTTTGTGCATTAACGAAACGGTTTTAACACCCCAAAACATGAGTTTTGGGTCGAATGGAGTGGATCGGGTAAATTCGTTGGGAAAAACTGTGACGCAACTTCGTTTAGCGAACTTGTGCGTTAATGGCACCAGTTCGACCTATTTTGCATCGATTTTTGTGAAGTAACGAAATGATTTGAAACGCCCCAAAACAAGAGTTTTAGGTCCAATGGGGTGGATCGGGTGCATTCATACGAAAAACTGCGATGCAACTTCGTTTAGTGAACTTGTGCGTTAGTGGCGCCACTTCAGCCCGTTCTGCACCGACTTTCATGCAATAACAAAACAATTCGAAACGCTCCAAAACATGAGTTTTGGGTCATATGGACTAGATCGGGTGCATTCGTTATGAAAAATTCCAACGCAACTTCGTTTAGCAAAATTGTGCATTAAGGGCACCCGTTCGGCCCGTTTTGCACCGATTTTCGTCCAGTGACAAAACGGTTTGAAACGCCCCAGAACATGAGTTTTGGGTGCAATGGAGTGGATCGTCTGCATTTGTTGCGAAAAACTCCAAAGCAACCTCTTTTAGCGAACTTGTGCGTTTATGGCACCAGTTCGGCCCGTTTTGCACCAACTTTTGTGCACTAATGAAATGGTCCGAAATGCCTAAAATTTGAGTTTGAGTCCAATGGAGTGGATCGAGTGCGTTCGATGCGAAAAATTGCGTCGCAACTTCTTTTCACAAACTTGTGCGTTAACGGCACCAGTTCGGCCCATTTTGCATCGATTTTCGCGCAGTAATGAAATGGTTCAAAACACCCCAAAACATGACTTTTTGGGTCTAGTGGAGCGGATCGGGTGCGTTCGTTGCAAAAAACTCCGACGCAACTTCATTTAGCGATCTTGTGCGTTAATGGCACGAGTTCTGCCCATTTTGCACCGATTCTCGTGCACTAACGAAGTAGTTTGAAACGCCCCAAAACATGAGTTTTGGGTCCAGTGGAGTGATCGAGTGCATCTGTGGTGAAAGATTCTGACGCAACTTCATTTCACAAACTTGTGCGTTAAGGGCACCAGTTCGGCCCGTTTTTCACCAACCGATTTTCGGGTAGTAACGAAACGGTTTGAAATGCCCCAAAATATGAGTTTTGGGTCCAATGGAGATGATCGGGTGCATTCGTCACGAAAAATTCCAACGCATTTTCGTTTAGCGAAGTTGTGCGTTAAGGGCACCAGTTTCGACCGTTTTGCACCAATTTTCGTGCAGTAACGAAATGGTCCGAGATGCCCTAAAACTTGAGTTTTGGGTCCAATGGAGTGGATCGAGTGCGTTCGATGCGAAAAATTCCGACGCAACTTCGTTTCACAAACTTATGCGTTAAGACATACAACTAATTGTACACTTCAAATCCGCGTCTCAGACCCAGGGCCACGGGACGGCGCACATGGCATAGAATATTCCAAAATAAGGGATGGGGCATGTCCCATACCTTATATCTGTTGTAATGTTTTCACATGCGAGTAGGACTAGTCGGTACAGAAGGAGAATACCCGAGTAGTACTCGGGTAGGACTCTTAAGCTAGTATCGGCTCCATGTAACCCTGTCCCCCTAGAGTATATAAAGGCGCGCAGGGACCCCCTCCAAAGCAAACCAATCCATGGCAATACAAACCACCATACACGACGTAGGGTATTATGCACTTCGCGGCCCGAACCTGTCTAAACCTTATGTTGGTTGCACCTTCAAGTTCCTGATCTCGGTGACACCCTACCTACAAATCTACTACCTTGGGGTATCCCACGGTAAGCTTGGCGGCTAAACACTGATAGCTGGCCCGCCAGGTAGGGGTGCTCATCGAAGATCCAACGGCAAACTCGATGGCATCGTTCAACTTCACCCGCGCCGTGTTCGAGGATGGAACCACTTTCACTTTCGGCTCCTGGGTCTACATCACTAATGGCTCGAGTGGCTTCAACAGCCACCTGGCCAACCCAGGCGAGCAGGAAGTATCTGCAGCAACCCGACGCAGCGATCGTGATGAGTTCGTAGACAACCTCGATGAGATGTTGCTCCCTAACCTTGCTAGGGAAATCGAGGAACAGTCCATTTTTGACGTGACTTCTACTCGTGCTGCACCAGGTTCCTCGGGTCAGATCCAATCCGATCTGAGAAACAACGTACCCGATTCCCTTTCAGATTATGCAACAAGGCCACTATTTATCACGAGGCCATGTAGTCTCAGTCTCTCTCGCATTGGAGGAGGACTTGGGTTGCCTACTCAAGATCGGAGAAGCAGAAGCCACCGGATGCTGGGAGGCTCCTATCTTCGATGACTACGACTCAGACTCTGATGATGGTGCGGAGGCTTTTATAGGCAGTCACCAGGGCCTGATGATGACATCGACGCCACAAGGCCGCTTCGTGTACTGGAAGGGCAAGAAACCCGCTAAACTACTCGGAGATGATGCCCGCCTTGTGGCACACCTTGATACGCTGCCTTATCAAGAAGGCAGGCCCCACACCACTGTTGCCGAAACAGGAATCATGCTGGTCGACTACAGCTCTGACGACTACTCTTCACACTGCCACATCTACATGGCGGAAGTCGAAGGCGAAGGCAACGGGGACCCCAATGAGCTACTCAAACAAATCTCTGGGGACGAGGTCACCGCTGATGCTGGCGATGAAAACGACGCTGAGCGCGCCACCTGCAGATTGCGCAACAAGAAGTGTGCCACATGCAGAAGAAACGCCATGGAGCGCCAACGCCGCGTGCGGCGCGACCTCGACGCCGAGTTCGCAGCAGCTGGTGAACGAGGTTTGCAAACCCCATTTGCCAATATCGCTGGCGTCGCAACCATACTAGCCGCCAGCCAAGAACCAGCCACACAACAGGCTCTGCGATTGGCTAAGAAGGCGTGGCTGCAGCTCGATGGTCAGAACACTTCTCCATCGGTACCGGCCAATGAAGAATAGGTGGGCGAAAGTCGCAGTCACCCACAGGCTAGCCGGACTCCCAGAGGACACCCCCGACGGCCCCCTGGAGGTAACGACGGCAACAACGACGCTCAGCAGGGTAATCGTTCCGCATGCCAGAGGCCTCGACCACCACCGAGGGGCAACCCATCACCACCACCCCAACCACCTCAATATCCCACCGGCAGCTATAATCATCGACCACTCGAGACCCTGCCAACCGACGATCTCCGCGACAAGATAAAAGAGGGGCGTGACGCTCACAACATCATTGAATCTCGATGAGAAGAAAGAGCTGCAGTTGAGGGCTATGGTGTGTTAGACGACAGTGATCGCTTCCAAGCGTTCACGCGCTGATTCAGCCTGTACCAGTACCCGGAAGGCTTCAAACCAATCGACATCACTAAATACGACGACAAGCAAGCTCCTCAGCAGTGGCTCAGGTGCCACTCTACGGCCATAGAAGTCGCAGGCGGCTCCAACACCACCAAGGTCGTCTACTTCCCGATGGCCCTAGAGACCGCTCCAGTCACACGGCTGGAAAGCCTTAGGAAAGATTCCATCAACTCTTTGGACGATCTGAAGGCTGTCTTCACGAACAACTTTCAAGGGGCAATTACTCGAGCAGGTACTCATCACGATCTGTCTCAATGCAAATAGGAACGTAACGAGCTCCTGAGATCCTACACTTGCTGCTTCTTCAACACACGCGCCACCATCACCAACATCTCCGAGCAAGATGTCATCAACCGCTTCCACAATGGCATCACCGACCAAACTCTCTTCAGAGATTTTGGCCGCAACCGACCCAACACCGTTGCGGGGCTCCGCAACATGTGCAAGCTTGGGTGGATCAAGAGGAGTAGGAGCGCGATTGATTCTCAAAGCGCGGTAACAACTACTTACAACAACAACAAGCGGGGGAACGACCACAGCAAGGAGAGAAGTCAGCGGCACTACTCGCGATCCTCCCAAAAGCGCAAGCCAGACGATCTAGTCGTGGCTGTCGAGCGCCCCCCACGAAGCAAGAAGTCAGGGATGATGCAGGAGCAGTTCGAGAAACTCCTGCACAAGCAATGCCCATGGCACCAGAATGCCAAGCACTCAGCGATCGACTACTATAACCTCCGAAGAACCTTCAACGCCCCACCTCTTGACAAGAACACCAACAAGAAGGGCAAAGGCAAGGAACATGATGAACCAAAAGAAAAGTCTAGATGCGCCCAATTATAGGACACAGCGAAGACTGTCAACATCATCTTTGGCGGCAAATCCAGCTTCACCTCCGAACAAGCTCAATAGCTAACACTCTGCAAGATCTTTTCTATCGAGCCGGCAGTACCACGACCACTCCATTGGTCGGATGTCCCCATCTTGTTTTCAAGAGACGATCAGTGGACTAGATTCTCGAAGTCGGGAAAATTCTCTCCCGTGCTGGATCCAGTGGTGGCCAGCGTTAGGCTCACTAGAGTACATATCGACGGAGGAAGCGGTCTTAACCTTCTCTTCGCGAGTACTTTGCAGAAGATGGGGTTGGATATCACAGATATGCTTACCCCAAGTAAGGCTCCTTTCTACAGCATCGTACCAGGGAACTCGGCTATACCACTCGGGACCGTGACCCTACCAGTCACATTCGGCACGAGGGAATACTATAGGACCGAATACATCAAATTCGAGGTGGCAAACTTTGAATCCTCGTACCATGCCATCCTGGGAAGACCTCCATTGGCCAAGCTCATGGCCGTACCTCACTGTCTACCTGCTTCTCAAGATGCCAGTAAAGAATGGGGTGCTCACCTTCGGAGGCGACTTGAAGAAGTCGTACAATTGCGACCGGGAGGCCATCAAGTACGCTTCAACAACCCGCGTGCCAAATCCTTCATCAAAAGTACTCACGGCCGTACAGCAGCTCTCCCAGTCTGGGCTGGAGATCCCGATGAAGAAGGCGAACTACTACAAGGTGCAGACCACTGGGGACGTGGCACTCAAGGCGATCCAGCTGCAGGAGGGCGACCCATCCAAGACAGCCCTGATTGGTATAGGGCTCGGTGATAAATAGGAAAGCGCGCTCATCAGTTTCCTTAGGGCCAACTGAGACATATTCGCGTGGAAACCAGTGGATATGTGAAGTGTGCCCAGGGAGCTGATCGAGCATAGTTTGAAAGTGAATACCAAGGCCATCCCTAAGAAGCAACGACTTAGTAGGTTCGCTCCAGATAAAAGGGAAGCAATCAAAAATTAGATAGCTAAACTACTCACGGCTGGTTTCATCAAAGAGGTGTTCCACTCAGAGTGGTAAGCTAATCCTGTCATTGTAAAGAAGAAGAAGAATAACGAATGGAGGATGTGTGTTGATTATACCGATCTCAATAAGTATTGCCCGAAGGATCCCTTTGTGCTACCACGCATCAACCAAGTCATTGGTTCCACCGTTGGTTGCGTACTACTTTGCTTCCTTGATTGCTACTCGGGCTACCATCAGATTGCCCTCAAGGAAGAAGACCAGATCAAGATTGCTTTCATCACCCCTTATGGTGCGTTTGCTTATACGACCATGTCCTTTGGGTTGAAGAACGAAGGCGCAACGTACCAGCAGGTGATTCAGCTATGCTTTGCCGACCAGCTACACCGCAATCTGGAAGACTACGTGGATGATGTGGTCATCAAGACCCAAAACGATGATGACTTCATTGCGGACCGAGAAACCTTCAATAGCCGACGCAAGTTCTGATGGACGCTCAACCCGACAAAGTGCATCTTTGACGTACCATCGGGGAAACTACTCGGGTTTATCATCAGTCACTGAGGAATTGAGGCCAACCTAGAAAAAATCACTGCCATCACTGACACGGGGGCTCCAGACACAGTCAAAGATGTCCAGAAGCTCACAGGGTGCATGGCAGCCCTGAACAAATTCATCTCATGACTTGGAAATGGGGACTACCCTTCTTCAAGTTATTGAAGCGACAACAAGTTTAAGTGGACAGAGGAGGCGGAGCAGGCACTACAGGACCTTAAACATCACCTACAGTCGCCCCCCGTCCTCACGGCTCCATTACCAGGCGAGAATTTGCTACTCTATATTGCTGCGACTACTCATGTGATCAGCACAGCCATCATGGTGGAGTGGTCTGAGGAGGGCCATGCATTTGGTGTGTAGAGGCCGGTGTATTTCGTCAGCGTAGTACTCTCTGAATCAATGGTCTGTTACCCACCAATTCAAAAACTTCTCTACACAATACTCGTTACATCCAGGAAGCTCCACCACTACTTCGATGAATACCACATCTCAGTTGTCACTGATTTCCCGTTGGCGGATATTCTCCACAATCGGGACACCACTGGACGCATCTCCAAGTGGGTAGTGGAGCTGGGGGCTCTCTCCATTGACTTCAAGTCATCCACAGCCATCAAGTCGCAAGCACTAGTCGATTTCATGGCAGAGTGGCGGGAAAGTCAGATTCTGACTCCAACTGATAGGCCAGAGCATTGGGTAATGTACTTTGTCGGCTCTCCCAAGCTCGAAGGCGGTGGTGTTGGATTACTCTTCATAATTCCAAAGTGTGAGCAAACCAAGTATGTTCTTCAAATCCTTTGGAAAGTGTCGAACAACGAGGCCAAGTATGTGGCGCTTCTACATGGGCTCTGCCTGGCGATCACCCTCGGCATCAAGCGACTACTTGTCTACTGCAAGTCCTTATTGGTTGTTCAACAAGTCAACAAGGAGTGGGACTACAACAAAGAAGCTACGCATACGTAATGGAAGTATGGAAGCTGGAAAATAAGTTCTTAGGGCTGGAGATTCATCATGTGATATGAGACAACAATGTTGGAGGAGACGTACTATCCAAGCTGGGTTCTACCCACGCTCAAGTTCCAACAGGTGTATTTGTCCAAGAGCTTAAGCACCCATCCATTAAGATTCCGGCTCAAGGCACCATCGATCCAAGTCCTCATGAACCAGATCGGGAGGTCATGATGCTGGGAGAAGATTGGAGGGAACCTTACATCGACTTCATCAAGGACAAGAAACTACCCGTGGGCGTCTCTGAAAGGAGCACAACAGCTGCTCGCATCATGAGATGGAGCAAGGGATTTGTTCTTGTTAATAACAAGCTTTGCAAGCATGGTGCACGTTCAGGCGTCCTCATAAAGTGTGTCACAGGCGAGGATGGCTATGACATTCTTCGCAAAATTCATGATGGATCTTGCGGCAATCACGCCGCTTCAAAGACACTAGTCGGGAAAGCATACAGGGCAGGCTTTTACTGGACCACAGCAGTATCAAATGCTGAAGATCTAGTCCGTAGGTGCCCCAATTGCTAGTTCTTCGGAAAGCAGTCACATGTCTCGGCTCATAATCTTATCACCATCCCACCATCTTGGCCATTTACTTGCTGGAGCCTTGATATGATCGAGCCATTGACAACAACGCTAGGAGGTTTCACTCATGTGTTGCTAGCCATCGATAGGTTTACAAAGTGGATTGAATACAAGCCAATTACCAAGCTCACACCTGACACAGCAGTCAACTTCATCTGCGATATCCTGCATCGGTTCGGCTTCCCCAACACTATCATCACCGATTTGGGAACTAATTTCACAGCACACCAGTTCTGGAAATTCAGCAAAAATGCAGCCATTGAGGTTAAGTATGTGTCAGTTGCGCACCCAAGAGCCAATGGCCAGGTTGAGAGAGCCAATGGCATGATTCTTGATGGCTTGAAGAAGAGACTCTACGACGAGAACAGCAGAAAAGGTGGCAAGGGGATGATCGAGCTTCCACATGTCGTCTAGGGGCTACGAACTCAACCTTCCGAAGCCACAGGACATACTCCTTTCTTTCTTGTCTACGGGTCAGAAGCAATCCTCCCTACGGACATCATGTGGAAATCTCCAAGAGTAGAGATTTATGATGAAGGCGAAGCTGATAAAGCAAGGCAGTTAGAATTGGACTTGGTTGAAGAAGCAAGATGCAATGCCCTTGTCCAGTCGGCTCATTAGCTTCAAGGAGTCAGACGCTACCACAATCACAATGTCCAGGAAGGTCATTCAGCATTGGTGACTTGGCCTTCCATCACATCCAAGATGAGACAGGGCTGCATAAGCTCAACTCGCGATGGCAAGGGCCATTCATCGTATCAAAGTTACAAGGCCAGGGTCGTATCGATTATAGTACCCTGATGGCCAGGAGATTCCAAACTCCTGGAACATAGAGCATCTACAGAAGTTTTATCCATAAGTGTAATTTGTACACAACTTGCTAGCCGCATGATAGCATGATTATTAGTAAAGAGTTGTTATTGTTCCAAAATGACTACTTTTCAATTCAAAGCTGGATTGTAAAACTTGGAGGCTTTAAGTCACTAGTACTAACAATAAGCTTTTCCAGGTCCACAGGGGTTTACTCGGGGGCGGTGCCACGAGTTCTCCTAAATCGACTACTAAATAGTCCACGAGACTAAGACACGAGTAATACTTGTGCAATAAATTCCAGTAACGGCTACGACTACCTGTGTCATGTAGACAGTAGCTACAGAAGCGATTTCTGAAGGGGTTACCAAGCCAGTACTACTAGTTAGGCTCCGAATACCTGCCACGAGCAGTAAGCGCCAAATAACTAAGAGGTCATTGAGCTTGTAATTCCAGACAAGTCAGAGTACCGCACGATCGGAAGTTATCTGACTAGTTTGATGAATTCCTATAAGGAATAATTGACAGAACGACAAGTTATTGACTACATCCAAAGGCATAGTACTTGTAGTAGCGTGACCCAAGCGTATCGATTTTGTATATGTGGCAGAACCACCTGAATTAATCCGGCTCAAGTGTATTAACCATCACCATTAGGGCAATCTCGGTTAACCTTACACTTCAAACGGAGTAATCCACTGGTCTGTCGGGTATATCCTCCCGATACAACCACGGTAAAGCGGATCGAGTGCCATACATACAAATGCTCACGCGACGATGAGCCCAGAGAATACCACATTCCAGCAAAAATTACAACATTGTCATAAGTGAACATTACAGACCAAGTTTGAGTTTAGAAACCAAGTACTTCAGTGATCATAACTAATAAGTTCTTCAGAGTTTAAGTTGCAGCGGAAAATAAAACAACGAAAGCTACTTCGACGATAAGGATGTCTCGATGAAGCCCGTACGAGACATCACTCGGCATTATCTCCATTGGACGGGGGCGTATCCCATTCCACCGACCAACCAGGGGGAAGAGTGCAGGGCCAAGTCAAGCTAGCAACCATATCTTCGAAGGCCTCACCTGAAAACGAGCCACAAGCAAGGCTGAGTATACTAATACTCAGCAAGACTTACCCGAGTAGTGGAATCTACTCCACCGACTCTAGATATGCAAGGCTTATTGGCTCAGGGGTTTGTTTTGCCGAAAAGCATCTACAAGTGGGTCCTTACTTTCGACTTTTAGCTCAAGATTCTAGTTTCATTAGCCATTCTAGATAAGCAGCTATCCAATAGCATTCATGGTGAAGCATTACATTTCATCCAACAAATTTATTCCTCATCATTGTTCCTCTTCTTACTCATCATTGTTTACTCTTTCCGTTTGTCCGTCAGTCTGAGGATGGTATGCTGAGCTGCGAATCAGTTTGGTACCAAGAGACGTTTGCAGTTGTTCCCAAAAGCGTGCTACAAACTGAGGACCACGATCAGAAATAATTGTCTTAGGTATTCCATGTAAGCAAACAATACGATCGAGGTAAATCTCGGCATATTTCTTGGTAGAATAGGTGGTGTGTACCGGAAGAAAATGTGCCATCTTTGTGAGTCTATCAACGATAACCCATATGGAATCATGTTTCTGGGAAGTGTTTGGTAGTCCAACGATGAAGTCCATACTTATGTCTTCCCATTTCTAGGATGGTATAGGTAACGGTTGAAGTGTACCGGCTACCTTCAAGTGGCTAGCTTTTACTCTCTGGCACGTGTCACATTCTGAGACATACGTAGCAATTTCTCTTTTCATTCTAGTCCACCAGAAGTTTTGCCTTAGGTCTTGATACATTTTGCTACTACCGGGGTGGATAGAGAATTTGGAAAGGTGTGCCTCATCGAGAATTTGCTTGCGGAGTTCACGATTCTTCGGAACGACTGTGGCAGAACCACCTGAATTAATCCGTCTCAAGTGTATTAACCATCACCATTAAGGCAATCTCGGTTAACCTTACACTTCAAACGGAATAATCCACTGGTCTGTCAGGTATAACCTCCCGATACAACCACGGTAATCGGATCGAGCGCCATACATACAAATGCTCACGCGACGATGAGCCCAGAGAACACCACATTCCAGCAAATATTACGACATTAACATAAGTAAATATTACAGGCCAAGTTCTGAGCTTAGAAACCAAATACTCCAATTCACATAAATAAGTTCTTCAGAGTTTAAGTTGCAGCGGAAATAAACAACGGAAACTACTCGACGATACAGGATGTCTCGATGAAGCCCGTACGAGACATCACTCGGCCTTATCTCCGTTGGACGGGGGCGCATCCCATTCCACCGACCAACCAGGGGGAAGAGTGCAGGGCCAAGTCAAGCTAGCAATCATGTCTTCGAAGGGCTCACCTGAAAACGAGTCACAAGCAAGGCTGAGTATACTAATACTCAGCAAGACTTACCCGAGTAGTAAAATCTACTCCACCGACTCTAGACATGCCAGGCTTTTTGGCTCAGGGGTTTGTTTTGCCAAAAAGCATCTACAAGTGGGTCCTTACTTTCAGCTTTTAGCTCAAGATTCTAGTTTCGTTAGCCAGTCTAGATCAGCAACTATCTAAGCATACATGGTGAAGCATTAAATTTTTCATCCAACCAGTTTCATTCATCATCATTGTTCCTCTTCTTACTCTGTGGGTAAAAATGGTTAAGCAGTCTCAATAGCCGTGAGAAACGGACGATTCGAATCGAATTTCTTAACCTTGCAAGGGAAACCCAAACACACGTCACGTGGTTACTCCCTAGAGTCACACCCCTTTCTTTCCGGGTCGTGGATCGGGGCTACCCTCCGAGAGTACAAGAGCCCCACGCCACGGTTCGGCGCCGGGTCGTGACCACTCTCTGCACTCGCCATATGCACATGGGACCGAAGTTCAAAGGGTAGGATGCCGTCCCCTTGCCGGGCCAATCAGGTACTTAAGCTTACCGATTCCCATAATCTCGGCATGTGTTTAGTACGTTCAAAGACTTAACCATCACTACCACACCCTGCGGCCTTAGCATTTTTCACTAGACAGACGGGCCTCAATCGTAACCATCGTTACATAACCCGTCCGTGTCCTTATGATTGCAGCGTGTAGTAGCCATTCAACTCCTATTTTCTCGCGAGTGACAGGAAATCACTCGACTTTTACCGGAGTCCTATTAGCACAGCATTCTATCGAACCTTACATCTAGTTTTCAAGCAAGGGTTCCTGACATCATGCAACTAAGTTTTCATCCAACTCCTATAGACTTAATGCACAAGCAAAGAGTAATGAGTTGCATAATTTCGGAAAGAATGGGTTATGCTCCGGGGCTTGCCTTCGCAGTTCGCTTGGGGATCTTCCGAACTTGTGCTCGGGTCTTCAAGAGCTTCAGTTAGATTCGCTTGAGCTTCACGCTGCTCACTCTCGGACGCGGGCACCAGTTCGTAAGTTCCGTCGGCGAGAGTCGTCGATTCTACACGAATGCACAAGTTTAAGTTGTGGTAATGGTACTTGATACGATTTAAGAGTAATTACTACAATGGATAGTTTCTTGTCATGAAATTTTGGATTTAGGCACATCAAGGAAAGATGTGCTTACTGTAAAATTTTCAGCCAATTTTATGTAACAGATTAATTATGAAAAATACTTTACATAGTTGCTGTTAGATCCTTGTTCTTTTTGTACAGAACAATTGGTGCATCAAATGAGTCTAAGATTTTTACAGAGCTCTCACTTAAGCATGCAGAAGCTACTGTAATTTTTGTAGGATTTATCATGCAGTATTCAGAGCATAGAAAATATGACATTCTACACCTAGGCTATTCAAAGATTCATTTTTACAGGACCCTACACAGGGTGTTTGTTTATGGAACTTTTTACACAGTAACCTCCACCACAGTGTAACTCCTAGTAAAAATTTGAGAATTTGCCAAGCTAAGATACTATTTTCTTGATTTAATGTATGTTATTAGCACATAAATCAAATAAGTAGGTTACTGTGAGATAAAAAAAGTCTCCTAATTTTTCTCTGGCTTCTAGGTACCAATACATTAGCATAGGAAAAGTTTCAATGGGTGACTCACCACCTAACTGCAGGAATAAAACATTCTACTTACACATGAAATAAAACTAAGTTTAACAAACAGTAAAGCTAGAGATGGAATTTGGGCCTGATCTTTTTACACAGTCCTAATCATCAAGCAGCTAATTCACTGCCCAAAATTTAGGGTCAGCATTGTTCTAGAACAGTGGGTACAAAATAAGTCCATTAAAGCTTCTATTTAATGTAGAGCAAAATATTTTGAGATTCTGAGAAACCTTTTGTAACAAAAGTGGTAGAGTTTGTTCTGAGGATTCCAGAACAGTTGAGTTTGCATTTTTTTGAGTTTTCTACGATTTTATACGAATTTTACAAGTTCACTGAATTTGAATCTAGGTTTGAAACTTTCTTTTACAACTAGGTCCTTGAATCTTACGCTCAGACCCTTCTAAAGATTTAAATTCTTGCAATTGGGTCCTCGGGCGGCTCGGGTACGGCGGCCGGCCGAAATTCCGGCGAGGGGGCTCGCCGGCGGCGAGGGGCGAGGTTCGGGGAAGGTTCAGGGGTGCGAGGGCTACCTTGTGGGGGTGTTGTTCAGGTGGGGGACGACCGGGAAGGGCTCGCCGGCGTTGGAGCAGAGGCGGCGGCGGCGCGGCTCGCGTCGACGGCGGTGCTCCGGCGGGCTTGGGGCGGTGTGGTCCGGTCGGCGAGCTTCAGTGGCGCGTGGGGAAGCTGCTCAGGGGCTCGGCTTGGACGGAGGGGGTCGGGGTCGTGCTGTCCATGGCGAGCAGGGGCGGCGGCGCTCCGATGGCTCTGGGCGGCGTTGGGCGGGTCGGCGAGCTTCAGGGGGATGATGTAGTGGTGGCTGAAGCGTCAGTTTGGGCGGTGGGCGGCGGGGGAGAGCTGTCCACGGGCGGGCGGCGCTCGGCGGCGGCGATGGCGACGGCGAGTGCGTTCTGGTGCGTGGCTCGCGCGGGGCGGTCGGAGCTCGGCTTTTATAGCGGCCGGAGGGGGTGCGGAGAGGCCTGGGCAGCGCGCGGGGCGGGGGCACGGCACGGTGCGCACTGGGCGCGGCGGGCGGTGGCAGAACGCCGGCGTGACGTGCGGCAGTGCGGGCGCGGTGACTGGGCGGCCGAGATACGGCGCGGGCGCGGTGGGATAGCGCGGGGCGCTGAGTGGTGGAGCAGCAACGGCAGCGGCTCGGGCGGAGGGCTGGCGCGGCGACTGGCGGGGCGCGGGGGCCGGGGCGGCACGGCGGAGCGCGGGGACTGGGCGGCCGGGCGGCGGGCTGGGCGCGGCAGCACGCGCGGGCGCTTACTGGCCGCGCGGCGTGGGGGCGGGGCAAAGCCGGCCGTGGCGGGGTGGTGCGGCGGCCACTGGCCTGGCGCCTCGCGCCGGTCAGGCGACGCCGACCACCTGGCGCGCGGCGGTCGGGCGCGGAGGAGAGAGAGGGGGGGGGGGGGCGAGGGGCCTGGATGCAAAAATTCGAAAAGTTTCAGGGGGCTAGGTGCAAACAGGGCATTTTCTCCTCTTTCTGATTGGAATTTCAAAAACTTTTGAACACGAAAGTTGTTCAAAATAAAAAGTTCTACAACTTTGGTTTCAGGCAAAATCTCATTTGGCTTATGGTTTGAAAGTTAAATTTAAAAGTTCAAAAGTAACCCAATGTGCTCAAATTAAATTTGAATTCCAACTGAACTCGTTTTAATTCTTTCCACCCTTTCATTAGTTGGTTTAATCATAGAGTTAGGCTAATGACATTGATTTTGGAAATGTAATTACCAGCGTTGTCACAACGACTATACGACTTTCGAACCATAGAACTCCCTTATGGTCCTGGCAGAAACATTTATACTTCTCCTCACCTAGAGAGAGTTTTCGTTTGATGATCTTAATTCCTTCATCATGTAGTTGTGCCATGACGATTTGGTCGTGAAGAGTGGGCTCAACTGAGATGTGATTTAGAGTGCCTTGGGAAACCATTTCCATGTTAAGGTTCCTCATTTCTGCACACAACGTCTCATGGTAGGACTCCATGGATAAGCAATGGCAATGGGACTTGCGGCTTAGTGCATCCACGACTACATTAGCCTTGCCGGGGTGATAGTGCACTTCAAGGTCATAATCCTTGATTAATTCTAACCATCTTCGTTGTCTCATATTCAGATCGGCTTGTGTGAAGATATACTTGAGACTCTTATGATCCGTGTAGATATTGCACTGTGTACCCATGAGATAGTGCCTCCATATTTTCAGAGCGTGAATGACAGCTGCAAGCTCAAGACCATGAGTGGTATAATTCTGCTCGTGGGGCCGAAGGGCTCGTGAGGCATATGCAATCACTCGACTCTCTTGCATAAGCACACATCCTAGACCAGTACCCGATGCGTCACAATACACATCGAACGACTTGGTATTATCGGGTTGAGCTAACACAGGTGCAGTAGTCAGATGCTCTCTGAGAGTGTGGAAAGCTTCTTCACATTTCTCATTCCATGCAAACTTTACTTCCTTCTTTAATAGTTCCGTCATGGGCTTAGCAATTCGAGAGAAATCCGGGATGAAGCGACGGTAGTAACCGGCTAAGCCGAGAAAACTACGAATCTGATGAACAGAGGTAGGGGGTTTCCAATCCATCACCTCTTGTACCTTGCTGGGATCAACAGCTATGCCTTCGCTGGAGATCGTGTGACCCAAGAACTTTACAGTATCCAACTAGAATTCACACTTAGAAAACTTAGCATAGAGCTGATGGTCTCTTAGACGCTGAAGAACAATGTGCAGGTGCTTAGCATGCTCTTCCTCATCCTTGGAATAGATAAGGATGTCGTCGATGAACACTACGATGAATTTGTCAAGTTCGGGCATGAATACCGAATTCATGAGATACATGAAGTAGGCGGGGGCATTGGTGAGTCCAAAGGACATGACCAAGAATTCATATAGTCCATATCGTGTGGAGAAGGCAGTCTTAGGAATATCGCACGGGCGAATCTTGATTTGATGATATCCCGAACGAAGATCAATATTTGAGAAGACTCTGGCTCCAGCTAATTGATCGAAGAGTAAATCGATACGGGGAAGTGGGTATTTATTTTTAACAGTTACCGCATTGAGAGGTCGGTAGTCAACGCATAACCTCAAACTGTCATCCTTCTTCTTTACGAATAGGGCTGGACATCCCCAAGGTGACGCGCTAGGGCGAATGAAACCTTTGTCCAGTAGTTCTTGGAGTTGAATTTTCAGCTCTGCCAACTCTTTAGGGGGCATCCTATATGGTCTTTTGGATATAGGTGCAGTGCCTGGTTGTAGTTCAATGATGAACTCAATATCCCTATCCGGTGGCATTCTTGGTAAGTCATCCGGAAAAACGTCGGCATACTCGTTGACCACAGGAATATCCTCTAGCTTAAGTCCTTCCATCTTGTAAGCACAGGAATTCGTGCAATCTAGGAATGGTAGGTAAAGGGAAGTGGCTCCGTGACTAGGTGAATTTATCTCAACGGCTCGGGAAGAAAGGTCCAGCGTGACTCCATGCATAGTCATCCAGTTCATTCCCAAAATGATATCCATGCCGTCAAGGGGTAAAAGGACAAGGTCTGTGTCGATGGTTTCACTACCCAACTTGACTGGTACTTGTCTGACCATTTGGTTTGAAGCAATTTTATCACCCGGTGTTGATATCATATATGACCCTTTGGTGTGACAAACATTCAAGCCTACTTTTGCACCGAATTTTGCACTTATGAAACTATGCGATGCACCAGAATCAAATAATATAACTGCAGGCTTGTTATGGATAGAGAATGTACCCGACATCACTGGGGCTCCTTCAGGAAGCTCTGCAAGCGTGGTGAAGTTAATCCGTCCTTGCTTTACCTGCAGGGTCTGTCTCTTGCCCCTGTTCTTGTTGTTCGGGTTGGACCCCTGACCTTGGTTGGGCGGCCCAGACTGAGGGCATTCTCGTGCGAAGTGGTTAGAACTCCCGCATTTGAAACAACGATTCGCGGGGCTGGGTCGAAGAGATTGTTGCAGAGTGGGCCTCGGACCATTCTGTGGAGGCATCGGGGGTCGTACCATGCCTGGCTGCTGTGGGGGTCTGGCAATCCATCTCCCTAGCTGAGGGGCCCTTGGTGGAGCTGTGGGTGCGGCATTTTGCACGATGCGATACCTTGGTGGCTGAGCACTTGAAGGTCCAGCGGGTGCCTTTCTCTTCTTCTCTGCCCGGTGTGCCATGATACAGTCTTCCTGGGTAATGGCCATATTGACCAATTCGTTGTAGGTGTCAGCCCTGGCTAGGTTCAGACGTTCCTTGAGCTTGGTATTCAGACCTCGGCGGAAATGATCACGCTTTTTGGCATCCGTATCAGCGTGATAGCCCGCATACTGGCATAGGTTGTTGAACGCCTGGGCGTACCGCAGCACGGTGCGGGTGCCCTGGGTGAGTGCCAGGAACTCGTTCAACTTCCTCTCCATGAGACCCTCGGGGATATGATGTGCTCGGAAAGTGGTCTTGAATTCTTCCCAGTCGACCACATGATCAGCCGGGAGCATCGCAAAATAGTGGTCCCACCACAGACGAGCGGTACCGCGAAGCTGCTGCGCGGCAAAACGAGCTTTGTTGGCTTCTGAGCATGGGGCCACAAGTAGTGTGAACTTGGATTCGATGGTGCGAATCCAGGCGTCTGCGTCCAAAGGTTCCTCCGTCTTATGGAACAAGGGAGGCTGGGTCCCTAGGAAATCCGTGTATCCTACAGCTTGGGGTTGGTGAGCATTGTGTCCACCCCTCTGCTGGTGTTGTCCTTGCACGATCTGACGCAGCAGCTCGGTTTGAGCGGCCATCACTTCCACCAAACTGGGCGGGGGTGGTGGCGATTGTCGCGATCTGCTGCCACCGGCACCAAAACCCTCGGGGTTGCCACGTGTTGATCCAACCATCTGAAACGTGAAAGGTTACCATTAGCAACGCGATCCATATTACTCCCTTGATTCATAAATGATTGGTGTAGTCATAGACTTCCGAAATCACAGCTAGAAGTATGGACAGAATCTCTGTTTGCTACGAGAAAAATCATAGCTTGCTGTGGGTCCATCCAAAACATCTCATACTTTGGCAGTAGTCAGAGAATTTAGGAATGCACCACTTTGGTATTTAACTCAGGTGCTAGAACTATAGCTAAGGTGGTCGGAAGGCTCGTCCTTTGCCTTACTGTCTTAGCTGTTTTTCAGCAGATCGATAGGTAATGTTTCGCCTATAACTTAAACTAGCGAGGTCCAATAGTGTTGAAATTTTGTGAGAACCATGATCACAAAATTTAGGACAAGTTTGGTATTCAACACTCAGCCCAGAAATGTAGAGAGACATGGGTAAAAATTCCGACAAGTCTCAGCGATTGTGGATTTCATCGTTTACCAACTTACAACGAAATCACCCAAGTTTATCGCCGTTCCCTACATGCTGAGGGTATCCACATGGTTCAGGTGTACCCATCACAAAAGAGTTACTCAACTCCTAGTTAGCCTATTACAACACTTGCCAAAAGTTAGGCTACCCTATCGAGGAGTATGTGCAAAAGTCCTTCTAGGTCGTCATCTAGAAGTCATCCAAGTCGTTGACGGACGACTCGCTGTGAGTAGGAGAGTGAGCTCCCATCTGAGGTGCCTGTGGTACCTCACCCTCGAAGTCCATTCCTGAAGTACCATCAATCTCCTGTGGCTCCTCCTCATCTTCCTCCATGTCCTCCTCATGGGGATGGTCATTCTGATCATGGTGCCACTGAATGTGCTCATTAGCATCCTCCAACTCAAGGCTCAGATCATGGAGCTGCTCCTCCAACTGTGCTATCGTGGCATCTCTCTCACCCATGAGAGTGTCCTGCTCCTGAATTTGGCCCTCAAGTTGGCCAACCTGAGCATCTCTGTCCTCAAGATCCTTACTGAGCTCCTTAATCTGCTCATCCCTGGTATCTGCCATCATGTGGTAGGCCTGAGCAAGATCAGTGAGCTGCTCAAGTGCCTGACTCTGGAGAGTCTGAAGTCGGTAGAGTGCACTCATGCACCGCACGGAGGTATGAATAGTTTCCTGGGCGTGAAATTCTACCAAGTACTGTGCGTGCTGCACCCTGTTGAGCCAAACGGGGTCGTTGTCCTGGGCAGCAGGAAACAAACCAATGGGAGTGAGTGTGACAACCTCGGGACGCTGCGCACAAAAAGTGGTGAGCGCCCTCATGGCTGCAAGCTCCCAAGTATCGGCCAAACGGCGACCAACAGCCTCAATCTCCATGGCGGGCCTCTCCGGGTGTAGCGGGTGCGGAAAGATAGTCACGTTGACACGGCACTGGGTAACTCCATTCTCTGCAAACTCCAGTCCGGCGTAACGTTGGGGAATTAGATAGCCCGCGGTGCGCAGAACATCCCACAAAATAGAGGGAAAGCCGTCCCAGTGGAGACACTGCGAGTGTACGCGTCCATCCTCATCCACCATCATAGCAATAGGCTCGGCCATCTGAACAAAAGATCAAATGGAGTGAGATAGTGAAAAACTGTGAACAGCACAGGGACAGATTCTGTATAGTGTGCAAAAATAACCATAACTTCCACCGTTCTCATCCAAAAATTCTCAAATTTCACCAGATCACTCCTAAGGTATTTGTGGACAACTTTTCTAGTCAACTCCAGAGCTAGATAGGTCTCTAAGATGGTCTTTCTTTTCAGGTTTTACCTCTCTGTCTACCCAGAATTTTCAGTGAACCGAGAGCTAGAGTTTCGTGCACCAGGGAAAATCTACCCAGACAAAATTTACCAAATTTTAACAGCAGTTACCTGGGTAAATTTGGAACAAGTTTTGTGTTGTACTCTTTTGCAGAAAACCGCAGGAAGGGGGCCTAAAAATTTAAGGGGCAGAAGTGCTTATTCTGGACAGAAATCCGACATTCCAAGGTTTTTGTTGTTTCCTATTACCCATATGTCCAAAATTTTTCATATTTAGACAGGAGATAGAACACCAAATTTGGAACAATTCTTTCAACATGAACTTTACCAGAAAAGGTCATTTTCTCTGATCAATACATCTCTCTTTTCGGTCATGGCAGATTTGTGACAGATTCGCTAGATAGTCCTTATGCAAACCACGCTTAGATACGCAAGAACCTTACCACTCTCATACAACGCATTTTCAATTTCAGATATATATGGTCATGATGCATGCACGTCCTATTCGTCCTCACAAAATAAAATAACTGCCAAATACTTTTGGTCCTATGAAGATAGTTTCGGTGGCATACATGATACGCCTCTCACTATAATAGCTAGTCAAGGTTTTCTAATCGTTCTTTAACTTATCGTAATCGCGATTAGTGTACCTGCAGAAGATGGAGCATATATATATTTCATGAACCTTTCATGCCAGCACTCATGAAAGCGTCCGTATTCATTACCGTTTACTTATAGAAACGATATCTGTACAATTTCCACCGTACAGATGACGTTAACATACGCTATCGAGATAGCGTATTCACAGGGGTACCGTCATGAGACGGGGGTATGAACAGCGATCGCCATACCCTACGCCAAACCTTCTACTCCCAATATATTCAACTAACAGTTGGCATATTGGCAGCACCTCAAGTAAGCCACTGCTTGAGGGCAGCGTTCGGTTCGCATCACCGACAGGAAGGCCAAGCTCTCTCAGTTGGCTGAGGATCCTTACCTTCTTACCTTAGCGATGAGTGCGTCGTTACGGAATTTAAGGTCGGTTGTGCACAAAAGTAAGTTTTGACAGAAAGTAATGTGCTGGAAGTCAGTTGATAATATATAAAAGTTAGATAGCCACCTAGTAACTTTCCCAATAATCCTTTAGGGCTTTACGAACTAGGCACCATCCTTAACGTACCAACGTATTTCGCAACACATCCTTCTAGTCAAATTTTAGTAAAACGAGTTTTTAAGGCTTGTCGCATTCTCTGGCGTATGCATTTCGGCTCTGGCGCCAGCTGTTGCCAGCTGTGGCACCAGCTACGGCTCTGATACCAGCTGTGGCAGAACCACCTGAATTAATCCGGCTCAAGTGTATTAACCATCACCATTAGGGCAATCTCGGTTAACCTTACACTTCAAACGGAGTAATCCACTGGTCTGTCGGGTATATCCTCCCGATACAACCACGGTAAAGCGGATCGAGTGCCATACATACAAATGCTCACGCGACGATGAGCCCAGAGAATACCACATTCCAGCAAAAATTACAACATTGTCATAAGTGAACATTACAGACCAAGTTTGAGTTTAGAAACCAAGTACTTCAGTGATCATAACTAATAAGTTCTTCAGAGTTTAAGTTGCAGCGGAAAATAAAACAACGAAAGCTACTTCGACGATAAGGATGTCTCGATGAAGCCCGTACGAGACATCACTCGGCATTATCTTTGTTGGACGGGGGCGTATCCCATTCCACCGACTAACCAGGGGGAAGGGTGCAGGGCCAAGTCAAGCTAGCAACCATATCTTCGAAGGTCTCACCTGAAAACGAGCCACAAGCAAGGCTGAGTATACTAATACTCAGCAAGACTTACCCGAGTAGTGGAATCTACTCCACCGACTCTAGATATGCAAGGCTTATTGGCTCAGGGGTTTGTTTTGCCGAAAAGCATCTACAAGTGGGTCCTTACTTTTGACTTTTAGGTCAAGATTCTAGTTTCATTAGCCATTCTAGATAAGCAGCTATCCAATAGCATTCATGGTGAAGCATTACATTTCATCCAACAAATTTATTCCTCATCATTGTTCCTCTTCTTACTCTGTGGGTAAAGGGGGTTAAGCAGTCTCAATAGCCGTGAGAAACGGACGATTCGAATCGAATTTCTTAACCCTGCAAGGGAAACCCAAACACACGTCACGTGGTTACTCCCTAGAGTCACACGTGCAACTTTTCCCCTTTCTTTCCGGGTCGTGGATCGGGGCTACCCTCCGAGAGTACAAGAGCCCCACGCCACGGTTCGGCGCCGGGTCGTGACCACTCTCTGCACTCGCCATATGCACATGGGACCGAAGTTCAAAGGGTAGGATGCCGTCCCCTTGCCGGGCCAATCAGGTACTTAAGCTTACCGATTCCCATAATCTTGGCATGTGTTTAGTACGTTCAAAGACTTAACCATCACTACCACACACTGCGGCCTTAGCATTTTTCACTAGACAGACGGGCCTCAATCGTAACCATCGTTCCATAGCCCGTCCGTGTCCTTATGATTGCAGCGTGTAGTAAACATTCAACTCCTATTTTCTCGCGAGTGACAGGAAATCACTCGGCTTTTACCGGAGTCCTATTAGCACAGCATTCTATCGATCCTTACGTCTAGTTTTCAAGCAAGGGTTCCTAAAATCATGCAACTAAGTTTTCATTCAACTCCTATAAACTTAATGCACAAGCAAAGAGTAATGAGTTGCATAATTTAGGAAAGAAATGGGTTATGCTCCGGGGCTTGCCTTCGCAGTTAGCTTGGGGCTCTTCCGAACTTGGGCTCGGGTCTTCAAGAGCTTCAGTTAGATTTACTTGAGCTTCACGCTGCTCACTCTCGGACGCGGGCACCAGCTCGTAACTTCCGTCGGCGAGAGTCGTCGATTCTACATGAATGCACAAGTTTAAGTAGTGGTGATGGTAAACGACACGATTTAAGTGTAATTACTACAGTGGATAGTTTCTGGTCATGAAACTTTGGATTTAGGCACATCAGGGAAAGATGTGCTTACTGTAAAATTTTCAGACAATTTCATGTCGCAGATTAATTATGAAAAATATATTACATAGTTGCTGTTAGATCCTTGTTCTTTTTGTACAGAACAATTGGTGCAAAAACTGAGTCTAAGATTTTTACAGGGCTTTCATAAAAACGTGCAGGAGCTACTGTAATTTTTATAGGATTTATTATGCAGTAATCAGAGCATAGAAAATGCGGCATTACACACCTAGGTTATTCAAGGATTTATTTTTACAGGATCCTACACAAGGTTTTTGTCCATGCAACTTTTTACACAGCAACCTCTACCACTGTGTATCTCCTAGTAACAATTTGGGAATTTTCCAAGCTAAGATACTATTTTCTTGATTTAATGCATGTTATTAGCACATAAATCAAATAAATAGGTTCCTTTGAGATAAAAAGTCTCCCAATTTTTCTCTGGCATCTAGGTACCATTACACCTATATAGAAAAAGTTTCATTAGGTGATTCGTAACCTAACTGCAGGGATAAAAATATTTACCCACTTATGGTATGAAACTAAGTTTAATAAACAGTGCAGATAGAGATGGAATTTGGGCCTGATCTTTTTACACAGTCCTAAACATCAAGCAAATAGCTTATTTCCCAAAATTTAGGGTCAGTATTGATCTACAACAGTGGGTACAAAAGAAGTCCATTAAAGCTTCCATTTAATGTAGAGAAAAATATGTTGCGAATCTGAGATTCTTCTATGGATTCCATTAAAGCTTCCATCGTAACAAAAGTTGTAGAGTTTCTTCTATGGATTCCAGAACAGTTGAGTTTGTATTTTTCTGAATTTTCTACGATTTTATACGAATTTTACAAGTTCACTGAATTTGAATCTAGATTTGAAACTTTCTTTTACAACTAGGTCCTTGAATCTTACGCGCAGACCCTTCTAAAGATTTAAATTCTTGCAATTGGGTCCTCGGGCGGCTCGGGTACGGCGGCCGGCCGAAATTCCGGTGAGGGGCTCGCCGGCGGCTGTTGACGCCAGATTTTGACACGTATTGAATCGGCGTCAGGAGAAGAAGGTTGGCCGATGCAGATCTGAGAGCTACAGTAAGGAATCGGCCGATCGGGGTAACAGTCGAAAATCGGCCGATTGATGGCACAGCCCGCACCGACAGGATAGGATTATTCCAGAAAATCCTGGTCAAAAGCTGGTCAACGAGGTATGCTACGACGGCCGGAAAGCAATTGAAGAGGTCCTGATTGGATTAGGAAACGGCGGCGGAAGATCCTGCGGGAGTCCGTTTCCTTTTTAAAGTTATTATAGATATAGTAGTTTTCCTGTTTTTAAATAAGGTTGTGACAAGTCGTAATCGACTAGGAGTCCTAGTTTCAGGGTATAAATAGGAGTCGCTAGGGTTTTGCAAAGGACAACCAACATCAATCAACAAAATACTTCTACTTCTTACCAGTACTTTACCTTTCAAGTCGGCGACTTCGCCAATATTTTCTTCTTTCACGAGTTCGTATGGATTGGCAGGGCTGCATCAACCTGATCTCCGGCCAATTGGTAGGTTCCGCTTATCGAGTAATATCCGAGCTTTAACTACGGGCGCATCGCTGTGGTTTTGTTTGGATTTATTCACAAGTTATCGATATTTACTAGAATTGCAAGTTCCACCTGTTATTCTAGTATTATCACCAGTTATCCAGCTTGAAATCAGGGTAATCGGCTTCGTCATCGTTCTCCTTCGATTCATCGCCATATAGCCGATTAGATCTGTTTCAAGTGTTGCCTCTATAGTAATTGTTTAGATTGCTCCAGCAGTTTTTACAATTACCATACGATCATCGGCTGACTCATAGCCGATCATCTCTACAGCAAATCGGCCGATTCACCGCCGACGCGCTCCTCAGGACAGATCGGAAATCCAGCCGATCGACGCGCTTGGAATTTAATACTCTATTTCCTTGTCAATCAACAGGTCAGATTGACTGGCACGCCGCGCGAACCGCACCAGGGCGATAACCCGAACAAGAGCTAAGCAGATTCTCCCGGGTCGTGTGTCCGACGCTGAAGACCCATCGGCCGATTCCTATCCGGCCGATTTTAGCGCCAACACACTTTTGGCACGCCCGGTGGGACCATCCGAGACCTGATATGTCGAACAACGCATAAATCTCTGACAGCAACATCATTAGGGTCACAGAAGCTGATCTCAAGGACGACCAGAGGGAGGAGTTGGCCAAACATCTAGAAGATTACAAGAAGATGTACCTCCAATCGTTCAGTCGTACCAGAAGCGGGGAAGCAGTTAAGAAAGCTCCTATTCCAGCACCTCGCCACATCACCATTGCTGAAGACTCGGGCAAGATGTCAGAGATGATTCAACAGTCCGTGTATCAAGTGTTCATTGACCAATCCTCGGTGATGAGCAACACGGTATATGCCAGCGGAGCCGCTCAAGGTTATCAGGGACCGGCATATGCCCCTCCAACTACCCTGCCGGCCAGAAGCTTACCCTACACATCCCAATCGGCTTCTCAGCCGATGTTGACGCAGCGCGAAGGGTACAGCTCTCCACCACTTCCGGCGTCTCCAAGATACAGCGGTGCACCATGTCTCCCGTCGCGAGCGCCGCTTCAACCCGTCCAGATGGCTTCGTTGCAAACACTGCCTACAAGCTCAATGCCTTGGGGGGCATCAGCCACGACGTACTTCCCCGAGCCAGCGGACGGGCATCGCACTTACCCGTTCCAGGTGCCGTACCAATCGGCAGCCCGGCCAACGGTCTCCCAGCACCAGCCGATTTTACCAGAAATTGGCAGGGGGGCATCAGCCACGACGCATTTTCCCGAGCCGGCGAACGGGCATGGCACTTATCCGTTTCAGGTACCGTACCAATCGGCCGCCCGGCCGACGGTCTCCCAGTACCAGTCGATTTTACCAGAAGTCGGCAGGGGGTCAAGCACTGTGGAGGCATTCAGAGCCGCGGCGCCAGCAGCAACGTACGAAGGGGGTACGGACGCGTTTCGCCAGCAGTTATCGGCCGTTCAGCAAACTTCGCTGATTCATCACCTGGCTGAACCAGCCGTTCAACACGTGCCCGCACCGCGAACAACTGTTCATCAGCAGCAGGTGGATTGGACGGCAAGAATAGCAGAAGTAATTCAAGATCAGTTTGGGCTGAAGCCAAAAGTTCAAACTTATACTTACAAGACGCCGTATCCATCGGCCTATGACTCGTTGTCGTTCCCACACCGCTACAAGGTTCCTGATTTCACCAAGTTCTCAGGGACGGATGACACATCCACTGTGGAGCACATCAACAGATTCATCATCCAGTGCGGTGAAGCTGCCGCGCAAGACGCTCTGAGGGTACGGTTATTTTCATCATCTCTATCCGGATCGGCCTTCCAGTGGTTCACCACTTTACCGCCAAATTCTATCGTCACGTGGGCCGATCTGGAGAAACAATTCCACAAGTATTTCTATGCGGGAATACACGAGATGAAGCTCTCGGATCTAACCAGTCTCAGGCAGAGGAACGATGAGCCGGTGACAGGGTATATACAGAGATTCAGAGAGATCAAAAACAGGTGCTACAGCCTGGCTCTGACCGATGCACTGTTGGCCGATATCGCTTTCCAGGGCCTCTTACCGCAAATCAGAGAGAGATATGCTGCCCAAGAGTTTGAGAGCCTGAGTCAAATCGTCCACCGATTGTCAGGGCAGGAGATTCGACCGCTTGAACAGCGGAGGAGCTTCCAGAAGAAGGTGGCGTACTTGGAGGGATCTGAATCTGACGCGGAGGAAGAAATCGGCCTGGCAGAATGGGTAAAAGGGAAAAAACCAATATCCTGCCCCTTTGGCAAGAAGGAGCCAGAGACATTCAGCTTTGACACGTCAAAAGCCGATAAAAATTTTGATCTACTGCTTCAGGAGGGACAGATCAAGCTGTCGCAACATCATACCATCCCTACGGCCGATCAGCTGAAGAAGATGAAATACTGCAAGTGGCACAACGCTACTTCTCACGACACCAATGAATGTAAAGTCTTTCGTCAGCAGATACAATCGGCCATTGAACAAGGGCGGCTCAAGTTTGAGACACCAACCAAATCGGCAATGCCGATGAAGATAGATCAGCATCCCTTCCCGGCCAACACGGTCAACGCTGGAGAAGAGTCAAGTCAAACCAAGGTGCTGACATCAGAATCGGCGAGAAGAGGTGGCGTCGTCGATCCCAAGAGGCAGATCACGACGGAAGAAATCAAAAGGAATAGGCGAGGACCAGAACGGTCACACAGGCCTGTCACCTCCCGATTTCTACTCAGTAAATATCGGCGGCAGCAAGAACAAGCACAACACCAGGAAGAGATGATACGCCGGCGTGAAGATCACTGGCAGTGTCCCTTCTTCATCCACTGCTGGGAGAACGATATCAGACTGCCCTCTGCCGATAACTGTCCGGAGTGCAACGGATCAAACCGCAACGAGCGCCCGAAGCCATACTCTAGGGACAGAGGATCAGAGCCGATCAACAGAAATCAGCGCGAAGAACGGCGCGTTTCGGTGCATGATCGGCTGGGGGGCAGAGTTGACCAGTACGGCAGGTCAAAAAGCAAGATCGGCCAGCAAGATGGACTGGGGGGCAGGATCAGCGCACACGATCGGCTGGAAGAGGTGGCCGATGATAGGGTATCAGACGAAGATCCCCTAGGGAAAGAACCAAAGTGGGAACACGCCAAATCATCGGCCAAATTAGTGAATCCCAGGTGGTGTCCCGACGGCCTATCCAGATCCCAGAAGCGAAGGATCCAACGCCTACACCAGTGGGAACATCAAGAAGAAGAACAGAGACATGTGCCAGAAAGAAGGAATGTGAAATCTCGAATTTGGCGCCCAAAGAAGATCGATCAGAAAGCAAACAACCAAGAATCGGCAGCCGAAATTGATATGGTATTCATACTGCCGATGGAGTTCATGGCGCCAAGCGATCGGGACAAAGTGACAAATACAGAGGAAGAGCAAATGGCACAACTGGTGTTAGAGCCGATGACGGCTATGTTTGAGAAGCCAGGGGAAGAAAAACGACAGCACCTCAAAGCGCTGTTTCTCAAGGGCTATGTCAACGGAAGACCCGTCACCAGACTACTGGTAGATGGAGGCGCGGCAGTCAACATCATGCCGTATGCCATGTTCCGCAAGCTAGGCAAGGGCGAGGACGACCTCACCAAGACGGACATGATGCTGAAGGACTTCGAAGGCAACGTGTCGCCTGCCCGCGGGGCATTCTGCATCGACCTCACCATCGGCAGTAAGACCCTCCCCACTACTTTCTTCGTCATTAATGGCAAGGGGTCCTATAATATGCTACTCGGTCGCGATTGGATACATGCAAATTGTTGTGTCCCATCTACTATGCATCAATGCCTTGTGCAATGGGTCGGCGACAGTACAGAGATAGTAGCTGCCGATTCTATTTACAGCGTTGCAGCGGCCGACACACAACAGTGGAGCTGCGAACACGTCAAATGTATATCTGGCAGGACTTGGGACACTGATTTCTTGAAAGTGTCCGATTTCGGTCTACAGCCGATCCAAGCAGTCGGCTCTGAGGATTCAGCTCGTTCGAAAGGATGAGAAACTTGAGGCATGGGTTCACGTCGGCCAATTCATGAGAGATGGGAGATTTAAGAGATAGCATCAGATGAAGGCCGACGTACGGGATTCTGAGCACAAAAAGAAAATATGTCGAGTTAACATGACCGATTTCTCATCGGTTTTCTGGCTACACATCCGGTGAAAGAGATATTGGGATTCATTGTTAGGTGGAATTACAGATTACATGAAGCAATTCAAAACCAAATCGGCGCGGTGGCATTAAGGGACAACAATGTTTAACATATTGTTTACAGCCCAAGGAAAGTATCTATGGCTACAATCGCTCGTCGTCTGATTTGGTCGGCCGATTCTAGTATCCTCTGATCACTTTCGGCCGATCCTGACACTTCTGACACGCGGCGACGGAGTCTTATTGCTTCACGGGCCAGATGTTGTCTTTTCTGCTTCAGCTCGTTGATCATGGTTGGGAGTTCTTGGAGCTTTTTCTCTTCAGCGGCTATCTCTTTGGTTATCTGTTCCATCTCCTTGGCTAGTTCTGCTCTCCTCCGTTTCAGCCGATCTATTGTGCCAACGATGTCCGGACGGCAGTTCTCGAGGAAGTTGATTTTTTGATGTACTTCCTGGGCCTGATGCTTGTACGAGTCAACCTCCTCCTGAGTTTTGGCCATCTGAGCGTGATCGGCCATACGTCGCAGCGCCCGCGAGACCGGAATCCGCATGCCCTCTATATAGGCAGCATACCCCAAGTCCTCCGACACTTCTTCCGGAATGTGATCTACGACCTCATTGAAAAGTTGTCGGATCGGAGATGCATCTTTCACCAGTCGGCCGATGTCACCTTGGAGGAGGGTACGGATGCTCTCAAGCTTAGAGCGGATATCGTCGGAAGCAGAACTCGGTGGAACCACATGTGAGGCGGTTTCTTCTTCGTCGGCCAAGGAGACAGCGAAAGAAAAGATACTATTGTTGGGAGAATCTTGCCCCTGTAAGGGAACAAAGCAAAAGGTAAGCAAGTAGTGAAAGGAAATCGGCCGATTCTGATGGTAAGATTGTTACCTCTTTGAAAGAAATCTCTCTTGCCTGCGCCGGAAGTATCTCCCTTGTTTCAGGGAGTGGTGCACTGGGTTCACCAGAAGAAGAAGATTCGATCACTATTGGTGCTCCGCTTGGGCCAGCTTCCTGAGAAAGATATAAATGCTCGTGAAGGTGCTATGGAAAAATAAGATAAGATGGTAATGGGAATTTGACATGCCTCTGCGGGTTCTCCGGCCGATTCCAGCTGTGGAGTTACAATCGGCGTACCCAAGTCAACCTGCATCAGAATTGGTTAAGTTTCCTGAATATTAAGGATGCAGAGTAAGAGATCATTTACCTCGGCAACAGGAGCTGCTGCAGTTTCAGTCCCTACTTGAGACGTGGCCGACAGCCGTGGAGATTGTGGTGGGACAACTCGTGCAGCCTGGTAAAGGGATGAAATTGATGTCAGCAGAAGGTTTTTGGGGAATACATGAGATAAATAAAGTTACCTGGACAGCTTCTACTAAGAGCGATGCTGCAGCAGCCCCGGCTTCGGCGGCGACTTGGGGATCGGCCGTCTCGACCACTGATGGAGGTGAAGGGTCTGGAGTCTCGGCGCGCATCACTCCCATCTGATCAGCCGATCCAACACGGGGAGTCTCGGCCGATGCTGCTGCCATCTGGCTAGCCGATCCGATACAAGAGACTTCAGCCGATGCTATTGTTGTCTGATCGGCCGATTCAATGCGAGCCCGCATCCGACGGCTGGATATCTTTGGTGTTGGTCTCTTGGGCGCTCGTTTTGATCGGCCGGTGGAGATATCTCTGATAGATGGAGCGTGGAAGCCGACGAGTGGCTGCACTGTGTATCGATGATGGCTATCAATCGGCCGGCCGCTTTGGCTTCGTGTTGGGGGAGCATGGCTTTCAGACTGAAGAGGTAAACATAAGTTAACAGCAAGATGATAGTGCAACATTGAAATCGGCTGAAAAGAAAAGGACATACCGCAGCATTTGGGTCGATGTTCTCTGGGTCCAGAATGTTGCAGTAAATTGATGGGGATTTACAGAAAAGATGCTGCTTCCATTCTGCCCACCATAATTTGTACTGTTGGGTGGCGAAAGAGGCAACTGACCAGCCGTTCAAGTTAATAGTGCTGGAGTCAGGTACTAAATCACACAATCGGCTATAGTCGAGACTAGAGGTTAATCCGTCTCTGAATTTTGCTTGGCCGGCGAAATAGACTCGGATCGGCAATTGGCCGAAACCTAGTTGCCTTGCTGCAGCTGATGGGCAGTAGAACTCATAAGTGGGTGAGTCCTTCCCCGAGAAGAAGTTAGCCGGCAGAATTCCCGGCTTGATCAGGATATCCATCAACTCTCTGTCAAATGTGTGGGTGGAGAAGTCGAAGCATATAGGCAATTCAAAAATCGGCTCTGCGGTTTGATATGGATACCAGGTGATCATCTCCTCGCTAAGTCCATTATAGAAGCATCTGAAATATTCGGCTACCCGGGTAGCGGTGAACTGGCAGCTAGGAAAGGCCGATGCCGCCTCTCCGACAGATCTGCAGCGGCGACGGACCGATGGGTTCTCCTCTGACTCAATATTGGGAAAGGTCTTTGTCTCTATCCTCTGCTGAGAGACCTTGCTCATGTATAGATTGAGCCAGAGGGTGATGAACCACCAAGGACCACCTGGATTCCCTATCGGCTCTCCTTTCGACAGCTTGGCGCCGATTTGATGCATCATATGATATGCCGATCCCAGCAAATGTTTGCCGAGGGGAACGGCCGATCCTTGTGCGAGAGATTCTGCCAAAGCTTGAGTGTTGGAAGAGGGGCCGACCGCTCTGCCACAGAAGAGATGTTTCTCCAGCCACATCATCAGGAAGGCGGTGTGCTCTCTCTGTGAGACTGTCCCTGTCTTCATGTTCTTACTGATGTATCCTTTCCACCCGCCGATTCCTTTGGTATCTAGCCTATGAGATGGTTTGAACAGCTAGTTGAAAGGGGTATCGGCGGAGGAAACATCTAGGCCGGTCAGCAGCAAGACATCGGCCAAGGTCGGGGTCATGGGTCCGTGTCCAAAAAGAAATGCGTTGAGCGCATCAGACCAAAAGTAAGAGGCCGCCATGACCAAAGGTTCGTTCTTTTCCATCTGAGACAGGGACAGATCTATGCACTGGCCGATTTTAAGTTCTTCCCATTGGATTTTCCAAGACCCAGCTACCCTCTGGTACCACTCTCTCCACCCGGGTGTTTCGTTCGGCCAAGATCTGAATGCGCCTATCCAGTGATCTAAATCCATAGGTGACTGCTTCAAGGGGATTCTGTGAGTTTCTAAGCTAATCAGATCTGTTGGATCAGGACTCCCCATAGGGCCTAGGCAGATGAGGTCAGGAGACTCTGAGAGGGGAATGGTGATCCTGTGCCTAAGGGACTAAAAAGAAAGGGAAAAAGGGAAGAAACTAAGAAAGGGACCAGAAAATACTGAGGCCGCAAGGCGAAAAGGAAAAGATTTTTCGGACATTTACCTCTGGGATGGAAGCCATCGTCGCTGACGCTGCTGGAGAAGCCGCCGATTGGGCCGCCGCCGCCAGAGGAGCAGCCGATGGAGCCTCTGTAGATGGGGTGGTCGCTGATGGAGACGCCATTGGGGTCGGAGCAAGCTGCGGACGAGGTCGTCGGAGAAGGGGAGGCGCTTGGAAATCGAAAGAACTTGGGGGAAGATGAACAATAATGCGGCAGAAAGGATGCTGGATTCGTGGAGGAGAAAAGGTGGAGAAAACCAGTACTTAAGATAAGGGGGTAAGGGCAAAGATGGTATTCTTACCGCACCGTCTACACGAGTTCCAGGGGAGCGGTCGTTTCGCGTGCTCGGATCGAGGGAATTGCAATCATTGTGCCGCGGAACGGAAGGAGACTTTTACTGCGCCCGTTTCAGAAAAAAGGATTAAAGAGGGAGTTTCGAAGAAAAAGTTATATTTTTCTCCGAAACTGGGGGCATGTGTTGACGCCAGATTTTGACACGTATTGAATCGGCGTCAGGAGAAGAAGGTTGGCCGATGCAGATCTGAGAGCTACAGTAAGGAATCGGCCGATCGGGGTAACAGTCGAAAATCGGCCGATTGATGGCACAGCCCGCACCGACAGGATAGGATTATTCCAGAAAATCCTGGTCAAAAGCTGGTCAACGAGGTATGCTAAGACGGCCGGAAAGCAATTGAAGAGGTCCTAATTGGATTAGGAAACGGCGGCGGAAGATCCTGCGGGAGTCCGTTTCCTTTTTAAAGTTATTATAGATATAGTAGTTTTCCTGTTTTTAAATAAGGTTGTGACAAGTCGTAATCGACTAGGAGTCCTAGTTTCAGGGTATAAATAGGAGTCGCTAGGGTTTTGCAAAGGACAACCAACAACAATCAACAAAATACTTCTACTTTTTATCAGTACTTTACCTTTCAAGTCGGCGACTTCGCCAATATTTTCTTCTTTCACGAGTTCGTACGGATTGGCAGGGCTGCATCAACCTGATCTCCGGCCAATTGGTAGGTTCCGCTTATCGAGTAATATCCGAGCTTTAACTACGGGCGCATCGCTGTAGTTTCGTTTGGATTTATTCACAAGTTATCGATATTTACTAGAATTGCAAGTTCCACCTGTTATTCTAGTATTATCACCAGTTATCCAGCTTGAAATCAGGGTAATCGGCTTCGTCATCGTTCTCCTTTGATTCATCGCCATATAGCCGATTAGATCTGTTTCAAGTGTTGCCTCTATAGTAATTGTTTAGATTGCTCCAGCAGTTTTTACAATTACCATACGATCATCGGCTGACTCATAGCCGATCATCTCTACAGCAAATCGGCCGATTCACCGCCGACGCGCTCCTCAGGACAGATCGGAAATCCAGCCGATCGACGCGCCTGGAATTTAATACTCTATTTCCTTGTCAATCAACAGGTCAGATTGACTGGCACGCCGCGCGAACCGCACCAGGGCGATAACCCGAACAGGAGCTAAGCAGATTCTCCCGGGTCGTGTGTCCGACGCTGAAGACCCATCGGCCGATTCCTATCCGGCCGATTTTAGCGCCAACAGCGGCGAGGGGTGAGGGTCGGGGAAGGTTCAGGGGTGCGAGGGCTACCTCGTGGGGGTCTTTTTCGGGTGGGGGACGGCCGGGAATAGCTCGCCGGCATTGGAGCAGAGGCAGCGGCGGCGGCACGCGTCGACGGCGGTGCTCCGGCGGGCTTGGGGCGGTCTGGTCTGGTCGGCGAGCTTCAGTGGCGCGTGGGGAAGCTGCTCGGGTGCTTGGCTTGGGCGGAGGAGGTCGGGGTCGAGCTGTCCGCGGTGAGCAGGGGCGGCGGCGGCGGTGACAGCGCGGGTGGCGGCGCTCCGGCGGTCCTAGGCGGTGTTGGGCGGGTCGGCGAGCTTCAGCGGGATGATGTAGTGGTGGCTGGCACTCCAATTTGGGCAGGGGGCGGCTGTGGAGGGCTGTCCACGAGTGGGCGGAGCTCGGCGGCGGTAATGGCGGCGGCGAGGTGCTCTGGCTGCTGTGGCTCGCGCGGGCGGCCGGGGGCGCGGCTTTTATAGGGGCAGGAGGGGGGTGGGGGTGCCTGGGCGACGCGCGGGGCGGAGACACGGCGAGGGCGTGCCACTGGCCACGGCGGGCGGCAGCAGGACGCCGGCGCGGCGTGCGGCGGGCGGGCGCGAGCGACTGGCGGCCGGGGATTTGGCGTGGGCGCGACTAGATAGCGCGGCGCGTGGATTGGGGAAACAGCTGCAACAGCGGCTCAGGCGGGAGGCAGGCGCAGCGACGGGCGGGGCGCGGGGGTCGGGACGGCACGGCGCGACGCGGCGGTTGGGCGCGGCGGGCGGCAGGCCGGGGCACGGCACGACGTGCGCACGCGCGGGCGCGGACTGGGCAGCGCGGCGGTGGGGGGGGGCAAAGCCGTGCGTGGGGGAGAGGCGCGGCGGCCACTGGCCTGGCGGCTCGCGCCGGTCAGGCGTCGCCGGCCACCTGGCGGCGCTGTCGGGCGGGGAGGGGAGAGAGAGGGAGGAGCGAGGGGCCTAAACGCGAGAATTTGAAAAGTTTCAGGGGGCTGGGTGCAAACAGGGCGTTTTCTCCTCTTTCTAATTTGAATTTCAAAAACTTTTGAACATGAAAGTTGTTCAGAATAAAAAGTTCTACAGGTTTGGTTTCAGGCAACATCTCATTTGGCTTATGGTTTGAAAGTTAATTTAAAAATTCAAAAGTATCCAAATGTGCCCAAATTCAATTTGAATTTCAACTTAACTCGTTCTAATTCTTTTCACCCTTTTATTAGTTGGTTAAGCATAGGGTTAGGCTAATGACATTGATTTAGAAATGTACATTATCAGGGTTGTCACAGTATAAGACCTACGATCGCCTATAATACACGATAGTATCCTGAACAGATCCAAAGGCAATAAGTAAATAAATATATTTATGAACATACAGCAGAGCGGATTGTTCATAGCATCTTAATGTTTCTAGTCTTGCTCCAGGCTTTTAAGTATCCTACGGCCCACTGGTTCGGCTTCTCTCAGATAATCTCTAAATACTTCTTCGGAACATTCTACAGCCATGCCATCTACCAAGTGGCTCCACATTGACCTTTGGCCAAAAGGACTTGACAAGTCCAAGCACATGCACCACCTAGGTCTTGGTGGTCTCGGAGACCTAGCCGACAATCTTTTGCAGGGCTTCACGAAGACGCTCCAGCAAAGTCCTATTGTCGACTACTCCTTCTTCCGGAGGGTCCACCAAGTTGAAGACTATTTGTGCAGCTTGTTGGAGATCTTCAAGTTTTTTCTACCTTAGCTCTTTTTCTTTGGCCATGGACTTGATCTGTTGCATACATTGCACAAGCTGCTTGTCTGCATCTTTGAGTTATTTGGCCAGGAGCTCCACATCATCTAAACGATAGTACAAAAGATTCTTCATGTTAGTCAGTAGTTCTTATTTATACTTTAACATATTTTTGAGTTCTGTGGGCAAACGACACCTAGAAGTACTCACGCAACTTCAGAGACTACCATTCGACTACATTACACTGGGCAAGAGTACACGGTAGGGAATTACCTTGATGGGCTTTTCTCTGGGATTTGTTCTTCTCTTCAAGGTTTTGAATTTTCTTCTTGAGAAGCTAGAATTCCCGTGTGCACTCCAGCTTTATTTCGTCCAGTTGAAGCTGCACTTCAATCCTCTTGTGGATCTGCTCCTCAATTTGCCTGTCCTTGGCTTGCAGCTGATGCAGTCCATCTTCAATAGCCCTCAGCTTGTCTAACTTCAGTCTAGATTGGTTGGCCATCCTTTATTCAAACAAAGAAGTATGCATCTCAGTAGGTGACAACATTATTCAATGAGAGTAAGTTATGGTATCAAGAAGAAGTCATACTGTGGAGAACTTGTATAAATCCTTTGAAGGTATCCTGAAAGTGCTTCAGGTTTTCTGCGGTTAGCATGGGATTGTCAATAAGTTTATTCGGGACAACATATTGCCACCGAGATGGTGTCACCAGGATGTTGCCTGAAGAAGTACCCGCAGCCTTGTGGTAGAACCACCTGAATTAATCCGGCTCAAGCGCGCTAACCATCACCACGAGGGCAATCAAGGCTAACTCGCACATCAAATGGAATAATCCATTGGTCTGTCGGGTCACCTCCCAATACAACCACGGTTTTTGCCGATCGAAACCACACATACATGTACTCACACGAAGGTGAGCCTAGAGGATACAACATTCCACAAATTTTACACCACAGGGTTCATCATAAATTATTATTACAACTGAGTTCGAATTCGTAAAACCAGGTACTTCAGAGTTCAAAATAATTGAGTTCTTCCGAGTTCAATGCAGCGGAAAAATAACGATAAACTACTCGACGATACACGATGTCTCGATGAAGCCCGTACGAGACATCACTCGGCATTATCATCGTTGGCCGGGGGCGTATCCCATTCCACCGACCAACCAGGAGGAAGGGTACACGGCCAAGTCAAACTAGCGATCATATCCTCGAAAGTATCACCTGAAAACGAGCCACAAGCAAGGCTGAGTATACTAATACTCAGCAAGGCTTACCCGACTAGTGGAATATACTTAGCCGACTCCTAGACATGCAAGACTTTTTGGCTTGAGAGGTTTGTTTTGCCGAAAAGCATATACAAGTAGGTCCTTACTTTCAAATTTTAGCTCCAGATTCTAGTTTTCTTTAACCATACTAGGTAAGCAACTATCCAATATTATACATGGTGGAAGAATTAATTTGCATCCAACAAGATTAATCATCATCATTGTTCCTCTTCTTACTCTATGTGGTAAAAGGGTCAAGCAGTCTCAATAACCACGAGAAATGGACGATCCGAATCGAATTTCTTAACCTTGCAAGGGAAACCTAAACACATGTCACGTGGTTACTCCCAGAGTCACACATGCAACCTTTTCCCTTTCTTCTCGGGTTGTGGATCAGGGCCACCATCCGAGACTACAGAGCCTGGCTCTGTACCCACCATGTGCGCGCATGGAACCGAAGTTGAGAGGGTGGGATGCTGTCCACTTGCCGGTCCGATTAGGTACTTAAGCTTACCGATTACCATATTTTCGGCATGTGGTTAGTACGTTCAAAGACTTAACCACCACTACCACACACTGCGGCCTTAGCATTTTTCACTAAACAGACGGGACATCAATCATTAACTTGAACATCGCACCATAGCCCCGTCCATCGACCTTATGATTGCAGCATGTAGTAAACATTCAACTCCTATATTCTCGCGAGTAACAGGAAATCACTCGACTTTTACCGAGTCCTATTAGCATAGCATTCTATTGAACCTTACATCTAGTGTTCAGAGCATGGGTACCTAGGATCATGCAACTAAGTTTTCATCCAACTCCTATAAACTTAATGCACAAGTAGAATAGAGTATTAAGTTGCATAATTTAGAAAAACAGGGTTCATGCTCCGGGCTTGCCTTCTTGGGTAAAGTTAGCTTGGGGCCCGTCCGAACTCAGGTTCGGGTCTTCGAAAGCTTCAGTTAGATTCACTTGAGCTTCACGCTGCTCACTCTCGGACGCGGGCACTAGCTCGTACGTTCCGTCGGCGAGAGTAGTCGATTCTATATGAATGCACAAGTGTAAGTTGTAGTGATGGTATATGACGATTATTTTCCTTCACGATACAATTGCAGTCCACAATAACATAGATTTGGTTGTGAAGTTACTTAGTTAAGATTTCTTTAGGCAATTGTTAATAGAGTATAATTTAAACTAATTAACTCCATTAAACAAGAAGGGGGTTGGGGGTTGTGTTCTTTTGGAAACTAATTTTTCTAAGCACAACATGGATTAAACACAACTTCTGGACAAGGTAACTTCTGGTGATGAAATTTTTATTTAGAGTACAATATGCAGATACAACAGCACAATAAAAATTTCAGGTATTTTTATGCAGCAGAATAATTATGAAAAATGTAATACACAGCCACTGCTAGAACCTAGTTATTTTTATACAGAACAAACCATTCGTGTATTGATGCTAAAACTTTTACAGGGTGTTAATCCATCCATATATGTGTTACTGTGCATGATAAAAGCATAATAAATAGGACAAGATACAACTATTTTAATAAATATTAATTTCTACAGGATATTTTACAGGGTTTCTGTGTATGAACTTTTTATAAAGCATAAACTAATCCAAAGTATCCCCTAGTAAAAAGGTGAACATTTTCCAAGCACAGAAACTAATTATCTTTATTTAGTACATTTTTCCCACCACAAAATTATTCAAATAGGTTACAGAAAGGAAAAAAGTTCTAAATTTTTTTTGTGGTATTTAGGCATCACTATAACCGATCTGGAAAAGTTTCACAACATGAATCACAATATAACAGCAGGTACAAATTAGTTCTATTATTTCATGGCATGATCAAAGTTTAGCAAAAAGTTTAGCTAGAGATGGGTTCTGGTCCTAATATTTTTACACTGGCGTACACATCAAGCAACCAATCTACTGTCCAAAAATTAGATTCAAAACTGGTCTACAACAGTGGGTACAATTAAAGTCTGTTAAACCTTCCATTTAATTTAGAGCAAGATTTAGCAAGCAACTGAAGAAAAACATGTAACAAAAGTTGTAGATTTTCTTCTATTGATGCCAGAACAGCTGGGTTTGTATTTTTCTAAAATTTCTATGATTTTATATGAATTTTACAAGTTCACTATTTTTGAATTCAAAATTTAAACACAGGTTTACAGTTATGCCCCTGGAAACTTGCGTGCAGACTCTTTTAAAGATTTCAATCGTTGCAATTGGGTCCCTGGGCGGTGCTGGTAGGGCGGCCGGCCAAATTCCGGCGAGGGGGCTCATCAGCGACGAGGGGAAAAGGGTCGGGGAGATCCAGGGAGGTGAGTTCTACCTTGAGGTGGCCTTGGTCGGGGTTGGGTTGGCCGGAGGTGGCTAGTCGGCGCGGAGCAGAGGGGCGGCGGCGGTGCGGAGCGTCGGCGACGGTGCTCCGGCGAGGAGGGGAGGGCGTGGGCTGGTCGATGAGCTTCGTGGCATCGAGGGGAACCCATTTTGAGGCTTGGCTCAGACGGAGGAGCGTCGGAGTGGGTTGTCCACGGAGCAGCAGGGGAGCGGCGGCGGCGTGGGCGGCGCTGGCGGTGCTCTGGTGGTCGAGATGGTCGGGGAAGAGGCCGGTGAGCTTCAGTGGAGGGAGGGCAAGCTCGCTGGGTGATGAGTTTGGGCAGTGGGAGGCTGGAGTCGGGGCTCCACGGGCGGGTGGTGCACGGCAGTGGCAATGGCAGCGGAGGTGGCGTTCTGGTGGGTTGAGGCGTGCAGGAGTGGCCTTGTGTCGCCTTTTATAGGCTGCAGGAGGGAGGGAGAGGACCGGGCAATGCTGGGGAGGGTCGGCACGACGGGGGCGCGTTACTGGTCGCGGTGGGTGGCGAGCAGAGCCGGCGCGGCGATCGGCGGGCGCAGGCAGGGGATTGGGCGTCGGGGATTTGGCGTGGGGGAGGGGGAGATCACGCGGCGCGCGGGTTGTGCGAGGAGCTGCAGTAGCTGGCTTGCCGGGCGGCGAGCACGGCGACTGGCGGGACACGGCGGGGACACGAGCACGGCACAGACTGGCCATTGGGCGCGGTGGGCGGCGAGCAGAGGCGCGCATCGCCGGCGTGCGTGTGGCGTGCGTGGACTGGGGAGGAGCGCGGCGTGGGGAGGAGCGCGTGAGAGCAGCGCGCGGCCAGGCATTGGCTTGGCGCCAAGCGCGGTCAGGCATCGCCGGCCAAGTGGCCAGTGGCGATTGCGCGGCGGGCGGAGGGTCGGGCGAAGCGGAGGGTCAGCGGCGACTGCGCGGTGGAGGGTCGGGCGGGGCGGAGAAAGAAGGGTCTGCAGTGAAAATAGAAGAAAAGGGAGGGGCTGGTTTGCAAATTCAAGTGTTTCTCAAATTTTCGTGTTGCAACTCAAAAATCTCTGAACATGAAAGTTGTTCAAAATGAGTTTTGTTTCAGGCCAATATTCATTTGAGTTCTAGTTTAGAAGTTATTTTGAAAACTCAAAAAGTATGACCCGGAGGTCACGTCATTTCCTGGGCAAAAATTTGTATTCTCTCCTAGGCTTCAACTAGACTTTTGTTTATCCTGCCATCAATGGTGTTCCTATTAAATTTCGCAGCCATAAGTGCTTTGAGGTGAGAGTTATTCAATTTGTTCGATTAAAGTACATGTACTTGTGCACATTTACACATCTATTTTCAATTCAAAGCAAAACCAATCTATAATTCATTTCTTTTATACTTTTCTTAGTTATTTATGCATCGTGTTAAGCTAATGAGGCTTATATCGTAATTTAAACACCTGAGGTGTTACAAGCGTCTGTCTCTTCAATTCATGGATGCTGCTGCGGGGTACCTGCCACCTCACCTGCGGTAATCAGTCTTGCTTGTGGCAGAGTCCTACTTGTGAGTGGGGTCGGCATGATTGACTCACCTGTCAACATCTCGGGGGCTGGCTCATCTATCCCAGACTTGTTTTTCTAGCTGGTTCAGCACTTAAAACATCCCTTTCAACCTCAGCATTGGACGGCGCGGGAATTTCCTCAGGCACTGATGACTAGACAATGGTCGTAGTACTCAGCTTGTCATTGAACGCTGCAACATCTGGCACTCTCTCTGGCTCAGGGGCTGAACTAGCCGAGGCATGTCCAAGCTCGTCCAAGCCCAGAGAAGAGGATTTCCTTCACACAATGAAGAAGTTGTCAAATACATAATTACCTATGAGTTCACAAAATATGCAAGATAAGTACTCGAGTAGTTACAATGAAGATTTCTTTACATTCAACTTTCTTACTTTGAGCACTTTAGGTGCTGAAGCAGCACTCAAAGTACTCGCGGTGGCAAGTTCACCAGCCGAGGCTGAAGTTTGCTTCAGCGGGGCACCTGCCGCATCTCCAGCAACATTCAATGATGGCTCCACTACAACAGAGAGCACGCTTTTCCTCATTGCAGTATCATCGCCGGCGGCTTTACCTCCTGCCCCTTGCTTTTAGCACTTGGGGTCAGAAGCATCAGCACTAGAGAAAAAGACAAAAGGGGGAGAGTGTTCAAAAACCAGCACAAGGAGAACTCAAGAAAAATACCCATAATGGTCGTGAAAATTTACTGTCAGACCCGGGGCTATGGGACTGCGCACATAGCATAGAATATTCTTGAATCAGGGATGGGGCATGTACTCCTAAACCTTATATCTGTTGTAACTAATCGTATGCGAGTAGGACTAGTGGAACAGAAGGAAACTACCCGAGTAGTACCTGAGTAGGACTCCGAAGCTAGTATCAGGCTAGGATTGCATGTAACCCTTTCCCCCAGTCTATATAATGGCGGGCAGGGACCCCCTCCGAATAATCATCACACCAATCATCATCCAAGGCAATACAAACCACCATACAGGACATAGGGTATTACGCACATCGTGGCCCGAACCTGTCTAAACCTTGTGTTGCTTGCACCTTCGAGTTCCTGATTTCGGCGACACTCTACCTACAAGTCTACTACCTTAGGGTATAACTAGGTAGGCTTGCCGGTAAAACACCGATAGCTGGCGAGCCAGGTTAAGGGTGTTCATCAAAGATCCACCGGCGAACTCGATGGTATCGTTCAACTCTGCTGTTGTACCTGAGGAGGGCGCCACCTTCATCTTCGGCTCCTAGGTCTGTGTCGCCGATGGTCAGGGTGGCTTGAACAGTCATGTTGCCAACCCTAGTGTTGACGCCAGATTTTGACACGTGTTGAATCGGCGTCAGGAGGAGAAGGTTGGCCGATGCGGCAAATCTGAAGGCTACAGTAAGGAATCGGCCGATTGAGGTAACAGTTGAAAATCGGCCGATTGGTGATACAGCTTGCGCCACCCGGATGGAATTATTTCGGAGGGTCCTGGTCAAAAGTTGGTCAACAGGGCAACGCTAAGTCAGTCAAGTAGCAATTGAAAAGAATCCTGATTGGATTAGGGGACGGCGGCGGAAGATTCTTCGGGAGTCCGTTTCCTTTAAAAAAATATTATAGCTATGGAAATTTTCCTGTTTTTTAAATAAGGTTGTAACAAGTCGTGATCGACCAGGAGTCCTAGTTTTAGGGTATAAATAGGAGTCATCAGGGTCTTGCAAACATCAACACATCAATCAAAAACAATACTTCTACTTTTTCAGCAATTTACTTTCAAGTCGGCGACTTCGCCAATACTTTTTCTTCTTTCACGAGTTCGTACGGATTGGCAGGGCTGCATCAACCTGATCTCCGGTCAATTGGTAGATTCCGCTTATCGTGTAATATCCGAGCTTTAACTACGGGCGCATCGCTGTAGTTTCGTTTGGATTTATTCACCAGTTATCGATATTTACTAGAATTGCAAGTTTTACCTGTTATTCTAGTATTATCACCAGTTATCCAGCTTGAGGTCAGAGTAATCGGCTTCGTCATCGTTCTTCTTCAACTTATCATCATACAGCCGATTAGATCTATCTCAAGTGCTGCCTCTGTAGTAATTGTTTAGATCGCTCCAGCAGTTTTCTTTACAATTACTACACGATTATCGGCTGGTCCATAGCCGATCATTTCTACAGCAAATCGGCCGATTCGCCGCCGACGCGCTCCTCAGGACAGATCGGAACTCCAGCCGATCAAAGCGCCTGGAATTTAATACTTTATTTCCTTGTCAATCAACAGGTCAGATTGACTGGCACGCCGCGTGAACTGTACCAGGGCGATAACCCGAACAGGAGCTAAGCAGATTCTCCCGGGTCGTGTGTCCGACGCTGAAGACCATCGGCCGATCCCTGTCTGGCCGATTTTAGCGCGAACACCTAGGAAGCCGGAGGTACCGTCGCTCATCTTCAGCCAAGACGTCGACACTCTAACCGGCGTATCCAGCCAAACTCGACTTTCCGATCTAATTGGAAACTATGCTAGCCATCTCCAGGCACTCCCTCATCCCCGGGTCTGTACTGGCGATCTTATCGTCAGAATTGATCGGGTGGACCGTAGCATCACTGGGTGCATCGAGCTCATAGAGGCTGCTCTCCAATGCTCTTGCGACTCGGCTCCCATGACCCGAAACCGCTCTAAGACACGGCGTCCGCTTCTCGCTAACACCGGCGACATCTTCTCCGGAATCGATCAAGTCGATCGATCCATCGATGAGTGCATCAGGAACATGGAAGCCACTCTTCAACTCTCTAGCTCTCAGGGACCAGGCGCATCCACATTGGTGTTTGAACGCGACTTTGACGACTTCATCAACAAATTCGGCGACTCACCATTACCTAACGTGCCGGAGAAACCCAAGCCCAGTTCCGTGTTCGACTCCAAGTCCCTCTCCGCCCTGGAGGAGGACTTGGTTCTCCTACTACAATTCGGAGACAGGGAAGCCACTGCTTGCCAGCGGGCTCGTGTCTTTGAGGACTACTCAGACTCTGACGACCGCAGCACGCCTTTATTAGGTGGAAACCAGGACATGGCAATGGAATCAAATCTGGTGGGTGATCTTACATGATAGAATGGCACGAAACCCTCCAAACCACTCGACATCAACCCACCATGCTACGCCACCGACCCTGATGTACTTCCGTTCCAGGAAGGTAGGCCCCTCGACTCCTCCGACGGAGAAGGAGGTCTGATTAAGCCAAAAGTGAGAAATTTTCCACCGGAGCGAGAAATATTCATGGTTCGCATCGCAGAAATTCAGCCCACAGACGAAGAAGACTCGAAGCATCTTCAATTGGATGACTACTACATCGACGACGACTACATCTCCGACACGCCGGGGCAAGATACGGATTCGACAATGAAATACGACGATCCCGAACTACCCGATCATGTTCACAACACCAAGGATGTCGTGAAGATAGATGATGAAGATGACGTTCAAAGAGAACGACGCAAATTCAGAAAAGCCGAAAGTGCCAAGTGTAGAAAACACAAGATGGAGCGGCAACAGCACCAACCCGGCAACCTCTACGACTTCTCCACGACTGACCTCCACAACATCATCAACATCGACTGGGACGCTCGCAATATCATCATGGCCTAGTAGCAGGAGCGCATCGAGGTAGAAGCTTACAGTCCTACCAATTATCACATCCCCCAAGACTACTTGAGCTCAACCCGGAAGCGCAAGACGTACGCCCCTGATGCAACCACAGAACAACCAACTCGAAGTAAGAAGACCTCCACCTCGCAAGAACGCATTGAGAGGGCTCTCCATGGGTGTTGCCCGTGGCATCCGAATGGCAGTCACTCTGCCTTTGAGTGCCATAACCTCCACAAGGCCCTAGAGCCCCGCCACTCAAGAGCGTCAAGAAGAAGAACCACGAAGGGAGGTAGCCAAACTACTCGGACGATGAAACATGAAAGAATTAGAAGCTGATCTGAGGAGTTTTCTTCGAGGCCTTTTTTAGGGAATTTTCATGTATAACCATTGTTTTGGAATAGAGTTTTCGAAACAAGGGGTTCTTAACATTTAAACCCAAAAATCCTTTTTGCTTATCGCTTGATCAAGGAGTCAAAGTCATAATTTTTCTCCTAAAGTAAAGTGAGAAGAAAATTTAAACTTGTTGGCACTAAAATCGGTTAGGAATCGGCGGATGGTCTTCAGCATCGGACACACGACCCGGGAGAATCTGCTTAGCTCCTGTTCGGGTTATTGCCCTGGTGCGGTTCACGCGGCGTGCCAGTCAATCTGACCTGTTGATTGACAAGGAAATAAGAGTATTAAATTCAGGGCGTTCCGATCGGCTGGAGTTCCGATCTGTCCCTGAGAGCGCATCGGCGAATTGGCCGATTTGCTATGAAGATGATCGGCTATGGATCAGCCGATAATCACGTAATAATTGTAAAGAAGACTGCTGGAGCAACTTAAACAATTATTACAAAAGCAACACTTGAAATAGATCTTATAAGAAGAGCGATGATAAAGCCGATAGTTCCAATCTCAAGCTGGATAACTGGTCATAATACTAGAACAACAGGTAAAACCTATAATTCTAGTAAATATCGATAACTGGTGAATAAATCCAAACGAAACCACAGCGATGCACCCGAGGTTAAAGCTTAGATGTTACTGGATAAGCGGAACCTACCAATTGGCCGGAGATCAAGTTGATGCAGCCTTGCCAATCCGTACGAACTCGTGAAAGAAGAAAAAGTATTGGCGAAGTCGCCGACTTGAAAGTAAAGTACTAGGAAAAAGTAGAAGTGTTTTGTTGATTGATGTGTTGATTCTTTTTACAAAGCCCTGGCGACTCCTATTTATACCCTAGAACCAGGACTCCTGGTCGATTACGACTTGTTATAGTCTTATTTTAAACAGAAAAACTACTATATCTATAATATTTTTATAAAGGAAACGGACTCCCGCAGAATCTTCCGCCGTCGTCTCCTAATCCAATTAGGACTTTTTCCATTGCTTCTCGACTGAATCAGTTGACCAACATCAGGCCACTTTTGACCGGGATCCTCTGTTGTGGCTCCAATCTGTTGGCGCAAGCTGCATCACCAATCGGCCGATTTCCAACTGTTACCTCAATCGGCCGATTCTTTACTGTAGCCTTTAGATCTGCCGCATCGGCCAACCTCTCCTCCTGACGCCAATTCAACACGTGTCAAAATCTGGCGTCAACAAAACTCTATTCATTCTTTTGTTCTAAAAAGGACACATCTGCCATGCGATTTTGTCAGGAACCCCATCACAACCGAACTGCATGACATCGATCAGGACATCCCTGACTGAGTGGTCATCCCATTTGAACATGATTAGTGGAACCTATCAACTAAACGTACTACGTACAACAAACCACACTCACAATCCAGAAATTGACTTCAATAGCTCATATGGCCAACTATTGATTCCAATAACGACTCTGGCTACTTGTCTCTTCAAGATAGTAGCTACGGAAGCAACTTCTGAAGGGGCCCTTAAGCAAAAATCCCGCCTTTACCCTTTCTCTCTCGGATTATCCTTAAGTACCGGCATTCTCCGCCCACTTTTCTATACGAGCCTAGTATTTTCCTCCAGCGAACCACTGTTCATCTTCTTCCCGAGACCTCTCGATCTCCAACCGCTCCCTCCGGCGATCCCGCTTGCGACCTGCTGCAACATCCCAATGGCGGCACCATCAGCAACCTCTCCAACCACAGAGGCTCTGTCGGCAACCCCCTCAGCGACGACAGCCCCATCGGCGGCTCAACTGGCGGCTCCATCGGCGATGATGAGCTTCATCCCGGAGGTAATCATCTGAAAATTTCCCCTTTTGCTTCTCTACTGTTCAAGTATTTTCTAGGCTCATTCTCAGTTTTCCCCCTTTTTACTTTTTTTTAGGCATTTAGGCACCAAATCACTATCCCTCTTTCCGAATCCTCAGAACTTATCTGCTTAGGCCCCATGGAAAATCCAGATCCAACAGACTTGATTAACCTAGAGACTCACAGAATTCCTTTCAAGCAATCGCCCACGGATTTAGGTCAGTGGGCAGGTGCCTTTAGGTCTTGGCCGAATGAGACCCCTGGCTGGAGAGAATGGTACCATAGAGTGGCCAGGTCTAGCAGAGTTCAGTGGGATGAACTGAAAATCGGCCCAGTGCATAGACCTCTCTCTGTCCCAGATGGAGAAAAATGAGCCCTTGGTAATAGCAGCTTCCTATTTCTGGTCCGACGCACTCAATGCGTTCCTTTTTGGAGACGGACCCATGACTCCAACTTTGGTCGATGTCCTGTTGTTGACCGGCCTTGACATCTCCTCTTCTGATACCCCCTTTGATTATCTGATCAAACCATCTCATCGGCTAGAAACCAAAGGAATCGGCGAATGGAAGGGGTATATCAGCAAGAACATGAGGACTGGGACAGTTTCAGAGAGAGAACACACGGCATTTCCTATGATGTGGCTGGAGAAACATTTTTTCTGTAGCAGAGCAGTTGGCCCTTCTTCTAACACCCAAGCCCTGGCAGAAGCTCTGTCAATAGGATCGGCCGTTCCCCTTGGAAAGCATCTGTTGGGATCGACTTACCACATGATGCACCAAATCGGCACCAGACTATCAAAAGGGGAGCCGATCGGCAATCCTGGTGGACCCTAGTGGTTTATCACACTCTGGCTCAACCTGTATATGAGCAAGGTCTCCCAGCAACAAATAGAGACCAAAACTTTTCCCAACATTGAATCAGAGGAAAACCCCACCATCAGATGACGCTGTACATCTTTCGGAGAAGCGGTATCATCCTTCCCTGGCTGTCAATTCACTGCCACTCGAATGGCCGAGTACTTCAGATGCTTCTACAACGGCTTTAGTGAAGAGACTGTCAGTTGGTATTCATATCAGACAGTAGGGCCGATTTTCGAGCTTCTTGTCTGCTACGATTCGTCCACTCATACTTTTGATAGGGAACTTATGGACACCTTGATTAAGCTAGGGATTTTACCGGCCAATTTCTTCTCTGGAAAGGACTCTCCCACATATGAGTTCTATAATCCATCGGCCGCAGCAAGGCAATTGGGCTTTGGTCAACTGCCAATTCAGGTCTACTTTGCCGGAAAAGCAAAATTCAGAGATGAACTGACTAAAAGCCTTGACTACAATCGGCTGTGCGACTTAATGCCAGACTTCAGCACTATCAACCTGAACAACTGGACAGTGGCCCCTTTTGCCGTTCAGCAATTCAAACTGTGGTGGGCAGAATGGAAGCAATACCTCTTCTGCGTATCTCCATCAACATATTGCAACATTCTGGACCCATAAAACATCAACCCAAGTGCAGCGGTATGTCCTTTCTCCCAGCCGATTTCAATACTGTCTCTTTCCATACTACCCTCTTATCGTTAACTTGTATTTATCTCTTCAGTCTGAAAGCCAAGTCCCTCCGATGCGGAGCCGAAGCGGCAGGCCGATAGAGAGCGATCGTCCATATACGCCATATCCTCTCATCGGCTATCATGCTCCAAGCATCAAGGACATCGCTAGCGGCCGATCGAAACGAACGCCGAAACGGCCAACCTTGAAGACAACAAGCCGTCGAGTGCGTGCCCGCATCGGACCGACTGAGCAATCGGCGATAGTATCGGCTGAAACTTCAACTCCTCCATCCTTGGCGACTACCGAGATGGTCGATCCCCAAATTGCTGCAGAAGTCGGATCGGCCGCGGCATCGCTACTGGTGGAACCTGTTCAGGTAATCTCGCACACTTCATATATCTTTAAGTGCTCTACCAATACTAACTTTTTCTTTCTGCCAGGCCGCACAGCCCGCTCCATGCAGTCCCCACAGCAATCGGCCACATCCCAAGCGGAAGCCGAAACTCCAGCGACCCTTCTCATCGAGGTAGATAATCTCTTAACTCAATTTCTCGACATTCAGAAGACTAACTGATTCTGATGCAGGTCGATTTGGGTGCGTCGGTCGAACTTCCTCAACAAACATCGGCCGAAGGACCAACAGAAGTATGGCAAATATCTCATATCATCCTATTCAATTATCGTAGTATACTCACAGGATTTATTTGTCATACCTTTCCAGGAAGCTGGCCCAAGCAGAGCATTAATAGTGGTCGAGTCCTCTTCTTCTGACGAGCCGATCGTACCGATTCCTGAGATGAGGGAGGTACTCCCATCGGCGCAAGCAAGAGAGATCCGCTTCAAGGAGGTAATAGACTTATCACCGAAATCGGCCGATTCCCTTTTACTGCTTGTTAATCCTTGTCCTTATTCTTCCGCAGGAACAAGACACTCCAAATAACAACCTTTTCTCCTTCGCGGTCTCTTTGCCTGATGATGAAGAAATAGCTTCACGCCAAGTTCCGTCGAGCTCTATTTCTGATGATATCCGCGCCAAGCTCGAGAGCATGCGGATTCTCCTCCAAGATGATATCAGCCGATTGGTGGAAGATGCTTCGCCGATTCGGCGGCTTCTTAGTTACATCAAAGACCGAATCCCGGAAGAAACAACAAGCTTGGAACCTGCTGCATATATAGAATCTATACAAACCTCAGTTTTCAGGGCCCTGCGCCATATGGCCGATCGTGCCTAGCTAGCAAAGACCCAGGAGGAAGCCGATTCGTACAAGCACCGAGCCCAAGAGGTACACCAACGGATCAACTTCCTTGAGAGTTCTCGCCCGGATATCGTCGGCACGATAGATCGCCTCAAACGGAGGAGAGCAGAGCTAGCCAAAGAGATGGAGCAAGTAACCAAAGACATAGCTGCTGAAGAAAAGAAGCTTCAAGAGCTCCCATTCGTCATCACTGGGCTGAAACAAGAAAGACAGAACTTGGCTTGTGAAGCGATAAGACTTCGTCGCCATATGCCAGAAGTTCCCGGATCGGTCGACGACGACAAAGAATACTAGACTCGGCCGATCAGATTAGGCAACGTGCTATCGCGGCCAAAGATGCCCTCCTTGGGTTGTAAAGAATGCTGTAAACATTTAATGCTCCTTTAATGTTACTGCGCCGATTTAATCCTGGACCACTTACTTTGACAGATTTGCATTTATGAATGTGTTGGCGCTAAAATCGGCCAGATAGGAATCGGCCGATGGTCTTCAGCGTCGGACACACGACCCGGGAGAATCTGCTTAGCTCCTGTTCGGGTTATCGCCCTGGTACGGTTCGCGCGGCGTGCCAGTCAATCTGACCTGTTGATTGATAAGGAAATAAGAGTATTAAATTCCAGGCGCTCCGATCGGCTGGAGTTCCGATCTGTCCTGAAGAGCGCGACGGCGAATCGGCCGATTTGCTGTAAAGATAATCAGCTATGGATCAGCCAATAATCGCTTAATAATTGTAAAGGAGACTTCTAGAGCGATCTAAACAATTATTACGGATGCAACACTTGAAATAGATCTAATCGGCTGTGAGATAATAAATCGAAGAAGATCAATGACGAAGCCGATTACTCTGATCTCAAGCTGGATAACTGGTGATAATACTAGAACAACAGGTAAAACTTGCAATTCTAGTAAATATCGATAACTGGTGAATAAATCCAGACGAAACCACAGCGATGCGCCCATAGTTAAAGCTCGGATATTACTCGATAAGTGGAACCTACCAATTGGCCGGAGATCAAGTTGATGCAGCCCTGCCAATCCGTACAAACTCGTGAAAGAAGAAAAGTATTGGCGAAGTCGCCAACTTGAAAGTAAATTGCTGGAAAAAGTAAAAGTATTGTTGTTGATTGATGTGTTTATATATTTTGCAAGACCCTGACGACTCCTATTTATACCCTAAGACTAGGACTCCTGGTCGATTACGACTTGTTACAAGCTTATTTAAAAAACGGAAAAACTACTATATCTATAATATCTTTTAAAGGAAACGGACTCCCGCAGAATTTTCCGCCGCCGTCTCCTAATCCAATCAGGACTCTTTTCAATTGCTCCTTGACCGACTTAGCGTTGCTCTGTTGACCAACTTTTGACCAGGACCCTCCGAAATAGTCCCATCCTGTTGGCGCAAGCTGCGTCACCAATCGGCCGATTTCCAACTGTTACCTCAATCGGTCGATTCCTTACTGTAACCTTTAGATCTGCTGCATCGGCCAACCTTCTTCTCCTGACGCCGATTTAACACGTGTCAAAATCTGGCGTCAACACATGCCCCCTAGTTTCGGAGTAAAACATAACTTTTTCTTCGAAACTCTTTCTTTAATCCTTTCCTCCGAAACGGGTGCAGTAAAAATCTCCTTTCGTTCCACGGCACAATGATTGCAATTTCCTCGGACCGAGCACGCGAAACGACCGCTCCCCTAGAATTCGTGTAGATGGCGCGGCAAGAATACCGTTTTTACCCTTGCCTTCCCGGTTTTCCTTAAGTGCTGGTCTCCTCCATCTACTTTTCCCCACAAATCTAGCATTTTGATCCAGCGAACCACTGTTCGTCTTCCTCCGAGCTCTCTGGATCTCCAAACGCTTCCCTCCTTCCGGCGATCCCATCCACGACCTGCTCCAACCTTCCAATGGCATCACCATCGGCGACTGCTCCATCCGCGGAAGCTCTATTGGCGACCCATTCAGCGGCGGCGGCCCAATCGGCGGCTCCTCTGGCAGCCCCATCGGCGACGATGATCTCCATCCCAGAGGTAAATGCTTGAAATTTTTCCCCTTTCGTTTTTCTACTGCTTCAGTACTTTCCAGATCTTTTCTCAGTTTCTTCTTCTTTTCTTCCTTTTTAGGCACTTAGGCACCGAATCACCATCCCCCTCACAGAATCCCTTTCAAGCAATCGCCCATGAATCTAGATCAGTGGGTAGGTACCTTTAGATCCTAGCCAAATGAAACCCCCGGCTGGAGATAATGGTACCAGAGAATAGCCAGATCTAGGAAGGTTCGGTGGGAGGAACAAAAAATCGGCCAGTGCATAGACCTATCTTTGTCTCAGATGGAAAGAAATGAACCTCTGGTCATGGCAGCTTCTTATTTTTCGTCCGATGCACTCAATGCGTTCCTTTTTGGACATGGACCTATGACCCTGACTTTGGCCAATGTTCTGTTGTTGACCGGCCTCGATGTTTCCTCCGCCGATACCCCTTTCAACTATCTGTTTAAGCCATCACATCGGCTAGAGACCAAAGGAATCGGCGGGTGGAAGGGGTATATTAGTAAAAACATGAAGACCGGGACAGTTTCAGAGAGGGAGCATACTGCTTTTCTGATGATGTGGCTAGCAAAGCACTTTTTCTGTGGTAGAGCAGTTGGACCCTCTTCAAACACCCAAGCTTTAGCGGAGGCTTTGTCACAAGGATCGGCCATCCCCCTTGGAAAACATTTGCTGGGATCGGCCTATCACCTGATGCACCAAATCGGCACCAAGCTGTTGAAGGGGGAGCCGATTGGGAACCCTGGCGGTCCCTGGTGGTTCATCACCCTCTGGCTCAATTTATACATGAGCAAGGTCTCTCAGCAACGGATAGAGACCAAAAATTTCCCTAACATTGAGTCAGAGGAGAATCCATCTGTCCGACGGCGCTGCAGATCCTTTGGAGAAGCAGCATCGGCCTTCCCCGGCTGCCAGTTTACTGCTACCCGCACAGCTGAGTACTTCAGATGCTTTTATAATGGCCTTAGTGAAGAGACCGTCAGCTGGCATCCGTATCAATCAGTGGAGCCGATTTTCGAACTACCCATGAGCTACGACTTCTCCACTCATACCTTTGACAGGGAGCTTATGGATATTTTGATCAAGCCAGGGATTCTGCCAGCCAATTTCTTCTCAGGAAAGGACTCTCCCACCTATGAGTTCTACAACCCATCGGCTGCAGCAAGGCAACTGGGTTTTGGCCAACTGCCGATTCGGGTCTACTTCGCCGGTCAAGCGAAATTCAGAGATGGGCTGACTTCAAGTCTTGACTACAATCGGCTGTGCGATCTAGTACCAGATTCCAGCACTATTGATCTGAATAATTAGTCAGTTGCCTCTTTTGCCACCCAGCAATTTAAATTATGGTGGGCAGAATGGAAGCAAAACCTTTTCTCCAAGTCTCCATCAGCTTATTGCAACATTCTGGATCCAGAAAATATCGACCCAAACGCAGCGGTATGTCCTTTCTCCCAGCCGATTCCAATGCTATTCCTTTCCATACTTTCATTTTGTTATTAACCCACATTCATCTTCTCAGTCTGAAAGCCAGGTCCCTCCGATGCGGAGTCGTAGCGGCAGGCCGATAGATAGTCACCATCCATATACGCCATATCCACTTATCGGTTTCCATGCTCCAACTATCAAGGATATCTCTACTGGACGATCGAAACGAGCACCGAAAAGGCCAACCTCGAAGATAACCAGCCGTCGAGTGCGAGCCCGCATCGGATCGGCCGATCAAACGGCGATAGCATCGGCTGAGACTCCCCGTATCGGATCTGTGGCAGAACCACCTGAATTAATCCGGCTCAAGTGTATTAACCATCACCGTTAAGGCATTCTCGGTTAACCTTACACTTCAGACGGAGTAATCCACTGGTCTGTCGGGTATAACCTCCCGATACAACCACGGTGAACGGATCGAGCGCCCTACATACCAATGCTCATGCGACGATGAGCCCAGAGAATACCACATTCCAGCAAATATTACAACATTAGCATAAGTAAATATTACAGACCAAGTTTTGAGTTTAGAAATCAAGTACTTCAATGATCACAAATATGTTCTTCAGAGTTTTAAGTTGCAGCGGAAATAAACAACGAGAACTACTCGACGATACAGGATGTCTCGATGAAGCCCGTACGAGACATCACTCGGTCTTATCTCCGTTGGACGGGGGCGCATCCCATTCCACCGACCAACCAGGGGGAAGAGTGCAGGGCCAAGTCAAGCTAGCAATCATGTCTTCGAAGGTCTCACCTGAAAACGAGTCACAAGCAAGACTGAGTATACTAATACTCAGCAAGACTTACCCGTGTAGTGGAAACTACTCCACCGACTCTAGACATGCCAGGCTTTTTGGCTCAGGGGTTTGTTTTGCCGAAAAGCATCTACAAGTGGGTCCTTACTTTCAACTTTTAGCTCAAGATTCTAGTTTCGTTAGCCAATCTAGGTAAGCAGCTATCTAAAGCATACATGGTGAAGCATTAAATTTTTCATCCAACCAGTTCATTCATCATCATTGTTCCTCTTCTTACTCTGTGGGTAAAAATGGTTAAGCAGTCTCAATAGCCGTGAGAAACGGACGATTCGAATCGAATTTCTTAACCTTGCAAGGGAAACCCAAACACACGTCACGTGGTTACTCCCTAGAGTCACACGTGCAACTTTTCCCCTTTCTTTCCGGGTCGTGGATCGGGGCTACCCTCCGAGAGTACAAGAGCCCCACGCCACGGTTCGGCGCCGGGTCGTGACCACTCTCTGCACTCGCCATATGCACATGGGACCGAAGTTCAAAGGGTAGGATGCCGTCCCCTTGCCGGGCCAATCAGGTACTTAAGCTTACCGATTCCCATAATCTCGGCATGTGTTTAGTACGTTCAAAGACTTAACCATCACTACCACACCCTGCGACTGGGCGGCCGAGATACGGCGCGGGCGCGGTAGGATAGCGCGGGGCGTGGAGTGGTGGAGCAGCAGCTGCAGCGGCTCGGGCGGAGGGCGGGCGCGGCGACTGGTGGGGCGCGGGGGCCGGGGTGGCACGGCGGAGCGCGGCGACTGGGCGCGACGGGCGGCGGGCTGGGCGCGGCAGCGGCGTGCGCACGCTCGGTCGTTCACTGGGCCGCGCGGCATGGGGGCGGGGCAAAGTCGGCCGTGGCGGGGTGGTGCGGCGGCCACTGGCCTGGCACTTCGCGCCGGTCAGGCGACGCCGGCCACCTGGCGCGCGGCGGTCGGGCGCGGAGGAGAGAGGGGGGGGGCGAGGGGCCTGGATGCAAGAATTTGGAAAACTTCAGGGGGCTGGGTGCAAACAGGGCGTTTTCTCCTCTTTCTGATTTGAATTTCAAAAACTTTTGAACACGAAAGTTGTTCAAAATAAAAAGTTCTACAACTTTGGTTTCAGGCAAAAACCCATTTGGCTTATGGTTTGAAAGTTAAATTTAAAAGTTCAAAAGTAACCAATGTGCTCAAATTAAATTTGAATTCCAACTGAACTCGTTTTAATTCTTTCCACCCTTTCATTAGTTGGTTTAAACATAGAGTTAGGCTAATGACATTGATTTTGGAAATGTAATTACCAGGGTTGTCACAGCCTTCCCCCCTTAACAAGAATCTCGCCCCGAGATTCGGTAATTCTTAGTGTGGGCGTGGGTGCACATACCAGTGGTTGAGATAAGAAACCCAGGGAAATGTTGGTTCAGGTAGCTCTCCGTTTCCCAGGTGGCTTCTTCTTCCGTGTGGTGATTCCATTGTATTTTATACATTCTAATCACTTTCCTCCTGGTCTCTCTTTCTCTTTGATCCAAAATCTTAACTGGGTGTTCGACATACGAGAGGTCGGGTTCCAACGATATTTCTTGTTGTTCCACAATCTCGGTAGGGACTCGAATACACTTCTTGAGTTGAGATACGTGGAAGACATCATGGGTGGCCGTGAGCTGAGGGGGCAGTCGTAATTTGTAGGCTACGGGTCCGCAGCTCTCAATGATTTCGTAAGGACCAACATAACGGGGAGCTAGTTTGCCTTTGATTCCGAATCTTCGCACTCCCTTGGTTGGTGAAACTCGAAGATAGACATGATCGCCAACTTCGAACTTTAGGGGCTTCCTCCTTTTGTCAGAATAGCTCTTTTGTCCAGCTTGTGCGGCTCTAAGATTTGCTTGTATTACATTTACTTTCTCCTCTGTCTCGATTACCAGGTCGGGTCCAATTATTTTACGTTCTCCGGTTTGTGACCAGCTCAAAGGAGTTCGACACCTTCGTCCGTACAGGGCCTCAAATGGTGCCATTTTCAAACTCGTTTGGTAGCTGTTGTTGTACGAGAACTCTGCTAGGGGTAGGCATTTGTCCCAATTCTTGTCATAATGAATGACACAGGCTATCAGCATGTCTTCAAGAATTTGGTTTACTCTTTCCGTTTGTCCATCGGTCTGAGGGTGGTATGCTGAGCTGCGAATCAGCTTTGTGCCAAGAGACGTTTGCAGTTGTTCCCAAAAGCGTGCTACAAACTGGGGACCACGATCGGAGATAATTGTCTTAGGTATTCCATGCAGGCAAACAATACGATCGAGGTAAATCTCGGCATATTTCTTGGTAGAATAGGTGGTGTGTACCGGAAGAAATGTGCCGTCTTCGTGAGTCTATCAACGATAACCCATATGGAATCATGTCTCTGGGACGTGTTTGGTAGTCCAACGATGAAGTCCATACTTATGTCTTCCCATTTCCATGATGGTATAGGTAACGGTTGAAGTGAACCGGCTACCTTTAAGTGGCTAGCTTTCACTCTCTGGCACGTGTCACATTCTGAGACATACGTAGCAATTTCTCTTTTCATTCTAGTCCACCAGAAGTTTTGCCTTAGGTCTTGATACATTTTGCTACTGCCGGGGTGGATAGAGAATTTGGAAAGGTGTGCCTCATCGAGAATTTTCTTGCGGAGTTCACGATTCTTCAGAACGACTATACGACCTTCGAACCATAGAACTCCCTTATGGTCCTGGCGGAAACACTTATACTTCTCCTCACCTAAAGAGTGTTTTTGTTTGATGACCTTAATTCCTTCATCATGTAGTTGTGCCATGACGATTTGGTCGTGAAGAGTGGGCTCAACCGAGATGTGATCTAGAGTGCCTTGGGAAACCATTTCTATGTTAAGCTTCCTCATTTCTGCACACAATGTCTCATGGTAGGACTCCATGGATAAGCAATGGCAATGGGACTTGCGGCTTAGTGCATCCGCGACTACATTAGCCTTGCCGGGGTGATAGTGCACTTCAAGGTCATAATCCTTGATTAATTCTAACCATCTCCGTTGTCTCATATTCAGATCGGCTTGTGTGAATATGTACTTGAGACTCTTATGATCCGTGTAGATATTGCACTGTGTACCCATGAGATAGTGCCTCCATATTTTTAGAGCGTGAATGACGGCTGCAAGCTCAAGATCATGAGTGGGATAATTTTGTTCGTGGGGCCGAAGGGCTCGTGAGGCATATGCAATCACTCGATTCTCTTGCATAAGCACACATCCTAGACCAGTACCCGATGCGTCACAATACACATCGAATGACTTGGTATTATCGGGTTGAGCTAACACGGGTGCAGTAGTCAGATGCTCTCTGAGAGTGTGGAAAGCTTCTTCACATTTCTCATCCCATACAAACTTTACTTCCTTCTTTAACAGTTCAGTCATGGGCTTAGCAATTCGAGAGAAATCCGGGATGAAACGGCGGTAGTAACCGGCTAAGCCGAGAAAACTGCGAATCTGATGAACAGAGGTAGGGGGTTTCCAATCCATCACCTCTTGTACCTTGCTGGGGTCAACAGCTATGCCTTCGCTGGAGATCGTGTGACCTAAGAACTTTACAGTATCCAACCAGAATTCACACTTAGAAAACTTAGCATAGAGCTGATGGTCTCTGAGTCGCTGAAGAACAATGCGAAGGTGCTTGGCATGCTCTTCCTCATCCTTGGAATAGATAAGGATGTCGTCGATGAACACTACGACGAATTTGTCCAGTTCGGGCATGAATACCGAATTCATGAGATACATGAAGTAGGCAGGGGCATTGGTGAGTCCAAAGGACATGACCAAGAATTCATATAGTCCATATCGTGTGGAGAAGGCAGTCTTAGGAATATCGCACGGGCGAATCTTGATCTGATGATATCCCGAACGAAGATCAATCTTTGAGAAGACTCTGGCTCCAGCTAATTGATCGAAGAGTACATCGATGCGAGGAAGGGGGTATTTATTTTTAACTGTTACCGCATTGAGAGGTCGGTAGTCCACACATAATCTCAAACTGTCTTCCTTCTTCTTTACGAATAGGGCTGGACATCCCCAAGATGACGCGCTAGGGCGAATAAAACCTTTGTCCAGTAGTTCTTGGAGTTGAATTTTCAGCTCTGCCAATTCTTTAGGGGGCATCCTATATGGTCTCTTGGATATAGGTGCAGTGCCTGGCTGTAGTTCAATAACGAACTCAATATCCCTATCCGGGGGCATTCCTGGTAAGTCATCCGGGAAAACATCGGCATACTCGTTTACCACAGGAATATTATCTGGCTTAAGTCCTTCCATCTTATAAGCACAGGAATTCGTACAATCTAGGAACGGTAGGTAAAGGGTAGTGGCTCCGTGACTAGGTGAATTTATCTCAACGGCTCGGGAAGAAAGGTCCAGTGTGACTCCATGCATAGCCATCCAGTTCATTCCCAAAATAATGTCCATGCCGTCAAGGGGTAAAAGGACAAGGTCCGTGTCGATGGTTTTACTACCCAATTTGACTGGTACTTGTCTGATCATTTGGTTTGAAGCAATTTTACCACCCGGTGTTGATATCATATATGACCCTTTGGTGTGACAAACATCCAAGCCTACTTTTGCACCGAATTTTGCACTTATGAAACTATGCGATGCACCAGAATCAAATAATATAACTGCAGGCTTGTTATGGATAGAGAATGTACCCGACATCACTGGGGCTCCTTCAGGAAGCTCTGCAAGCGTGGTGAAGTTAATCCGTCCTTGCTTGACTTGCAGGGTCTGTCTCTTGCCCCTGTTCTTGGTGTTCGGGTTGGATCCTTGACCTTGGTTGGGCTGTCCAGGCTGAGGGCATTCTCGTGCGAAGTGGCTGGAACTCCCGCATTTGAAACAGCGATTCGCGGGGCTAGGTCGAAGAGACTGCTGAAGAATGGGCCTCGGACCATTCTGTGGAGGCATCGGGGGTCGTACCATGCCTGGCTGCTGTGGGGGTCTGGCAATCCATCTTCCTGGCTGCGGGGCCCTTGGTGGAGCTGTGGGTGCGGCATTTTGCACGATGCGATACCTTGGTGGTTGGGCACTTGATGGTCCTGCGGGTGCCTTTCTCTTCTTCTCTGCCCGGTGCGCCATGATACAGTCTTCCTGGGTAATGGCCATATTGACCAACTCGTTGTAGGTGTCAGCCCCGGCTAGGTTCAGACGTTCCTTGAGCTTGGTATTCAGACCTCGGCGGAAAAGATCACGCTTCTTGGCATCCGTATCAGCGTGATAGCCCGCATACTGGCATAGGTTGTTGAATGCTTGGGCGTACTGCAGCACGGTGCGGGTGCCCTGGGTAAGTGCCAGAATCTCATTCAACTTCCTCTCCATGAGACCCTCGGGAATATGATGTGCCCGGAACGCGGTCTTGAATTCATTCCAGTCGACCACATGGTCAGCCGGGAGCATCGCAAAATAGTGGTCCCACCACAGTCGAGCGGTACCGCGAAGCTGTTGCGCGGCAAAACGAGCTTCGTTGGCTTCTGAGCATGGGGCCACAAGTAGTGTAAACTTGGATTCTATGGTGCGAATCCATGCATCTGCGTCCAGGGGTTCCTCTGTCTTATGGAACAAGGGCGGCTGGGTCCCCAGGAAATCCGTGTATCCTGCAGCTTGGGGTTGGTGAGCATTGTGCCCACCCCTCTGCTGGTGTTGTCCTTGCACAATCTGTCGCAGCAGCTCGGTTTGAGCGGCCATCACTTCCACCAAACTGGGCGGGGGTGGTGGCGATTGTCGCGAGCGGCTGCCACCGGCACCAAAACCCTCGGGGTTGCCACGTGTTGATCCAACCATCTGAAACGTGAAAGGTTACCATTAGCAACGCGATCCATATTACTTCCTTGATTCATAAATAATTGGTGTAGTCATAGACTTCCGAAGTCACAGCTAGACGTATGGACAGAATCTCTGTTTGCTACGAGAAAAATCATAGCCTGCTGTGGGTCCATCCAAAACATTTCAAACTTTTGCAGTAGTCAGAGAATTTAGGAATGCACCACTTTGGTATTTAACTTCCGTGCTAGAACTATGGCTAAGGTGGTCGAAAAGCTCGTCCTTTGCCTTGCTGTCTTAGCTGTTTTTCAGCAGATTGATCGGTACTGTTTCGCCTATATCTTAAACTAGCGAGGTCCAATGATGCTGAATTTTTGTGAGAACCTAGATCACAAAATTTAGCACAAGTCTGGTATTCAACACTCAGCCAAGAAATGTAAGGAGACATGGGTAAAAATTCCGACAAATCTCAGCGATCGTGGATTTCATCGTTTACCAAATTACAACGAAATCACCCAAGTTTATCGCCGTTCCTTACATGCTGAGGGTATCCACATGGTTCAGGTGTACCCAACACAAAAGAGTTACTCAACTCCTAGTTAGCCTATTACAACACTTGCCAAAAGTTAGGCTACCCTATCGAGGAGTATGTGCAAAAGTCCTCTTAGGTCGTCCTCTAGAAATCATCCAAGTCGTTGACGGACGACTCGCTGTGAGCAGGAGAGTGAGCTCCCATCTGAGGTGCCTGTGGTATCTCACCCTCGAAATCCATACCGGAGATACCATCAATCTCCTGTGGCTCCTCCTCATCCTCCTCCATGTCATCCTCATGGGGATGGTCATTCTGATCATGGTGCCACTGAATGTGCTCATTAGCATCCTCCAACTCAAGGCTCAGATCATGGAGCTGCTCCTCCAGGTGTGCTATCGTGGCATCTCTCTCACCCATGAGAGTGTCCTGCTCCTGAATTTGGCCCTCAAGTTGGCCAATCTGAGCATTTCTGTCCTCAAGATCCTGACTGAGCTCCTTAATCTGCTCATCCCTGGTATCTGCCATCATGTGGTAGGCCTGAGCAAGATCAGTGAGCTGCTCCAGCGCCTGACTCTGTAGAGTCTGAAGCCGGTAGAGTGCACTCATGCACCGCACGGAGGTATGAATAATTTCCTGGGCATGAAAGTCCACCAAATACTGTGCGTGCTGCACCCTGTTGAGCCAAAAGGGGTCGTTGTCCTGGGCAGCAGGAAACAATCCAATGGGAGCGAGTGTGACAACCTCGGGACGTTGCGCACAAAAAGTGGTGAGCGCCCTCATGGCTGCAAGCTCCCAAGTATCGGCCAAACGGCGACCAACAGCCTCAAGCTCCAAGGCGGGCCACTCCGGGTGTAGCGGGTGCGGAAAGATAGTCACGTTGACACGGCACTGGGTAACTCCATTTTCTGCAAACTCCAGTCCGGCGTAACGTGGGGGAACTAGATAGCCCGCGGTACGCAGAACATCCCACAAAATAGAGGGAAAGCCCTCCCAGTGGAGACACTGCGAGTGTACGCGTCCATCCTCATCCACCATCATATCAACAGGCTCGGCCATCTGAACAAAAGATCAAATGGAGTGAGATAGTGAAAAACTGTAAACAGCAATAGGGCAGATTCTGTATAGTGTGCAAAAATAACCATAACTCCCACAGTTCTAATCCAAAAATTCTCAAATTTCACCCGGCCACTCCTAAGGTAATTGTGAACAACTTTGCTAGTTAACTCCAGAGCTAGATAGGTCTCTAAGATGGTTTTTCTTTTCGGTTTTTACCTCTCTGTCTACCCAGAATTTTCAGTGAACAGAGGGCTAGAGTTTCATGCATCAGGGAAAATCTACCCAGCCAAAGTTTACCAAATTTTAACAGCAGCTACCTGGGTAAATTTGGAACAAGTTTCGTGTTGTGCTCTTTTGCAGAAAACCGCAGGAAGGGGGCCTAAAAATTTAAGGGGCAGAAGTGCTTATTCTGGACAGAATTCTGACATTTCAAGGTTTCTGTTATTTCTCACTATCCATAAGTTCAGAATTTTTCGTTTTTGAACAGAAGATAGAACACAAAATTTGGAACAATTTCTTCAACATGAACTTTATCAGAAATGGTCATTTTCTTTGGCCAATAAATCGCTCTTTTTGGTCACGGCAGAATTCGGACAGTTTCGCTAGATGGTCCTTATGCAAACCATGCTTTAGATACGCAAGAACCTTACCACTCTCATACAACGCATTTTTAATTTCAGATACATATGTTCATGATGTATGCACGTCCTATTCGTCCTCACAAAATAAAATAATTGCCAAATAGCTTTGGTCTTACGAAGATAGTTTCGGTGGCATACACAATACGGCTCTCGCTATAATAGCTAGTCGAGTCTTTCTAATCGTTCCTTAACTTATCGTAATCGCGGTTAGTGTACCTGCAGAAGATCGACAAGCATATATATATCATGAACCTTTCATGCCAGCACTCATGAAAGCGTCCGTATTCATTACCGTTTACTTATAGAAACGATATCTGTACAATTTCCGCCGTACAGACGACGTTAACATACGCTATCGAGGTAGCGTATTCACGGGGGTACCGTCATAAGACGGGGGTATGAACAGCGATCGCCATACCCTGCGCCAAACCTTCTACTCCCAATATGTTCAACTAACAGTTGGCATATTGGCAGCACCTCAAGTAAGCCACTGCTTGAGGGCAGCGTTCGGTTCGCATCACCGACAGGAAGGCCAAGCTCCCTCAGTTGGCTGAGGATCCTTACCTCCTTACCTTAGCGACGAGTGCGTCGTTACAGAATTTAAGGTCGGTTGTGCAGGAAAGTAAATTTTGACAGAAGGTAATGTGCTGGAAGTCAGTTGATACCATACATATAGAAGTTAGATAGCCACCTAGTAACTTTCCCATAATCCCTTAGGGCTTTACGAACTAGGCACCATCCTTAACGTACCAACGCATTTCGCAACACATCCTTCTAGTCAAGTTTTAGTAAAATGAGTTTTTAAGGCTTGTCGCATTCTCTGGCGTATGTATTTCGGCTCTGGTGTCCGCTGTTGCCAGCTGTGGCACCAGCTACGGCTCTGATACCAGCTGTGGCAGAACCACCTGAATTAATCCGGCTCAAGTGTATTAACCATCACCGTTAAGGCATTCTCGGTTAACCTTACACTTCAGACGGAGTAATCCACTGGTCTGTCGGGTATAACCTCCCGATACAACCACGGTGAACGGATCGAGCGCCCTACATACCAATGCTCATGCGACGATGAGCCCAGAGAATACCACATTCCAGCAAATATTACAACATTAGCATAAGTAAATATTACAGACCAAGTTTTGAGTTTAGAAATCAAGTACTTCAATGATCACAAATATGTTCTTCAGAGTTTTAAGTTGCAGCGGAAATAAACAACGAGAACTACTCGACGATACAGGATGTCTCGATGAAGCCCGTACGAGACATCACTCGGTCTTATCTCCGTTGGACGGGGGCGCATCCCATTCCACCGACCAACCAGGGGGAAGAGTGCAGGGCCAAGTCAAGCTAGCAATCATGTCTTCGAAGGTCTCACCTGAAAACGAGTCACAAGCAAGACTGAGTATACTAATACTCAGCAAGACTTACCCGTGTAGTGGAAACTACTCCACCGACTCTAGACATGCCAGGCTTTTTGGCTCAGGGGTTTGTTTTGCCGAAAAGCATCTACAAGTGGGTCCTTACTTTCAACTTTTAGCTCAAGATTCTAGTTTCGTTAGCCAATCTAGGTAAGCAGCTATCTAAAGCATACATGGTGAAGCATTAAATTTTTCATCCAACCAGTTCATTCATCATCATTGTTCCTCTTCTTACTCTGTGGGTAAAAATGGTTAAGCAGTCTCAATAGCCGTGAGAAACGGACGATTCGAATCGAATTTCTTAACCTTGCAAGGGAAACCCAAACACACGTCACGTGGTTACTCCCTAGAGTCACACGTGCAACTTTTCCCCTTTCTTTCCGGGTCGTGGATCGGGGCTACCCTCCGAGAGTACAAGAGCCCCACGCCACGGTTCGGCGCCGGGTCGTGACCACTCTCTGCACTCGCCATATGCACATGGGACCGAAGTTCAAAGGGTAGGATGCCGTCCCCTTGCCGGGCCAATCAGGTACTTAAGCTTACCGATTCCCATAATCTCGGCATGTGTTTAGTACGTTCAAAGACTTAACCATCACTACCACACCCTGCGGCCTTAGCATTTTTCACTAGACAGACGGGCCTCAATCGTAACCACCGTTCCATAGCCCGTCCGTGTCCTTATGATTGCAGCGTGTAGTAGCCATTCAACTCCTATTTTCTCGCGAGTGACAGGAAATCACTCGAATTTTACCGGAGTCCTATTAGCACAGCATTCTATCGAACCTTACATCTAGTTTTCAAGCAAGGGTTCCTGACATCATGCAACTAGTTTTCATCCAACTCCTATAAACTTAATGCACAAGCAAAGAGTAATGAGTTGCATAATTTCGGAAAGAATGGGTTATGCTCCGGGGCTTGCCTTCGTAGTTCGCTTGGGGATCTTCCGAACTTGTGCTCGGGTCTTCAAGAGCTTCAGTTAGATTCGCTTGAGCTTCACGCTGCTCACTCTCGGACGCGGGCACCAGTTCGTAAGTCCCGTCGGCGAGAGTCGTCGATTCTACATGAATGCACAAGTTTAAGTTGTGGTAATGGTACTTGATACGATTTAAGAGTAATTACTACAATGGATAGTTTCTGGTCATGAAATTTTGGATTTAGGCACATCAAGGAAAGATGTGCTTACTGTAAAATTTTCAGCCAATTTTATGTAACCGATTAATTATGAAAAATACATTACATAGTTGCTGTTAGATCCTTGTTCTTTTTGTACAGAACAATTGGTGCAACAAATGAGTCTAAGATTTTTACAGAGCTCTCACTTAAGCATGCAGAAGCTACTGTAATTTTTGTAGGATTTATCATGCAGTATTCAGAGCATAGAAAATATGACATTCTACACCTAGGCTATTCAAAGATTCATTTTTACAGGACCCTACACAGGGTGTATGTCCATGGAACTTTTTACACAGTAACCTCCACCACAGTGTAACTGCTAGTAAAAATTTGAGAATTTTCCAAGCTAAGATACTATTTTCTTGATTTAATGTATGTTATTAGCACATAAATCAAATAAGTAGGTTACTCTGAGATAAAAAGTCTCTTAATTTTTCTCTGGCTTCTAGGTACCAATACATTAGCATAGGAAAAGTTTCAATGGGTGACTCACCACCTAACTGCAGGGATAAAACATTCTACTTACACATGAAATAAAACTAAGTTTAACAAACAGTAAAGCTAGAGATGGAATTTGGGCCTGATCTTTTTACACAGTCCTAATCATCAAGCAACTAATTCACTGCCCAAAATTTAGGGTCAGCATTGTTTTAGAACAGTGGGTACAAAATAAGTCCATTAAAGCTTCTATTTAATGTAGAGCAAAATATTTTGAGATTCTGAGAAACCTTTTGTAACAAAAGTGGTAGAGTTTGTTCTGAGGATTCCAGAACAGTTGAGTTTGCATTTTTCTGAATTTTCTACGATTTTATACGAATTTTACAAGTTCACTGAATTTGAATCTAGGTTTGAAACTTTCTTTTACAACTAGGTCCTTGAATCTTACGCTCAGACCCTTCTAAAGATTTAAATTCTTGCAATTGGGTCCTCGGGCGGCTCGGGTACGGCAGCCGGCCGAAATTCCGGCGAGGGGGCTCGCCGGCGGGGAGGGGCGAGGGTCGGGGAAGGTTCAGGGGTGCGAGGGCTACCTTGTGGGGGTGTTGTTCAGGTGGGGGACGGCCGGGAAGGGCTCGCCGGCGTTGGAGCAGAGGCGGCGGCGGCGCGGCACGCGTCGACGGCGGTGCTCCGGCAGGCTTGGGGCGGTGTGGTCCGGTTCGTGAGCTTCAGTGGCGCGTGGGGAAGCTGCACAGGGGCTCGGCTTGGACGGAGGGGGTCGGGGTCGTGGTGTCCACGGCGAGCAGGGGCGGCGGCGGCGACGGCAGCGCGGGCGGCGGCGCTCCGGTGGCTCTGGGTGGCGTTGGGCGGGTTGGCGAGCTTTAGGGGGATGATGTAGTGGTGGCTGGCGCTTCAATTTGGGCAGTGGGCGGCGGTGGAGAGCTATCCACGGGCGGGCGGCGCTCGGCGGCGGCGATGGCGACGGCGAGGCGTTCTGGTGGCTGGGGCTCGCGCGGGCGGTCGGGGCGGGGCTTTTATAGGGGCAGGAGGGGGTGTGGAGGTGCCTGGGCGACGCGCGGGGCGGGGCACGGCAACGCCGTGCACTGGCCACGGCGGGCGGCAGCAGAACGCCGGCGCGGCGTGCGGCAGCGCGGGCGCGGCGACTGGGCGGCCGAGATACGGCGCGGGCGCGGTAGGATAGCGCGGGGCGTGGAGTGGTGGAGCAGCAGCTGCAGCGGCTCGGGCGGAGGGCGGGCGCGGCGACTGGTGGGGCGCGGGGGCCGGGGCGGCACGGCGGAGCGCGGCGACTGGGCGCGACGGGCGGCGGGCTGGGCGCGGCAGCGGCGTGCGCACGCTCGGTCGTTCACTGGGCCGCGCGGCGTGGGGGCGGGGCAAAGCCGGCCGTGGCGGGGTGGTGCGGCGGCCACTGGCCTGGCGCTTCGCGCCGGTCAGGCGACGCCGGCCACCTGGCGCGCGGCGGTCGGGCGCGGAGGAGAGAGGGGGGGGGGGGGGCGAGGGGCCTGGATGCAAGAATTTGGAAAACTTCAGGGGGCTGGGTGCAAACAGGGCGTTTTCTCCTCTTTCTGATTTGAATTTCAAAAACTTTTGAACACGAAAGTTGTTCAAAATAAAAAGTTCTACAACTTTGGTTTCAGGCAAAAACCCATTTGGCTTATGGTTTGAAAGTTAAATTTAAAAGTTCAAAAGTAACCAATGTGCTCAAATTAAATTTGAATTCCAACTGAACTCGTTTTAATTCTTTCCACCCTTTCATTAGTTGGTTTAAACATAGAGTTAGGCTAATGACATTAATTTTGGAAATGTAATTACCAGGGTTATCACAGGATCGGCTGACCAGACGGCGGTGGCATCGGTCGAGACTCTAATCCCTTCACCCTTGCCGGTTGCCGAGATAGCCGATCCTAAAGTCACCGCCGAAGTCGGTGCAGCTGCGGCATCACTACTAGTAGAAGCTGTTCAGGTAATCTTACTCATTTCATATACTCTTAAAATCTTCCACTGTCATTAACTCTCTCCCTCTGCCAGGCTGCACAAGCTATTCCACCGCAGTCTCCGCAGCAATCGGCTACGTCCCAAGTGGAAGCCAAAACTCCAGCAGCTCCTCCCGTCGAGGTAAATGATCTCTTACCTTGATCTCTTAATTTTCAGAGAACTTAACCGATCCTGATGCAGGCCGATTTGGGTATGCTGGCTATAACCCCACAACAAACATCGGCCGGAAGATCAACAGAGGCATGGAAAATTTTTCACACCATCTTATTTCAATTTCCAATAGCATACTTACAGGATCTGTTTTCCATGTCTTTTCAGGAAGCTGGTCCAAGCGGAGCACTGATAATCGTTGAATCTTCTTCTTCCGACGAGCCAACTGCACCAGCCCCTGAGACAAGGGAGACGCTTCCACCGGCGCAGGCAAGAGAAATTTGTTTTAAGGAGGTAACAAACTTACCATTGGAATCGGCCGATTCTTCTTTACTGCTTGCCAACCCCTCTCTTTATTTCCCGCAGGAGCAAGATACCCCGAACAACAGCATTTTCTCCTATGCTGTCTCTTTGCCTGATGACGAAGAAATTGCTTCACACGCAATTTCGTCGAGTTCTGCCTCCGATGATGTCCGTGCCAAGCTTGAAAGCATGCGCGTTCTCCTTCAAGACGACATCGGCCGATTGGTAGAAGACGCTTTGCCGATTCGATGACTTTTCAACGATATCAAGGGTCGAATCCCGGAAGAAATAGCAGAAAACTTGGCGCATGCTGCTTACATAGAGCATATGTAGATTCCGGTTTCCAGGGCGCTGCGTCACATGGCCAATCGCGCTCGGATGGCAAAAGCCTGGGAAGAGGTCGATTCATACAAGCACCGGACTCAAGAGGTACACCAAAAGATCAACTTCCTCGAAAGCTACCGCCTGGACATCGTCGGCACGATAGATCGGCTAAAACGGTGAAGAGCAGAGCTGGCCAAGGAGATGGAGCAGATAACCAAAGAGATAGCCGCTGAAGAAAAGAAACTCCAAGAACTCCCATCCATCATCAGTGAGTTGAAGCAAGAGAGACAACACTTGGCCCGTGAAACGATAAGGCTTCATCGCCGTGTGTCAGAAGTTCCAGGATCGGCCGATGATGACCAGAGAGTACTAGACTCGGCCGATCAAATTAGACGACAAGCTATTGCAGCCATAGATGCTTTTCTTGGGTTGTAAAGAATATTGTAAACATTTATTGCTCCTTCAATGTTACTGCGCCAATTTGGTCTTGAACTATTTCTTTAGTCAGCTTTGCATTTATGTATGCTTTTACTCCGATAGGACGTGTCTCACCATCCATCTACCTCTCTTTCCATTATAAGTAGACCCTTCACCATCTCTAGAGGCATACGCATTACTTATCTTCTCTTTCTCTCTTTACTGTCCCAAACTGAACGGCAAGATGTCTTCTTCATCCTCTTCATCTTCTTCCTCTGTCAACCAGGTATGAACTCTCCTCTGCCTTTCCCCTAAGCATCTCAATCGCTCTGATGTTGGGTAATCCCTTTTATCTCTGTTTAGCCAAAACGTCTCAGCCCTGGCCTAGAATGAGCGATTGAAATCATGCATTCAGATGAACCACTGTCACAGGCAGACCAAGATCTGATAAGCTCATGCTGAGGAACTCAGAGATCATGTCCCCGCTGTTGTCCAAGAATATTGGGACCTTATAGATGCTCACTATTTGGTCCGTAAGCGACCATCTTCTAAGAAAAATCCTCCACTTCCTTGTAAAGTTAAGACCGAAGTTGCCATGGAGGATTTGGAGGAGAAGAAGACCCGCCTCCCGACAGAACTTTGCAACCAAGCTGAGACTGGAGCCACCGCAGAGGACCCGAAGGAGAAAAGGCTCAGCCTTATGATAGAGCTGGGTCGCGTTGAGAGAGAAATCCAGCGTAGGCGTAATCACTAGGCGTATCGGTATTTTTATTCTAAGGGGACTTGTACCATGTCGGCCATGTACTCTGTCATTTTCATCCAATAATGAACCAGTCAAAATGAATCCCAATGTTTTTCCTCGAGCGACGTCATCTCCGCATCAGACATGTAGACGAAAACCGATAAAAAATCGGCCATATTATCTTGATATATTTTACTACAAGTTATGCATCTACCCAAATGCTTGGATAGTACCTCTTCAGATATCGTCTGTTTAAAGCTCTTGGGAATTCCTCCCCTTCAATTGTTTCCAGAATATATGCATTTCCAGGGGCACATCGGCCGATTCTGTAAGGCCCTTCCCAAGTAGGTGACCATTTACCGAATTTGGGATCTTTGGACCCTATCGGCAGCACCAACTTCCACACCAAATCTCCCTGAGAGAATTGTTTAACTTTGACCTTCTTGTCATACCATCTGGCCACCCTTTTCTTGTTTTCTTCTATACTAATCAGGGCTCTCAACCGTGAACCTGTCGAATCATCAAGTTCGTCCGTCATGAGGAACAAATAGTCATCAGCCGTTAACTGATCTTGAAACGATATACGTCTTGACCCCGTTCTTATCTCCCAAGGCAAGACTGCCTCATGACCATAAACCAACTGATAAGGGGATATCTTAGTGGTTCCATGACAAGCCATCCTATAAGCCCATAAAGATTCAGCCAAAGACATATGCCACTTTTTGGGTTGCTCTTCTATCTTCCTCTTGATTAGTTTGATTACCCCTTTATTGGACGATTCTACTTGGCCATTGGCTTGAGCATAATATGGAGAAGAATTTAATAATTTAATCCCCATATCGGCGGCAAACTCTCCGAATTCTCCGGAAGTAAACATTGTTCCTTGGTCAGTTTTGATGGTTTGAGGAATACCAAATCGATAGATAATATGGCTTCTAACAAATTCAATCATATCGGCCGATGTCACGTTCCTTAAAGGAACTGCCTCCACCCACTTAGTAAAATAATCTGTGGCTACCAATATGAATTTATGCCCTTTGCTCGATGGAGGATGAATCTGTCTGATCAGATCTATTCCCCAACCTCTGAACGGCCACGGCTTAATTATTGGATTCATAGCTGATGCTGGCGCGCGCTGAACATTGCCAAACCTCTGACAGTCTTGGCATCCTTTGTAATACTTGAAACAATCTTCAAGAATAGTTGGCCAATAATACCCATTGTTCCGGATCATCCATTTCATTTTGTGAGCCGATTGATGAGCTCCACACACGTCCTCATGGATTTCTCCCATCAGAACCTTTGCCTCTTCTGTTCTCAGGCACTTGAGAAGAACTCCATCAATCGTCCGGTAAAATAAATCATCCTCGAGCAACACATATTTTGTAGCTTGAAAACTTATTTGCCGATCCACTTTTTGGGATGGATCTTTCAAGTAATCGGCGATTTCCTTTCGCCAGTCATCGGCTGCGAGCTCTAGCATCATCGCTCCCTGAATCGGCCGATAGCCGGAGGCATGTTGGGCCAGCCTGTTGGCCTCTTCATTATAATTTCTGGGGATATGCTCAATTATTGCAGACTTGAACTCTTTTAAAAGCTGAAGGCAATCTTCATAATAAATCCTCAAGATATCATCCTTGCACTCAGATCGCCCTGTTAATTGATCCACCATGAGCATGGAATCTCCAAAAATTTCGACTGCATCAGCTTTGACTTCCCTTAATAATTGTATACCCTTCAGAACGGCTCGATATTCCGCCTGATTATTAGTTGCGGAAGCTTCTACCGGTAGAGAGAAATTATAACTTGCCCCCCGAGGCGACACAAGAACAATGCCGATTCCTGATCCGACCCCACACGAAGAACCATCAAAATATAGAGTCCATGGAACCAGTTCAACGGCGGCAATTTCTGGTCCACAATGCTGAGCTACGAAATCGGCCATTACTTGACCTTTGATAGCTTTGGCCGATTCGTACCTTAAGTCGAATTCTGACAGAGCCAGGATCCATTTTCCAATTCGCCCTTTCAAAATTGGCAATGATAGCCTATACTTCACCACATCATCCTTGCATACAACTATGCATTCTGCCGATAGCAAATAGTGCCTAAGCTTGGTACACGAGAAGTATAAACACAAGCACAGCTGCTCCACCGGGGAATATTTTGTTTCGGCGTCTAGGAGTCTTCTGCTGACGTAATATACCACTCATTCTTTTCCTTCAAACCCCTGTACCAACGCCGATCTAATAGCCTATTCATCAGCCGATAAATATAATTTGAACGGCTTACCAGGCTGTGGTGGGACCAACACCGGAGGTGAAACTAGATATTGCTTAATATCTTCCAATGCTTTGCGTTGTTCTTCTCCCCATATGAATTCCTGGTCAGGCTTTAATTTCAACAGAGGAGTAAAAGCCTGAATACGTCCTGACAGGTTGGATATGAATCTTCTGATAAAATTGACCTTGCCGATGAAGGACTGTAGCTCAGTTTTATTTTGTGGGGCCACAACTTTGTTGATGGCGTCTATAGTCTTGCGGTTGACTTCTATCCCGCGCTCATGAACCATGAATCCTAAGAATTGCCCAGCCGATACACCAAATGCACACTTGTTTGGGTTCATCTTCAACCCATGCTTCCTTGTACACTCCAGTACTTCTTGTAAATCGGCCAGATGTTCTTGGTAACCTTTTGACTTGACCACGACGTCATCTATATAAATTTCCACCGATGTGCCAATGAGCTTATGGAAGATGTAATTCATGGCCCGCTGATATGTAGCATCGGCGTTCTTCAACCGAAAAGTTGTCACAACCCATTCGAATAAACCAAGATGACCTGGACACCTGAAAGCCGTTTTCGAGATATCTTCTTCGGCCATTAATATCAGATTGTACCCTGCATTCCCATCCATGAAACTTATGACTTTGTGTCCTGCGGCAGCATCTATCAAGATATCAGCCGTTGGCATCGGATATCCATCCATTGGCGTAGCCTGATTTAAGTTCCTGAATCGATGCACACGCGCAACTTCCCATTCTTTTTGTATACGGGTACAATATTAGAAATCCATTCGGAGTAGCGGCACTGCCGAATAAATCCTGCTTCAATAAACTTTGTAATTTCGGCCTTTATATCAGGTAGAATCTTGGGGTTACACCGTCGTGCAGGTTGCTGATATGGCCGATATCCTGATTTTATAGGTAACCGGTGTTCAACAATGGATCGGTCTAGACTTGGCATCTCATGATATTCCCAAGCAAAGCAATCCTTGAATTCTTTTAATAAATTTATCAGTTTACACTTATACTCAGGATCCAAATTAGCACTAATATATGTCGGCCTTGATTTGCTGCTATCTCCCAAATCTACCATCTCCAATAAATCGGCCGACGTAAATCCATGCCCAAGCTTCTCGTCTTCTCGGACGAGCTGATCCATCTATTCTTAATCTTCAGAGCCGACTGCTTGGATCGGCTGTAGACCGAAATCGGACACTTTCAGCAAATCAGTGTCCCAAGTCCTGCCAGATATACACCTGACGTGCTCACAGCTCCACTGTTGCGTGTCGGCCACTGCGACGCTGTAGGCGGAATCGGCAATGACTATCTCTGTACTGTCGCTGACCCATTGCACTAGGCACTGGTGCATTTGACGCCAATCCAATAGCTTGATCATCATCCGATAAGTATAATTTGAACGGCTTACCGGGCTATGGCGGGACTAAAACCGGAGGTGAAACCAGATATTGCTTGATATCTTCCAACGCTCTGCATTGTTCCTCTCCCCATACAAATTCCTGATCGGGCTTCAATTTCAACAAAGGAGTGAAAGCTCAAATACGCCCGGACAGGTTGGATATGGATCTTCTGATAAAATTAACCTTGCCGATGAGGGATTGCATCTCAGTTTTATTCTGTGGGGCTACAAGTTTGTTGATGGCGTCTATGGTCTTCCGGTTAACCTCTATCCCGCGCTCATGGACCATGAATCCTAAGAATTGCTCGGCCGATACACCGAATGCACACTTGTTCGGGTTCATTTTCAACCCATGCTTCCTTGTGCATTCTAGTACTTCTTGTAAATCGGCCAGATGTTCCTGATGACCTTTTGACTTGACCACCACATCGTCGATGTAAATCTCCACCGATGTACCAATGAGCTTGTGAAAGATATAGTTCATGGCCCGCTGATATGTAGCACCGGCGTTCTTTAACCCAAAGGTCATTACAACCCACTCGTATAAACCAAGGTGACCCAGACACCTGAAAGCCGTTTTGGAAATATCCTCTTCGGCCATTAATATTTGATTGTACCCTGCATTACCATCCATGAAACTGATGACTTTGTGTCCTGCAGCAGCATCTATCAAGACATCGGCCGTTGGCATCCGATATCCGTCCATTAGTGCGGCCTGATTTAACTTCCTGAAATCGATGCACACGCGCAATTTTCCGTTCTTTTTATACACAGGTACAATATTAGAAATCCATTCGGCGTAGCGACACTGCCGAATAAATCCTGCTTCGATCAATCTTGTGATTTCGGCCTTTATATCACGTAGAATTTTGGGGATGCACCATCGCGCAGGCTGCTGATATGGCCGATATCCTGATTTTATAGGTAACCGGTGTTCAACAATGGACCGGTCTAGACCTGGCATCTCATGGTATTCCCAAGCGAAGCAATCCTTGAATTCTTTTAATAAACTTATCAATTTACACTTATATCCAGGATCCAAGTTAGCACTAATGTACGTCGGCCTTGGTTTGCTACCATCTCCCAAATCCACCATCTCTAACGAATCGGCCGACGTAAACCCATGCCCAAGCTTTCCGTCTTCTTGTACGAGCTGATCCATCTATTCTGAATCTTCAGAGCCGACTGCTCGGATCGGCTGTAGACCGAATTCGGACACCTTCAGCAAATCAGTGTCCCACGTCCTGCCAGATATACACCTGACGTGCTCACAGCTCCACTGTTGCGTGTCGGCCACTGCGACGCTGTAGGCGGAATCGGCGATGACTATCTCTGTACTGTCGCTGACCCATTGCACTAGGCACTGGTTCATTGTAGATGGGACACAGCAATTCGCATGTATCCAGTCGCGGCCGAGCAACATGTTGTAGGACCCCTTACCATTAATAACAAAAAAGGTAGTAGGAAGGGTCTTACTGCCGATGGTGAGGTCGACGCAGAGCGCTCCACGGGCGGGAGACACGTTGCCCTCGAAGTCCTTGAGCATCATGTTCGTCTTGGTCATGTCTTCATCGCTTTTGCCCAACTTGTGGAACATGGCATACGGCATGATGTTGACTGTGGCGCCTCCATCCACTAGTAGCCTGGTGACGGGTCGTCCATTAACATATCCTTTGAGGAACAATGCCTTGAGATGTTGCCGTTTATCGTCTTCTAGTTTCTCAAAGGTGGCCGTCATTGGTTCTAATACCAATTGCGCCATTTGCTCTTCCACCCTTGTCGCTTTGTCTCAATCGGCAGGCGCCATGAACTCCATCGGCAATATGAACACCATGTTGATATCAGCTACCGATTCTTGATTGTCTGCTTCCTTACTGTTGTTTTTCTTGGGGCGCCAGACCCGGGACTTGACGTTTCTCTTTTGCAGTACCTGCCTCTGCTCTTCTTCTTGTTGCTCCCACTGGTGCAGGCGTTGGATCCTCCGTTTCAGGGACTTGGATAGTCCATCAGGGCACCATCTGGGGTTTATTGGTTTGGCCGATGTTTTGGCGCGCTCCCAATCTGGTTCCCTTCCTAGGGGGTTTTCATCTGACGCCCTGTCATCAGCCATCTCTTCCAGCCGATCGTGCATGCTGATTCTGCCCCCCAGTCGATCATGTTGGTTGATCCTGCCTTTCGACCGGTGATACCGGTCAACTCTGCCCCCCAGCCGATCATGCACTCAAAGGCACTGTCCTTCTTGTCCACGCCGATTTCTGCTGATCGGCTCTAATCCTCTATCTCTGGAGCGTGATCTTTTAAATTGGCGATCATTGCGGCTTAACCCGTTGCACTCAGGACAGTTATCGGCTGATGGCAATCGGAGATCATTTTCCCAACAATGGATGAAAAACGGACATTGCCAATGATCCTCGTGTCGGCGTATCATCTCTTCTTGGTATCTTGACCGTTCCTGCTGCCGCTGATATTTGCTGAGCAAGAATTGGGAGGTGACAGGTCTGCGCGATCGTTCTGATCCTTCGCCTTTGTCTTCAGCCCGCCTTTTCCCTTTGACCTCATCCGCCGTGACTTGCTTCCTGGGATCTACGGCGCCGCTCCTTCTTGCTGATTCCGACGTCAGCACCTTGGTTTGAAGTGAATTTCGTCCCGTGTCAACCATGTTGGCCGCGAAAGGATGCTAGTCTATCTTCATCAGCTTTGCCGGTTTGGCCGGGGTTTCAAACTTGAGCCTTCCCTGCTCGATGGCCGATTGTATCTGTTGACGAAAGATATTGCATTCGTGTCATGAGACGTGGAGTTGTGCCCCTTGCAGTACTTCATCTTTTTTAGCAGATCGGCCGAAGGGATGGTATGGTATTGAGATAGCTTGATCTGCCCTTCCTGGAGTAATAAGTCGAAAATCTTATCGGCTTTTGATGTGTCAAAGCCGAATGTCTCTGGTTCTTTCTTTCCGAAAGGGCACGATATTGGCTTTTTGCCTTTCACCCACTCTACTAGGTCGATTTCTTCCTCTCCATCCGATTCAGATCCTTCTAGATATACCACCTTTTTCTGGAAATTCCTCTGCTGCTCAAACGGACGGACTTCCTGGCCTGCCAATCGGTGGACGATCTGGCTCAGGCTTTCAAATTCTTGCGAAGCATACCTTTCCTTGATTTGTGGCAGGAGGCCCTTGAAAGCGATATCGGCCAACTGGGCATCGGTCAGAGCCAGACTGTAGCATTTATTCCTGATTTCTCTGAACCTCTGTATGTATCCAGTTACCGGTTCATCGCTCCTCTACCTGAGGCTGGTCAAATCGGAGAGCTTTATCTCATGTACTCCTGCGTAGAAGTACTTATGGAACTGCTTCTCCAGATCGGCCCAAGTAACAACGGAATCAGGTGGCAAAGTGGTGAACCACTGGAAGGCCGCTCCAGACAGAGACGATGAAAATAGACGCACCCTCAGAGCATCTTGCGTGGCGGCTTCCCCGCACTGGATGATGAATCTGTTAATGTGCTACACGGTGGATGTGTCGTCCAGCCCCGAAAACTTGGTGAAATCGGGCACCTTGTACCGGTGGGGAAACGGCAGCAAGTCATAGGCCGATGGGTATGGAGTCTTGTATGTATAAGTCTGCACTTTCGGCTTCAACACAAACTGGTCCTGAATTACCTCCGCTATTCTTGCCGTCCAGTCCACCTGCTACTGATGAACGGTCGTTCGAGGTGCTGGCATATGTTGGAGGATTGGAGGTGATACGGCCGGGTGATGGACCGAAGCGTGCGGCGAATGCTATTGCGTCATGGCCATCTGAGCAGTGGACAGCTGATGGCGAAGCGAATCCACTGCCCCATCATACATCATCATCGGCGCCGTGCTTCGGAGTGCCTCTACAGCGCCTACCCCCCTGCCGATTTCTGACGGGGCTCGTTGATACTGAGGAACAGTCGGCCGGGCGGCCGATTCGAACGGCGCGTAGATTGGATAGCTCCCATGTCCGGTTGATAGATCGGGAAAAACCGTCGTCGCCGATGCCCCCCAGGGTACTGAGTTTGTGGGCAACGATTGCACAGAGGCAATCTGGATAGGCTGAAGCGGTGCTTGCGGTGGGAAACATGGTGCACTGTTGTACCTTGGAGACACTGGAGGCAACGAAGTGTTGTAGCCTTCGCGTTGCGTTGATGTCGGCTGAGGAGCCGATTGGGACGTGCCTAGTGAGCTTCTGGCTGGAAGTGGAATCGGCGGGGTATACGCTGGCCCCTGATATCCTTGAACTGCTCCGCTAGCCAGAGAGCTGATGATGGCGTTATACACCGTATTGGTCATCACCGAGGATTGGTCGATGAACGCCTGGTAGACGGACTGTTGGATCATATCGGACATCTTGCCTGAATCCTCAGTAATGGTGACATGGCGGGGAACTGGAAGAGGAGCTTTCTTGACTGTCTCCCCGCTTCTGGTACGGCTGAACGACTGTAGATACATCCTCTTGTAATCTTCTAGATGTTTAGCAAATTCTTCCTTCTGGTCATCCTTGAGATCCGCTTCTGTAATCTCAATGATGTTGCTTTCGGAAACTTCTGCGTTCTTTGACATATTGGATCTTGAAGTTGGTCCCACCGGGCGTGCCAAAAGTGTGTTGGCGCTAAAATCGGCCAGGAATCGGCCAATGGTCTTCAGCGTCGGACACACGATCCAAGAGAATCTGTTTAGCTCCTGTTCGGGTTATTGCCCTGGTGCGGTTCGCGCGGCGTGCCAGTCAATCTGACCTGTTGATTGACAAGGAAATAAGAGTATTAAATTCAGGGCGTTCCGATCAGCTAGGGTTCCGATCTGTCCCTGGAAGCGCGTCGGCGAATCGGCCGATTTGCTATGAAGATGATCGGCTATGGATCAGCCGATAATCATGTAATAATTGCAAAGAAAGCTGCTGTAGCGACTTAAACAATTACTACAGATGCAACACTTGAAACAGATCTAATCGGCTATACGACGATGAACGAGGAAGAGCGATGATAAAGACGATAACTCCAATCTCAAGCTGGATAACTAGGATAATACTAGAACAACAGGTAAAACCTATAATTCTAGTAAATATCGATAACTGGTGAATAAATCCAAACGAAACCACAGCGATGCGCCCGTAGTTAAAGCTCAGATGTTACTCGATAAGCGGAACCTACCAATTTGCCGGAGATCAAGTTGATGCAGCCCTGCCAATCCGTACGAACTCGTGAAAGAAGAAAAAGTATTGGCGAAGTCGCCGACTTGAAAGCAAAGTACTAGGAAAAAGTAGAAGTGTTTTGTTGATTGATGTGTTGATTCTATACAAAGCCCTAGCAACTCCTATTTATACCCTAAAATCAGGACTCCTGGTCGATTATGACTTGTTACAATCTTATTTTAAACAGAAAAACTACTATATCTATAATATCTTTAAAAGGAAACGGACTCCCGCTGAATCTTCCGCCGTCGTCTCCTAATCCAATCAGGACTTTTTCCATTACTTCTTGACCGAATCAGCATTGCTCCGTTGACCAACATCAGGCCACTTTTGACCGGGATCCTCTGTTGTGGTTCCAATCCGTTTGGCGCAAGTTGCATTGCCAATCGGCCGATTCTCAACTGTAGCCTCAATCGGCCGATTCTTTACTGTAGCCTTTAGATCTGCTGCATCGGCCAATCTCTTCTCCTGACGCCAATTCAACACGTGTCAAAATCTGGCGTCAACAGGTTCCTACCGAAATTGTTGAACAACAAGAAATCATGGTAGAACCAGACCTCTCTTATGTTGAGCAATCCATCAAAATCCTTGACCAGAAGGAGAGAAGTACTCGAAGAGCAGTGATTAAAATGTATAAAATTCAGTGGAACCATCGCACCAAAGAAGAAGCCACATGGGAGACAGAAAGTTATCTTGATCAAAAGATTCCTGGTTTTCTTAGTTCCATCCAAGGTACACACTTTCCGCGCTTAGTTTTTATCCGAATCTCGGGACGAGATTCTTTTTAAGGTGGGTTGGCTGTGACACCCTAGGTGTCTAAAAGGCTAAACAAAAATTGAAATCTTGAAATCAGTCACAAAAGAGCAAGAAAGTATGAAACAACCTATCAAATATAGCTTTCAGCCAAATAAATATGTGTATATGTATGTATGCATAAAACAATTGAACCCGTACAAGCAAACTCTTGTAACTTTCAAAATTGATCACATTTGAACCTATAATTTTTAATGGAACCTCTGTCATAACAGGAGCAATAAAAGTCTAGTTGAACTCAAAGGCTAAAAGTGCAAAAATTCACATGAAATGACATGCCATCTAAATACCTATTTTCGGAATTTCAAAATAACTTTTTATACTTTGCTCAGCTGAACTTAGTCACAATAGAGAAAATGTTTGTCTTGTAAAGTTGAACAAAATTGGTATTCAAATGTTTTTGATTTGACCCTGTGAACAATGAGTTTTAGCTTCTTTTTCCACCCGGACCCCTGCTGTTTGTCTTTCACACATCAGTCCCATCATCTTCTCCCTCCACTCTCCTCCCCTACCGTGTCCCACCGCCGGCAGGCCAGCTTGACGGCGTGAACCGGCGCAACCGAGCCCGCTGGTCATGTGGTCCTGCCAACGCATCGAAAATCTTCCAAGGCCCTACCAAATCTTGCGCTACCCCCTCAAGAACCCTCCACGCGGCGTGTTTCCTCTGTCAAAGGCGCTGCTGGCGCCACAGCGAGCCTCCGCCGGCGCCAGCTAGGCCATGCGCCCCCGATTTTGCCCCATGTCTCGCCTTCCCCTGAGGCTCGAACCAAGGCCACCATCCCCCTCCCGCGCCGATAAAAGCCAGCCCGAGGCCCTTGAGTTCGTCGCCTCCAACCTCCAACTCCGGCAAGAAGCTCCCCGTGCGTGGACGCACCACTCCGCCCCCACATTGCCCGAAACAACCCTTCCACCACCTTCTCCACCTCACCCCAGAGCTGCACAGCCGTTCCCCGCGCCATCTTCCTCACCGGACCGTCGCCCCCGCCATCCGCACCAGCCGCCGGCTCTGTGCCACCGTCGGCAGGCCGTCTCGGTCCATCCCTTCCCCACCCAAGATCTCAAACAGGTGCGGTTTGTTCCTCTCTCACCTCTTCCACCTTCACCCCTCACCATCGGCAACCCTAGTCATCGGATTTTGGCCGGCAGTAGCCGTTCCCCTGTACCAAGGACCCATCTGCGTCGATTTCAATCTTTCTGAGAAGTTTTCTGTAAATCTCAGGGGCTCATCTGTAAACCTGGATCAAGAACTTGAAAACCAATCTATTAACTTTGAAGATGCAAAGCAACTCACAGAAAGATCTTAAAAACACAAACTAAGATGTTCTGGAATCCTTAAGTGGAGATCTACAACTTCGTAACAGGACCTTGGAACGGTTTCCACATATTTTTAGTTGTAGATTTGAATCAAGATTAAATGGCTTTCTGTTTAGTCCAAGAGATTCAAGAAAGATCTGCTCATGAAAAATGTATGGTAGCTTTAGTTCTAGGAGTAAAGTCTTCCATAAAAATCTCATGCTCTGAATCCAAGCACAACCAGTGGTTTTGAGTGCTTTTGATATAAGCTGGATCCCTTATAAACTAAAATGTTAACCTCTGTTCCTTGCCCAAGAAAAATCTACAAAAATATGCTCTAAACTACCCATTCGAGTAGGTTTGTTCAGTAAAAAGTGGAACACCAGTTCATACATGGGTTGTTCTAGGCAAATATATCTAGAATCTAGTAGTAGCCGTGTAATGAACTTTACATGTTTAACCTGCTGAATAGAAATGGCTAAAACTTTTACAGCGAGTTTGTAATTAAGTAACAAGCTCTACATAAAAATCTCAACTCAGGAGCTACCTTTACAAGTGGTTTTTCAACCCAGAAACTACCGTTGCGAGTAGTTTAGGTTAACCAGTGCTCCCTGTTAAAAATGGCCGTACAACATGCACAACCACTCACTCACTTAATGAAATCAGTTAATCTAGATAAGTACTCGATAATGAATTGCCCAGGGAAAAGAAAAAAAAAGTGCTAGACTACCAAACTTAAGTTTTGACTATTTTTATGTTGAAATCTTGTCCCTGTAAAACCACTCATCCATGTGCATTCATATAGACTCGACTACTCTCGCCGATGGGATCTACAATTTGGTGCCCGAGTCTGAGATTGAGTAGCACGAACCTCAGATTAATCTAACAGCAGTCGCTGAAGACCCGGACCACCGTTCGGAGGAACCCCCAACTAGTTTTACACAAGAAGGCAAGCCCCGATGCATGATCCCAGTATTTATATTATGCAACTGTTGTTGCTTTTGCTTGTGCATTTAAGCTCATAGGAGTTGATTGGAACCCTAGCTGCATGATCATAGGTACCTTTGTAATGACTACTAGAACAGGAAGTGCGAGTAGATGCTATGCTAATAGGAACGGTAAAAGTCAACTAGTTTCCTGCTACTCGCGAGAACTATAGGAGTTGATTGATTTACCGCATACTGTAACTATAAGGTCGGTAGGCGGGGCTGTGGTAAAGTACTCATGGTTGAGGCCCCGTCTGAGTAGTGAAAAATGCTAAGGTCGCAGTGTGTGGTAGTGGTGGTTAAGCGTTTGAAAGTACTAACCACATGCCGAGAATATGGTAATCGGTAAGCTTAAGTACTCGACTGAACCGGTGCGCGGACAGGTTCCACCATCTTGACGCTGTCCCACGGGCCCAATGGTGAGTGCAAGAGGGGTCATGTTCCGGCGTCGCCCGTGGTTCATGAACCTTTTGTACTTGAGGCTGGTGGTCCTGATCCATAAAATGGGAATAAAGGGGAAAAGTTGCACGTGTGACTCTTGGAGTAACCAAGTGACGTGTGTTTAGGTTTACCTTGCAAGGTTAAGAAATTGGATTCCAATCGTCCGTTTCTCGCGGTAATTTAGACTGCTTAATCCTTCTGCCACATAGAGTAACAAGAGGAACTATGGCTATGATGAAACATGTTGGATGATTAAAAGTTTTCCACCATGTTTGATTAGAGATAGAAGCTCATCTAGACTGGTTAAATGAACTAGAATATTGAAAGCTAAAATATGAAATTTAGGACCTACTCTTTGTTGCTTTTCAGCAGAAAGAAAACCCTAGAACCTTAGATCCTTGCATGCTTAGTAGTTGGTATTTTCCATACCACTAGTTGGGTAAGCCTTGCTGAGTATTAGTATACTCAACCTTGCTTGTGGCAATGTTTTCAGGTGTGTCGGTTGAATATATGGTATCTGGTTTGGCTTGGGCGAGTGCTTTGCCGACTGGTTGGACAGTGGAGTGGGATCAGCCCCCGACTAGCAATGACTCTACCGACGCTAGTTGATCGTGTGTTCCTTTTCGCTGCAGTTTAAAACTCTGAATAAAGTTTTATGTTGAACTTTAAAAGTCGCGAGTGATGTTTTCGACTTGTAATAAATGATGTCCGACTTGTGGATATAAAATTTGTGGAATGTTGTAATCTCTGGACTTGCCTTCGTGCGAGTTATGTGTATGCTTTTTTCAATTGAAATATTAAGTGGTCGCATCGGGATCTACCCGACAGACTGTCGGATTAATCCGTTTGAAGTGCATGGTAGCCAATTCATCTTCAAGGATGATGGTTAGTGCACTTGAGCCGGGTTAATTTAGGCGGTTCTGCCACAGCTCGTATCAGGGTGAAAAGCAGACACCAGAGTCTGCAACAAACATTAAAAATAAGTTTTCTAAAACTTGACCACAAAACTCCTCTTGGAAAAAAATACATTGGACTCGTTAAGGATTATATCTAGTTCGTAAAGCTCTATGGGAATATGTATAGGTGGCAAAATGTATTAGGATACCTATGAGAGTTCCTGTAGATACACTAACCGCGAGTACAATAGGTTAAGAACGAAGAGAGCTCGACTAGTTTTTATAGGGAGAGACATACTGTTTAAGCCACCGAATTAACTCTGTAAGGTCAAGTTAATGCCCACTGTGAAGTTGTGAGGACGGAAAGTTCATGCATGCTACATATCTTAAATTCAAATAAATAAATTGAGTTGTGGATGAACTGTACAAAAATCCACCCCAAAACAGCTAAATCATTGACTAAAGTTCAACTAGTTCCTATTGTTTTCAGTCAAATCTACGGATATAGTTATCTGAGAGTATGATCTAGCTTTGGGTTTGACCAGTGAAGTGGTGCATGAGTACTTTAGGAATGTTTTGATGACTTTTGCGAATGGTTGCTTATCACCTGCAGAAGTTATGCTTTATGCGCTGTCCAGAATTTGTTATTGATTGTGCATCAGTTTTCGTTATCTCACCTTTTAAGCTTGTGAGTCAGATGGCCGATCCAGTTCTTATGGTGGTTGATGAGGAAGGACATGCACACTCAGCGTGCTTGCATTGGGAGGGCTTTCCCTCCGTCTTGTGGGGTGTGTTGAGGACCGCTGGTTACCCGAATCCGCCTCTTTATGTGGGGCAAGAGTTTATGGAGACGGGTGTCCGTCGGTGCCATGTGCGCATGACTATTCCCCAGCACCCACTGAACCCTGCGTGGCTCGCTATTGACACGGAAGTAGTCGGGCACCGCCTCACTGACTCGTGGGAGGCAGCAGCAATGAAGGCGCTCACCACATTTTGTGAGCAGCACCCATTGGAGGTGATTTTGGCTCCAGCTGGGCTGTTTCCGGCAGTCAGCGAGAGCAACCCTCTATGGCTGGAAAGATTTGCACATCTAGGTCACTTGGCAGATCAGATTCCAGTTGAGACTATAATCTTTTCAGCCCGGTGCATGAATGCACTCTACCGACTACTGGCACTTCAAAGTAAAGGGATAGCACAAGTGATAGACCTTGCTCAGTCCTTCCAGTGGGCAGTTAACCTAAGGGACGAACAGATGCAAGACTTAGTTGAGGAGACCGGTGATCGAGATACTAGAATTGGCTAGCTTGAAGGCCAAGTGCAGACAATTGAAACCACCGTGGGTGAACACGAGGCAATGATCGAGTTCTTGGAAGAGCAGATCCATGACCTCAACATTGATTTGGAGGATGCCAATGGACATATCGACATCACGCACAGCAGGCAGCCATTCACATTCCACCGGATGTGATGGACATTAACAGTGATGAAGAACCCGAGGAGATAGAGGGTGTCTCTGACCTTGACTACGATATGGTAGTCCCACAGCCCCTGAGTCATCTGTCAACAATCTTGACGACTACTAGGCGACAACCTTGGGAGTACTTTTGTTTATACTCCTCTTAGTGTAGCCTAACTTTTGTGGAGGTAGTAATAGGCTAGCTTAGAGTTGAGAACCACCAAATACAAGGAGTGTAGCCTAGAAGCTAAGAGCAACAGAATTAGGTAAGCTTTAGAGAAGGACTGAAAGTATGTATATATTGACAAGCAATTGGAAATCAAAGAAGAAGTAGTCAAAGTGGTCGAAATTGCAGATATAGTAGTCGGAAGTGTCACTCAAGTAGCCGGAAAAGTAGTCGTTGTATCGAAAAAGTAGTGGAACGAGTCGGAGATGCGCTAAAAGCAGGCAATGGTGTAGTCGTAGTAAACGGAGCTATAGTCGTATTAGCCGGAGACAAGGTGGGAGCAGTCGGATGTGCAGCTGAGGTAGTCGAAGATACATTGTAGTTGAACTGTAGCCATAGCCGATGATGGTACAGTTCAAGCAGTTGAAGATGTAGACAAAGGAGTAGTAGATGTTGTCGAAGCAGTCGGCAATGTAGTCGAAGAAGCTGTATATTAGTCGATGTAGTCGATGAGGGAGCCATAGTAGTCGGATTGGTAGTCCTGGTAGTCGAAAATGCTGTCAGAGATGGAGTAGTCAGAGGTGTTTTGAATGCCACGGTTTTAGGTCGCTACATTTTCTAGCCACTACCAACCTTTGGAAGGTTTCAGATAAACAGAACGTGAGCTAGGAAATGTCTCCTAACCAGCCGCAGATTGCACACCGTTTGTAACAAGCCTATCAAGTTCTGTATTTTGTTTTCCCGTACTATCTTTTTGAATCATGGGAGATTTATGAAGCCTTTGCTGATATTAAACCTCCATGTTTCAGATGGTTGGGGCAACTCGTGGCAACCTTGATGGATTCGGAGCGAGCGGCAGTAGGTCGCAACCGACGCTGCCCGCACCACCGCCACCCAGTCTGGTGGAGGTGATGGCCGCTCAAACCGAATTGCTACGACAACTTGTTCAGGGGCAGCAACACCATCATCAGCAGCGGGGTGTGCACCATGCACCCCAACCTAAGGTTGCTGGTTACTCGGATTTCCGGGGGACGCAGCCCCCTCTTTTTAACAAGACGGAGGAACCCTTGGATGCGGACGCTTGGATTCGTACCATTGAATCCAAGTTTGCCTTATTGACCCTACCATGTTCTGAGGCCAGTAAAGCTCGATTTGCCGCGTAGCAGCTTCGCGGTACTGCGCGTATATGGTGGGACAACTACTTTGCCATGCTTCTGGCAGATCATGTTGTTACTTGGGATGAATTCAAGAGTGCATTCCGAGCCTACCATATCCCTGAAGGTCTCATGGAATGGAAGCTGAATGAGTTTTTTGCTCTTACACGAGGTACCCGCACTGTACTTCAGTACGCCCAGGCCTTCAAGAACCTTGCTCAGTACGCGGGTTAACATTCTGACACGAATACCAAGAAGCGTGATCGTTTCCACAGAGGTCTGAATACCAAGCTCAATGAGTGACTTAATCCTATCAGAACGGACACATACAATGACTGCACAGGGAAAAGAAAAAAAAGTGCTCGACTACTAAACTTAAGTTTTGACTATTTTTATGTTGAAATCTTGTACCAGTAAAACCACTCATACATGTGCATTCATATAGAGTGAGCAGCACGAAGCTCAGATTAATCTAACAGTAGTCGCTGAAGACCCGGACCACCGTTCGGAGGAACCCCCAACTAGTTTTACACAAGAAGGCAAGCCCCGGTGCATGATCCCAGTATTTATATTATGCAATTGTTGTTGCTTTTGCCTGTGCATTTAAGCTCATAGGAGTTGATTGGAACCCTAGCTGCATGATCATAGGTACCTTTGTAATGACTACTAGAACAGGAAGTGCGAGTAGAAGCTATGCTAATAGGAACGGTAAAAGTCGACTAGTTTCCTGCTACTCGCGAGAACTAGAGGAGTTGATTGATTTACCGCATACTGTAACTATAAGGTCGGTAGGCGGGGCTGTGGTAAAGTACTCATGGTTGAGGCCCCTTCTGAGTAGTGAAAAATGCTAAGGTCGCAGTGTGTGGTAGTGGTGGTTAAGCGTTTGAAAGTACTAACCACATGCCGAGAATATGGTAATCGGTAAGCTTAAGTACTCGACTGAACCGGTGAGTGGACAGGTTCCACCGTCTTGACGCTGTCCCACGGGCCCAATGGTGAGTGCAAGAGGGGTCATGTTCCGGCGTCGCCCGTGGTTCATGAACCTTTGTACTTGAGGCCGGTGGTCCTGATCCATAAAATGGGAATAAAGGGGAAAAGTTGCACGTGTGACTCTTGGAGTAACCACGTGATGTGTGTTTAGGTTTACCTTGCAAGGTTAAGAAATTTGATTCCAATAGTCCGTTTCTCGCGGTAATTGAGACTGCTTAATCCTTCTGCCACATAGAGTAACAAGAGGAACTATGGCTTTGATGAAACTTGTTGGATGATTACTTGTTTTCCACCATGTTTGATTAGAGATAGAAGCTCATCTAGACTGGTTAAATGAACTAGAATATTGAAAGCTAAAATATAAAATTTAGGACCTACTCTTTGTTGCTTTTCAACAAAAAGAAAACCCTAGAACCTTAGATCCTTGCATGCTTAGTAGTCGGTATTTTCCATATCACTAGTCGGGTAAGCCTTGCTGAGTATTAGTATACTCAACCTTGCTTGCGGCAATATTTTCAGGTGTGTCGATTGAAGATATGGTATCTGGTTTGGCTTGGTGACTGCTTTGCCGAATGGTTGGACAGTGGAGTGGGATCCGTCCCTGGCTAGCAATGACTCTGCCGACGCTTGTTGATCGTGTGTTTCTTTCCGCTGCAGTTTGAAACTCTGAATAAAGTTTTATGTTGAACTTTAAAAGTACCTGAGTGATGTTTTCGACTTGTAATAAATGATGTCCGACTTGCCTTCGTGCGAGTTATGTTTATGGTTTGTTTCGATCGAAATATTAAGTGGTCGCATCGGGATCTACCCGACAGACTTTCGGATTAATACGTTTGAGGTGCATGGTAGCCAGTTAATCTTCAAGGATGATGGTTAGTGCACTTGAGCCGGGTTAATTTAGGCGGTTCTGCCACAGCGCAGCACACGCTGGGGTTAGGACTCGGGCGAGGGTAGGGTTCAAGGCTCTACGGCAGTTTCATCGACGGTGGCGAGCCCGTCATCAGCAGGAGGGTGAAGGGCGGCGGGGTGGTGGCCTACCGGTTAGGATTTGGGAAGGCAAGGGCGGTGCCATGGCGGGTCGATGCAGGCGAGTCGAGGCCATGCAGGGAGCACAGCAACGTTGAAGGAGTCGATCGGGTGCAGGCCTGGCGGAGCTTCAGCGGTGGCGCGTCCTTTTTCCTCCGTCCTCTCCCTCGGCTTCTCCTTCTCCTTCTCCCTCTCTTGCCCAGGTGAAGCGGCGGTGGCAGGTTGGAGATAGGGAAAACCCCAGGTGGCTCTAGGGTTTTGGGTCATGGCGGCGGTTGGAGATAGGGAAAACCCCAGGGTGCGGCGCTACGGCTTGCAGAGGGCCCGGATGCTGAGGAACGGCGATGGGGGCTTGGGTCACAGCGCGGGGGTACGTGGCGAGCATCCAACCGCGCGCAGCCGCTAGGGTTTGGGGAGAGCACGCAGGCGGTCAAAAGGGGAGCGCTCGAGCGGTGTGGCTGACGCAGGCGGGGGCGTGGCCATTGCGCTCGGTTGTCAGGCGCAGACGAGGCGACGAGAGGAAGGAGAAAGCTGACGAGTGGCGCCCACCGGTTAGTGGCTCACGAGGGAAAGGGCGCAGGGCGAGGCGGTGCTGAACCGGGCATGTGTGCGTGGCTTGCTAGGCTGGGCCGCGCGGCTCCACAGGCTGAAGGCTGGAGCAGCGTGGGCAGCTATGCTGGGTTGTGTGTGTGCGGTTGGTAGCGGGCCGGGTTGGATCCGGGTTGGGGGTTAGGTATCGGGTCGGGCTGGCTGAGTTAGGGTAGCTTTAGGGTTTGGATAGATAGTGAGTTAGGGTTAGGGTTAGGTTAGTAATTGAAGTTAATTTTAATGGCTGAATGCAAATTAACTTCCACCCAATTCAAGCAAAAACCAATCAAATATTTCCGAAACAAGGAGAGATCAAATAAATCCAAAAAAGACTCCAACTTATTTCACACTAACATTATGATCCTTAACTCAAATTAAATTTATTTACTAGGAATTTAAGATAGAAAGAGGCCATTCTTACATTCGATTCTACCTATTAGTACATTGCACAAAAAGTTTTGAAAATTGACAATTTTTGAACTTATAACATTCCAGAAAAATTCCGGGATGTTACAAGTGCATTGCTTATTGGAGGAGGAACAAAGACATGTATCATGGACCACAAACTAGGGCGGAGCGTAATGTTATTGAGTTGAGGGAGAAGGAGGAGCATGAGATTTAGAAGAGGAGGTTGAGGGAAGAAAGGGCAAAGCAAGGTTTTATTGTTGATCCAAACAAAAAGTACCCAAAGGGTTCATGGGAAGAATATTTTAAAAAACTAGAGGCTAACAAGAGGAGGGCCAAGATGGAAGAGATAGAGGAGTTAGCTAGGAAGGCCCAGATAGAGGCGATGCAAGCATTAGTGGCCGATTTGCCTAACCAAGTCCCCAACTTGGAGAAGGGAGTGTCATCCAACGAACGGGAGGTGTTTGGTGTTACAACAACACAAATGGAGGCAATGTAGGCATTCCTTGGTGATTTACCTAGACAAGATGGTCGTGATGACCGCAAAGGGAAAGGAGTGGATATTCCCAATTGGGTGGCAATGAAAATGATGACGGTTGGGGTGACAACGAGTTGCTCTACTACGGCGACTCCGGTTAGGCTTTCATGGTTTTATTTTATGCTATTTCTTAATGGACTATGTATGTGGTTTAAGGATTATATGTGGTGTGCAAGTGATGTCTCGTATTCATTCTATGTTATTTGTGGTAATGGACTTTGTAACATGCTTTATTGTTTATGTGATGGACTTTGTATGTGTTTAAAACTTTAGTTTCAAGTAACAGAGTTTGTATGTGTTTGAGTTGAGGGAGAAGGAGGAGCATGAGATGAAGAGGAGGAGGTTGAGGGAGGAAAGGGCAAAGCAAGTTTTTATCGTTGATCCAAACAAAAAGTACCCAAAGGGTTCATGGGAAGAATATTTTCAAAAACTAGAGGCTAACAAGAGGGCCAAGATGGAAGAGATGGAGGAGTTAGCTAGGGAGGCCCAGATAGAGGCGATACAAGCATTAGTTGCCGATTTGCCTAACCAAGTCCCCAACTTGGAGAAGGGAGTGTCATCCAATGAATGGGAGGTGTTTGGTGTTACAACAACACAAATGGAGGCAATGTAGGCACTCCTTGGTGATTTACCTAGACAAGATGGTCGTGATGACCGCAAAGGGAAAGGAGTGGATATTCCCAATTGGGTGGGCAATGAAAATGACGACGATTGGGGTGACAACGAGTTGCTCTACTACGGCGACTCCGATTAGGCTTTCAAGGTTTTATTTTATGCTATTTCTTAATGGACTATGTATGTGGTTTAAGGATTATATGTGGTGTGCAAGTGATGTCTCGTATTCATTCTATGTTATTTGTGTACGGACTTTGTATGTGTTTGAGACTACAACATGCGATGGTAGATGGATAGAGAAATGAGGATTATATTGAGAAGTACATAAAATACGATAGAGCAAATACATATAGAAGGACGTTGCACCAACAAGATGGATATAGCAATGAAGATTACATTGAGAACTACATGACATGAGATAGTGCAATTGGTCACACTAGCCATAACAGTTGCGCCGGCCAGGAACTGTTGGTGGCATGAAGCGTCGCATCAAGTTCTTGGTCTGCTCCTGGTGCAGTTCTTCTTCCAATTGGGTGATGCGCTCGGCCATCTTCGTCTTCTCCTCGCCTTCCTTGAGACAACGGGCATGCTCCTGATTCTCATGCAATAGTTGATTGATTTGATCATGCTTCATATAGTTTTCTTGCCCCAGATGCTGATTCAGTACGTGCAAGTGACGTATATATTCTTCCAGATGAACTTCCATGGGCCCATCAATCCAATAAGTGAACCCACAATCGTTGTTCTGTACGGATTATGAATTAAACAGAGTTTCAGAAGAGACTACTAACATAGTGTCGATGAGTTAAAACACTAAGAGGATGTATGTATCGAACCATGTAGTGTGAGCACCGAAAGAAGCGACGCCCGGCATCACCAAAATGCTCGTAGATCTGAACAACAGCGTCCGGCATCACCAAAATGCTCGTAAATACCTACACTGCCGAAAAGGAGTCACATACCATCTCAAGGACATAATAGGCTACGATGGAGGCATAATTGTAAACCATCTTAACGGGTTTAGTTGGGCAAGTCACCTGAGCTTAGGTGATGCAGTCAAGATCATTCATGCAGCGATTGTAGCGACGACAGGGGTTACCATGCACTGCTGGCACATTCTTCCATATGAATGCTACGGTAGGGTCTGATCGTTCATCCTCGTGGGGCCACTCCTGCAAAACAAGTTTGTAAAAATAACCTTCAGTTATAATCTAAAATATGAAGGCAATGTTACAAAACCATATTTAATGAGATGAAACACTTACTGGAATGGGCCCATGGCATGGTATCCCCACCGGAAAGCGCTCCCATATCCATATCTAGAGGAGGTATGCACAACCACATAAGTTGGAATCAGCCCCACTTCACCTGCACGCGTCGAAAAGCTGCATATACAACCATGCCAGAGTCGCGGAACCCCAACTGTACTGACCAATGTTGTCCCATACTTGACCAAGTATCGGCAAGACCATCCAAGAGATCGTGTTTCCCGACCCATCTGGGAAAAGGAAGCCTCCAAACAAGTGCCACAACCATACACGAGCATATCTCTCCACCAAATCTGGACCAGCTGCAGGTGGAAAGTGGCTGAAGTTGGCGCGGAGCCACGCCGAGCTAACACCAGATGTCTTCCAATCTCTAACTCCTTTCTGGCGGTGTTGGTGGTCTGAGCCCAATGATATTCTCAACCATATCTCTCCATCCCTCTGATTGTACGGTGCCTATCACTGCAAGACCTTCCAATGGCAGCACTTGAATCATCCCCACATCCTGCATGGTCACTGTCATCTTGCCACAAGGAAGATGAAAGGTGTGGGTCTCCGGATTCCAGCGGTCTACAAAAACTGACAACAAGACATCCTCATCCTCATCCCCTATATCACTTGGTTCCCATGCTACGTTGTCCTCCTCTACATTCTCTTCGCCTTCAACATGACATTCCATATCACCATCTTCATCTTTAGACCCTAACTATATCTCATCATCATCTCTATTACATTCCTCTTCCTCGAAGATACCATTGTCAAATCCATCAGCAACAGCGGCCAAATCAAAACTAGGCACATTTTGAGGACTATTTGGTGCAAAAATAGGTATATCTTGTGAAATAATTGACTCCTGAGTGAGGTTCTAAACTACATTGTGTTCTTCATTGTCAACAATAACCTACCAGCAAACCACATTTGCTCGTTCTACAACCTCCTTGTATTGCTTCCAATGTGACTCCGAATAAAGCTTCATCAGTACATAGTGCGACCTAGCTTTACCACAATCAAAACGGCCCCTCATTTCAACTTCATCCCCGCGACAATGATACTTCGAGGTCACACAGTCAACTAAATCTTTGAAGGTAGGAGGCTCATCAAATAATTCTAGGTCTTCATTCATATTTTCAAACTTCACATTTTCTTTTACAGTTCCTCCATGGAAAAACCGAACTAAATGGTCCATCTACAAAATACAATCACTAAAAATTTATGTAAACATTTCCGCAAAACCTAATAATATTTGACCAAAACTTCAACTTAATTCACTTAGGTACTATTTAATTTATTCAAATGCTACACTTCCATAGCTATAGCTAGGCTTGATTTTGATTGAAATGGTAATTTAATTCACTCATATAGAATTTAATTTATTAAAATTCACTATTGTATCAATTCAATTTAGCTACAAGCTCTAACACCATACGTGGTGTATCAATTCAATGAAAATTACATGTAACAAGAAAACCCTATTCATCAACTAGACCTAACCAAAACTAGCAAATACATGATTTTGCACGTAGACACTAATCCAAGTATTACTACATGATATTTGCACTGCATGCTCAACTTCAAAGTTACAGTAAACTTTGTAAATTGTCACCATGACAAGCTCCAAATCTCCATAACAAGCTCAAAATGAACTAAGTCACGAAGGCAAAAACATAATCCGTTCACAAATATCACCACATACCATGACTACCTAGAAAACATTTACTAACTAACAAAATATATACATACAATTATTTCTACACGTCAAATCGGTGGGCAGTACTAGAACTACATCTGAACCAAACATCTCATGCAAACAAATCACCATCTATTTCATCAGTTTTCAATTTTATCATCCAAACCCAAGGTCACCTATACATCCTAATATCTAACAAATGAACCAGTAAAAGAAGGATTTTATTGGGGAATTACCTTCCTTTAAGGGAGGGGATCAATTCCCCCAACTTTTCCCACTCCAAATCGGCCGATTTGGGGTGGATTGGTGGCCGCCGGCGGCGGGCGGGGCGGGAGGCGGCGCGTCGGCTAGGAAAAGAAGAGGACGAAGCTGTGGCAGAACCACCTGAATTAATCCGGCTCAAGTGTATTAACCATCACCATTAAGGCAATCTCGGTTAACCTTACACTTCAAACGGAATAATCCACTGGTCTGTCGGGTATAACCTCCCGATACAACCACGGTAATCGGATCGAGCGCCATACATACAAATGCTCACGCGACGATGAGCCCAGAGAATACCACATTCCAGCAAATATTACGACATTAACATAAGTAAATATTACAGGCCAAGTTCTGAGCTTAGAAACCAAATACTCCAATTAGCATAAATAAGTTCTTCAGAGTTTAAGTTGCAGCGGAAATAAACAACGGAAACTACTCGACGATACAGGATGTCTCAATGAAGCCCGTACGAGACATCACTCGGCCTTATCTCCGTTGGACGGGGGCGCATCCCATTCCACCGACCAACCAGGGGGAAGAGTGCAGGGCCAAGTCAAGCTAGCAATCATGTCTTCGAAGGTCTCACCTGAAAACGAGTCACAAGCAAGACTGAGTATACTAATACTCAGCAAGACTTACCCGTGTAGTGGAAACTACTCCACCGACTCTAGACATGCCAGGCTTTTTGGCTCAGGGGTTTGTTTTGCCGAAAAGCATCTACAAGTGGGTCCTTACTTTCAACTTTTAGCTCAAGATTCTAGTTTCGTTAGCCAGTCTAGGTAAGCAGCTATCTAAAGCATACATGGTGAAGCATTAAATTTTTCATCCAACCAGTTCATTCATCATCATTGTTCCTCTTCTTACTCTGTGGGTAAAAATGGTTAAGCAGTCTCAATAGCCGTGAGAAACGGACGATTCGAATCGAATTTCTTAACCTTGCAAGGGAAAACCCAAACACACGTCACGTGGTTACTCCCTAGAGTCACACGTGCAACTTTTTCCCTTTCTTTCCGGGTCGTGGATCGGGGCTACCCTCCGAGAGTACAAGAGCCCCACGCCACGGTTCGGCGCCGGGTCGTGACCACTCTCTGCACTCGCCATATGCACATGGGACCGAAGTTCAAAGGGTAGGATGCCGTCCCCTTGCCGGGCCAATCAGGTACTTAAGCTTACCGATTCCCATAATCTCGGCATGTGTTTAGTACGTTCAAAGACTTAACCATCACTACCACACCCTGCGGCCTTAGCATTTTTCACTAGACAGACGGGCCTCAATCGTAACCACCGTTCCATAGCCCGTCCGTGTCCTTATGATTGCAGCGTGTAGTAGCCATTCAACTCCTATTTTCTCGCGAGTGACAGGAAATCACTCGACTTTTACCGGAGTCCTATTAGCACAGCATTCTATCGAACCTTACATCTAGTTTTCAAGCAAGGGTTCCTGACATCATGCAACTAGTTTTCATCCAACTCCTATAAACTTAATGCACAAGCAAAGAGTAATGAGTTGCATAATTTCGGAAAGAATGGGTTATGCTCCGGGGCTTGCCTTCGTAGTTCGCTTGGGGATCTTCCGAACTTGTGCTCGGGTCTTCAAGAGCTTCAGTTAGATTCGCTTGAGCTTCACGCTGCTCACTCTCGGACGCGGGCACCAGTTCGTAAGTCCCGTCGGCGAGAGTCGTCGATTCTACATGAATGCACAAGTTTAAGTTGTGGTAATGGTACTTGATACGATTTAAGAGTAATTACTACAATGGATAGTTTCTGGTCATGAAATTTTGGATTTAGGTACATCAAGGAAAGATGTGCTTACTGTAAAATTTTCAGCCAATTTTATGTAACCGATTAATTATGAAAAATACATTACATAGTTGCTGTTAGATCCTTGTTCTTTTTGTACAGAACAATTGGTGCAACAAATGAGTCTAAGATTTTTACAGAGCTCTCACTAAAGCATGCAGAAGCTACTATAATTTTTGTAGGATTTATCATGGAGTATTCAGAGCATAGAAAATATGACATTCTACACCTAGGCTATTCAAAGATTCATTTTTACAGGACCCTACACAGGGTGTTTGTCCATGGAACTTTTTACACAGTAACCTCCACCACAGTGTAACTCCTAGTAAAAATTTGAGAATTTTCCAAGCTAAGATACTATTTTCTTGATTTAATGTATATTATTAGCACATAAATCAAATAAGTAGGTTACTCTGAGATAAAAAGTCTCCTAATTTTTCTCTGCTTTCTAGGTACCAATACTTTAGCATAGGAAAAGTTTCAATGGGTGACTCACCACCTAACTGCAGGGATAAAACATTCTACTTACACATGAAATAAAACTAAGTTTAACAAACAGTAAGGCTAGAAATGGAATTTGGGCCTGATCTTTTTACACAGTCCTAATCATCAAGCAACTAATTCACTGCCCAAAATTTAGGGTCAGCATTGTTCTAAAACAGTGGGTACAAAATAAGTCCATTAAAGCTTCTATTTAATGTAGAGCAAAATATTTTGAGATTCTGAGAAACCTTTTGTAACAAAAGTGGTAGAGTTTGTTCTGAGGATTCCAGAACAGTTAAGTTTGCATTTTTCTAAATTTTCTACGATTTTATACAAATTTTACAAGTTCACTGAATTTGAATCTAGGTTTGAAACTTTCTTTTACAACTAGGTCCTTGAATCTTACGCTCAGACCCTTCTAAAGATTTAAATTCTTGCAATTGGGTCCTCGGGCGGCTCGGGTACGGCGGCCGGCCGAAATTCCGGCGAGGGGGCTCGCCGGCGGCGAGGGGCGAGGGTCGGGGAAGGTTCAGGGGTGCGAGGGCTACCTTGTGGGGGTGTTGTTCAGGTGGGGGACGGCCGGGAAGGGCTCGCCGGCGTTGGAGCAGAGGCGGCGGCGGCGCGGCACGCGTCGACGGCGGTGCTCCGGCGGGCTTGGGGCGGTGTGGTCCGGTTGGTGAGCTTCAGTGGCGCGTGGGAAAGCTGCACAGGGGCTCGGCTTGGACGGAGGGGGTCGGGGTCGTGCTGTCCACGGCGAGCAGGGGCGGCGGCGGCAGCGCGGGCGGCGGCGCTCCGGTGGCTCTGGGCGGCGTTGGGCGGGTCGGCGAGCTTCAGGGGGATGATGTAGTGGTGGCTGGCGCTTCAATTTGGGCAGTGGGCGGCGGTGGAGAGCTATCCACGGGCGGGCGGCGCTCGGCGGCGGCGATGGCGACGGTGAGGCGTTCTGGTGGCTGGGGCTCGCGCGGGCGGTCGGGGCGGGGCTTTTATAGGGGCAGGAGGGGGTGTGGAGGTGCCTGGGCGACGCGCGGGGCGGGGCACGGCAACGGCGTGCACTGGCCACGGCGGGCGGCAGCAGAACGCCGGCGCGGCGTGCGGCAGCGCGGGGCGCGGCGACTGGGCGGCCGAGATACGGCGCGGGCGCGGTGGGATAGTGCGGGGCGCGGAGTGGTGGAGCAGCAGCTGCAGCGGCTCGGGCGGAGGGCGGGCGCGGCGACTGGTGGGGCGCGGGGGCCGGGGCGGCACGGCGGAGCGTGGCGACTGGGCTCGACGGGCGGCGGGCTGGGCGCGGCAGCGGCGTGCGCACGCTCGGTCGTTCACTGGGCCGCGCGGCATGGGGGCGGCGCAAAGCCGGCCGTGGCGGGGTGGTGCGGCGGCCACTGGCCTGGCGCTTCGCGCCGGTCAGGCGACGCCGGCCACCTGGCGCGCGGCGGTCGGGCGCGGAGGAGAGAGGGGGGGGGGGGGGGGCGAGGGGCCTGGATGCAAGAATTTGGAAAACTTCAGGGGGCTGGGTGCAAACAGGGCGTTTTCTCCTCTTTCTGATTTGAATTTCAAAAACTTTTGAACACGAAAGTTGTTCAAAATAAAAAGTTCTACAACTTTGGTTTCAGGCAAAAACCCATTTGGCTTATGGTTTGAAAGTTAAATTTAAAAGTTCAAAAGTAACCAATGTGCTCAAATTAAATTTGAATTCCAACTGAACTCGTTTTAATTCTTTCCACCCTTTCATTAGTTGGTTTAAACATAGAGTTAGGCTAATGACATTGATTTTGGAAATATAATTACCAGGGTTGTCACAGAAGTGAGGGAGGAGGAGGGGGAGGTGGCGCGACAAGGCTGTCGCGCTGCATGCGCTGGCGTGACATGGCTATGGCGTACAGCCAGGTGCCAGCGTGGCAGGGCCATCGCGCCGTCGCATGTGACGCGACAGCCTTGTCCTACCGCGCCACTCGGCCCGGCATGACAAAAAGGATGACGCTGTGGAAATAAAATCCGGGACAGGTTATTTTTAAAATATTAATTAAAAAAGGTTAAACATAAAAAAATTTTAGCTTCCATCTGTTTGGTTCATCCTGCTCTTGCTCCACAGGCCTGCTTGCTTCCTGTTTTCTTTCTTTCTTTTTTTATAAGGCTGTTTGGTTTTGGTCTCGATTTGAGGCTTTGTGCTGCTCTCTACTGTTTTTTTCTTTCACCATTTGTGCTCGATTTGCTTCCTGTTTTCTTTCCTAGCACAATTGGGCAAGGGATGCGGATGGAGAGGACCTGGGGATGGAGAAATACAGCTCCTTCTCCGACGCCGTCCAGCGCTGCTCCTCACTGGCACGTTCGCGAAGAAGTACCTCGAGGTCCGCCGCGCCGAGGTAGGTTCGCATAGAACATGCACATGTACTAACCGTGGGAGCGTCGGAGGGCTAGTCATGGTCTGGATGAGCACCATTGACACCGCCATGCCATCACCTAGCATCCACAACAATGGGAAGCATCATCCCCCGATCCTCATGGGAGCGGGAGCCGGCGACCCCGAGGCTTCGGGCACCCTAGGACTCCGAGGCGGTGAACCGGCTCAAGGTACGCTGAGAAGCCGAGGTCCGTGGCTGGTGGTGGAGCTCAAGAAGAACTACTAACTTTTGTCCCTAATACCACACTTTTTTCCGTAACGCCACGATTTGGTTGCAATAGGGGGTGTTATCGCCACCATTTGCGCTTTTGGTTGCCATAGATGGGATTTTTGCAACGCAAATTTTTTCGTGGCCCTAAGTATGAAGGTATTTGCGAAAAGTAAGTATTGTCGCAACCAAATGTGCTCTGGTTGCAATAACTGGTCCATGTTGCCATGATGTGATTTTTGTTGCGGACAATTTTATTGATGTTGCAATACTAAGATGATATTGCAATGCTTTAGATGATGGTTGCGATAGCACGTCTATGTTACAACGAATATGATTCGTTGTATATAGTACTCGTTAGCATTGCAAAAGAGGTGCACGTATAGCAATGAAAAATATATCATTTGCAACGCTTTAGCAGGTGGTTGCAATAGCACGTCCCTTTTACAGCGAATATGTTTTGTTGTACATAATAGCCGTTTGCGTTGCAAAAAGTTGTACGTATAGCAACGATATAATAAATCACTGCAATTGCTACAGTTATAGGAAAAAATTTAAAAAGTTTTAAAAAATAATAAAAAAGACATATAACAAGGTTTTGAACCTGCGACCATTAGAGGCTAAAGAAAACGTACTTACCACTATACCATAATTGTGTTTGTGTGATTTGTACCCACGAAATCTTATACAAATTAACTAGATATATGCCCTGCATCGGGATCATAAATGTTATCCACATTTACAACTACGGATTTGAACATATTAGAAATAATAAAAAGCCAATAAACAATTTTATATTAAAAAACCTAAATTGTTTACAAATTCATGCAGGTCCTTCTCTATTTTTTCTTTTTAGTAATTTATCAACTTGAACCATATTCTCTTTCTATTTACACCACATCCTTCTCTTTGTCCATGCTCCGCATCGTCCTTCTCATCATTAGGTCATCATCCCCGGCATCGTAATCACTAAGGTTCGGGAGCACAGCACTTATCTATCTACACCTAAAAAGACTCTAGAGGAATCATCCACATGCAGAACAAAACTATCCCATGCAAAGAAATCATTCACCTCCAAATCAGAATCGGACGGAAAAAGGAAAATATATATCCAGCATTATTATCGTATTGGCCCGCCTACGCTCGGTAGATCGCCTCACCCATGCGGCCGCCCCGCGCATGTCCAGGCCGCACATCGGTCACATCAGTCGTCTCTCTCGCTCAGTCCGCACCCGCCGCCCATCCTGGCCTCGCGCCGGCCACACACCACCGGCTCTCATTCTCTCGCATCCCCTGCAACACGCTTTCGATCCGTGTCGAGAAAGCTAGCATGCGCACCGCAGCTGCCGCATCCTCGTCCTCTACCGGTGGGCGGATTCCATGGGGGCGCCCGCTCATGTCCTGATGGTTCCTTGCATCCGCAAAATTTTAGATATACTCTTGGCTAAATATCCAAAGAGAAAATACAAATCAAAAAATCTGAATCAGAAAATGAAAATATCCAAATAAAAATATAAATTAGAACGGACAGATGTCCTGATGGTTCCTTGCCTCCGCAAAATTTTAGATATACTCTTGGCTAAATATCCAAAGAAAAAATACAAATCAAAAAATGTGAATCAGAAAATAAAAATATCCAAATAAAAATATAAATTAGAACGGACAGTACAGCAGCATGGTTAAGTAAAAAAAATTGAAATATCAAGCTTTGACAGGTTTCGAACCTGAGACCTAAGGTTCTCAAGTTAGCTACTTACCAGCTAACCATACATGTATTTTTGAAGTCCCATGTTTCTGAACTTCATTATTTCTAAACTCTAGTTGGTTACAGCCTTAACATGAAGAAGAATTTTTCTATTTATAAATGACAACAATTATTTGGTTGCTTTTATCTCAATATTTTTATGTGTAGACTACCCCGAAAAACAACGACAGAATACAAATTGCACCTTCCATACAAGGGGACGATTAGGCTGCTGAACTTGCTTCAAAATATAGATGCATTACAGCAGGTAATAACATTATTGCACTATGTTCCATGTAATATAGAGTTATGTACCCTACTGTAGCTAACATAGATCAAACAATTTAATGTTGCTAGACTCGGCCAGAAAGCGTTGTCACAGTGCAAAAAGATGCAGCAGCTACTCGCTACAATAAAAATTCTACTGTCAGTAGAAATTTTTTCAATGAAAAAACTACAAATGGAACACAGGTGGCGTATATCAGTCAACAGCAGCTGATGAATAAAACAAGAAATCAGAAAAAGAAGAAGGTAACAATTATAATATGTTATTTGTCAACCTTGGACAAAGTTATTCTATGCATATAGTAAATTTTCTACTATCCAAATCTTATTCTTTTGGTCAGGACATGGACAAACTTCGAGTGGCAGCCTTCGAATCAAGCGAGGACACAGCCAAGGCGATGACCTGTTGCACTGCTAGGAAACCCTCGACTATTGCATAGATGTTAGGAAGTCTTGCACTGCTGTAAGTTTTAAATGGTTGTGAGATGAGTGAACTGTACACTCATTTATGGTTTTAGTAACTACTTTAATGGTTTGTGAACTTATTGAATGATTGATTATAATTATTATATGTGAGTGCAATCGCTTTTATTATGGTAAATTGTTTTGACAATGACGTTTCATTAAACCACAAATCAAATGCTACTAGTGTTGCAATACAAACTATGCCAATGAACTGATATGCGTGGCAATAAGATCTATGGCAACGAACTCAATTGCGTGGCGATATGACCTGTAGCAACGAATCAAATTGCGTGGCAAATGATACTATTGCCACAGTCGGACTACCGTGGTAATAACATTTGCTCTATCGCAACAAATAAAATTGCGTGGCAAATAGTACTATTGCAATGGCACGTAAATCGTGGTAATAACATAGCAACTCTCGCAACGATTAAACGTGCATGGCAAATGGTGCTATTGCCACGCCATGGTAGCCGTGGCAAAAAGTATGATCTCTTGCAACGAATTAGATTGCGTGGCAAATGATGCTATTGCCACGGCATCACAGTCGTGGCAATACGACCTTTGGCAACCAAATTCTGGTGTGGCAATTTGTGGCAATAGCATGTATTGCCACGCCACTGATCGTTGCATATACCACTGAGGTGTGCGTGGCAACTGATTATATTGCCACGACCATGAACACTGCAACACCGTCCTATTGCCATGCTTGTCAACGAACCACTACGGTTGCAATAAACCCCAATAGTTGCAGCGCCATACTAGCAACGGTTGCAATACCCTTATTGCAACGCGATTTTTTGCAACCATTGCCAACGAACGCGATTTAGTTGCAAATACCACCTTTCGCAACCAAATTGGCCCTATTGCAACATTTTGTCGTTGTTGTGCAAGGGTTATAAGTTAGTAGTGAACAAGGCGGGAGGAGGGGTGGTGAGGAAAAAATAAATGAAGCAAGTCTTGTTGGACTCGTGCAGAACAACCGACGAGTTCAATCAAAAGGACCAGGGGCAGTTTGGGCAATTCAAACCAAAAAATAAATGAAATATCATAAAATGAAAGGGTAAATATTGAAAAGGCATTCCAGTGTGTTGGTGGAGGGCGCAGGGTGAGGGCGAGCTAGAGGAGGAGGGAGGGAGGATCTGAACGGACGAGGGGGGCCGCAGTTGGTGGCGGCGGAGGATCTGCATGAAGGATGAGGAGGAGGAGGAGGGGGAATGCCCTGGCGTTGTGGCGGAGGAGGAGTCCGAGAGGAGGGGGAGCGCTGATGTGAACCTGCTAGGGTTTGGCACCATTTCATAATGGCATTCTGGCGAAACCTAAATACGGGATGTTATTTTGATGAAGCCTAGTTCTGAGAATGGTGAAATTGCAAATTTCTCGATGCGCGCGGCGTAGGAGTTTTGCCCGTGACTCGCGCCCTAGCGGAGGGTGAGGCCGAGCTAGAGGAGGAGGGAGGGAGGATCTGAACGGACGAGGGGGGCCGCGGGTTGTGGCGGCGGAGGATCTGCATGAAGGATGAGGAGGAAGAGGAGGGGGAATGCCCTGGCGTTGTGACGGAGGAGGAGTCCGAGAGGAGGGGGGGCGCTGATGTGAACCTGCTAGGGTTTTTTCATGATCTTTCGATGAGAGGCGTGGGATAATTCGATTGATGGAGGAGACGATGTTCACGGCCCGACTATAGCCTTCCAAGGATGATGCGCCTTAGCAACCGATACACCACCTCCTATGGCTGCCGCGATCTTGTGGATCGCGACACCCTGGCCAATAGGGCACTTGTCTTGCAAGCAATCGAAGAACTAGCAAGAACAAGTAGAACAAGCACTGATTTACCAGATGTAAATGAAGGTTTCAAACTCAATCTTCAATAAGGTGGGGTTCCGAAGACAGGAAGACGTGCGGCTGATTCAGCGCGCACGCTTACCAGCAAGTAGCAAGAGCTAAACTTGATCTAAACAAAACCCAGGTGTTCTTGGCGGTGGCTAAGGGGTATAAGGACGTGGGAGGACGACCACAGGGTTGCTGGGTCATACTCCAACCCAAGGACGCGTCCGTAATGGACTCAACTTGACACACGGCCCATTGGGCTAAAATAGGGTGATGCAGCACCATGGGCAGAAAAGAACTGAGTATTAATTCGACCATTGCGGCCGACTCCAAACAGATATGGATATGCGACCGGATCATTTGAAGGAATACTTCATAAGCTTTCCATGAAGTACTTGAACGCCCCAATCGGAGTCCGTATGCGACCGTGGTGACCGTCACAAGTTTGTGTTGTTCTGCAGTCCGAATCCAGCCTGCGCGAATCCATTTCCCTTTCGGTCATCTCATGATGATTAAGTTGACAAGCACGAGCACGAGTAATAGGACCAGCAATAGGTACTTGCGTCGGCGTGGATGCATAGTTGGTGTTGATGTCCTCATCATTCTACCCTTCTTGCATTTGATTCATCCTCGACTCAAGCTCATCTTCCTCTCCCAAATATGGCTTCAAATCTGCAATCTTAAATGTGGGACTAACCCCAAAATCCGCAGGCAGATCTAGCTTATATGCATTATCATTAATTTTCTCTAGCACTTTAAATGGTCCATCCATCACCGGCAGCAATTTAGATTTTCGCAATTCAGGAAACCTTTCCTTTCTCAAATGCAACCAAACTAAATCTCCAGGTTCAAACTTTAGTTCCTTCCTACCTTTATGACCAGAAAACTTATATTTAGAATTCATGCGCTCTATATTTTCTTTAGTTGTTTCATGCAGTTTTAACATGAATTCAACACGCTTAGTAGGATCAAAATTCAGTTTTCAGAAGATGGCAAAGGCATTAAATCAATAGAATGCAGCGAGTGGTTATAAGCAAATTCAATATGAGGCAAACATTCTTCCCACATTTTAATGTTCTTGTTTAAAACAACCCTTAACATAGTAGACAACATTCTATTAACAACTTTCGTTTGACCATCAATTTGGGGATGACATGTCATAAAAAATAAAAGCTTAGTCCCCAATTTAGCCCATAAAGTCTTCCAAAAATGATTAAGAAATTAGAATCAGGATCAAAAATAATTGTGTTGGGCACACCATGCAAATGAACAATTTTTTGAAAGAACAAATCAGCAATATGAGTAGCATCACTAGTTTATGACATGGTATGAAATGTGCCATCTTAGAAAATCTATCAACAACCACAGACACACTATCATATCCCTTCCTATTCTTTGGCAATCCCAAAATAAAATTCATAGAAATATCTTCCCAATGAGCACTAGGAATAGGTAGAGGCAAATATAAACCATGTGGATTTATCCGTGACTTAGTCTTTTGACATGTCGTGCAACGAGCAACAAACCTCCTCACATCTCTTCTTATCTTTGGCCAAAAGAAATGACTAGCAACTATGTCCTCCGTTTTCTTAGCTCCAAAATATCCCATCAAACCACCTCCATGCGCCTCCTGCAGCAACAACAAACGAACGGAGCTAGCTAGAATGCATGGCTTGTTAGCTCTAAATACAAACCCATCACTAACGACGAATTTGTTCCATCCCTTCCCATCTTTACAATGCAGCAACACATCTTTAAAATCAGCATCATTAACATATTGGTCTTTAATTGTTTCTAATCCAAAGATTTTGTAATCAAGTTGATTCAGCAAAGTACACCTCCTAGACAAAGCATCAGCAATGATATTCTCTTTCCCTTTCTTGTGCTTAATAACATAAGGAAAAGATTCAATAAATTCAACCCACTTAGGATATCTACGGTTTAGTTTTCCTTGACTACGAATATGTTTCAAAGATTCATGATCAGAATGAATGATGAACTCTTTGGGCCACAAATAATGCTACCATGTTTCTAATATTCGCATAAGAGCATACAACTTCATCATAAGTGGAATAATTAAGAACAGGTCCGCTCAATTTTTCACTAAAATATGCAACAGGTTTGCCTTCTTATAACGAAACACCACCCAATCCAATTCCACTAGCTCACATTCAAGCTCAAAAGTCTTATTAAAATCAGGAAGTTGGAGAAAAGGTGCATGTGTCAACTTATCTTTCAGCATGTTGAAGGCATTCTCTTGTACATTGCCCCAACTAAAAGGCAATAAATTCTTTGTAAGCTTATTCAATGGTGCAGCAATGGTACTGAAGTCCTTCACAAAACAGCGATAGAACCCAGCAAGTCCCAGGAAACTCAGCACTTGTGTGATAGTCTTTGGTACAGGCCATCCCTGTATAGCTTCTACCTTGGCTTGATCAACCTCAATTCCCTGTGGAGTCACAACATAGCCAAGAAAAGACACTCAATCTGTGCAAAAGGTGCACCTCTCAAGGTTACCAAATAAACGTTTATCTTGTAAGGCATTAAAAACAGCAATTAAGTGATCAAGATGTTTGTCCATAGATTTGCTGTAAATCAGTATATCATCAAAGTAGAGTACAACAAATTTTCCAATGAAAGCACGCAAAACTTCATCATTAATCTCATGAAAGTGCTAGGTGCATTAGTTAACCCAAAAGGTATGAGTAACCACTCATATAAACCGAACTTAGTTTTGAAAGCAGGTTTCCCTTCATCTCCCAATTTTATACGAATCTGGTGGTACCCACTACACGAATCAACTTTGGAAAACACAACAGCACCACTCAATTCATCAAGCATATCATCTAAACGTGGAATAGGGTGTCAATATCGAATAGTGATATTATTAATAGCTCTACAATCAACATACACACGCCATATTCCATCTTTCTTATGCACTAAAATAACTGGAACAACACAAAGACTAAGAGACTCACACACATAACCTTTATCGAGTAGTTCTTGCACTTGCCGCTGAATTTCTTTGGTTTCCTCCGGATTGGTCCTGTATGGCGCACGGTTTGGCGGTCGAGTTCCCTTTTCCATTTTAGTTGAGTTTCGCCTTATGAGTTCTGATCCTCTACTGTGCAGAAGCTCACATATTACAAGATTCCATAGGCACAATATCACATTCAACAACATCACGATATGATCCAATAGCAAAATTAATTCGCACCAGTCTAGTTACCTTTACCACTATTGTTCAGCCATCGAATGTGATACGGCTGTGGATGTGGTTTGGTTGTAAGTGCAAGCTTCTCCACCATATCGCTGCTAGCCAAGTTGTTGCAGCTACCTCCGTCAATGATCAATCGGCGTGAACGCTCTTTAATGAAACACTTTGTATGAAACAACATATGCCGCTGATTCTACTCCACCTTCTCCATTTGTGCACTAAGCACACGCTGCACAATAAGACTCTCATAATGCTTTGCATCATCTGCACCAATCTGCTCTTTGGGTTGTTCCTCACTACCTGCATTGTTAGCAGCAAGTAAAGCAAGTGTATCTTCATCAAAATAACTAGCAGAGCAATACCCATCATCTTCTTTGACCATCAAAACACGCTTGCTAGGACAGTCACGCAGCACATGCCAAAGCCCTTGCAACGATGACACTGAAGATCTCTTGTTCTACCCGTGGAGGCAATCGAAGAAGCACTAGCGGCTGGTTTCTGGACAGATTTGGTCACTGAAATTGTGGGAGAACCACGTGGTTTGTCATTGGAGGAAGGTGGTGGTGCTGGTCAACTCGGCGAGGGACTTGGGGGAGGTGCACGTCCAGTCAGAGAAGTAGTCGTGCGCTGCTGCCATGATGTAGATTTTCCTGGAGAAACATTAGTCTTGGCACTAGCATGTCACCCCTGCACTTCCCTTTCAGCTTTACAAGCAAGATGAAATAAACAGGTTACGTTAGTATAATCTTTATAAGTGAGTATGTCCTTTATTTCTCAGTATAAACCACCCAAAAATCTAGCCATAGCAGGTTCCTCACCCTCCTCTAAGTTACAACGTAGCATACCCATTTGTAACTCCTGATAATATTCTTCTACACTCTTAGCACCTTGTCTCAATTGCTACAACTTATTTAGCAGATCATGTGCATAACAAGAAGGGACAAATCTAGCCCGCATGACCCGTTTCAAAGCATCCCATGTTTGTGGCATGTTATTAGGATTTTTCTTGCCATGTTCTATCCACCAAACAGAAGCAAAATCGGTAAACTCACTAGTAGCAGCCCTAACACGTGTGCTTTCAAGAAATTCATGATATGCAAACTTTTGATCAACAACAATCTCCCAAGTAATGTATGCATTAGAATCATATTTACCATGAAAAGAATGTATCTTAAATTTAATCTTAATAAAAGCATCATCATTACCATGTACCTCACATTGGTGATGACCACCCATACTTCTACGATTAGTACATTATCGTCGGTGATCAAGAGCTTCTTGGTCATCTTGTTTAGTATCAGCCACATAATCATCCCAATTATCCTCGCTGCGCTCGCTCTTTTTGCTATCTTTCTTATGCAGATCATTGGTTTTAGTATGGAACTCATCAAAATGCTTCAAGAGGGCAGCAAGGCTCTTGTCAATATGACCAACCCACATCTCCAACCTTGTAAACTTGGCGTTGGTGGCAATCTGAGTGGCCTCCAACTGCCCAATCTTGTCATTCGTCATGTGCAAATTATTATCAAGTCCTTCTGTGTATAGCTTCACCTATTCTTCAAAGTGTTGTATGATGCCCTTTGTACGAGTGGAGTGACCCAAACTCCCATCATCATCTGATGCTATCATGGTTAAAAGAACAATGGCAACAAGAAAATAGGTGAAGAAATAAGATCCTACATCTAGTGGGATGTAACTACTGCAAGGCACTCACTCTCAACCTGTTTCACAAGCTCTTACCAATTCTTACTTTGCTCAGCAGAAGGGAACGACAACCAACAAGTCTGCAGCTATGGAATGGAATATATCAGCGCCGCAGCAATAGGACGTGTCAAACTGTAGTCGAATATGTGGAGTTGTAGGTGGGCTGAAGCAAGGAAGTAATAACACCATGTTAGAGACAAAAGCAAGCTACGTAATCGTTCAACGGCCTAGCCTAGACCGAGCTAGAGGCGCAAGCCTGGACACAAAGGAAGTCACAACACACCACCTGAACCAAAACAGAAACACAAAGAACAGCCCCTTTCTTTTTCCTTTTCTCTTCTTCTTTTTTTCTTTTTTTTCTTTTTTTCTTTTCTTTTTCTTTATTTCTCTTTTTTTAGGGGACTAAAATCTTTTGTTTGACAACCAAAATAAAAAGATTACTACATACAACCTCTACCAACTCAGATTGACAAATCATGTTTCAGACAATAAGACGCGCAAATCTCCAAGTCAATTCTGGAGCGCTCAGATGAAGTTTGTGGCCAAGGTCAGATCCGTTGGATAGACCACGAGTTAAGCTTTCTAGATTGTATTAAAACTCCCAAATCAGAGACCAAACACAGAAACTACAGCAGTTTTCTTCCCATGCTGAACTGAAACTCCGAAATAAAATGAGGTGACAAGAACTCGAAACTCGAAAGGACTAAAGTAAGACAAGCAACTCAACACAACCGATGCAACCGAAGACTCAACAAGCCCTAACTAAGTAGTACTAGTAAAAGGTCAAAAGGTCTATAGGATTAAAGGCAAACTAATCTACTAAAATTCTTTTTGACTTGTCTGGACAATAGGGATTAAAAACAGCGAAGGATTGGAGGACTCTCACTGAATAATCTTGCTCTGATTACCAACTGATGTGAACCCGCTAGGGTTCGTTCGTGATCTTTCAATGAGAGGCGTGGGATAACTCGATTGATGGAGGAGACGACGTTCGCAGCCCAACTATAGCCTTCCAAGGACGTTGCGCCTTAGCAACCGATACACCACCTCCTATGGTTGCCGTGATCTCGTGGAGCGCGGACACCCCGGCCACTATGGCACTCATCCTGCAAGCAATCGAAGAACTAGCAAGAATAAGTAGAACAAGTACTGAATTACCAGATGTAAATGAAGGTTTCAAACTCAATCTTCAATAAGGTTTGGTTCTGAAGATAGGAAGACGAGCAGCCGATCCAGCACGCGCGCTTACCAGCAAGTAGCGAGAGCTAAACTTGATCTAAACAAAACCCAAATGTTCTTGGTGGTAGATAAGGGTTATAAGGATGTGGGAGGACGACCCTAGGATGCGTCCGTAATGGACTCAAGTTGATACACGGTCCATTAGGCTAAAATAGGGTGACACAGCACCATTTCGGCCCACTCCAAACAAATATGGATATGAGGCCAGATCCGTTTGGAAGAATACTTCATAAGCTTTCCATGAAGTACTTGAACGCCCCAATCTGAGTCTGTATGCGACCGTGGTGACCGTCACAAGTTTGTGCTGTTCTGCAGTTCGAATCCAGCCTGCGTGAATCTGTTTCCCCTTCGGTCGTCTCCTGATGATTAAGTTGACAAGCACGAGCACGAGTAATAGGACCAGCAATAGGTAATTGTGTCGGTGTGAATGCATCGTTTGTATTGATGTCCTCATCAAGTGCCGGCGGAGGAGGAGTCGGAGAGGAGGAGGGCGTCGGGGGCGGGCGAGGTGGAGGACGTTGGGGAGGGCGAGGTGGGCGAACGGTGATCCCTGATAAACACGCAGTTGAGATTTCATAGCGGCTGGAGAATTAGTGCGAGGGGGCGACCTTCGCACCAGGGTAAGATGAACAGAAAAATGTCACCCTTAACCCCTTTTTAGTAGTAGAGATTTTTTGTTTTTAGAGAAGATGACCCATACTCTCTTGGCAATGTATGAGCATTGGAATGGAATATTTGTTGGAGTAGACCTTTCTTGGATGGATGGGTTCACTGTGGAGATTTTGGGTTGTGTTTGTGAGTGGATGTCAATACTCGGAGTAGGTAATTGACGTACCAAAATATTTTCTAGGCTAGCAAGACAATAGGTACGCAAAGGAGAAAGATCGGTAGATGACAAGTACTTTCCTCGAACGGACCCATTATTTGGCAAAGCTCAAAGTAACTCAAGATAGCATATATCGGCTCAAATAGTAAAACATTATGGCTCTCGATAGGGCATGTAAAACCAAAGGGGACATCTTTACCATGATTCATTAAAAGAAATTCCGAGAGGTTCTCTACTAGAGTATGCAATTTTATTCCGATTATCCCAAATCTCATAACCACTTAGACCTAGAAATCAAGCTCATGCTCCCACAAACCCATATTTTCAATGATAACAATAACCAAGTGCTGACAATTTCAAGTACTAGGAGAGTAAAAAGTTGTATGAGGCACTTGCAGAGCATGAAAAGAGCAACTATTAATCATTTCCAAGATAAGAGCTCACACGGATTTCCACACATATAAGATGGGAGTTCTTTTATTCAAAGCATGGAACATTTTTTTGGGTTTTAAATATGAAATTCTAATAATTACTACTACTATTACTATTTTATTATATATTTGTTTTATTTATTTTATTTATTATGGCATGGCATCTGTGAAACAAATAGACGGGTTAAATGATTTACCTTGATACACCCCCCAAGCTTAGATGAGCTAGTTCTGCTGGTTGGGGTCGTGCTACTGCATGGGGCCGACGCCCAAATGGGTGAAGATGCCAGAGAGGTCGTAGTGCATGGCCGTGGTCATCCCCCAATTCTGCTACGTGAGGTCGGTGTTGTGCACCAGCTTCTAACTGATGTAATCCTCCCTCTGGGTGATGGAGTTGACGTGGCTCATGAGGTCCGTGATACCGCACATAACCGGGTTCTCATAGTCGTACCATGCTGAGGTTGACGGTGTCGGTGTTTTACCGCAACACTCACCGAGGGATACCCTCGAGGTGGTGAGTTTGGTTGGTTGGGTGTCACCGAGATCAGGAACTCGAAGGTCCAAAGGAACACAGGGTTTTAGACAGGTTCGGTCCACTGGGAGCGTAATACCCTACGTCATGTGTCGATTGTATTCCCTTTGATGCTGATGATTGTGATTGTCCCCGAGGGGGTACCTGTCCGCCCTTATATAGTTCGGGGGACAGGTTTGCATGGGAATCCTAGTCGGGTACAAGCCAAGGAGTCCTACCCGACTACTTCTCGGGTAGTCTCTATCTGACTCCGACTAGTCTAACTACCGTACGAGTAATCCTACTGCATTACGAGTAGTTACAATGGACATGGGGCGTGGGCCATGTCCAACCCTGAATCCTAGGTGACGTGTGCCACGTGGCCAGTCCCGTGTGCCCGGGTCTGACAAGCCCCCGAGCTCTTCGTAGCCGAGTACTTGCAGGCGTCCGAGTACTTCTGAAGGCGTCTTCGAGTTCTCTGCGAACCTCATCTTGAAGGTGTCTTCTGAGTACTTCCATGGTTGCATCGAGGCTGTGAGGTGCTCATGCCTCGAGCAGTTATTCGGTCCTCTTTTTATATGGGGTGCGATTAAACTCGCACTCCATATGCAGTAGCCCCCGAGCCATAGGTTGATTCGTAGAATCAGACTGAGGGTCAATATAAACTTGAGTCTTCTGTCTTAGTCTTCCAACAGATTTGAAAAATAAATCGCTGATGACACGTGTCCTGCAGCCCCCGAGCCTTGAATCCAAATCCCCAAGTTTTGGAATCTAGGATCCAAAGAGTCGTGGCATGCAATATGGTAAAGATTTGATGGTAAACATGGGCAAATTGGTGTAGTAAATTTGAAAACCTCTCTTTTCGGGATGAGTTCCCTGAAAAGATGGTGAAACAAATAACATCCCCAACAAGCACCCAAAATTACCGCTCAAACCAAACTTACTGCCCAAGCCAATGACCAAATAAATCGTCTGGGTAATAAATGTAGCAAAACCTCTTATTTAAAATCCCTAAAATAATGGTTAACAAACATACACCCAAGATAAATCTTAAAAAGCCTCTTGGTTCAGGTGTTTGTCGAATAATCATGCCGTATCCAGCAGGGAACATTTGTACTGCCTTTGAAAGCAATTTGAGAGCTTTGCCACATCAAGCCCCCGAGGCAGGGGCACAAAAGTAGTCGATGCAGAAAAGGTGGCATTAGCCCCCGAGCCCCAGCGTAGAGCAAGTAATGAAGCCATCTAGTCGGAAGTGATCCCGACTAGGATTGTAGTCAAGACAAGTAGTCAAAGTAGTCGGACTGGTATGGGACCAGTCGTAAACAAGTAAAATTCTTGTCATGGGAGCAAGACCCCTTCAATAACATAGTGTACAAATCAAAAACAAGTAATATGTTACTGGAAAAATATGGGAGCGAGGCCCTTTCAGCAAACTTGCACATGATACCGGTCATAAACCAGTAAAATGGAGTTGTACTAGAAGTATAAGCACCAAGGCTCTTCAGAAACCCAAAATACTAGTCATACGATAGTAATTAGGTATTGGAAGTATGGGAGCAAGGCCCCTTCAGTAAGCTTGCGCGTAGTACCAGTCGTGAACTGGTAAAACGGAGTTGTACTGGAACAATCAACTTCTTGGCACCAAAATATGATAGCCCTAGTTGAGTTAAGGATAAAATCGACGCAAGTGTTCAATATTCCATGAGTTTGGTATCTCCTGGCCGTCCCAGTACTGCAGGCGATAAGATCCAGGGCCTGTAACCTTGTGCACAATGAAAGGTCCTTCCCATCATGAATTGAGCTTGTGCAAGCTAGTATCATCCTGGATCCGGCGAAGTACCATGTCTCCCACATTGAAAGAACGCCGTTGGATGTTGCTGTTGTGGTAACGACGAAATCCTTGCAGGTAACAGGCCGACTGCAATAGTGCATTGCATCTGACTTCCTGGGTTGAATCAAGTTCAAGTTGTCTTGCAGTGTCGGCTCGCCCTCTTCAAACATCTCCAGTCGTGGAGACCTCCACATCATGTCAACTGGCAATATGGCCTTGGACCCATACACGAGAAAGGAAGGTGACTGGCCTGTGGCGTTGCTTGGTTGTGTGAGAAGCCCCCAGACTACTGATGAGATCTCGTAGATCCACTTGCCGCCCTTTTTTCTATTCTCGTCATAAAGTCTTTTCTTCAGTCCATCAAGAATCAAGCCGTTGGCACGCTCAACCTGGCCATTGGCCCGCGGATGAGCCACCTAAACATATCTGACTTCAATGGAGTTGCGTTCACAGAAATCTCAGAACTCATGCGAGTGGAAATTTGGCCCCAAATCTGTGATAATTGTGTTGGGGAAACCAAAGCGGTGTAGGATGTCGCAGATGAAAGTAACCACTCGATCAGCAGTGAGCATTGCGATAGGTTTGTACTCAATCCACTTTGTAAACTTATCGATGGCCACCAATATGTGTGTGAAACCTCCTGGCGCAGTTGTAAAGGGCCCAATCATGTCCAAGCCCCAGCATGCGAATGACCATGAAGGTGGTATGGTTATCAAATTATGAGCCGGAACATGACGCTGTTTGCCAAAGAATTGGCAGTTGGTACACCGGCAAACGAGTGCTTCGGCATCTACCAAAGCAGTCGGCCAGTAGAAACCAGAGCGAAATGCCTTGCCGACTAGTGTGCGAGAAGCAGCATGGTTCCCACACACGCCTTCGTGAATCTCTTGGAGTATTTCTATGCCTTCCTCCGTGCTGACACACTTCATGAGTATGCCTGATGTGATCCACGCTTATACAAATGGCCCCCGACTAGAACATACCCTCTGCTACGCCGTAGGATGCGAGTAACCTCGGCACTTTTTGGGTTGACGCCGGGGGGTAGTTTGTGCTCCTGGATGTAGTCGATGAAGGACACCCTCCAGTCGACCTCGATCATCATGATCTCTCGGTCGGGTTCCTTGGGACCCTGAACGATGGAACTTGAGTCTAATGTCTGGATGGAAGGGTGATGCAACTCATGAACGAATACTCCCGGTGGGACGTTAGCACGATCAGAACCTAGTTTGGAGAGCACGTCTGCACCCACATTGTTGTCGCGGACCACATGATGAATCTCCAGCCCCGAGAACTTTTTCTCGAGCTTGCGTATTTCCATGAGGTCCTTGTTAATGTCCCGCTCCTTATTGACTTGTTGAACCACCAGTAAGGAGTCGCCATAGACTAGTAATTGCTTGATGCTGAGGGAGATTGCCAAGCGTAGGCCATGCAGCAGTGCCTCGTACTCGGCCTCGTTGTTGGAGACCTCGAATAGAATTTGAAACACATACCTGAGCTGTTCTCCTCTCGGACTGATGAAAAGTACTCCCGCACCACCGCCACCGAGCTTGAGTGAACCATCAAAGTACATGACCCAATGCTCCGGCTGGTTGGTTGGGGTTTCCACTTGGTTTTCTCGCCACTCAGCCATGAAATCATCTAGTGTGTGGCAGAACCACCTGAATTAATCTGGCTCAAGTGTGCTAACCGTCACCCCGAGGGCAATCAGGGCTAACTCGCACTTCAAACGGAGTAATCCATCGGTCTATCGGGTAACCTCCCGATACAACCACGGGTTTGCTAATCGAAACCACACATACAAAGTACTCACACGAAGGTGAGCCCAGAGAATACAACATTCCACAAATTTTACATCACAGGGTTCAACATAAATTTATTGTTACAGACCAAGTTCGAAATTCGTAAAACAAAGTACTTCCAAGTTTAAAAGTAAATGAGTTCTTCAGAGTTCAATGCAGTGGAAAAACAACGATAAACTACTCGTCGCTACATGATGTCTCGATGAAGCCCATACGAGACATCACTCGGCATTATTATCATTGGATGGGGACACATCCCATTCCACCGACCAACCAGGAGGAAGAGTACACGGCCAAGTCAAACTAGCAACCATGTCCTCAAAACCCCTCAAGCCAAAAGCCTTGCATGTCTAGGAGTCGGCTAAGTATATTTCACTAGTCGGGTAAGCCTTGCTGAGTATTAGTATACTCATCCTTACTTTCAAATTTTAGCTCCAGATTCTAGTTTTTCTTTAACCATTCTAGGTAAGCAACTATCCAATATCATACATGGTGGAAGAATTAATTTGCATCCAACAAGATTAATCATCATCATTGTTCCTCTTCTTACTCTATGTGGTAAAAGGGTCAAGCAGTCTCAATAACCACGAGAAACGGACGATTCGAATCGAATTTCTTAACCTTGCAAGGCAGACCTAAACACACGTCACATGGTTACTCCCGGAGTCACACGTGCAACTTTTCCCTTCAATTCCCGCTTCACGAAACAGGCCCACCGCCCTCGACTACATGTCCCCATGGACCACGGACCCGGCCGGGCCATGGCGGCACATGCACCCATCATTAGCTAGATGTGAACGAATTCAAGACGGTGGGGAGTATATTCCGGCCTCGGTTCAATCCGGTAATTAAGCTTACCGATTACCATATTCTCGGCATGTGGTTAGTATGTTCAAAGACTTAACCACCACTACCACACACTGCGGCCTTAGCATTTTTCACTAAACAAACGGGACATCAATCATCAACTTGAAGATCGCACCATAGCCCCGTCCGTCGACCTTATGATTGCAGCATGTAGTAAACATTCAACTCCTATATTCTCGCGAGTGACAGGAAATCACTCGACTTTTACCGAGTCCTATTAGCATAGCATTCTATCGAACCTTACATCTAGTGTTCAGAGCATGGGTACCTAGGATCATGCAACTAAGTTTTCATTCAACTCCTATAAACTTAATGCACAAGCAATATAAAGTAATAGGTTGCATAATTTGAAAAATAGGGTTCATGCTCCGGGGCTTGCCTTCTTGAGCAAAGCTAGCCTTGGGCTCTTCCAAACTTCGGTTCGGGTCTTCAAAATCTTCAGTTAGATTCACTTGAGCTTCACGCTACTCACTCTCGGACTCGGGCACCAGCTCGTACGTTCCGTCAGTGAGAGTAGTCGATTCTATATGAATGCACAAGTATGAGTTGTAGTGATGGTATATGACATTTATTTTCTTCACGATAAAGTTGCAGTCCACAAAAACATAGATTTGGTTGTAAAGTTACTTAGTTAATTTCTTGGGCAATCCCTAAAAGTGTACTTCTTAAACTACTTAACTTCATTAAACAAGAAGGGGCAGTGTTATATTGGAAACTTAATTTTCTAAGCACAAACATGGATTAAACACAATTACTGAACTAGGTAACTTCTGATGATGAAAATTTTATTCAGAGTACCATATGCGGAGATTAAACCATTGCAAAAATTTCAGGTATTTTTGTGTTGCAGATTAAATATGAAAAAGGTAATACACAGCCACTACTAGAACCTAGTTATTTTTATACAGAACGAACCATGAAATTATTGATGCTAAAAATTTTACAGGGTGTTAATCGTTCCATATATGTGTTACTTTAAATTTTTCAGATTTTATTGTGCACGATACAGAGCATAATAAATAGGACAATATACACATATTTTAATAAAGATTAATTTCTACAGGATGTTATATAGGGTTTCTGAGTATGAAACTTTTTATACAGCATGTCCTAACCAAAGTATCTCATATTAAAAAGAAGAACATTTCTCAAGCACAGAAACTAATTACTTTGATTTAATGTATTTTTCCACCACAAAAATTATATGTAGGTTATAGAAAGGTAAAAAGTCCCTAAATATTTTTGTGGCATCCAGGTATCAGTATAACAGCACAGGGAAAGTTTCGTAACATGAATCACTATAGAACAACAGCAAAAATTATTTATATGTCTTCATGGCATAAAACCAAGTTTAACAAAAAAGTTTAGCTAGGGATGGGTTCTGGTCCTGAACTTTTTACATTGGCTTACACATCAAGCAACTAATCCACTGCCAAAGTTTCGGGATCAGCCTTTGTCTACAACAGTGGGTACAAATAAAAGCTTTTAAACCTTCCATTTAATCTAGAGAAAATTATAGCAAGCAACTAAAGAAATGCATGTAACAACAGTTGTAGATCTTCTTCTAAGAATTACAGAACAGTTGAGTTTGTATTTTTCCGACTTTTCTACAATTTTATATGAATTTTACAAATTTGCTGTTTTTGAAACTAAAGTTAATACACTGGTTTGCAGATATGCCCATGAAAACTTGCGTGCAGACCCTTTTAAAGATTTCAATTGTTGCAATGTGGTCCCTAGGCGGCGCTGGCATGGCAGCCGGCCAAATTCCAACGAGGGGGTGTGGCAGAACCACCTGAATTAATCCGGCTCAAACGCGCTAACCATCACCACGAGGGCAATCAGGGCTAACTCGCACATCAAACGGAATAATCCATTGGTCTGTCGGGTAACCTCTCGATACAACCACGGTTTTTGCCGATCGAAGCCACACATACATGTACTCACACAAAGGTGAGCCCAGAGGATACAACATTCCACAAATTTTACACCACAGGGTTCATCATAAATTATTATTACAATTGAGTTCGAATTCGTAAAACCAGGTACTTCCGAGTTCAAAATAATTGAGTTCTTCAGAGTTCAATGCAGCGGAAAAATAACGATAAACTACTCGACGATACACGATGTCTTGATGACGCCCGTACGAGACATCACTCGGCTTTATCATCGTTGGCTGGGGGCGCATCCGATTCCACCGACCAACCAGGAGGAAGGGTACACGGCCAAGTCAAACTAGCGATCATATCCTCGAAAGTATCACCTGATAACGAGCCACAAGCAAGGCTGAGTATACTAATACTCAGCAAGGCTTACCGACTAGTGGAATATACTTAGCCGACTCCTAGACATGCAAGGCTTTTTGGCTTGAGGGGTTTGTTTTGCCGAAAAGCATATACAAGTAGGTCCTTACTTTCAAATTTTAGCTCCAGATTCTAATTTTCTTTAACCATTCTAGGTAAGAAACTATCCAATATCATTCATGGTGAAAGAATTAATTTTTCATCCAACAAGATTAATCATCATCATTGTTCCTCTTCTTACTATATGTGGTAAAAGGGTTAAGCAGTCTCAATAACCGCGAGAAACGGACGTTTCGAACCGAATTTCTTAACCTTGCAAGGGAAACCTAAACACACATCACGTGGTTACTCCTAGAGTCACACGTGCAACTTTTCCCCTTTCTTCCTGGGTTGTGGATCAGAGCCACCCTCCGAGACTACAAAGCCTAGCTCTGCACCAACCATGTGCGCGCATGGAACCGAAGTTGAGAGGGTGGGATGCTGTCCACTTGCCGGTCCGATTAGGTACTTAAGCTTACCGATTACCATATTCTAGATTAAGTACTTAAGCTTACCCGGCCATGGTGGCATATGCACCCACCATTAGCTAGATGTGAACGAATTCAAGACGGTGGGGAGTATATTCCGGCCTCGGTTCAATCCGGTAATTAAGCTTACCGATTACCATATTCTCGTCATGTGATTAGTATGTTCAAAGACTTAACCACCACTACCACACACTACGGCCTTAGCATTTTTCACTAAACAGACGGGACATCAATCATCAACTTGAACATCGCACCATAGCCCCGTCCGTCGACCTTATGATTGCAGCATGTAGTAAACATTCAACTCCTATATTCTCGCGAGTGATAGAAAATCACTCGACTTTTACCGAGTCCTATTAGCATAGCATTCTATCGAACCTTACATCTAGTGTTCAGAGCATGGGTACCTAGGATCATGCAACTAAGTTTTCATTCAACTCCTATAAACTTAATGCACAAGTAAAGTAGAGTAATAAGTTGCATAATTAGAAAATAGGGTTCATGCTCCGGGGCTTGCCTTCTTGGGTAAAGTTAGTTTGGGGCTCGTCCGAACTCGGGTTCGGGTCTTCGAAAGCTTCAGTTAGATTCACTTGAGCTTCACGCTGCTCACTCTCGGAGTCGGTGGAGTAGACTCCACTACGCGAGTAAGTCTTGCTGAGTATTAGTATACTCAGCCTTGCTTGTGGCTCGTTTTCAGGTGAGACCTTCGAAGATATGATTGCTAGCTTGACTTGGCCCTGCACTCTTCCCCCTGGTTGGTCGGTGGAATGGGACACGCCCCCGTCCAACGGAGATAATGCCGAGTGATGTCTCGTACGGGCTTCATCGAGACATCCTTATCGTCGAAGTAGCTTCCGTTGTTTTTATTTTCCGCTGCAACTCAAAAGAACTTATTAGTTATGATCTCTGAAGTACTTGGTTTCTGAACTCAAAACTTGGTTTGTAATATTTACTTATGCTAACGATGTAATATTTGCTGGAATGTGGTATTCTCTGGGCTCATCATCGCATGAGCGTTTGTATGTATGGCATTCGATCCACTCTACCGTGGTTGTATCGGGAGGTTTTACCCGACAGACCAGTGGGTTACTCCGTTTGAAGTGTAAGGTTAACCGAGATTGCCTTGATGGTGATGGTTAATACACTTGAGCCGGATTAATTCAAGTGGTTCTGCCACAGCTGGTATCAGAGCCGTAGCTGGTGCCACAGCTGGCAACAGCTGGCGCCAGAGCCAAAATACATACGCCAGAGAATGCGACAAGCCTTAAAAACTCGATTTACTAAAACTTGACTAGAAGGATGTGTTGTGAAATACGTTGGTACATTAAGGATGGTGCCTAGTTCGTAAAGCCCTAAGGGATTATGGGAAAGTTTACTAGGTGGCTATCTAACTTCTATATATATTATCAACTGACTTCCAGCACATTACTTTCTATCAAAACTTACTTTCATGCACAACCGACCTTAATTTCTGTAACGACGCACTCATCGCTAAGGTAAGAAGGTAAGGATCCTCAGCCAACTGAGAGAGCTTGGCCTTCCTGTCGGTGATGCGAACCGAACGCTGCCCTCAAGCAGTGGCTTACTTGAGGTGCTGCCAATATGCCAACTGTTCGTTGAACATATTGGGAGTAGAAGGTTTGGCGCAGGGTATGGCGATCGCTGTTCATACCCCCGTCTCATGACGGTACCCCCGTGAATACGCTATCTCGATAGCGTATGTTAACGTCGTCTGTACGGCGAAAATTGTACAGATATCGTTTCTATAAGTAAACGGTAATGAATACGGACGCTTTCATGAGTGCTGGCATGAAAGGTTCTTGAAAAATATATATATGCTTTGTCAATCTTCTGCAGGTACACTAACCGCGATTACGATAAGTTAAGGAACGATTAGAGAGACTCGACTAGCTATTATAGCGAGAGCCGTATTGTGTATGCCACCGAGACTATCTTCGTAAGACCAAAAGTGTTTGGCAGTTATTTTATTTTGTGAGGACGAATAGGACGTGCATGCATTATAACCATATATATCGGAAAGTGAAGATACGTTGTATTAGAGTGGTAAGGTTCTTGCGTATCTAAGCGTGGTTTGCATAAGGACTATCTAGCGAATCTGTCAGAAATCTGCCATGACCGAAAAGAGCGATTTATTGACCAAAGAAAATGACCTGTTCTGGTAAAGTTCATATTGAAAGAATTGTTCCAAATTTTGTGTTCTATCTTCTGTTCAAAAATCAAAAATTCTGAACTTCTGGATAATAAGAAATAACAGAAACCTTGGAACGTCAGAATTCTGTCCAGAATAAGCACTTCTGCCTCTTAAAATTTTAGGCCCCATTCCTGCGGTTTTCTGCAAAAGAGCACAACACAAAACCTGTTCCAAATTTACCCAGGAAGCTTCTGTTAAAATTTGGTAAATTTTGGCTGGGTAGATTTTCCCTGGTGCACGAAACTCTAGCCCTCTGTTCACTGAAAATTCTGGGTAGACAGAGAGGTAAAACCTGAAAAGAAAGACCATCTTAGAGACCTATCTAGCTCTGGAGTTGACTAGCAAAGTTGTTCACAAATACCTTAGGAGTGATCTGGTGAAATTTGAGAATTTTTGGATTAGAGCTGTGGAAGTTATGGTTATTTTTGCACATTATACAGAATCTGTCCTTGTGCTGTTCACAATTTTTCACTATCTCACTCCATTTGATCTTTTATTCAGATGGCCGAGCCTGTTGATATGATGGTGGATGAGGATGGACGCGTACACTCGCAGTGTCTCCACTGGGAGGGCTTTTCCTCTATTTTGTGGGATGTTCTGCGTACCGCGGGCTATCTAATTCCCCCACGTTACGCCGGACTGGAGTTTGCAGAAAATGGAGTTACCCAGTGCCGTGTCAACGTGACCGTTTTTCCGCACCCGCTACACCCGGAGTGGCCCGCCTTGGAGCTTGAGGCTGTTGGCCGCCGTTTGGCCGATACTTGGGAGCTTGCAGCCATGAGGGCGCTCACCACTTTTTGTGCGCAGCGTCCCGAGGTTGTCACACTCACTCCCATTGGTTTGTTTCCTGCTGCCCAGGACAACGACCCCTTTTGGCTCAACAGGGTGCAGCACGCACAGTACTTGGTAGACTTTCACGCCCAAGAAACTATTCATACCTCCGTGCGGTGCATGAGTGCACTCTACTGACTTCAGACTCTCCAGAGTCAGGCGCTTGAGCAGCTCACTGATCTTGCTCAGGCCTACCACATGATGGCAGATACCAGGGATGAGCAGATTAAGGAGCTCAGTCAGGATCTTGAGGACAGGGATGCTCAGATTGGCCAACTTGAGGGCCAAATTCAGGAGCAGGACACTCTCATGGGTGAGAGAGATGCCACGATAGCACAGTTGGAGGAGCAGCTCCATGATCTGAGCCTTGAGTTGGAGGATGCTAATGAGCACATTCAGTGGCATCATGATCAGAATGACCATCCCCATGAGGAGGACATGGAGGAAGATGAGGAGGAGCCACAGGAGATTGATGGTATCTCCGGTATGGATTTCGAGGGTGAGGTACCACAGGCACCTCAGATGGGAGCTCACTCTCCTGCTCACAGCGAGTCGTCCGTCAACGACTTGGATGACTTCTAGATGACGACCTAGGAGGACTTTTGCACATACTCCTCAATAGGGTAGCCTAACTTTTGGCAAGTATTGTAATAGGCTAACTAGGAGTTGAGTAACTCTTTTGTGATGGGTACACCTGAACCATGTGGATACCCTCAACTTGTAAGGAACGGCGATAAACTTGGGTGATTTCGTTGTAAGTTGGTAAACGATGAAATCCACAATCGCTGAGACTTGTCGGAATTTTTATCCATGTCTCCTTGCATTTCTTGGCTGAGTGTTGAATACCAAACTTGTGCTAAATTTTGTGATCATGGTTCTCACAAAAATTCAGCATCATTGGACCTCGCTAGTTTAAGTTATAGGCGAAACAGTACCGATCAATCTGCTGAAAAACAGCTAAGACAGTAAGGCAAAGGACGAGCCTTTCGACCACCTTAGCTATAGTTCTAGCGCCGAAGTTAAATACCAAAGTGGTGCATTCCTAAATTCTCTAACTACTGCCAAAGTATGAGATATTTTGGATGGACCCACAGCAAGCTACGATTTTTCTCGTAGCAAACAGAGAATCTGTCCATACTTCTAGCTGTGATTTCAGAAGTCTATGACTACACCCATCATTTATGAATCAAGGGAGTAATATGGATCGCGTTGCTAATGGTAACCTTTCACGTTTCAGATGGTTGGATCAACACGTGGCAACCCCGAGGGTTTTGGTGCCGGTGGCAGCAGATCGCGACAGTCGCCACCACCCCCGCCCAGTTTGGTGGAAGTGATGGCCGCTCAAACCGAGCTGCTGCGTCAGATCGTGCAAGGACAGCACCAGCAGAGGGGTGGGCACAATGCTCACCAACCCCAAGCTGCAGGATACACGGATTTCCTAGGGACCCAGCCGCCCTTGTTCCATAAGACCGAGGAACCCCTGGACGCAGATGCATGGATTCGCACCATCGAATCCAAGTTCACATTACTTGTGGCCCCCTGCTCAGAAGCCAACAAAGCTCGTTTTGCCGCGCAACAGCTTCGCGGTACCGCTCGTCTGTGGTGGGACCACTATCTTGCTATGCTCCCCGCTGATCACATTGTCACCTGGGACGAATTCAAGACCGCGTTCCGGGCACATCATATCCCCGAGGGTCTCATGGAGAGGAAGCTGAACGAGTTCCTGGCACTTACCCAGGGCACCCGCACCGTGCTGCAGTACGCCCAGGCGTTCAACAACTTATGCCAGTATGCGGGCTATCACGCTGATACGGATGCCAAGAAGCGTGATCGTTTCCGCCGAGGTCTGAACACCAAGCTTAAGGAACGTCTGAACCTAGCCAGGGCTGACACCTACAACGAATTGGTCAATATGGCCATTACCCAGGAAGACTGTATCATGGCACACCGGGCAGAGAAGAAGAGAAAGGCACCCGCTGGACCATCAAGTGCTCAACCACCAAGGTACCGCATCGTGCAAAATGCCGCACCCACAGCTCCACCAAGGGCCCCTCAACCAGGGAGGTGGATTGCCAGACCCCCACAACAGCCAGGCAAGGTACGACCCCCGATGCCTCCACAGACTGGTCCGAGGCCCACTCTTCAACCGTCTCTTCAACCTAGCCCCGCGAATCGTTGTTTCAAGTGCGGGAGTTCCAACCACTTTGCACGAGCATGCCCTCAGTCTGGGCCGCCCAACCAAGGTCAGGGATCCAACCCGAACAACAAGAACAGGAGCAAGAGACAGACCCTGCAAGTCAAGCAAGGACGGATTAACTTCACCACGCTTGCAGAGCTTCCTGAAGGAGCCCCAGTGATGTCGGGTACATTCTCTATCCATAACAAGCCTGAAGTTATATTATTTGATTCTGGTGCATCGCATAGTTTCATAAGTGCAAAATTCGGTGCAAAAGTAGGCTTGGATGTTTGTCACACAAAAGGGTCATATATGATATCAACACCGGGTGGTAAAATTGCTTCAAACCAAATGGTCAGACAAGTACCAGTCAAATTGGGTAGTAAAACCATCGACACAGACCTTGTCCTTTTACCTCTTGACGGCATGGACATTCTTTTGGGAATGAACTGGATGACTATGCATGGAGTCACACTGGACCTTTCTTCCCGAGCCCTTGAGATAAATTCACCTAGTCACGGAGCCACTACCCTTTACCTACCATTCCTAGATTGCATGAATTCCTGTGCTTACAAGGTGGAAGGACTTAAGCTAGAAGATATTCCTGTCGTCAACGAGTATGCCGATGTCTTTCCGGATGACTTACCAGGAATGCCACCGGATAGGGATATTGAGTTCATCATTGAACTACAACCAGGCACTGCACCTATATCCAAAAGACCATATAGGATGCCCCCTAAAGAATTGGCAGAGCTAAAAATTCAACTTCAAGAACTACTGGACAAAGGTTTCATTCGCCCTAGCGCGTCACCTTGGGGATGTCCAACCCTATTCGTAAAGAAGAAGGATGACAGTTTGAGGTTATGCGTTGACTACCGACCTCTCAATGCGGTAACTGTTAAAAATAAATACCCACTTCCCCGTATCGATGTACTCTTCGATCAATTAGCTGGAGCCAGAGTCTTCTCAAAGATTGATCTTCGTTCGGGATATCATCAGATCAAGATTCGCCCGTGCGATATCCCTAAGACTGCCTTCTCCACACGATATGGACTATATGAGTTTTTGGTCATGTCCTTTGGACTCACCAACGCCCCTGCCTATTTCATGTATCTCATGAATTCGGTATTCATGCCCGAACTGGACAAATTCGTCGTAGTGTTCATCGACGACATCCTTATCTATTCCAAGGATGAGGAAGAGCATGCCAAGCACCTTCGCATTGTTCTTCAGCGACTCAGAGACCATCAGCTCTATGCTAAGTTTTCTAAGTGTGAATTCTGGTTGGATACTGTAAAATTCTTAGGTCACACGATATCCAGCGAGGGCATAGCTGTTGACCCCAGCAAGGTAGAAGAGGTGATGGATTGGAAACCCCCTACCTCTGTTCATCAGATTCGCAGTTTTCTCGGCTTAGCCGGTTACTACCGTCGCTTCATCCCGGATTTCTCTCGAATTGCTAAGCCCATGACGGAACTATTGAAGAAGGAAGTAAAGTTTGTATGGAATGAGAAATGTGAAGAAGCTTTCCACACTCTCAGAGAGCATCTGACTACTGCACCTGTGTTAGCTCAACCCGATAATACCAAGTCATTCGATGTGTATTGTGACGCATCAGGTACTGGTCTAGGATGTGTGCTTATGCAAGAGAATCGAGTGATTGCATATGCCTCACGAGCCCTTCGGCCCCACGAACAGAATTATCCCACTCATGATCTTGAGCTTGCAGCTGTCATTCACGCTCTGAAAATATGGAGGCATTATCTCATGGGTACACAGTGCAATATCTACACGGATCATAAGAGTCTCAAGTATATCTTCACACAAGCCGATCTGAATATGAGACAACGGAGATGGCTAGAATTAATCATGGATTATGACCTTGAAGTGCACTATCACCCCGGCAAGGCTAATGTAGTTGCGGATGCACTAAGCCGCAAGTCCCATTGCCATTGCTTATCCATGGAGTCCTACCATGAGACATTGTGTGCAGAAATGAGGAAGCTTAACATGGAAATGGTTTCGCAAGGCACTCTAGATCACATCTCAATTGAGCCCACTCTTCACGACCAAATCGTCGTGGCACAACTACATGATGAAGGAATTAAGATCATCAAACAAAAACTCTCTCTAGGTGAGGAGAAGTATAAATGTTTCCGCCAGGACCATAAGGGAGTTCTATGGTTCGAAAGTCGCATAGTCGTTCCGAAGAATCATGAACTCCGCAAGCAAATTCTCGATGAGGCACACCTTTCCAAATTCTCTATCCACCCCGGCAGTAGCAAAATGTATCAAGACCTAAGGCAAAACTTCTGGTGGACTAGAATGAAAAGAGAAATCGCTACGTATGTCTCAGAATGTGACACGTGCCAGAGAGTAAAAGCTAGCCACTTGAAGGTAGCCGGTACACTTCAACCGTTACCTATACCATCCTGGAAATGGGAAGACGTAAGTATGGACTTCATCGTGGGACTACCAAACATTTCCCAGAAACATGATTCCATATGGGTTATCGTGGATAGACTCACAAAGACGTCACATTTTCTTCCGGTACACACCACCTATTCTACCAAGAAATATGCCGAGATTTACCTCGATCGTATTGTCTGCCTACATGGAATACCTAAGACGATTATTTCCGATCGTGGTCCTCAGTTTGTAGCACGCTTTTGGGAACAACTGCAAACGTCTCGTGGTACCAAACTGATTCGCAGCTCAGCATACCATCCCCAGACTGACGGACAAACGGAAAGAGTAAACCAAATTCTTGAAGACATGCTGAGAGCTTGCGTCATTCACTATGACAAGAATTGGGACAAATGCCTACCCCTAGCAGAGTTCTCGTACAACAACGGCTATCAAACGAGTTTGAAAATGGCACCATTTGAGGCCCTGTACGGACGCAGGTGTCGAACTCCTTTGAGCTGGTCACAAACCGGAGAACGTAAAATAATTGGACCCGACCTGGTAATCGAGGCAGAGGAGAAAGTAAAAGTAATACAAGCAAATCTTAAAGCCGCACAAGCCCGACAAAAGAGCTATTCTGACAAAAGGAGAAAGCCCCTAAAATTCGAAGTTGGCGATCATGTCTATCTTCGAGTTTCACCAACCAAGGGAGTGCAAAGGTTCGGAATGAAAGGCAAACTAGCTCCCCGTTATGTTGGTCCTTACGAAATCATTGAGAGCTGCGGACCCGTAGCCTACAAATTACGACTGCCCCCTCAGCTCATGGCCACCCATAATGTCTTCCACGTATCTCAACTCAAGAAGTGTATTCGAGTCCCTACCGAGATTGTGGAACAACAAGAAATATCGTTGGAACCCGACCTCTCGTATGTCGAACACCCAGTTAAAATTCTGGATCAAAAAGAAAGAGAGACCAGGAGGAAAGTGATTAAAATGTATAAAGTACAATGGAATCACCACACGGAAGAAGAAGCCACCTGGGAAACCGAGAGCTACCTAAACCAAAATTTCCCTGGTTTTCTTATCTCAACCACTGGTACGTGCACCCCCGCCCACACTAAGAATTACCGAATCTCGGGGCGAGATTCTTGTTAAGGTGGGAAGGCTGTGACAACCCTGGTAAATTTACATTTCTAAAATCAATGTCATTAGCCTAACCTTATGCTTAAAACTACTAAAAGGGTGAAAAGAATTAGAACGAGAGAAGTTGAAATTCAAATTTAAATTGGGCACATTTGGATACTTTTGAACTTTTAAATTTAACTTTCAAACCATAAGCCAAATGAGATGTTGTCTGAAACCAAATTTGTAGAACTTTTTATTCTGAACAACTTTCGTGTTAAAAAGTTTTTGAAATTCAAATTAGAAAGAGGAGAAAACACCCTGTTTGCACCCAGCCCCCTGAAAATTTTCAAATTCTCGCATTCAGGCCGTCGCTCCCTCCCTCTCTCTCCCCTCCCCGCCCGACCGCTGCGCGCCAGGTGGCCGGCGACGCCTGACCGGCGCGAGGCGCCAGGCCAGTGGCCGCCTTGCCTCTCCCCCACGCGCGGCTTTGCCCCCTCCCCACGCCGCGCTGCCCAGTGAGCGCCCGCGCGTGCGCACGCCGCTGCCCGCGTCCGCCCGCCGCACGCCGCACCGGCGTTCTGCTGCCGCCCGCCGTGGCCAGTGCACGCCGTGCCGTGCCTCCGCCCCGCGCATCGCCCAGGCCCTCCACACCCCCCTCCTGCCCCTATAAAAGCCGCGCCCCGACCGCCCGCGCAAGCCACGCACCCAGAACGCCTCGCCGCCGCCATTGCCGCCGCCGAGCGCCGCCCGCTCGTGGACAGCCCTCCACCGCCGCCCCCTGCCCAAATTGAGCCTCCAGCCACCACTACATCACCCCACTGAAGCTCGCCGACCCACCCAACGCCGCCCAGGACCACCGGAGCGCCGCCGCCCGCACTGTCGCCGCCGCCGCCCCTGCTCGCCGTGGGCAGCTCGACCCCGACCTCCTCCGTCCAAGCCAAGCCCCTGAGCAGCTTCCCCACGCTCCACTGAAGCTCGCCGACCTGACCACACCGCCCCAAGCCCGCCGGAGCACCGCCGTCGACGCGTGCTGCGCCGCCGCCGCCTCTGCTCCAACGCCGGCGAGCCGTTCCCGGTCGTCCCCCACCTGAACAACACCCCCACGAGGTAGCCCTCGCACCCCTGAACCTTCCCCGACCCTCACCCCTTGCCGCCGGCGAGCCCCTCGCCGGAATTTCGGCCGGCCGCCGTACCCGAGCCGCCCGAGGACCAAATTGCAAGAATTTAAATCTTTAGAAGGGTCTGCACGTAAGATTCGAGGACCCAGTTGTAAAAGAAAGTTTCAAATCTAGATTCAAATTCAGTGAACTTGTAAAATTCGTATAAAATCGTAGAAAATTCAGAAAAATGCAAACGCAACTGTTCTGGAATCCTTAGAAGAAACTCTACAACTTTTGTTACAAAAAGTTTCTCAGATTCTCCACATATTTTGCTCTACCTTAAATGGAGGCTTTAATGAACTTATTTTGTACCCACTGTTGTAGATCAATGCTGACCCTAACAACTGGACAGTGAGTTAGTTGCTTAAAGTTTACAACTGTGTAAAAAGATCAGGCCCAAATTCCATCTCTAGCTGCACTGTTTATTAAACTTAGTTTCATACCATGATTAGGTAGAATATTTTTATCCCTGCTGTTAGGTTATGAATCACCTAATGAAACTTTTTCTATGCTGGTCTAATGGTACCTAGATGCCAGAGAAAAATTGGGAGACTTTATATCTCACAGGAACCTAATTATTTGATTTATGTGTTAATAACCTACATTAAATCAAGGAAATAGTATCTTAGCTTGGAAAATTTTCAAAGTTTTACTAACAGATACACTGTGGTAGAGGTTGCTGTGTAAAAAGTTGCATAGACAAAAACCCTCTGTAGTGTCCTGTAAAAATAAATCCTTGAATAACCTAGGTGTGTAATGTCATATTTTCTATGCCCCGAATACTGCGTAATAAATCCTACAAAAATTACAGTAGATCCTGCATGCTCAAATGAAAGCTCTATAAAAATCTTAGACTCAGTTGTTGCACCATTTGTCCTGTACAAAAAGAACAAAAGTCTAACAGCAACTATGTAATATATTTTTTTCATAATTAATCTGCTACATGAAATTATCTGAAAATTTTACAGTAAGCACATCTTTCCCTGATTTCCCTAAATCCAAAGTTTCATGACCAGAAACTATCCATTGTAGTAGTTACACTTAAATCGCGTCGTTTACCATCACCCCTGCTTAAACTTGTGCATTCATGTAGAATCGACGACTCTCGCCGACGGAACTTACGAGCTGGTGCCCGCGTCCGAGAGTGAGCAGCGTGAAGCTCAAGTAAATTTAACCGAAGCTCTTGAAGACCCGAACCCGAGTTCGGACGAGCCCCAAACTAACTTTACCCAAGAAGGCAAGCCCCGGAGCATAACCCATTTCTTTCCTAAATTATGCAACTCATTACTCTCTGCTTGTGCATTAAGTTTATAGGAGTTGAGTGAAAACTTAGTTGCATGATGTTAGAAACCCATGTTTGAAAACTAGACGTAAGGATCGATAGAATGCTGTGCTAATAGGACCCCGGTAAAAGTCGAGTGATTTCCTGTCACTCGCGAGAAAATAGGAGTTGAATGTTTAGTACACGCTGCAATCATAAGGACACGGACAGGCTATGGAACGATGGTTACAATTGAGGCCCGTCTGTCTAGTGAAAAATGATAAGGCCGCAGTGTGTGGTAGTGATGGTTAAGTCTTTGAACGTACTAAACACATGCCGAGATTATGGAAATCGGTAAGCTTAAGTACCTGATTGGCCCGGCAAGGGGACGGCATCCTACCCTTTGAACTTCGGTCCCATGTGGAAATGGCGAGTGCAGAGAGTGGTCACGACCCGGCGGCGAACCGTGGCGTGGGACTCTTGTACTCTCGGAGGGTAGCCCCGATCCACGACCCGGAAAGAAAGGGGAAAAGTTCCATGTGTGACTCTAGGGAGTAACCACGTGACGTGTGTTTGGGTTTCCCTTGCAAGGTTAAGAAATTCGATTCGAATCGTCCGTTTCTCACGGCTATTGAGACTGCTTAACCATTTTTACCCACAGAGTAAGAAGAGGGACAATGAGGATGAATGAACTGGTTGGATGGAAATTTAATGCTTCACCATGTATGCTTTTGGATAGTTGCTTATCTAGAATGGTTAATGAAACTAGAATCTTGAGCTAAAAGTTGAAGTAAGGACCCACTTGTAGATGCTTTTCGGCAAAACAAACCCCTGAGCCAAAAAGCCTTGCATATCTAGAGTCGGTGGAGTAGACTCCACTACGCGGGTAAGTCTTGCTGAGTATTAGTATACTCAGCCTTGCTTGTGGCTCGTTTTCAGGTGAGACCTTCGAAGATATGATTGCTAGCTTGACTTGGCCCTGCACTCTTCCCCCTGGTTGGTCGGTGGAATGGGACACGCCCCCGTCCAACGGAGATAATGCCGAGTGATGTCTCGTACGAGCTTCATCGAGACATCCTTATTGTCGAAGTAGCTTTCGTTGTTTTATTTTCCGCTGCAACTTAAACTCTGAAGAACTTATTAGTTATAATCACTGAAGTACTTGGTTTCTAAACTCAAAACTTGGTCTGTAATATTTACTTATGATAATGTTGTAATATTTGCTGGAATGTGGTATTCTCTGGGCTCATCGTCGCATGAGCGTTTGTATGTATGGCGCTCGATCCGCTCTACCGTGGTTGTATCGGGAGGTTTTACCCGACAGACCAGTGGGTTACTCCGTTTGAAGTTTAAGGTTAACCGAGATTGCCTTGATGGTGATGGTTAATACACTTGAGCCGGATTAATTCAAGTGGTTCTGCCACATAAGAGGCCGGTGAGCTTCAGTGGAGGGAGGGCAAGCTCGCTGGGTGATGGGTTTGGGCAATGGGAGGCTGGAGGATGGGGCTCCACGGGCGGGTGGTGCACAGCAGCGGCAATGGCAGCAGCGGCGGCATTCTGGTGGGTTGAGGCGCGCACGAGTGGCCTTGTGTCGCCTTTTATAGGCTGCAGGAGGGAGGGAGAGGACCGGGCAACGCTGGGGAGGAGCAGCACGACGGGGGCGCGTTACTGGTCGCGGTGGGCGGTGGGCAGAGCCGGCGCGGCGTGTGGCGGGCCCGGGAAGGGGATTGGGCGCCGGGGATTTGGCGTGGGGGAGGGGCAGATCACGCGGCGCGCGGGTTGGGCGAGGAGCTGCAACAGCTAGCTTGCCGGGCGGCGAGCGCGGCGACTGGCGGGATGCGGCGGGGACAGGGGCACAATGCGGACTGGCCATTGGGCGCGGCGGGCGGCGAGCAGAGGCGCGCGTCGCCGGCGTGGGGAGGAGCGCGGTGTGGGGAGGAGCGCGTGCAGGCGGGGCGCGGCCAGGCATTAGCTTGGCGCCAAGCGCCGGTCAGGCATCGCCGGCCAAGTGGCCAGCGGCGACTGCGCGGCGGGCGGAGGGTCAGGCGAAGCGGAGGGTCGGGCGAAGCGTAGGGTCGGGCGAAGCGTAGGTCGGGCAAAGCAGGGAGTCGGGAGGTCTGCAGTGGACGGCGAAGGGTCGGGCGACGTGGAGAAGGGTCTGAAGTGAAAAAAGAACAAAAGGTAGGGGCTAGTTTGCAAAGTCAAGTGTTACTCAAATTTTTGTGTTGCAACTCAAAAATCTCTAAACATGAAAGTTGTTCAAAATGAAAAGTTACACAGTTTTGTTTTAGGACAAAGTTCATTTGAGTTATAGTTCAGAAGTTATTTTATAAACTCAAAAAGCATGATTCGGAGGGCACGTCATTTCCTGGGCAAAAATTTGTATCCTCTCCTAGGCTTCAACTAGACTTTTGTTTATCCTGCCATCAATGGTGTGTCTATTAAATTTCACAGCCATGTTTGCATTGATGTGAAAGTTATTTAATTTGTTTGATTAATGTACATGTACTTATGCACATATACACATCTATTTTCAATTCAAAGCAAAACCAATTTATAATTCATTTCTTTTTAAACTTTTTTTAGTTATTTATGCATCATGTTAAGTTAATGAGGCTTATTTCATAATTTAAACACCTGAGCTGTTACAGGGGGCTCGTCGGCGGCGAGGGAAAAAGGGTCGGGCAGAACCAGGGTGGCAAGAGCTACCTTGTGGGGGCCTTGGTCGGGGTTGGGGATGGCCGGAGGTGGCTCGTCGGCGCGGAGCAGGGGGCGGCGGCAGTGCAGCGCGTCGGCGATGATGCTCCGGCGAGCTAAAGCCTACGGGGGTGGGTCGGTGAGCTTCACGGCGTCGAGGGGAACCTGTTCAGAGGCTTGGCTAGGGCGGAGGAGGGTCGGAGCTGGGCTGTCCACGGCGAGGTGGGGTGCAGCGGCGGTGGAGGCAGCGCCCGGCGGTGCTCTGGCTGAGGTGGACGGTGATGGGCGGCGCAGTGAGCTCCGGTGGGGTGGTGTGGTGGTGTTTGGATGCTCAGCTCTGGCAATGGGTGGCTGGAGTGGTGAGCTCCACGGAGAGCTTGGCACGTCGGTGGCAATGGCAGCGGCGGGGAGCTTCTGGTGAGTCTGGGCGCGCGCGAGCGGCTTCGTGCTGTCATTTTATAGGAGGCAGGAGGGAGGGAGAGGGCCGGGGCTGGACTGCGAGCCTCGACCGCGGGTGGCACGGCATTGGCCGCGGTGGGCGGCAAGCAGAGTGCCGGCATGGCGTGCGGCGAGCGTGGCCAGTGGGTTGGGCGAGCGGGATTTGGCGTGGGGGAGGGGGAGATCACGCGGGCGTGGGTTGGGCAAGAAGCTGCAGTAGCGGGCTGGTCGGGCGGCGAGCGCGGTGACTGGCGGGATGCGGCGGGGCTCGGGCACGGCGCGGCCTGGCCATTGGGCACAGCGGGCGGCGAGCAGAGGCGGGCGACGACGTCGCGCGCGTGGCACGCTTGGGCTATGCAGGGTCGCGGCGCGGGGGAGGGAGCTGGCGTGCGGTAGGGGTGCGACAGCCATTGGCTTGGTCCCTAGCGCTTGTCAGGCATTGCCGGCCAGGTGGCCAGCGTCGTGTCGGTGGCCGGGGCAGAGCAAGGAAGGGAGGGACTAAAAGTGAAAATAGAAGAAAAGCAAGGGGCTAAACTATAAAACTATGTTTTTCTCCAATTTTTTTGTTGTAACTCGAAATTATCTGAACATGAAAGTTGTTCAAAATGAAAAGTTACACAAGTTTCGTTTTAGGCCAAAGTCCATTTTAGTTCTAGTTCAAAAGTTATTTTAAAAACTCAAAAAGCATGATTCTGAGGGCACGTTATTTTATGTGCAAAACTTTATATTCTACCCTAGGCTTCAACTAGACTTTTGTTTATCATGTCACTGTTGATGTGCCTATTCAATTTCGTAGCCATATTTGCATTGATGTGAAAGTTATTTAATTTGTTTGATTACAGTACATGTACTTATGCACACATACACATACTTTCAAAATAAAGCAAAAACAATTTATCAAACATTCTTTTAAACTTTTCCTCAGTTACTTATGCATATTGTTGTGCTAATCAAACTTATTTAGCAATTTAAACACGTGAGGTGTCACATAGTGCTTGTGACTTGATGGCTATCAGGGGCTTGAAGTCGAGTGTGAGGGCTCCCAGCTCCACCGCCCACTTTGAGATGCGCCCGGTAGCATCCCGATTGTGGAGGATATCCGCCAACGGGAAGTCGGAGACCACCAGGATGTTGTATGCATCGAAGTAGTGGCGAAGGTTCCTAGAAGTGATGTGGATACTGTAAAGAATATTTTGAATCGTTGGGTAACGAACCTTGGATTCAGAGAGGACTTCGCTGATGAAGTAAACCGGTCGCTGCACCCTTAAGACGTGGCCATCTTCCTATCGTTCTACCACTATCGTCATGCTGACGATGTGAGTAGTCATGGCGATGTAGAGCAGCAGGTTCTCGCCTGGTTGGGGAGCCGTCAGGATGGGTGGCGACAGCAAGTAATGTTTGAGGTCTTGTGGCGCCTTGTTTGCTTCCTCGGTCCAGTTAAACTTGTCGTGATGCTTGAGCAACTTGAAGAAGGGTAGTCCCCTTTCTCCAAGTTGGGAAATGAAGCGATTCAATGCTGCCATGCAGCCGGTTAGCTTCTGGATGTCTTTGACAGTCTTTGGGGCATCCATGGCTGTGATGACATTGATCTTCTCTGGATTGGCTTCAATCCCGTGGTGGCTGACGATGAACCTGAGTAGTTCGCCCTGAGGGACGTCGAAGACGCACTTTGTCGGGTTGACCTTCCATCGAAACCTTCGCAAGCTGTTAAAGGTCTCCTCGAGGTCAGTGGTGAACTTGTCATGGGATCTGGTCTTGATGACCACATCATCCACATAAGCCTTAACGTTGCGGTGAAGTTGATCTGCGAGGCATAGTTGAATGACCCGTTGATAAGTGGCTCCTGCATTCTTCAACCCAAAAGACATTGTAGTATAAGCGTATGCTCCGAAGGGGGTGATGAACGCCGTTTTGATCTGGTCTTCCTCCTTGAGAGCTATCTGATGATAGCCCGAGTAGCAGTCGAGGAAGGAGAGCAAAACGCGGCCAGCCGTGAAGTCGATGACTTGATCGATGCATGGTAGCGTGAAGGGGTCCTTCAGGCAGTGTTTATTGAGATTAGTATAATCCACACACATCCTCCATTCATTATTATTCTTTTTGAGTATAAGTACAGGGTTAGCTAGTCACTCTGGGTGGTAAACTTCTTTAATAAAAACCAGCCGCGACTAGTTTTGCTAACTCTTTCTTGATTGCCTTCCTTTTGTCGAGGGAAAAATGACGCAGTCGTTGCTTCTTCGGAGTTTTATGCACTGCTCGATCAACTCCTTGGGGACCCCTGGCATATCGGCTAGTTTCCATGCGAATATGTTGCAGTTGGCCCTAAGGAAGTTGACGAGTGCGCTTTCCTATTTGTCACCTAGGCCGCCTCCAGTCAGAGCCGTCTTGGACGAGTCGCCTTCCTGCAGCTGGATAGTCTTGATGCCAACGTCGCTGGGGTTAGGCTTAACCCTCGACTGGCTTGGCCGCTGGTTGGAGACCTCCATCTCTGTGTTGGTCAGCTTCAGCGCGGCCGCGAGTACATCTGCAGATGGCTCTGGCACGCGTGAAGTCGATGCGTACTCGATCGCCTCCTGGTCGCTGTCGTATGACTTCTTGAGGTCGCCACGGAGTGTGAGCACGCCTGTCTTGCTCGGCATCTTGAGTAGTAGGTACACGTAGTGGGGCACAGCCATGAATTTGGCTAGTGCCGGCTTGCCTAGAATGGCATGGTACGATGAGTCAAAATCCGCCTCCTCGAACTTGATGTACTCGGTGCGGTAGTTGTCTTTAGTCCCGAAGGTGACTGGCAGGACCACTGATCCGAGTGGTGTAGCCGTATTGCCTGGGACGATCCCGTACAAGGGAGCCTTGCTGGGGGTGAGCATTGTTGAAATGTCCAGTCCCATCTTCTTTAGGGTACTCGCGAAGAGTAGATTGAGTCCGCTTCCGCCGTCAATGAGTACTCGGGTAAGCTGTGAGCCCGCCATGACTGGATCTAGGACGAGCGGGAACTTTCCCGGCTCGGAGAAGCTGGTCCATTGGTCCTCCCTGGAGAAGGAAATGGGGACCTCGCTGTATCTCAAGGGCCTTGTCATGGCTGGTTCCACAGAGAGGATTTCGTGCAAGGTTAGTTTCTGCACGCGCTTGGTGGGGAATCCACCGTCTCGACCGAAGATAACGTTGACGACGTTCTTCGGATCCTGGAAATCTTGGGGATTGGACTTGTCACCTCCTTCTTCATCGTCCTCCTTGTCCTTTCGCTTTCCGACTTGATGGAGGAGTGGAGCGTTGAGTAATTTGCGGATGGTGATGCACTCAAAGAGCGTGTGACGCGATTTTGGGTGAGTTGGGCATTGCTTGTGCAGGACTTGCTTATATTCCAACTGGTTATTCCCCGGCTTCTTGCCACGCGGGTTGCGCTCGACAGCCGCGACTTCATGGTCTGGCTTGCGCTTTCAGGTGTCCCCCGAGTGTTTCCGCTAGCTTTTGTCGAAGTGGCCGTTGCTGTTCCCTTGTTTGTCATGGTTGCGCTTGGGGAAGCGGTCATTTTCCTCGTCCTCCTAGTCAGCCCATCTTGCCATCATGTACCGTAGCTCCACGGCGGTTGTCGGGCGGTTGCGCCCGAAGTCGTGGTACGTGTTCTTTGAGAAGAGGCCGTGTTGGAAGCAGCGGATGACATCCTCATCGGTGATGTTGGCGATGGTGGCACGCATCTTAGAGAAACGCTATGTGCTAGACCTCAGGGTCTCGTTCATGGACCCCTGGAAGTTGTCGATGAAGGCCCGCTTGAGGTCCTCCAACGAGTCGATGGAGTTTGGCTTGAGGCTTTCAAGCCACGTGAGGGGCGCAGGTTCTAGGGCCACCAGGAAGTAGAGTGCTTTCGTAGAGTTTGAGCCCCCTGAAACTTCAATAGCGACGGAATAGCAACGAAGCCACTAGCGTGGGTCCTGGTTACCGTCATATTTGGGGATTCCGACTGGTTTGAAGTCCTTGGGGTAGGACTTGTCGGTAATGGTCGTGGTGAAGTCAGGGAAGCGGTCACTATCGTCGTTGTCGTAGTGCTTGCCGGTGCGGTCCTTCCTCCTCGCGTCAATGACAAGCCGCGCGTCACGGTCTTCATTGATCTTCTGCCTGAGGTCGATCGTGTGAGCGTCCTGGAGGTTGGCTACGACTGGATCTTAGCCGCGGTGCCTTACCCCACGCTGGTTGCGAGGGGGTTGTTGTACTTCTTGTTCATTGTTACAACGCGCAGACGGGTGGCCCTCATGGTGCTGGCGGTTGTCGTTACTCCGACTCCCTTGGCCTTCTCCGGGAGTGCGACTGACCAGCGTGGTATCCCCGTGTTTCTCAGACCTCGAAAGCTGGTTCCGAGTGGATGACACTGGATGTTGCCCATCGAGTTGCACGAGCGCGCGCTGGGTCAAGTACTGCAACCTTTGGATCTGGGGGTTAGATGGGAGTTGTTGGGCCAAGAGTGTTGTCTCTGCAATCGCGCCGATCAGGGTACGGTACTTGCGATCCGCGACTACTACGAAGGCGTTGGTGAGATCCCTTGAACCACGGGCACGGTTCTGCGTGTTGCGCCTGCGTTGAGCGCGCTTGGCATTCTTTGCTTGCCGGATTCTCCGGTCTTCCTCGTCTTCATCTTGAGGAGCGTCTGCTATGGGCTCATCAGCTGAGATGTCCGCGAGTTGTTCGTTGTCATACTGGGTGCCCAGCTCGTCTCCTTCCATGTTGCGAAGGGAAGCCATGCAGATTTGTCGACCCGGCGAGTGGTTAGCCCTAAGGCCGTAGTCGAGTAGCTCTGTGCTACTCTCACCTTCTTCCGTGATGGGCGAGAGAGGTCTACCCTCTTGGAAGGGTAGTTTTTGTGTGAAGTCCACAAGGCGAGATTCATAGTCAAGTAGTTCGGAGGGCTCAAAGCCCTTCCAGTACACGAAATGTCCGTGTGGCGTTTATGTAATCATTAAACCCAGATGGCTGCCCGACAAGAGTTCGGGGTGGCCATCGGGTTGCAACTGGTTTTGACGGGTGGTGGCTCCCTGACCTCCGAGTCCTTTTCGGATCCGATTTAGAGATATAGTCCTGCATATGGAGTACTCTGCATGGGAGTCTGAGTAGAAGTCGGGGACGGGGGCCTCCCGGCTAGCGGTGGCAGCCACGTCCCTGATTTGGAGCAACAGATCCAAATCCTCCTCCAAGTCGGAGAGGGATTTGGATCGTGGGGTCTTTGTAAATCGGTTTGTATCCGATTCGAGTAGATCTGTTGCATCTTGAAATCAAGTCATTTTGAAAATGGACGTCGTTTCATTCTGCTTAGCCAGATCCGGAAGGAGCGTGTCGTCGAGGTTGTCGACGAAGTTGATGAGGATATCAACACCAACGATACATCCACTTCGACACAAGTACCTATTGCTGGTCCTATTACTCGTGCTCGTGTGCATCAACTTAATCATCAGGTGAGTTCAAATCTAAGCTCATGTACATCATGTTTAGACCATGGAGACCCGTGTACTCTTGTTTTGCTTAGGAACCAAGGAGGCGACCGAAAGGGAAACGGATTCGCGCAAGCTGGATTCGGACTACAGAACAGTACCAAATTGTGACGGACACCACGGTCGCATATGAACTCGGATTGGGGCGTTCAAGTACTTCGTGGAAAGCTTATGAAGTCTTCTTTCAAACGGATCCGGCGTAATATCCATATCTATTATGAGTCGGCTGCAACCGTAAAATTAATATAGAGTCCTTTTCTGCACATGGTGCTGCGTCACCCTGTTTTGGCCCAATGGGCCGTGTATCAAGTTGAGTCCATTACGGACGCGTCCTAGGGTTGGAGTACGACCCCAGCACCCCTGTGGTCGTCCTCCCACGTACTTATACCCCTTAGCCGCCACCAAGGATGCTTGGGTTTTGTTTAGATGAAGTTTAGCCTTCGCTACTTGCTTGCAAGCGCGCGTGCTGGATCAGCCGCCCGTCTTCTTGTCTTCGGAAACCCACCATTATTGAGATTGCGTGTGAAACCTTCATTTACATCTAATAAATTCAGTACTTGTCATACTTGTTCTTGCTAGTTCTTCGATTGCTTGCAGGACGAGTGCCCTAGTGGCCGGGTGCCGTGCTCCAAAAGATCGCGACAGCCATTAGAGGGGGTGTATCGGTTGCTAAGGCGCAGCTTGGAAGGCTGTAGTCGGGCCGTGAACGTCGCCTCCATTGACCAATCGAGTTATCCACGCCTCTCATCGAAAGATCGGGAATCAAACACTAGCGGGTCGCCATTAGTTTGTATCAGAGCAAGGTTTATCGGTGAGAGGCTTCTAATTCTTCGCTGTTTTATTTTTCCTATAGTCCAAAAAAGCCAAAAAAATAGTAGATTAGTTTACCTTCAATCCTATAAACTCGTTTGAGCCTTTGCAAGCACTGCTTAGTTAGGGCTTGTTGAACTTTCGGTTGCATCGGTTGCGTCGAGTTGCTGGTCTTAGTTTTAGTCCTTTAGAGTTTCGAGTTCTTGTCACGTTCTAGTCACAACCGTGCGCTACCATACATACTCCGTGTTGGCAGAATCCGAGTCCATATTCGTGTTCAAGTCCGAGTTAGATTCTGTGTTGGTTTGTGACCGAATCGCACGCGGTACTGTGATTCGAGTAGGGATCGGTTTCCGAGTCTGAATTGGTTATTGCCCCATATTATAAAATTCCATTGCTATTCTCACTTGTACTGCATATTTTGTAGCGCTCCAGAAAGGCAGAAGTAGTCTTGGCTTACTCCAGAGAGAGAGGTTATACCCCTACCCTTTCGGGAAAAGTTAGTGTGCTGTGTGGCTCTTTTGAAGTATTTTAGGTTATATAATCAGTTTTGAGGATCCCCTGAAAAAAAAGAAAAAAAAAGAAAAAGAAAAAAGAAAAAAAAAGAAAAAGAAAAAAGAAAAAAAAACAAGAAGAAGAAGAAAAAGAAGGGAAGAAAAAGGGGCTGTTCTTTGTGCATCTTTTTTTTTCTTCGGTGGTGTCTCGTGACTTCATTTGTTTCCAGGCTCGCGTCTCTAGCACGGTCTAGGCTAGGACCAGCATAGTGCCGCCGTTGAACGATTCTTCAGCTTGCTTTTGTAACTAACATGGTGCTAGTTCATCCTTGCTTCAGCCCACCTATAGCTCCACATATCTGACTACAGCTTGACAGGTCCTGTTGTTGCGGCACCGATACACTTCATCCCACGGTTGCAGACTTGTTGGTTGTCGTCCCCTCCTGTTGAGCAAGGTAAGAATTGGTAAGAGCTTGTGTAACGGGTTGAGAGTGAGCGCCTTGCAGTAGCTACATCCCATTAGTTGTAGGATCTCATTTCTTCACCTATTTTCGTGTTTCCTTTGTTCATCTAACCATGACAGGATCAGAGGGTGATGGGAGTTTAGGTCACTCTCCTCGTACCAAGGGAATCATACAACATTTTGAAAATAAGATGAGGAGGCATGTAGATGGGCTTGGTGAAGATATGCTAGTGTCAAATGATAAGATTGGGCAGTTGGAGGCCACGCAGCTTGCCACCAACACCAAGCTTACAAGGCTGGAGACGTCGGTCGCTCATATTGACCAAAGCCTTGCTGCTCTTTTGAGGCGTTTTGATGAGATGCATGCCAGAACTGCAAATGGGCATGAGGGAGAAAACAAGAAGGATGAGCGTGTCTAGGATAATTGGGATGATTATGTCACTGATACTGAACTAGATGACCAAGATGCTCCTAGTCGCCGACGACTGCGAACTAATCAGAGAGGTATGGGTGGACATCGACGACGTGAGGTACATAATAATGATGATGCTTTCAGTAAAATAAAATTTAAGATACCTTCTTTCGATGGAAAATACGATCCTGATGCATACATTACTTGCGAAATTGCTGTTGATCAAAAGTTTGCATGTCATGAATTTCCTGAGAATATACGTGTTAGGGCTGCTACTAGTGAATTTACTGATTTTGCCTCTGTTTGGTGGATAGAACATGCTAAGAAAAATCCTAATAATATTCCACAAACCTGGGATGCTTTGAAACGGGTCATGCGGGCTAGATTTGTTCCTTCTTACTATGCGCGTGATCTGTTACATAGATTGCAACAATTGAGACAGGGTAATAAAAGTGTAGAAGAATACTATCAGGAGTTACAAATGGGTGTGTTGCGTTGTAATTTAGTGGAGGATGAGGAACCTACTATGGCTAGATTTTTAGGAGGTTTGAACCGAGAAATTCAGGACATTCTTGCTTATAAAGATTATACTAACGTAACCTGTTTGTTCCATCTTGCTTGTAAAGCTGAAAGGGAAGTGCTGGGACGACGTGCTAGTACAAGAACTAATATTTCTGCAGGAAAATCTTCATCATGGCAGCCGCGCACATCTACCTCATTGACCGGACGAGCTCCTGCACCTTCTACATTCCCGAGTCGGTCGACAATACCCGCTCCATCCAACGATAAGACACGTGCTCCCCTGACAAATTCAGCAACCACGACTGTCCAGAAACCAGCCACGAGTGCATCTTCGGTTGCCTCCACGGGAAGGATAAGAGATGTTCAGTACCATCGATGCAAGGGCTTTGGACACGTGCAACGTGACTGCCCTAACAAGCGCATTTTGGTGGTCAAAGAAGATGGTGGGTATTCCTCTGCTAGTGACTTTGATGAAGATACACTTGCTTTGCTTGCTGCTGACCATGCAGGTACTGAGGAACAACCAGAAGAGCAGATTGGTGCAGAGGATGCAGATCATTATGAGAGCCTCATTGTGCAGCGTGTACTTAATGCACAAATGGAAAAGGCGGAGCAAAATCAACGGCATACACTGTTCCAAACAAAGTGTGTTATTAAAGAGCGTTCATGCTGTTTGATAATTGATGGAGGTAGGTGCAACAACTTGGCTAGCAGCGATATGGTCGAGAAGCTTGCACTTACAACAAAACCGCACCCACATCCATATCACATTCGGTGGCTCAACAATAGTGGTAAGGTCAAGGTAACGAGATTGGTACGAATTAATTTCGCTATTGGTTCATATCATGATGTTGTTGAATGCGATGTTGTGCCTATGGAAGCTTGTCATATTCTGCTAGGTAGACCATGACAATTTGATACCGATAGCATGCATCATGGTAGATCAAATCAATATTCTCTTATACATCATGATAAGAAAATCGTTTTGCTTCCTATGTCACCTTAATCTATTGTGCGTGATGATGTTGCTAAAGCTAAGAGAACTAAAACTGAGATCGATAAGAATGCCAAATCTGTTAGTAGCAGGGAAGATGAGATAAGATTGAAAGGACATTGCTTGCTTGCTACAAAGTCTGATATTAATGAATTGATTGCTTCTACTTTTGTTGCCTATGCTTTGGTGTGCAAGGATGCTTTGATTTCAGTTCACGATATGCAGCATTCTTTGCCCCCGGCTGTTGCTAACCTTTTGCAGGAGTATTCTGATGTGTTCCCAAGTGAGATACCAGTGGAGCTGCCACCAATACGAGGGATTGAGCACCAAATTGACCTTATTCCTGGTGCATCGTTGCCAAACCGTGCGCCATACAGGACAAATCCGGAAGAAACTAAAGAAATTAAGCGACAAGTGCAAGAACTACTCGACAAAGGTTATGTGCGTGAGTCTCTTAGTCCTTGTGCTGTTCCAGTTATTTTAGTGCCTAAAAAGGATGGAACATGGCGTATGTGTGTTGATTGTAGGGCTATTAATAATATCACAATTCGATATCGGCACCCTATCCCACGTTTGGATGATATGCTTGATGAATTGAGTGGTGCTGTTGTGTTTCCAAAGTTGATTTGCGTAGTGGGTACCACCAGATTCGTATGAAATTGGGAGATGAATGGAAAACTGCTTTCAAAACTAAGTTCGGGTTATATGAGTGGTTAGTCATGCCTTTTGGGTTAACTAATGCACCTAGTACTTTCATGAGATTAATGAACGAGGTTCTGCGAGCTTTCATTGGGAAATTTGTTGTTGTCTACTTTGATGATATATTGATTTACAGCAAATCTTTCGATGAACATCTTGATCACTTACGTGCTGTTTTTAATGCTTTACGAGATGCACGTTTATTTGGTAACCTTGAGAAGTGCATCTTTTGCACCGATCGAGTGTCTTTTCTTGGCTATGTCGTGACTCCATAGGGAATCGAGGTCGATCAAGCCAAGGTGGAAGCTATACAGGGATGGCCCATACCGAAGGCTATCATGCAAGTGCGGAGTTTCCTAGGACTTGCTGGTTTCTATCGTCATTTTGTGAAGGACTTCAGCACCATTGCCGCGCCTTTGAATGAGCTTACAAAGAAGGGAGTGCCTTTTAGTTGGGGTAAAACACAAGAGAACTCCTTCAACACGCTGAAAGATAAGTTGACACATGCACCTCTCCTCCAACTCCCTGATTTTAATAAAACCTTTGAGCTTGAATGTGATGCTAGTGGCATTGGTTTGGGTGGTGTTTTGTTACAAGAAGGCAAACCTGTTGCTTATTTCAGTGAAAAATTGAGCGGGCCTGTTCTGAATTATTCTACTTATGATAAGGAATTGTATGCTCTTGTTCGCACATTAGAAACATGGCAGCATTATCTATGGCCCAAAGAGTTTGTTATTCATTCTGATCATGAATCTTTAAAAAATATTTGTAGTCAAGGAAAATTGAACCGTAGACATGCTAAGTGGGTTGAATTTATTGAATCTTTTCCTTATATTATTAAGCACAAGAAAGGGAAAGAGAATATAATTGCTGATGCATTGTCTAGGAGATACACCTTGTTGAACCAACTTGATTACAAAATATTTGGATTGGAAATGATTAAAGATCAATATGTTAATGATGCTGATTTTAAAGATGTGTTGCTGCATTGTAAAGAGGGGAAGGGATGGAACAAATTCATCGTTAGTGATGGGTTTGTCTTTAGAGCTAACAAGCTATGCATTCCAGCTAGCTCCGTTCGCTTGTTATTGTTGCAGGAAGCGCATCGAGGTGGCTTAAAGGGGCATTTTGGAGCAAAGAAAACGGAAGATATACTTGCTGGTCATTTCTTTTGGCCAAAGATGAGAAAAGATGTGGAGAGATTTGTTGCTCGCTGCACGACATGTCAAAAGGCTAAATCACGATTGAATCCACACGGTTTGTATTTGCCTCTACCTGTTCCTAGTGCTCCTTGGGAAGATATTTCTATGGATTTTGTGTTAGGATTGCCTAGGACTAGGAAGGGACGTGATAGAGTGTTTGTGGTTGTTGATAGATTTTCTAAGATGGCCTATTTCATACCATGTCATAAAACTGATGATGCTTCTCACATTGCTGATTTGTTCTTTTGGGAAATTGTTCGTTTGCATGGTGTGCCCAACACAATTATTTCTGATCGTGATGCTAAATTTCTTAGTTATTTTTGGAAGACTTTATGGGCTAAATTGGGAACTAAGTTGTTGTTTTCTACTACATGTCATCCGCAAACTGATGGTCAAACTGAAGTGATTAATAGAACTTTGTCTACTATGTTAAGGGTTGTTTTAAAGAAGAACATTAAGACGTGGGAAGATTGTTTGCCTCATATTGAATTCGCTTATAATCGATCGCTGCATTCTACTACAAAGATGTGCCCATTTCAGATTGTATATGGTTTCTTGCCTCGTGGTCCTATTGATTTAATGCCTTTGCCATTTTCTGAAAAACCGAATTTTGATGCTACTAAGCGTGCCGAATTGATGTTAAAACTGCATGAAACAACTAAAGAAAACATAGAGCGCATGAATGCTAAATAAAAGATTGCTGGTGATAAAGGTAGGAAGGAACTAAAGTTTGAACCTGGAGATTTAGTTTGGCTGCATTTGAGAAAGGAAAGGTTTCCTGAATTGAGAAAATCTAAATTGCTACCTCGGGCTGATGGACCATTTAAAGTGTTAGAAAAAGTCAATGATAATGCATATAAGCTCGATCTGCCTGCGGATTTTGGGGTTAGTCCCACATTTAACATTGCAGATTTGAAGCCATATTTGGGAAAGGAAGATGAGCTTGAGTCGAGGACGACTCAAATACAAGAAGGGGAGGATGATGAGGACATCAACACCAACGATACATCCACTCCGACACAAGTACCTATTGCTGGTCCTATTACTCGTGCTCGTGCGCATCAACTTAATCATCAGGTGAGTTCGAATCTAAGCTCATGTACATCATGTTTAGACCATGGAGACCCGTGTACTCTTGTTTTGCTTAGGAACCAAGGAGGCGACCGAAAGGGAAACGGATTCGCGCAAGCTGGATTCGGACTACAGAACAGTACCAAATTGTGACGGACACCACGGTCGCATATGAACTCGGATTGGGGCGTTCAAGTACTTCGTGGAAAGCTTATGAAGTCTTCTTTCAAACGGATCCGGCGTAATATCCATATCTATTATGAGTCGGCCGCAACCGTAAAATTAATATAGAGTCCTTTTCTGCACATGGTGCTGCGTCACCCTGTTTTGGCCCAATGGGCCGTGTATCAAGTTGAGTCCATTACGGACGCGTCCTAGGGTTGGAGTACGACCCCAGCACCCCTGTGGTCATCCTCCCACGTACTTATACCCCTTAGCCGCCACCAAGGATGCTTGGGTTTTGTTTAGATCAAGTTTAGCCTTCGCTACTTGCTTGCAAGCGCGCGTGCTGGATCAGCCGCCCGTCTTCTTGTCTTCGGAACCCCACCATTATTGAGATTGCGTGTGACCTTCATTTACATCTAATAAATTTAGTACTTTTCATACTTGTTCTTGCTAGTTCTTCGATTGCTTGCAGGACGAGTGCCCTAGTGGTCGGGTGCCGCGCTCCACAAGATCGCGACCGCCATTGGAGGCGGTGTATCGGTTGCTAAGGCGCAGCTTGGAAGGCTGTAGTCGGGTCGTGAACGTCGCCTCCATCGACCAATCGAGTTATCCACGCCTCTCATCGAAAGATCGGGAATCAAACCCTACCGGGTCGCCACTAGAAGTCATCAAGATCGCTGCTTGAGGTCGATGAAGTAGCCTTCGGCTGCTTGGAGCTGGCTAGGTTGCTGTTGAAGCCACCCAAACCATCGGCGATGCAGATCCAAGAGCCGAAGATGAAAGTTGTGCCCTTGTCGAGCACGACGCTAGTGAAGATGAACGACGCCATCGAGTTCTCCAGTGGATCTTCGATGAGCTCCCCTACCTGGCGCGTCAGCTGTTGGTGTTTTACCGCTACGCCAACCGAGGGATACTCCTGAGGTGGTGAGTTTGGTTGGTTGGGTGTCGCCGAGATCAGGAACTCAAAGGTGCAAAGGAACACAGGGTTTTAGACAGGTTCAGGCCGCTGGGAGCGTAATACCCTACGTCCTGTGTGGATTGTATTGCCTTTGATGGTGATGATTGTGATTGTCCCCGAGGGGGTACCTGTCCGCCCTTATATAGTCCGGGGGACAGGTTTACATGGGAATCCTAGTCGGGTACAAGCCAAGGAGTCCTACCCGACTACTTCTCGGGTAGTCTCTATCCGACTCCGACTAGTCTAACTACCTTATGAGTAATCCTACTGCATTACGAATAGTTACAATGGTCATGGGGTGTGGGCCATGTCCCACCCCGAATCCTAGGTGAAGTGCCACGTGGACCATAGGAACTCTGTATACCTGGGGGTAGTAGAATCCCTATGTGTGGCCATACCCTGTGGCTGCCTCCAGCCGCGTTCGACCCACCTTGAGTATAGTACTCATATGTATCCTCAAAGCTCATGTGTGTCGTAGAAGGTCCAGGCGGCTGGCTAGTGTCTGCTTGGGGTTGCTGCTGCGATGGTCCTGCCTGATCCTGCTGGGTGCTACGTTGTGCCCGGCCTCATGTTACCGGATGAGCAACACTGCGGCGTGCCAGCTCCCTCTTCTCCATAAGCAATGTTAGTCTCTTGACCGAGTAGAGAGAGAGTCTCAGGCATGGGAGCTGAAGCTCTCTATTGTACCCGGGATAACACATGAAGAGAGAGTTCCCAGGCCCCTCGCGCATCATATGTCCCCTCATGAAATGCTCTAGGCCAACTTGGAGTTGGTACGCTTCCGTCAACATGCGCAGCAATGTGCGTAACTAGAGAGGTTATGTCGATGGGGTTCTTTCCCATGATTATCTTTTGCCAATGAGCCAACATGCTCATGACCGGAGACTACCTTACCTTGCTGGCCATAGCGAAGAGGCACTGCAGCTCGGGAGAGCTGCAGAGGCGCAGGTCAGAGCACGGGCGGACAACCATGCAAATCCATTTCGCTAGCAGCCTAAGTGTGGAGTTATGGATAGACACTATACTATTCTTGCTTCTAGCAGATTCTTCAGAAATTGAATTCCACCATGTGCTACGGTCATATTGGTGATCTTTAGTGAGGGCATTAGGATCTAGCAAGCATCTTTTATGAAAACCAAGTGCTAAGCTGAGTTCTTTCTCCGTTAGCTCAAATTGTTCATTAAAAAAACGGAAATAAATTTTCATGGTGGTGGATGTTTCTTCAACACTAAGTGACATAAGAAATTCCATGTCTAGGAGATGTGAACCTGCCTCAGTGATGTCGGCGAAGTTCTCCCAATCGGCATAGGTGAAGGCGCGGTTCATGTCCTGCTCCAGGCCCGTCTTGATAAGGAAGAGGGGATCGAAGACCTTGATGTGACCGAAGCTCTACTTCTTAAAGAGCTCAAGCGCCTCCCGCTCGTAATCGTTCCTACTAAATTTTTCTTTTCATAGGTGAGCTAGCACTAAGACCCTTTACTTAAGTAACTCAAAAGAGTTTGATTAAGCAAAGATGTTTAGGAGAGGAGAGGAGAAACTCAAGCTTGGGAGTATGCATTTAAACCTGAGCGAGTGGTGCGACGATGAGCGCCGAGAGCTTCGGGTTTTATAGGCACATCGAGGTGGGAGGCCAGCCGACCTGGGGTCGGCGGCGGCCACGCCACGGCAGCTCCTATGCATAGACCTACAGGTGCTCGTGCTCCGATTGGTGGCGATGGGACAACAATGGTGAGGGAGAGGCCGGCCGGCCCGCAAGGGTCGAACGGCCTGCTGCTGCACCGTCATGCGCACTCATTTCTCTGGCTCGCTCCTTGTCCACCATTGTTGGTTCTTGCATGTGCACTCAGGCCATTTTCTACCACAACAGGACGGGAAAGGCGAGGAGGTGGCCGACTGGCTTGCATGGGGCCGAACGGCCTGTCACATGCACCATGATGGGTGTGATGCTCACTCATTTCGGCTCCTTCACGTTAGTGCTTAACCTGCATGTTGCACCCTAACCAGAACATGACATGTGAGGCCGCGCAACCTAGGTGGGGCCGGCTGGCCTGCAAATTGGCCGAAAATTTGTTCTTCTTTTTTATGCAGTGCGAGTGAAACAAAAGTTTGACTTTTAAACATGCAACATGCAGAAATTTAAACGTGCCATAATGAAGTTGAAAAGAAATTATGCAAGGAAATAAACTATCCTATATGCAAATGCAAAGAATGGATAACTACCATGTTATCTCATGGCAAGAGCTCGGGTTTTGAGTCTGGATTGGGACTCTCCATACCTTGGGTTCGATTGTCGTCACCGGATGGAGATGTCATCGGTGATGACACTTTCTTTTGCCATGACTTTATCGAGGTCTAAGTGGCTTCGATCTCTTTCCGCTCGAGCTCCAAAATTTTTCGCTTCACGTTTTGTTGATTATGCAGCTTGATCTCCTCTCAAATTTGGAGATTCTCCACGAATTCGATGAGGGCTTCGATGGATGGGGTAGATGGCTTCTCCGGTTCTTTCTCGGATTTCTTCCGGTTGAATGTCTTGACCTGTGAGCATTGTTCGACCTTCGGTCTGAAGGCGAATCTCTCCTTCTGCCTATTGATGTTGGGCTGAATTTCTCCAACTCCCACATCAATGTGTGCATTCGCCGTACTCAAGAACGGCCTTCCCAAAATGAGAGGTATCTTGGTGTCGACTTCCATGTCAAGAATGATGAAACCAACGGGAATGAAGAAATTTCATATTTTCATCGGAATATTCTCAGCAATTACCGCGGGGTAGCAAACCGATTAGTCCGCTAGCTGCAAACACATATCAGTAGGAGCAAGCGCATGGTGGTTAAGTTTATCATAAACATCCTTTGGCATGATGCTGACGTTTGCCCCAGATTGCAAAGAGCGTGCTTAAAGTGTTGCGCTCCGATTGAACATGTGATGGCGGGGCATCCTGGGTCCTTCTTTTTCTCTAGCAGAGGATCGAGTGTAGCAGCGCTACACTCCCCCGTAAGCCGCACGACCTTGGTGGTCGGTAGGGCCCTTTTATTTCCAAGGATATCCTTGAGATACTTGGCGTACATGGGAACCTGCATAGCATCAAGAAGCAGTATATTGACATAAAGCTTCTTAATTACCTCGACAAACTTGCCGAATTGATCGTCGGCCACCAGCCTCCTTCTCCATTCTAGAAATGGTAAGGCGGTTGTATCATTGTACTCTCAGGATGCCCTTAGGACTTCATCGGTTTCTTGCTTGGTAGCAGTGGTAGTGGATCCCTCATCTTCAGTGTCGGTATCCCTGCCAGTTACGATGTTCCGCCGTGTACCTGCATCCTGTGGATAGGGTGGATTTTGCATGGACTTCCCAGCCTGCGTAGTCACCGCATTCACACTTTCCTTGGGATTCACTTCCGGTTGCCCGAGTAGCTTTCCCGTGTTATGGTTAGGGCAAGATGAGGCCAGCTGTGGTACTTGAGTTTCTATCATTTTATTGGAACTCAGCTGATTTTTAATAACCGAGTTAAAGCTCTCCATTTGTAAGGCCAGAGACTACAAAAATTTTTATCATTAGCTTGAAATTTCTTGCTAATGTTATTATTAATTTTTTTCTGGCCATACACTAAGTCTTTAAGTGAAGGCTCAAAACTGTTATTAAAGTTGTTACCTTGCTGTTGGTTGAAGGGGAGGTTGGGCTTGGAGTTCCAACCTTGCTGAGGACGGTAGCCTGAGTTATTGGGATTGCCATTCTCAATGAAATTCGCGTCATCTTGATTCGACGGGCAATCATTGCCCGAGTGCCCAGTATTGCCACATGTCTCACGCGTGATCTGAGACTCCAAAATATGGTTGACCTTCTGGTGCGGAGATTCTAGCTTCTTCATGAGAAGATCCATCTTGGCCGCCAACACATCTACACCGTCAATTTGGTGTACTCCTTTAGCACGGGCTAGCTGCCTATCTCCTTTCCAACTCTTGTTGGAGGCAATCTTGTTGACGAGCGCCTTAGCTCTTTGTTGGGTATTTTAGTGATGTGCGAATAAATCTGCAAGCACACGGATACCGTTGTAGCTTTCACCTCAGAGTATTTCAAGGGTTATTGAATCCAAGGGAACGTGTGTGCACTAACTTCTAGTCCAATCGGTCCAAGGACACACCAAGATAGGTGGGGAGGGTAGAGAGGATTCCTAAGGTAGCACTATAAGTGAGTTAAAGGTCGATCTCTCGGGCAAAATACTCACTTTAGGCACCGGCTTACCCCTGGTATGCTAGGAGACTCCGGCCAATAGCTCTACGCTATATCCGAACATGGAGGATTACAAAGAACCAATAGGGCTGTCACCACCTACGGCCTACCTCTATCAATCCGTGGGATATAAGGCAAACAAAGGATAACCTCTAGCCTGGACACCACATGTACGCTATTGATTACTACCACAGTTGTGGACACTCGTTACAGACCATTTTTAGAGCATCAATTCCTGCATAATACATATAAAATCAGTGGGATAACATTAGCATAGGTCCATTATCTAACGAATTCTACATGTACCCTGGAAAATAGTGCTATGCAGGAATTTGAGCAGAAATGGAGGGAAAACACACCTTTGAATCCAAGGAACAAACCACCGACCAACCACAAGCAAGCACAAGATTGAAGGACCCACATGACATCCTAAACACACTCTCAATCCAAGGCTAAGCAGCTTTGACCAATCAGAACACACCGTTAAGGCTCACACGGATCAAAGGGCACACCAGCGTAGGAAACCAACCGAAGAAAGTGCCAAGTCACTTACCAAGGACCAGAGGGCCCACCTGCCAGCATCCTGCGCGAAGCTGAGGTTGGATGGTGCCCAACTTGGTTTGGCTGAACCAGCTAGGGCACAACCGACTTAACCCCTGCACGTGGTGCTTTCTCATTGGCTCCTAATGGCGGTTCAAGGAGGCCTCTGCTATTTTCCCGGCTGTAGACCCTTGGTGCCACACCTATATATATGAGGGGAGGGGGGTAGAATTAGAACACACCTCACACTTGCAACTTTGGCCTTCTCCTCTCCCATTCCGAGCTCTAGACTCTCTCTAGAGGTGTAGCGCCCCCTAGGCGGTGTTAGAAGATAGGAGGATAGTGAGGGGAAGTAAGGAAGTGCCAAGGTTGTCGGCACTCTCCTCCAGCTTGTACCTTGATGGATGCTTATCAATCAAATTAAGTGTTCATGACTTCCTTAGTGCTTTAGTTTCATAGTTAAGTAGTAGTTCTAGCTCTTTAGTTGTTTACTGGATCGATAGATCACTAGCTTAGTGGGTGCTCTAGTCTAAGACTCTTGATAAAGTTGGATGTTCTTGGCAGAGGCTAGATTAAGTAGACGACAACGTAGACGTGGTGTCTAGGCTAGACTTTACCTGTTGGTTGTGGTATATCCCACGGTTTGATGAAGTAGGTGACAAGTGGTGACAGCCCTGTTTACTATGCGTAACCCTCCCCGTTCGGGTATATCCTAGTGTCGTTTTACTGGGGTATCTCAGTTTTATCTAGGCGGAGGCAGTAGCCTGAAGTAAACAACTAGGATTATTCAACCTTACCTGTGATTCTTAGCCTTAGGAATCCTCTCCACTCCTTGCCTCCAGCTAGTGTGGTGTCCTTGGACGAACCTAAACCTAAGAGAGTGTACACACGTTCCTCAGTGGATACGATACTGTGGCAGAACCGCCCGAATTAACCCGGCTCAAGTGCACTAACCATCATCCTTGTGGATGAACTGGCCACCATGCACTTCAAACGGATTAATCCGACAGTCTATCGGATAGATCCCGATGCAACCACCCAATATCTCGATCGAAACCAAGCATACACATAACTCGCCCAAAGGCAAGTCCAGAGAGGATAACATTCCACAAATATTATAGACACCAGGCGGGCATGAATTATTACAAGTCAAAAGATACCACTCGAGTACTTCTAAAGTTCAACATACAAACTTTATTCAGAGTTTTACTGCAGCGGAAAGAAAATCATGATCAACTATCGTCGGCAGGGTTATTACTAGTCGGGGAAGGATCCCATTCCACTGTCCAACCAGTCGGCAAAGCACTCGGCCAAGCCAAACCGGCTACCATATCTTCAACAGACATACTTGAAAATATTGCCACAATCAAGGCTGCGTATACTAATACTCAGCAAGGCTTACCCAACTAGTGGTATGGAAATACCGACTACTAATCATGCATGGCTCTAAGGTTCTAGGGTTTTCTTTTTGCTGAAAAGCAACAAAGAGTAGGTCCTTAATTTCATATTTTAGCTTTCCATATTCTAGTTCCTTTAACCAGTCTAGATGAGCATCTGATTCTAATGAAACATGGCGGAAAAAAAATTATTAATCATCCAACAAGTTTCATCATATCCATAGTTCCTCTTGTTACTCTATGTGGCAGAAGTATTAAGCAGTCTCAATCATCGCGAGAAACGGACGATTCGAATCAAATTTCTTAACCTTGCAAGGGAAACCTAAACACACGTCATGTGGTTACTCCAAGAGTCACACGTGCAACTTTTCCCCTATATCCCCATTTTATGGATCAGGGCCACCGGCCTCGAGTACAAGAAGTCCACGAACCACGGACGACGCCGGGTCGTGACCCCTCTTGCACTCACCATTGGGCCCATGGGACAGCGTCAAGATGGTAGAGCCTGTCCACGCACTGGTTCAATCGAGTACTTAAGCTTACCAATTACCATGTTCTCGGCATGGGGTTAGTACTCTCAAAAGCTTAACAACCACTACCACACACTGCGACCTTAGCATTTTTCACTACTCAAACGGGGCTTCAACCACGAGTACTCTACCACAGCCCCGCCTGCCAACCTTATAGTTGAAGTATGCGGTAAATCAATCAACTCCTATAGTTCTCGCGAGTAGCAGGAAACTACTCGACTTTTACCGTACCTATTAGCATATCATCTACTCGAACTTCCTGTTCTAGTAGTCATTACAAAGGTACCTAGGATCATGCAGCTAGGGTTCCAATCAACTCCTATGAACTCTAAATGCACAGGCAAAGGGAAACAATAGTTGCATAATTTAAAAACTGGGATCATGCACCGGGGCTTGCCTTCTTATGAAAAACTAGCCGGGGGCTCCTCCGAACGGTTGTCCGGGTCTTCAGCGGCTGCTGCTGGATTACCCTGAGCTTCTTGCTGCTCACTCTCGGACTCAGGCACTAGATTGTAGATCCCGTCGGTGAGAGTAGTCGAGTCTATATGAATGCACAAGTATCAGTGGTTTTACTGGTACAAAATTGGTTTATAAAGTAGTCAAAACTTAAGTTAAGTAGTCAAGTACTTTATTTTCTTTGTCCTAGGCAGTCATTTATCGAGTATTTATCTGTATTAACAGACTCCATTAAGTGAGCGGGCGGTTGTGCATGTTGTACGGCCATTTTTAACATGGAGCATTGGTTGACCCAAACTACTCGTAGGGGTAGTTTCTGGTTTGCAGAACTACTCGTTAAAGTAGCTCTAGAGTTGGGATTTTTATGTACAGTTTATAACTTACTGTAACAGATTTAGCCATTTTTAATCAGCAGGTTACTCATGAAAAGCTTATTAAACAATTATTTTTAAGATTAAGATCTACTTGCACAGAACGATCATGCAAGAAACTGGTGCTCCACATTTTACTGAACAAATTTATTTGCATGAGTAGTTTACTTCAAATTTTTGAAGAGTTTTCATGTCCAAGAAATAGAGGTTACCATTTTAGATTAACTAGATTTAGCACATTACAAAGGTACTGAAAACCACTGGTTGTGCTTGGATTCAGAGCATGAAATTTTTATAGCAGATCAAACTTTTAGCACTGAAGCTACCATCAACATTCTATGAGCAGTTATTTCCTGAAACTCTTTGAACAAAATAAAAGCCATTTAAACTTGATTTAAATCCACATCTAAAAACATGTGGAAACAGATCCAAAGTTGTTACAAACTTTGTAACAGAACATCATAGCAGTTGTGGCTTGTATAGATCTACAACTTTGTAACAGAACATCATAGCTTGTATTTTTAGGATTTTTCAGTGAGTTGTTATGCATCTTTAAAGTTAGTACATTGGTCTTCAAGTTCTTGTTCCAGGTTCACCGATGAGTCACTGAGATTTACAGAAAACTTCTCAGAAAGATTGCAATCAACGCAGATGGGTCCTTGGTACAGGGGAAACGGCTACTGCCAACCAAAATCCGCCGACTAGGGTGGCCGATGGTGAGGGGTGAAGGTGGGAGATGCAAGAGAGAAACAAACCGCACCTGTTTGAGGTCTTGGGTGGGGAAAGGATGGACCGAGGTGGCCTACCGACGGTGGCACAGAGCCGGTGGCGGGTCGGATGGTGGGGGCGACGGTCCGGTGAGGGGGATGGCGCGGGGAACGGCTGTGCAGCTTCGGGGTGAGGTGGAGAAGGTGGGAAAAGGGTTGTTTTGGGCAATGCGCAGGTGGATTGGTGCATCCACACACGGAGGACTGCTCACCGGAGTTGGAGGTTGGGGACGATGAACAGAGGTGTCTCGGGGTGGGCTTTTATAGGCGCGTGAGGAGGAATGGCGGCCTGTGCTTGAGCCGCAGGGGGAAGACAAGACAGGGGGCAAAACTGGGGGCAGATGGCCCAGCTGGCGCCAGCGGGGGCATCGAGTGGCGCCAGCAGCGCCTGCGACAGAGGAATGTCACCGCATGGAGAGTTCTGGAGGGGAGAGCGAGATTTTATGGGCCAGCTGGAGATCTTCCGGTTGCTAGCAGGACCACATGACTGGTGGGCTCAGTTGCCCCGGTTTGCGCCGGCCAGCTGGCCTGCCGGTGATGGGACAGGGCAGAGGAGGAGAGAGGAGGGAGAAGAGGATGGGACTGATGTGTAAAACACAAACAGCAGGGGTTTGGGTGGAAAAAGTTGTTAAAACTCATCCTTCCCAGGGTCAAATCAAAAACATTTGAATACCAATTTTGTTCAACTTTACAAGATATACAGTTTTTCTTTTATGACCATGTTCAATTGAGCAATGTATAAAAAGTTATGAAATTCCGAAAACAAGTATTTAAATGGCACATAATTTCATGTTGATTTTTGCACTGTTATCTTTTGAGTTCAACTAGACTTTTGTTGCTCATGTTATGACAAAGGTGCCATTAAAATTACAGGTTCAAATGTGATCAATTTTGAAAGTTACAAGAGTTTGCTTGCAAGAGTTCAATTGTTTATGCATAAAATACATATACACATATTCATTTGGCTGAAAGGTATAATTGATAAGTTGTTTCAAAATTTTCTTCCTCTTGTGTGACTGATTTCATGGTTTGGATCTTTGTTTTAGTCTTTTAGACACCTAGGGTGTCACAGCCTACCCCCCTTAAAAAGAATCTCATCCCGAGATTCAGATAAAAAACTAAGCGAGGAAGGTGTGTACCTTGGATGGAACTAAGAAAACCAGGAAACTTTTGATTAAGATAATTTTCTGTCCCCCAGGTGGCTTCTTCTTTAGTGTGATGGTTCCACTGGATTTTATACATTTTAACCACTGCTCTTCGAGTACTTCTTTCCTTCTTGTCCAGGATTTTGATGGGTTGCTCAACATAAGAGAGTTCTGGTTCTACCGTGATTTCTTGTTGTTCCACAAATTCGGTAGGAACTTTGACACATTTCTTTAATTGAGAGATATGAAAAACGTCATGAATGGCTGCAAGCCGAAGGAAGTTGCAATCTATAGGCCACGGGTCCACATTCTTCAATAATATCATATGGACCAACATAACGAGGGGCTAATTTTCCTCTTCCTCCAAATTATTGCACACCCCTGGTTGACGAAACCAGAAGGTAAACTTGATCACCAATGTCGAATTTCAAGGGTTTTCTCCTCTTGTTAAAGTAACTCTTTTGTCTAGATTGGGCTACTTTAAGGTTTCCTTGGATAACTTTCACTTTTTCTTCTGCCTGTACTACCAATTCTGGTCCAAAGATTTTGCGCTCTTCGGTTTGTGACCAACTCAAAGGAGTTCGACACCTTCGTCCATACAATGCTTCGAATGGCGCCATTTTTAGGCTTGCTTGTAGCTATTGTTATAAGAGAACTCTGCTAAAGGTAAACATTTGTCCTAATTCTTGTCATACTGAATGACACAAGCTCTAAGCATGTCTTCAAGAATTTGATTTACCCTTTCGGTTTGGCCGTCGGTCTAAGGAGATAAGCTGAGCTTCGGATTAATTTGGTACCAAGGGATTCTTGCAATTGTTCCCATAAGCGTGCTACAAACTGAGCGCCACGATCAGATATCATTGTCTTAGGCACACCGTGTACACAAACAATTTGGTCCAGATATATCTTAGCGTATCTTTTGGCATTATAAGTGGTGTGCACGGGAATAAAATGAGCGGTCTTCGTGAGCCTATCTACAATAACCCATATAGAGTCGTGTTTCTGAGAAGTATTGGGCAAACCAACAATGAAGTCCATACTGATATCTTCCCATTTCCAGGATGGTATTGGCAGAGGTTGAAGTGTACCGGCTACTTTTAGGTGGCTAGCTTTCACTTGCTGAGAAGTGTCACACTCTGCTACATATTGGGCAATTTACCTCTTCATCCTGGTCCACCAAAAATTTTGCTTGAGATCCTGATACATTTTGCTACTGCCTGGATGAATAGAGAATTTGGAAAGATGTGCTTCATGAAGAATTTGTTTTTGGAGTTCGCGATCTTTCGGAACGACAAAGCGCTTTCCAAACCATAAAATTCCCTTGTGATCCTGCTGAAAACATTTGTACTTCTCCTCTCCTTGAGATAGTTTCTACTTGATGATCTTAACACCCTCATCGCGTAATTGTGCCATGATGATACGGTCATGAAGAGTGGGTTCAATAGAGATGTGATTCAAGGTTCCTTGAGGAATTATTTCCAACCTAAGTTTCCACATTTCAGAGCATAACGTCTCATGGTATGATGCGGCAAATAGGCAATTGCAATGAGCTTTGCAGCTGAGTGCATTCGCTACTACATTAGCTTTGCCTGGATGATAGTGCACCTCAAGATCATAATCTTTGATTAATTCCAACCATCTTCTTTGTCGCATATTCAGGTCGGCTTGTGTGAAAATATATTTGAGACTCTTATGATCGGTGTAAATATTGCAATGGGTGCCCATTAGGTAGTGCCTCCAAATCTTGAGAGCGTTAATGACAGTTGCTAGCTCAAGATCATGTGTTGGGTAATTCTTTTCATGTGGCCAAAGTGCTCTTGAAGCATAGGCAATAACCCGGTTGTCTTGCATACGTACACATCCCAAACCAGTACCAGAAGCGTCACAATAAACGTCAAATGGTTTGGTAGTGTCAGGTTGAGCTAAGACTGGGGCTGTAGTCAAGTGTTTACGAAGAGTGTGGAAAGCTTTTTCACAATCTTCACCCCACACAAATTTTTCTCCCTTCTTCAACAGTTCGGTCATAGGCTTAGCAATTCTGGAGAAATCCAGAATGAAACGGCGATAATAACCAGCTAAACCAAGAAAACTACGAATCTGATGAACAGACATGGTAGCTTTCCAATCCATCACCTCTTGAACTTTACTGGGGTCAACTGAGATACCATTACTGGAGATAGTATGGCCCAAAAATTTCACACTATCCAACTAGAATTCACATTTGGAGAACTTAGCATAAAACTGATGGTCTCTGAGGCGTTGGAGAATGATGTGCAAATGTTTAGCATGGTCCTCCTCGTCCTCGGAATAAATAAGAATGTCGTCGATGAAGACCACGACAAACTTGTCAAGTTCCGGCATAGAAACCGAATTCATGAGATACATGAAGTAGGCAGGAGCATTTGTGAGACCAAAAGACATGACTAAGTACTCATATAGTCCATATCGAGTGGAGAAAGCAGTGTTTGGAATATCACAAGGTCGAATCTTGATTTGATGATACCTAGAACAAAGATCAATCTTGGAAAAGATTTTTGCACCAGACAATTGATCAAAAAGAACATCAATGCGAGGAAGTGGATGTTTGTTTTTGATAGTCACCGCATTGAGAGGTCGGTAGTCTACACATAACCTCAAACTATTATCTTTCTTCTTCACAAAAAGGGCTGGACAACCCCAAGGTGAGGCACTGGGACGAATATAGCCTTTGTGTAGAAGTTTTTGCAACTGTATTTTCAATTCTGCTAATTCTTTGGGTGGCATTCGATAGGGTCGTTTAGAGATAGGTGCAGTGCCTGGCTGCAGTTCAATGACAAACTCTATGTCTCGATCAGGTGGCATGCCGGGTAATTCATCTAGGAAAACATCGGCATACTCGCATATTACCGGGATTTCTTCTAATTCTGAATGGACCTTAGTAAGAGCACATGAATTTGTGCATTCTCAGAAAGGAAAAAATAGAGTGGTAGCTCCTTGGGTCGGGGAATTGATTTCAACGGCTTGGGAGGCAAGATCTAAGGTTACTCCATGCCGAGTCATCCAATCTACTCCCAAAATAACATTGATGTCTTCAAATGCCAAGAGGATCATATCTGTGTCGATGACTTTGCTACCCAATTTAATTGGCACGTTTCTTATGAGCTGATTTGAAGCAATTTTACCACTTGGTGTAGCTATCATATACGTCTTTCTTGTGTAACAGAAATCTAAACCCCCTTTTGCACTGAATTTTGCACTAATAAAACTATGTGATGCACCAAAGTCAAATAGTATAATAGCGGGCTTGTGGTGGATAGAAAATGTACTCGTCATGACTGGTGTGTCATCAGGAAGTTCTGCCAGAGTGGTAAAATTTATCCGCCCACGCTTGACCTGAATAGTCTGCTTCTTGCCTTGGTTTCTGTGGTTGGTACTGGAGCCTTGGCCTTGAGCTTGCTGTTTGGGCTGAGGGCAATCTTGAACAAAGTGAGTGGAACACCCACAGTTGAAGCAACGGTTGTTGTTGTTCTGGCGGGGTGGCTGTTGGGTGTTCAGCCTTGGACCATTTTGCTGTGGAGCAGAGGGTCTTGCTACACTCTGTTGTTGAGGGGGTCTGATAATTCAACTCCCTGGCTGAGGGCCATTCTGAAGAGCTTTAGGTGCTGCAGTCTGCACTATGTGATACCTCGGTGGCTGAGCACTTGAGGGTCCGGCTGGAGCCTTCCTCTTCTTCTCTGCAAGATGGGCCAGAATGCAATCCTCCTGGGTGATTGCCAAATTAACCAGCTCAATGTAGATGTTGATTTCTATAAGGTTAAGTCACTCCTTGAGCTTGGTATTCATACCTCGATGGAAACGATCCCGCTTCTTGGTGTCCGTATCAGCATGATAACCCGCGTACTGAGCAAGGTTGTTGAATGCCTGATCGTACTGAAGTATGGTGCGGGTACCTTTTGTAACCGCCAGAAACTCATTCAGTTTTCTTTCCATGAGACCTTCAGGGATATGGTGGGCTCGGAATGCACTCTTGAATTCATCCCAAGTAACAACATGATTTGCCAGAAGCATGGCAACGTAGCTGTCCCACCATATACGCGCAGTACCGCGAAGCTGCTGCGCGACAAATCGAGCTTTGTTGGCCTCAGAACATGGTAGTGTCAATAATGCAAACTTGGATTCAATGGTACGAATCCAGGCGTCCGCATCCAAAGGTTCCTCCGTCCTGTTAAACAGAGGGGGCTGCGTCCCGAAGAAATCCGAGTAACCAACAACTTGAGGTTGGGGTGCATGTGCACACCCCGCTGCTGATGGTGGTGCTGCTGCCCGTGAACAAGTTGTCGTAGCAATTCTGTTTGAGCGGCCATCACCTCCACCAGACTGGATGGTGGTGGTGGGGACAGCGTCTGCTGTGACCTGTTGCCACTCACTCCGAATCCATCAGGGTTGCCACGAGTTTCCCCAACCATCTAAAACATGGAGGTTTAATATGAGCAAAGGCTTCATAAATCTCCCATGATTCAAAAAGATAGCACCGGAAAATAAAATATAAATCTTGATAGGCTTGTTACAAACTGTGTGCACTCTACGACTGGTTAGGAGACATTTCCTGGCTGCGTTGGTTGGTAGTAAATAGGAAAAGGAGTGGCCTAAAACTGTGGTATTCAAAACACCACCGACTACTCCATCTCCTACTGCATTTCCGACTACTCGGACTACCAATCCGACTACTATGGCTCCCTCATTGACTACATCGACTAACATACGGCTTCTTCGACTACATTGCCGACTGCTTTGACAACATCTACTACTCCTTCGTCTACATCTTCGACTGCTTGAATGGTTCCATTATTGGCCATGGCTACAGTTCAATTACACGGGGCCTTCGACTTCCTCGACTGCATATCCGACTGCTTTCACCTTAACTCCGGCTTCAAAGACTACGCCTCCGGCTGCTTTAGTCGCACCTCTGCTTAGCACGACTACAACTCCGACTACACTGAATCGATGAATGCTTCAACTACTTAAGTTATACTTCCGTTTAATGTGACTACTCATGGCCTGCTTTTATGGTATCTCTGACTAGTACGACTACTTTTTCAGCACATCGACTACTTTTCCAGCTGCTTAAGTGACATTTCCAACTACTATGTCTGCAGATTAGACCACTTTGACTACTTCATCTTTGATTCCCAACTGCTTGTCAACATATCCATCCAGTCTTTCCCTAAAGTCTACCTACTTCGAATGCTCTTAGCTTCTAGGCTACACTCCTTGTATCGGTTGGTACTCAACTCTAAGCTAGCCTATTATTACCTGCACAAAAGTTAGGCTACACTAAGAGGAGCGTATACAAAAGTATTCCAAGGTCATCTCCTAGTAGTCGTCAAGATTGTTGACTGACGACTCACTGCGCGCAGGGGAGTGAGCTCCCATCTGTGCGGGTTGTGGGACTACCATATCGTAGTCAAGGTGAGAAACACCCTCTATCTCCTTGGGTTCTTCCTCACTGTCAATGTCCATCACATCTGGTGGAGCATGAAGGGCTGCCTGCTGGGCGTGATGCATGTTGATATGTCCGTTGGCCTCTTCCAGATCAATGTTGAGGTCATGGATCTGTTCTTCTAAGAACTCGATCATTGCCTCGTGCTCCCCTACTGTGGTTTCTAGTGTCTGCACTTGGCCTTCAATCTGGCCAATCCTAGCATCTCTATCTCCAATCTCCTCAACTAAGTCTTGCATCTGCTCATCCCTTAGGTTGACTGCCCACTGGAAGGATTGAGCAAGGTCTATGACCTGTTCCATCCCTTTATTCTAGAGCGCTAGTAGCTGAAATAGTGCATTCATGCACCGGGCTGAAAAGATGATAGTCTCGACTGGAATTTGATCTGCCAAGTGACCCAGATGAGAAAACTTGTCCAGACATAGCGGATCACTCTCGTTGACTGCCGGAAAAAGACCCGCTGGAGCCAGAATCACCTGCAAGGGGTGCTGCTCACAAAATGTGGTTAGAGCCTTCATGGCTGCAGCTTCCCACGAGTTGATGAGGCGGTGCCCGACTCTTCCGTCTCAATAGCAAGCCACGCAGGGCTGAGTGGGTGCTAGGGAATGGTCATGCGCACCCGACCCACATAAAGAGGCGGATTCAGGTAACCAGCGGTGCTCAACACACCCCACAAGATGGAGGGGAAGCCCTCCCAATGCAGGCACGCTGAGTGTGCATGGCCCTCCTCATCAACCACCATAAGAACTGGCTCGGTCATCTGCTTCACAAGCTTAAAAGGTGAGATAACGACAATTGATGCTCATTCAATAAACAAATCTGAACAGTGCACAAAACTAAGCATAACTAGTCGCAAAAGTAACCAGAGCATTCCTAAAGTACTCGTGCCCACCTTACGGGTCAAACCCAAGGCTAGATCATACTTTAAGATAACTATATCCTTAGATTGGACTGAAACATAGGAACTTAGTTGAACTTTAGTTAATGGTTTAGCTGTTTCAGGTGGATTTTTGCACAGTTCATCCATACTCAATTCCCTTATTTGAATTTAAAGATATGCAGCATGCACGTCCTTTCCGTCCTCACGATTTCACAGTGGCTATAAACTTAACCTTATGGAGTTAATTTGGTGGCTTACTTAGCACGTCTCTCCCTATAAAAACTAGTCGAGCTCTCTTCATTCTTAACTTAGTGTACCCGTGGTACTCATGGTTAGCGTTCCTGCAGACCACTCACATAGAAATCCTAATACATATTGCCACCTAGACATATTTCCGTAGGGCTTTACGAACTAGATATAATCCTTAACGAGTCCAACGCATTTTTTGAATAGTAGTTTTGTGGTCAAGTTTTAGGAAACTCATTTTTTAAAGTTTGTCGAAGACTCTTGCGTATGCTTTTCGCTCTGATACCAGTTGTGCCAGAACCGTCCAAATTAACCCGGCTCAAGTGCACTAACCACCATCCTTGTGTATGAACTGGCCACCATGCAGTTCAAACGGGTAGATCCCGATGCAACCACTCAATATCTCGAGCGAAACCAAGCATACACATAACTCGCACGAAGGCAAGTTCAGAGAGTACAACATTCCATAAATTTTATAGACACCAGGCGGGCATGAATTATTACAAGTCGAAAGATACCACTCAAGTACATTTAAAGTTCAACATACAAACTTTATTCAGAGTTTAACTGCAGCGGAAAGAAAATCACGATCAACTATCGTCGGCAGGGTTATTACTAGTTGGGGAAGGATCCCATTCCACCGTCCAACCAGTCGGCAAAGCACTCGGCCAAGCCAAACCGGCTACCATATCTTCAACAAACATACGTGAAAACATTGCCACAAGCAAGGCTGAGTATACTAATACTTAGCAAGGCTTACCCAACTAGTGGTATGGAAATACCGACTACTAATCATGCAAGGCTCTAAGGTTCTAGGGTTTTCTTTTTGCTGAAAAGCAACAAAGAGTAGGTCCTTAATTTCATATTTTAGCTTTCCATATTCTGGTGCCTTTAACCAGTCTAGATGAGCATTTGATTCTAATCAAACATGGTGGAAAAAAATTAATCATCCAACAAGTTTCATCATATCCATAGTTCCTCTTCTTACTCTATGTGGCAGAAGTATTAAGCAGTCTCAATCACCGCGAGAAACAGATGATTCGAATCAAATTTCTTAACCTTGCAAGGGAAACCTAAACACACATTTGACCTTAGCATTTTTCACTACTCAGACAGGGCTTCAACCACGAGTACTTTACCACAGCCCCGCCTGCCAACCATATAGTTGCAGTATGCGGTAAATCAATCAACTCCTATAGTTCTCGCGAGTTGCAGGAAACTACTCGACTTTTACCGTAACTATTAGCATAGCATCTACTCGAACTTCCTATTCTAGTAGTCATTACAAAGGTACCTAGGATCAAGCAGCTAGGGTTCCAATCAACTCCTATGAACTCTAAATGCACAGGCAAAAGGAAACAATAGTTGCATTATTTAAAAACTGGGATCATGCACTGGGGCTTGCCTTGTTGTGAAAAACTAGCCGGGGGCTTCTCCGAACGTTGGTCCGGGTCTTCAGCGGCTGCTGCTCCATTACCCTGAGCTTCTTGCTGCTCACTCTCGGACTCAGGTACTAGATTGTAGATTCCGTCAGCGAGAGTAGTCGAGTCTATATGAATGCGCAAGTTTGAATGGTTTTACTGGTACAAGATTTCTTTATAAAGTAGTCAAAACTTAAGTTAAGTAGTCAAGTACTTTATTTTCTTTTTCCTAGGCAGTCATTTATCGAGTATTTAGCTGTATTAACTGACTCCATTAAGTGAGCTAGTGGTTGTGCATGTTGTACGGCCATTTTTAACAGGGAGCATTGGTTGACCCAAACTACTCGCAGGGGTAGTTTCTGGGTTGCAGAACTACTCGTAAAAGTAGCTCCAGAGTTGGGATTTTTATGTAGAGATTATAACCTTACTGTAATAGGTTTAGCCATTTTTATTCAGCAGGTTACTCATGAAAAGCTTATTAAACAATTATTTTTATGATTAAGATCTACTTGCATAGAACGATCATGCAAGAAACTGGTGTTCCATATTTTACTGAACAAATTTACTTGCATGAGTAGTTTACTTCACATTTTTGAAGAGTTTTCATGTGCAAGAAATAGAGGTTACCATTTTAGTTTAACTGGATTTAGCACATTACAAAAGTACTCAAAACCACTAGTTGTACTCAAAACCACTAGTTGTGCTACCATCAACATTATATGGGCAGTTCTTTCCTGAAACAGTTTGAACAAAATAAAAGCCATTTAGACTTGATTTAAATCCACATCTAAAAACATGGAAACAGATCCAAAGTTCTGTTACAAAGTTGTAGATCTATACTTAAAGGTTCCAGAACATCATAGCTTGTATTTTTAGGATTTTTCTGTGAGTAGTTATGCATCTTTAAAGTTAGTAGATTGGTTTTCAAGTTCTTGTTCCAGGTTCACCCATGACTTTTTGTGGACCAGCTGGACATCTTCCGGTTGCTGGCAGGACCACATGACCTGCAGGCTCTGTTGCGCCGGTTTGCGCCGTCCAGCTGGCCTGCCGGCGATGGGACAGGGCAGGGGAGGAGAGAGGAGGGAGAAGAGGATGGGACTGATTTGTAAAACACAAAACAGCAGGGGTCTGGGTGGAAAAAGATGTTAAAACTCATCCTTCCTAGGGTTAAATCAAAAATATTTGAATACCAATTTTGTTCAACTTTACAAGATATACATTTTCTCTTTTTTGACCATGTTCATTTGAGCAATGTATAAAAAGTTATTTTGAAATTATGAAAACAAGTATTTAAATGGCACGTCATTTCATGTGGATTTTTGCACTGTTAGCTTTTGAGTTCATCTAGACTTTTGTTGCTCCTGTTATGACAAAGGTTCCATTAATATTACAGGTTCAAATGTGATCAATTTTGAAAGTTACAAGAGTTTGCTTGCAAGAGTTCAATTGTTTATGTATAAAATACATATACACATATTCATTTGGCTGAAAGGTATAATTGATAAGTTTTTTCAAAATTTTCTTGCTCTTTTGTGACTGATTTCATGATTTGGATCTTTTTTTAGTCTTTTAGACACCTAGGGTGTCACAGATACCCTGGAATACTCTTAGGTGAAAGCTACAACGGTATTCCGTACGCTTGCGGAATTATTTGTGATGTTAAAAATACCCAACAAGCTTTCTGGCGCCGTTGCCGGGGAACGGTTCCTATATTCTCTTCGGACCTAGTTCGCCCTCGTATCTTTTTCATTTCTTCCATTCTATCTTTACCCCCACTATCCATGGAGCAGCCATCCATTCAGCAGCTCTCCGCACCTAAGTGCGAATTTTGTGAGCCAGCCCATTCATCTGGTCCAATTCTTTGATCTGGCTACGAAATGAGCCCTGGCTAGATAGCCAAGGTTCAGGAACATTCCTTTTCTGGATGGGACAATGAAAATCCTTACCATCATCTGCGTGAATTCGAGCAAGTGTGTGCTTGAAACTTTCAGGCATGATACATGAAACTCTCAAGTGGAAGTTGTTTCCCTTCTCTCTTATAGAGACAGCGAGGCAATGGTACACATCCAACGTAAGGAGTGCGAACGGGAATTGGAATGATCTTCGAGATCGATTCTATCTTGCATTCTTTCCACTCTCCCGTATGTGTGCCTTGCGAGCAGAAATTCTGACCTTCCATTAGAATGAGAAGGAATCTATTAGTGCACCTTGGCCCAGCTTGTCCTTTTTAGCTCAATATGGTCCTAACTTGTCTTCACCTGATCACTTGTTACTCCAACATATTTACACGGGTCTTAGAAAGGAAGATGCACACTACCTCGATGTCACCACCGGAGGTTCATTCTCACACAAGACCCCAGCTGAAGGAAGGGAAATCCTCGACAAAATCATGGAAAATACCTCCTTTCTCTACAAGCGTGAGCCTCCTCAGGTAGAAATAGAGGTACATCATGAGGAAGCCTTAGCAGATGAATCCGAATCTTTAGACACCCAATCCTTAGATTCGACTCCTAATTCCTCTCCTGAACCTGAACCCAAGACACTGAAGGAAGAGGAATCTCAACCTTCGGAGTTCCTACACAGTTTTGAGGAAGTTATCTTTGAAGATTACGGAAACACCTCAAAGTACTTCTGCATGAAGAGACCACCAGTTCCACTCACTCCTTCTATTCCTCTTGAAAACAAATTCCTCACGGAAACCATCAAGGAGTCGACAATTATCAAGGGAAATGGACGATCAAGGGAAGCAAAGTTATCCCCTGAAGCAATTTGGATCAACTCCCCATCCTCAACAATTCAATGCCAAATTCAAGGAACCATGGTGAATGCTCTCTACAATCCCACGGTCGGTGCTAATACATGTCCAATTTTCTTGCGTTGACCTTCCTAGGCAACGAGACCCTAGCACCGATTAGAAGAAACTTCCAAAGTTCCTCTAGAGCTCTCATGGAAGGGTATGGGATTCTATAGAATGTGTCTGTACAACAAAATAATGTCGAGGTCACCCTAGATTTCTATGTCTACGAAGCCCCTGACTTTGAACTCTTAATCAACCATCCAATAGAAAAGCTATTCTGAGATGTGCCCAGATTAGGGAACCTCGACATCAAACTAGGGAAGGATTCTTCCGTCCTGATCTCTCGATCTATCAATCCTTCGACAGAATATTTCCCTATGTATGAGCCGATCAAGCAAGTGATGGCCGTTTATCCTCTTGATCCTCCTGAATTCGTTTTTGAGAAAGATGTTGAACACTTCAAAGAGGATGATTTAAGAGAAGATCATCATCTCCATGCCGAATGACCATCATCACCCTCGATCAGGCTCAAGTCTCTTCCCACTGGCCCACAAGATGCTAAACATTTTAAGAAGGAGAACCCTTGGGCCATGGAGAAGCTTGAGGCGCTGACTCTGGAGTCTGACAGAGAGGATTCTACAGACGAGCATGGAAGCTTCTTTCTTGAAAAACCTCAAGAACCATGCTCACATAGTGCACCTCTAGAGTCGGCCACGCTTTGTGCCGCGAGCACGTACGATGATCACAACAACCCTAAGATCCTCTTTTGCGAAATGTTTAGGGGGTTGGTTGTAGGCGCCTTCGTCTTCCATAAATTCTGCAAATCTCGTGGTTGCACTTGTGACACTAATCTTGCAGCTGAAGCATCAACATTAAATCGACAATTGGTGGTGAGAAGGGAATATCATCGCCAATGATAACTCCAAGAGGAAGTTCCCATGGTCAAGCTTGTGACCACAAACAAAGCACTGCCGGGAGATAGCCCGGATTATCATTATCCTCTTGAAAAAAAAGGCAAGATCATATCTTTAAGATAAACTCTCCTTCGGGTATTTTTGGTCACTAACCATTTCAGGTAGAGATTAAAAAGAATGAAGGATAGGTGACGCCTAAGAACATGAGAGCTACACCGACTACAACATCATGGTAATTCTTGGTGAAGGGAAGCTTGAACTCCACACACTTGACTTGCACTTCTTAGCAATGCAAACTCCAAGTGTGGGGGAGGTATTGTGACACCCTAGGTATTTAAAATGCTAAAACAAGGGTCATGAATTTAGCATCATGCATAATAAACAAGAACAATTCAAATCATGCATCTCTTTTAAGAATACATGTGCATGTATGTGTGCATATAAGGTTTTTCATAAATATGTTCATAACCATACATGCTCAACTTGTCATACAAAAAAATGTAGCATAAAAACACATTCATATTTTAGTACCTTACAAAGTGTACTTCAAACCATTTGCAAATTCAAATTTTAAACACATGAGATGAATAGGAATTCAAATCCTAGTAGTCTTAAATTTAAAATAACTTCTGAACTAAAGCTCAAATGAACTTTGATCCAAAACGAAAGTTGTAGAGTTTCAAATTCTCTAAAACTTTCGTGTTGGTAGATTTCAATGTTTCCTTGCAAACTTTTGAGAAAAATTCATTTGAACCCGGGCCCTCACTCTTTCTCTCTCTTCCTTCACTCTCCTCTCACTCCCTCCCTTGTTCTGTCCCGTCGAGGGGCAGCGGCCGCCGGCCACCTAGCCGGCGATGCCTACTGGCGAGCTGCGCCAAAGGGCAGTGCCCCGATAAGCTTGCGACCGAATCATCCTCCCCTACCCCGAATCCCCTCATGCCCGACGCGCGTGTACCACACGACCGTCGATTCTAGACGGCCGAACCATGACGCGCCGGCGAAGCCGCGCCCTTCCTGCGGTCTTGTCCCGGCCGTGCCTCCATCTATTGTGCCGCGCCCAGCTCCACCTCTGTCACACCCGATTCTAGAAAGAACCAGATGCATCTCATATGTGCGCCAGGATCTCGTTCACACACATATGGTAGACGGAAAGTGTAATATATCAAAGACAATGCTCAAGAAGTAACTAAATAAAGTACTTAACAATATTACACTCCGTATAAAAGAGACACAGATGTCTTTAACGTTAAACCGTTATACCCTATACGAAGTCTTCAACAACTCCGTCTTCCACAGGCGATGACTGGTGAACGCAGGACCTAGAACTCCTCGAAGTCGTCGAAGATCTCCTCTTCAAAGTTAACTTCTGAACAGCAGGGGCAAGGGTGAGTACTCTTATGGTTGGTACTCAGCAAGTGGGGTGAAAATGCAAGGCTATCAAGGATAGGCTAGGGCTTCCAGCAGCGGTTGCTTTTACTTGGTCAAATATTTATTATCAAGCACCTATTAACTAGGTTTAAGTTTATACCAATCCCACTTTAGCAAAATCATAACAGTACCATCAACTCAAGTATTAACCACGAACCGCAATTTATTTAATCTCCAAGTTTAAATTATCATGTGAGGGTCCAAGCCACTCATAACCGTGAGTACGGCTGTTATAACAGTTTGACACTCTGCAGAGGTTGTACACTTTACCCACAAATCGTGTTTCCCTGAATCGCCCGGGTTTGCAAGGCCCTTAAACACTTCCGAGGTGAGTGGCGAGGGTACACTACGAAGCCTTTACAAAGACATGTCGAGAGCTAGGCAGCCCGCTAGAGTTTCAGTAGCGGCGTGGTCCATAAACCTCCCTAATGGTCAGCTCCTTAGCAAAGGCAGCTACCCCAAGAGGACCGGGCTATGACCCCTATCACCGACCCCCTCCTTGCCCTTTCGGTAAGGCCACCAGCAAACTACACATCTAATTAATTGGCTAAGGTCAGAGCCATATGACTTTGTGGTTGCACTGTTCACTTGGGTGGTTCTCCATGTTCCCATTAAACAAAGTCGATCTTGATATTACGCAATAAAACCACAATATGAAACGTGTTCAACATTAACAAAAGAGTAAACCAATACCAATCCCAAAGTTTGCAACTAAGCGTAAGTACCCAACAAAGTAGTAAACCCAGGTGTTTCAAGGATTGGGGTAAAAGACTAGGTATGTCCTTAGCATAGGTAATCCCATCAAGTTTATGCAAGCAACAATAAAGTAAAGTGTATTTTCATGCAGTTGTTGGGATCAAATAGAATATGCAGGGGGGAAAATCCACTTGCCTCCTTCAAATAGCTGCTGATTCTCTTCCTCGTAAGCTTGCTCTTGATTTGGCTCGGACGTCACGTTGTCTACGCGATCACACAAACAAGCATACACAACCAAATAAGAAACAATACAACAAACAGTACAAACAGAAGGGTGAAAAGATGCTAAAGTTGTAGTTCATGATGCAAGGATCGTGTGGGCTCGAGAATCGCGGAAATCGGAATTGAAACGATGAAGCTATGGTTAAAATAGTGATCTGAGGACCTAACTGCTAGAGTTTTAAGTCTCCCAAGGCTAGATCTGAAGAGTTCAGGGGCTAAAATATAATTAAACCTTATACAGAGGGTCGGGGTACAAAACTATAGGTTCTGGACGGCGGGTTCTAATTCTGGAAAAGTCAGGGGTCGGGACAAAAGAAGAAAGGGCTCAACTCTAATTATTTTTCTACTGATCTGGACTGCGGGTTGATTCCTGGAAAACTTAGGGATCTTCTTGCAAAAGTTTCGGGATCGGCTAGGGTCGGATAAATCTGGTCCGTTGGATCAGAATCGGCGGTGGATCAGACGAATCGGCGGAGTAAAGGTCGGGCGAATCGGCTGAGTAAAGAAAAGGTCGGGTAAATCGGCCGAGTAAGGAAATGGTCGGGTAAATTGGCCGGGTAAAGTGAAGATCGATTCTGGCCGTTAGATCTAGATCGAGCGGCAAAGGAAGGGTCGGCTCGACAGAACAAAAGGGTCGGGCGAGGCGGAGTTTTAACTGGGCATAGGGTCGGGCGAGGCGGAGTTTTAACTGGGCATCGGCGGCGAGCGTGTGCGGCGGCGGACGGCCGGAGCTTCACCAAATCTGGTGTTCCGGGGCTCAATTCAAGCTGGATCTATGGCGGGAAGTGAGTGGGCGGTACGGTGAAGGTGAGGGTGATCACGAGGTGGCTGTGCGGCGGTTGTGAACTGGCGGCCATGGCGGTGGGCGGAAACAAGGGTCCGGCGAGCAATCTGGTGGGCGGCGGAGCAAGAGAGAGAGAGAGTTCTGGTGCAGCTTGATACTCACCAACTCGTGGAGCTCTGGCGAGAGTTGAAGACGGCGGAGAAGCTGCAGATCGGCGAGTCGACGGAGAATCGGCGACACGGGTCGGCGGCGTTCCTCCAAGGCGCAACTTCCAGCGGTCGTACGACGATGTTGTGTTGAGGAAAGGATTTGAGTTTGGCGTGGGTTGCAAGGCGGGGCTTTGGCAGGATTTTATAGGGGCAGATCGGCCGAGATTAGGAAGGCGGTGCTCCGGAAATCGATCAGGACTCGGGACAAGAAGAGAGAAAGAGAACGGGGTACGAACTGCAGCTCGGAGTCGTTCTGGACTCTGGGTCGGGAAAGAAGAAAGAAGAAGAAGGCGCCGACAGGTGGGTCCTATATTTTGGGTGTTACAACCTCTCCTCCCCTCTCCTCCTTTGCACACCTATAAAAGGCCACATGAACCCCTGCCTGCACGTGCACCCAAGCTCCCACGGCTGCCATTGCCACCGGCGAGCCCCTCCGCGTCGAACTCGCCCCTCCGGCCCTCCTCCGCCCCAGCTAGCCTGGGAATCGGTTCCCCTCGAGCCATTGAACCTCTCCAGCCTAGCCTCATACGCCCAGCCTCGTCGGACCACCACCGCCCGCCACTACCGGCCGCCAGCCCTCCTCCGGCCACCCCAGCCCCAACCGAGCACACCAACAGGTTTCCCTCGACCTCCTTGTGCTCCCCCACCCCTTTCCCCTTGCCGCCGGCGAGCCTCCTCGCCGGATTTCGGCCGGGAAACGCCCAGCCCCGCCTAGGGAGTATATTGCAATCGTCAAGTTCTTTTTAGGGTTAGCTCTGCTAGATCCAGGGATCTATCGTCAAGAACTCGAGTTAACTTTTGTTTTCAATAGGCTGTCAATTGTAAAATCAATCTAAAATCATAGAAAAATAAAAAAAAGGAAACTAGAATTTATTGTGACCCTCTTGATGAATCCTACAACTTTTGCATAGAAAGATGACCAGTTACAAACTATAACTTGATCTAAACTTAATCTTATTTTAAATAGCCCATAAATGTATATCTTGATCTAGGATAGTACTGTGGATGATTTTTGGACTGTAAGCTAGTCTCTGCTTGTTAAGACTTGTGTCAAAATCTCATGGCTAGAACAAGTCTCTACGAGTAATTTTTGTTGGACCTTGTTTGATGTGCTATTTTGCTAGAGTTATTTGTTCATGTTGTTCTACTGATATGTTAGGGTTGAAACTTTTACATTAGAGTAATCTTAATGCATAAATGCTATGGCGCTTAGAAAAATAAGAAATTTTAACCAGAAACTACCTTTGAGTAGATTATCATGTTGGAAAAGTTTGAGACACAGAAACTTTGTGGAACTGCCTATAGAAATAAATCTTGGTTAATGTAGATGTATCTTGCCTTATTTTCTATGCTCTGTATCTTGCACACTAAAAGCTGAAAAATTTACAGTAGACTCAACATATTTTTAAGAGTACTCAGTAAAATGTTGAGCACTAGTTTTTGCATGGTTTGCTCTGTATAAATGGATCTTGATCCTAGCAGTAGCTGTTTAATATATTTTCATGATTAATCTGCTAAATGAAAATGGCTGGAAATTTTACAGTGAGCTTGTACTAAAGTAATGTGTTCGGCACAAAAATCTCAACACCAGAAACTATCTCTCGGAGTTGTTTTGTTTTTAATCCATGCTTACTCTTAAAAAATGGCCTCTTATGAAATGACAAAATCCCTCTTAAGTTAGTTAATCTAGATACTACTCGATAAATGACTGCCCCAGGAAAAGAAAATGAAGTTCTTTACAACTTAACTTGAGTTTTATTGAATTACAACTTTATAGTGAAATAATTATTTATCTTTTACCATTAAAACAACTCATATATATGCATTCATATAGAATCGACGACTCTCGCCGACGGAATCTACGAGCTGGTGCAGGAGCCCGAGAGTGAGCAGCGCGAAGCTCGGATCAATCTAACTGAAGTCATCAAAGATCCGAACCAAAGTTCGGAAGAGCCCAAGGCTAGCTTTGCTCAGGAAGGCAAGCCCCGGAGCATAACCCCTACTTTTAAACTTATGCAACTTTTATTTATATATGGTATTGTGCATTAAGTTTGTAGGAGTTTATTGAAACCCTACCTGCATGATCCTAGGTACCTATGGTATGAACAATAGCCTGTGTTGGTCGCTAGATTGCCATACTAATAGGACTCCGGTAAAAGTCGAGTGATTTCCTATCACTCGCGAGATATAGGAGTTGCTTGTTTTACTTATGTTGGAATCATAAGGTCGACGAATGGGGCTATGTTACGATATTCCTGTTGATGATTGAGGCCCCGTCTATTTAGCGAAAATGCTAAGGTCATGGTGTGTGGTAGTAGTGGTTAAGTTTTTGAACGTACTAACCACATGCCGAGAATATGGTAATCGGTAAGCTTAAGTACCTAATTGAACCGGGGCATGGAATAGACCAACCCACCGTCTTGACGTCATTCCCATGGGCACATGGTGAGTGCAAGAGCAGACACGGCCCGGCTCTGTGGTTCGTGGACCTCTGTACTCCAGGACGGTGGCCCTGTTCCAAGAAATGGTAATAAAGGGGAAAAGTTGCATGTTTGACTCCGGGAGTAACCACGTGACGTGTGTTTAGGTTTGCCTTGCAAGGTTAAGAAATTCGATTTGAATCGTCCCTTTCTCGCAGCCATTGAGACTGCTTGACCCTTTTACCACATGGAGTAAGAAGAGGAACAATGATGATGATTAATCTGGTTGGATGCTCAATTAATTATTTTTCCACCATCCATGATTTGGATAGTTGCTTATCTAGAATGGTTAATCAACTAGAACTTGATGCTAAAACTTGAAAGTAAGGACTCACTCTTAGATGCTTTTTGGCAAAAACAACCCTCAGCCAAAAGCCTTGCATGTCTAGGAGTCGGCTAAGTGTATACCACTAGTCGGGTAAGCCTTGCTGAGTATTAGTATACTTAGCCTTGCTTGTGGCTTTGTTTTCAGGTGAGACCTTTGAGGACATGGTTGCTAGTTTGACTTGGTCGTGTACTCTTCCTCCTGGTTGGTTGGTGGAATGGGATGCGTCCCCGGCCAATGATGATAACGTTGAATGATGTCATGTACGAGCTTCATCATGATATCTTGTACCATCGTTAGAACTTTCGCTTATTTTCCGCGACACTATTAAACTCTGAAAGTACCTTGTTTTATTATTTTGTACTTTATTTGTAATAATAATTCTTGTTGAACTCTGGAATTGTAAAACTTGTGGATTGTTGTAATCTCTAGGCTCACCTTCATGTGGGTTGTATGTATGCATTGTTTCGATCAAAATTCCTATGACTGCATGGGGATGGTACCCGATAGACTGTCATTTTACTCCGTTTTAAGTGTGTGTTAGCCCGGATTGTCTCTATGGTGATGGTTAGCGCACTTAAGCCGGATTAATTCGGGCAGTTCTGCTACAGGTATGTAAGGATCCAAAGTAAGTTTCTTTCATGCCGAATGTTATCTTGGTTTGGAGATGGTGTTACTCCTTGCATCTTGCTCAAAAAAAAGAGAAAGAGAGGAGTTACCAAGGTGGAAATTTTGAGTTCATCAACAAAATTCCATGGTAAGCACCTCCATGTATGTCCTATTTTTGACTTTAAACAAAGCCCTTCCGGGAGGTAGCCCGAGGTTCACCACTCTCTTACTCATGTTATCTCTGTTTGAATAAAGCTTGATCATGCTTTAATGCTTCCTTTATCTGTGCTCGTCTGCTCTGGTTTGAATATATGTTGCAGCATACATTCATAGGCTTTTCAAATTAAACATGGTGCTTAGGTTGAAGAGTCCTCTTTGATCAAATTGGACATGATGTCAAGTTTGATTGATCAACCATAGAGTCAATGCTTGTATATATCTTGGTTGTATATATGGACTAACCCCTGTAGAAAAATCTTCAAAATCCAAACGGGTGAGTCGTTGAGTTGAATTCAAATGGCAAGGTAAGCAAAGGCATTGGATTCATGTTGATGCAATTTTAATTCAGCCTTGTTTGAGGAAGTCTCATGGTGAAAATAAAATTAAAAAAACTAGAAATATTTGAGTTCGAATAAAGTAAGGCTCCCTAGTTCTCGAACTAGTGGAGTCCCTTTTGTTTCCACCTTTTTGTTTTTGAATAAAGCACCAGGTACAAGAACAAGTGTGGGGGAGATCTCTCGGAGTTTTGATGCACATACGCTCGAGATCACCCACAAACATGTGCACAAGACCGAAAGAGCCAGCATGCAAAAGGCCTAGACCCCATAGCGGCGGTTTGTGCACTCTACCCCTAAAATCTCCCTGATCCATGAGTCTAAATGAAATTCGTTGCTAATCACTAAGATTAAACTCAATGGTGCTCTCTGACCACATACTTCAAGTTTGATTGGCTTGCATATATTTTGTTCCTTGCTGAACTTGAACTTGTGAATCATATCTTAGGGAACCCATAATGTTGAAGTTGTTGAAATGTGAGGTATGGTTTGATGAAAGAATCCTTGCACTCTCTGTTATATGTGTCACACCCGATTCTAGAAAGATCCAGATGCATCTCATATGTGCGCAAGGATCATGTTCACACACATATGGTAGACACAAAGTGTAATATATCAAAGACAATGCTCAAAAAGTAACTAAATAAAGTATTTAACAATATTACACTCCGTATAAAAGAGACACAAATGTCTTTAAACGATAAACCGTTATACCCTATACGAAGTCTCCAACAACTCTGTCTTCCACAGGCGATGACTGGTAAACGCAGGGCCTAGAACTCCTCCATGTCGTCGAAGATCTCCTCTTCAAAGTTCTCTTCTGAACAGCAGGGAGCAAGGGTGAGTACTCTTATGGTTGGTACTCAGCAAGTGGGGAGAATATGCAAGGCCATCAAGGATAGGCTAAGGTTTGCAGCAGCGAGCACTTTTAGTTGGTCAAGTATTTATTAGCAAGCACCTATTAACTAGGTTTAAGTTTATATCATCCCACTTTAGCAAGATCATAAAGGTACCATCAACAAAAACATTAACCATGAACCACAATTTAATTAATCTTCAAGTTTCATTATCATGTGAGGGTCCAAGCCACTCTTAACCGTGAGTACGGCTGTTATAACAGTTTTACACTCTGCAGAGGTTGTACACTTTACCCACAAATCGTGTTCCCCTGAGTCGCCTGGGTTTGCAAGGCCCTTAAAAACTTCCAAGGTGAGTGGCGAGGGTACACTACGGAGCCCTTACAAAGACATGTCAAGAGCTAGGCAGCCCGCTAGAGTTTCAGTAGCAGTGTGGTCCATAAACCTCCCTAATGGTCAGCTCCTTAGCAAAGGCAGCTACCCCAAGAGGACTGGGCTATGACCCCTATCACTGACCCCCTCCTTGCCCTTTCGGTAAGGCCACCAGCAAACTACACATCTAATTAATTGGCTAAGGTCAGAGCCATATGACTTTGTGGTTGCACTGTTCACTTGGGTGGTTCTCCATTTTCCCATTAAACAAAGTTGATCTTGAAATTACGCGGTATAACAACAATATGAATCGTGATCATAATTATCATAAGAGTAAACCAATACCAATCCCAAAGTTTGCAACTAAGCGCGACTACCCAACATGATAGTAAACCCAGGTGTTTCAAGGTTTGGGGTAAAAGACTAGGTATGTCCTTAGTATAGGTAACCCATCAAGTTTATGCAAGCAACATTAAAGTAAAGTGTATTATCATGCTATTGTTGGGTTCAAATAGAATATGCAGGGGGGAAATCCACTTGCCTTCTTCAAACAACTGTTGATTCTCTTCCTCATAAGCTTGCTCTTGGTTTTGCTTGAACGTCACGTTGTCTACGCGATCACACAAACAAGCATACACAAACAAATAAGAAACATTACAACAAACAGTATAAACAAAAAGTAAAAGGTGCTAAAGTTGTAGTTCATGATGCAAGGATCGCGTGAGCGCAAGAATCGTTGAAATCGGAGTTGAAACGATGAAGATATGGCTAAAACAGTGATTCAGGGACCTAATTGCGAGAGTTCTGAACTTCCAGGAGCTAAATCTGAAGAAATCAGGGGCTAAAACATAATTAAGCCTTATACAGAGAGTCGGGGTGCAAAACTAGAGGTTCTGGATGGTGGGTACTAATTCTAGAAAATTCAGGGGTCGGAACAGAAAAAGAAAGGGCTCAACTCTAATTATTTTTCTACTGATCTGGACTGCGGGTTGATTTTTGGAAAACCTAGGGATCTTTCTGCAAAAGTTCCGGGGACAGCTAGGGTCGGGTGAATCTGGTCCGTTGGATCAAAATCGAGTGGCGGTTTAAGGGTCGGGCGAATCGGCGGAGTAAGGGTCGATTCTAGCCGTTAGATCTAGATCAAGCGGCAGGGGAAGGGTCAGCTCGGGTCGACCCGACGGAGTTAGGGTCGGGCGAGGCGGAGTAAAGAGGGTCGAGCGAAGCAGAGCTGCACTGGGCGTTGGCGGTGAGCGAGTGCGGCGGTGGACGGCCGGAGCTTCACCGAATCCGGTGTTCCGGGGCTCGGTTCAAGCTGGGTTCATGCCGGGGAGTTAGAGAGCGACACGGCAAAGGTGAGGGTGGTCACGGGATGGCTGTGCGGCGGCTGTAGACCGGCGGCCATGGCGGCGGGCGGAAACAGATCTCCGGCGAGGAATCGGGGTTGCGACAGAGCGAAAGAGAGAGAGTGGAAATGAGTGCGGCTTGATGCTCACCAACTAACGGAACTCCGGCGAGAGTTGCAGGCGGCGGAGAAGCAGCGGGACAGCGAGTCGATGGAGCAGCGGCGACACGGGACGGCGGCGTTCCTCCAGTGTGCGAATTCGGGCAGCGTGCGACGGTGTTGAGTAGAGGAAAGGGTTTGAGGATGGCTCTGGGTGCAAAATGGGGCTCCGGCGGGGTTTTATAGGGGCGGATTGGCCGGGGAAAAGGAAGGCGGCGGCTCTTGCGAAGGAAAGGGCGGAACTGCGGCTAGTAAGACAACCATCGTCGCGGGGAAGGAAGGAGAGACGCGGGCGACGGCGCAGAGTTGATCCGGACTCGGGGTAAGGAAGGAAAAAGGAAGGAGGAGCGCGGCGGCGCGTCTGGCGTCGCGGTGGAGAAAAGGAAACAGGGGAGCGATGCGGAACAGAGGAAGAAGAAACGAAAGAAGAAAGAAGGCGCTGACAAGCGGGTCTCGGCGGTGGAAGAAAGGTGAGGGAGGGTGAACGGTCTGGGCCTACTGGGTTGGGCCGGCTGAGTTGGGCCGCGGGAAAAGAAAAGGAAAGAAGGAGAAGAGAAGAATTGGGCTGGGCTGAAAGAAAGAATAGGAGAAGAGAAGAAATAAAGATGCATGCACAATTTTATTTTGCGACTTTTATAAAAATATTTTTAAAATTTTAGTTCCTATATTTTTTGGTGTTACAATATGTTTGGGAAATTTTATCAAAATGAGAGCCTTACATAGCTTTACAAACTCCCCATGTTTGTCCTACCAAAGCCATTTGTCGATCATCTTGGACAAAACTATTTACATATGTGCCTTGTTGTTGCATTGAGGTTCATCAAATGTTGTGACCCTAGTGGGTTACTTTTCATACTTGCTTGGTCAAGATCACGTACACTCCATAGGCTAAACTTCTACACTGGAAGTTAGCCATTCCATTGCATCCATCCACAAAATAGAACTCTACGTTTAATGATCTCTCTCTCCAATATTCCTGCAAAAGAGACATGGGCTATATGAAAAAAAAACATGCTCAAAAGCATGGTAAAGAAAAAAAAGAAGAAACAAAAAAAGAGAAAAGAAAAAAAAGATATATAACCATGTCTGCATATCTTTCAAATAAAGAAGAGAGGGTTTCATAAAAGGAGTCTTTTATTTTCATCACCCACTTTCCATACACTTGCAAAATCTTGATCAACTCGTATGATGTGTCATCTCCATGGATCCATTCTTTGATTTTGCAATATATGTGACAAGTGCATGCTTCCAAATCTCCTACCATGAGCTCCACAAAAGCTATCTTTAGAAGTTGGATGAAAAAAGGCAATGCCTTGGTAATGATACATACACACTGCTTGACTCGAGAGATCCTATGGAGGAGTAAAGCTATGGTTGGTCTTTTCAAAAATCTTTCAACCACCCAGTCATACAATAGAAAAGTGGAGGAGACTGAAGTCAACACCATTCCACTATTCGACTACCCAAACCATTATGGTAGACACATCAAGATTCGCAGGTAAAGGTGAAGCTTGGAATAATCTGTATGCAGGTATCATATCAAAAGGAAGTGGTGTTCCACCTTATTCCTATCCTTTACTCTAGGATGAGCAAAGGCTAAGTGTGGGGGTGTTGTTGACGGTCATTAAGTTACAAATCCGACCATCAACCTCTGCTTCATTCAAAGATAAATAATCACTAAAACTTAGAGATAGGGGTTTAACTCTAATCATTTCCACAAGCTTTGGTGAATCACTATTTACCGAAGACCATATCTGCATACAGAGGAAAATCGTGCTCAAACGATGGAAAAAGTATATTTTAGAGTGTTCTATGCGAGCACGTGCATTGGAGGGCCTGCATCCTGAAGCAAATCAACCCAAGAGGCCAACAAACACACCTCCAACCAACCAGAGGTAGGCACATTGATTCAAGGGCCCATCAGGCAGACCAAAGGCGCGCCAAGGCATGAATCACCAAGGATCAACACTAGGGCCCAGCTGCCAGCCAGCCATAGGAAGGTCGAGCCTGGGGAGGCCCACCTGGGGTCGGCCGAACCTAGATGGGTTCCCGTCCAGGTGCACTTTGACGTACAGTACCCCTACTCTTCCTCAAGGTCGTGGCTAAGGTTTCCATACTTAAAGATGGCGGGAACTGCCCTAGGAGGCTATAAAAGGAGGCCCGCTCACCCTCATTCAACACACACCACTTGGAGAAGAGAAGAAGTAGGGGGACTCCACCCTTTTAGAGCTACTTTATAGAGTAGGTTAGGGAGTGTGGGGAGGAGAAGTTTGGGAGGAGAGCAGGAGTTGTCGGCCTTGCTCTACTTGTAACTCGGCAGATACGAGCCTCTTTCGAGTAAGTATCTAGGTTCGTCTATGGTGGTGAGTACTTATCAAGGTTAAGTTCTAGTTATCATTCTCTTGCGGGATCATCGTTCGTCCTCGGACGTTTGCTTCTAGCCTGAGGACTTGAGTCTTAAGATGGAGTCTAGCCGTGGTTAGAAGTAGTGATCGATAGCGTAGACATGGTCTCTAGGCTTGAAGTCGCATTTCTTTGCTACCCTTTCGCACGGTCTGTCGGGGTAGGTGGCAGGTGGTGATAGCCCTGTCCGTCCTTCGTAGTCCCCCACGTTCGGATTGGGCGTAGAGCTAATAGCTGGATACACTTGGCAGACCAGGTGTAAGCCGGTGCTCGAAGCATGCGGGTAATACCTAAGCTTATCTTTCTTAAGTATCTCTATCTTTAGTCAACCACACTACCCAGGACCATCCTATCTCTCCCTTTTCCTGGGTAAACTAGCTAAAGACCATTACACCTCCGTTCCATGAGAATTTTACGATACCCTGAATACTCTCAGGGTGAAGTGCTACAACGATATCCATGTGCTTGCGGATCTTATTCGTGAATGTTAAGAAATACCAACAATGTTGTTCCTTCTGCTGAAACAGGGAAGATTCCGGGGCAACCTGAAGCCTCCCTGGTAAGTGTTAACGTGGTGAGCACCAAATGGGGTAAGCCATCATGTGGTACATGTTTCACTAACTACGCAGAAAAGATCGCACGCCCAAGAAGAAACACATGGGGCGAATTAGCAGCACCAAAGACGGAAGATCCAAGATGTCCAGTGATCAGTTGCTCGATATTCGGCTGCCACTTCAAGAAAGCCCTCTGCGACATTGGAGCAAGTGTCAACATCATGCCCCAGGTAACATTCAAAAGGTCAAGATGTCAATCATTTCCCCAACATGTATGTTCATACAGCTAGCAGACTCGACCGTACGGTATCCTGAAAGGATAGTGAAGAATCTCCTGGTGCAAGTCAAGGTTCATTCATCCTCGCGGATTTCATGGTAGTTGACATGGAGGGTGTCTTAGGAATATCGCTCGTTCTCGGGCGACCATTTCTAAGGGATGCCAAAAGTATGATTGATGTTGGGGCACAAAAGATCAGCCTCCGTATAATGGGCCGGAATATGATGTTCAGGATTCAACCCAAGGAAGCACAATTCTACTTGATTCATCAAGATGATGAAGGGCAAGGATTATGGGCACAGCCGTTGCTCTCATCCGAAAACCCGTCACCCACACCATCTAAATCAAGGAAGAACAAGAAGGTGTGGCAACTAAAGAAGACGTTGCCGTCCTCAACCTTCTTTCTAGGTACGGACGAATGGACCTCAAGTTAAACAGGTATGGAGAGGGTCTCTGCCAAGTGAATTGTATCTTTACCATTTTCAATAAAAATGAAAAGCATAAAAACAAAAAAAAAATTCTGCTTAAATTTCCATCCCATATGCACGGTAAGAATGTTATAGCTTTCCCAAGGTGAAAGAAAAAATAATTTCTACTCTCTTGCTCATTTTGTTTGCCTAGTCTCAAACATAATGTTTTTCTGAGTTTGAGTTTGTTGGCTGTTTAAACCTTTGCCATGAACTTGAAATCCTTGTGGGTTGCACATGTTATATCCATGTCTAGGTTGTTGTGAGCATAGATATGGTACAAGGAGCTTTACAATGTCTTTCTGAGTTAGACATGATATCTGGAGTCTTTTTTTTCAAAATAAAAAGGGAAACACATGTTTCTCCATGATGCTAAAAGTCCTACCAGAGCCATATGCCATATACATTGAAAATCCTACACATATTCTACTTGCTATTTCATTGAGCTTTGCCAAACTGTTGTGACCCTAGTGAGATGCTTTTCATACTCTCTTGATAAAGATCACGCACACTCCACATTCACTATGAAATTCGTACACTGGGAATTAGCACACTCCATGCATCCACCAGATAATTGCTCCATGTGTTGTGTGATCTCTCTCCAAGTATCCCTAAAAAAAGAAATGGAGATATGGTTATCCCTAAAGAAAAAGAAAGGCATGCCCAAAAGCATGACCCAAAAAAAGGAAAAAAAGAAGAGATAAAGAAAAGGGGTAACCATATTCAAAATAAAATAAGAGGAGACAGACATCACAAAAAGGAGTAATCATACCATCATCCGTCCACACACGTGCACATCTTGATCTTGTTCAATGACTTGCTTCTCCATGGATCCACTCTTTGTCTTTGCAACATATGAGATACATGTACGCCTCATCCTTCCCATACCTTGAGCCCTACAAAAGCTTTAGATTATGAGGATGCAAAAAATGCCCTGGTAAGGATTCATACACATTGAGTGATATGAGAGATCCATCGAGGAACTTGGTCTTAATTTGTAAAATCCAAAAGAAAACCTCTAGATGGATTGTTGAACAAAGAAGAGGTAACTCTTGCTCCATCTACTGTTCTAACTCTCAATAGCCCAAGACAAGGAGAAGCTAAGAAGCCCCACAGATGACTAAGGTAACAAGGGTAAGGTACTCACGCCAATTTACTTAGCCTCAAGGAGATCACCTTAGCTACAAGGCATGGCACAATGACAGGTAATGAGTAATAGAAATTTTCTTATCAAAAACCTAAATGCCCTGCTTTGCTCAGGACGAGCAATGGACGGCTTGGGGGATCCTGTTGACGCTCGTTACGGACCAATTTTGACTGTCAACTTGATTAGAAAATTAGGAGAACTAACATTTCTTACACACATATTAATCTAGAATAATGTCATTTCCACATGTCCCTTGGAAATTAGTGCTATGCAAAAATTTGAGCAGAAAATGGAGGGAACACACCCTTGAAACCAAGGCAAAAACCATCGACCAATCAGAACGCACCTTTCAGCCTCACATGGATCAATGGACCCACCAGAGCAAGCAACCGCCTTAGGACACTGCCAAGCCTTGCATAGGAGTCACCAAGGCCCACCTGCCACCCTCTCAGACGAAGCTGAGGTCGGTTGGTGGCCTGGCTGGTTCGGCCGAACCAGGACCAGCCCCACTGCCTTACTTCTTCCACGTAGCACCTCCCCATTGCACCCCAAGGTCAATTCCAAGTGAATGCACCTCATTTGCTGGCCGAGACACCCTTGGACACATCTAATAATATGAGGGGAGGAGCTCTAGAGGAAGACACACCTGAAGTTGCTCTCTCTCAAGTTTCTCTCTTGCTTAGTCCATAGGCTAGTGGAGTTTAGGCTGAAGTAGGTCTTTTTCGGGTTCCCGAGGTTGCCTAGGAGTATCTGGTATGGGTTTAGCTCTTCCTCTCATTTGTAATTCTCGGATATCTTTAATAGAGTTATCTTCTAGATTTATATATTTGCATAATTTATCTTCTGAGGTGTCAGACATGTATGCTATGATTAGTTTATATTCATACCTTATACCTTGCATGATTAGAAGAGTAAATCTAGTGCCATGGCAACAGTTCCGGTATTCGTATGTTTGCTCTAGTATGATGTTTGTCCATCCGGAGGATGGGGACTCCGCACGGGATACTAAAGTATTGCACATTAATGTAGACATGGTTTCTGGGTTAATTAGTGTTGCCGGATGCGGTCCTTATACGCCATTATACGCCATTTTGGCCGCCAACCATTGCAAATAATGATGCAATTTGTAGTGGTGGATATAAATATTTATTTAAACTAATGAGTTCCATGACTTTTGTTGTCTATTTGGATTCAGGAACTCACACTGCAAATTTGGGCTGATTTGGGAGAAATCCAAGGCCGGCCGGCCTGGAACTGTGGCCAACGAGGCCCATCTTTCACTTGCATACAGAGAAACACACCCTCAAGCGATCGTGACCGGCAAACTTCAAAGCAAGACATCCTACAATCAAAAGGCTTGTACTTGGATCCTTGGGCCTACATGCAGCGACTCCATGCATCTTCAAGCTCTGAACTGCCATCTTGGCCAAATCCCACACGTTGATTGAGAAGACGGTGAAACAGAGGGCTGAGACATGCCAAGACAAAGCCGACCAGCCTAGTCAAGGCCGGCCGGCCTTGCAACTGAAGAAACAACCAACTTGCAACCATAACCGCCATCAGGACTCAATCTTGGATGTCCACGCCAATGGCGGTGCCAAGTGGTGAAGATCCCAGGCTGGTCGGCCTCCCACTTGCACACCACATATCCTCCTTCGGATGACAGTTATCTTAACCACCAAGCCTGCTTCCAAGCCAAGCAACCGTCCAAGAACCTACCTTGGAGAGCTATAAATACCTGCCCCCTCCTTCATTTCAAGACACGGAGAATTGAAGCAAGTCTAAGGTGAAGCGTAGCGTTGCCCACATATCCTTAGAAAATACGGAGAGAGGCAAGGTGAGAGTCCAGAGAGAAGCCGGAGTGTCGGTCCCTCTCCAATTTTGTACCTCCGAGGAATGAAGCTTCGGTTCGAGTAATTTCCTCCTCTTTTGTCAGTAACACTGCTTTCTCTCCTTTACTTTATTAGTACTTGAATACTTGATCTTTCTAGTTGCAGGATCCCTTAACGGTAGCAAGTTCTACTTATTTGTGTGTGCTCTCTATCTTGCCGGGAGGTAGGAGTAAATAATTCGATAGTTTAGGCGTGGTGCCTAGGCTTAGTTCGTTACCTTGGGTTGTTTTCCACCCCACGAAACTGTGTGGTAGGGGGCAGGTGGAGACAGCCCTGTCCGTCTGTCGGATTTGTACTCCGCTAAGTCCACCCGGGGTATGCCCAAGCAGTAGATTTGTAGGTGAGGGAGATCACAGAGCCAAGAACTTGATGGTAACACAAAGATGCAAGGGTTTTAGACAGGTTCGGGCTGCCGAGAGCGTAACACCCTACATCTTGTGTTCTGGATTGTATTGACTAGTTTAGGGTTTGTGGAATGAGTAGGCTGATTGCGTTGTCTTTGATGGTTACCCCCACGTCTCCCTTATGTAGCCGAGTAGCCATGGGTTACAAGTTAGGTCAAGATCTACTCAAGTTGTTTACAAGGAAACAACTCAGTTAAGATACATGATATCGCAGCTATCCGAATCGTTTAGCCAAGTGCCTATACGCCGGGTCATTTCGCAGAGTCATTCCCTGAAGAACTCGACCCCACTCGGCAGGGAGGTACCTGGGTCTACCTCCGTCAAGCCCTCGAGCGCCGAGTTGTTGAATGGGTTCCTGCCAAAGCCATGAAGCCGGTCGGTGCTCTTTATGGCAAAAAGAACATCTCTTCAAACCTTCAAGCTCCAGCTACAGTCTTGACATCAGTAGACTCCTGCATGTTCCTTGATTTTTCAACGGGATGCGCCTCTGGGCACACCCGTTGGGTGTAGCCCTAGAGCCTCGAAAGGGTTCGCAGAGGTGTTTTGAGGGTCAATAGAGCAGATCTATCTCCCTTCTTCTGAATTTTTTGACATGCTCAAGATCCTACGGCGCCAAGCCCCCAAGCAAGGTTGTTTGCGGAGTCACGGAGACACGCCAAGTTGATAGGTAGCGCCCAACCCCCAAGCAGGGTCGCTGCCAAAGTCGCGGAGACACGCTAAGTCAATAGGCGGCGGCCAGCCCCTGAGCAAGGTCGCTGGCGGTGTCATGGAGACACGCCGAGTCCATAGGCGGCGCCTAGTCAACGAGCAGGGTCACTGGCGGAGTCGTGGAGACACGACGAGTCAATACGGCGGCCCGTCCCCGAGCAGGATCGCTGGCGAAGTTGCGGAGGCACGCCGAGTCAATAGGCGGATACCAGCCCCAAAGCAGGGTCGCTGGCGGAGTCGTGAAAACACACCGGGTTGATAGGTAGTGCCCAGCCCCCGAGCAGGGTCGCTGGTGGAATCGCGAAGACACGCCGAGTCGATAGGTGGTGCCCAGCCCCCAAGCAGGGTCACTTGTGGAGTCACGGAGATACGCCGAGTCAATAGTCGATGCCTAGCCCCTGAGCGGGTTCGCTGGCAGAGTCGCGGAGACACGCCGAGTCGTTTCAAGTTTTACCCCCTAAAGAACAATCCTGAAAATCTGGGATTTTAACAGATCCGGCCCCGCTTCATAGAGAAACCTCCGAAGGGTCACCTCAATCTTCGCCTCAATAGCATAACACCATCTTCCTTCTTTACCGTTCCATCCTCCTCCGCGTGGGTCAGATTTGTTACCGTTGGGGGTGACCATCCATTAAATCCGACCGTTCCTCTCTTCCTTCTGGAGTATGCTCCCACTCACCGTTAGGGGCGATTCAAATTCCGAGGGCGGAGCGGAGCGAGCTGTTAGGTTTCAAGTTGATATAAAAAGAACCAACCCGGTCCGTCCTTATCCGCTCGCTTGCACCTTTCTTTGCTCCCTCCGCTACTGCCGATCCATTTCAGATCTTGCCTGCGTCCTCAAAGCTCTCGCACTGTTCACCGTGCGCTCACCGCCACACCACTTGGCTTCTACAACCACGCCAAGTCAATAGATGGCCAGCGATGCCTCCGTGCCTTCCTCGCCATCCGCTGCCGTCTCCCTCGATGTGCTGTTGCCGCCCAATTTGGCTTGGGTGCCAAGCAGCCTGACAGAGGATGGCCTCCTGGAGATGGAGGCGCACAGCCTCCTCCTGGCAAGAGCGATCTCCGGGTGGAAGTGCTGCCATGGCCAAGAATTCCCCACGAAGGACCGGACTGAGACGGTGGTCATCTGGTCCTTCTACGATAGGGGGTTCGGCCTGCCCGCGGGGTTGTTTTTCCGCGGGCTTCTTCACTACTACGGGCTGGAGGCAAAGCGCCTCAACCCCAACTTGATCACGCAGATTGCCATTTTCATCCATCTGTGCGAGGGCTTCCTGGGCTTCACGCTCCACTTCAACCTCTGGCGGGTCCTATATCACCTGAGGGCGTACCCCGAAGAAGGGAACACCCGACATTGTGGGAGGGGCCGCCTTCTAGCTTCGCCAGGGTGGCAAGTACCTGGAGGCCGGCCTCAAGGACAGTAATAAGAAATGGGTGGAGGAGTGGTTCGTGGTGTCCATCCCAGCTCCTAGGCTTATGTCTTGAACCGGCTTCCTGCTGGTCCCCAACGCCACATGGGAGGAGAAGCCCTCCGATGAGGAGATGGTCCAGGTGGAGGTCCTCCTTGCCGAGCTGCTGGAGCTCAAGGCCAAGAAGCTAACCGGGGACGCAATCGCCCTGTCCTTCTCCAAGCGGTTCACCCAGCCGATCCAGGGGAGAGTCCACCCGGGCTACAAGTACTCAGGTCGGGATGACCCGACCCGGATGATGAACCGGAAAGTCCCCCATGCGGAGGAGGCAAATCCAGTCTCCTTCATCATAAGTAGGGAGGTTCGGGACAAGGGCTGCCTGAAGGCGTACTGCCCCAAGTGACCCACCACCGAGGTAAGCATTCTTTGTGCTGAGTTTTTCTGCTTCATTCTGAGTCATTTTCGTGTTGTCCGAGTCCTTTAAGCCTTAGAATTTATGGATAATAGCACCCGTTGGGTTGTAACAACACCCGAATCTTTGAAGGAGAGGGTGGTGGAGTTCTTGTGCCCTGTTCCACAGTCGATGGCGGGGGCCTTGGATTATTCCTCCGACTCCTCCATTGGAAGTGAGTCGGGGGACGTTGTAGAAGTTACGGTGCTGGCTCCGTGTCGAGGAGGAGGCGCCCCGTGCGCAATGTGGCCCTCTCCAAGGTGCAGAAGGGAGCGGCTCACCCGCAAGGCGGGGTCGCCTCCGCTTCGGATGCGGTGGTTGAGGAGGAGGGGGCACCTCCGCGTAGGTAGCAAGTTCTACTTATTTGTGTGTGCTCTCTATCTTGCCGGGCGGTAGGAGTAAATAACTCGATAGTTTAGGCGTGGTGCATAGGCTTGGTTTGTTACCTTGGGTTGTGTTCCACCCCACGGAACTGTGTGGTAGGCGGCAAGTAGTGACAGCCCTGTCCGTCCTTCGTAGTCCACCATGTTCATGTGCTTTCATAATAGTAGTAGCAGGTTGCCAAAGCAGCTAGAGTAGTAAAGTCAAGTATTCTTGATAGGAGTAGTTAGCAAGACGACGTTAGAACTCCTCTACCTATCTTATCCGGACCTCTTCACTCCTGTCATATCCCTAGGATAAATAAGAGTCATTACTAGTACACTTACCGTTCCTCGTGGATTTGATACCCTAGAATACTCATAGGTGAAAGCTACATCGGCATCTGTACGCTTGCGGATTCATTATGTTAAGCTAAGGACTACCAACAGCCCTATCCCATTGTTAAATGAGGTAGGCGGCAGGTGGTGATAGCCCTGTCCGTCGAGCGTAACCCTCCCCATTCGAGTAGTGGCTGTAGGAGGTCCATAAAGTAGCCGAGTTGGCTGGCGGCTCCTCGGCCAGTCATGTGCGGTTCTCCCGGTAGTGTCTGGGAGCCCAGAGTTGAGGATAATCATGTGTATGTGTATGAGTGTGTAGTATGAGTTGTATATCTAGATAGAAGTACATAAGTCCCGACTAGCTTTCTTCTTCCTTTCTCCCTGCCTAAACCTTTCTTGAGTTTGAGCTTGAGTAACTTGTGTGTCACACTATCTCATTATCAATATATTATCTTACCCCTGTTTATGCAATTGAATGTTCAACCAAGAATTGATCATCACGTTACATATTCTATTACCGCCGCCTTCCCTGCGGAAATATAAATACAACACCTGAGATTACTCACGGGTAAAATGCTACAATGGTGTTCCGTGTGCTTGAGGATTCATCTGTGATGTAAGAAACGCCAACAAGCCCCTCCTATAGTATTTATAGGGGGGTAAAGTGCCTTGGGAGAGTGGAGTTCCTCCAAGCATCTCAAGGGGAATATTTTGCTCCAACTCTTCTCCTTGTGCCACCTAGCACTGTCTAAGGTGGTAACTTCACGACGAAGCGGTCATAACCGCCGTTGGCATGTCACGAGGTGCCCACACATTGAAGATGGGCTCGAGGGGCCACCAGAGTGGTTCGGCCGACCCCTCGCACCGCCTTTCATCTTGGACACTGCCAGGTGGATCCTTTAGTCGGTTCTAGGTGATTGGCGGTAAGTCTAGGCAGTTTAACCCTTGATGTGGGCCCTCCTATCCATGTGCTTGCGCCTGATTCACCGGAAGGGTGTTGCCTTGGATTGAGATTGTGTTTCCTTGCTCTTGAAGTGTTTTTCTCCTTTAATTGACCTGCATACAAATATTCACCAACACTTGTGGAATTTGTTAGTAATAACCCCTACCACTAATGTTGATGCTTATCTTTCATGTGTTTATGCAGGAGTTGATGGCCTAAATTTGGTACTTAAGCGCCGTCAACAACACCCCCAGACTTAGCCTTTGCTCGTCCTCGAGTGAAGGGCAATGTCTAAGGTGGAACATGTCTTCTTAAAGTAAGGAGCAAATATATAAGATACTCCAAGCCATACCTGTACTTGTGAAGTTTTTGGAGTGTCTATCGTGTTACCTTGGGTGGTTGATGACTGGAACGGTCTTGATTCAAATCCCCTCCACTCTTTGTCTTAGTTACTTGGGTTTTTGGCAATGTTTTTCAAACTATAACCTTACCTAGCTTCTCAAATGATTCTCTCAAATGACTCAATGTGTATAATCCTTACCAAGGAATTAACTTGCCTTTCTTCACCCTACTTCTAATAAGGCTTATGTGGAGCTCAAGGTAGGGATAAAGATGAGGCATACCTGCATCACACATGTTGCAAAGCCAAAGACCGGATCCAAAAAGAATACCAGTCATACAATCTGATCAAGATGTGAAAGTGTGTGGATGGAATATGGTGGAAAGGTGTATAGACTCCTTTTATATGATTCCATCTCTCTCCTTTTTCTCTTTCTTTTGGACATGGTCTATCTTTTTTCCTTTTTCTCTTTTCTTTTTTTCATCATGCTTTGAGCATGGCTTTATTTCTTTTTTTTATTTTTTTTGTATAGCCCATGTATCTTTTGCAAGGATACTTTTGGAGAGAGAGAGAGGTCACAACACATGTGGAGTTTTATTTGGTGGATGGATGGATGGGATATTACTAGCTTTCAGTGTAGAAGTCTAGTATGTGGAAGTGGAGTGTATGTGATCTTGATAATGGAAGCATGAAGAGTATTCCAGAAGGGTCAGAACAGTTTGGCAAAGCTCAACATGATAGCAAGCAGTATATGTGTATAGGTTTTTCAATAAGATCAAAATATGGCTTTGGTAGAACGGAGGCGTAAGATTGAGGAGCTAGCTAGGTCGTTGTTTTTCAAGATAAATATCCCAAGTACTTTGGACACACTAGACTGTGGTTCATTTTATCATGCCATATCTCAAACATCAACAACCTAGGTAGCATGCTTTCCTAAAAATATAGGTTCACAAGCAAACAGCTGCAAGCGAGGAATATAGAACATGTATGCCAGCCATTAAGATCATGTTTTGAGCCAAGTTTCATTTTAATTCTGAGTTTAATTTCTTTAATGATCAGAGATGAGATTCAATTAAACTCATGAACCAGGGAATAAAGCGCTAGAGTGCACATACCATCGCTCTTGAAGAATATAGGGATCGAGGCGGACCAGTGGTGATTCGTCCAAACCACGGGGGCGGCTGACTCACTCTGGTGCCCTCGCCTTGTCGCTTGTCATGTTGGCGTAGTCGATGTTGTGCAACAAAATTGTGGGAGATCTTGAGTGTGTATGTCGATGATGAACTTGAGAGATCTCCCCCACACTTGTGCTTGTATTTGTTGTTGTACTCAGAACCAAAAAAAGTGGAAACAGAAAGTGGGACTCTGCTGGTTCTAGAACCAGGGAGCCTTTATTCGAACTCAAATATTTTTGTTTTTTTGTGGTGCAAGATGCAAGAATTAACACCATATCCAAACCAAGATAAGATTTGGCACAAAAAGAACTTACTTGGGATACTTACATACCTCCCCCACACTTAGAGTTTGCATTACTGAGCAACACAACTCAAGCGTGTGGAGTTCAAGGTTCCCTTCATAATTGTTCCTCACCAAGAATAATCATGATGCTGTAGTCGGTGTAGCTCTCATGTTTTTAGGTGTCACCTGTTCGTCATTCTTTTAATCTCCACCTGAAATGGTTAGCGACCAAAATACCCAAAGGAGAGTTTATCCTAAATACATTATCTTGCTTTTATTCGAAAGGGAAATGATAATCCAGGCTATCTTCCGGCAGTGCTTTGTTTATGATCACAAGCTCGACCATGGGAACTTCCTCTTGCAGCTATCATTGGCGATGAAGTTCCTCTCTCATCACCAATTGTTGATGTGTCATGAAGCTTTAGCTGCAAGGTTAGTGCCACAGAGCATCCATGAAATTTGCAATGTTTGTGATAAACATATGCTTCTACAACTAGCCTTCTAAAGAGTTTGTAAGAAAGGACCTTAAGGTGGTTGCAGTCCTCGTGCGTGCTCGGGACACAAAGCAGGCCTGACTCTAGAGAGGCATTGAATGAGCATGGTTCTTGTGGTATTTTGAAGAATGAAGCTCCCATGCTCATCTATGGAATCCTTTCCTTCAGACTCTAGAGTCGGTGCCTCAAAATATTCCATGGCCCATGGATTCTCCATCTCAAGAGATTCATCATGAGGGATCATGGTTGGATCTCGATCGTGGTGGAGAACAACGTACTCCAGGCTAGCAGGAAGAGGCTCAACCTCGATTGAGGGTGATGACGATCGTTTGTCTTTACAACGGTAAAGGATTTCTTCCGACTCGTACTCTTTGGGAGCAGCAAATTTTACAACCTTAAAAAGAATGGGCTCAGATGATACGAATGGAGATACATGCATCATTGAAAGATATCTAGGCCCCTTAGTGGGTTTTGGTGGTAGATGACAAATCACATGTATATTTAATCGTGTTATCAAGCATGTGTGCAGGTGCTAAGGTTGAATAAGGAAAGCGTATTACGAAGCATGATCCTTCAAAAAGGAAAAGAAAAGTGGTGTTTCAAATTTACTTGAAGAGTAGATTTTATTTTGAAATTGAGGTCCTTTCACTAACATTTTAGGGTTTGTGGTCGATCTACTATTGTACAAGTCTCTAGAGCAAGACAACTGGTGAGAAACATTCCAAAGGTACCACTAGTTCTTCTAAATTTACTCGATCTAAATTACAGCATTAGTATCTTTGTTTTTGTGCAGATTGTTTCATACCCGGATAGTCTGGATGCTCTCTTCAGAAACTTCGGACACAAAGTCCAGAGTATCCGGACATATATCCAGAGTATCCGGACATCCATGTTACTGACAGTGTTCAAAGTGTTTTAAGTTACAGATTAGCCTATTCAACCCCCCTGTAGGCATCTTGAGGTCCATTCAATTGGTATCAGAGCCTCGTTCTCTATCTTTGAAGCTTAACCGCTCGGAGAATCAAGATATCGGGTGACACTTCACCAAAGATTCCCACAAATCCAATGGATGAAAGTGAGAAGTCCAACTCCTTAGAAGGAAAGCCAGAAGATAACAAGGTCTCCACCTCAAGTGGCTCCAAAGGGAAGAAAAAGAACAGCTCACATGAGGAGGAAGAAAAAGATAAATTGGAGACAACCGATGATGAAATGTCTTACCTTGAGTGGAAGGCATGGCAGAAGAAACAGAAATTGAGAAGCAACAAGAAGAAGTCCAACACCAAAATTGTGATCGAGTCAAGTGATGACTTCGACACTGATTATAAGAGAAGACCTTCGCGCTCATCAAAAGGAAAAGGGAAAGCTGAGTATGATCAGGTCTCTCATGGCTATACCTTTCAAATTCCTAGTGACCATAATGCTTCAATTCACATGGGAAAGCCCCCTTATTTTGATGGGACGGGGTATAATCAACGGAAGACAAAAATATTTGGTTATTTGAGGGCAATTCACAAGGATCTTTGGAAGGTTGTTGAAGTAGGTTGTGAAATCCCGGAAGACAATGAAGCCACAACGCTGGTGCAAGCATATGTGTTACATAGAAACTATCAAGCATTGAATATTCTTCACTCTACTGTGAGTCCGGAAGAATTTGACAAGATCAAAGATGCTCCCACCGCCAAGGATGCTTGGGATACACTCCAAGTAAATCATCAAGGTTCAAGAAAAGTTCGTTAGTCAAGAATCAAGACTTTGGAAGATGAACTAAGTCTATTCTCCATGAAGAAAGATGAAACCGTCAAGGAGATGTATAATCGCATGAAGAAGATCACCAATCAAATCAAGTCACTTGGTGGTAACAAGTGGGGTGATTGTGAAATTGTTGACAAGCTCTTGACCATATACATGGCTAGGGACATCACACTACCTAGCTTGATAAGAGCCGAAAGGGGATTCAAGCATTTCACCGCCGAAAATGTTCTTGGAAGAATAGAAGCTCATCATGATCAATTGAAGAGAGTCAAGATCAATCAAGATTTGGCCGAACTTCAAGAACAAGCAACAAAGAACAATGGATTGGCTCTCCAAGCAAATTCAAAGGGCAAAGAGAAGGCAACAAAACCCTCAAGATATGATGACTTGAGTAGTGATGAAGATGATGAGCTAGATGATGAGGAAATGGCTTTCTTCATCAAGAATTTTAGAAGGGTTATGAAGAAGACCAACTTCCAAAACTTTGGCAAAAACAAGAGCAAGTATGAGCCAAGAAGAAGATCAACCAGGCCTTGTTTTGGTTGCAAGAAAATTGGGGACTTCATTGCGGATTGTCCGAAAGACAAAAAGTAAAACAAGGACAACAAAGAGAGCTCATCCAAGAGGGACAAGCCAAGATACAAGAAGCATGCCGGTGAAGCTCATCTTGGTCAAGAATGGGATTCAAATGAAGAGAGCAACTCCGACAATGAAGATGTTGCAACCATGGCATTCAAGACCTCTTCTTCTCATTAACCAAGTTTATTTGAAGATCTCACCGATGACGAAGATCAAGACCCAATCATGTGCCTTATGGCAAAGAACATGAAGGTAACATCCCCAAACTCATTGGATCATGAACTAGATGAGGAAGATGAAATTGCTAGTCTTATTAAACAATATGGCAAAAAGGCAGCAACTAAGATGATGAAACTAATAATGAAACTAGATGACCCAGATGAGACTCTTGAATTACAAGAAGAATTGCTTAGGCTTGAGAGAGAAAAATTCAAAGCTCTTGAAAAGAACCTTACCAATGAAAGGAAGGAAAACAAGAGGCTTGAGGACTCTCTAAGAACCAAGGATAGCATACTTCTTGAGATAGAAGAGTCATTCACTAGTGAAAAGAGGAAAGTGAATGACTTAACCAAAAAACTTTCCTTAGTTGAAGACACTCATGTCTAGCATCCTATGGTTCAAGTTTGATTCATTTCCCATGGCTAAATCTTCAAAACCTTGAACCTAGGGTTTCAAGGCACGATATCCGGATACCCCGGATATAGGCCCGGATACTCCGACCCTGTTGTCCGGAGTATCCAGACATATACCTGGAGTCTTCGGACTTCGTATTACTGGGCCTATTATTTTCAATTAAAATCTATCTAGACCCATTCTTAATCATACCACATCTCTTGTCTAGGAAATGTGGAAAGCAGGTGCACCATCTGGTCAGTGTCGGCAAAAGCGTCGTTATGATCCGCAAATTCAAGAGGAGGAAGGTTCCCCTCCTAGTCCTCCTCCAAGAGAACTGCGACCCCGTCGTCGTCCTAGCAAAGAACCTGTGGGCAGCAGTTCACAAGCCCATCCGCCACGATAAGCCCCCTACATGATGGCAAGCATGCCGAATCCTCGTCCAGGGCTAACCCTTCTAGAAGGGGCATTGCAGCGAATATTTGCCCACAGACTCCGCCTCGCTTGGAGGTCGTCTTCTCAGCAGATCAGACTCGAAATCCAATTTGTCCCAAGCTTGCTCGCCCTCAGATTCCAGATCGATATGCCATTCAAATGGGCAGAGATTATTTTATGCAAGTCGTGGCCCTCACAAATGCTCGGACAGAAGATGTGTATCGGTATGAGAAGGCAGAAAATTTGGAAAGAAGATTTTGGTGTCAGTTGCATCAGGATTTCTATTCCACTGTGGTTTTGCGCAAGGGCAAGGCACCAATTGTCCCTTGCAAGTATGTGGATTGGGCATACTTTGAGAAGCTCAACAATCCATTCTTCAATGAAGCGATTGCAAAGTGCCGAGAGTTTGGTCTTTATGATATCATGGGTTTTTGGTACGATTGGAATGAAGAGATTCTTGCCCAATTCCATTCTTCTCTATATTATGATGCAAGGAAAGTTGCTTTCTTTTGGACAACCGAGGGAGTGAAGTATGGAGTCGATTACATGACTTTCTCTAGGCTTCTTGCACTTGGCTCAGAGGATGAGAAGAGAGATCCCATTCATGTGGAGCATCAATTGAAGCCAAATCAATCACCGGCTCTCTTCTACAATTCAATCCTCGCCGAAGCTGATAATGCAAGCACCCTCCAACCCTTCTACTACACGGTGAATCAATTCTTCCGTGCCACCATTGATGCTAAGGATGGAGATTCTACAGCACTTCGCTACTTTGCATGCAATCTCCTTGCTCGTACAATGCCCGGAGGAAAACCATTTTGCATAATGGACTTCATATGGAATGAGCTAAGGAGAACCATGAATGATCCCAAGAAGTTCTTGCCTTCAGCTCCTTATATTATGTATATGATTGAGAGGGTCACCATGATCACATTTCCAAAGGACTGCAAGCTTGAGCCTCTTCGTATTCGTCTGCGCTCCGGTGATGCACCACGAGCACCTCCTCTTCATGCCGGAGCCACAAGAAACCCGAGGTTTGACCTAGCTCCATCTTATTCGGGTCCATCATCCTCTCGCCGTGGTCATCATGACTCTTTCATCAAGAGGGCACTCAAGAGCATCTTTTGCATGTGCAAGACTGCTACTCAAGAAATGAATGAAAACCTCCATGATATTATTGAGATCAAGAGTCACTTAGGGCTTCCTGCGGATCCTTACCACGAGTTGCTCGAGTTTGATGATCCTTTCACCGAGTGGGATGCCACGGATGAGGCCGATATTGCTGCTGCTCATGCTCCTCTTCCTCGCCCATGATGACGCACTCGTGCACCTACCAGCTCATGTTGCTCTCCTCCTCATGGCCAAGAGATCTTTGATGAAGACGAGGAGACCGAGGAGGAAGAACCTCACAACTACCGCGAGATCCCCGACTCAGATGAGGATGAAGACACCTCCGCCGATGACGCCCAAGATGATGATGAGTAGAAGACTTCTTTGCTCTTTTCATTCCCTTTTTGGCACTTGATGACAAAGGGGGTGTGAAAATGACCATTTATGTACTCATTTGGGGCTTGTATCAAATCGAACAATGTCGCTTTATCGCTCGCTTGAACTCATTCTTGTAAGGACTATGTGGTGTGAGAAAACTTGTAATGTGTGCTACTCTATGTTTAAAATTGTTTGATTGTCGCATTTGAAGCTGTTCTAAGGCTTAAATGATAGTGTGATGCTTATTTGAATTGTGATGACTTGTTGTTTTCTGTGTTCTGTGCAGGAGGTCCGGATACTCCGGTTATTTAGCTCTGGGATTTGCTGCCAACACTAATTTTTCTTGAATGCATGACCTGTCATTTGCGTTACACATTGTCTTAGCACACACTTGCTCACCCCACTGTAGAATGCTTTCATGTTTTCTTCGTAATGTACCAACTTTGACTTTTGAGAAGTCAATTTGAAATTCAAATTCATGGCATACATTAAGGGGGAGCTCTTTATATGTTCAAGTTTACATCTTTATGATTATCAAATGAGATACATGTGCGTTGTCATCAATCACCAAAAAGGGGGAGATTGAAAGATATCTAGGCCCCTTAGTGGGTTTTGGTGGTAGATGACAAATCACATGTATATTTAATCTTGTTATCAAGCATATGTGCAGGTGCTAAGGTTGAATAAGCAAAGGGTATTACGAAGCATGATCCCTCAAAAAGGAAATGAAAAGCGGTGTTTCAAATTTACTTGAAGAGTAGATTTTATTTTAAAATTGAGGTCCTTTCACTAACACTTTAGGGTTTGTGGTCGATCTACTATTATACAAGTCTCTAGAGCAAGACAATTGGTGAGAAACATTCCAAAGGTACCACTAGTTCTTCTAAATTTACTCGATCTAAATTACAGCATCAGTATCTTTGTTTTTGTGTAGATTGTTTCATAACCGGATAGTCCGGACGCTCTCTCCGGAAACTCTGGACACAAAGTCCAGAGTATCCGGACATATATCCGTAGTATCCGGACATCAGTGTTACTGACAGTGTTCAAAGTGTTTTAAGTTATAGATTAGCCTATTCACCCCCCCTCTAGGCATCTTGAGGTCCTTTCAATCATTTTCTCGAGTGGGTTTTGCTTGGGAAGAAGCTTCGCCATAGGATTTTCTAAACAAGAGGTAGCGGTGGCAGAAGCGGTTTTTCTAGGCTTTTCATTTAGGCTCCCTTGAGATGCATCAAGAAGTAGCCTAAATGAAGATCAAAATCGAGGATATCAAAGATGTGGAAGTCCAGGTCGACCTCAATTTTGTCTATTGTGAGCGGCACGACACTTGCGACCCCCGGACATTCAAAGATGTGTATTTCAGTGTTTAGCCGCCAAGCCTACCGAGGGATAACCCAAGGTAGTAGGTTTGTAGGTAGGGTGCCACCGAGATCAGGAACTCGAATGTGCAAGCAACACAAGGTTTAGACAGGTTCGGGCCGCGATGTGCGTAATACCGTACGTACTGTATGGTGGTTTGTATTGCCTTGGATTGGTTATTGTTTGTGTTGTCTTTAGAGGGGGTCCCTGCCTACCCTTATATAGTCTGTGGGGATAGGGTTACACAGAATCCTAGACCGATACTAGCTTAGTAGTCTTTACCCGAGTACTACCTGGGTAGTTTCATTCTATACCGACTAGTCCTACTCATATCCGAGTAGACATAAGGTATGGGACATGCCCCATTCCTTATCTTAGAATATTCTATGCCATGTGCGCAGTCCCGTGGCCTCGGGTCTGACAAGCCCTCGAGCTCTTCGTGGCCGAGTACTGCAGGCTGCCGAGAACTTCTAAAGTTGTCTTCGGTTTCTTCTGAAACTCCATCTTTAAGGCGTCTTCCAAGTACTTCCTTGGCTGTCTTGAAGCCGTGAGGTGCTCATGCCTCGAGAAGTTTTAAGTCTTCTTTTATATGGAGTGCAATTCAATTTGCACTCCATATCGATTAGCCCCCGAGCCTTAGATTGAATCGAAAAATCAGGCTAAGGGTCAAATTAGACTTGAATCCAGAATCTTATTTCCTGATGGACTGGCTGACGCCTCCAGTATGACAGCCATGAGACCTCAATAACTGGTAAATGAATCTAGACGAAACCACAGCGATGCGACCGGTAGTCAAAGCCTAGAACACCTGACAGATGAAGACCGTAGCGAACTGGAGACCATGGCGAATTTTTCTGGTACAGCTCTTTCATAGCTCATGATCCTCTTCAAGCTTTTTTATCACAATTTTTAAAGCCAGTATGAAGAATCAAGTCAACCCTACTCTTCCTGCTAAATAACTTGGGTCTTTTTTAAGATTTTTAAACCAAAACAAAACTTTGCTGCTCACATGATTCTCTGAGATCGCTCAATGTGTATGATTTCTCACCAAGGCATTACGTTGCCTCTTTTCTTCCTACCTCTAATAAGGCTTTCTATGGAGCTCAAGGTAGGGAATGAAAAGGAAGCATGCTTGTTCCACACATATTGAAAAGTCAGAAACCGGATCCAGTGGAGAAAATAGGTCATACAATCAGATCAAGATGTGCATGTGTGTGGAATTTTTCTAGATAGAACTCGACCTCCTTTTTTGCATGACTCTATCTTTTTATTTTGGGATATGGGGTATATTTCTTTTTCTTTTCTTTTTCTTTCTTCCCATGCTTTTGGGCATGGATATACTTTTTTTCTTTTCTTTTCGCATAGCCCATATCTTTTGCATGATGAATATGAAGAGTCATGTCAAAGGGATGAAGTATTTTTATGTGGATGGGAGGCATGTTTTTGCGTAACTTCTAGTGTAGAAGTCAGCATATGAGTAGGTGAGTAGGTGAATCTAGACAAAACCACAGCGATGCGCCCGGTAGGTAAAGCCTAGAATACCCAGCAATGAAACCAAATGTGGAGTGTACGTGATCTTGATCTTAAAAGCATGAAATGAATCTCGCAAGGGTCATGAACAATTTGACAACACTCAATGCAAAAACAAGTAGCATATGTATAAGCTTTTCAAAGATGTGTATGGCTCTGGTAGGGATTTATCATATCATTGAGGAGCTAAGCTATTTTTATTTTCGCAAGATAAAACTCCCAAGTATTTTGCAGTAAGAAATAGAGTTTCTCTCATCATACCGGCATCTGCAGCAGTACTGGCAGCATCGGCAGCAACATAGTCTTATGATCGTCAGTCCCTACTGCTCAATAATAATCATCAGTTGCACCGTAACTGGACCATTGGCCGATGATCGGTTGCTATCGGCTTCTTGTATCCTTGTAGGATGCTGCTTGAACTTGAGCTTTCTCTCTATGTCGAATGCATAACAACCAGCCAACTATTTGCATGCATTCACGTACATGTTAGAAGCATACCGACTATTGATTAGCCAGTTAATCTCCCATCAACCATTTGGATTGTCAATTTTCCTTCGTGTTACTCACATGCTAGGCTTACTGGATCCAACGTTAACTGCGCCATCGCCTGCTCCTCCACTCCCTCATCATCGGCTGGAGCTTTGAATTCCATCAGCAAGATGAAGACCATATTAACCGATGCTGATGAAGCAGACTCATTAGCCTTTTGCTTAACACGCCACACCCAGGACTTCACTTGCTTCTCCTCATGAGCGTGCTCTTCTTCCTATTCCCTGTGGTGCAACCTTTGAATCATCCTCTTCTGAGACTTGGACAATCCTCCGGGGCACCATTGTGGATAAGTCTCGGGATCGTAGTGATAGTTGTGCTGGTGCTCGATCTCTCGGTTCAAGGGTCCCTCATCTGGAACTAGATCGTTGGCCTCATCCTCCAGCCGATCCTGAACTCCAACTCTGCCTCCGAGCCAATCATGAACAGGAATGCGTTTCCCCTCGTGCATGTCTCCGCTGATCGGCCGACGGCTCCTGTCATCGTGACACTATCTCTTGGATGATCGGAAATCATCGCGAGATCCGTTGCACACATGACAATCATCAAAGGATGGCAGCATTAAATCTTCATTCCAGCAGAAAAGGAAGAAGGAGCACCGCCAGTGGTCCTCCTCGCGTCGGCTCCTCTCCTCTTGAAAATGTCTTTCCCTGTCTTGCTAACGCTGATACTTCTCCAGCAGCATCTGCGATGTGACAATCCTGCGAGGCCTTTCGGAATTTTTCCCTTGGTCATATCGGCTCTGACTTTTCAACTCATCAACCATATCTGCATCTTGGGGTCTACAGCTCCTGACTGCCTGGCCCATTCTGAAGTCAACACTTTTGATTTTCCTTTGACGTCCTTGCTATTGACCTCCACCATGTTAGCTGGAAAAGGGTGTCCGTGTCTGTCTATCTTCATCGGCTTTGTAGGACTAGATTTGCTGATGGAATGCCTTACACTTGTTGGTCTTATGGGAGACAACATTGTGCCACTTGCAATACTTGCTATTTTTTAGCTCATGGGCCGATGGGAATGTATGATTGGGAGACAACTTGATCTGCCCTTCTTGCAACAATAGGTCAAAGACCCTATCGCCCTTTCTGACATCGAACCCGTACTTTTCTGTGTCTTTCTTGGCAAACAGGCATGAAACCGGCTTTTTGTTTCTGGTCCATTCTGCCAAGCCGATCTCAGCCCCATCTTTAGAGTCGGAGGAATCTTCAACGAAAGCAACCTTCTTGTGGAACGGGCTCCTCCTAGGATCTTAAGTACAGACGTCAACATTTGATAGCCTCTGCACAAGGTGGCTTAGGCTCTCAAACTCTTGCGAAGAAAATCTCTCCTTGATGTGTGGCAAGAGTCCCTGAAAAGCCAATTCAGCTACTTGGCTGTCGCGTAGAGACAAGCTGTACCACCGGCTTCTGACGTCCCTGAATCTTTGAATGAAGCCAGGAACTGGTTCAGCCGTTAGATCGGTGAGCTTCATCTCTTGCGTGTGCATATGCATGTGTTTGAATGTGTATGTGCATGTGTATGTATGTGTGTATGTGAGACTTTTTCCTTTTGTGTTTATAACCATACATGCTCAACTTGTCATAAAAAAATGTAGCATAAAAACACTCATATTTTAGTACCTTACAAAGTGTAATGCAAACACCATTTGCAAATTCAAATGTTAAACACATGAGATGAATAGGAATTCAAATCCTAGTAGTCTTAAATTTAACATAACTTCTAAATTAAAGCTCCAATGAACTTTGACCCAAAACGAAAGTCGTAGATTTTCAAGTTCCCTACAACTTTCATGTTCAAAGTTTATCAAGTCTTTGTTCGAAATTTTGAGAAAATTTAATTTGAATCCCGGCCCTTTTCTCTCTCCCTCCCTCTCTCTTCTGTCCCCTTCCCTGCTCTGCTTCGGCTGGCAGAGAAGCACCGCCACGCGGTGGGGCATCCCTGCACCGGCAAGCCGCGCCAACACGCGACCCCCAACGGGCCGGGACCGAACACCGACCGGGCCTACTACCGGCGATTGCCGCGTGCTGTATCCCACCCCTGCCCAACTCGCATGCGCCATGCGGCTGTCGATTCCTGACGGCCGAGTCACGATGCTCCGTTGTGCCGCGCCCAGCTCCACCTACCCTCTCCTCTCCTCCCTCATGCGCCTATAAAAGGCCACCCGAGCCCCTGCCTACACGCGCACCCAAGCTCCCACTGCTGCCATTGCAGGCGGCGAGCCCCTCCGCGTCGAACTCGCCCCACCTTCTTCTCCACTTCCACCCGAGTCAAGCCCCTGAATTGGTTTCCCATAGCCCCTGAAGCTCCCCGACTTCCCCACGCCGCCCCTGCCTCGTCGGACGGCCGCCGGCGAGCCACCTCGACGCTGCCGCCCCAGTGCTCCCGCGGGCTGCCCAACTCCGATCATCTCCAGCCCCAACCGAGCCCACCTACAGGTAGCCCTTGCCGTCCTCATGCTCCCCCACCCCTTTCCCCTCTCCGCCGGCGAGCCTCCTCGCCGGATTTTGGCCGGGAAACACCCAGCTCCGCCCAGAGACTACATTGCAATCGCCAAGTTCTTTTTAGGGTCCATCTGCTAGATCTAGGGACCTATCTGCGAGAACTCGAGTTAACTTTTGTTTTCAAGAGGCTGTCAATTGTAAAATAAATCTAAAATCATAGAAAAATCTTAAAAATGCAAACAAAAATTTGTTGTGACCCTCTTGATGAATCCAATAACTTCTTAAAAGAAGGATGACCAGTTACAAACTATAACTTGATCTAAAATTAATCTTGTTTTAAATAGCCCATAAATGTATCTCTTGATCTAGGAAGGTACTATAGATGATTTTTGGATTGTAAGCTAGTCTCTGCTTGTTAAGACTTGTGTAAAAATCTCAAGGCCAGACAAGTCTCTACGAGTAGTTTTTGTTGGACCTTGTTTAATGTGCTATTTTGCTAGAGTTATTTGTTCATGTTGTTCTATTGATATGTAAGGCTTGAAACTTCTACACTAGAGTAACCTTGATGCATCAATGCTATGGACCAAGTTTGGAACTTTTTACCTCTGTTTAACTCGCTCATATGTTTTAGTTAAGAAAAACTACATTAAATCACAGTAACTAGTTTTGTTGCTTAGAAAAATAAGAAATTTTAACCAGAGACTATCTTTGAGTAGCTTATCATGTTGGAAAAGTTTGAGACACGGAAACTTTGTGGAACTGCCTGTAGAAATAAATCTTAATTATTGTAGATGTATCTTGCCTTATTTTCTATGCTCTGTATCTTGCACACTAAAATCTGAAAAATTTACAGTAGACTCACCATAAGTTTAGGAGTACTCAGGAAAATGTTGAGCACAAGTTTTTGGATGGTTTATTCTTTATAAATGGATCTTGATCCTAGCAGTAGCTATTTAATGTATTTTTCATGATTAATCTGTTGAATAAAAATGGCTGGAAATTTTACAGTGAGTTTGTACTTAAGTAATGTGCTCTACATAAAAATCTCAACACCAGAAACTGTCTCTAGTAGTTGTTTGTTTTTAATCCAAGCTTACTTTTGAAAAATGGCCATTTATGAAATGACAAAACCCCTCACTTACTTAATGAAGTTAGTTAATCTAGATACTACTCGATAAATGAATGCCCAAGGAAAAATATGAAGTGCTTTACAACTTAACTTGAGTTTTGTTGATTTACAACTTTATAGTGAAATAGTTATTTATCTTGTACCATTAAAACAACTCATACATATGCATTCATATAGAATCAACGACTCTAGCAGACGGAACCTACGAGCTGGTGCCGGAGCGCGAGAGTGAGCAGCACGAAGCTCAGATCAATCTAACTGAAGTCATCAAAGACCTGAACCAAAGTTCGGAAGATCCCAAGGCTAGCTTTGCTCAGGAAGGCAAGCCCCGTAGCATAACCCCTATTTTTCAAACTTATGCAACTTTTACTTATATATGGTATTGTGCATTAAGTTTGTAGGAGTTGATTGAAACCCTAGATGCACGATCCTAGGTACCTATGATATGAGCACTAGTCTATGTCGGTCGCTAGATTGCCATGCTAATAGGACTCCGGTAAAACTCGAGTGATTTCCTGTCACTCGCGAGATATAGGAGTTGCTTGTTTTACTTATGTTGGAATCATAAGGTCGACGAACGGGGCTATGTTATGATATTCCTGTTGATGATTGAGGCCCCGTCTGTTTAGCAAAAATGCTAAGGCCGCGGTGTGTGGTAGTGGTGGTTATGTTTTTGAACCTACTAACCACATGCCGAGAATATGGTAATCAGTAAGCTTAAGTACCTGATTGAATCGGGGCGTGGAACATACCACCCCACCTTCTTGTCGTCGTTCCCATGGGCACATGGTGAGTGCAAGAGCAGCCACGGCCCGACGTCGTTCCATGGTTCGTGGCCCTGTTCCATGAAACGGGAATAAAGGGGAAAAGTTGCACGTGTGGCTCTATGAGTAACCACGTGATGTGTGTTTATGTTTCCCCTTGCAAGGTTAAGAAATTCGATTCAAATCATCCGTTTCTCGCGGCCATTGAGACTGCTTGACCCTTTTACCACATAGAGTAAGAAGAGGAACAATGATGATGATTAATCTAGTTGGATGCTCAATTAATTATTTCCACCATGCGTGATTTGGATACTTGCTTAGCTAGAATGGTTAATCAACTAGAACTTGATGCTAAAACTTGAAAGCAAGGACTCACTCTTAGATGCTTTTTGGCAAAAACAACCCTCAGCCAAAAGCCTTGCATGTCTAGGAGTCGGCTAAGTATATACCACTAGTCGGGTAAGCCTTGCGGAGTATTAGTATACTCAGCCTTGCTTGTGGACTTGGTTGCTAGTTTGACTTGGCCGTGTACTCTTCCTCCTGGTTGGTCGGTGGAATGGGATACGTCCCTGGCCCCACGATGATAACGCTGAATGATGTCATGTACGGGATTCATCATGATATCTTGTATCGTCGTTAGAACTTTCGCTTATTTTTCGCTGCACTATTAAACTCTGAAAGCACTTGTTTATAAATATTTTTGAATTTGATTTGTAATAATAATTCCTGTTGAACTCTGTGATGTAAAATTTGTGGATTGTTGTAATCTCTAGGCTCACCTTCGTGTCGGTTGTACGTATGCATTGTTTTGATCGAAATTCAAGTGGTTGCATCGGGATGTGACCCGACAGACTGTCGTTTTACTCCATTTTAAGTGCGTGTTAGCCTAGATTGCCTCTATGGTGATGGTTAGCGCACATAAGCCAGATTAATTCAGGCGGTTCTGCCATAAAAACCAGGCAAAGGACAATCCAGAAAGAGACAGCGGGAACAAATGAATCTTCAAGGCATCGCTCCCAGAAGCTTCTCCGCACTGGACTAAGAATCGACTGATATGCTCAATCGTAGTCACATTGTCTTGTCTAGAGAATTTGGTGAAATCCGACACCCTGTACTGGTGAGGCATATCAACCTGATCGTAGGTCTCAGGATAGGGCCTACGATACATGTATGTTGGTTCTTTAGTCTTCAAGCCGAATTGACATTTCATCACATCGGCTATTCTACTGGCCCAATCAATGCTCTGGAATGCACTACCTTGCTGCTGCACTATTGGGTATGGTTATTGCAGTTGAGGCTGAGGCTGATAAGAAACAGGCTGGGGAGCCACCGCCTGCGGTTGATAACCCATCTACTATACTAGAGGATTAGCCATCAACTTGGTTGATAGCCATCAGCCTGCTGCTGATGCGAGACCATTGGCTGCGTCGCCGATGCATGCGCTTGGAGCCACCTGACTGCTGCTGAAGAGTCTGTGGTTGGGCGTATGGCGCTAGTAGCTGTGACCCCTGAGGCGCTGAAGGTGCACTATGAGCTGTCCCTCCTGCACTCGTACTGCTCTGAGTCTGTGTGGACGCCTCTATGGTGGTAGGGATCATGTATTCAGGAGGCATCCCCAGGGATGTTAGGATGTAACCAGCCGAGGTGCTTAAAAGCCCTCCATGCGCCAATGACACGTTCAATGGCGAGCTAGGAGTGAACACCGGGGCTGTTGGGATGAGAGTCACCATCGGCTGATACGTTTGTGTGTGGAACAAATAGGGTGGCATCGGATATCCTCCAGCGATAGCCTGAACCATATAGGGTGGTTGTGGCTGCATGCCAGCGCCTGAAGTGGCAGTGCCCCTCGCTCTAGCCCCTGCTACGGCCGATGACTCCGGTTGGGAGTAGCACGACCTTTTATAGCCCATCGGCATGCCGCCGGCGAGTATTTCCCTATCAGCATTTTGTATCGAGTTCATCAAGACGCTTGACTGGTTGATCATTGCGTGATGCATGGCCTGGTCAAACGTCTGTTGAAACTGAGCTGAGTCATCGGTGACCATGATCTCCCTCGGCTTTGGGAATCGGATTTTTGTATGACTTCCCCCTTCCTGGTAGAGCTGAAAGTCCTGAGACATGCTTGCTGATACTCATCTAGGGCTTTCTGCTGCAGTTGCTTCTAAGTGTCATTAAGATCCTACATGGTGATGTTGATGATGTTATCCGGATCAATATCTCCAGGCTTCTTGGCGTCCATGATGAAGTAGTTGTCTGGTCCCATCGGGCGTTCCAAAAGCGTTTTGACGCAAAAAACCTGCGGTCGGCTTCTTGTGTGACCCCACGCGAGGACCTGAGAGATTTGCTTTACTCCGGCGCAGGCTCCAATTAGCTTCGCATAGGTGCAAGGCATGCCAGTCGATTTGACCTGCAATTGATAAGGGAAGCGTAAAATACATGAGCCGATAGGCGGCGAAGCCTTCGTGCTCATAGATAGGCGTTCTTTGAATAAACACCACATGTAAATAGATATTGATTTATTGAATGTAATTTTTTAGTGTAAATGATTACAGCAATCGTGGCACGTGCTATCGGCTATATCAACCGACAGGCTAATAAACCATGATAAGTGAATAATCAGCCATAAGGCCGATCCTAGTATTCTGATGAGCGTGAGCGGCTCATCGGGTGTCCAAACCAGATCCACATAATTGGTGATAATAAAGCGTGAAAGCTATCAGCTAGAAAGCCGATAGGAAATGGAGTGCTGTTATGCTCTTGCTCCGCTATGACTAGGGCCATAAGCCGATGAAGTTCAAACTAACGCTACCACCAAAATTTCTAGATGAAACTACAGCGATGCGCCCGGTAGTTGCAATCTAGAAACGCTGGCAGCAAGAGGTTAATCTAAACTTCACAAGCCGATGAATCTATCCACAATAGAACTTGATCCCAACAATACTTGAGAGGTAGCTGAGATTAAGATGCAACAGGCCATTGAATGATCTATCGTCTATTTCAACAGGATAAAAGCTAATTAAAGCAAGGTAAACAGTGAGATGATAGATTAGAGGAATATCAGCCGATGCAAGCTTAATCAAGGCTAGGATAACTGTGACTCTATCAAATCTTGCAAGAGATCGAACGATGCAGCCTTACAAGACATGATAGGAATCGATAACTGGTAGATGAGCTATACAGCGATGCACCGGTAATCAAAGCATAGAGCACCTGAGGATGGCGATGCTTGCAAGTGAACCGGAGGTCGATATGATGCAGCCATGTTCACTGAAGAAGACATCGAGTAGCTACATTACTCCTACTCCTAGGGTTTGGGGTGAGAGCCGAAAAGGTAAATTGAAAAGATTCATTGTGTTTGATTGATCGAGAGATAATTTACATTGACCCCAGGTGTACATATTTATAACTTGGACTAATGACTCAAGACTTGCCTAAGAAGAAAAATCTAAAGGAATATTAGGATACATGGAGTCGTTGCTAATGAAGCTTTCTGTGCGACTTGTCTATGAAGAAGCCAATATTTAAATAAACCTCCTGGATTTTGGCATAAGCATTAAGTCCCAACGCTCTCTGGACAAGTCAAACTTGTGAATCATCGGCATGCATGCCCGCTCGTCGCATGTGATCCCTATCGATGCACGCTAGTAGCCGATGATCTCCATACTTCAGATTACACAGGATTTACTAACAAAATCCGGTGTCAACACAAGAGATACGAGGGCGACTAGGTACGAAGAAAGATACAGCAACTGTTCTCCGGCGATGGCACCAGAAAGCTTGTTCGGTATTTTAGCGATGTGCGAATAAATCCGCAAGTGCACGAATATCGTTGTAGCTTTCACCTCAGTGTATTCCAAGGGTTATCGAATCCAAAGAAACGTGTGTGCACTAACTTCTAGTCCAGTCGGTCCAAGGACACACCATGATAGGTGGCGAGGGTAGAGAGGATTCCTAAGTTAGCACTATAGGTGAGTTAATGGTCGATCTCTCGGGCAAAATACTCGCTTCGGGAACTGGCTTACCCCTAGTCTACCAGGAAACTCCGACCAGCAGGTCGATGCTATATCGTAACATGGAGGATTACAAAGGACCATAGGGTTGTCACCACCTACGGCCTAATTCTGTCAATCCATGGGATATAAGGCAAACGAAGGATAACGTCTAGCCTAGAAACCTCATCTACGCTATTGATTACTACCGCAGTCTCACTATGTTTGGTATCCCGTAGCAAACTACAGCACTCTATATAAATATAGAGTGACGAACCTACGAGTAAGAGAACTGATCTCACTCAAATATAAGCACTAAGAAATTACGAATACTAACTTACTTTACTCCGAAGGAAGCCAGCATCCATAGAGGTACAAGCTTGGAGAAGAGCACCGACAGACCCGACGCTTCCCCAAACTACCCCTCACTCTCCCCCTACTCTAAGCACTAGCTGGGAAGCGCTTCACGTTTGCACTGGAGCACTAATTCTACTCTTAAGTGGTGCTTCTCCAAATGTTGGCACTGGAGCACTGATTGAACCTAAATTTTTTGGGGGTTAAATGGACGAAGTGAATTGGTGAGAATACTAATGTGAAACTTTTTCTCTACTAGTATTATTTTTAGTATCAAACAACTGACTTCAAAGTTCAGCCAACCCAAAACATCACATTGGCTTTAGAGAGGTACTAGAACATTCGGCGCGCTTTGCGCGCCCTACCGTCGTTATCACCATTTATACGGTTAGGTGTGGCTATTTTTTAAAATATGTACTTACTGAAAATGAAATGATAATTCTATTTTGCAGAAAGAAAACTAAACCTCTCCAATAGCCATAACAAATTGGCATTCTACACTGAAATTTGCTGAACTGGGCATCAGCATTCCACTTATGAAAAAGAAACGTACACCCCTAGTAATAACAAAAAGAAAGAAACTTGTTGATACCAGAATTTACAGGCTTTTGTAGATCTAAAACAATTAAAGAACAAAAAGAAAGGATACAGGAATATTCTTACGTGAACCTATTTCATTAACAAACGCACAAAATCAAATGCCACTATCATCTTATGATAACATTTTTAAAAGAATGGAGCTCAAGCATTGGAGCACCATTGAGAAGGCATGCACTAATTCTGCAGTTGCTTCGAATGAAGTAAATGCAGAAGTACAAAGAAGAAAATATTGCATTTGGGTTGTGCCATGAAGTTTCATTTCATAACTCAGAGAACAATTATAGTTAGAGAATATCAATATTCAGGAAAATAGAAACCTTTACCATCTGAAAGAACTTTTGGACTGTGATAATGTCAGTGCTTTAACCTCCAAGCCCACCGAGGGATACCCCCGAGGTGGTAGATTGTAGGAGGGGTGGTAGATTGTAGAAGGTGCAAGGAACACAAGATTTAGACAGGTTCGGGCCGCCGAGAGTATAATACCCTACATCCTGTGTGGTGGATTGTATTGTCTTAGATGTTGATGATGCATAAGGCACGAGTTGTCCCTCATGTTCTGGTTGTAAGGGTCCCTGCCTACCCTTATATAGTCCGGGGGTATAGGGTTACATGGAAATTCTAGCCCGATACTAGCTTAGGAGTCCTACCCGAGTACTACCCAGGTAGTTTCCTTCAGTTCCGACTAGTTCTACTCATGCCCGAGTAGTTACAACAGGTGTATGGTGTGGGCCATGCCCCATCCCCTATCCTAGAAAGTCTATGCAATGTGCACAATCCCGTGGGCCTGGGTCTGACAAGCCCCCGAGCTCTTCGTAGTCGAGTACTGCAGGCCTTCGAGTACTTCTGAAAGCGTTTTCGAGTTCTTCAAAAACTCCATCTTGAAGGTGTCTTCTGAGTACTTCCTTGGTTGCGTCGAGGCTGTGAGATGCTCATGCCCCGAGTAGTTTTGAAGTCTTCTTTTATATGGGTTGCGATTAAACTCGCACTCCATATGGAGTAGCCCCCGAGCCCTAGGTTGAATCGAAGAATCGGGCTGAGGGTGAAATTAGTCTTGAATCTTCTATCCTTATCTTCCAAAAAATTGGAAAAATAAGCCATCAATGACACGTGTCCCACAGCTCCCGTGCCTTTAACCCAAATTCTCGGGTTTGGAAAAAAGGATCCCAAAGGTCTTGGCATGGGTTGTCTAAAAAAAGTAAGAGTTTGAATTGATGGTTAAAATGGGTAAATTGGTTCAAAAATTCGAAAACCTCTTTTTTCGGGATGTTATCCCTAAAAAAATGGTTAAACAAATAACTTTCCCAAAGTAACCCGAAATTACCACTCAAAACAAATCTTATTCCAAGGGAATCTCTTCAGCTTCCGCATAGTGATACGCCGAGTTGTTTCCTGTGGCCAGCCCCAAGTACGGGAGCCAGACGAGCCACTGAAAACAAGCTGAGTGCCCTGTTGCACCCAGCCCCCGAGCACGGGAGCTAGACGAGCCGTCGAAGGTACGTCAAATGTCTTTTCGCACCTAGCTCTTGAGCATGGGAGCTAGATGAGCCACCGAAGGTACGCTGAGTGCCCTGACGTGCCCAGCCCCTGAGCATGGGAGGTAGACGATCTGCCAAAAAGCACACTAAGTGTCTTGTTTGCAGTCGAGACAAGGAGTCAAGGTTGTTGACGGCGCGTCGACGTTGCAGCGCAAGCGGAAGTCGAGCCGAGTAGTCGAGGTCGTTGTCGCGACGCGAGATAGGGTCGAGCCGAGGAGCCGAGATCATCATCGCAGCACAAGTCAAGGTGTTACTGAGAATATGGGTGTAAGTACCCCTTCAGAGATCATGTAGCTACTGTCTACGTGAGACTTGAACTCGGAACAGTTACTGGAATTATGGGAGCGAAGCCCCTTCAGTAACATAGACTATGCGCAGTAAAAGTCAGAATCTAGTAAACGCAGTGTTACTAGAATTTTGGGAGCAAGTCCCCTTCAGCAGACTACGCGTAATACTAGTCGGGAACTAGTAAACGAAGTGTTACTGGAAATATGGGAGTGAGGCCCCTTCAGTAAACTACACGTAGTACTAGTCAAAAACTAGTAAACGGAGTGTTACTGAAAGTATGGGAGCGAAGTCCCTTCAGTAAACTACGCGTAATACTAGTTGGGAACTAGTAAACGGAGTATTACTGTAAGTATGGGAGCGAGGCCCCTTCAGTAAACTACGCGTAATACTAGTTGGGAACTAGAAAACGGAGTATTACTGGAAGTATGGGAGCGAGGCCCCTTCAGTAACATAGACTATGCGTAGTACTAGTCAGAAACTAGTAAAGGGAATGTTACTGGAAGTGTGGGAGCAAAGCCCGTTCAGTAAATTACACATAATACTAGTTGGAAACTAGTAAACGGAGTGTGACTTGAAGTATGGGAGCGAGGCCCCTTCAGTAAACTACGCGCAGTACTAGTCAAAAACTACGGAGTGTTACTGAAAGTATGGGAGCGAGGCCCCTTCAGTAAACTATGCGTACTACTAGTTGAAAACTAGTAAACGGAGTGTTACTGGAAGTATAGGAGCGAAGACCCTTCAGTAACATAGACTACACGTTGTACTAGTCGGAAGCTAATAAACGGAGTGTTACTGGAAGTATGAGAGCGAGGCCCTTTCAGTAAACTACGCGTAGTACTTGTCGAAAACTAGTAAACAGAGTGTTACTGGAAGTATGGGAGCGAAGCCCCTTCAGCAACATAGACTATGCGTTGTACTAGTCAGGAACTAGTAAACGGAGTGTTACTGAAAGTATGGGAGTGAGGCCCCTTCAATGAACTACGCGTAGTACTAGTCAAAAACTACTAAATAGAGTGTTAATGGAAATATTTGGAGAATAACCGTGTGGATGCTTTGTTCAGCTAATTAACGGGTTCAATTAGTCATTGCCAAGCAAATTGACCACTTTTGGTAGTCGTATGGCTCAGCTTTGAAATGGTTCCCTGAGATTAGCCTTGAAGAAGTTGGATCAGATCCTCTGTTCCCGAGCCCACCCCCGCCGCCCCTATCCTTAGCCCCTGAGCGGTGGTGAAAAAGGCTCATGGCGTGAGGAATAGGTGGCAAGAGATCGACTAGAAAAAAGTTGTATTAAGTAGATTGAACATGCATTGGGCAAATATAGCGTGGAACTCATAATTAACCTAATAGATAATGAAAAACATAAATGGTGACCTTGACTAAGTGGTAAAAAGGGTGCTTTTAGGTTTACAGAACCCCTTATCTCGAGATATAATCCCAAACAATGGTTAAACTTAACACCCAAAAGACCCTTAGAAAACCTCCTTGAATCGGGTACTAATTTATGAATAAATCATTATTCGGGTAGTCCTATCGCCTTTCTTCACAGTCTTCATTGAGTGGTGGAGCTCCCAGGACCCTTCGGAGGGTTTGACATTCAAAGGTGGAATGCTTGCTCTTCGGGTGCCGTGGACATTGCTTGTGTAGAGCCTCCTCAAGTCGTTTCTTTGAGTTGAGGGTTCTCTTTCATTGGGAGGGTGGTTTCCCTGCTTCTGGCTTGTGCTTTCGAGTTATATCCAGGTAGTCGAGGGAGATGTGATAGTTGGTGGGGCTGTACGCTTCCACTTCTTCGCGCTCCTGCTGCCTGCAAATGATGACGTTGCGGGCATCCCGGCCAACGTTGATGACGGTGCGGAGGTCGCTTGTGGAGCAGTTGTAGAGGTTTCCAGGCTGATGTTAGTGTTGTTTTGCTACGCGCTGCCTGCACGCAGCATGCTTGGTGTTCCTGAGCTTATGTCGTTCTTTTGAATGTCGTCTTCATCTTCAATCTTCGCAGTTCCCACAGTGTCGAGAGCATGTACAAGTAGATCATGACGAGCGAATGCCCCACTGCGTCTAGGTCACGACCGGGTGTGTTGGAGATGTAGTCGTCGTCGTCGATGTAGTAGTCGTCCAATTGAATGTACTCAAATCCTTCCTCCACCGCATCCTGGATTTCCTCGATGAACGCCATGAACAACTCACGATCCGGTCCGAAGCGTTTGGTACTTGCAGTCTGACCTTCTTCATCGTTGTGTTGGCGCTAAAATCGGCCAGACAGGAATCGGCCGATGGTCTTCAGCGTCGGACACACGACCAGGGAGAATCTGCTTAGCTCCTGTTCGGGTTATCGCCCTGGTGCGGTTCGCGCGGCGTGCCAGTCAATCTAACCTGTTGATTGACAAGGAAATAAAAGTATTAAATTTCAGGCGCTCCGATCGGCTGGAGTTCCGATCTGTCCTGAAGAGCGCGTCGGCGAATCAGCCGATTCGCTGTGAAGATGATCGGCTATGGATCAGCCGATAATCACGTAATAATTGCAAATAAATTGCTAGAGCAATCTAAACAATTATTATAGATGCAACACTTGAAATAGATCTAATCGGCTATATAACGATGAACGAGAAAAAGCGATGATAGAGCCGATAGTTCCAATCTCAAGCTGGATAACTGGTGATAATACTAGAACAACAGGTAAAACCTATAATTCTAGTAAATATCGATAACTGGTGAATAAATCCAAACGAAACCACAGCGATGCGCCCGTAGTTATAGCTCGGATATTACTCGATAAGCGGAACCTACCAATTGGCCGGAGATCAAGTTGATGCAGCTCTGCCAATCCGTACGAACTCGTGAAAGAAAAAAGTATTTGGCGAAGTCGCCGACTTGGAAGTAAAGTGCTGGAAAAAAGTAGAAGTATTTTTGTTGATTGATGTGTTGATGTCCTGCAAAGCCCTAGCGACTCCTATTTATACCCTAAAACCAGGACTCCTGGTCGATTACGACTTGTTACAATCCTTATTTCAAACAGGAAAACTACTATATCTATAATATCTTTAGAAAGGAAATGGACTCCCGCAGAATCTTCCGCCGCCGTCTCCTAATCCAATCAGGACTTTTCCAATTGCTTCTTGACCGAATCAGCATCGCTCCGTTGACCAACATCAAGCCACTTTTGACCGGGATCCTCTGTTGTGGCTCCAATCCGCTGGCACAAGCTGTATCACCAATCGGCCGATTTCCAACTGTTACCTCCATCGGCCGATTCCTTACTGTAGCCTTCAGATCTGCCGCATTGGCCAATCTTCTTCTCCTGACGCCGATTCAACACGCGTCAAAATCTGGCGTCAACACATGCCCCCCAGTTTCGGAGTAAAACATAACTTTTACTTCGAAACTCTTTCTTTAATATTTTTCTCCGAAACGGGCGCAGTAAAAATCTCCTTCCGTTCCGCGGTCTTCTACATAATGATTGCGATTTTCTCGGATCGGGCGCTCGAGACAACTGTTCCTCTGGAATTCGTGTAGACGGCGCGGCAAAAATCCCGCCTTTACCCTTTCTCTCTCGGGTTATCCTTAAGTGTGACGACCCTGGTAAATTACATTTCTAAAATCAATGTCATTAGCCTAACCCTATGCTTAACCAACAAATAAAAGGGGGAAAAGCATTAGAACAAGTTACTTTGAAATTCAAATTGAATTTGGGTACATTTGAATACTTTTGAATTTTTAAATTAACTTTCAAACCATAAGCCAAATGAGATGTTGCCTGAAACCAAACTTGTAGAACTTTTTATTCTGAACAACTTTCGTGTTCAAAAGTTTTTGAAATTCAAATTAGAAAGAGGAGAAAACGCCCTGTTTGCACCCAGCCCCGTGAAACTTTTCAAATTCTCGCGTTTAGGCCCCTCGCTCCTCCCTCTCTCTCCCCTCCCCGCCCGACAGCGCCGCCAGGTGGCCGGCGACGCCTGACCGGCACGAGCCGCCAGGCCAGTGGCCGCCGCGCCTCTCCCCCACGCACGGCTTTGCCCCCCCCCCCCCACCGCCGCTCTGCCCAGTCCGCGCCCGCGCGTGCGCACGCCGTGCCGTGCCCCGGCTCGCCGCCCGCCGCGCCCAACCGCCGCGTCGCGCCGTGCCGTCCCGACCCCCGCGCCCCGCCCATCGCTGTGCCTGCCTCCCGCTTGAGCCGTTGCTGCAGCTGCTTCCCCAATCCACGCGCCGCGCTATCTCCTCGCGCCCACACCAAATCCCCGGCCGCCAGTCGCTCGCTCCCGCCCGCCGCACGCCGCGCCGGCGTCCTGCTGCCGCCCGCCGTGGCCACTGGCACGCCTTCGCCGTGTCTGCCCCGCTCGTCGCCCAGGCACCCCCACCTCCCTCCTGCCCCTATAAAAGCCGTGCCCCCGGCCGCACGCGCGAGCCACAGCAGCCAGAGCACCTCGCCGCCGCCATTACCGCCGCCGAGCTCCGCCCGCTCGTGGACAGCCCTCCACAGCCGCCCCCTGCCCAAATTGGAGTGCCAGCCACCACTACATCACCCCACCAGAGCTCGCCGACCTGCCCAACACCGCCCAGGACCACCGGAGCGCCGCCGCCCGCGCTGTCACCGCCGCCGCTGCCCGTGCTCACCGCGGACAGCTCGACCCCGACCTCCTCCGCCCAAGCCAAGCACCCGAGCAGCTTCCCCACGCGCCACTGAAGCTTGCCGACCAGACCAGACCGCCCCAAGCCCGCCGGAGCACCGCCGTCGACGCGTGCCGCCGCCGCCGCCGCCTCTGCTCCAACGCCGGCGAGCTATTCCCGGCCGTCCCCCACCTGAACAAGACCCCAACGAGGTAGCCCTCGCACCCCTGAACCTTCCCCGACCCTCACCCCTCGCCACCGACGAGCCCCTCGCCGGAATTTCGGCCGGCCACCGTACCCGAGCCGCCCGAGGACCCAATTGCAAGAATTTAAATCTTTAGAAGGGTCTGCACGTAAGATTCAAGGACCCAGTTGTAAAAGAAAGTTTCAAATCTAGATTCAAATTCAGGGAACTTGTAAAATTCGTATAAAATCGTAGAAAACTCAGAAAAATGCAAACTAAACTGTTCTGGAATCCTTAGAAGAAACTCTACAACTTTTGTTACAAAACATTTCTCAGATTCTCAACTTATTATGCTCTACATTAAATGGAAGTTTTAATGGACTTCTTTTGTAACCACTGTTGTAGATCAATGCTGACCCTAAATTTTGGGCATTGAGTTAGTTGCTTGATGTTTAGGACGGTATAGAAAGATCAGGCCCAAACTCCATTTCTATCTACACTGTTTATTAAACTTAGTTTCATACCATAAGTGGCTAAATATTTTTATCCCTGCGGTTAGGTTATGAATCACCTAATGAAACTTTTTCTATACTGGTTTAATGGTACCTAGATGCCAGAGAAAAATTGGGAGACTTTTTATCTCACAGGAACCTATTTATTTGATTTATGTGCTAATAACATACATTAATTCAAGAAAATAGTATCTTAGCTTGGAAAGTTCTCAAATCTGTACTAGGAGATATACAGTGGTAGATGTTGCTGTGTAAAAAGTTTCATGGACAAAAACCGTGTGTAGGGTCCTGTAAAAATAAATCCTTGAAAAACCTAGGTGTGTAATGTTAGATTTACTATGCTCTGAAAACTGTATAATAAATCCTATAAAAATTAAAGTAGCTCCTGCACGATTATATGAAAGCCCTGTAAAAATCTTAGACTCATTTTTTGCACCAATTGTTCGGTACAAAAAGAACAAGGATCTAACAGCAACTAAGTAATATATTTTTCATAATTAATCTGCTACATGAAATTGTCTAAAAATTTTACAGTAAGCACATCTTTCCCTGATGTGCCTAAATCCAAAATTTCATGACCAGAAACTATCCACTGTAGTAATTACACTTAAAATCGTGTCGTTTACCATCACCACTACTTAAACTTGTGCATTCATGTAGAATTGACGACTCTCGCCGACGGAACTTACGAGCTGGTGCCCGCGTCCGAGAGTGAGCAGCGTGAAGCTCAAGTAAATCTAACTAAAGCTCTTGAAGACCCGAGCCCAAGTTCGGAAGAGCCCCAAGCTAACTGCGAAGGCAAGCCCCGGAGCATAACCCCTTTCCTTCCTAAATTATGCAACTCATTACTCTTTGCTTGTGCATTAAGTTTATAGGAGTTGAATCAAAACTTAGTTGCATGATGTTAGGAACCCATGCTTGAAAACTAGACGTAAGGATCGATAGAATGCTGTGCTAATAGGACTCCGGTAAAAGCCGAGTGATTTCCTGTCACTCGCGAGAAAATAGGAGTTGAATGTTTACTACACGCTGCAATCATAAGGACAACGGACGGGCTATGGTACGATGTTTACGATTGAGGCCCATCTGTCTAGTGAAAAATGCTAAGGCCGCAGTGTGTGGTAGTGATGGTTAAGTCTTTGAACGTACTAAACACATGCCGAGATTATGGGAATCGGTAAGCTTAAGTACCTGATTGGCCCGGCAAGGGGACGACATCCTACCCTTTGAACTTCGGTCCCATGTGCATATGGTGAGTGCAGAGAGTGGTCACGACCCGGCGCCGAACCGTGGCGTGGGGCTCTTGTACTCTCGGAGGGTAGCCCCGATCCACGACCCGGAAAGAAAGGGGAAAAGTTGCACGTGTGACTCTGGGAGTAACCACGTGACGTGTGTTTAGGTTTCCCTTGCAAGGTTAAGAAATTCGATTCGAATCGTCCGTTTCTCACGGCTATTGAGACTGCTTAACCCCCTTTACCCACAGAGTAAGAAGAGGAACAATGATGAGGAATAAATTTGTTGGATGAAATGTAATGCTTCACCATGAATGCTATTGGATAGCTGCTTATCTAGAATAGCTAATGAAACTAGAATCTTGAGCTAAAAGTTGAAAGTAAGGACCCACTTGTAGACGCTTTTCGGCAAAACAAACCCCTGAGCCAAAAAGCCTTGCATATCTAGAGTCGGTGGAGTAGATTCCACTACTCGGGTAAGTCTTGCTGAGTATTAGTATACTCAGCCTTGCTTGTGGCTCGTTTTCAGGTGAGACCTTCGAAGATATGATTGCTAGCTTGACTTGGCCCTGCACTCTTCCCCCTGGTTGGTCGGTGGAATGGGATACACCCCCGTCCAACGGAGATAATGCCGAGTGATGTCTCGTACGGGCTTCATCGAGACATCCTTATCGTCGAAGTAGCTTTCGTTGTTTTATTTTCCGCTGCAACTTAAACTCTGAAGAACTTATTAGCTATGATCACTAAAGTACTTGGTTTCTAAACTCAAACTTGGTCTGTAATATTCACTTATGACAATGTGGTAATATTTGCTGGAATGTGGTATTCTCTGGGCTCATCGTCGTGTGAGCATTTGTATGTATGGCACTCGATCCGCTCTACCGTGGTTGTATCGGGAGGTTATACCCGACAGACCAGTGGATTACTCCGTTTGAAGTGTAAGGTTAACCGAGATTGCCCTAATGGTGATGGTTAATACACTTGAGCCGGATTAATTCAGGTGGTTCTGCCACATTAAGAACCGGCATTCTCCGCCTACTTTTCCCCATGAAGCTAGCATCTTCTTCCAGCGAACCACTGCTCGTCTTCCTCCCGAGCCCTCTCGATCTCCAACCGCTCCCTCCGGCAATCTCGCTTCAACTTCCCAATGGCGTCACCATCAGCAACCTCTCAAACTATGGAGGCTCTATCGGCAACCCCTTCAGCGGCGGTGGCCCAATCCGCAGCTCAACTGACGGCTCCATCGGCGACGATGAGCTTCATTCCAAAGGTAATTATCCAAAATTTCCCTCTTTTCATTTTCTACTGCTTCAGTATTTTCCGGATCCCTTCTCAATTTTTCTCCCTTTTCCTCCTTTTTTAGGCATTTAGGCACCAGATCACCATCCCTCTTTCAGAATCCCCCGATCTTATCTGCTTCGGCCCCATGGGGAATCCCGATCCAACTGACCTGATCAATCTAGAGACTCACAGAGTCCCGTTCAAGCAATCACCCATGGACCTAGATCAGTGGGTAGGTGCCTTTAGGTCCTGGTCGAATGAGACCCCCGGCTGGAGAGAATGGTACCAAAGAATAGCCAGGTCTAGGAGAGTTCAGTGGGATGAACTAAAAATCAGCCAATGCATAGACCTCTCTCTGTGCTAGATGGAGAAAAATGAAACCTTGGTCATAGCAGCTTCTTACTTCTGGTCCGACGCAGTCAATGCGTTCCTTTTTGGACATGGGCCCATGACTCCAACGTTGGCCGATGTCCTGTTGTTGACCGGCCTTGATATCTCCTCCTCTGATATCCCCTTTAACTATCTGATTAAGCCATCACATCGGCTAGAAACCAAAGGAATCGGTGGATGGAAGGGGTACATCAGTAAAAATATGAAGACTGGGACAGTTTCAGAGAGAGAGCATACTGCGTTCCTCATGATGTGGCTGGAAAAACATTTTTTCTATGGCAGAGCAGTTGGCCCTTCTTCTAACACCCAAGCTCTGGCAGAAGCTCTGTCACTGGGATCGGCCGTTCCCCTTGGAAAGCATCTGTTGGGATCGGCCTACCATATGATGCACCAAATCGGCACTAGGCTGTCAAGAGGGGAGCCGATTGGGAACCCTGGCGGTCCATGGTGGTTCATCACCCTCTGGCTCAACCTATATATGAGCAAGGTCTCTCAGCAACGAATAGAGACCAAAACTTTCCCCAATATTGAGTCAGAGGAAAACCCAACTGTCCGACGACGCTGCAGATCCTTTGGAGAGGCCGCATCAGCCTTCCCTGGCTGTCAATTCACCGCTGCCCGTACGACTGGATATTTCAGATGCTTCTACAATGGCCTCAGTGAAGAGACTGTCAGTTGGCATCCATATCAGGCAGTAGAGCCGATTTTTGAACTTCCCATCAGCTACGACTTCTCCACTAATACTTTTGATAGGGAACTTATGGATGTCCTGATTAAGCCAGGAATTTTGCCAGCCAACTTCTTCTCTGGAAAGGACTCTCCCACATATGAGTTCTATAATCCATCGGCTGCAGCAAGGCAACTGGGCTTTGGTCAACTGCCGATTCGGGTTTACTTTGCCAGTCAAGCAAAATTCAGAGATGAACTGACCACAAGTCTTGACTACAATCGGCTGTGTAACTTAGTGCCAGATTCTAGCACTATTGACCTGAACAATTGGACAGTGGCCTCTTTTGCTGTTCAGTAATTTAAACTATGGTGGGAAAAATGGAAGCAATACCTTTTCTGCAAATCCCCATCAACATATTGCAATATTCTGGACCCAGAAAACATCGACCCAAGTGCAGCGGTATGTCCTTTCTCCCAGCCGATTTCAATGCTATCTCTTTCCATACTTTCATCTTACCATTAACTTACATTTATCTTCTTAGTCTGAAAGCCACATCCCTCCGATGCGGAGTCGAAGCGGCAGGCCGATAGAGAACAATCATCCATATACGCCATATCCACTTATCGGCTTTCATGCTCCAACCATAAAGGACATTGCCACTGGCCGATTGAAACGAGCACCGAAAAGGCCAACCTTGAAGACAACAAGCCGTCGAGTGCGTGCCCGCATCGGATCGACTGTCCAAACGGCGGTAGCATCGGCCGAAACTCCGATTCCTTTATCTTTACCAACTACTGAGATGGCCGATCCTCAAGTCACTGCAGAAGTCGGAGCAGCTACGGCGTCACTGCTAGTGGAAGCTGTTCAGGTAATCTTGCTCGCTTCATATTTCTTTAAGTGCTCCACTAATACTAACTTTTTCTTCTGTCAGCCTGCACAAGCCGTTCCAGTGCAGTCTCCACAGCAATCGGCCACATCCCAAGTGGAAGCCGAAGTTCCAGCAACTCTTCCCGTCGAGGTAGATAATCTCTTACCTTAATTTCTCGATATTCAGAAGATTAACTGATTCTGATGCAGGCCGATTTGGGTACGTCGGTCGAACTTCCTCAACAAATATCAACCGAAGGACCAACAGAAGTATGGCAAATATCCCATATCATCTTATTCAATTATCGTAATATACTCACAGGATTTATTTGTCATACCTTCCCAGGAAGCTGACCCAAGCAGAGCGTTAATAGTGGTTGAGTCTTCATCCTCTGACGAGCCAGTCGTGCCAGTTCCTGAGATGAGGGAGGCACTCCCATCGGCACAGGCAAGAGAAATTCGCTTTAAGGAGGTAACAAACTTATCATTGGAATCGGCCGATTCCCCTTTACTGCTTGCCAACCCCTTTCTTTATTCCCTCACAGGAGCAAGACACCCTGAACAACAGCGTTTTCTCCTTCGCCGTCTCTTTGCCTGATGATGAGGAAATCGCTTCACGCCAAATTCCATCGAGCTCTGTTCCTGATGATGTCCGCGCCAAGCTCGAGAGCATGCGGATTATCCTCCAAGACGATATCGGCCGATTAGTAGAAGATGCTTCACCAATTCGATGACTTTTCAGTGACATCAAGGGTCGAATCCCGGAAGAAACAACAGAAAGCTTGGAGCCTGCTGCATATATAGAACATATGCAAACCTCGGTTTCCAGGGCCCTGCGCCATATGGTCGATCGCGCCCAGCTAGCAAAAACCCGGGAAGAGGCTGACTCGTACAAGCACCGGGCCCAAGAGGTACATCAACGGATCAATTTCCTCGAGAGCTGTCGCCCGGATATTGTTGGCACGATAGATTGGCTCAAACGGAGGCGAGCAGAGCTAGCCAAGGAGATGGAGCAAATAACCAAGGATATAGCTGCTGCAGAAAAGAAGCTTCAAGAGCTCCCATCCGTCATCACTGGGCTGAAGCAAGAAAGGCAGAACTTGGCCTGTGAAGCGATAAGCCTTCATCGCCATATATCAGAAGTTCCTGGATCGGCCGACGACGACCAAAGAGTACTAGATTCAGCCGATCAGATCAGGCAATGAGCTATCGCGGCCATAGATGCTTTCCTCGAGTTGTAAAGAATGCTATAAACATTTAATGCTCCTTCAATGTTACTGCGCCGATTTGCTCCTTTAATGTTACTGCCCCCTTTTGACAGATCTGCATTTATGAATGCTTCTATTCCGATCGGACATGTCTCACCGTCTGTCTACCTTCCTTTTCTTTATAAGTAAATCCTTCCCCATCTCCAGAGGCATACGCATTACTCATCTTCTCTCTCTCCAACACTGGATTTTTATCCTCCCAAACAGAATAGCAAGATGTCTTCTTCGTATGAACTCTCCTCTGCTTCTCTCCTAGACATATCAATCGCTCTGATGCTGGGAAGCTTTTCATCTCTGTTTAGTCAAAACGTCTCAGCCCCGGTCTGGAACCACTATCGCAGGCAGACAAAGATCTGATAAGAGCTCATGCTGAGGAACTCAAAGATCATGTTCCCGCTGTTGTCCAGGAGTATTGGGACCTTATAGATGCTCACTGCTTGGTCCGTAAGAGACCACTGTAACACTCAAAAATATAGGAATCAAAATTCTAAAAGTATTTTTATAAAAGTCAAAAAAATAAAATTGTGCATGCATCTTTATTTCTTTTCTTCTTCTATTCTTTCTTTCAGCCCAGCCCAATTCTTCTCTTCTCCTTCTTCTCTTTTTCCCGCGGCCCAACCTAGATAGCCCAATCTGCCTTACTTCCCCTCACTTCTCTTTCACCGACAGCTGGGCCCCATCTGTCAGCGTCTTCTTTCTTCTTTCCTTTCTTCTTCCTCTGCTCCGCACCGCTCCCGCTCCTCTATTTCCTTTCTTCGCCGCGACAGCAGGCGCGCCGCGCCGTCGTTTGCGCCCCTTCTCCTTCCTTCTTCCTTCCTTACCCCGAGTCCGGATCGACTCCGCGCCGTCGCTCGCGTCTCTCTTTCCTTCCTCGCGATGCAGGCTTACCTTACTAGCCGCAGTTCCGCCCTTTCCTTTGCAAGACCCGCCGCCTTCCTTATTCCTGGCCAAACCGCCCCTATAAAATCCCGCCGGAGCCTCGCTTTGCAACCAGAGCCATCCTCAAACCCTTTCCTCTACTCAACACCGTCGCACGCCGCTGGAAGTCGCACACCGGAGGATCGCCGCTGCCCCGTGTCGCCGCCTCATCGTCGACTCGCCGCTCCGCAGCTTCTCCGCCATCTTCAACTCTTGCCAGAGCTCTGCGAGTAGGTGAGCATCAAGCCGCACCAGATTCCCCTCTCTCTCTTGCTCCGCCGCAAACCCGATTTCTCGTCGGATCCCTGTTTCCACCCGCCGCCGTGACCGCCAGTCTACAGCCACCGCACAACCATCCCGTGACCACCCTCACCTTCGCCGTACCGCCCACTCTCTCCCCGGCATGAAACCAGCCCGAACCGAGCCCCGGAACACTGGATTCGGTGAAGCTCCGGCCGTCCGCAGCTGCACTCGCTCGCCGCCGATGCCCGGCAAAGCGCTGATTCACCCGACCCTCTCTTCACACCGCCGATTCGACCGACCCTTACCCCACCGATTCGCCCGACCCTTACCCCGCCAATTCGCCCGACCCTTACTCCGCGGATTCGCCCGACCCGCCGCTCGATTCTGATCCAACGGACCAGATTCACCCGACCCTAGCTGTTCCCCGAAACTCTTGCACAAAGATCCCTAGGTTTTCCAGGAATCAACCTGCAATCCAGATCAGTAGAAAAATAATTAGAGTTGAGCCCTTTCTTTTTCTGTTCCGACCTCTGACTTTTCTAGAATTAGTACCCGCCGTCCAGAACCTCTAGTTTTGCACCCAGACCCTCTGTATAAGGTTTAGTTATGTACTAGCCCCTAATTTCTTCAGATTTAGCCCCTGGAAGTTCAAAACTCTCACAGTTAGGTCCCTAGATCACTGTTTTAGCCATATCTTCATCGTTTCAACTCTGATTTCAGCGATTCTTGAGCCCACATGATCCTTGAATCATGAACTACAACCTTATCATCTTTTTACTTTCTGCTTGTATTGTATCTTATTTGTTTGTGTATGCTTGTTTGTGTGATCGCGTAGACAACGTGACGTTCGAGCAAAACCAAGAGCAAGCTTACGAGGAAGAGAATCAGCAGCTGTTAGAGGAAGGCAAGTGGATTTCCTCCCCTGCATATTCTATTTGATCCCAACAACAGCATGATAATTCACTTTACTTTAATGTTGCTTGCATAAACTTGATGGGTTACCTATACTAAGGACATACCTAGTCTTTTACCCCAAACCTTGAAACACCTGGGTTTACTATTCATGTTGGGTAGTCACGCTTAGTTGCAAACTTTGGGATTGGTATTGGTTTACTCTTATGATAATTATGATCACGTTTCATATTGTGGTTATATCGCGTAATCTCAAGATCAACTTTGTTTAATGGGAACATGGAGAACCACCCAAGAAAATAGTGCAACCACAAAGTCATATGGCTGTGACCTTAGCCAATTAATTAGATGTGTAGTTTGCTGGTAGCCTTACCGAAAGGGCAAGGAGGGGGTCGGTGATAGGGGTCATAGACCGGTCCTCTTGGGGTAGCTGCCTTTGCTAAGGAGCTGACCATTAGGGAGGTTTATGGACCACACTGCTACTGAAACTCTAGCGGGCTGATTAGCTCTCGACATGTCTTTGTAAAGGCTTCGTAGTGTACCCTCGCCACTCACCTCGGAAGTGTTTAAGGGCCTTGCAAACCTGGGCGACTCAGGGAAACACGATTTGTGGGTAAAGTGTACAACCTCTGCAGAGTGTAAAACTGTTATAACAGCCGTACTCACGGTTAAGAGTGGCTTGGACCCTCACATGATAATGTAACTTGAAGATTAATTAAATTGTGGTTCGTGGATTATGATATTGTTGATGGAATCCTTATGATTTTACTAAAGTGGGTTGGTATATACTTAAACCTAGTTAATAGGTGTTTGTTAATAAATATATGACCGACTAAAAAGCAACCGCTGCTGCAAACCTTAGCCTATCCTTGATGGCCTTGCATTTTCACCCCACTTGCTGAGTACCAACCATAAGAGTACTCACCCTTGCCCCCTGCTGTTCAGAAGAGAACTTTGAAGAGGAGATCTTCGACGACTACGAGGAGTTCTAGGCCCTGCGTTCACCAGTCATCGCCTGTGGAAGACGGAGTTTGGAGACTTCGTATAGGGTATAACGGTTTATCGTTAAAAGACATTTGTGTCTCTTTTATACGGAGTGTAATATTGTTAAATACTTTATTTAGTTACTTTTGAGCATTGTCTTTGATATATTACACTTTCCATCTACCATATGTGTGTGAACATGATCCTAGCGCACATATGAGATGCATCTGGTTCTTTCTAGAATCGGGTGTGACAACCACCCTCTGAAAAGAGTCCTCCACTCCCTCATCAAGTCAAGACTGAAGCTGCTATGGAGAGTCTGGAGGAAAAGAAGACCCGCCTCCTGATAGAACTTTGCGATCAAGCTGAGACTGGAGCCACCGTAGAGAATCCGAAGGAGAATAGGACCCGCCTTCTGATAGAACTGGGTCGTGTCGAGAGAGAAATCCAGAACAGGCGTAATCAATAGATATATCGGTATTTTTATTCTAAGGGCGACTTGTTCCATGTCGGCCATGTACTCTGTCGTTTTCATCCAGTAATGAACTGGTCAGAACGAATCAGAATGTTTCTTTCTTTAGGTGATGTCATTTTTGCATCGGCTATGCAGACGAAAGCTGATAGAAATCGGCCATGTTGTCTTGATATATCTTACTGCAAGTTATGCATCTACCCAAATGCTTGGATAGTACCTCTTCAGATATCGTCCATTTAAAGCTCTTGAGAATTCTTCCCCTTCAATTGTTTCCAGAACATATGCATTTCCAGGGGCACATCGGCCGTTTCTGTACGGCCCTTCCCAAGTGGGTGACCATTTACAGAATTTGGGATCTTTAGACCCTATCGGCAGCACCAACTTCCATACCAAATCTCCCTGAGAGAATTGTTTAACTTTGACCCTTTTGTCATACCATCTGGCCACCCTTTTCTTGTTTTCTTCTATACTAATCAGGGCCCTCAGCCGCAGACCTGCCGAGTCATCGAGCTCGTCCTTCATGAGGAAGGAATAGTCATCGACCGTCAACTGATCTTGAAGCGATATACGCCTTGACCCTGTCCTTAATTCCCAAGGCAGGACTGCCTCATGACCATAAACCAGCTGATAAGGAGATATCTTAGTGGCTCCGTGACAAGCCATCCTATAAGCCCATAAAGATTCAGCGAAAGACATATGCCACTTTTTGGGTTGTTCTTCTATCTTTCTCTTGATCAACTTGATTATCCCCTTATTGGACGATTCTGCCTGGCCATTGGCTTGAGCATAATATGGAGAAGAATTTAATAATTTAATCCCCATATCGGCAGCGAAGTCTCCGAATTCTCCAGAGGTGAACATTGTTCCCTGATCAGTTGTGATAGTTTGAGGAATGCCGAATCGATAGATAATATGGTTCTTAACAAACTCAATCATATCGGCCGATGTCACATTCTTTAAAGGAATTGCCTCCACCCACTTAGTAAAATAATCTGTGGCTACCAATATGAACTTATGCCCTTTACTCGATGGAGGGTGAATCTGTCCGATGAGATCTATTCCCCAACCTCTGAACGGCCACAGCTTGATTACTAGATTCATAGCCGATGCTGGTGCGCGCTGTACATTGCCAAACTTCTGACAGTCTTGGCATCCTTTATAATATTTGAAACAATCCTCTAGAATCGTTGGCCAGTAATACCCATTGTTTCTGATCATCCATTTCATTTTATGAGCCGATTGATGGCCTCCACATACGCCTTCATGGATTTCTCCCATCAGAACCTTTGCCTCTTCTGTTCCCAGGCACATGAGAAGAACTCCATCAATCGTCCGGTAAAATAAATCATCTTCAAGCAACACATATTTTGTGGCTTGAAAACGTACTCGCCGATCCACTTTCCGGGAGGAATTCTTCAAGTAATCGGCGATTTCCTTTCGCCAATCATCGGCCGCGAGCTATAAAATCATAGCTCCCTGAATTGGCCGATATCCGAAAGCATGTTGGGCCAGCCTGTTGGCCTCTTCATTATAATTTCTAGGGATATGCTCAATTATTGCAGACTTGAATTCCTTTAAAAGCTGAAGGCAATCTTCATAATAAATCCTCAAGATATCATCTTTGCACTCAGATCGCCCCGTTAACTGATCCACAATGAGCATGGAATCTCCAAAAATTTCGAATGCATCAGCTTTGACTTCCCTTAGTAATTGGATACCTTTTAGCACGGCTCGATATTCCGCCTGATTATTGGTTGCGGATGCTTCTATCGGCAGAGAGAAATCATAACTTACCACCCGAGGCGATACAAGTGTGACAACCCTGGTAATTAAAATTCCAAAATCAATGTCATTAGCCTAACTCTATGTTTTAAACCAACTAATGAGAGGGAGGAAAGAATTAAAACGAGTTCAGTTGGATTTCAAATTTAATTGGAGCACATTGGGTCACTTTTGAACTTTTAAATTTAACTTTCAAACCATAAGCCAAATAAGATTTTGCCTGAAACCAAAGTTGTAGAACTTTTTATTTTGAACAACTTTCGTGTTCAAAAGTTTTTGAAATTCCAATCAGAAAGAGGAGAAAACGCCCTGTTTGCACCCAGCCCCCTGAAGTTTTTCGAATTTTTGCACTTCGGTCCCTCCCTCCTCTGCCGCACCGCGCGCGCTCGCCCGCCCGCCGCGCGCCAGGTGGCCGGCGTCGCCTGACCGGCGCGAAGCGCCAGGCCAGTGGCCGCCGCACCACCCCGCCACGGCCGGCTTTGCCCCGCCCCCACGCCGCGCGGCCAGTCCGCGCCCGCGCGTGCCTGCGACGCAGCCGCGTCCAGCCCCGCCGCCCGTCGCGCCCAGTAGCCGCGCTCCGCCGTGCCGCCCCGGCCCCCGCGCCCCACCAGTCGCCGCGCCCGCCCTCCGCCCGAGCCGCTGCCGCTGCTGCTTCCCCACTCCGCGCCCGGCACTATCTCACCGCGCTCACGCCGTATCTCGGCCGCCCAGTCGCCGCGCCCGCGTGGCGCACGACACGCCGGCGTTCTGCCGCCGCTCGCCGCGGCTAGTGCACGCCGTGCCGTGCCTCCGCCCCGCACGCTAACCAGACCCCTCCACACCCCCTCCTGTCCCTAGAAAAGCACCACCCCGGCCACGCGCGCGAGCCACCGCAGCTCAGAACGCCTCGCCGTCGCCATCACCGCCGCCGAGCACCACCCGTCCGTGGACAGCCCACTGCTGCCGCCCACTGCCCAAACTGAGCCCCCAGCCACCACTACATCACCCCACCGCAGCTCGCCGACCCACCCAACGCCACCCAGAGCCACCGGAGCGCCGCCGCCCGCGCTGCCGTCGCCGCCGCCGCCCCTGCTCGCCGTGGACAGCACGACCCCGACCCCCTCCGTCTAAGCCGAACCCCTGAGTAGCTTCCCCACGCGCCACTGAAGCTCACCGACCGGACCACGCCGCCCCAAGCCCGCCGGAGCACCGCCGTCGACGCGAGCCGCGCCGCCGCCGCCTCTGCTCCAACGCCGGCGAGCCCTTCCCGGCCGTCCCCCACCTGAACAACACCCCCACAAGGTAGCCCTCGCACCCCTGAACCTTCCCCGACCCTCGCCCCTCGCCGGAATATCGGCCGGCCGCCGTACCCGAGCCGCCGAGGACCCAATTGCAAGGATTTAAATCTTTAGAAGGGTTTGAGCGTAAGATTCAAGGACCTAGTTGTAAAAGAAAGTTTCAAACCTAGATTCAAATTCAGTGAACTTGTAAAATTCGTATAAAATCGTAGAAAATTCAGAAAAATGCAAACTCAACTGTTCTGGAATACTCAGAACAAACTCTACCACTTTTGTTACAAAAGTTTTCTCAGAATCTCAAAATAATTTGCTCTACATTAAATAGAAGCTTTAATGGACTTATTTTGTACCCACTGTTCTAGAACAATGCTGACCCTAAATCTTGGGCAGTGAATTAGTTGCTTGATGATTAGGACTGTGTAAAAAGATCAGGTCCAAATTCCATCTCTAGCTCTACTGTTTGTTAAACTTAGTTTTAATTCATGTGTAAGTAAAATCTTTTATCCCTGCAGTTAGGTGGTGAATCACCCAATGAAACTTTTACTATGCTAATGTATTGGTACCTAGAAGCCAGAGAAAAATTAGGAGAATTTGTATCTCAGAGTAACCTACTTATTTGATTTATGTGCTAATAACATACATTAAATCAAGAAAATAGTATCTTAGCTTGGAAAATTCTCAAAGTTTTACTGGGAGATACACTATGGTAGAGGTTTGTGTGTAAAAAGTTCCATGGACAAAAACCCTGTGTAGGGTCCTGTAAAAAATGAATCTTTGAATAGCCTAGGTGTAGAATGTCATATTTTCTATGCTCGGAATACTGCATGATAAATCCTACAAAAATTACAGTAGCTTCTGCATGCTTAAGTGAGAGCCCTGTAAAAATCTTAGACTCATTTGTTGCACCAATTGTTCTGTACAAAAAGAACAAGGATCTAACAGCAACTATGTAATGTATTTTTCATAATTAATCTGTTACATAAAATTGGCTGAAAATGTTACAGTAAGCACATCTTTCCTTGATGCGCCTAAATCCAAAATTTCATGACCAGAAACTATCCATTGTAGTAATTACTCTCAAATCGTAATCAAGCACCATTTCCACAACTTAAACTTGTGCACTCATGTAGAATCAACGACTCTCGCCGACGGAACTTACGAGCTCGTGCCCGCGCCCGAGAGTGAGCAGCGTGAAGCTCAAGCAAATCTAACTGAAGCGCTTGAAGACCCAAGCCCAAGTTCGGAAGATCCCCAAGCGAACTGCGAAGGCAAGCCCCGGAGCATAACCCATCTCTTTCCGAAATTATGCAACTCATTACTCTTTGCTTGTGCATTAAGTTTATAGGAGTTGAATGAAAACTTAGTTGCATGAGGTTAGGAACCCTTGCTTGAAAACTAGACGTAAGGTTCGATAGAATGCTGTGCTAATAGGACTCCGGTAAAAGTCGAGTGATTTCCTGTCACTCGCGAGAAAATAGGAGTTGAATGGCTACTACACGCTGCAATCATAAGGACACGGACGGGTTATGTAACGATGGTTACGATTGAGGCCCGTCTGTCTAGTGAAAAATGCTAAGGCCGCAGGGTGTGGTAGTGATGGTTAAGTCTTTGAACGTACTAAACACATGCCGAGATTATGGGAATCGGTAAGCTTAAGTACCTGATTGGCCCGGCAAGGGGACGGCATCCTACCCTTTGAACTTCGGTCCCATGTGCATATGGCGAGTGCAGAGAGTGGTCACGACCCGGCGCCGAACCGTGGCGTGGGACTCTTGTACTCTCGGAGGGTAGCCCCGATCCACGACCCGGAAAGAAAGGGGAAAAGTTGCACGTGTGACTCTAGGGAGTAACCACGTGACGTGTGTTTGGGTTTCCCTTGCAAGGTTAAGAAATTCGATTCGAATCGTCCGTTTCTCACGGCTATTGAGACTGCTTAACCATTTTTACCCACAGAGTAAGAAGAGGAACAATGATGATGAATGAACTGGTTGGATGGAAAATTTAATGCTTCACCATGTATGCTTTAGATAGCTGCTTACCTAGACTGGCTAACGAAACTAGAATCTTGAGCTAAAAATTGAAAGTAAGGACCCACTTGTAGATGCTTTTCGGCAAAACAAACCCCTGAGCCAAAAAGCCTGGCATGTCTAGAGTCGGTGGAGTAGTTTCCACTACACGGGTAAGTCTTGCTGAGTATTAGTATACTCAGCCTTGCTTGTGGCTCATTTCAGGTGAGACCTTCGAAGACATGATTGCTAGCTTGACTTGGCCCTGCACTCTTCCCCCTGGTTGGTCGGTGGAATGGGACGCGCCCCCGTCCAATGGAGATAATGCCGAGTGATGTCTCGTACGGGCTTCATCGAGACATTCTTTATCGTCGAGTAGTTTCCATCGTTTATTTTCGCTGCAACTTAAATTCTGAAGAACTTATTTATGATAATTGAAGTACTTGGTTTCTAAACTCGAAACTTGGTCTGTAATATTCACTTATGCTAATGTTGTAATATTTGTTGGAATGTGGTATTCTCTGGGCTCATCGTCGCATGAGCATTTGTATGTATGGCGCTCGATCCGTTCACCGTGGTTGTATCGGGAGGTTATACCCGACAGACCAGTGGATTACTCCGTTTGAAGTGTAGGGTTAACCGAGAATGCCTTAATGGTGATGGTTAATACACTTGAGCCGGATTAATTCAGGTGGTTCTGCCACAGCTGGTATCAGAGCCGTAGCTGGTGCCACAGCTGGCAACAGCGGACGCCAGAGCCGAAATACATACGCCAGAGAATGCGACAAGCCTTAAAAACTTGTTTTCATAAAATTTGACTAGAAGGTTGTGTTGCGAAATGCGTTGGTACGTTAAGGATGGTGCCTAGTTCGTAAAGCCCTAAGGGATTATGGGAAAGTTACTAGGTGGCTATCTAACTTCTATATATATTATCAACTGACTTCCAGCACATTACCTTCTGTCAAAACTTACTTTCATGCACAACCGACCTTAAATTCTGTAACGACGCACTCGTCGCTAAGGTAAGAAGGTAAGGATCCTCAGCCAACTGAGAGAGCTTGGCCTTCCTGTCGGTGATGCGAACCGAACGCTGCCCTCAAGCAGTGGCTTACTTGAGGTGCTGCCAATATGCCAACTGTTAGTTGAACATATTGGGAGTAGAAGGTTTGGCGCAGGGTATGGCGATCGCTGTTCATACCCCCGTCTCATGACGGTACCCCTGTGAATACGCTATCTCGATAGCGTATGTTAACGTCGTCTGTACGGCGGAAATTGTACAGATATCGTTTCTATAAGTAAACGGTAATGAATACGGACGCTTTCATGAGTGCTGGCATGAAAGGTTCATGAAATATATATATGCTTGTCAATCTTCTGCAGGTACACTAACCGCGATTACGATAAGTTAAGGGACGATTAGGAAGACTCGACTAGCTATTATAGCGAGAGCCGTATTGTGTATGCCACCGAAACTATCTGCGTAAAGACCAAAAGTATTTGGCAATTATTTTTCTTTGTGAGGACGAATAGGACGTGCATGCATCATAACCATATATATCTGAAATTGAAAATGCGTTGTATGAGAGTGGTAAGGTTCTTGCGTATCTAAGCGTGGTTTGCATAAGGACTATCTAGCGAATCTGTCGCAAATCTGCCATGACCGACAAAAAAGATTTATTGACCCAAGAAAATGACCTTTTCTGGTAAAGTTCATGTTGAAAGAATCGTTCAAAATTTCGTGTTCTATCCCCTGTTCAAAAATCAAAAATTCTGAACTCATGGATAGTAAGAAATAACAGAAACCACGGAATGTCAAAATTCTGTCTAGAATAAAGCACTTCTGCCTCTTAAATTCTTAGGCCCCCTTCCTGCGGTTTTCTGCAAAAGAGCACAACACAAAACTTGTTCCAAATTTACCCAGGAAGCTTCTGTTAAAATTTGGTAAATTTTGGCTGGGTAGATTTCCCCTGGTGCACGAAACTCTAGCTCCCTGTTTACTGAAAATTTCTGGGTAGACAGAGAGGTAAAACCTGGAAAGAAAGACCATCTTAGAGACCCATTTAGCTCTGGAGTTGACTAGAAAAGTTGTTCACCAATACCTTAGGAGTGATCTGGTGAAATTTGTGAATTTTTGGATGAGAACTGTGGGAGTTATGGTTATTTTTCCACACTATACAGAATCTGTCCTTGTGCTGTTCACAGTTTTTCGCTATCTCACTCCATTTGATCTTTTGTTCAGATGGCCGAGCCTGTTGATATGATGGTGGATGAGGATGGACGCGTACACTCGCAGTGTCTCCACTGGGAGGGCTTTCCCTCTATTTTGTGGGATGTTCTGCGTACCGCGGGCTATCTAATTCCCCCACGTTACGCCGGACTGGAGTTTGCAGAAAATGGAGTTACCCAGTGCCGTGTCAACGTGACTATCTTTCCGCACCCGCTACACCCGGAGTGGCCCGCCTTGGAGCTTGAGGCTGTTGGTCGCCGTTTGGCCGATACTTGGGAGCTTGGAGCCATGAGGGCGCTCACCACTTTTTGTGCGCAGCGTCCCGAGGTTGTCACACTCGCTCCCATTGGATTGTTTCCTGCTGCCCAGGACAACGACCCCTTTTGGCTCAACAGGGTGCAGCACGCACAGTATTTGGTAGACTTTCATGCCCAGGAGACTATCCATACCTCCGTGCGGTGCATGAGTGCACTCTACCGGCTTCAGACTCTCCAGAGTCAGGCACTCGAGCAGCTCACTGATCTTGCTCAGGCCTACCAGATGATGGCAGATACCAGGGATGAGCAGATAAAGGAGCTCAGTCAGGATCTTGAGGACAGAGATGCTCAGATTGGCCAACTTGAGGGCCAAATCCAGGAGCAGGACACTATCATGGGGGAGAGAGATGCCACGATAGCACAGTTGGAGGAGCAGCTCCATGATCTGAACCTTGAGTTGGAAGATGCTAATGAGCACATTCAGTGGCATCATGATCAGAATGACCATCCCCATGAGGAGGACATGGAGGAGGATGAGGAGGAGCCACAGGAGATTGATGGTATCTCCGGTATGGATTTCGAGGGTGAGGTACCACAGCCACCTCAGATGGGAGCTCACTCTCCTGCTCACAACGAGTCGTCCGTCAACGACTTGGATGATTTCTAGAGGACGACCTAGGAGGACTTTTGCACATACTCCTCGATAGGGTAGCCTAACTTTTGGCAAGTGTTGTAATAGGCTAACTAGGAGTTGAGTAACTCTTTTGTGTTGGGTACACCTGAACCATGTGGATACCCTCAGCATGTAAGGAACGGCGATAAACTTGGGTGATTTCGTTGTAATTGGGTAAACGACGGAATCCACAATCGCTGAGACTTGTCGGAATTTTTATCCATGTCTCCTTGCATTTCTTGGCTGAGGATTGAATACCAAACTTGTGCTAAATTTTGTGATCTAGGTTCTCACAAAAATTCAGCATCATTGGATCTCGCCAGTTTAAGATATAGGCGAAACCGTACCGATCAATCTGCTGAAAAACAGCTAAGACAGCAAGGCAAAGGACGAGCTTTTCGACCACCTTAGCCATAGTTCTAGCACCGAAGTTAAATACCAAAGTGGTGCATTCCTAAATTCTCTGACTACTGCAAATGTTTGAGATGTTTTGGATGGACCCACAGCAGGCTATGATTTTTCTCGTAGCAAACAGAGATTCTGTCCATACTTCTAGCTATGACTTCGGAAGTCTCTGACTACCCAATTATTTATGAGTCAAGGAAGTAATATGGATCGCGTTGCTAATGGTAACCTTTCACGTTTCAGATGGTTGGATCAACACGTGGCAACCCCGAGGGTTTTGGTGCCGGTGGCAGCCGCTCGCGACAATCGCCACCACCCCCGCCCAGTTTGGTGGAAGTGATGGCCGCTCAAACCGAGCTGTTGCGTCAGATTGTGCAAGGACAACACCAGCAGAGGGGTGGGCACAATGCTCACCAACCACAAGCTGCAGGATACACGGATTTCCTAGGGACCCAGCCTCCCTTGTTCCATAAGACCGAGGAACCCCTGGACGCAGATGCATGGATTCGCACCATAGAATCCAAGTTCACACTACTTGTGGCCCCATGCTCAAAGGCCAACAAGGCTCGTTTTGCCGCGCAACAGCTTCGCGGTATCGCTCGTCTGTGGTGGGACCACTATTCTGTGATGCTCCCGGCTGATCATGTGGTCGACTGGGATGAATTCAAGACCGCGTTCCGGGCACATCATATCCCCGAGGGTCTCATGGAGAGGAAGTTGAACGAGTTCCTGGCACTCACCCAGGGCACCCGCACCGTGCTGCAGTACGCCCAGGCGTTCAACAATTTGTGTCAGTATGCGGGCTATCACGCTGATACGGATGCCAAGAAGCGTGATCGTTTCCGCCGAGGCCTGAATACCAAGCTCAAGGAACGTCTGAACCTAGCCAGGGCTGACACCTACAACGAGTTGGTCAATATGGCCATTACCCAGGAAGACTGTATCATGGCACACCGGGCAGAGAAGAAGAGAAAGGCACCCGCAGGACCATCAAGTGCCCAACCACCAAGGTATCGCATCGTGCAAAATACCGCACCCACCGCTCCACCAAGGGCCCCGCAGCCAGGAAGATGGATTGCCAGACCCCCACAGCAGCCAGGCATGGTACGACCCCCGATGCCTTCACAGAATGGTCCGAGGCCCATTCTTCAACAGTCTCTTCGACCTAGCCCCGCGAATCGCTGTTTCAAATGCGGGAGTTCCAGCCACTTCGCACGAGAATGCCCTCAGCCTGGACAGCCCAACCAAGGTCAAGGAGCCAACCCGAACACCAAGAACAGGGGCAAGCGACAGACCCTGCAAGTCAAGCAAGGACGGATTAACTTCACCACGCTTGCAGAGCTTCCTGAAGGAGCCCCAGTGATGTCGGGTACATTCTCTATCCATAACAAGCCTGCAGTTATATTATTTGATTCTGGTGCATCGCATAGTTTCATAAGTGCAAAATTCGGTGCAAAAGTAGGCTTGGATGTTTGTCACACCAAAGGGTCATATATGATATCAACACCGGGTGGTAAAATTGCTTCAAACCAAATGGTCAGACAAGTACCAGTCAAATTGGGTAGTAAAACCATCGACACGGACCTTGTCCTTTTACCCCTTGACGGCATGGACATTATTTTGGGAATGAACTGGATGGCTATGCATGGAGTCACACTGGACCTTTCTTCCCGAGCCGTGGAGATAAATTCACCTAGTCACGGAGCCACTACCCTTTACCTACCATTCCTAGATTGTACTAATTCCTGTGCTTATAAGATGGAAGGACTTCAGCCAGATAATATTCCTATGGTAAACGAGTATGCCGATGTTTTCCCGGAGGACTTACCAGGAATGCCACCGGATAGGGACATTGAGTTCGTTATTGAACTACAACCAGGCACTGCACCTATATCCAAAAGACCGTATAGGATGCCCCCTAAAGAATTGGCCGAGCTGAAAATTCAACTCCAAGAACTACTGGACAAAGGTTTTATTCGCCCTAGCGCGTCACCTTGGGGATGTCCAGCCCTATTCGTAAAGAAGAAGGATGACAGTTTGAGATTATGTGTGGACTACCGACCTCTCAATGCGGTAACTGTTAAAAATAAATACCCCCTTCCTCGCATCGATGTACTCTTCGATCAATTAGCTGGAGCCAGAGTCTTCTCAAAGATTGATCTTCGTTCGGGATATCATCAGATCAAGATTCGCCCGTGCGATATTCCCAAGACTGCCTTCTCCACACGATATGGACTATATGAATTCTTGGTCATGTCCTTTGGACTCACCAATGCCCCTGCCTACTTCATGTATCTCATGAATTCGGTATTCATGCCCGAACTAGACAAATTCGTCGTAGTGTTCATCGACGACATTCTTATCTATTCCAAGGATGAGGAAGAGCATGCCAAGCACCTTCGCATTGTTCTTCAGCGACTCAGAGACCATCAGCTCTATGCTAAGTTTTCTAAGTGTGAATTCTGGTTGGATACTGTAAAGTTCTTAGGTCACACGATCTCCAGCGAAGGCATAGCTGTTGACCCCAGCAAGGTACAAGAGGTGATGGATTGGAAACCCCCTACCTCTGTTCATCAGATTCGCAGTTTTCTCGGCTTAGCCGGTTACTACCGTCGCTTCATCCCGGATTTCTCTCGAATTGCTAAGCCCATGACTGAACTGTTAAAGAAGGAGGTAAAGTTTGTATGGAATGAGAAATGTGAAGAAGCTTTCCACACTCTCAGAGAGCATCTGACCACTGCACCTGTGTTAGCTCAACCCGATAATACCAAGTCATTCGATGTGTATTGTGACGCATCGGGTACTAGTCTAGGATGTGTGCTTATGCAAGAGAGTCGAGTGATTGCATATGCCTCACGAGCCCTTCGGCCCCACGAACAGAATTATCCCACTCATGATCTTGAGCTTGCAGCCGTCATTCACGCGCTGAAGATATGGAGACACTATCTCATGGGTACACAGTGCAATATCTACACGGATCATAAGAGTCTCAAGTATATCTTCACACAAGCCGATCTGAATATGAGACAACGGAGATGGCTAGAACTAATCAAGGATTATGACCTTCAAGTGCACTATCACCCCGGCAAGGCTAATGTAGTCGCGGATGCACTAAGCCGCAAGTCCCATTGCCATTGCCTATCCATGGAGTCCTACCATGAGACATTGTGCGCAGATATGAGGAAACTTAACTTGGAAATGGTTTCCCAAGGCACTCTAGATCACATCTCAGTTGAGCCCACTCTTCACGACCAAATCGTCATGGCACAACTACATGATGAAGGAATTAAGATCATCAAACAAAAACTCTCTCTAGGTGAGGAGAAGTACAAATGTTTCCGCCAAGACCATAAGGGAGTTCTATGGTTCGAAAGTCGTATAGTCGTTCCAAAGAATCGTGAACTCCGCAAGAAAATTCTTGATGAGGCACACCTTTCCAAATTCTCTATCCACCCCGGCAGTAGCAAAATGTATCAGGACCTAAGGCAAAACTTCTGGTGGACTAGAATGAAAAGGGAAATTGCTACGTATGTCTCGGAATGTGACACGTGCCAGAGAGTAAAAGCTAGCCACTTAAAGGTAGCCGGTACACTTCAACCGTTACCTATACCATCATGGAAATGGGAAGACATAAGTATGGACTTCATCGTTGGACTACCAAACACGTCCCAGAGACATGATTCCATATGGGTTATCGTTGATAGACTCACGAAGACGGCACATTTTCTTCCGGTACACACCACCTATTCTACCAAGAAATATGCCGAGATTTACCTCGATCGTGTTGTTTGCCTGCATGGAATACCTAAGACGATTATCTCCGATCGTGGTCCTCAGTTTGTAGCACGCTTTTGGGAACAACTGCAAACGTCTCTTGGCACCAAGCTGATTCGCAGCTCAGCATACCACCCTCAGACCGATGGACAAACGGAAAGAGTAAACCAAATTCTGGAAGACATGCTGAGGGCTTGCGTCATTCACTATGACAAGAATTGGGACAAATGTCTACCCCTAGCAGAGTTCTCGTACAACAACAGCTATCAAACGAGTTTGAAAATGGCACCATTTGAGGCCCTGTACGGACGAAGGTGTCGAACTCCTTTGAGCTGGTCACAAACCGGAGAACGTAAAATAATTGGACCCGACCTGGTAATCGAGGCAGAAGAGAAGGTAAAAGTAATACAAGCAAATCTTAAAGCCGCACAAGCCCGACAAAAGAGCTATTCTGACAAAAGAAGAAAGCCCCTAAAGTTCGAAGTTGGCGATCATGTCTATCTTCGAGTTTCACCAACCAAGGGAGTACGAAGATTTGGAATCAAAGGCAAACTAGCTCCCCGCTATATTGGTCCCTACGAAATCATTGAGAACTGCGGACCCGTAGCCTACAAATTACGACTGCCCCCTCAACTCACGGCCACCCATGATGTCTTCCACGTATCTCAACTCAAGAAGTGTATTCGAGTCCCTACCGAGATTGTGGAACAACAAGAAATATCGTTGGAACCCGACCTCTCGTATGTCGAACACCCAGTGAAGATTCTGGATCAAAAAGAAAGAGAGACCAGGAGGAAAGTGATTAGAATGTATAAAATACAATGGAATCGCCACACGGAAGAAGAAGCCACCTGGGAAACGGAGAGCTACCTGAACCAACATTTCCCTGGGTTTCTTGTCTCAACCACTGGTATGTGCACCCACGCCCACACTAAGAATTACCGAATCTCGGGGCGAGATTCTTGTTAAGGGGGGAAGGCTGTGACAACCCTGGTAATTAAAATTCCAAAATCAATGTCATTAGCCTAACTCTATGTTTTAAACCAACTAATGAGAGGGAGGAAAGAATTAAAACGAGTTCAGTTGGATTTCAAATTTAATTGGAGCACATTGGGTCACTTTTGAACTTTTAAATTTAACTTTCAAACCATAAGCCAAATGAGATTTTGCCTGAAACCAAAGTTGTAGAACTTTTTATTTTGAACAACTTTCGTGTTCAAAAGTTTTTGAAATTCCAATCAGAAAGAGGAGAAAACGCCCTGTTTGCACCCAGCCCCTGAAGTTTTTCGAATTTTTGCACTTCGGTCCCTCCCTCCTCTGCCGCACCGCGCGCGCTCGCCCGCCCGCCGCGCGCCAGGTGGCCGGCGTCGCCTGACCGGCGCGAAGCGCCGGGCCAGTGGCCGCCGCACCACCCCGCCACGGCCGGCTTTGCCCCGCCCCCACGCCGCGCGGCCAGTCCGCGCCCGCGCGTGCCTGCGACGCAGCCGCGTCCTGCCCCGCCGCCCGTCGCGCCCAGTAGCCGCGCTCCGCCGTGCCGCCCCGGCCCCCGCGCCCCACTAGTCGCCGCGCCCGCCCTCCGCCCGAGCCGCTGCCGCTGTTGCTTCCCCACTCCGCGCCCGGCACTATCTCACCGCGCTCACGCCGTATCTCGGCCGCCCAGTTGCCGCGCCCGCGTGCCGCACGACACGCCGGCGTTCTGCCGCCGCCCGCCGCGGCCAGTGCACGCCGTGCCGTGCCTCCGCCCCGCACGCTAACCAGACCCCTCCACACCCCCTCCTGTCCCTAGAAAAGCACCACCCCGGCCACGCGCGCGAGCCACCGCAGCTCAGAACGCCTCGCCGTCGCCATCACCGCCGCCGAGCACCACCCGTCCGTGGACAGCCCACTGCTGCCGCCCACTGCCCAAACTGAGCCCCCAGCCACCACTACATCACCCCACCGCAGCTCGCCGACCCACCCAACGCCACCCAGAGCCACCAGAGCGCCGCCGCCCGCGCTGCCGTCGCCGCCGCCGCCCCTGCTCGCCGTGGACAGCACGACCCCGACCCCCTCCATCCAAGCCGAACCCCTGAGTAGCTTCCCCACGCGCCACTGAAGCTCACCGACCGGACCACGCCGCCCCAAGCCCGCCGGAGCACCGCTGTCGACGCGAGCCGCGCTGCCGCCGCCTCTGCTCCAACGCCGGCGAGCCCTTCCCGGTCGTCCCCCACCTGAACAACACCCCCACAAGGTAGCCCTCGCACCCCTGAACCTTCCCCGACCCTCGCCCCTCGCCGCCGGCGAGCCCCCTCGCCGGAATATCGGCCGGCCGCCGTACCCGAGCCGCCGAGGACCCAATTGCAAGGATTTAAATCTTTAGAAGGGTCTGAGCGTAAGATTCAAGGACCTAGTTGTAAAAGAAAGTTTCAAACCTAGATTCAAATTCAGTGAACTTGTAAAATTCGTATAAAATCGTAGAAAATTCAGAAAAATGCAAACTCAACTGTTCTGGAATCCTCAGAACAAACTCTACCACTTTTGTTACAAAAGTTTTCTCAGAATCTCAAAATAATTTGCTCTACATTAAATAGAAGCTTTAATGGACTTATTTTGTACCCACTGTTCTAGAACAATGCTGACCCTAAATCTTGGGCAGTGAATTAGTTGCTTGATGATTAGGACTGTGTAAAAAGATCAGGTCCAAATTCCATCTCTAGCTCTACTGTTTGTTAAACTTAGTTTTAATTCATGTGTAACTTTTACTATGCTAATGTATTGGTACCTAGAAGCCAGAGAAAAATTAGGAGAATTTTTATCTCACAGTAACCTACTTATTTGATTTATGTGCTAATAACATACATTAAATCAAGAAAATAGTATCTTAGCTTGGAAAATTCTCAAATTTTTACTGGGCGATAAACTATGGTAGAGGTTTCTGTGTAAAAAGTTCCATGGACAAAAACCCTGTGTAGGGTCCTGTAAAAAATGAATCTTTGAATAGCCTAGGTGTAGAATGTCATATTTTCTATGCTCGGAATACTGCATGATAAATCCTACAAAAATTACAGTAGCTTCTGCATGCTTAAGTGAGAGCCCTGTCAAAATCTTAGACTCATTTGTTGCACCAATTGTTCTGTACAAAAAGAACAAGGATCTAACAGCAACTATGTAATGTATTTTTCATAATTAATCTGTTACATAAAATTGGCTGAAAATTTTACAGTAAGCACATCTTTCCTTGATGTGCCTAAATCCAAAATTTCATGACCAGAAACTATCCATTGTAGTAATTACTCTCAAATCGTAATCAAGCACCATTTCCACGACTTAAACTTGTGCACTCATGTAGAATCAACGACTCTCGCCGACGGAACTTACGAGCTGGTGCCCGCGCCCGAGAGTGAGCAGCGTGAAGCTCAAGCAAATCTAACTGAAGCGCTTGAAGACCCAAGCCCAAGTTCGGAAGATCCCCAAGCGAACTGCGAAGGCAAGCCCCGGAGCATAACCCATCTCTTTCCGAAATTATGCAACTCATTACTCTTTGCTTGTGCATTAAGTTTATAGGAGTTGAATGAAAACTTAGTTGCATGAGGTTAGGAACCCTTGCTTGAAAACTAGACGTAAGGTTCGATAGAATGCTGTGCTAATAGGACTCCGGTAAAAGTCGAGTGATTTCCTGTCACTCGCGAGAAAATAGGAGTTGAATGGCTACTACACGCTGCAATCATAAGGACACGGACGGGTTATGTAACGATGGTTACGATTGAGGCCCGTCTGTCTAGTGAAAAATGCTAAGGCCGCAGGGTGTGGTAGTGATGGTTAAGTCTTTGAACGTACTAAACACATGCCGAGATTATGGGAATCGGTAAGCTTAAGTACCTGATTGGCCCGGCAAGGGGACGGCATCCTACCCTTTGAACTTCGGTCCCATGTGCATATGGCGAGTGCAGAGAGTGGTCACGACCCGGCGCCGAACCGTGGCGTGGGACTCTTGTACTCTCGGAGGGTAGCCCCGATCCACGACCCGGAAAGAAAGGGGAAAAGTTGCACGTGTGACTCTAGGGAGTAACCACGTGACGTGTGTTTGGGTTTCCCTTGCAAGGTTAAGAAATTCGATTCGAATCGTCCGTTTCTCACGGCTATTGAGACTGCTTAACCATTTTTACCCACAGAGTAAGAAGAGGAACAATGATGATGAATGAACTGGTTGGATGGAAAATTTAATGCTTCACCATGTATGCTTTAGATAGCTGCTTACCTAGACTGGCTAACGAAACTAGAATCTTGAGCTAAAAATTGAAAGTAAGGACCCACTTGTAGATGCTTTTCGGCAAAACAAACCCCTGAGCCAAAAAGCCTGGCATGTCTAGAGTCGGTGGAGTAGTTTCCACTACACGGGTAAGTCTTGCTGAGTATTAGTATACTCAGCCTTGCTTGTGGCTCATTTCAGGTGAGACCTTCGAAGACATGATTGCTAGCTTGACTTGGCCCTGCACTCTTCCCCCTGGTTGGTCGGTGGAATGGGACGCGCCCCCGTCCAACGGAGATAATGCCGAGTGATGTCTCGTACGGGCTTCATCGAGACATTCTTTATCGTCGAGTAGTTTCCGTCGTTTATTTCCGCTGCAACTTAAATTCTGAAGAACTTATTTATGATAATTGAAGTACTTGGTTTCTAAACTCGAAACTTGGTCTGTAATATTCACTTATGCTAATGTTGTAATATTTGCTGGAATGTGGTATTCTCTGGGCTCATCGTCGCATGAGCATTTGTATGTATGGCGCTCGATCCGTTCACCGTGGTTGTATCGGGAGGTTATACCCGACAGACCAGTGGATTACTCCGTTTGAAGTGTAGGGTTAACCGAGAATGCCTTAATGGTGATGGTTAATACACTTGAGCCGGATTAATTCAGGTGGTTCTGCCACAACAAGAACGATGCCGATTCCTGATCCGGCCCCACACGAAGAACCATCGAAGTACAGAGTCCATGGAACCGGCTCGACGACAGCAATTTTTGGCCCGCAATGCTGAGCTACGAAATCGGCCATGACTTGACCCTTGACAGCTTTGGCCGATTCGTACCTTAGGTCGAATTCTGACAGAGCCAGGATCCATTTTCCAATCCGTCCTTTCAAAATCGGCAATGATAGCATATATTTCACCACATCATCTTTGCATATAACTATGCATTCTGCCGATAACAAATAGTGCCTAAGCTTGGTACACGAGAAGTATAAACACAAGCACAGCCGCTCCACAGGGAATATCTTGTTTCGGCGTCCAGGAGTCTTTTGCTAACATAATATACCACCCGTTCTTTCCCTTCGAACTCCTGTACCAATGCCGATCCAATGGCCTGTTCATCAGCCGATAAATATAATTTGAACGGCTTACCAGGCTGTAGCGGGACTAACACCGGAGGTGAAATCAGATATTGCTTGATGTCTTCCAACGCTCTGCGTTGTTCTTCTCCCCATACAAATTCCTGATCGGGCTTTAATTTCAACAAAGGAGTAAAAGCTCGAATACGCCCTGACAGGTTAGATATGAATCTTCTGATAAAATTGACCTTGCCGATGAGGGACTGCAGTTCAGTTTTGTTCTGTGGGGCCACAACTTTGTTGATGGCGTCTATGGTCTTCCGATTGACCTCTATCCCGCGCTCATGAACCATGAATCCTAAGAATTGCCCGGCCGATACACCAAATGCACACTTGTTCGGGTTCATCTTCAACCCATGCTTCCTTGTGCACTCCAATACTTCTTGTAAATCGGCCAGATGTCCCTGGTGACCTTTTTCTTGACCACGACGTCATCTATATAAATTTCCATCGATGTACCGATAAGCTTGTGAAAAATATAGTTCATGGCCCGCTGATATGTAGCACCGGCGTTCTTTAACCCAAAGGTCATTACAACCCATTCGAATAAACCAAGATGACCTGGACACCTGAAAGCCGTTTTCGAGATATCTTCTTTGGCCATTAATATCTGATTGTACCCGGCATTACCATCCATGAAACTGATGACTTTGTGTCCTGCAGCAGCATCTATCAAGATATCGGCCGTTGGCATCGGATATCCATCCATTGGTGTGGCCTGATTTAAGTTCCTGAAATCGATGCACACACGCAACTTTCCATTCTTTTTATACACGGGCACAATATTAGAAATCCATACGGCGTAGCAGCACTGCCGAATAAATCCTGCTTAAATTAACTTTGTGATCTCGGCCTTTATATCAGGTAGAATCTTGGGGTTGCACTGTCGTGCAGGTTGCTGATATGGCCGATATCCTTATTTTGTAGGTAACCGGTGTTCGACAATGGACCGGTCTAGACCTGGCATCTCATGATATTCCCAAGCAAAGCAATCCTTGAATTCTTTTAATAAGCTTATCAATTTACACTTATACTCAGGATCCAAATTAGCACTAATATATGTCGGCCTTGATTTGCTGCTATCTCCCAAATCTACCATTTCCAATGAATCGGCTGACGTAAACCCATGCCCAAGCTTCCCGTCTTCTCGGATGAGCTGATCCATCTATTCTGAATCTTCAGAGCCAACTGCTTGGATCGGCTGTAGACCGAAATCGGACACCTTCAGGAAGTCAGTGTCCCAAGTCCTGCCAGATATACACCTGACGTGTTCGCAGCTCCATTGTTGCGTATCGGTCGCTGCGACGTTGTAGGCAGAATCGTCGGTGACTATCTCCGTACTGTCGCCGACCCATTGCATGAGGCATTGATGCATTGTAGATGAGACACAGCAGTTTGCATGTATCCAGTCACGACCGAGCAGCATGTTGTAGGATCCTTTACCATTAATAACGAAAAAGGTAGTAGGAAGGGTCTTACTGCCGATGGTGAGGTCGACGCAGAGCGCTCCACGGGCAGGAGACACGTTGCCTTCGAAATCCTTTAGCATCATGTCCGTCTTGGTCAGATCTTCATCGCTCTTGCCTAGCTTGCGGAACATGGCATACGACATGATGTTAACTGCGGCGCCTCCATCTACTAGTAATCTGGTGACGGGTCATCCGTTAACGTAGCCTTTGAGAAACAGCGCCTTAAGATGTTGCCGTTTTTCTTCTTCTGGTTTCTCAAAAGTAGCCGTCATCGGCTCTAACACCAGTTGTGCCATTTGCTCTTCCATTCTTGTCGCTTTGTCTCGATCGTCAGGTGCCATGAATTCCATCGGCAATATGAACACCATGTTGATGCCGGCTGCCGATTCTTGATTGTCTGCTTCCTGGCTGTTGTTTTTCTTGGGGCGCCAAACCCGAGACTTAACGTTTCTCTTTTCTGGCACCTGCCTCTGTTCTTCTTCTTGTTGCTCCCACTGGCGCAGGCGTTGGATCCTCCGTTTCTGGGATCTGGATAGGCCATCGGGACACCACCTGGGGTTTACTGGTTTGGCCGATGATCTGGCGTGTTCCCAATCTGGTTCCCTTCCTAAGGGGTTTTCGTCTGACGCCCTGTCATCAGCCATCTCTTCCAGCTGATCGTGCACGCTGATTCTGCCCCCCAGTCCATCCTGTTGGTTGATCCTGCCTTTTGACCGGTGATACTGGTCAACTCTGCCCCCTAGCCGATCATGCACTGAAATGCGCTGTCCCTCTTGTTCGCGCCGATTTCTGCTGATCGGCTCTGATCCTCTGTCCCTAGAGCGTGATCTTTTAAACGGGCGATCGTTGCAACTTAATCCGTTGCATTCAGGACAGTTATCGGCTGACGGCAATCGGATGTTGTTCTCCCAGCAATGGATGAAGAACGGACATTGCCAGTGATCCTCGTGCCGGTGCATTATTTCATCGTGATATCTTGACCGTTCCTGCTGCCGCTGATATTTGCTGAGCAAGAATCGGGATGTGACAGTTCTGCGCGGTGGTTCTGATCCCTTGCTCTTGTCTTCAGCCTGCCTTTTCCCTTTGACCTCATCCGCTGTGACCTGCCTGCTGGGATCAACGGCGCCGCTCCTTCTTGCCGATTCTGATGTCAGCACCTTGGTTTGAAGTGAATTTCTCCCCGTGTCAACCGTGTTAGCCGGGAAAGGATGTTGGTCTATCTTCATCAGCTTTGCCGGTTTAGCTGGGGTTTCAAACTTGAGCCTTCCCTGCTCGATGGCCGATTGTATCTGTTGACGAAAGATTTTGCATTCATTTGTATCATGAGACGTGGCGTTGTGCCACTTGCAGTACTTCATCTTCTTGAGCTGATCGGCCGAAGGGATGGTATGATACTGAGATAGCTTGATCTGTCCTTCCTGTAGTAATAAGTCAGAAATCTTATCGGGTTTTGATGTGTTAAAGCCGAATGTCTCTGGCTCTTTCTTTCCGAAAGGGCATGATATTGGTTTTTTGCCTTTTACCCACTCTGCTAGGCCGATTTCCTCCTCTCCATCCGATTCAGATCCTTCTATATATGCCACCTTTTTCTGAAAATTCCTCCGCTGCTCAAACGGACAGACTTCCTGTCCTGCCAATTGGTGAACGATCTGGCTTAGGCTTTCAAATTCTTGCGAAGCATACCTTTCCTTGATTTGTGGCAGGGGGCCTTGGAAAGTGATATCGGCCAACTGTGCATCGGTCAGAGCCAGACTGTAGCATTTATTCCTGACTTCTCTGAACCTCTGTATATATCCCATTACTGGTTCATCGCTCCTCTGCTTGAGGCTGGTCAAATCTGAGAGCTTCATTTCATGTACTCCCGCGTAGAAGTACTTGTGGAACTGCTTCTCCAGATCGGCCCAAGTAACAATAGAATTTGGCGGCAAAGTGGTGAACCATTGGAAGGCCGATCCAGACAGGGACGATGAAAATAGACATACCCTCAGAGCATCTTGCGTGGCGGCCTCCCCGCACTGGATGATAAATCTGTTGACGTGCTCCACGGTGGATGTATCGTCCAACCCTGAAAACTTGATGAAACCGGGCACCTTGTAGCGGTGTGGAAATGGCAGCAAGTCATAGGCTGATGGGTATGGCGTCTTGTATTTGTAAGTCTGCACTTTTGGCTTCAACCCAAACTGGTCCTGAATTACCTCTGCTATTCTTGCCGTCCAGTCCACCTGCTGCTGATGAACGGCTGTTCGAGGTGCCGGCATATGCTGAAGGACTGGTGGTGGTACGGCTGGGTGATGAATCGAAGCATGCGGCGAATTTTGCTGAGCAACTGACAGTTGATGGCGAAGTGAACCCGCCGCCCCGTCGTACGTCATCATCGGCGCCGTGCTTCTGAGTGCCTCTGCAGCGCCTGCCCCCGGCCGATCTCTGATGAGTCTGGATAATACTGAGGGACTGCCGGCTGGACGGCTGATTGGAACAGCGCCTGGATTGGATAGCTTCCCTACCCGGTTGATGGATCGGGGAAAGCCGTCGTTACCGATGCCCCCCAGGATAGCGAGCTCGTAGGTAGCGATTGCACGGAAGCAATCTGGACGGGTTGAAGCGGTGCCTGGGATGGAAAACATGGTGGACCACTATATCTTGGAGACGCTGGAGGCAATGGAGTGTTGTATCCCTCGCGTTGCGTCAACATCGGCCCGGGAGCCGATTGGGACATGCCTGGTAAGCTTCTGGCTGGAAGCGTAATCGGCGGGGCATACGCTGGCCCCTGCTAGCCTTGAACTGCTCCGCTGGCCAGAGAGCTGATGACGGCATTGTACACCGTGTTGGTCATCACCGAGCACTGGTCGATGAACGCCTGGTAGACGGACTGGTGGATCATATCGGACATCTTGCCCGAGTCCTCAGCAATGGTGATGTGGCAGGGAACTGGAATAGGAGCTTTCTTGAAAGCTTCCCCGCTTCTGGTATGAATGAACGACTGCAGATACATCTTCTTGTAATCTTCCAGATGTTTAGCTAATTCTTCCCTCTAGTCGTCCTTGAGATCTGCTTCTGTGACCTCAATGATGATGCTGTCGAAAATTTCTGCGTTCTTCGACATATCAGATCTTGAAGTGGTCCCACCGGGCATGCCAAAAGTGTGTTGGCGCTAAAATCGGCTAGACAGGAATCGGCCGATGGTCTTCAGCGTCGGACACACGACCCGGGAGAATCTGCTTAGCTCCTGTTTGGATTATCGCCCTGGTGCGGTTCGCGCGGCGTGCCAGTCAATCTGACCTGTTGATTGACAAGGAAATAAAAGTATTAAATTCCAGGCGCTCCGATCGGCTGGAGTTCCGATCTGTCTTGAAGAGCGCGTCGGTGAATCAGCCGATTTGCTGTGAAGATGATCGGCTATGGATCAGCTGATAATCACGTAATAATTGCAAAGTAAATTGCTGGAGCAATCTAAACAATTATTACAGATGCAACACTTGAAATAGATATAATCAGCTATATAACGATGAACGAGAAAAAGCGATGATAGAGCCGATAGTTCCAATCTCAAGCTGGATAACTGGTGATAATACTAGAACAACAGGTAAAACCTATAATTCTAGTAAATATCGATAACTGGTGAATAAATCCAAACGAAACCACAGCGATGCGCCCGTAGTTAAAGCTCGGATATTACTAGATAAGCGGAACCTACCAATTGGCCGGAGATCAATTTGATGCAGCCCTGCCAATCCATATGAACTCGTGAAAGAAAAAAGTATTTGGCGAAGTCGCCGACTTGGAAGTAAAGTGCTGGAAAAAAGTAGAAGTATTTTTGTTGATTGATGTGTTGATGTCCTGCAAAGCCCTAGCGACTCCTATTTATACCCTAAAACCAGGACTCCTGGTCGATTACGACTTGTTACAATCCTTATTTCAAACAGGAAAACTACTATATCTATAATATCTTTAGAAAGGAAACGGACTCCCGCAGAATCTTTCGCCGCCGTCTCCTAATCCAATCAGGACTTTTCCAATTGCTTCTTGACCGAATCAGCATCGCTCCGTTGACCAACATCAAGCCACTTTTGACCGGGATCCTCTGTTGTGGCTCCAATCCACTGGCGCAAGCTGTATCACCAATCGGCCGATTTCCAACTATTACCTCCATCGGCCGATTCCTTACTGTAGCTTTCAGATCTGCCGCATCGGCCAATCTTCTTCTCCTGACGCCGATTCAACACGTGTCAAAATCTGGCGTCAACACGTTGGAAGAACCGAGAGGTCTACCTTCTTGGAATGGGAGTTCGTTAGAGTCGATAATGGATCGTGGTGGGCTTGATTCGAGAAATTTGGAGGGCTTTGTGCCCTTCCAATGCTCAAGCCTGCCCGACCGAGTCGGTCCACTTATCAGACCCTGGAGGTTGCTTATTATAGGTGTTGCATGAGTAACTGAATCTGAACGGTTGTCATAAACGGTAGCCCCTCGACGTGCCGTGGCTTCCTCTTCTCCGAGTTGCAGTTGGTGATCCAAGTCCTCTTCTAATGCGAAGAAGGTCTTGGGTAGGACCGCCGCAGGCCGAATTGGACTTGGTCTGGGGGTTTTGAGTTTGTTGATGAAGTCGCTGAAGTCACGATTGAATGCCTTTGGCTCCCTAGGGTTGATGCGCTGAAGGGTGGTTTCTGCAAGATTGATGCACTCTATGATACCCTAGTCGACTCGGTCGATGCTGGAGAAGATGTTGCCGATGGCAACAGGAGGATGGTGAGGAGTCTCAGGGCGGTTCCGTGTCGAGGACACCAGGTCAGGCTGATGGAGAGCGGCTTCCACGAGCTTGATGCATTTGGCGACGCCATCGTCCACTTGATCTATCTCGGCGATTAGATCGTCAGGAATGATCGATGGGCGAGGGTTTGCCTTGATATGACTTGCGTAGCTTCCAATTAGATCGAAAAGTTTGATCCCGCCGAGATCGTCGGCAAGATTGTCGATGTCGCGGCTGGATGTCGGAGCAGATGCCTCCGGCTTCTTGGGGTTGACCAGGTGGTTGCTAAAACCACCTGAGCCGATGGCGATGCAGACCCAAGAGCTGAAGGTGAACGTGGTGCCCTCGTAGGACACGGCGCTGGTGAAGTTGAAAGATGCCATCGAGTTCTCTGATGGATGCTCAATGAACACCTCTACCTGGCACGCCAGCTGTCGGTGTTTTAACCTCCAAGCCCACAGAGGGATACCCCCGGGGTGGTAGATTGAAGGTGGGATGTCACCGAGATTAGGAACTCGAAGGTGCAAGGAACACAAGATTTAGATAGGTTCGGGCCGCCGAGAGCGTAATACCCTACGTCATGTAGGGGTTCCTGCCCGCCCTTATATAGTCTGGGGGGACAGGGTTACATGGAAATTTTAGCCCGATACTAGCTTAGGAGTCCTACCCGAGTACTACTCGGGTAGTTTCATTCTGTTCTGACTAGTTCTACTTATGCCCGAGTAGTTACAATAGGTGTAGGGTGTGGGCCATGCCCCATCCCATATCCTTGAAAGTCTATGCGATGTGCACAGTCCCGTGGGCCCGGGTCTGAAAGATTAGAACTAAGCAGATGAATCACCCCAACTTAATTTCTTCAGACTTTGGTTGCAGTTTGCAACTCTGCTTTGCCACGATATTTGAGAACATTGTCAGGTAACTTTCCGTGTAAAAGCTCAGCTTTAGTCAACCTTTACAACCTGAATTCAAAAACCACATGCATTGACTCGAATAAATTATTAGGAACAATACAAAATGAGACATGATGAAATGAAATTCTAACTGAAACCAAATAAAGGAAAAATTTCGGAGAAGCTAATGTGCCAAATTGGTGGAAACTATTTCCCCCTCAAATCCTAGAAGAATCAGGTTCTTGCTCTGTTTCAGATCCAATATACACAAAGGTGGCAGATCAGTCCATTGTATAGGTAAATGCCAGTCCATTGTCTATGGAATAGTAATTTTTTTCAAAATTCAGAATAGCTTAAACACAGAACTGGGTAACCAATAAACACGACCTTTTGCTACAATAAATGTGTCTACTTTTAGTTAAACGTTATTTACTTGGTACGGTAGGAAAAAAACAAAATACGCAAAACGGCTATAGTTACTAAACTATTCTGCCAAAGTTTGTGAGATATCACTGGATTGAAGGTCTTTTGATCCTCTACAACTTTGTAAATGTCAAAATTCATCAAAATTAATAAAGCCTCTGAATACGACCATGAACAGAAACTGACATTGAAATTGAAACTGTATGTGTCTATGTAACACAACATACTTCCATAAGCATAGTACACAGTCGAGCAGGCCATCGGAATTTAGAAATATTATGATAGTCAAACTGAATTCTAAATTAGCACATGTCACTGCTCTAACCTGAACATGTAGAATATTTGTCCTACAAGTCAGCTATCTAACAAAACTTTCATTAGTGCAAATCATGCTCCGTAGACCGGACGCTGAAATCAAATAGGGCCTATGGAGCGCCTCCAACACAACACAGGAAAGCTCATCATCAATCATAATTGGTCGATGTTTGCTTCACTACCACATTAAGGAATCAAAATTGGTTTGACAACTGAGAACCATAAAAGTGAGAGGTCCAGCAATGTGCTCACAATTTTGGTTTGGTTCATGGAAGATCGGATTATACAGTGCTGAAGCAAAGCATTTCCACAAGAGAGCGAGATGCCAGAAGGCATGGCTTAGTTATTCAAACCTAACAGCAAATGATCTCAATATGATGACTGATATTCTCATTTAACAGATGAATACGCTGAATTAGGGGCAGGGACGAAGCCAGAAAAAATTATCACCGATGTTAGTGTAGAGTACTTGTGGCAGAACCACCTGAATTAATCCGGCTCAAGTGTATTAACCATCACCTTTAGGGCAATCTCGGTTAACCTTACACTTCAAACGGAGTAATCCATTGGTCTGTCGGGTAACCTCCCGATGCAACCACGGTAGAGCGGATCGAAGCCATACATACAAAAGCTCATGCGAAGATGAGCCCAGAGAATACCACATTCCAGCAAATATTACAAAATTATCATAAGTGAATATTACAAACCAAGTTTGAGTTTTAGTAACCAAGTACTTCAGTGATCATATCCAATAAGTTCTTCAGAGTTTAAGTTGCAGCGGAAATAAAACAACGAAAGCTACTCGACGATAAGGATGTCTCGATGAAGCCCGTACGAGACATCACTCGGCATTATCTCCATTGGCCGGGGGCGTATCCCATTCCACCGACCAACCAGGAGGGAGGGTACAAGACCAGGTCAAACTAGCAATCATATCTTCGAAGGTCTCACCTGAAAACGAGCCACAAGCAAGGCTGAGTATACTAATACTCAGCAAGGCTTACCCGACTAGTGGGGTATACTTAGCCGACTCCTAGACATGCGAGGCTTTTGGCTTGAGGGGTTTGTTTTGCCGAAAAGCATATATAGTAGGTCCTTACTTTCAGATTTTAGCTCCAGGTTCTAGCTTTCTTTAACCATTCTAGGTAAGCAACTATCCAATATCATTCATGGTGAAGCATTAAATTCCATCCAACAAGTTTATTCATCATCATAGTTCCTCTTCTTACTCTGTGGGTAAAAGTGGTTAAGCAGTCTCAATAGACGTGAGAAACGGACGATTCGAATCGAATTTCTTAACCTTGCAAGGGAAACCTAAACACACGTCACGTGGTTACTCCAAGAGTCACACGTGCAACTTTTCCCTTCAATTCCCGCTTCACGGAACAGGCCCACCGCCCTCGACTACACCTCCCCACAAACCTCGGTACGTCGGGCTGTGGCGGCCGATGCACCCACCATTAGCTAGATGTGAACGAATTCAAGACAGTGGGGAGTATATTCCGGCCTCGGTTCAATCCAGTACTTAAGCTTACCGATTACCATATTCTCGGCATGTGGTTAGTACGTTCAAAGACTTAACCACCACTACCACATACTACGGCCTTAGCATTTTTCACTAAACAGACGGGGCCTCAATCATCAACATAAACATCGTACCAAAGCTCCGTCCGTCGACCTTATGATTGCAGCATGTAGTAAACAATCAACTCCTAATTTCTCGCGAGTGACAGGAAATCACTCGACTTTTACCGAGTCCTATTAGCATAGCATTCTATCGAACCTTGCATCTAGTGTTCAGAGCATGGGTACCTAGGATCATGCAACTAAGTTTTCAATCAACTCCTATAAACTTAATGCACAAGTAAAGTAGAGTAATAAGTTGCATAAGTTTAGAAAATAGGGTTCATGCTCCAGGGCTTTCCTTCTTGTGAATAGTTAGCTTGGGGCTCTTCCGAACTTGGGCTCGGGTCTTCAAGAGCTTCAGTTAGATTTACTTGAGCTTCACGCTGCTCACTCTCGGACGCGGGTACCAGCTCGTACGTTCTGTCGGCGAGAGTCGTCGTTTCTACATGAATGCACAAGTTTAAGTAGTGGTGATGGTAAACGACATGATTTCCTTCACGATAAAGTTGCGGTCTGTAAAACACGAGTTTTGTTGTGAAGTGAGTTATTTTATCATTCGTGGGCAATCGTTAATAGAGTAGATTAGTACAATAAGTAACTTCGTTAAGCAAGGTGGGGTGGGTGTTCATGGGGAACTTATGTTCCTCATAGAAACATGATTTAAGTGTAACTTCTACGGTGAGTAGTTTCTGGTCATGAAACCTTGGATCTAGGCACATCAGGGAAAGATAAACTTACTGTAAAATTTTTAGATAATTTCATGCAGCAGATTAATTATGAAAAAATATAATACATGGTTGCTGCTAGATTTTTGTTCTTTTTGTATAGAACAAATGGGACAACAACTGAGACTAAGATTTTTACAGGGCTTTCATTTAAGCATGCAGGAGCTACTGTAATTTTTATAGGATTTATTACGGAGTTTTCAGAGCATAGTAAATATGACATTACACACCTAGGTTATTCAAGGATTTATTTTTACAGGATCCTACACACGGTTTTTGTCCATGAAACGTTTTACACAGCAACCTCTGCCACTGAGTATCTTCTAGTAAAAATATGAGACTTTTCCAAGCTAAGATCCTATTTTCTTAATTTAATGCATGTTATTAGCTCATAAATCAAATAAATAGGTTCCTGTGAGATACAAAGTCTCTAAATTTTTCTGTGGCATTTAGGTACCATTACACCAGTATAGAAAAAGTTTCATTAGGTGATTCATAACCTAACTGCAGGGACAATTAATTTTAACCAAACATGGTATGAAACTAAGTTTAACAAACAAGTATAGCTAGAGATGGCTTTTGGTCCCGATGTTTTTACACAGTCCTAAACATCAAGCAACTAACTCATGCCCAAAATTTAGGGTCAGCATTGATCTACAACAGTGGGTACAAAAGAAGTCCATTAAAACTTCCATTTAATGTAGAGAAAACTATGTTGAGAATCTGAGAAACTTTTCGTAACAAAAGTTGTAGAGTTTCTGCTAAGGATTCCAGAATAGTTTAGTTTGCATTTTTCTGAATTTTCTACGATTTTATACGAATTTTACAAGTTCACTAAATTTGAATCTAGATTTGAAACTTTCTTTTACAACTGGGTCCTTGAATCTTACGTGCAGACCATTCTAAAGATTTCAATTACTGCAATTGGGTCCTCGGGCGGCTCGGGTACGGTGGCCGGCCAAAATTCCGGCGAGGGGCTCGCCGGCGGCGAGGGGTGAGGGTCAGGGAAGGATCAGGGGTGCGAGGGCTACCTCGTGGGGGTCTTGTTCGGGTGGGGGACGACCGGGAGTAGCTCACCGGCGTTGGAGCAGGGGCGGCGGCGGCGGCGGCACGCGTCGACGGCGGTGCTCTGGCGGGCTTGGGGCGGCCTGGTCTGGACGGAAAGCTTCAGTGGCGCGTGGGGAAGCTGCTCGGGTGCTTGGCTTGGGCGGAGGAGGTCGGAGTCGAGCTGTCCGCGGTGAGCAGGGGCGGCGGCGGCGGTGACAGCGCGAGCGGCAGCGCTCCGGCGGTCCTGGGTGGTGTTGGGCGGGTCGGTGAGCCCCGGTGGGATGATGTGGTGGTGGCTGGAGGTTCAATTTGGGTAGGGGCGGCTGTGGGAGGCTGTCCACGAGCGGGTGGAGCTCGGCGGCGACAATGGCGGCGGCGGCGTTCTCTGGCTAATGGTGGCTTGCGCGGGTGGCCTGGGGCATCTTTTATAGGGGCAGGAGGGAGGTAGGGGTGCCAGGCGACGTGCGGGGGTGGAGACACGGCAAGGGGGTGCCACTGCCTACGGTGGGCGGCTCGGTTCGCCGGCGCGGCGTGCGGCGGGCGGGAGCGCGTGACTGGCGGCCGGGGATTTGCGTGGGGGAGCGAGAGATAGCGCAGCACGGGGATTGGAGGGCAGCTGCAGCAGCGGCTCGGGCGGGCGGCAAGCGCAGTGACGGGCAGGTCGCGGCGGGCGGGGCGGCACGGCGGTTGGGCGCGGCGGGCGGCGAGCAGAGGCTGGGCAGGCGTGGCGCGCGCGGCGAGCGCGGGCTGGGCAGCGCGGCGGTGGGGGCGGGGGGGGGGGGGCAAAGCCGGTTTTGGGGGCGAGGCACGGCGGCCACTGGCTTGGCGGCTCGCGCCGGTCAGGCGTCGCTGGCCACCTGGCCGTGCTGTCGGGCGGGGAGGGGAGAGAGAGAGAGGAGCGAAGGACCTTTTTGCGAGAATTTGAAAAGTTCCAGGGGGCTGGGTGCAAACAGGATGTTTTCTCCTCTTTCTAATTTGAATTTTAAAAACTTTTGAACATGAAAGTTGTTCAGAATAAAAAGTTCTACAAGTTTGGTTTCAGGCAACATCTCATTTGGCTTGTGGTTTGAAAGTTAATTTAAAAATTCAAAGGTATTCATATGTGCCCAAATTAAATTTGAATTTCAACTCAACTTGTTCTAATTCTTTTCACCCTTTTATTAGTTGGTTAAGCATAGGGTTGGGCTAATGACATTGACTTAGAAATGTAATTTGTCAGGGTTGTTACAGTACTTAACTCATACTTGTGATAGTGTGATACTACAATTCCATAGATAACACAATAAAAAATAAACGATGATATATATTATATTGTTTTACAATAGTACTTCCCTTTAAAATTTTGATTTCTCTCAACGAGCATGGCCATCCATCTTGTGAAAGCGCATAATAACATCATCATTTGGAATGGTAGCTAGAAATCCTTGTTCCACAAAGCATACGATACAATCATTCATAAATTCATCACCGATTCGATTACGCAGTACCGTCTTCACAATTTTCATTGCCGAAAAGCACCTCTCCGCCGATGCAGTAGCGATAGGAAGAACAAGTACAAGCTTCAGTAGACGATATACCAAAGAAAAAGAAAGATCTTCATTTGTCCGCACCATCATCCTACCAAGCTCAGAAATACTATTCAAATTGGCAAATCTTACATCAGCTCTCACGTTATCGATGTAAACAGGAAGCTCACGAGCAAGATCTTTTAGTTGTGTTGAATCAAAATCTTCTGGGTATGACTGAGCCAACACCATCAAACTTTCAAATTTGTAAGCATCAAAAGAGTTCTCGGGATTAAAAGAAGCCATCTGGGTAAGAAGTTTAGAGTTCACCTCATCAAAACGATCATTGAACTCTGCAAGTTGCAAGTCAATAACTAGGTTCAGACAGTCATATCTAAAGTGCTGATAACTTGTGCGGTTAGTCTTTTTCCTGGCTTATGTCGATCTATATAGTCCTCGTCCATATCCAACTTAGGTATTCCATGTTCTTCACAAAAAGAGTATACGTGTGACACCCTTGAACACCAGTTTCTTGCATGGTTTGTTCTGTGCAAAACAGATCTTGAATCTACCAGTAGCCGTGTAATAAGCTTTTCATGTTAACTTGCTGAATAAAAATAACTGAAACAAGGTTGTAATAATTAACAAGCTCTACCTAAGAATCTCAACTCAGGAGCTACCTTTGCGAGTGGTTTTTCAACCCAGAAACTACCCCTACGAGTAGTTTGGGTCAACCAATGTTCCCTGTTAAAAATGGCCGTACAACATGCACAACCACCCGCTCACTTAATGGAGTCAGTTAACACAGATAAATACTCAGGAAAAGAGTGCCCAGGAAAAAGAAAATAAAGTACTTAACTACTTAACTTAAGTTTTGACTACTTTATAATGCAGTCGTGTACCATTTAAACCACTCATACATGTGCATTCATATAGACTCGACTACTCTCATCGACGGGATCTACAAATTGGTACCCAAGTCCGAGAGTGAGCAGCAAGAAGCTCCGGTTAATCTCACAGAAGTCGCTTGTAACATCCAAAATATAGGAGCTAAAATTTCTAAAAGTATTTTCGTAAAAATCATAAATTAAAATTGTGCATGCATCTTTATTTCTTTCTTCTCCTATTTCTTTCTTTCAGCCAGCCCAATTTCTTTTCTTCTCCTTCTTTTCTTTTTCCACGGCCGACCCAGTGGCCGATTTCCTCAGCCGACCCTTGCTTCCACCGACAGCTAGGACCCACCTGTCGGCGCCTTCTTCTTCCTTCTTGTTTCCTTACCCAGAGTCCGGAACGACTCCGTGCTGTCGTTTGTATCCCGTTCTCTTTCTTTCTTCTTGTCCCGAGTCCTGATCGATTTCTGCAGCACCGCCTTCCTAATCCCGGCCGGTCCACCCCTATAAAATCCTGCCAAAGCCCCGCCTTGCAACCCATGCCAAACTCAAATCTTTCCCTCAACACAACATCGTCGTACGACCGCTGGAAGTTGCGCCTCGGAGGGACGCCGCCGACTCGTGTCGCCGATTCTTCGTTGACTCGCCGACCTGCAGCTGCTCCGCCGTCTTCAACTCTCGCCAGAGCTCTGCAAGTTGGTGAGCATTAAGCTAACCAGATTCCCCTCTCTCTTTCTTGCTCCGCCGCCCACCAGATTGCTCGCCGGACCCCTGTTTCCGCCCGTCGCCATGGCCGCCAGTTTACAGCCGCCGCACAGCCAACCTGTGATCACCCTCACCTTCACCGTACCGCCCACTCACTTCCCGTCATGAACCCAGCTTGAATTGAGCCCCGGAACACCGGAATCGGTGAAGCTCCGGCCGTCCGCCGCCGCACTCGCTCATCGCCGATGCCCAGTTAAAACTCCGCCTCGCCCGACCCTTTTGTTCTGTCAAGCCGACCCTTCCTCTGCCGCTCGATCTAGATCTAACGGCCAGAATCAATCTTCACTTTACACGGCCGATTTACCCGACCCACTCTTTACTCAGCCGATTCGCCCGACCCTTACTCCGCCGATTCGTCTGATCCGCCGCCGATTCTGATCCAACGGACCAGACTTATCCGACCCTAGCCGATCTCGAAACTTTTGCAGGAAGATCCCTAAGTTTTTCAGGAATCAACCCGCAGTCCAGATCAGTAGGAAATAATTAGAGATGAGCCCTTTCTTTTTCTATCCCGACTCCTGACTTTTATAGAATTAGAACCCGCCGTCCAGAATCTATAGTTTTGCACCCCGACCCTCTGTTTAAGGTTTAATTATGTTTTGGCCCCTGAATTCTTCAGATCTAGCCTCGGGAGACTCAAAACTCTAGCAGTTAGGTCCCCAGATCACTGTTTTAACCATATCTTCATCGTTTCAATTCCGATTTCAGCGATTCTTAAGCCTACCCGATCTTTGCATCAGGAACTACAACTTTAGCATCTTTTCACCCTTCCGTTTGTACTGTTTGTTGTATTGTTTCTTATTTGTTTGTGTATGCTTGTTGTGTGATCGCGTAGACAACGTGACGTTCGAGCCAAATCAAGAGCAAGCTTACGACGAAGATAATCAGCAGCTATTTGAAGGAGGCAAGTGGATTTCCCCCTCTGCATATTCTATTTGATCCCAACAACTGCATGAAAATACACTTTACTTTATTGTTGCTTGCATAAACTTGATGGGATTACCTATGCTAAGGACTTACCTAGTCTTTTACCCCAAACCTTGAAACACCTAGGTTTACTACTTTGTTGGGTAGTTACGCTTAGTTGCAAACTTTGGGATTGGTATTGGTTCACTCTTATGTTAATTTTGAACACGTTTCATATTGTGGTTTTATCGCGTAATATCAAGATCGACTTTGTTTAATGGGAACATGGAGAACCACCCAAGTGAACAGTGCAACCACAAAGTCATATGGCTCTGACCTTAGCCAATTAATTAGATGTGTAGTTTGTTGGTGGCCTTACCGAAAGGGCAAGGAGGGGGTCGGTGATAGGGGTCATAGCCCGGTCCTCTTGGGGTAGCTGCCTTTGCTAAGGAGCTGACCATTAGGGAGGTTTATGGACCACGCCGCTACTGAAACTCTAGCGGGCTGCTTAGCTCTCGACATGTCTTTGTAAAGGCTTCGTAGTGTACCCTCGCCACTCACCTCAGAAGTGTTTAAGGGCCTTGCAAACCCGGGCGATTCAGGGAAACACGATTTGTGGGTAAAGTGTACAACCTCTGCAGAGTGTAAAACTGTTATAACAGCCCTACTCACGGTTAAGAGTGGCTTGGACCCTCACATGATAATGAAACTTGAAGATTAATTAAATTGTGGTTCGTGGATTATGATTATGTTGCTGGAAACTTTATGATTTTGCTAAAGTGGGTTGGTATAAACTTAAACCAAGTTAATAGATGCTTGCTAATAAATACTTGACCAACTAAAAGCAACCGCTGCTGCAAACCTCAGCCTATCCTTGATGGCCTTGCATTTTCACCCCACTTGCTGAGTACCAACCATAAGAGTACTCACCCTTGCCCCCTGCTGTTCAGAAGTTAACTTTGAAGAGGAGATCTTCGACGACTACGAGGAGTTCTAGGTCCTGCGTTCACCAGTCATCGCCTGTGGAAGACGGAGTTGTTGAAGACTTCGTATAGGGTATAACGGTTTAACGTTAAAGACATTTGTGTCTCTTTTATACGGAGTGTAATACTTTATTTGGTTACTTTTTGAGCATTGTCTTTGATATATATTACACTTTCCGTCTACCATATGTGTGTGAACGAGATCCTTGCGCACATATGAGATGCATCTGGTTCTTTCAAGAATCGGGTGTGACATCGCTGAAGACCCGGACCAACGTTCGGAGGAAGCCCCGGCTAGTTTTTCATAAGGCAAGCCCCGGTGCATAATTCTAGTTTTTAAATTATGCAACTATTGTTTCCTTTGCCTGTGCATTTAAGTTCATGGGAGTTGATTGGAACCCTAACTGCATGATCCTAGGTACCTTTGTAATGACTACTATAACTGGAAGATCGAGTAGATGCTATGCTAATAGGTACGGTAAAAGTCGAGTAGTACTCGATTGAACCAGTGCGTGGACAGGTTCCACCGTCTTGACGCTGTCCCATAGGCCAATGGTGAGTGCAAGAGAGGTCATGTTCAGGCATCGTCCGTGGTTCATGGACTTCTTGTACTCGAGGCCGGTGGCCCTGATCCATAAACCGGGAATAAAGAGGAAAAGTTGCACGTGTGACTCTTGGAGTAACCACGTGACGTGTGTTTAGGTTTCCCTTGCAAGGTTAAGAAATTCGATTCGAATCGTCCGTTTCTCGCGGTAATTGAGACTGCTTAACACTCTTGCCACATAGAGTAACAAGAGGAACTATACTTATGATGAAACTTGTTGGATGATTAATTGTTTTCCACCATGTTTGATTAGAATTAGATGCTCATCTAGACTGGTTAAATGAACTAGAATATTGAAAGTTAAAACACAAAATTAAGGACCTACTCTTTGTTGCTTTTCAGCAAAAAGAAAATCCTAGAACCTTAGAGCCATGCATGCTTAGTAGTCGGTCTGTGCTTAGGACCAGTCGGGTAAGCCTTGCTGAGTATTAGTATACTCAGCCTTGCTTGTGGCAATGTTTTCAGGTACGCCTGTTGAAGATATGGTAGCTGGTTTGGCCTGGCTGAATGCCTTGCCGACTGGTTGGACAATGGAATGAGATCCTTCCCCGACTAGTCATAACCCTGCCGACGAGTAGTTGATCGTGTTTGTCTTTCCGCTGCAGAAAAACTCTAAATAAAGTTTTGTGTTGAACTTTAAAAGTACTCGAGTAGTACTTTCATCTTGTAATAATTGTTTCCGACTGGTTAAGATAAAATCTTGTGGAATGTTGTATTTCTCTGGACTTGCCTTCGTGCGAGTTATGTGTATGCTTGGTTTCGATCGAAATATTGAGTGGTTGCGTCGGGATCTACCCGACAGACTGTCGGATTAATCCGTTTGAAGTGCATGGTGGCCAGTTCATCTACAAGGGTGATGGTTAGTGCATTTGAGCCGGGTTAATTCAGGTGGTTCTGTCATAGTTGGTATCAGAGTGAAAAGAATACACCAGAGTCTGCAACAAACCTTAAAAATGAGTTTTCTAAAACTTGACCACAAAACTACTATTCGAAAAATGCGTTGGACTCGTTAAGGATTATATCTAGTTCGTGAAGCCCTATGGGAATAAGTATAGGTGGCAATGTGCATCAGGATATCTATGAGAGTGGTCTGCAGGAATTGCTAACCACGAGTACCCCGAGTACAATAGGTTAAGAACGAAGAGCTCGACTAGTTTTATTAGGGAGAGACATGCTAAGTAAGCCACCAAATTAACTCCGTAAGGTCAAGTTGATGGCCACTAAGAAGTTGTGAGGACGGACAGGACGTGCATGCTGCATATATTTAAATTCAAATAAAGGAATTGAGTATGGATGAACTGTGCAAAAATCCACCCAAAACAGCTAAACCATTAACTAATGTTCAACCAAGTTTCTATTGTTTCAGTCCAATCTAAGGATATAAGTATCTTAGAATATGATTCAGCCTTGGGTTTGACTAGTAAGGTGGGCACGAGTACTTTAGGAATGCACGGGTTACTTTTGCGACTGGTTATGATTAGTTTTGTGCGCTGTCCAGAATTGTTTACTTGAATAAGCATCAATTTAGTTGAGGAGATGAGCAGATGCAAGATTTAGTTGAGGAGATTGGGGATCGAGACACTAGAATTGGTCAGCTTGAAGGCCAAATGCAGACATTAGAAACCACTATTGGGGAGCGCGAGGCCATGATCGAGTTCTTGGAGGAATAGAGCCATGACCTCAACATCGATTTGGAGGATGCCAATGAACTTATCGACATGCATCACGCCCAGCAGGCAGCCCTTCATGCTCCATCGGATGTGATGGACATTGACAGTGAGGAAGAACCCGAGGAGATTGAGGGCGTTTCTGATCTTGACTACGATATGGTAGTCCTGCAGCCCGCACAGGTGGGAGCTCACTCCCCGGCACGCAGCGAGTCGTCTATCAACAATCTTGAAGACTACTAGGAGACAACTTTGGAGTACTTTTGTTTATACTCCTCTTAGTGTAGCCTAGCTTTTGTGCAGGTAGTAATAGGCTAGCTTAGGGTTGAGTACCACCAGTTACCAGGAGTGTAGCCTAGAAGCCAGGAGCACTCGAAGTAGGTAGACTTTAGGGAAAGACTGGATGTATATATTGGCAAGCAGTTGGAAATCAAAGAAGAGGTAGCCGAAGTGGTCGAAATTGCAGATAGCGTAGTCGGAAGTGTCACTCAGGCAACCAGAAGAGTACTTGTTGTATAGAAAAAGTAGTCGGACGAGTCGTAGATGCGCTAAAAACAGTCTATGGGTAGTCGTAGTAATTGGACGTGTAACTTCAGTAGTCGAAGCAGTCATGGATAAAGAGTAATCAAAGTTGTAGTCATGCTAAGCAGAGGTGCGACTGAAGCAGCCGGAGATATAATCATGGTAGTCGGAAACAAGGTGGAAGTAGCCGGATGTGCAGTTGAGGTACTCGGATACAGTGTAGTTAAACTGTAGCCATAGCCGATAATGGAACCGTTCAAGTAGTCAAAGATGTAGACAAAGGAGTAGTAGATGTTGTCGAAGCAGTCGGCAATGTAGTCAAAGAAGCCGTATGCTAGTCGATGTAGTCGATGAGTGAGCCATAGTAGTCGGATTGGTAGTCTTCGTAGTCGAAAATGCAGTCAGAGATGGAGTAGTCGGAAGTGTTTTGAATGCCACGGTTTGAGGTCACTACATTTTCTAGTCACTACCAACCTTTGGAAGGTTTCATATTAACAGAACGTGAGCTAGGAATTGTCTCCTAACCAGCCACAGAGTGCACACAGTTTGTAACAAGCCTATCAAGATTTATATTTTATTTTCTTGTGCTATCTTTTTGAATCATGGTAGATTTATGAATCCTTTGCTGATATTAAAACTCCATATTTCAGATGGTTGGGGCAACTCGTGGCAACCCTGATGGATTCGGAGCGAGTGGCAGCAGGTCGCAGCAGGCGCCGCCCCCACCACCCCCACCCACTCTGGTGGAGGTGATGGCCGCTCAAACCGAATTGCTACAACAACTCGTTCAGCGGCAGCAGCACCATCATCAGCCGCGGGGTATGCACCATGCACCCCAACCTCAATCTGCTAGTTACTCGGATTTCTTTGGGACGTAGCCCCCGCTGTTCAACAGAACGGAGGAACCTTTGAACGCGGACCCCTGGATTCGTACCATTGAATCCAAGTTTGCATTATTGACACTACCATGTTCTGAGGCCAACAAAGCTCCATTTGCCACGCAGCAGCTTCACGGAACTGCATGTATATGGTGGGACAGCTACTTTGCCATGCTTCTGCCAAACCATGTTGTTACTTGGGATGAATTCAAGAGTGCATTCTGAACCCACCATATCCCTGAAGGTCTCATGGAAAGAAAGCTGAATGAGTTTCTGACTCTTACACAAGGTACCCGCACCGTACTTCAATACGCCCAGGCATTCAACAACCTTGCTCAGTATGCGGGTTATCATGCTGATACGGACACGAAGAAGCGTGATCGCTTCCGTTGAGGTCTGAATACCAAGCTCAAGGAGCGACTTAATCCTATTAGAACCAACACATACAATGAGCTGGTTAATTTGGCAATCACCTAGCAGGATTGAATCTTGGCCCATCGTGCAGAGAAGAAGAGGAAGGCTCTAGCTAGACCCTTGAGTGCTCAACCACCGAGGTATCGAATAGTGCAGAATGCAGCACCTAAAGCTCCTCAGAATGCCCCTCAGCCAGGGCATTGGATTATCAGGACACCTCAGCAACAGAGTGTGGCAAGACCCCCTGCTCTACAACAAAATGGCCCTAGGCCAAATACACAGCAGCCACCCCACCAGAAGAACAACAACCGATGCTTCAACTGTGGGAGTTCTACTCACTTTGTTCGAGATTGCACTCAGCCCAAGCAGCAAGCTCAAGGCCAAGGCTCCGGCACCAACCACAGAAACCAATGCAAGAAACAAACTGTCCAGGTCAAGCGTGGGCGGATAAATTTTGCCACTCTGGCAGAACTTCCTGATGGCGCACCGGTCATGATGGGTACATTTTCTATCCACCGTAAGCCCGCGGTTATATTATTTGATTCTGGTGCATCACATAGTTTCACTAGTGCAAAATTTAGTGCAAAAGTGGGTTTGGATTCCTATCACACGAGAAAGTCGTATATGATAGCTACACTGGGTGGTAAAATTGCTTCAAATCAACTCATAAGATACGTACCAATTAAATTGGGTAGCAAATTCATCAACACCTACTTGATCCTCTTGGCACTTGATGACATCGATGTTATTTTGGGAGTAGATTCGATGACTCAGCATGGAATAACCTTAGATCTTGCTTCCCGAGCCGTTGAAATCAATTCCCCGACCCAAGGAACCACCACTCTATATTTGCCTTTCCGAGAATGCACAAATTCATGTGCTCTTGCCAAGGTCCATTCAGAACTAGAAGAAATCCCGGTAGTACGCGAATATGCCGATGTTTTCCCTGATGACTTACCCGGCATGCCACCTGATCGAGACATAGAGTTTGTCATTGAACTGCAGCCAAGCACAGCACCTATCTCTAAACGACCCTATTGAATGCCACCCAAAGAATTAGCCGAATTGAAAATACAGTTGCAAGAACTTCTTGACAAAGGCTATATTCATCACAGTGCCTCACCTTGGGGTTGCCCAGCTCTTTTTGTAAAGAAGAAAGATGATAGTTTGAGGTTATGTGTAGACTACCGACCTCTCAATGCGGTGACTATCAAGAACAAATGTCCCCTTCCTCGCATTGATGTTCTTTTCAATCAGTTATCTAGAGCAAAAATCTTTTCCAAGATTGATCTTCGTTCTGGATATCATCAGATCAAGATTGGACCATGTGATATCCCAAAGACCGCGTTCTCCACTCGATATGGACTATATGAGTACTTAGTCATATCTTTTGGTCTCACGAATGCTCCTGCCTATTTCATGTATCTCATGAATTCGGTTTTTATGCCGGAGCTTGACAAGTTTGTAGTGGTCTTCATCAATGACATTCTTGTTTATTCCAAAGATGAGGAGGACAATGCTATACATTTGCACATTGTTCTCCAACATCTCAGAGACCATCAATTATATGCTAAGTTCTCCAAATGTGAATTCTTGTTGGATAGTGTGAAATTTTTGGGCCATACTATCTCCACTAATGGTATCTCAGTGGACCCCGAAAAAGTTCAAGAGGTGATGGTTTGGAAAGCTCCCATTTCTGTTCATCAGATTAGTAGTTTTCTTGGCTTAGCTGGTTATTATCGCCGCTTCATTCCGGATTTCTCAAGAATATCTAAGCCTATGACCGAACTGTTGAAGAAGGGAGAAAAATTTGTGTGGGATGAAGATTCTGAAAAAGCTTTCCACCCTCTTCGTGAACACTTGACTACAGCCCCAGTCTTAGCTCAACCTGACACTACCAAACCATTTGAAGTTTACTGTGACGCTTCTGGTACTGGTTTGGGTTGTGTACTTATGCAAGACAATCGGATTATTGCCTATGCATCAAGAGCACTTCGGCCCCATGAAAATAATTACCCAACACATGATCTAGAGTTAGCAGCCATCATTCACGCTCTTAAGATCTGGAGGCACTATCTTATGGGCACCCATTGCAATATTTACACCGATCATAAGTCTCAAGTATATATTCACACAAGCCGATCTGAATATCAGACAAAGACGATGGTTGGAATTAATCAAGGATTATGATCTTGAGGTGCACTACCATCCAGGCAAAGCTAATATAGTCACGGATGCACTCAGCCGCAAAGCTCATTGCAATTGCCTATCTGCCGCATCATACAATGAGACGTTATGCTCTGAAATGCGGAAACTTAGGTTGGAAATAATCCCTCAAGGAACCTTGAATCACATCTCTATTGAGCCCACTCTTCAGGACCGTATCATCATGACACAATTACACGATGAGGGTGTTAAGATCATCAAGCAGACACTATCTCAAGGAGAGGAAAAGTACAAATGTTTTCATCAGGATCACAAAGGAATTTTGTGGTTTGGAAATCGCATTGTTTTTCTGAAAGATCGAACTCCGAAAACAGATTCTTGATGAAGCACATCTTTCCAATTCTCCATTCATCCAGGCAGTAGCAAAATGTATCAGGATCTCAAGCAAAATTTTTGGTGGACCAGGATGAAGAGGGAAATTGCCCAATATGTTACAGAGTGTGACTCTTGTCAGTCGTTAAAGCTAGCCACTTAAAGGTAGCTGGTACACTTCAACCTCTGCCAATACCATCCTGGAAATGGGAAGATATCAGTATGGATTTCATTGTTGGTATGCCCGATACATCTCAGAAACACGACTCTATATGGGTTATTGTGGATAGGCTTACAAAGACCGCTCATTTTATTCCCGTTCACACCACTTATAAGGCCAAGAGATACGCTGAGATATATCTAGATCGAATTGTTTGTCTACATGGTGTACCCAAGACAATCATTTCTAATCGCGGCACTCAGTTCGTAGCACGCTTTTGGGAAATATTACAAGAATCCCTTGGTACCAAATTAATCTGAAGCTCAGCTTATCATCCTCAGACCGATGGCCAAACTGAAAGAGTAAATCAAATTCTCGAAGACATGCTTAGAGCTTGTGTCATTCAGTATGACAAGAATTGGGACAAATGTTTGCCTTTAGCAGAATTCTCCTATAACAATAGCTATCAAGCAAGCCTAAAGATGGCACCATTCGAAGCATTGTATGGATGAAGGTGTCGAACTCCGTTGAGCTGGTCACAAACTGGAGAGCGCCAAATCTTTGGACCAGACTTGGTAGTGGAGGCAGAAGAAAAAGTAAAATTGATCCAAGGAAATCTTAAAGCCGCCCAATCTAGGCAAAAGAGTTATGTTGACAAGAGGAGAAAACCCTTGAAATTCGATGTTGGTGATTATGTCTACCTTCGGGTTTCACCAACCAAGGGTGTGCAACGATTTGGAGTGAAAGGAAAGTTAGCCCCTCGGTATGTTGGTCCGTATGAAATCATTGAAGAATGTGGACCCGTGGCCTATAGAGTATGACTTCCTTCGCAGCTTGCAGCCATCCATGACATTTTTCATGTCACTCAATTAATGGAATGTGTCAGTGTCCCTACCGAAATTGTTCAACAACAAGAAATCACGGTGGAACCAGACCTCTCTTATGTTGAGCGACCCATCAATATCCTCAACCAGAAGGAAAGAAGTACCCGAAGAGCGGTGGTTAAAATTTATTAAATCCAGAGGAACCATCACACTCAAGAAGAAGCCACATGGGAGACAGAAGATTATCTTAATCAAAAGTTTCCTGGTTTTCTCAGTTCCCTCCAAGGTACACACCTTCCACACTTAGTTTTCATCCAAATCTCGGGACGAGATTCTTTTTAAGGGGGGTAGGCTGTGACACCCTAGGTATCTAAAAGATTAAATAAAAGATCAAAAACCATGAAATCAGTCACAAAAGAGCAAGAAAAGTTTGAAACAACCTGTCAAATATACCTTGCAGGCAAATGAATTTGTGTTCATGCATAAAAAATTGAAACCGTGCAATCAAACTCTTGTAACTTTCAAAATTGATCACATTTGAATCTGTGATTTTAATGGCACCTTTGTCATAACAAAAGCAACAAAAGTCTAGATGAACTCAAAGGCTAACCGCGCAAGAATTCACATAAAATGACGGGTCATTTAAATGCTTGTTTTCGGAAATTCAAAATAACTTTTAAACCGTAGCTTAAATGAACTTTGGACTAAAACAAAAGTTGTAGATCTTCAAGTTCCCTACAACTTTCATGTTTAGAATTTTTCAAGTTCCTGTTTGAAATTTTAGGAAAATTTCACTTTGAGTCCCGGCCCTTTCTTTCTCCCTCCTTCTGCCTTCTCTCCCCTCACCTGTTTTGCTCCCACCGGCTGTAAGGCGCCGCCACGTGGCGGGGCATCCCTACCCGGTGAGCCGCGCCAAGGCGCGGAACCCAAATAGGGTCGCCACCGACCGAGCCTGCTACAGGTGATTTGCCCCTTCCCGTATCCCGCCCCAGCCCGCCCGTGCGCGCCACGCGAGCCACGACGCGCCGGCGTAGCCACGCCCTTGCCGCGACCCTGTCCCGGCTGCCCCCCTCCCTCCATTCTGTCGCGCCCAACTCCTCCGCCAGTTTCCCAACAGCGCCTATAAAAGCCACCCTGAGGCACCTCAGTTCGTCGCCCCAACCTCCAACTCCGGCAAGTCACCCCCTATGCGTGGATGCACCAATCCACCCCCACATTGACCGAAACAACCCTTCCCCCACCTTCTCCAGCTCACCACGAGGCTACACAGCCGTTCCCCGTGCCGTTTCACTCTGCGGACCGTCGGCTCTGTGCCACCATCGGCAGGCCACCTCGGTCCATTCCTTCCCCACCCTAGACCTAAAACAGGCGCGGTTTATCCCTCTCTTGCATCTCCCACCTTCACCCTGCACCACCGGCCACCCTAGTCGCCGAATTTTGGCCGGTAGTAGCCGTTTCCCTGTACCAAGGACCCGTCTGCATCGTTTTAAATCTTCTGAGAAGTTTTCTATAAATATCAAGGACTCATGTGTAAACCTAGAACAAGAACTCGAAAACCAATTATTTAACTTTGAAGATGCATAACAACTCACAGAAAAATCCTAAAAATACAAGCTAAGATGTTCTGGAACCCTTAAGAGTAGATCTACAACTTTGTAACAGGACTTTGGATCTGTTTCCACATGATTTTAGATGTGGATTTAAATCAAGTTTAAATGGCTATTAATTGTTCCAAGAGATTCAAGCAAGAACTGCTCATGAAACTTGGATGGTAGCTTCAGAACTAGAGTGAAGTCTCTCATAAAAATTTCATGATCTAAATCCAAGCACAACCAGGGTTTCGAGTGCTTTTCTTATCAGCTAGATTCCTTTTAATCTAAAAATGATAACCTCTGGTTCTTGCTTAGGAAAAATCTACAAAAATGTGCAGTAAACTACTCATTCGAGTAGGTTTGACCAATAAGATGTTGAACACCACTTTCTTGCATGGTTTGTTCTGTGCAAAACAGATCTTAAATCTACCAGTAGCCGTGTAATAAGCTTTTCATGTTAACTTACTAAATAAAAATAACTAAACTTTTACAGTAAGGTTGCAAATAAGTAACAAGATCTACCTAAGAATCTCAACTCAAAAGCTACATTTGCGAGTGGTTTTTCAACCCAGAAACTACCCCTGCGAGTAGTTTGGGTCAACCAATGTTCCCGTTTAAAAATGGCCGTACAACATGCACAACCACCCGCTCACTTAATGGAGTCAATTGATACAGATAAATACTCGATAAATGACTGCCTAGGAAAAAGAAAATAAAGTACTTAACTACTTAACTTAAGTTTTGACTATTTTATAATGTAGTCTTGTACCATTTAAACCACTCATACATTTGCATTCATATAGACTCGACTACTCTCGTCGACGGGATCTACAAATTGGTACCCGAGTCCGAGAGTGAGCAACAAGAAACTCCGGCTAATCTCACAGAAGTCGCTGAAGTCCCGGACCAATGTTCGGAGGAAGCCTCGGCTAGTTTCTCACAAGAAGGCAAGCCTGGGTGCATAATCCCAGTTTTTAAATTATGCAACTATTGTTTCCTTTGCCTGTGCATTTAAGTTCATAAGAGTTGATTGGAACCCTAGCTGCATGATCCTAGGTACCTTTGTAATGACTACTAGAACAGGAAGATCGAGTAAATGCTATGCTAATAGGTACGGTAAAAGTCGAGTAGTTTCCTGCAACTCGCGAGAACTATAGGAGTTGATTGATTTACCGCATACTGCAACTATAAGGTTGGCAGACGGGGCTGTGGTAAGTGCTCGTGGTTGAAGCCCCGTCTGAGTAATGAAAAATGCTAAGGCCGCAGTGCGTGGTAGCAGTGGTTAAGCGTTTGAAAGTACTAACCACATGCATAGAATATGGTAATCGGTAAGCTTAAGTACTCGATTGAACCGGTGCATGGACAGGATCCACCGTCTTGACGCTGTCGCATAGGCCAATGGTGAGTGCAAGAGGGGTCATGTTCCAGCATCGTCCGTGGTTCATGGACTTCTTGTACTCGAGGCCGGTGGCCCTGATCCATAAACCGGGAATAAAGGAGAAAAGTTGCATGTGTGACTCTTGGAGTAACCATGTGACGTGTGTTTAGGTTTTCCTTGCAAGGTTAAGAAATTCGATTCGAATCGTCCGTTTACCGCGGTAATTGAGATTGCTTAACACTCTTGCCACATAGAGTAACAAGAGGAACTATACTTATGATGAAACTTGTTGGATGATTAATTGTTTTCCACCATGTTTGATTAGAATTAGATGCTCATCTAGATTGGTTAAATGAACTAGAACCACCAAAAAGTAAGTATACAAGTATATATACTGTTGTAACACAGTGATTTGATTGTTGAAGAGAATTATTTACTTTTCGAAATTAAGGACCTACTCTTTGTTGCTTTTCAGCAAAAAGAAAATCCTAGAACCTTAGAGCCATGCATGCTTAGTAGTCGGTCTGTGCTTAGGACCAGTCGGGTAAGCCTTACTGAGTATTAGTATACTCAGCCTTGCTTGTGGCAATGTTTTCAGGTATGCCTGTTGAAGATATAGTAGTTGGTTTGGCCTGGCCGAGTGTCTTACCGACTGGTTGGACAGTGGAATGGGATCCTTCCCCGACTAGTCATGACCCTGCCGACGAGTAGTCAATCGTGTTTGTCCTTCCGCTGCAGAAAAACTCTAAATAAAGCTTTTTGTTGAACTTTAAAAGTACTCGAGTAGTACTTTCGTCTTGTAATAATTGTTTCCAACTGGTTAAGATAAAATCTTGTGGAATGTTGTATTTCTCTGGACTTGCCTTCTTGCGAGTTATGTGTATGCCAGTTTATCTAAAGGGTGATGGTTAGTGCGTTTGAGCCGGGTTAATTCGGGCGGTTCTGCCACAATACGGTCTCCACTAAAGATTCCCAACCATCATCTCTAATTTGTTGAAATTTCTGCTTGGTTAACTTCACTTCTACCATAGCCGCTAAGATATCTTTATCTTTCCTTTGCAATGACAATGACAAAGCATTTGCATGTACTAAAATAAGCAGCATCAAATGCAAGAGGAAGGCAAAGTCAAAATCCTTAAAATAGTCTCTGCGACCACGAGCTTGACGTCTCTTCACATCATTTGGACCTTCTTTTTCAATATACTGGAGCACATCAATAACTTGAGGGAACAAATTGCTTAGACTCTTAAGGGTTTTATAATGAGAACCCCATCGTGTGTCTCCGGCTCTTTGAAGGGACTGTTGATTTAATCCAGTTCCACTACTCATTTTTCCACTACCTACAGCTTTTCTAAATCTCTCTTGCTGCATTTCTCGAATCATATCCTTACGTTTGCAAGAAGCTCCCACCACAGAAAGTAATAGGGATATCATGTCAAAGAAATCACTGGCATCATCATTCTTTTTAGCTACTGCAACAAGGACTAATTGCAGCTGATGAGTAAAGCAATGGATGTAGTACGCTGAGCTATTCTCTCTCAAGATTAAAGCTCTTAAACTATTGAACTCACCTCTCATGTTGCTAGCTCCATCATAACCTTGTCCTCTCACTTGTTTTAAGCTCAATCCATACTTAGCAAATAGATTATTAATGTTTGATTTCAGGCATGAAGCTGACGTCTCTTTCACATGAACAATGCCAATCAGTCTCTCCTTTATGACCCCAAGCTTGTCAACATCCCGCGCAACCACTGCCATCTGTTCCTTGCCTGAAACATCAGCTGATTCATCTACTAATAGACAAAACACATCCCCGCCAATTTCTTCAATGATAGATTTCACTATGATCTGCAAAATTTCCCTTATTTGTAGACTCTTCTGATTCATAGTGACCACGGAAAGCTAAACCTTGATGTAGCAAGTATCGAACAGCTTTGATAGATGTAGTCAATCGAATGAGATAATTCTCTTTAGTGACATTGCTTTGCTTGTTCAAATGAGCACCAATTGACTGGTCAGGCTTCAAAAAATTGTCACATCTTTTTACAGCTGTGTTATGAAAGCTATCGCATTTGCTACCGACATGATCTCGAAGCCTATTGGTGTTGTTATATCCTTTCCAACCATCTATTGCAAATGCATCATTCCCACCTTGGCCCTCATTGGAATCTCTGAATAAGTAGCAAAACAAACAAAATAAGGAACCTTTCAACTTACATCATCTTGTAACTTTTGTCCAATGTAATCTGATATTCTCCTTCTATCTGCAGGATCATAAGGAAGCTCGTCCCAATTTACCTCCTTTCGTGAGATTCGAGAAGTACAATGGGCAGTAGGATTGATGTGGGCAGTAGGATTGATGTTTGATGCATTGCCATCTGTTCTAGGAACCACTGCATCACGATCCTCTCCATCACCAGCTGGAGATGCTTTTCTTTTCAAGAATCGTTCCAGCGTGCATTGATTACCTATTAAATTAGTGAGGATAATTAACACAAGAGGAGAGAGCGTGCAGAAAATCTGATTATGCAACAACCACTATAATAAGTTATCAAAATAATTAATCCCTTACCTGGCATTTTGCTTTTGCTACAAAAATGAATAGATTGAAGAAGCTAACAAGGATCTTGCTGTCCACTTGTATCTGACGTCAAAATACTAGTAGCTAACAGATTGAGACAATAAACATTCAGACTTCAGAAATTGAACTGAGATTGCACTGGAGATTTGGAGAATTGAGGTTTTGGGGTAATCAGTACCTGATCTCAGAGGCTCAGAGCCTCAGAGCTTACGGCCGAAGCTGCAGGAGGCAGGAGCGGAGGAGTTGCCGGTTACCACGGTGCGCCGTCGTCGCCGTGTGGGCGAGAACCGAGAAGGCACCGATAGGAAATTGGAAAACGAAGCGTCGTTGCGTTGGACTTCAAAGCAATAAACAAGAGGTCTGTGTGGTTGTGCCCTACTGCCCTGTGATGGGCCGTTCGCCCATTGCATATTGAGTTTATGGGTTACGTACTTACGTTTATGGGCAACAGGGCAAGACGTCTGGCTGGTGATGTTGGGCTGCCGATGTCATCAATTTTTTTACGGATGTCATAGCAGGTAACAAATATATGGGTATAAGATCTTTTTGGCAAGTTATCGTTGTCAGCTGACAACGTTGGTTGAACGTAGCTCCGCCACTTAGGGGTATGTTAGATCACGGCCAATCATTTTATCGATTCTTAACTAAAGCAGTAGTAACCTATTCTGAGTTCTGAGGCTTCCAAGCATAACTGGACAGATTGGACTCTTCTACAATTATTACTCCCTCTTAAGAACACTGGTCAGCCATACAATTATTAACTAAAGCAGTAGTATGCAAGATGAACTGAAAATGGTATGGACCTGCACAAAGGGGAGGTGGAGATTGGATGTGCCCACTATAGATTGCCATTCGGGCCGCTCGGCACAGACCCGGGCTGGCCCAGGCACGATGCCGGGCACGGCACGATCATCATTCGGGCCGAGCCGTGCCCGCCCACGGGCTGCGCCCTCAGCCCAAGCACGTTCCCACGGGCTCATTTCCGTGCTGGGCCGGCCCGAAAAGCACGTCCAAACAGCCGTGCCGTGCTGGCCCGGAGCACGTTAAAAAAAACCCTCCCTCAACTCGAAATTTCACTGCGAAGACAGATAAAAGCATATGTAAAGAAATAAAGTAGAACACGCTTAAAAAAGCAACAGATACGGAAGCAACACACATTAGTACATCACATGACTTAACAGAAATAGCAAAATGATATTAATAGAGCTGTTTCATAGTAGTTTTGGCTGCCTCATTAAAAACCTTGCTAGGTAAAAACTCACACCTCGTGAGAAAATCCTAGCAAGAAAAAAAGAGTAGAGCCCAGCTCTAGCAAAAGATAGGTTCAATTGTTCAACATTACAGTCCAGCTCTAGCAAAATATACATCATTACAACATAGAAACAGATAAGATAAAGCCATTATCTTGACTTCCAGAGCTCTTGTAATCTTGTTGCCTTGCAGACTTCCTCCAACTTCAAGGCTCCAATCCTCTATAGCAAGTAGAAACAATAAAAATCAAGTCAATTAGCATTAAGCAAACTAGCAAAGATTGTAAAATTGAATTGCACTATTAGGATCTGAGTACTTACCAATTACTTTGCACTTGTGCTTGTGTATCTGTAGTAGTTTGTTCTTGTCCATCATCAAGATACATGTTCTTGAATGCCTCTTCAAGTTCCCTGTTCTCAACTTCATGTTGTGCGCTTACTTCTCCTAGCTCCCAATCTTTGATGCACGTTAGCATCTCCACCATCTTAGGGGCTAAGCGTCGTCACCGCTCCTCGATCACCCTGCCAGTAAGATAAAGCAAGACTCCGAAGAGATAATAGAAACAGGAACTGACAACACATCTCTAGCCAATATAGATAGAATTGGAAAGGTTAGTTTATGCTCATGCCACCAACTAAGAATGTTAAAGTCATCATCATAGCATGTGATAGTGTCACAGTCAAGGTAGGTTGAGAGCTCAGAAATAGATTCTGAGGGACCAGTAACATGTGACTGAGAAGGACCAACTACACCTATGACACCAGCAGCACCAAAAATTTTTCCCCATGCAGTTCTTCTCTTACCAGGGCCACCTGTTGATTGTGAAGCTCTCTGGCCCTGACTACACCAAACTTATTTTCATATTTGTTAAAGAGATTATAGAGCTCAATTCTTACCTCACCAAAATACGCAAAGTAATCAGTACTAGTAGACTGAGATAGAATCTGAAGAACATTATGGAAACCTCTCATCTTAGCTCTAGGATACAAAATAAATGCATATGAATATAATAGTGGAATGTTCTGCCAATACTTTAGAAATTTAAGTTTCATAGGAGCAACAACACTTCTTAGCAATGAATCATGCTCAAAGTTTGCAAATGGCCAGCAATATCAAATATATGATGCAACATCAATGGACTAGTTGGATAGTAAACACCAGAAAAGCAATAGTAGATTCATAAAACATGTGACACCTCAGGTGTTTAAATTACGAAATAAGCCTCATTAGCTTAACACGATGCATAAATAACTAAGAAAAGTTTAAAAGAAACGAATTATAAATTGGTTTTGCTTTGAATTGAAAATAGTTGGGTATATGTGCATAAGTACATGTACGTTAATCAAACAAATTAAATAACTTTCACATCGATGCAAACATGGCTACGAATATTGAATAGGCATATTGTTATTGACTTGATAAACAAAAGTCTAAGTTGAAGCCTAGGAGAGAATACAAATTTTTGCCCAGGAAATGACGTGCCCTCCGAACCATACTTTTTAAGTTTTTAAAATAACTTCTAAACTAGAACTCAAATGAACTCTAGCCTGAAACAAAACTTGTGTAACTTTTCATTTTGAACAACTTTCATGTTTAGAGATTTTTGAGTTGCAACAAAAAAATTTGAGTAACACTTGAATTTGCAAACCAGCCCCTGCCTTTTCTCCTATTTTTACTGCAGACCCTTCCTTCTCCGTTCCGCCCAACCCTCGCTTCGCCCGACCCTCGGCTTCGCTAGACCCTCGCTTCGCCCGACCTTTTGCAGTCGCGCAGTCGCCGCAGGCCACTTGGCCGGCGATGCCTGACCGGCGCTGGGCGCCAAGCCAATGCCTGGCCGCGCCCGCTCGCACGCGCTCCTCCCCAGTCCGCGCAAGCCACGCGCACGCTGGTGACGCGCGCCTCTGCTCACCACCCTCCGCGCCCAATGGACAAGCCACGCCATGCCCGTGTCCCCACCGCATCCCGCCAGTCACCGCGCTCGCCGCCCGGCAAGCCAGCTGCTGCAGCTCCTCGCCCAACCCACGCGCCGCGTGATCTCCCGCTCCCCACGCCAAATCCTCAGCGCCCAATCCCCTGCCCGCGCTAGCCGCACGCTGCGTCGGCTCTGCTCGCCGCCCACCGCGACCAGTAACGTGCCCCCGTCGTGCCGCCCCTCCCCAGCGTTGCCCGGTTCTCTCCCTCCCTCCTGACGCCTATAAAAGGTGACACAAGGCCACTCGCGCGTGCCCAGCCACCAGAACGCTGCCACCGCTGCCATTGCCACTGCCGTGCACCACCCGCCCGTGGAGCCCCATCCTCCAGCCTCCCACTGCCCAAACCCATCACCCAGCGAGCTTGCCCACCCTCCACTGAAGCTCACCGGCCTCTTCCCCGGCCATCTCGACCGCCGGAGCACCGCCAGCGCCGCCGCGCCGTCGCCGCTCCCCTGCTGCTCTGTGGACAGCCCACTCCGAAGCTCCTCCGTCCAAGCCAAGCCTCGAAACGGTTTCCCCTCGACGCCGCGAAGCTCATCGACCAGCCCACGACCTCCCCTCCTCGCTGGAGCATCGTCGCCGACGCTCCGCACCACCGCCGCCCCTCTGCTCCGCGCCGACGAGCCACCTCCGGCCACCCCCAACCCCGACCAAGGCCATCCCAAGGTAGCTCTCACCTCCCTGAATCTCCCCGACCCTTTTCCCCTCGCCGCCGATGAGCCCCCTCGCTGGAATCTAGCCGGCCGCCGTGCCAGCGCCGCCCAGGGACCCAATTGCAACGATTGAAATCTTTAAAAGAGTCTGCACGCAAGTTTCCAGGGGCATATCTGTAAACCTGTGTTTAAACTTTGAATTCAAAAATAGTGAACTTGTCAAATTTGTATAAAATCGTAGAAAAATTGGAAAAATGCAAATTCAACTGTTCTGGAATTGTTAGAAGAAAATCTACAACTTTGGTTACATGCATTTCTTCAGATGTTTGCTATATCTTGCTCTAAATTAAATGGAAGGTTAAAGAGACTTTAAATAAACCCACTATTGTAGACCAGTTCTGAACCTGATTTTTGGACAGTAGATTGGTTGCTTGATGTGTAGGCTAGTGCAAAAATATTAGGACCAAAACCCATTTCTAGCTAAACTTTTTATTAAACCTTGTTTATGTCATGAAATAAAAAAACTAATTTCTAACTGCTGTTATATTGTGATTCATGTTGTGAAACTTTTCCAGAGCTGTTATATTGATGCCTAAATACCACAGAAAAAGTTTAGAACCTTTTTCCTCTCTACAACCTATTTATATAATTTTGTGGTAGGAAAAATGCACTAATTCAAATAATTAGTTTCTGTGCTTGGAAAATGTTCAACGTTTTACTGTGGGACACTTTAGAGTAGCTCTTGCTGTATAAAAGGTTTCATGCTCAGAAACCCAATAGAAGATCCTGTAGAAATTAATCTTTATTAGAGTAGGTGTATCTTGTCCTATTTATTATGCTTTGTATCTTGCACAGTAAAATCTGAAAAATTTACAGTAATACACATATAGTTAGATTAACCCCCTGTAAAATGTTTGGCATCAACACCTGAATAGTTTGTTCTGTATAAAAATAACTATGTTCTAGCAGTGGCTGTGTAATGCATTTTTCATAATTATTCTGCTGCATAAAAATATCTGAAATTTTTACAGTAGTCTTATCTCTGCATAATGTACTCTAAATGAACATTTTATCACCAGAAGTTACCTAAATTAGTGTTTGTGTTTAATCCATGCTAATACTGTGAAAATTAAGTTTCCAATATAACACCACCCCCTTCTGTTAAAGATTGCCCAAGAAATCTTAACTAAGTAACTTCACAACCAAATCTATATTTGTGTGGACTGCAACTTTATCATGAAGGAAAATAATCGTCATATACCATCACTACAACTTACACTTGTGCATTCATATAGAATCGACTACTCTCACCGACGGAACGTACGAATTGGTGCCCGCGTCCTAGAGTGAGCAGCGTGAAGCTCAAGTGAATCTAATTGAAGCCTTCGAAGACCCGAACCCGAGTTCGGATGAGCCCCATGCTAACTTTACCCAAGAAGGCAAGCTCCGGAGCATGAACCCTATTTTTCTAAACTTATGCAACTTATTACTCTACTTTACTTGAGCATTAAGTTTGTAGGAGTTGAATGGAAACTTAGTTTCATGATCCTAGGTACCCATGCTCTGAACACTAGATGTAAGGTTCGATAGAATGCTATGCTAATAGGACTCCGGTAAAAGTTGAGTAATTTCTGTCACTCGCGAGAATTTAGGAGTTGAATGTTTACTACATCCTGCAATCATAAGGTCAACGGACGGGGCTATGGTACGATATTTATGTTGATGATTGAGGCCCCGTCTGTTTAGTGAAAAATGCTAAGGCCGCGGTGTGTGGTAGTGGTGGTTAAGTCTTTGAACGTACTAACCACATGCCAAGAATATGGTAATCGGTAAGCTTAAGTACCGGATTGAACCGAGGCCGGAATATACTCCCCACCGTCTTGAATTCGTTCACATCAAGCTAATGGCGGGTGCATGTGCTGCCATGGCCGGGTCCATGGGAACGTGTAGTCGAGGGCGGTGGACCTGTTCCGTGAAGCGGGAATTGAAGGGAAAAGTTGCACGTGTGACTCTAGGAGTAACCACGTGACGTGTGTTTAGGTTTCCCTTGCAAGGTTAAGAAATTCGATTCGAATCGTTCGTTTCTCGTGGTTATTGAGACTGCTTGACCCTTTTACCACATAGAGTAAGAAGAGGAATAATGATGATGATTAATCTTGTTGGATGCAAATTAATTCTTCCACCATGTATGATATTGGATAGTTGCTTACCTAGAATGGTTAAAGAAAACTAGAACTTGAAGCTAAAATTTGAAAGTAAGGATATATATGCTTTTCGGCAAAACAAACCCTCAAGCCAAAAGCCTTGCATGTCTAGGAGTCGGCTAAGTATATTCCACTAGTCGGGTAAGCCTTGCTGAGTATTAGTATACTCAGCCTTGCTTGTGGCTTGTTTTCAGGTGATACTTTCGAGGATATGATTGCTAGTTTGACTTGGCCTTGTACCCTTCCTCCTGGTTGGTCAGTGGAATGGGATACGCCCCTGGCCAACGGTGATAATGCCGAGTGATGTCTCGTACAGGCTTCATCAAGACATCCTGTATCGTCGAGTAGTTATCGTTATTTTTCCGCTGCATTGAACTCTGAAGAACTCAATTATTTTGAAATTTGAAGTACCTTGTTTTACGAATTTGAACTCTGTTGTAATAATGATTTATGATGAACCTTGTGGTGTAAAATTTGTGGAATGTTGTATCCTCTGGGCTCACCTTCGTGTGAGTACATGTATGTGTGGTTTCGATCAGCAAAAACCGTGGTTGTATCGGGAGGTTACCCGACAGACCGGTGGATTATTCCGTTTGAAGTGCGAGTTAGCCCTGATTGCCCTTGTGGTGATGGTTAGCGCGCTTGAGCCGGATTAATTCAGGTGGTTCTGCCACAAAATATTTCAAGTAATTCCAATCCTTTTTCAGCAACATACCAGTGGCTATCAGAAAGTAGTGGTTGGCCTTCATGCAAACCATAGTGAGTAGCAATAAATACTAAAAAAGTGCTGATATGGTACAAGATGCTTCAGCATGAGGTAAGTAGAGTTCCACCTCACATCCATGTCCAAACCAAACATACGAGGGCGTACCCCCTTGGCAATGCAGAACTTCTTGTATGCAGCAATGTTTTGGTTAGAAGAATTTAAGAAAGATATATCAGTTCTGAAAGCCTCAATGTAAGGCTTTAACCTATTCAAACCAGATTTGACAATAAGGTTAATTATATGGCAAGCACAACGCTGATGCAGTACACCGCGTATGGCAGAGCCAAGCGGTTCAGGCTCAGAACCCAGATAACCAATCAACTTAGATCTCAGATTCGCCATGGCAGATGAGTTAGAAGAAGCATTATCGAGAGTCACAGCAAACATCTTATCCTTCAAACCATACTCAGTAACAACAGACTCAATACGTTCAGCAATGTTGATACCAAAATGCTTAACATCAATAAACCTAAGCCCTATAACTCCCTTCTCTAATTCCCAATCAGCAGAAACAAAGTGAGCAACCACACTAAGATAATCTTCCTTAGCATTACTAGACCATATGTCAGATGTAAGACAAGCAGATGAAACAGACGACTGCAAGCATTGAACAAGTTTAGCACGGCGCTCAGAGTAATATTCAACAAGATCTCTATTTGTACTTTGCCTAGAAATTTTGGTAAAATGAAGATTATGAGCACGCTGAATATACTCCTCAAAAGCAGAAGTCTCACCAATACCAAGAGGTAAATCTAATCTAGCAATCAAGCGGCACAACTCAGTACGAGCAACTTTAGGGCTTTAATCCCAATTACAAAGAGAACCATCAGGATTGAACTGAAGCCGGGACCGGACTAGTTCAGCATGGTCGGCTTTACCTTTGCACATCTTTTGGTGTCTAAGCAAGTGGCCAGTACTAGCAGCAGAACGAGCACTAAGCTGGTGCTTGCAAAACATACAACTTGTCGTTCACCCCCTCCTCGAAGATCTCATCGAAGTCATTCCAGACCTTAGATCTGTTACGTTTTGTGCGAGCGCTTGTCCCCGTAGAGGACCTAGGCGCCGACGTCAGCGTCGGAGTTGCAGACGCCCCCACACCCACGCCACCGCCTTCCGCCTCCACATTGATTGGAGCAACACCCGCGCCACCGTCACCACCTTTCACAGCCATCGGAAGTGCTAGATTGATGTCCTCCATCACCCACGAGCCTCGTCCAGTCTTCCCTCAGCAGCTCCATTCCTCAACGGCACATTGTGCACCCGCCAGATGCATGAGGCATCGGCCAACGTCCTACAAAACATGAAAAAATGTTAGATCTACGCCCTATCTAACTCAACAGTGGTGCTACAATAGCAGATCTAGGAGGCTACGGTTAGGGTTCCACGTATGATGTACCTGCGCAGCTGGAGCCTGGAGCCGGAGAGGTTGACGACGAGGCAAGGAAGCCAGGAAGGAACACCGAGATGGCAATGGGCGACGGTGAGAGGCAAGGATACGGAGTACGGAGGGCCGGTGGTGAGGTGGGACTTAGAGGAGATTAGCAGAGGGAGGCAGGGAGCAAGAGCAGGGGAGCAGAGCTGGAGAGGGCCTCACCATGAGCTCACTAGAGTCGGAGAATGTGACAACCCTGGTAATTGCAAATCCAAAATCAATGACATAAGCGTAACTCCATGTGTTAAACCAACTAATGAGAGGGTGGAAAGAATTTAAAACGGGTTCAGTTGGAATTCAAATTAAATTTGGGCACATTTGGACACAATTGAAACTTTTAAAATAACTTTAAAACCATAAGCCAAATGAAATTTTTCCTGAAACCAAAGTTGTAGAACTTTTTGTTTTGAACAACTTTCGTGTTCAAAAGTTTTTGAAATTCAAATCAGAAAGAGGAGAAAACGCCCTGTTTGCACCCAGCCCCCTGAACTTTTTCGAATTCTTGCATTTTGGTCCCTGGCGTCTCCCCCTCTGCTGCCGCGCCGCGCGCGCGCGCCCGCCCGCCGCGCGCCAGGTGGCCGGCGTCGCCTGACCGGCGCGAAGCGCCAGGCCAGTGGCCGCCGCACCACCCCGCCACGGCCGGCTTTGCCCCGCCCCGACGCCGCGCGGCCAGTCCCCGCCCGCGCGTGCGCTGCCGCGCCCAGGCCGCCGCCCGCTCGCCCAGTGGCCGCGCTCCGCCGTGCCGCCCGGGCCCCCGCGCCCCGCCAGCTGCCGCGCCTGCCCTCCGCCCGAGCCGCTGCAGCAGCTGCTCCCCACTCCGCGCCCGGCACTATCTCGCCACGCCCACGCCACAATCGCGGCCGCCCAGTCACCGCGCCCGCTCGCCGCACGCCGCGCCGGCGTTCTGCCGCCGCCCGCCGCGCCCAGTGCACGCCGCTGCCGTGCCCCGCCCCGCGCGTCACCCAGGCATCTCCACGCCCCCTCCTGTCACTACAAAAACGCCACCCCGACCGCCCGCGCGAAGCCCCGCCACCAGAACGCCTCGCCGCGCCATCGCCGCCGCCGAGCACCACCCGCCCGTGGGCAGCCCTCCACAGCCGCCCACTGCCCAAACTGAGCGCCCAGCCACCACTACATCACCCCACCGCAGCTCACCGACCCACCCAACGCCACCCAGAGCCACCGGAGCACCGCCGCCCGCGCTGCCGTCGCCGCCGCCGCCCCTGCTCGCCGTGGACAGCACGACCCCGACCCCCTCCGTCCAAGCCAAGCCCCGGAGTAGCTTCCCCACGCGTCACTGAAGCTCACCGACCGGACCACGCCGCCCCAAGCCCGCCGGAGCACCGCCGTCGACGCGAGCCGCGCCGCCGCCGCCTCTGCTCCAACGCCGGCGAGCCCTTCCCGGCCGTCCCCCACCTGAACAACACCCCCACAAGGTAGCCCTCGCACCCCTAAACCTTCCCCGACCCCCCGCCCCTCGCCGCCGGTGAGCCCCCTCGCCGGAATTTCGGCCGGCCGCCGCACCGAGCCGCCAAGGACCCAATTGCAAGGATTTAAATCTTTGGAAGGGTCTGAGCGTAAGATTCAAGGACCTAGTTGTAAAAGAAAAATTCAAACCTAGATTCAAATTCAGTGAACTTGTAAAATTCGTATAAAATCGTAGAAAATTCAGAAAAATGCAAACTCAACTGTTCTGGAATCCTAAGAACAAACTCTACCACTTTTGTTGCAAAAATTTTCTCAGAATCTCAAAATATTTTGCTCTACATTAAATAAAAACTTTAATGGACATATTTTATACCCACTGTTCTAGAACAATGCTGACCCTAAATTTTGGGCAGTGAACTAGTTACTGGATGTTTAGGACTGTGTAAAAAGATCAGGCACAAATTCCATCTCTAGATTTACTGTTTGTTAAACTTAGTTTTAATTCATGTGTAAGTAAAATATTTTATCCCTGCAGTTAGGTGGTGAGTCACCCATTGAAATTTTTCCTATGCTAATGTATTGGTACCTAGAAGCCAGAGAAAAATTAGGAGACTTTTTACATCACAGTAACCTATTTATTTGAATTATGTGCTAATAACATACATTAAGTCAAGAAAATAGTATCTTAGCTTGGAAAATCCCCAAATTATTACTGGGAGTTACACTAGGGTAGAGGTTGCTGTGTAAGAAGTTTCATGGTCAAAAACCCTATGTAGGGTCCTGCAAAAATGAATCTTTAAAAAGCCTAGGTGTAGAATGTCATATTTTCTATGCTCTAAATACTGCATGATAAATCCTACAAAAATTACAGTAGCTTCTACATGCTCAAGTGAGAGCTCTGTAAAAATCTTAGACTCATTTGTCGCACCAATTGTTATGTATAAAAAGAACAAGGATCTAACAGCAACTATGTAATATATTTTTCAGAATTAATCGGTTACATAAAATTGGCTGAAAATTTTACAGTAAGCACATCTTTCCTTGATGTGCCTAAATCCAAAATTTCATAACCAGAAACTATCCCTTGTAGTAATTACTCTCAAATCGTAATCAAGTGCTATTTCCACGACTTAAACTTGTGCACTCATGTAGAATCGACGACTCTCGCCGACGGAACCTACGAGCTGGTGCCCGCGTCCGAGAGTGAGCAGCGTGAAGCTCAAGAAAATCTAACTGAAGCTTTTGAAGACCCGAGCCCAAGTTCGGAAGATCCCCAAGCGAACTGCGAAGGCAAGCCCCGGAGCATAACCCATTCTTTTCGAAATTATGCAACGCATTACTCTTTGCTTGTGCATTAAGTTTATAGGAGTTGGATGAAAACTTAGTTGCATGATGTCAGGAACCCTTGCGTGAAAACTAGATGTAAGGTTCGATAGAATGCTGTGCTAATAGGACTCCGGTAAAAGTCGAGTGATTTCCTGTCACTCGCGAGAAAATAGGAGTTGAATGACTACTACACGCTGCAATCATAAGGACACGGACGGGTTATGTAACGATGGTTACGCTTGAGGCCCGTCTGTCTAGTGAAAAATGCTAAGGCCGCAGGGTGTGGTAGTGATGGTTAAGTCTTTGAACGTACTAAACACATGCCGAGATTATGGGAATCGGTAAGCTTAAGTACCTGATTGGCCCGGCAAGGGGACGGCATCCTACCCTTTGAACTTCGGTCCCATGTGCATATGGCGAGTGCAGAGAGTGGTCACGACCCGGCGCCGAACCGTGGCGTGGAGCTCTTGTACTCTCGGAGGGTAGCCCCGATCCACGACCCGGAAAGAAAGGGGAAAAGTTGCACGTGTGACTCTAGGGAGTAACCACGTGACGTGTGTTTGGGTTTTCCCTTGCAAGGTTAAGAAATTCGATTCGAATCGTCCGTTTCTCACGGCTATTGAGACTGCTTAACCATTTTTACCCACAGAGTAAGAAGAGGAACAATGATGATGAATGAACTGGTTGGATGGAAAGTTTAATGCTTCACCATGTATGCTTTAGATAGCTGCTTACCTAGACTGGCTAACGAAACTAGAACCTTGAGCTAAAAGTTGAAAGTAAGGACCCACTTGTAGATGCTTTTCGGCAAAACAAACCCCTGAGCCAAAAAGCCTTGCATATCTAGAGTCGGTGGAGTAGTTCCCACTACACGGGTAAGTCTTGCTGAGTATTAGTATACTCAGTCTTGCTTGTGACTCGTTTTCAGGTGAGCCCTTTGAAGACATGATTGCTAGCTTGACTTGGCCCTGCACTCTTCCCCCTGGTTGGTCGGTGGAATGGGATGCGCCCCCGTCCAACGGAGATAAGGCCGAGTGATGTCTCGTACGGGCTTCATCGAGACATCCTGTATCGTCGAGTAGTTTCCGTTGTTTATTTCCGCTGCAATTTAACTCTGAAGAACTTATTTATGTTAATTGAAGTACTTGTTTTCTAAACTCAGGACTAGGTCTGTAATATTGACTTATGCAAATGATGTAATACTTGCTGGAATGTGGTATTCTCTGGGCTCATCGTCGCATGAGCATTTGTATGTACGGCGCTCGATCCGTTCACCGTGGTTGTATCGGGAGGTTATACCCGACAGACCAGTGGATTACTCCGTTTGAAGTGTAAGGTTAACCGAGGATGCCTTAATGGTGATGGTTAATACACTTGAGCCGGATTAATTCAGGTGGTTCTGCCACAGCTGGTATCAGAGCCGTAGCTGGTGCCACAGCTGGCAACAGCGGACACCAGAGCCGAAATACATACGCCAGAGAATGCTACCAGCCTTAAAAACTCATTTTACTAAAACTTGACTAGAAGGTTGTGTTGCGAAATGCGTTGGTACGTTAAGGATGGTGCCTAGTTCGTAAAGCCCTAAGGGATTATGGGAAAGTTACTAGGTGGCTATCTAACTTCTATATGTATTATCAACTAACTTCCAGCACATTACTTTCTGTCGAAACTTACTTTCATGCACAACCGACCCTAAATTCTGTAACGACGCACTCGTCGCTAAGATAAGAAGGTAAGGATCCTCAGCCAACTGAGAGAGCTTGGCCTTCCTGTCGGTGATGCGAACCGAACGCTGCCCTCAAGCAGTGGCTTACTTGAGGTGCTGCCAATATGCCAACTGTTAGTTGAACATATTGGGAGTAGAAGGTTCGGCGCAGGGTATGGCGATCGCTGTTCATACCCCCGTCTTATGACGGTACCCCCGTGAATACGCTATCTCGATAGCGTATGTTAACGTCGTCTGTACGGCGGAAATTGTACAGATATCGTTTCTATAAGTAAACGGTAATGAATACGGACGCTTTCATGAGTGCTGGCATGAAAGGTTCATGATATATACATGCTTTGTCAATTTTCTGCAGGTACACTAACCGCGATTACGATAAGTTAAGGGACGAGTAGAAAGACTCGACTAGCTATTATAGGAGAGCCGTATTGTATAAGCCACCGAAACTATCTTCGTAAGACCAAAGCTATTTGGCAATTATTTTATTTTGTGAGGACGAATAGGACGTGCATACATCATGAACATATGTATCTGAAATTAAAAATGCGTTGCATGAGAGTGGTAAGGTTCTTGCGTATCTAAGCGCGGTTTGCATAAGGACTATCTAGCGAAACTGTTCGAAATCTGCCGTCACCAAAAGGAACGATTTATTGACCAAAGAAAATGACCATTTCTGATAAAGTTCATGTTGAAGAAATTGTTCCAAATCTTGTGCCCTATCTTCTGTTCAAAAATGAGAAATTCTGAACTTATGGATAATAAGAAATAACAGAAACCTTGGAGCGTCAGATTTCTGTCCAGAATAAGCACTTCTGCCTCTTAAATTTTTAGGCCCCCTTCCTGCGGTTTTCTGCAAAAGAGCACAACACGAAACTTGTTCCAAATTCACCCAGGAAGCTTCTGTTAAAATTTGGTAAATTTTGGCTGGGTAGATTTTTCCCTGGTGCACGAAACTCTAGCCCTCTGTTCACTGAAAATTCTGGGTAGACAGTAAGGTAAAACCTGAAAAGAAAGACCATCTTAGAGACCTAATTAGCTCTGGAGTTGACTAGCAAAGTTGTTCACAAATACCTTAGGAGTGACCTGGTGAAATTTGAGAATTTTTGGACGAGAACTGTGGGAGTTATGATTATTTTGCACACTATACAGAATCTGTCCTTGTGCTGTTCACAGTTTTTCGCCATCTCACTCCATTTGATCTTTTGTTCAGATGGCCGAGCCTGTTGAGATGATGGTGAATGAGGATGGACGCGTGCACTCGCAGTGTCTCCACTGGGAGGGCTTTCCCTCTATTTTGTGGGATGTTCTGCGTACCGCGGGCTATCTAATTCCCCCACGTTACGCCGGACTGGAGTTTGCAGAAAATGGAGTTACCCAGTGCCGTGTCAACGTGACTATCTTTCCGCACCCGCTACACCCGGAGTGGCCCGCCCTGGAGCTTGAGGCTGTTGGTCGCCGTTTGGCCGATACTTGGGAGCTTGCAGCCATGAGGGCGCTCACCACATTTTGTGCGCAGCGTCCCGAGGTTGTCACACTCACTCCCATTGGATTGTTTCCTGCTGCCCAGGACAACGACCCCTTTTGGCTCAACAGGGTGCAGCACGCACAGTATTTGGTAGACTTCCATGCCCAGGAGACTATCCATACCTCCGTGCGGTGCATGAGTGCACTCTACCGACTTCTGACTCTCCAGAGTCAGGCACTCGAGCAGCTCACTGATCTTGCTCAGGCCTACCATATGATGGCAGATACCAGGGATGAGCAGATAAAGGAGCTCAGTCAGGATCTTGAGGACAGAGATGCTCAGATTGGCCAACTTGAGGGCCAAATCCAGGAGCAGGACACTCTCATGGGTGAGAGAGATACCACGATAGCACAGTTGGAGGAGCAGCTCCATGATCTGAACCTTGAGTTGGAGGATGCTAATGAGCATATTCAGTGGCATCATGATCAGAATGACCATCCCCATGAGGACGACATGGAAGAGGATGAGGAGGAGCCACAGGAGATTGATGGTATCTCAGGTATGGATTTCGAGGGTGAGGTACCACAGGCACCTCAGATGGGAGCCCACTCTCCGGCTCACAGCGAGTCGTCTGTCAACGACTTGGATGATTTCTAGAGGACGACCTAGGAGGACTTTTGCACATACTCCTCGATAGGGTAGCCTAACTTTTGGCAAGTGTTGTAATAGGCTAACTAGGAGTTGAGTAACTCTTTTGTGTTGGGTATACCTGAACCATGTGGATACCCATAACATGTAAGGAACGGCGATAAACTTGGGTGATTTCGTTGTGATTCGGTAAACGATGAAATCCACAATCGCTGAGACTTGTCGGAATTTTTACCCATGTCTCCTTGCATTTGTTGGCTGAGTGTTGAATACCAGACTTGTGCTAAATTTTGTGATCTGGGTGCTCACAAAAATTCAGCATCGTTGGACCTCACTAGTTTAAGATATAGGCGAAACCGTACCGATCAATCTGCTGAAAAACAGCTAAGACAGCGAGGCAAAGGACGAGCTTTCCAACCACCTTAGCCCTAGTTCTAGCACCGAAGTTAAATGCCAAAGTGGTGCATTCCTAAATTCTCTGACTACTGCAAGAGTTTGAATTGTTTTGGATGGACCCACAGCAGGCTATGATTTTTTCTCGTAGCAAACAGAGAATCTGTCCATACTTCTAGCTATGACGTCGGAAGTCTATGACTACACCAATTATTTATGAATCAAGGAAGTAACATGGATCGCATTGCTAATGGTAACCTTTCACGTTTCAGATGGTTGGATCAACACGTGGCAACCCCGAGGGTTTTGGTGCCGGTGGCAGCCGCTCGCGACAATCGCCACCACCCCCGCCCAGTTTGGTGGAAGTGATGGCCGCTCAAACCGAGCTGCTACGTCAGATTGTGCAAGGGCAACACCAGCAGAGGGGTGGGCACCATGCTCACCAACCACAAGCTGCAGGATACACGGATTTCCTAGGGACCCAGCCTCCATTGTTCCATAAGACCGAGGAACCCCTGGACGCAGATGCATGGATTCGCACCATAGAATCCAAGTTCACACTACTTGTGGCCCCATGCTCCGAGGCCAACAAGGCTCGTTTTGCCGCGCAACAGCTTCGCGGTACCGCTCGACTGTGGTGGGACCACTATTTTGCGATGCTCCCGGCTGATCATGTGGTCGACTGGAACGAAATCAAGACCGCGTTCCGGGCACATCATATTCCCGAGGGTCTCTTGGAGAGGAAGTTGAATGAGTTTCTGGCACTTACCCAGGGCACCCGCACCGTGTTACAGTACGCCCAGGCGTTCAACAACCTATGCCAGTATGCGGGGTATCACGCTGATACGGATGCCAAGAAGCGTGATCGTTTCCGCCGAGGTCTGAATACCAAGCTCAAGGAACGTCTGAACTTAGCCAGGGCGGACACCTACAACGAGTTGGTCAATATGGCCATTACCCAGGAGGACTGTATCATGGCACACCGGGCAGAGAAGAAGAGAAAGGCACCCGCAGGACCATCAAGTGCCCAACCACCAAGGTATCGCATCGTGCAAAATACCGCACCCACAGCTCCACCAAGGGCCCCGCAGCCAGGAAGATGGATTGCCAGACCCCCACAGCAGCCAGGCATGGTACGACCCCCGATGCCTCCGCAGAATGGTCCGAGGCCCATTCTCCAGCAGTCTCTTCGACCTAGCCCCATGAATCGCTGTTTCAAGTGCGGGAGTTCCAGCCACTTCGCACGAGAATGCCCTCAGCCTGGACAGCCCAACCAAGGTCAAGGATCCAACCCGAACGCCAAGAACAGGGGCAAGAGACAAACCCTGCAAGTCAAGCAAGGACGGATTAACTTCACCACGCTTGCAGAGCTTCCAGAAGGAGCCCCAGTAATGTCGGGTACATTCTCTATCCATAACAAGCCTGCCGTTATATTATTTGATTCTGGTGCATCGCATAGTTTCATAAGTGCAAAATTCGGTGCAAAAGTAGGCTTGGATGTTTGTCACACAAAAGGGGCATATATGATATCAACACCGGGTGGTAAAATTGCTTCAAACCAAATGGTCAGACAAGTACCAGTCAAATTGGGTAGTAAAACCATCGACACGGACCTTGTCCTTTTACCCCTTGACGGCATGGACATTATTTTGGGAATGAACTGGATGGCTATGCATGGAGTCACACTGGACCTTTCTTCCCGAGCCGTTGAGATAAATTCACCTAGTCACGGAGCCACTACCCTTTACCTACCATTCATAGATTGCACGAATTCCTGTGCTTATGAGATGGAAGGACTTAAGCTAGATGAGATTCTTGTGGTGAACGAGTACGCCGATGTTTTCCCGGATGACTTACCAGGGATGCCACCGGATAGGGATATCGAGTTCGTTATTGAGCTACAACCAGGCACTGCACCTATATCTAAGAGACCATATAGGATGCCCCCTAAGGAATTGGCCGAGCTGAAAATGCAACTCCAAGAACTACTGGACAAAGGTTTTATTCGCCCTAGCGCGTCACCTTGGGGATGTCCAGCCCTATTCGTAAAGAAGAAGGATGACAGTTTGAGATTATGTGTGGACTACCGACCTCTCAATGCGGTAACAGTTAAAAATAAATACCCACTTCCTCGCATCGATGTACTCTTCGATCAATTAGCTGGAGCCAGAGTCTTCTCAAAGATTGATCTTCGTTCGGGATATCATCAGATCAAGATTCGCCCGTGCGATATTCCTAAGACTGCCTTCTCCACACGATATGGACTATATGAATTCTTGGTCATGTCCTTTGGACTCACCAATGCCCCTGCCTACTTCATGTATCTCATGAATTCGGTATTCATGCCCGAACTCGACAAATTCGTCGTAGTGTTCATCGACGACATTCTTATCTATTCAAAGGATGAGGAAGAGCATGCCAAGCACCTTCGCATTGTTCTTCAGCGACTCAGAGACCATCAGCTCTACGCTAAGTTTTCTAAGTGTGAATTCTGGTTGGATACTGTAAAGTTCTTAGGTCACACGATCTCCAGCGAAGGCATAGCTGTTGACCCCAGCAAGGTACAAGAGGTGATGGATTGGAAACCCCCTACCTCTGTTCATCAGATTCGCAGTTTTCTCGGCTTAGCCGGTTACTACCGTCGCTTCATCCCGGATTTCTCTCGAATTGCTAAGCCCATGACGGAACTATTGAAGAAGGAAGTAAAGTTTGTATGGAATGGGAAGTGTGAGGAAGCCTTCCACACTCTCAGAGAGCATCTGACTACTGCACCTGTGTTAGCTCAACCCGATAATACCAAGTCATTCGATGTGTATTGTGACGCATCAGGTACTGGTCTAGGATGTGTGCTTATGCAAGAGAATCGAGTGATTGCATATGCCTCACGAGCCCTTCGGCCCCACGAACAGAATTATCCCACGCATGACCTTGAGCTTGCAGCCGTCATTCACGCTCTGAAGATATGGAGACACTATCTCATGGGTACACAGTGCAATATCTACACAGATCATAAGAGCCTCAAGTACATCTTCACACAAGCCGATCTGAATATGAGACAACGAAGATGGCTAGAATTAATCAAAGATTATGACCTGGAAGTGCACTATCACCCCGGTAAGGCTAATGTAGTCGCGGATGCACTAAGCCGCAAGTCCCATTGCCATTGCTTATCCATGGAGTCCTACCATGAGACATTATGTGCAGACATGAGGAAGCTTAACTTGGAGATGGTTTCCCAAGGCACTCTAAATCACATCTCAGTTGAGCCCACTCTTCACGACCAAATCGTCATGGCACAACTACATGATGAAGGAATCAAGATCATCAAACAAAAACTCTCTCTAGGTGAGGAGAAGTATAAGTGTTTCCGCCAGGACCATAAGGGAGTTCTATGGTTCGAAAGTCGTATAGTTGTTCCGAAGAATCGTGAACTCCGCAAGCAAATTCTTGATGAGGCACACCTCTCCAAATTCTCTATCCACCCCGGCAGTAGCAAAATGTATCAGGACCTAAGGCAAAACTTCTGGTGGACTAGAATGAAAAGGGAAATTGCTACGTATGTCTCGGAATGTGACACGTGCCAGAGAGTAAAAGCTAGCCACTTAAAGGTAGCCGGTACGCTTCAACCGTTACCTATACCATCATGGAAATGGGAAGACATAAGTATGGACTTCATCGTTGGACTACCAAACACATCCCAGAGACATGATTCCATATGGGTTATCGTTGATAGACTCACGAAGACGGCACATTTTCTTCCGGTACACACCACCTATTCTACCAAGAAATATGCCGAAATTTACCTCGATCGTATTGTTTGCCTGCATGGAATACCTAAGACAATTATCTCTGATCGTGGTCCCCAGTTTGTAGCACGCTTTTGGGAACAACTGCAGACGTCTCTTGGCACAAAGCTGATTCGCAGCTCAGCATACCATCCTCAGACCGATGGACAAACGGAAAGAGTAAACCAAATTCTTGAAGACATGCTGAGAGCTTGTGTCATTCATTATGACAAGAATTGGGACAAATGCTTACCCCTGGCAGAGTTCTCGTACAACAACAGCTACCAAACGAGTTTAAAAATGGCACCATTTGAGGCCCTGTACGGACGAAGGTGTCGAACCCCTTTGAGCTGGTCACAAACCGGAGAACGTAAAATAATTGGACCCGACCTGGTAATCGAGGCAGAGGAGAAAGTAAAAGTAATACAAGAAAATCTTAAAGCCGCACAAGCCCGACAAAAGAGCTATTCTGACAAAAGGAGAAAGCCTCTAAAGTTCGAAGTTGGCGATCATGTCTATCTTCGAGTTTCACCAACCAAAGGAGTGCGAAGATTTGGGATCAAAGGCAAACTAGCTCCCCGTTATATTGGTCCTTACGAAATCATGGAGAGCTGCGGACCCGTAGCCTACAAATTACGACTGCCCCCTCAGCTCACGGCCACCCACGATGTCTTCCACGTATCTCAACTCAAGAAGTGTATTCGAGTCCCTACCGAGGTTGTGGAACAACAAGAAATATCGTTAGAACCCGATCTCTCGTATGTCGAACACCCAATTAAGATTCTGGATCAAAAAGAAAGAGAGACCAGGAAGAAAGTGATTAGAATGTATAAGATACAATGGAATCGCCACACGGAAGAAGAAGCCACCTGGGAAACGGAAAGCTACCTGAACCAACATTTCCCTGGGTTTCTGGTCTCAACCCCTGGTATGTGCACCCACGCCCACACTAAGAACTACCGAATCTCGGGGCGAGATTCTTGTTAAGGGGGGAAGGCTGTGACAACCCTGGTAATTGCAAATCCAAAATCAATGACATAAGCGTAACTCCATGTGTTAAACCAACTAATGAGAGGGTGGAAAGAATTTAAAACGGGTTCAGTTGGAATTCAAATTAAATTTGGGCACATTTGGACACAATTGAAACTTTTAAAATAACTTTAAAACCATAAGCCAAATGAAATTTTGCCTGAAACCAAAGTTGTAGAACTTTTTGTTTTGAACAACTTTCGTGTTCAAAAGTTTTTGAAATTCAAATCAGAAAGAGGAGAAAACGCCCTGTTTGCACCCAGCCCCCTGAACTTTTTCGAATTCTTGCATTTTGGTCCCTGGCGTCTCCCCCTCTGCTGCCGCGCCGCGCGCGCGCGCGCCCGCCCGCCGCGCGCCAGGTGGCCGGCGTCGCCTGACCGGCGCGAAGCGCCAGGCCAGTGGCCGCCGCACCACCCCGCCACGGCCGGCTTTGCCCCGCCCCGACGCCGCGCGGCCAGTCCCCGCCCGCGCGTGCGCTGCCGCGCCCAGGCCGCCGCCCGCTCGCCCAGTGGCCGCGCTCCGCCGTGCCGCCCGGGCCCCCGCGCCCCGCCAGCTGCCGCGCCTGCCCTCCGCCCGAGCCGCTGCAGCAGCTGCTCCCCACTCCGCGCCCGGCACTATCTCGCCACGCCCACGCCACAATCGCGGCCGCCCAGTCACCGCGCCCGCTCGCCGCACGCCGCGCCGGCGTTCTGCCGCCGCCCGCCGCGCCCAGTGCACGCCGCTGCCGTGCCCCGCCCCGCGCGTCACCCAGGCATCTCCACGCCCCCTCCTGTCACTACAAAAACGCCACCCCGACCGCCCGCGCGAAGCCCCGCCACCAGAACGCCTCGCCGCGCCATCGCCGCCGCCGAGCACCACCCGCCCGTGGGCAGCCCTCCACAGCCGCCCACTGCCCAAACTGAGTGCCCAGCCACCACTACATCACCCCACCGCAGCTCACCGACCCACCCAACGCCACCCAGAGCCACCGGAGCACCGCCGCCCGCGCTGCCGTCGCCGCCGCCGCCCCTGCTCGCCGTGGACAGCACGACCCCGACCCCCTCCGTCCAAGCCAAGCCCCGGAGTAGCTTCCCCACGCGTCACTGAAGCTCACCGACCGGACCACGCCGCCCCAAGCCCGCCGGAGCACCGCCGTCGACGCGAGCCGCGCCGCCGCCGCCTCTGCTCCAACGCCGGCGAGCCCTTCCCGGCCGTCCCCCACCTGAACAACACCCCCACAAGGTAGCCCTCGCACCCCTAAACCTTCCCCGACCCCCCGCCCCTCGCCGCCGGTGAGCCCCCTCGCCGGAATTTCGGCCGGCCGCCGCACCGAGCCGCCAAGGACCCAATTGCAAGGATTTAAATCTTTGGAAGGGTCTGAGCGTAAGATTCAAGGACCTAGTTGTAAAAGAAAAATTCAAACCTAGATTCAAATTCAGTGAACTTGTAAAATTCGTATAAAATCGTAGAAAATTCAGAAAAATGCAAACTCAACTGTTCTGGAATCCTAAGAACAAACTCTACCACTTTTGTTGCAAAAATTTTCTCAGAATCTCAAAACATTTTGCTCTACATTAAATAAAAACTTTAATGGACATATTTTATACCCACTGTTCTAGAACAATGCTGACCCTAAATTTTGGGCAGTGAACTAGTTACTGGATGTTTAGGACTGTGTAAAAAGATCAGGCACAAATTCCATCTCTAGATTTACTGTTTGTTAAACTTAGTTTTAATTCATGTGTAAGTAAAATATTTTATCCCTGCAGTTAGGTGGTGAGTCACCCATTGAAATTTTTCCTATGCTAATTTATTGGTACCTAGAAGCCAGAGAAAAATTAGGAGACTTTTTACCTCACAGTAACCTATTTATTTGAATTATGTGCTAATAACATACATTAAGTCAAGAAAATAGTATCTTAGCTTGGAAAATCCCCAAATTATTACTGGGAGTTACACTAGGGTAGAGGTTGCTGTGTAAAAAGTTTCATGGTCAAAAACCCTATGTAGGGTCCTGCAAAAATGAATCTTTAAAAAGCCTAGGTGTAGAATGTCATATTTTCTATGCTCTAAATACTGCATGATAAATCCTACAAAAATTACAGTAGCTTCTACATGCTCAAGTGAGAGCTCTGTAAAAATCTTAGACTCATTTGTCGCACCAATTGTTCTGTATAAAAAGAACAAGGATCTAACAGCAACTATGTAATATATTTTTCAGAATTAATCGGTTACATAAAATTGGCTGAAAATTTTACAGTAAGCACATCTTTCCTTGATGTGCCTAAATCCAAAATTTCATAACCAGAAACTATCCCTTGTAGTAATTACTCTCAAATCGTAATCAAGTGCTATTTCCACGACTTAAACTTGTGCACTCATGTAGAATCGACGACTCTCGCCGACGGAACCTACGAGCTGGTGCCCGCGTCCGAGAGTGAGCAGCGTGAAGCTCAAGAAAATCTAACTGAAGCTTTTGAAGACCCGAGCCCAAGTTCGGAAGATCCCCAAGCGAACTGCGAAGGCAAGCCCCGGAGCATAACCCATTCTTTTCGAAATTATGCAACGCATTACTCTTTGCTTGTGCATTAAGTTTATAGGAGTTGGATGAAAACTTAGTTGCATGATGTCAGGAACCCTTGCGTGAAAACTAGATGTAAGGTTCGATAGAATGCTGTGCTAATAGGACTCCGGTAAAAGTCGAGTGATTTCCTGTCACTCGCGAGAAAATAGGAGTTGAATGACTACTACACGCTGCAATCATAAGGACACGGACGGGTTATGTAACGATGGTTACGCTTGAGGCCCGTCTGTCTAGTGAAAAATGCTAAGGCCGCAGGGTGTGGTAGTGATGGTTAAGTCTTTGAACGTACTAAACACATGCCGAGATTATGGGAATCGGTAAGCTTAAGTACCTGATTGGCCCGGCAAGGGGACGGCATCCTACCCTTTGAACTTCGGTCCCATGTGCATATGGCGAGTGCAGAGAGTGGTCACGACCCGGCGCCGAACCGTGGCGTGGAGCTCTTGTACTCTCGGAGGGTAGCCCCGATCCACGACCCGGAAAGAAAGGGGAAAAGTTGCACGTGTGACTCTAGGGAGTAACCACGTGACGTGTGTTTGGGTTTTCCCTTGCAAGGTTAAGAAATTCGATTCGAATCGTCCGTTTCTCACGGCTATTGAGACTGCTTAACCATTTTTACCCACAGAGTAAGAAGAGGAACAATGATGATGAATGAACTGGTTGGATGGAAAGTTTAATGCTTCACCATGTATGCTTTAGATAGCTGCTTACCTAGACTGGCTAACGAAACTAGAACCTTGAGCTAAAAGTTGAAAGTAAGGACCCACTTGTAGATGCTTTTCGGCAAAACAAACCCCTGAGCCAAAAAGCCTTGCATATCTAGAGTCGGTGGAGTAGTTCCCACTACACGGGTAAGTCTTGCTGAGTATTAGTATACTCAGTCTTGCTTGTGACTCGTTTTCAGGTGAGCCCTTTGAAGACATGATTGCTAGCTTGACTTGGCCCTGCACTCTTCCCCCTGGTTGGTCGGTGGAATGGGATGCGCCCCCGTCCAACGGAGATAAGGCCGAGTGATGTCTCGTACGGGCTTCATCGAGACATCCTGTATCGTCGAGTAGTTTCCGTTGTTTATTTCCGCTGCAATTTAACTCTGAAGAACTTATTTATGTTAATTGAAGTACTTGTTTTCTAAACTCAGGACTAGGTCTGTAATATTGACTTATGCAAATGATGTAATACTTGCTGGAATGTGGTATTCTCTGGGCTCATCGTCGCATGAGCATTTGTATGTACGGCGCTCGATCCGTTCACCGTGGTTGTATCGGGAGGTTATACCCGACAGACCAGTGGATTACTCCGTTTGAAGTGTAAGGTTAACCGAGGATGCCTTAATGGTGATGGTTAATACACTTGAGCCGGATTAATTCAGGTGGTTCTGCCACAGAGAAGGTGGGGCCATGGGGGAAGGAGGGGATCTCAGATCTGTGCGGGGGTCGGGGGAGGGGAGGGGCCGGCGGCAGCCGTCGAGGGGTAGCAGGGAGGCAGAGAGGTGGAGGGAAATGAATTAGGGTTTCAGGGTGGGGAGGGGATGGGGGGATGGGAGCTATATATCCTCCCCAGGGAACCGGGCCGGTATTGGGCTGACCGTTGATTAATGGGCCGTGCCGTGCCGGCGTGCGTGCCGAGGTGGCAGCCCAAGCACGGCACGTGGTACCGTGCTGGGCCGGCCCGAGCACGTTGAGCACTGGGCCGGGCCGTGCTTGTGCCGGGCCAAAATTGCGTGCCCCGTGCTGGGCTTTCGTGCCTTAGGCCCAATGGCCAACTATAGTGCCCACTGCACACTTACCAGTCAGAAGGGCAGAAGCTCCCTGTGCAAGCGGGTACAAAGGGGACTGCCTTCGTTCCAGCCATTGTGAAGAAGCCATTAGCTTGGCTCCCAAAGCGAGGAGCTACTAACCATTGAACCCGATTTAGGAGAGAAAAATTGACTGAACATCTATTTCAGCATACTAGCATGGTTCACGAGTATGCATGACTACCAGATGTCCTTAATGATTGGGATTCACTTCTGAATTATATAGGAAAATAGATTGATACAAAACATGAAGAAGAAATCAAATAGTGAGAGAAAACAACAGATGCCAAACGCAGATCGGAGATGAATGTGCATGGTCTCAGAACATGATTTGGACTAAATCTGCACAAAGAAACTACCAGATATCTAGAATAGATGCATACCTCTAGCTGGTATTCCTTGTACATCTTCGTTGGGCTGACAGACCCATTGAACTCGCCATGACCTAGCGCAATCCTGCATTCCTGATAGCTTCAGCTTTTTTACAATTCGCTTGCCATGACCTAAATAAGAAAACGAACATAAACAAACATTAGAAAGAGATTTATTGAACAAGCATACAACAATTTCGTGTTCAATGCTTAAATCTCATAAACATTTTAGTACTAACCAGCAGACAGCAGCAAAGTAAATCAACGCCATTGTAGCCAAATTAAGGAACAATATGGCTAGTACTTGCCATCAGAACTGAGCTAAAGCAAAATACGGAGCATATAGAAACCTGGAGTGAAAGGGAATGACAAAAGAGCGCACCTTGTGGATGTGGATCTTTAGGCTTGCACCTCATCTGCCGGTCAGCATGTCTCCTTTGATGTGGCGGTGAAGTCGTGGAGCCCCAGCATCGTGTCGGGGTAGGGCGGGGAGCAGAGCAGCTGGGAGAGCTCAATTGGGTCGTAGGACTAGGCGGGTTCGGCGGATGCGGGGGTGTCGGAGGAGGAGGATGGCGAGAGGGTGGAGTTGGCAGCGGTCCCGCCAGAGCTGGAGTTGGAGTTCGTCACGGATTCGTCGGAGAGGAGGATCTAGGCGTAGGGCTGTTGGGCGTTGAGGAGTGTGGGGTGGTCGGGGAACCGGGTGAAGAACTTGCTGTCGATATCCTCGTCCATAAGAACCGGGTGGCCTGCAGCGGGCTGCGCCGCCGTCGCCTACCAGGCCGCTACCTCCTCGCGAACCATAGCAGTCGTCGCTTCCTCCGCGGCCTCAGCTGCCTGGCGCTGCACCCTCGATGTCACCGAGCCTCGGGAGGAGACCAGGAGGTGTGATGAGGACATACCTATCATTGGTACAACCACGCCTATTACACAGCAAGGACCAATTACTCGAGCACGAGCACGACAACTAAATTATCAGATAAAGTCGTCAAACAAGTTATTCTCCGAATGGGGTGGTACTAAAGCCTTGTGATGACTTTCTTATGATTAGAAACTTGAAAGCCGAATCAGATTGGAGAAAGCACGACAATGACAACAAACAAGTGGAAGGAGGCATGAGGAAATGAAGGATCGGACCAAAGAATCAGACTGCAAATTCGACCAGCCTGTTCGGACCTCCAGGAACTGACAACTTCCACGGGACATAATTCTTTGCTCCGAAGGGTGTTGGAGGCTCATGAGCACTTGATGGAAAGCCCTTGAAGCCACCTTTCAGATGGATTAAGAAACACTGCAAGATTCCATTGGAGTCACCTAGAAACTACAGAGAGATGTTCGGACCTCCAGTCTTGGGCTGACAACCTTGTATCAAGTGAAGCCCACTAGGGGCCCATTCTATGTTAGGGTTTCCACCCTCCCACGCCTCCTGGCTATCTCCCATGTATAAATACATGCTCCAGCAGCCAGGAGATGGTTGGGTTTTATTTTGTTGTCAGTTTAGCTTCAGCTACTTCCTGGTGAGCGCATGTGTCGACTAGGCCACTCGTTTGCTTGATTCAAGACCCCAACTTGTGATTTAGTTTCAGCCTTTAGCTTGACTTTCGTGAGCTATTTGCTTGTTTATCTTGTTCTTGCTTGTTCTCGGTTGCTAGTAGGTTCATAGGTGTTCTTGGCACAGCAAGAACATCACAATCGGGGACGCTAAGGCGCAGCCTTGTGGGGTGTCGGTGTTTTACCGCCAAGCCCACCGAGGGATACCCCCGAGGTGGTGAGTTTGTAGGTAGGGTGTCTTCGAGACCAGGAACTCGAAGGTGCAAAGGAACACAAGGTTTAGACAGGTCGGGCTGCCGAGAGCGTAATACCCTACGTCCTGTGTGGTTTGTATTGCCTTTGATGATGATTGTCCCCGTGGGGGGTCCAATCCACCCTTATATAGTCTGGGGGGACAGGTTTACATGGGAGTCCTAGTCGGGTACAAACCCAGGAGTCCTACTCGAGTACTACTCGTGTAGTTTCCTACCATGCCCGACTAGTTTCACTATTCTACGAGTAATCCTACTGCATTACGAGTAATCCTACTGCAGTACTTCGTAGCCGAGTACTGCAGGCGCCCGAGTACTTCTGAAGGCGTCTTCGAGTTCTTAGCGAACTTCATCTTGAAGGTGTCCTCCGAGTACTTCCTTGGCTGCATCGAGGCTGTGAGGTGCTCATGCCTCGAGTAGTTATCCAGTCTTGAGTCTTCTTGTCCTTATCTTCCAGCAGATTTGGAAAATAAGTCGCTGATAACACGTGTCCCGCAGCCCCCGAGCCTTGAATCCAAATCCCCAAGATTTGGAATGAAGGATCCAAAGAATCGTGGCTTGCAATATATGGCATCAAGAATTTGATGGTAAACATGGGCAAATCAGTTCAGTAAATTTGAAAACCTCTTTTGTTGGGATAAATTCCCTGAGAAAATGGTTAAACAAATTACTTGTCCAACAAACACCCGAAATTACCTCTCAAGCCAATCTTTGTGCCCTGAGCCAATGACTAGATAAATCCTTCTAGGTAACAGTTTGAACAAACCCCTTATTTCAGAATAATATCCCTGAAATAATGGTTAACAAACATCTACCTGTTGACGCCAGATTTTGACACGTATTGAATCGGCGTCAGGAGAAGAAGGTTGGCCGATGCAGATCTGAGAGCTACAGTAAGGAATCGGCCGATCGGGGTAACAGTTGAAAATCGGCCGATTGGTGGCACCGCCTATGCCAACAGGATAGGATTATTCCAGAAGATCCTAGTCAAAAGCTGGTCAACGCGGCATGCTAAGTCGGCCGGAAAGCAATTGAAGAGGTCCTGATTGGATTAGGAAGCGGCGGCGGAAGATTCTGCGGGAGTCTGTTTCCTTTTTAAAGTTATTATAGATATAGTAGTTTTCCTGTTTTAAATAAGGTTGTAACAAGTCGTAATCGACCAGGAGTCCTAGTTTCAGGGTATAAATAGGAGTCGCTAGGGTTTTGCAAAACAACCAACATCAATCAACAAAATACTTCTACTTTTTACCAGTACTTTACCTTTCAAGTCGGCGACTTCGCCAATATTTTCTTCTTTTACGAGTTCGTACGGATTGGCAGGGCTGCATCAACCTGATCTCCGGCCAATTGGTAGGTTCCGATTATCGAGTAATATCCGAGCTTTAACTACGGGCGCATCGCTGTGGTTTCGTTTGGATTTATTCACAAGTTATCGATATTTACTAGAATTGCAAGTTCTACCTGTTATTCTAGTATTATCACCAGTTATCCAGCTTGAGATCAGGGTAATCGGCTTCGTCATCGTTCTCCTTCGATTCATCGCCATATAGTCGATTAGATCTGTTTCAAGTGTTGCCTCTATAGTAATTGTTTAGATTGCTCCAGCAGTTTTTACAATTACCATACGATCATCGGCTGACTCATAGCCGATCATCTCTACAGCAAATCGGCCGATTTACCGCCGACGCGCTCCTCAGGACAGATCGGAAATCCAGCCGATCGACGCGCCTGGAATTTAATACTCTATTTCCTTGTCAATCAACAGGTCAGATTGACTGGCACGCCGCGCGAACCGCACCAGGGCGATAACCCGAACAGGAGCTAAGCAGATTCTCCCGGGTCATGTGTCCGACGCTGAAGACCCATCGGCCGATTCCTATCCGGCCGATTTTAGCGCCAACACACTTTTGGCACGCCTGGTGGGACCATCCAAGACCTGATATGTCGAACAACGCAGAAATCTCTGACAGCAACATCATTGGGGTCACAGAAGCTGATCTCAAGGACGACCAGAGGGAGGAATTGGCCAAACATCTAGAAGATTACAAGAAGGTATACCTCCAGTCGTTCAGTCGTACCAGAAGCGGGGAAGCAGTTAGGAAGGCCCCTATTCCAGCACCTCGCCACATCACCATTGCTGAAGACTCGGGCAAGATGTCAGAGATGATTCAGCAGTCCGTATATCAAGCGTTCATTGACCAGTCCTCGGTGATGAGCAACACGGTGTACAATGCCGTCGTCAACTCTCTGGCCAGCGGAGCCGTTCAAGGTTATCAGGGACCGGCATATGCCCCTCCAACTACCCTGCCGGCCAGAAGCTTACCCTACACATCCCAATCGGCTTCTCAGCCGATGTTGACGCAGCGCGAGGGGTACAGCTCTCCACCACTTCCGGCGTCTCCAAGATATAGCGGTGCACCCTGTCTCCCGTCGCGAGCGCCGCTTCAACCCGTCCAGATGGCTTCGGTGCAAACACTGCCTACAAGCTCAGTGCCTTGGGGGGCATCAGCCACGACGTATTTCCCCGAGCCAGCGGACGGGCATCGCACTTACCCGTTCCAGGTGCCGTATCAATCGGCAGCCCGGCCGACGGTCTCCCAGTACCAGCCGAATTTACCAGAGATCGGCAGGGGGGCATCAGCCACGACGCATTTTCCCGAGCCGGCGAACACGGGCATGGCACTTATCCGTTTCAGGTGCCGTACCAATCGGCCGCCCGGCCGACGGTCTCCCAGTACCAGCCGATTTTACTAGAAGTCGGCAGGGGGTCAAGCACTGTGGAGGCATTCAGAGCCGCGGCGCCAGCAGCAACGTACGAAGGGGGTGCGGACGCGTTTCGCCATCAGTTATCGGCCGTTCAGCAAACTTCGCCGATTCATCACCTGGCTGAACCAGCCCTTCAACACGTGCCCGCACCGCGAATAACTGTTCTTCAGCAGCAGGTGGATTGGACGGCAAGAATAGCAGAAGTAATTCAAGATCAGTTTGGGCTGAAGCCGAAAGTTCAAACTTATACTTACAAGACGCCGTATCCATCGGCCTATGACTCGTTGCCGTTCCCACACCGCTACAAGGTTCCTGATTTCACCAAGTTCTCAGGGACGGATGACACATCCACTGTGGAGCACATCAACAGATTCATCATCCAGTGCGGTGAAGCTACCACGCAAGACGCTCTGAGGGTACGGTTATTTTCATCATCTCTATCCGGATCGGCCTTCCAGTGGTTCACCACTTTACCGCCAAATTCTATCGTCACGTGGGCCGATCTGGAGAAACAATTCCACAAGTATTTCTATGCGGGAATACACGAGATGAAGCTCTCGGATCTAACCAGCCTCAGGCAGAGGAACGATGAGCCGGTGACAGGGTATATACAGAGATTCAGAGAGATCAAAAACAAGTGCTACAGCCTGGCCCTGACCGATGCACAATTGGCCGATATCGCTTTCCAGGGCCTCTTACCGCAAATCAGAGAAAGATATGCCGCCCAAGAGTTTGAGAGCCTGAGTCAAATCGTCCACCGATTGTCAGGGCAAGAGATCCGACCGTTTGAACAGCAGAGGAGCTTTCAGAAGAAGGTGGCGTATTTGGAGGGATCTGAATCTGACGCAGCGGAGGAGTTTTCAGAAGAAGAGTTTGAGAGCCTGAGTCAAATCGTCCACCGATGAAATTTTTGATCTACTGCTTCAGGAGGGACAGATCAAGCTGTCGCAACATCACACCATCCCTACGGCCGATCAGCTGAAGAAGATGAAGTACTGCAAGTGGCACAACACTACTTCTCATGACACCAACGAATGTAAAGTCTTTCGTCAGCAGATACAATCGGCCATTGAACAAGGGCGGCTCAAATTTGAGACTCCAACCAAATCGGCAATGCCGATGAAGATAGATCAGCATCCCTTCCCGGCCAACACGGTCAACGCTGGAGAAGAGTCAAGTCAAACCAAGGTGCTGACATCAGAATCGGCGAGAAGAGGTGGCGTCGTCGATCCCAAGAGGCAGATCACGACGGAAGAAATCAGAAGGAATAGGCGAGGACCAGAACGACCACACAGGCCTGTCACCTCCCGATTTCTACTCAGTAAATATCGGCGGCAACAAGAACAAGCACAACACCAGGAAGAGATGATACGCCAGCGTGAAGATCACTGGCAGTGTCCCTTCTTCATCCACTGCTGGGAGAACGATATCAGAATGCCCTCTGCCGATAACTGTCCGGAGTGCAACGGATCAAACCGCAACGAGCGCCCGAAGCCACACTCTAAGGACAGAGGATCAGAGCCGATCAACAGAAATCAGCGCGAAGAACGGCGCGTTTCGGTGCATGATCGGCTGGGGGGCAGAGTTGACCAGTACGGCAGGTCAGAAACCAAGATCGGCCAGCAAGATGGACTGGGGGGCAGGATCAGCGCGCACGATCGGTTGGAAGAGGTGGCCTATGATAGGGTATCAGACGAAGATCGCCTAGGGAAAGAACCGAAGTGGGAACACGCCAGATCATCGGCCAAACCAGTAAATCCCAGGTGGTGTCCTGACGGCTTATCCAGATCCCAGAAGCGAAGGATCCAACGCCTACGCCAGTGGGAACATCGAGAAGAAGAACAAAGACACGTGCCAGAAAGAAGGAATGTGAAATCTCGAATTTGGCGCCCAAAGAAAAATGATCAGGAAGCAAACAGCCAAGAATCGGCGGCCGAAATCAATATGGTTTTCATACTGCCGATGGAGTTCATGGCGCCAAGCGATCGGGACAAAGTGACAAATACAGAGGAAGAGCAAATGGCACAACTGGTGTTAGAGCCGATGACGGCTATGTTTGAGAAGCCAGAGGAAGAAAAACGACAGCACCTCAAAGCGCTGTTTCTCAAGGGCTATGTCAACGGAAGACCCGTCACCAGACTACTGGTAGATGGAGGCGCGGCAGTCAACATCATGCCGTATGCCATGTTCCGCAAGCTGGGCAAGGGCGAGGACGACCTCACCAAGATGGACATGATGCTGAAGGACTTCGAAGGCAACGTGTCGCCTGCCCGCGGGGCATTCTGCGTCGACCTCACCATCGGCAGTAAGACCCTCCCCACTACTTTCTTCGTCATTAATGGCAAAGGGTCCTATAATATGCTGCTCGGTCGCGACTGGATACATGCAAACTGCTGTGTCCCATCTACCATGCATCAATGCCTTGTGCAATGGGTCGGCGACAGTACAGAGGTGGTAGCTGCCGATTCCAATTACAGCGTTACAGCGGCCGACACACAACAGTGGAGCTGCGAGCACGTCAAGTGTATATCTGGCAGGACTTGGGACACTGACTTCCTGAGAGTGTCCGATTTCGGTCTACAGCCGATCCAAGCAGTCGGCTCCGAAGATTAAGAATAAATGGATCAGCTCATCCGAGGAGATGGGAAGCTAGGACACGGGTTCACGTCGGCCGATTTGTTAGAGATGGTAGATTTGGGAGATAGCAGCAAATCGAGGCCGACGTACGTTAGTGCCAATTTGGATCCTGAGTACAAATGCAAATTGATAAAATTATTGAAAGAGTTCAGGGATTGCTTTGCTTGGGAGTATCACGAGATGCCAGGACTAGACCGGTCTATTGTTGAACACCGGTTACCTATAAAATCAGGATATCGGCCGTATCAGCAACCTGCACGACGGTGTAACCCCAAAATTCTACCTGACATAAAGGCCGAGATTACAAAGTTGATTGAGGCAGGATTTATTCGGCAGTGCCGCTACGCCGAATGGATTTCTAACATTGTGCCTGTATACAAGAAGAATGGAAAGTTGCGTGTGTGCATCGATTTCAGGAATTTAAATCAGGCGACGCCGATGGATGGTTATCCGATGCCAACGGCCGATATCTTGGTGGATGCTACCGCAGGCCACAAAGTCATAAGTTTCATGGATGGGAATGCCGGGTACAATCAGATATTAATGGCCGAAGAAGATATTTCGAAAACGGCTTTTAGGTGCCCAGGCCATCTTGGTTTATTTGAATGGGTAGTTATGACTTTTGGTTTGAAAAACGCCGGCGCTACATATCAACGGGCCATGAACTACATCTTCCACAAACTCATTGGTTCATCAGTGGAAATTTATATAGATGACGTCGTGGTCAAGTCAAAAGGTCACCAGGATCATCTGGCCGATTTACAAGAAGTGCTGGAGTGCACAAGGAAGCATGGGCTGAAGATGAACCCAAACAAGTGTGCGTTTGGTGTATCGGCCGGACAATTCTTGGGATTTATGGTCCACGAGCGTGGGATAGAAGTCAGCTGCAAGATTATAGATGCCATCAATAAAGTAGTGGCCCCACAGAATAAAACTGAACTACAGTCCCTCATCGGCAAGGTCAATTTCATCAGAAGATTCATATCCAATCTATCGGGACGTATTCAGGCTTTTACTCCTTTGTTGAAATTAAAGCCCGACCAAGAGTTCACATGGGGAGAAGAGCAACGCAAGGCACTGGAGAGTATCAAGCAGTATCTGGTCTCACCTCCGGTGTTAGCCCCGCCACAGCCTGGTAAGCCGTTCAAGTTATATTTATCGGCTGATGAGCAGGCTATTGGATCGGCGTTGGTACAGGAGTTTGAGGGGAAAGAACGAGTGGTGTACTACGTCAGCAGAAGACTTTTAGACGCCGAAACAAGATATTCTTCGGTGGAGCGATTATGCTTGTGCTTGTACTTTTCATGTACTAAACTCAGGCACTATTTGCTATCGGCAGAATGCATAGTCGTATGCAAGGATGATGTTGTGAAGTATATGCTATCATTGCCGATTTTGAAGGGGCGGATTGGAAAATGGATCCTGGCTTTGTCAGAATTCGATCTAAGGTACGAGTCGGCCAAAGCCGTTAAAGGTCAGGTGATGGCTGATTTCGTAGTACAGCATTGTGGACCAGAAATTGCCACCGTCGAACCAGTTCCATGGACTCTATATTTTGATGGTTCTTCGTGTGGGGTCGGATCAGGAATCGGCATCGTTCTTGTGTCGCCTCGGGGGGCAACTTATGATTTCTCTCTGCCGATAGAAGCTTCTGCAACCAACAACCAGGCGGAGTATCGAGCTGTTCTGAAAGGCATCCAATTGTTAAGGGAAGTCAGGGCGGATGCAGTCGAGATCTTTGGGGACTCCATGCTCATTGTGGATCAGTTAACAGGACGATCCGAATGCAAGGACGACATCTTGAGGATTTATTATGAAGATTGTCTTCAACTGTTGAAAGGCTTCAAATCTGCAACAATTGAGCACATCCCCAGGGATTATAATGAAGAAGCCAACAGACTGGCTCAACATGCTTCTGGGTATCGGCCGATTCAGGGAGCGATGACGCTAGAACTCGCGGCCGATGACTGGCGGAAGGAGATCGCCGATTATTTGAAGAATCCATCCCAAAAGGTGGATCGGCGAACACGTTTTCAGGCTACAAAGTATGTGTTGCTTGAGGATGACTTATTTTTTCGGACGATCGATGGAGTTCTTCTCAAATGCCTGGGAACAGAAGACGCCAAGGTCCTAATGGGAGAAATCCATGAAGGCGTGTGTGGAGCTCATCAATCAGCCCATAAAATGAAGTGGATGATCAGGAACAATGGATATTATTGGCCGACTATCCTGGAAGATTGTTTCAAGTATTACAAAGGATGCCAAGACTGTCAGAGGTTTGGCGATGTGCAGCGCGCACCAGCATCGGCTATGAATCCGATAATTAAGCCGTGGCCGTTCAGAGGTTGGGGAATAGATCTCATCGGACAGATTCATCCTCCGTCTAGCAAAGGGCATAAGTTCATATTGGTGGCTACAGATTACTTTACCAAATGGGTGGAGGCAGTTCCTTTGAGGAACGTGACATCAGCCGATATGATTGAGTTTGTTAAAAGCCATATTATATATCGATTTGGTATTCCTCAAACCATTACAACTGATCAAGGGACAATGTTCACTTCTGGAGAATTCGGAGAGTTCGCCGCCGATATGGGGATTAAATTATTAAATTCCTCTCCATACTATGCTCAAGCCAATGGCCAAGCGGAGTCATCTAACAAGGGGATAATCAAGCTAATTAAGTGGAAGATAGAAGAACAACCCAAGAAGTGGCATATGTCTTTGGCTGAATCTTTATGGGCGTACAGGATGGCTTGTCATGGGGCCACTAAAATATCCCCTTATCATTTGGTTTATGGCCATGAAGCAGTCTTACCATGGGAGATAAGAACAGGGTCAAGACGCATATCGCTACAGGATCAGTTAACGGCCGATGATTATTCCTTTCTCATGAAAGATGAACTTGACGATTCGGCGGGTTTGCGGTTAAGAGCTCTAATCAGCATAGAGGAGAACAAGAAAAAGGTGGCCAGATGGTATGACAAGAAGGTCAAAGTCAAACAGTTCTCTCAGGGAGATCTGGTATGGAAGCTGGTGCTGTCGATAGGATCTAAGGATCCCAAATTCGGTAAGTGGTCACCCACTTGGGAAGGGCCGTATAGAATCGGCTGATGTGCTCCCGGAAATGCATACATTCTGGAAACGATGGAAGGGGAGGAATTCCCAAGAGCTCTGAATGGACGATATTTGAAAAGGTATTATCCAAGCATTTGGGTAGATGCATAACTTACAGCAAGATATATCAAGATTACATGGCCGACATGGTGTAAGTCGCCCTTAGAATAAAAACACTACTGGTTACGCCTGCGTTGGATTTCTCTTTCGACACGACCTAATCTTATCATGAGGGAGAGCCTTTCATCTTTCAAGTCCTTTGCAGTTACTCCAGCTTCAGCTTGGTCGCAGAGTTCTTTCAGCAGGCGGGCCTTCTCCTCTTCCAAATCTTTCATGGTGGCTTCGGTCTTAGCTTCAGCAAGAGGGTGAGAAGATGAAGAACTCTCGTCAGACGATGGCATTTGTTCAAAGCAGACGAGATCCACATGGTCCAAGATTGATCGGACATTGGCAGGAACATGATCTTTGAGTTCTTCAGAATGAGCTTTTATCAGATCTATATCAGCTTGCGACAATGGTTTGCCTGAATACATGATTTCGATTGCTCTTTCCAAACCGGGGCTGAGACGGTTCGGCTGAAAGAAGGAATAGGCAAATATGTTGGAACAAAGTAAGGTATCTCAGGAAGGGATGGAGAGGAAATTGATACCTGATTAACGGAAGAGGAGGATCGAGAAGACATTTTAATGCTTGACCAAAGACGGCGAGCGCTGGGTTTCAGAAGGAAAAGAAGACAAGCTAGATGAACATTTTTGGAAATAATACGAAGAATCGTATTTATAGAAAGGAAGAGACAGAGGGTTGGCAAGACGTGTACCGTCGGAGTAAAGGCATCAGTAAATGTAAAGCTGCCGGAAGACGGTCAAAGTCTGAATCTACACGCCAAATCCTGTTACCGGATTCCATGTCACAAACCTGATTCTAGAAAAAGATCAGATGCAGAGGGAAAGGTAACACAACGGATTCCGAGGCTTACTCCTGTCGCAATGAGGAAGCTTAGAGAGAAGGATTAAAGAAAGAGTTTCGAAGAAAAAGTTATATTTTACTCCGAAACTGGGGGGCATGTGTTGACGCCAGATTTTGACACGTATTGAATCGGCGTCAGGAGAAGAAGGTTGGCCGATGCAGATCTGAGAGCTACAGTAAGGAATCGGCCGATCGGGGTAACAGTTGAAAATCGGCCGATTGGTGGCGCCGCCTATGCCAACAGGATAGGATTATTCCAGAAGATCCTAGTCAAAAGCTGGTCAACGCGGCATGCTAAGTCGGCCGGAAAGCAATTGAAGAGGTCCTGATTGGATTAGGAAGCGGCGGCGGAAGATTCTGCGGGAGTCCGTTTCCTTTTTAAAGTTATTATAGATATAGTAGTTTTCCTGTTTTAAATAAGGTTGTAACAAGTCGTAATCGACCAGGAGTCCTAGTTTCAGGGTATAAATAGGAGTCGCTAGGGTTTTGCAAAACAACCAACATCAATCAACAAAATACTTCTACTTTTTACCAGTACTTTACCTTTCAAGTCGGCGACTTCGCCAATATTTTCTTCTTTTACGAGTTCATACGAATTGGCAGGGCTGCATCAACCTGATCTCCGGCCAATTGGTAGGTTCCGATTATCGAGTAATATCCGAGCTTTAACTACGGGCGCATCGCTGTGGTTTCGTTTGGATTTATTCACAAGTTATCGATATTTACTAGAATTGCAAGTTCTACTTGTTATTCTAGTATTATCACCAGTTATCCAGCTTGAGATCAGGGTAATCGGCTTCGTCATCGTTCTCCTTCGATTCATCGCCATATAGCCGATTAGATCTGTTTCAAGTGTTGCCTCTATAGTAATTGTTTAGATTGCTCCAGCAGTTTTTACAATTACCATACGATCATCGGCTGACTCATAGCCGATCATCTCTACAGCAAATCGGCCGATTTACCGCCGACGCGCTCCTCAGGACAGATCGGAAATCCAGCCGATCGACGCGCCTGGAATTTAATACTCTATTTCCTTGTCAATCAACAGGTCAGATTGACTGGCACGCCGCGCGAACCGCACCAGGGCGATAACCCGAACAGGAGCTAAGCAGATTCTCCCGGGTCGTGTGTCCGACGCTGAAGACCCATCGGCCGATTCCTATCCGGCCGATTTTAGCGCCAACACTACCCAAGATAGATTTTAAAAAGCCTCTTGGATCGGGTAGTGGTGAGGAATTTTACAGCGTCTAGTGTTAAAACATGAGAGCTATCCCTTGAAGCACGTTGGGTGCCATGTCCCATCAAGCCCCCAAGCCAGGAGCCAGATGATAAGCATAAAGTAGTCATAGCAGAACGGTGGCGCTAGCCCCCGAGCCCAGTCATTGGGCAAGTAGCTGCTGGTGCTTGAACAGTCGATGAAGCCATCTAGTCGGAGTCGGTCCCGACTAAGATTGTAATCAAGACAAGCAGTCGAAGCAGTCGAATATGAGTAGAACAAGTCGTAAACTAGTCAACTTCTTGTCATGGGAGCGAGGCCCCTTCAATAACATAGTGTACAAGTTGAAAACTAGTAATATGTTACTAGAAATAAGGGAGCGAGGCCCCTTTAGTAAACTTGCGTGTAGTACCAGTCGTAAACCCGTAAAACAGAGTTGTACAGGAAGTATGAGCACAAGGCCCCTTCAGTAACCCAAGAGGCTAGTCGGAAACTAGTAATTAGGTACTAGGAATATGGGAGCGAGGCCCCTTCAGCAAACTTGCGCGTAATACCAGTCGTAAATCGGTAAAATAGAGTTGTACTGGAAATATCCATCTCCAGGCATCAATAGAAGATGTCCCCAATTGATCAAGGATGAAAATGACGTAGATGCTCAATATTCCAAGAATTTGGTACCTCCTGGCCACAGGATACTGTAAGCGATAAGATCCAGGTCCTGTAACCTTGTGCACAATGAAAAGTCCTTCCCATCGTGAGTTAAGCTTGTGTAGTCCGGTATCATCCTGAATTTGTCAAAGAACCATATCTCCAACATTGAAAGAGCGTCGTTGAACGTTCCTGTCGTGATAACGACGAAATCTTTATAAGTAGCAAGCCGACTGGAACAATACGTTGCATCGGATTTCCTCTGTTGAGTCAAGCTCGAGATGTCTTGCATTGTCAGCCTCGCCTTCTTCAAACATCTCCAGTCGTGGAGACTTCCACATCACATGAGCTGGTAATATTGCTTCAGACCCGTAGATGAGAAAGAAAGGTGACTGTCTTGTGGCTTTGCTTGGTTGTGTGCGAAGCCCCCAGACTACTGAAGAGATCTCATTGATCCACTTGCCGTCCTTTTTGTTGTTCTCGTCATAGAGTCTTTTCTTCAATCCATCAAGAATCAAGCCATTGGCGCACTCAACCTGGCCATTGGCTCACGGGTGAGCCACATAAACATACTTGACTTCAATGGAACTGCGTTCACAGAAATCCCAGAACTGGTGCGTGGAAATAGGATCCCAAATCTGTAATAATGGTGTTGCGAAAGCAAAAGCGGTGTAATATGTCGTAGATGAAAGTAACCACTCAATCTTCTGTGAGCGTTGCGATTGGCTTGTACTCGATCCACTTGGTAAACTTGTCGATGGCCACCAACACGTGTGTGAAACCTCCTGGCGCAGTTGTGAAAGGCCCTATCATGTCCAGGCCCTAGCATGCAAACGGCCATGAAGGTGGTATAGCGATGAGGTTATGAGCCGGAACATGGGGCTGTTTGCCAAAGAACTGGCAGTTGGTACACCGGCGAACGAGTGCTTCGGCATCTGCCAAAGCAGTCGGCTAGTAGAAACCCGATCGAAACGCCTTGCCGACTAGTGTGCGAGAAGTCGCGTGGTTCCCGCACAAGCCTTCGTGAATCTCTTGCAGTATCTCTTTGCCCTCCTCCATGCTGACACACTTCATGAGTATGCCTGACACTGATCCACGCTTGTACAAGTTACCCCAACTAGAACATAACCTTTACTGACCCTTAGGATGCGAGTAGCTTCAGCGCTTTTTGGATCGACGCCGGGGGGTAGTTTGTGCTCCTGGATGTAGTCGATGAAGGCCACCCTCCAGTCGACCTCGATCATCAAGACCTCTCGGTCGGGTTCCTTGGGACCCTGAGCGATGGATTTTGAGTCTGGTGTCCTGATGGAAGGGTGATGCAACCCGTGAACGAAAACTCCCGGTGGGATGTTAGCTCGATCAGAACCCAGTTTGGAGAGCACATCCACGCCCACATTGTTGTCGCGAATCACGTGGTGAATTTCCAACCCCGAGAACTTGTTCTCGAGCTTGCGTATTTCCATAACATAGGCGTCCATGGTGTCCTTGTTGATGTCCCACTCCTTGTTGACTTGTTGAACCACCAGTAAGGAATCACTGTGGATGAGTAGTCGCTTGATGCCTAGGGAGACAGCCAGGCGTAGCCTATGCAGTAATGCCTCATACTCGGCTTCATTATTAGAGACCTCGAATATTATTTGAAACACATACTTGAGCTATTCTCCTCTCAGGCTGATGAAAAGTACTCCCGCACCACCGCCACCGAGCTTGACTGAGCCGTCAAAGTACATGACCCAATGCTCTGGCTGGTTGGTTGGGGCTTCCACCATGTTTTCTCGCCACTCCACCACTTGATGGTTGTCCGTGGCTTGAAGTCGAGTGTGAGGGCTCCCAGCTCCATGGCCCACTTGGAGATGCGCCCGGTAGCATCCCGATTATAGAGGATATCCGCCAATGGGAAGTCAGAGACCACCAGGATATTGTATTCATCAAAGTAGTGGCGAAGCTTCTTGGAAGTGATGAGTATACCGTAAAGAATTTTCTGGATCGTTGGGTAATGAACCTTAGATTCAGAGAGGATTTCGCTGATGAAGTAAACTGGTCGCTGCACCCCGAAGGCATGGCCTTCTTCCTATCGTTCCACCATGATTGTCGTACTGACGACGTGAGTAGTCGCAGCGATGTAGAGTAGCAGATTCTCGCCTGGTTGGGGAGCCGTCAGGATGGGTGGTGACTGCAGATGGTGCTTGAGATCTTGCAGCAGCTGGTTTACTTCCTTGGTCCACTTGAACTTGTCGTGGAGCTTGAGCAATTTGAAGAAGGGTAGTCCCCGTTCTCCAAGTCGGGAGATGAATCGGTTCAAGGCTGCCATGCAACCTGTGAGCTTCTGGACATCCTTTATCGTCTTTGGAGCGTCCATGGCTATGATGGCATTGATCTTCTCTGGGTTTGCTTCAATTCCTCGGTGACTAACAATGAACCCCGAGTAGTTTTCCTTATGGCACGCCAAAGACGCACTTCGTCGGGTTAAGCTTCCATCGAAACCGTCGCAAGCTCCTCGAGATCAGTGATGAACTCACCGTGGGATCTGGTCTTGATGACTACGTCATCCATGTAAGCTTCAACATTGTGGTGTAGCTGGTCTGCGAGGCACAGTTGGATGGCCCGTTAGTAGGTAGCTCCCGCGTTCTTCAACCCAAATGACATTGTAGTGTAAGCATATGCTCCAAAGGGGGTGATGAACGCTGTTTTGATCTGATCTTCCTCCTTGAGAGATATCTGATGGTAGCCCGAGTAGCAGTTGAGGAAGGAGCGCAAGACGTAGCCAGCCGTAGAGTCAATAACTTGGTCGATGCGTGGGAGCGCGAAGGGGTCCTTCGGGCAGTGTTTATTTAGATCTATATAATCCACAAACATCCTCCATTCATTATTTTTCTTTTTCAAGACTAGTACAGGGTTAGCTAACAACTCGGGGCGGTACACTTCTTTAATAAAACCAGTCGCGAGTAGTTTTGCTAGCTCCTTCTTGATAGCCTCCCTTTTGTCGGGGGCGAAGCATCATAGTCGTTGCTTTTCGGAGTGGCTTTAGGGTCGTCTTTTATGCAATGCTCAATCAACTCCTTGGAACCTCTAGCGTGATTTCCATGCAAATATGTCACGGTTAGCCCTAAGCTGACGAGCGCGCTTTCCTATTTGTCACCCAAGCCGCCCCCGATCAAAGCAGTCTTGGACGGGTCACCTTCTTGCAGCTGGATGGCTTTGATGCCGACGTTGCTGGGGTTGGGTTTAATCCTCGACTGGCTGGAACGCTGGTTGGAGATCTCCATCTCTGAGTTGGTCAGCTTCAGCGCGGTCGCGAGTACTTTGGCTGAGGGCTCTGGCATGCGTGATGTCGTGGCGTACTCGATCGCCTCCTGGTCACAGTTGTACGACTTCTTCAAGTCGCCACGGAGTGTGAGTACGCCTATCCTGCCTGGCATCTTGAGTAGGAGGTAGACGTAGTGGGGCACGGCCATGAATTTGGCTAGTGCCGGTCTACCAAGGATGGCGAGGTATGACGAGTCGAAATCCGCCACCTCGAACTTGATGTACTCGGTGCGGTAGTTGTCCTTCATCCCAAAGGTGACTGGCAGGACCACTGACCCGAGTGGTGTAGCCGCGTTACCCGGGACAATGCCGTAGAAAGGAGCTTTGCTGGGAGCGAGCATCTTGGAGATGTCCAGTCCCATCTTCGTTAGAGTACTCGCGACAAGCAGGTTGAGGTCGCTTCCGCCGTCGATGAGTACTTGGGTGAGCTGTGAGCCCGCCACGATAGGATCTAGGATGAGCGGGAATTTTCTCGGCTCGGAGAAGCTAGTCCATTGATCATCCCTGGAAAAGGAGATCGGGATCTTGCTATATCTTAGAGGCCTTGTCGTGGCCGGCTCCACAGAGAGTATTTCGCGTAGGGTTAACTTCTGCGCGCGTTTGGAGGGGAATCCTCCATCTCTGCCGAAGATGACGTTGATGATGTTCTTTGGGTCCTGGAAGTCTTGAGCCCCCGACTAGTCACCTCCCTCATCTTCCTCCTGGTCCTTTCGCTTTCCTCCCAGAGGGAGGGGTGGTGCATTCAGTGACTTGCGGATTTGTGACACACTCGAAGAGCGTGTGTCTCGACTTCGAGTGTATCGGGCACTATTTGTGCATGACTTGCTTGTATTGTGCTTGGTTGTTCCCCGACTTCTTGCCATGTGGATTGCGCTCAACAGCCGCAACTTCATGGTCTGGCTTGCGTTTTCGGGTGTTCTCCGAGTGGTTCCACTGGCTTTTATCAAAGTGGTCGTTGCCATTGCCTAGCTTGTCGTGGTTGCGCTTGGGGAAGCGGTCGTTCTCCTCGTCCTCCTAGTCAGCCCACCGTGCCATCATGTCACGCAACTCCACGGCAGTAGTCGGGCGGTTGCGCCCGAAGTCGTGGTACGTGTGCTTCGAGAAGAGCCCATTCTGGAAGCAGTGGATGACATCTTCATCGGTGATGTTGGCGATGGTTGCGCGCGTCTCGAAGAAACGCCGGGTGTAGGATCTCAGGGTCTCGTTCATCTCTTGCTTCACCTGGGATAGATCGGGGCGAGTGCCCACCCTGATCATGGATCCTTGGAAGTTGTCGATGAAGGCCCGCTTGAGGTCCTCCCATGAGTCGATGGAGTTTGGCTTGAGGCTTTCAAGCCACGTGAGGGGTGCGGACTCCAGAGCCACCGGGAAGTAGAGAGCTTTGGTGGACTTGGATCCCCTTGAAACTTCAATAGCGACAGAGTAGCATCGAATCCACTGGCGCGGGTCTTGCTTACCGTCGTACTTGGGGATTCCGACTGGTTTGAAGTCCTTTGGATAAGACTTGTCGGTGATGCTGGTGGTGAAGGTGGGAAGCGGTCGCTGTCGTCGTTGTCGTGGTGCCTGCCGGTACGGTCCCTTCTCCTCGCTTCAATAACAAGCCGCGCGTCGCGGCCTTCATTGATCTTCTGCCTGAGGTCGACCGTGGGGGCATCGTGAAGGCTGGCCTCGAGTGGATCTTGGCCTGGATGCCTTGCACCATGCTGGTTGCGAGTGGAATGTTGCACCTCTTGCTCATTGTTGCCACGCGCGGATGGGTGGCCCTTGTTGCGCTGGCAGTTGTCGTTCCTCCGGCTACCAAGGCCTCCTCCGCGGGTGCGACTGATCAGCGCGGTTTCGCCATGGCGCTCAGACCTCGAGGGCGGAATCCGAGTGGAAGACACTGGATGTTGCCCATCGAGTTGCACGAGCGCGTGCTTGGTCAGATACTGCAGCCTTTGAATCTGAGGATTGGGTTGGAGTTGTTGAGCTAGGAGTGCTGCTTCTGCGATGGCGCCAATCGGCGTACGGTACTCGCGATCCGCAACTGCTGCAAAGGCGTTGTTTAGATCCCTTGGTTCACGGGCGCGATTCTGCACGTTGCGCCTGCGTTGGGCGCGCTTGGCGTTCTTTACCCGCCGGATCCTTCGGTGCTCCTCGTCTTCATCCTGGGGAGGGTCAGTTGTGGGCTCATCAGCTAAGATGTCCGCGAGTTGCTTGTTGTTGTACTGGCAGTCCAGCTCGTCGTTCTCCGCGTTGCGAAGGGAAGCCATGCAGACTTGATGATCCAGCAAGTTGTTAGCCCTAAGGCTATACTCAAGTAGCTCTGGGCTACTTTCTCCTTCTTCCGCAATGGGAGAAAGAGGCCTGCCCTCCTGGAAGGGCAGTACCTGCGTGAAGGCCACATGGCGGGACTCGAAATTGAGTAGTTCAGAGGGCTCAAAGCCCTTCCAATACACGAAACATCCTTGCAGCGTTGATGTTATGGTTAAACCTAGATGGCTGCCCGAAAAAGATTCGGTGTGGCCGTTGGGTTGCGAGTGGTTTTCAAAGGCGGGGGCCGCCCGACGAGCGATGGCTTCCTGGTCTCCGAGTCCGTTTTGGAACCAACTTGAAGTTGTAGTACTGCGCGGGGAGTACTCTTCGTTGGAGTCTGAGTAGATGTCGAAAACAAGGGCCCCCCCGAGAAGCGGTGGCGCCCATATCGTTGATCTTGAGCAGCAGATCCAAATCCTCCTCCAAGTCGGAGAGGGATTTGGATCGTGCGGTCTTTTCAGATCAGTTTAAATCCGACCCAACTAGAACTGGTGCGTCACGAGTGGAAGTCGCGTTGAAAACAGATATCTTTTCGATCTGCTGGGCCAGATCGGGAAATAACAGATCATCGAGATTGTCGATGAACTCGTTGAGATTGTTGCTTGGAGTTGAAGAGGCCTCTTGCTTCTTAGAGTTGGCTAGGTGGCTGTTGAAGCCACCCAAACCATTGGCGACACAGATCCAAGAGCCGAAGATGAAGGTTGTGCCCTCGTCGAGCACAGCGCTGGTGAAGTTGAAAGATGCCATCGAATTCTTCGGCGGATGCTTGATGAACACCCTTACCTGGCACGCCAGCTGTCGTTGTTTTACCGCCACGCCCACCGAGGGATACCCTCGAGGTGGTGAGTTTGTAGGTAGGGTGTCGTTGAGACCAGGAACTCGAAGGTGCAAAGGAACACAAGGTTTAGATAGGTTCGGGCCGCCGAGAGCGTAATATCCTACGTCCTGTATGGTTTGTATTGCCTTTGATGATGATTGTCCCCGTGGGGGGTCCTGTTCACCCTTACATAGTCTGGGGGAACAGGTTTACATGGGAGTCCTAGTCGGGTACAAGCCTAGGAGTCCTACCCGAGTAATACTCGTGTAGTATCCTACCGTGTCCGACTAGTTTCACTATTCTACGAGTAATCCTACTGCATTATGAGTAGTTACAACAGATGTATGGCATGGGCCATGTTCCATCCCGTATCCTAAGAGAAGTATGCCACGTGTACAGTGCTGTGTACCCGGGTCTGACATGGGGGTTGTAGTCGGACAGCCAACATCGAATCCACCAACAAATCGAGTTATCCCCAGCTCTCATCGAAGATCGGAAACATACCCTAGAGGGTTCTATCATATGGTATCAGAGCAAGGTTTTCGGTACATTACCTACAGTTCAGAAAACCCAAAAACAGGTTAGATCCAAAACTCCCAACAACTAGTTTGAGCCTTTGTTGTTCTACGTAGTTTTTTGCTTGTTGAGTTTTTGGTTGCATTGGTTGGACTAGTTGCTGGTTCCTAGTGGTTATTCTTTAGAGTTTTGAGTTCTGGTCACGTTTTTAGTCACCACAAAATTCACCAGAACCATTCACATTTCCGTTGCCATTTTGCCACCACGAATCCATCTTCCCCAATTAAGCACCAGAAGAAAATAGCCATTTTTGTGTTTGATGTCCAATTCAAGAGTTTAAATACAATCTGGAAAGCTTATCTTGTGGTCTTTCCAATGAATCTGACCTCGTCCCTAAATTCCTTTTGAGCGCTTCGCAATAGCGCTGGAGATTTGCGATCTGTTGTATGAAACTAGAGATTCAATCTGATTTCAAAGGGTTGTGTGCAGCAATCCCCTTATTTTGGTTGTTGCAATACTGAACAGAAGAGTTTAGGCTTCTGAAGAAAAAGAAAGAAAGAAATAAAGAAAGAAAGAGAAAAGGAGCGAAAAATAAGAAAGAAAGAAAGAAAGAAAGAGTAAAGTTGTTGTTTCATTGCACCCATTTGCTACTTTGGTGTGTGACAACGCTTGTGTTCAGGCTTACATTTCTAGCATGATTTAGCCCTAGGACCAGCATAGGACCATCAATGAACGCTTATTCAACTTGTATTGACTAACGTGGTTCTAGCTATACCTTGATTCGTTTTCCTTGCAGCCACCTATAGCTCCACAAATTATCTACTACATCATAGGGTTGTGCTTGTGTAACCATTTGTGCTGATCTTGCTGGCTGCCAACACCTTCTGCTTTGCATGGTAAGAACATGTAAGAATATGATTGCACAAGATTGAGAGGATGGAGTTTGCTATTACCTAATTCCACTAGTTGATCCCATATATTTTCTTGTGAATTTCTTGCTGCATACTAACCATGACAGGAGAAGACGAAAGGACTCCTCCCCAATCACCATGATCGAAGGCCTTGTTGCAGCACTTTGAGCGCAAAGTGAGGCTGCATACTGAACACCTAGATGACTATGTTCGAGTCACCAATGATCGCATTGGTCAGATGGAAACAGCCCAAGTCGACACCAACACTAGGCTGGCCACACTAGAGAGGTCTATTGGGGATGTGAACACTTCTCTTGCAGCCATTTTGGACAGATTAGAGAAGATGGAACCAAATCAACATCGCACCGAACAGCGCCGTCACCGCCACGAGATAGGTCCTCGCCCACCACGGCGAATGGTACGTGCTGATGACTCTCTGGGCAAGATAAAATTCACTATGCCTTCTTTTGATGGAAAATACAACCCTGATGCATACCTTACTTGGGAACTAGCTGTTGATGAGAAATTTAGTTGCCATGATTTTCCTGAGGACAAACGTGTTAGGGCTGCAACAAGTGAGTTTACTGACTTTGCCTCTATTTGGTGGTCTGAATACCATCGTAAGAACCCAAATAGCACATCAAATTGGGATACCTTAAAAAGGATCATGCGTGCTAGATTTATTCCTTCTTATTATGCCCGTGATTTGTTACATAAATTGCAGCAACTAAAACAAGGAACTAAATCTGTTGAAGAGTATTATCAAGAGTTGCAAATAAGCATGCTTAGATGTGGTTTAGAGGAAAGTGAGGATGGTGCTATTGCAAGATTTATGGGTGGGCTGAATCGGGAAATTCATGATATTTTAGCTTATAAGGAATACAATTCTGTTACTCGTTTATTTCACCTTGCTTGTAAAGTTGAAAGGGAAGTGCAATGACGTTGAGCTAGCATGAGAACTAACCTTTCTGTAGGTCGTGCTAGCCCGTGGCCACCATCCAACACTGCTGCACCACCATCACGAGCAACCCCAGAACTTTCCTCGGGCAGCAAACCACGTCCTACAATGAATTTTGTAGCATGCCCGAGTCAACCAACAAGAGGAGTAGCGGATGGACCTTCCAAGAGCTCATCCTCCGTAGCATCCACAGGAAGAACAAGGGATATTCGGTGTCTACACTGCAAGGGCTATGGCCACGTGCACAAGGACTGGCCAAGCACACGAGTGATGGTTGTGCGAGCTGATGGTGGGTATTCCTCTGCTAGTGATTTAGATGAAGAAACATATGCTGTGCTTGCTGCTAACAATGTAGGGAAGGAGAAGTCTCCCACCAAAATGAAGAGCACATTGGGGCTGAGGCTGCTGAACACTATGAGAGCCTCATGGTGCAACGTGTGCTAAGTGCACAAATGGAGAAGGCAGAACAAAATCAGCGCCACACTCTTTTCCAAACGAAGTGTGTGATCATGGAACGCTCTTGTCGTGTGATCATAGATGGGGGACGCTGCAACAACTTAGCAAGTGCTGAAATGGTGGACAAGCTTGCATTATGCACAAAGCCACATCCGTAGCCCTACTACATTCAATGGCTTAATAACAGCGGTAAAGTGAAGGTAACACAAATGGTGAGAGTTAATTTTTCGATTGGTTCCTATCATGATTCTATTGACTATGATGTTGTGCCTATGCAGGCATGCTCGATGCTGTTAGGCAGACCATGGCATTATGCCATTGATTCTTTGCACCATGTTAGAACTAATCAATATTCTTTTGTGCATATTGGCAAGAAACTTGTTTTGCATCCAATGTCTCCTGAAGCTATTTTAAAAGATGAACTTGCTAGAGCTAGCAAACTAAAGGACCAAGAGCAAGCTAAGAGTGAAAATCAGAATGTGGCTAATGACTTTGGAAAGCATAAAAATAAAATACCAAATCTATTCATGATAATAAAAATGAGATTAAGCTGAAAGGGTCATGTTTCATTGCTACCAAATCTAATTTGGATGATATTGATGCTAGAACTACTGTTTGCTATGCTTTAGTTTGCAAAGAAACTTTGTTCTTACTTGAAGATACGTCTATTGCTTTGCCTCTTTCTACCACTAATCTTCTGCAGGAGTACACCAATGTTTTTCCAAAGGAGGTGCCACCACGACTGCCACCAAATCAAGGGATTGAACACCAAATTGACCTCATTCCTCTCCTTGCCTAATCGTGCGCCATACAGGACCAACCCAGAAGAGACAAAAGAGATTCAGCGGCAAGTGCAAGAATTACTCGACAAAGGTTGTGTGCGTGAGTCCCTTAGCCCTTGTGCTGTTCCCGTGCTTTTAGTTCCTTAGAAAGATGGGTCATGGCGCATGTGTGTGGATTGTAGAGCGATAAACAATATCACAATCAGATATCACCATCCTATTCCTAGGTTAGATGATATGCTTGATGAATTGAGTGGCTCAATTGTGTTCTCAAAAATTAATTTGCGTAGCGGTTACCACCAGATTCTCATGAAGCTAGGAGATGAATGGAAAATAGAGTTTAAAACTAAGTTTGGCTTGTATGAATGGTTAGTCATGCCATTTGGGCTCACTAATGCACCCAGCACTTTCATGAGATTGATGAATGAAGTTTTATGCGCTTTTGTCGGCAGATTTGTGGTAGTATATTTTGATAACATTTTGATCTATAGCAAATCACTAGAAGACCATCTTGATCATTTGTGTGGTGTTTTTGATGCTTTACGTGATGCACGCTTGTTTGGTAACCTTGAGAAGTGCAGCTTTTGCACAGATTGAGTTTCTTTTCTTGGCTATGTTGTGACACCGTAGGGAGTTAAAGTTGATCAAGCCAATGTTGATGCCATTCATAGCTGGCCAGTTCCTGCAACAATCACCCAAGTGCAAAGCTTTCTAGGACTTGCTGGTTTTTACCATCGCTTTGTGAAGGACTTCAGCACCATTGCAGCCCCGCTACATGAACTCACCAAGAAGAGTGCAACATTCACTTAGGCTGCACCACATCAAAATGCTTTCGACATGCTAAAAGATAAGTTAACACATGCCTCTTTACTCCAACTTCCAGATTTCAGCAAAATCTTTGAGCTTGAATGTGATGCTAGTGGAATTGGTTTGGGTGGTGTGCTGCTACAAGAGGGCAAACCTGTAGCGTATTTCAGCGAGAAATGACTGGGCCTACTTTGAACTATTCAACTTATGATAAGGAATTATTTGCTCTAGTTCGAACTTTGGAAACATGGCAGCATTATTTATGGTCCAAAGAATTTGTTATACATTCTAATCATGAGTCCTTAAAACACATTCGAAGTCAAGCAAAACTGAATTGTAGGCATGCGAAATGGGTTGAATTCATTGAGTCTTTCCCTTATGTCATAAAACACAAAACGGGTAAAGAAAATATCATTGTTGATGCTTTGTCTAGATGTTACACCATGCTGTCCTAACTTGATTTCAAAATATTTGGCTTGGAAACAATTAGAGCACAATATGCTCATGATGATGATTTCAAGGATGTGTTACTGAATTGCAAGGAGGGAAAAACTTTGAACAAATTTATCCTAGCTGATGGATTTATTTTTAGAGCTAACAATCTATGCATTCCAGCTAGCTCCGTGTGTTTGTTATTGTTGTAGGAAGCACATGGAGGAGGACTGATGGGACATTTTGGAGTGAAGAAGACTGAGGACATCCTTGCTGGTCATTTCTTTTGGCCCAAGATGAGGAGAGATGTGGAGAGGTTTACTGGAATTATAGGTTTTACCTGTTGTTCCAGTATTATCACCAGTTATCCAACTTGAGATTAGAACTATCGGCTTTGTTATCGTCCGTCCTTCTTTGTCGTCATATAGCCGATTAGATCTATTTTCAAGTGTTGCATCTGTCATAATTTTTTAGACCGCTCCAGCAGTTTTCTTTGCAATTATTACACGATTATCGGCTGATCCATAGTCGATTATATTCACAGCAAATCGGCTGATTCGCCGACGCGCTCTTCGGGACAGATCGGAACTCCAGCCGATCGGGGATGCCCGGAATTTAACACTTTTACGCCCGGAACCGCACCAGGGCAAATAACCCGAACAGGAGCTAAGCAGATTCTCCCGGGTCGTGTGTCCGACGCTGAAGACCATCGGCCGATTTCTATCTAGCCGATTTTAGCGCCAACACACTTTTGGCACGCCTAGTGGGACCAACTTCAAGATCCGACATTTCAAAAAACGCAGAGGTTTCCGAAAACAACATCATTGAGGTCACACAAGCGGATCTCAAGGACGACCAGAAGGAAGAATTGGCTAAATATCTAGAAGATTACAAGAAGATGTATCTGCAGTCGTTCAGTCGTACAAGAAGCGGGGAGGCTGTCAAGAAAGCTCCTATTCTAGTTCCCCGCCATATCACCATTGCTGAGGATTCGGGCAAGATGTCTGATGCATCCGGCCCAGGTGGGGTTGGCCGAGGCCCAATAAATTAAGGTTGCCCGAACCCCAACAGTTCTTAGGCACACCCACTCGGGGAAAGGCCCAATCTCCCTAAAAGACTAGTCCAATAGAGGAAGGGTGGCTCTCCCTTTTAAGGTGGCTTCCTCCTCCCAAGCTAAGCAAGGTGGGATTGTTTAGAGGCTCACACGGTAGCCGCCCGACTACAACTGGGTCACTCGGCCCCCATTGTTGCGTCTTTGCCAGCGGGTAGTAGTGGAGGATGTCCTCATCATTCCCACCCCCTTAAACAAGGGCCCAGCTCTGATACCAAATGATGCATTCGGCCCAGGTGGGGTTTGCCGAGGCCCAATAAATTAAGGTTGCCCGGACCCCAACAGTTCTTAGGCACACCCACTCGGGGAAAGGCCCAAACTCCCTAAAAGACTAGTCCAATAGCGGAAGGGTGGCTCTCCCTTTTAAGGTGGCTTACTCCTCCCAAGCTAAGCAAAGTGGGATTATTCAGAGGCTCACACGGTCGCCGCCCGACTACAACTGGGTCACTCGGACCCCTTTATTGCGTCTTTGCCAGCGGGTAATAGTGGAGGATGTCCTCATCAATGTCCGATATTATCCAACAGTCCGTCTACCAGGCATTCATCGACCAATCCTCGGTGATGACCAACACGGTGTACAACGCCGTCATCAGCTCTCTGGCCAGCGGAGCAGTCCAAGGCTATCAGGGACCGGCGTATGCCCCGCTGATTGCACTTCCAGCCAGAAGCTTATCAGGCACGTCCCAATCGGCAGCTCAGCCGATATTGACGCAACGCGAGGGATACACCACTCCGTTGCCTCCAGCGTCTCCAAGATATAGCGGTGCACCATGTTTCCCATCACAGGCACCGCTTCAACCCGTCCAGATTGCTTCTGTGCAATCGCTACCCACGAGCTCAGTACCCTGGGGGGCATCGGTAACGACGGCTTTCCCCGATCCATCAACCGGGCGGGGGAGCTATCCAATCCAGACGCCGTTCCAATCGGCCGTCCGGCCGACGGTCCCTCAGTATCAACCAGTCTCATCACAGATCGGCAGGGGGGCAGGCGTTGTAGAGGCATTCAGAAGCACGGCGCCGATGATGATGTACGACGGGGCGGCCATAACGCAGCAAAATTCGGCGCATGCTTCGATTCATCACCCAGCCGTACCACCACCGGTCCTTCAACATATGCCGGCACCTCGAACGGCCGTTCATCAGCAGCAGCTGGACTGGACGGCAAAAATAGCAGAGGTAATTCAGGACCAGTTTGGGTCGAAGTCGAAAGTGTAGACTTACACATACAAGACGCCGTACCCATCGGCCTATGACTTGCTGCCGTTTCCACACTGCTACAAGGTGCCCGATTTCACCAAATTTTCAGGGCTGGAAGATGCATCCACCATGGAGCACATCAATAGATTCATCATCCAGTGCGGGGAGGCCGCCACGCAAGATGCTCTGAGGGTACATCTATTTTCATCGTCCCTGTCTGGATCGGCCTTCCAATGGTTCACCACTTTGCCGCCAAATTCTATTGTTACTTGGGCCAATCTGGAGAAGCAGTTCCACAAGTACTTCTACGCAGGAGTACATGAGATGAAGCTCTCAGATTTGACCAGCCTCAGGTAGAGGAGCGATGAACCAGTAACTGGATATATACAGAGGTTCAGAGAAGTCAGGAACAAATGCTACAGTCTGGCTCTGACCGATGCACAGTTGGCCGATATCGCTTTCCAAGGCCTCCTGCCACAAATCAAGGAAAGGTATGCTTCGCAAGAATTTGAAAGCCTAAGCCAGATCGTTCACCGATTGGCAGGACAAGAAGTCCGTCCGTTTGAGCAGCAGAGGAATTTCCAGAAGAAGGTGGCATACCTAGAAGGGTCTGAATCTGATGGGGAGGAGGAAATCGGCCTGGCAGAGTGGGTGAAAGGTAAAAATCCAATATCGTGCCCTTTCGGAAAGAAAGAACCAGAGACATTCGGCTTTGACACATCAAAGGCCGATAAGATTTTCGACTTATTACTCCAGGAAGGGTAGATTAAGCTATCTCAGTATCATACCATCCCTTCGGCCGATCAGCTCAAGAAGATGAAGTACTGCAAGTGGCACAACACCACGTCTCATGATACGAATGAATGCAAGATCTTTCGTCAACAGATACAATCGGCCATCGAGCAGGGAAGGCTCAAGTTCAAAATCCCGGCTAAACCGGCAAAACCGATGAAGATAGACCAACATCCTTTCCCGACTAACGTAGTTGACACACTTCAAACCAAGGTGCTGACGTCAGAATCGGCAAGAAGGAGCGGCGCCGTTGATCCCAGGAGGCAAGTCACGGCGGCTGAAATCAAAAGGAACAGGCGGGGGCCAGAACGACCGCGCAGACCCGTCACCTCCCAGTTCTTGCTCAGCAAATATCGGCGGCAGCAGGAACAATCAAGATACCACGACGAGATGATACGCCGGCACGAGGATCACTGGCAATGTCCGTTCTTCATCCATTGCTGGGAGAACGACATCCGATTACCGTCAGCCGATAACTGTCCTGAATGCAATGGATTAGGTTGCGACGATCGCCCGTTCAAAAGATCACGCTCCAGAGATAGAGGATCAGAGCCGATCAGCAGAAATCGGCGCGAACAAGAGGGACGGCGCCTTTCAGTGCATGATCGGCTGGGGGGTAGAGTTGACCAGCACCACCGGTCAAAAGGCAGGATCAACCAACAGGATGGACTGGGGGGCAGAATCAGTGTGCACGATTGGCTGGAAGAGATGGCTGATGACAGGGTGTCAGACGAAAACCCCCTAGGAAGGGAACCGAATTGGGAACACGCCAGATCATCGGCCAAACCAGTAAACCCCAGGTGGTGTCCCGATGGCCTATCCAGATCTCAGAAACGGAGGATGCAACGCCTGCGCTAGTGGGAGCAACAAGAAGAAGAGCAGAAGCAGGTGCCAGAGAAAAGAAACATTAAGTCTCGGGTTTGGCGCCCCAAGAAAAACAATAGCCAGAGAGCAGACAATCAAGAATCGGCAGCCGACATCAACATGGTGTTCATATTGCCGATGGAATTCATGGCGTCTGACAATCGAGACAAAGCGACAAGAATGGAAGAGCAAATGGCGCAACTGGTGTTAGAGCCGATGACGGCTACTTTTGAGAAACCAGAAGAAGAAAAACGGCGCTGTTTCTCAAAGGCTATGTTAACGGACGACCCGTCACCAGACTACTAGTAGATGGAGGCGCGGCAGTCAACATCAAGCCGTATGCCATGTTCCGCAAGCTAGGCAAGAGCGATGAAGATCTGACCAAGACGGACATGATGCTAAAGGATTTCGAAGGCAACGTGTCTCCCGCCCGTGGAGCGCTCTGCGTCGACCTCACCATCGGCAGTAAGACCCTTCCTACTACCTTTTTCGTTATTAATGGTAAGGGATCCTACAACATGCTGCTCGGTCGCGACTGGATACATGCAAACTGTTGTGTCCCATCTACAATGCATTAATGCCTCGTGCAATGGGTCGGCGACAGTACGGAGATAGTCACCGCCGATTCCGCCTACAGCGTCGCAGCAGCCGACACGCAACAATGGAGCTGCGAGCACGTCAGGTGTATATCTGGCAGGACTTGGGACACTGACTTTTTGAAGGTGTCCGATTTCAGTCTACAGCCGATCCAAGCAGTCGGCTCTGAATATTCAGAATAGATGGATCAACTCGTCCAAGAAGACGGGAAGCTTGGGCATGGGTTTACGTCGGCCGATACATTGGAGATGGTGGATTTGGGAGATAGTAGCAAATCAAGGCCGGCGTATATTAGTGCTAACTTGGATCCTGGGTATAAGTGTAAATTGACAAATTTATTAAAAGAGTTCAAGGATTGCTTTGCTTGGGAATACCATGAGATGCCAGGTCTAGACCGGTCCGTTGTTGAACACCGGTTACCTATAAAATCAGGATATCGGCCATATCAGCAACCCGCACGACGGTGCAATCCCAAGATTCTACCTGATATAAAGGCCGAGATCACAAAGTTAATTGAAGCAGGATTTATTCGGCAGTGCCGCTACGCCGAATGGATTTCTAATATTGTGCCCGTGTATAAAAAGAATGGAAAGTTGCGTGTGTGCATCGAATTCAGGAACTTAAATCAGGCCACACCAATGGATGGATATCCGATGCCAACGGCCGATATCTTGATAGATGCTGCCGCAGGACACAAAGTCATCAGTTTGATGGATGCTAATGCCGGGTACAATTAGATATTATTGGCCGAAGAAGATATCTCGAAAACGGCTTTCAGGTGTCCAGGTCATCTTGGTTTATTCGAATGGGTTGTAATGACCTTTGGGTTAAAGAACGCCGGTGCTACATATCAGCGGGCCATGAACTATATCTTCCACAAGCTTATTGGTACATCGGTGGAAATTTATATAGATCACGTCATGGTCAAGTCAAGAGGTCACCAAGAACATCTGGCCGATTTAAAAGAAGTACTGGAGTGCACAAGGAAGCATGGGTTAAAGATGAACCCGAATAAGTGTGCATTTGGTGTATTGGCCGGGCAATTCTTAGGATTCATGGTTCATGAGCGCGGGATAGAGGTCAATCGAAAAACCATAGACGCCATCAACAAAGTTGTGGTCCCACAGAATAAAACTGAGCTACAGTCCCTCATCGGCAAGGTCAATTTTATCAGAAGATTCATATCCAACGTGTCAGGGCGTATTCGAGCTTTCACTCCTTTGTTGAAATTAAAGCCCGATCAGGAATTTGTATGGGGAGAAGAACAACGCAGAGCGTTGGAAGACATCAAGCAATATCTGATTTCAGCCCCGGTGTTAGTCCCGCCACAGCCTGGTAAGCCGTTCAAATTATATTTATCGGCTGATGAACAGGCCATTGGATCGGTGTTGGTATAGGAGTTCGAAGGGAAAGAACGGGTGGTATATTATGTCAGCAGAAGACTCCTGGACGCCGAAACAAGATATTCCCCGGTGGAGCGGCTGTGCTTGTGTTTATACTTCTCGTGTACCAAGCTCAGGCACTATTTGTTATCGGCAGAATGCATAGTTATATGCAAAGATGATGTGGTGAAATATATGCTATCATTGCCAATTTTGAAAGGACGGATTGGAAAATGGATCCTGGCTCTGTCAAAATTCGACCTAAGATACGAATCGGCCAAAGCTTTCAAGGGTCAAGTCATGGCCGATTTCGTAGCTCAGCATTGCGGGCCAAAAATTGCTGTCGTCGAGCCGGTTCCATGGACTCTATACTTCGATTGTTCTTCGTGTGGGGCCGGATCAGGAATCGGCATCGTTCTTGTATCGCCTCGGGGGGTAAGTTATGATTTCTCTCTGCCGATAGAAGCATCCGCAACCAATAATCAGGCGGAATATCGAGCCGTGCTAAAAGGTATCCAATTACTAAGGGAAGTCAAAGCTGATGCAGTTGAAATTTTTGGAGATTCCATGCTCATTGTGGATCAGTTAACGGGGCGATCTGAGTGCAAAGATGATATCTTGAGGATTTATTATGAAGATTGCCTTCAGCTTTTAAAGGAATTCAAGTCTGCAATAATTGAGCATATCCCCAGAAATTATAATAAAGAGGCCAACAGGCTGGCCCAACATACGTCCGGATATCGGCCGATTCAGGGAGCTATGATTTTAGAGCTCGCGGCCGATGATTGGCGAAAGGAAATCGCCGATTACTTGAAGAATCCCTCCCGAAAAGTGGATCGGCGAGTACGTTTTCAAGCCACAAAATATGTGTTGCTTGAAGATGATTTATTTTACCGGATGATTGATGGAGTTCTTCTCAAGTGCCTGGGAACAGAAGAGGCAAAGGTTCTGATGGGAGAAATCCATGAAGGCGTATGTGGAGCCCATCAATCGGCTTACAAAATGAAATGGATAATCAGAAACAATGGGTATTACTGGCCAATGATTCTAGAGGATTGTTTCAAATATTATAAAGGATGACAAAACTGTCAGAAGTTTGGCAATGTACAGCGCGCACCAGCAGCGGCTATGAATCCAGTAATCAAGCCGTGGCCGTTCAGAGGTTGGGGAATAGATCTCATCGGACAGATTCACCCTCCATCGAGTAAAGGGCATAAGTTCATATTGGTACACAGATTATTTTACTAAGTGGGTGGAGGCAGTTCCTTTAAGGAATGTGACATCGGCCGATATGATTGAGTTCATTAAGAACCATATTATCTATCGATTCGGCATTCCTCAGACTATCACAACTGATCAGGGAACAATGTTCACCTCTGGAGAATTCGGAGACTTCGCCGCCGATATGGGGATTAAATTATTAAATTCTTATCCATATTATGCTCAAGCCAATGGCCAGGCAGAATCGTCCAATAAGGGGATAATCAAGTTGATCAAGAGAAAGATAGAAGAACAACCCAAAAAGTGGCATATGTCTTTGGCTGAATCTTTATGGGCTTATAGGATGGCTTGTCACGGAGCCACTAACATATCTCCTTATCAGCTGGTTTATGGTCATGAGGCAGTCCTGCCTTGGGAATTAAGGATGGGGTCAAGGCGTATATCGCTTCAAGATCAGTTGACGGCCGATGACTATTCCTTCCTCATGAAGGATGAGCTCGATAACTCGGTAGGTCTGCGGTTGAGGGCCCTGATTAGTATAGAAGAAAACAAGAAAAGGGTGGCCAGATGGTATGATAAAAGGGTCAAATTTAAACAATTCTCTCAGGGAGATTTGGTATGGAAGTTGGTGCTGCCGATAGGGTCTAAAGATCCCAAATTCGGTAAATGGTCACCCACTTGGGAAGGGCCGTACAGAATCGGCCGATGTGCCCCTGGAAATGCATATGTTCTGGAAACAATTGAAGGGGAAGAATTCCCAAGAGCTTTAAATGGACGATATCTGAAGAGGTACTATCCAAGCATTTGGATAGATGCATAACTTGCAGTAAGATATATCAAGACAACATGGCCAATTTCTATCAGCTTTCATCTGCATAGCCGATGCAGAAATGACATCGCCTGAAGAAAGAAACATTGTGATTCATTCTGACCAGTTCATTACTGGATGAAAACGACAGAGTACATGGCCGACATGGAACAAGTTGCCCTTAGAATAAAAATACCGATATATCTATTGATTACGCATGTTCTGGATTTCTCTCTCGACACGACCCAGTTCTATCAGAAGGCGGGTCCTATTCTCCTTCGGATTCTCTACGGTGGCTCCAGTCTCAGCTTGATCGCAAAGTTCTATCAGGAGGCGGGTCTTCTTTTCCTCCAGACTCTCCATAGCAGCTTCAGTCTTGACTTGATGAGGGAGTGGAGGACTCTTTTCAGAGGGTGGTCGCTTAGGGACCAAGCAGTGAGCATCTATAAGGTCCCAATACTCCTGGATAATAGCGGGAACATGATCTTTGAGTTCCTCAGCATGAGCTCTTATCAGATCTTTGTCTGCCTGCGACAGTGGTTCGTCTGAATGCATAACTTCGATCGCTCGTTCCAGACTGGGGCTGAGACGTTTTGACTAAACAGAGATGAAAAGCTACCCAGCATCAGAGCGATTGAGATGTCTAGGGGAGAGGCAGAGGAGAGTTCATACCTGATTGACAGAGGAGGAAGACGAAGAAGACGAAGAAGACATCTTGTTGTCCGGTTTTGGGGAATAAAGACTCAGTTGTTGGAGGGAGAGAAGATGGGTAATACATATACCTCTGGAAAAGATGTGAAGTCTCATACTTATGGAGGGAAGGAGGTAGGTAGATGGTGAGACACGTCCCATTAGACTAAAAGCATTCATAAATGCAAAGCGGTCCAAAGAAGTGATCCAAGACCAAATCGGCGCATCAACATTAAAGGAGTGTTAAATGTTTACATGATCCTTTACAACCCAAAGAGGGTATCTATAGTAGCAATCGCTCGTCGCCTAATCTGATCGACCGAGTCTACTATTCTTTGGTCGTCGTCGGCCGATCCAGGTATTTCTGGCATGCGGCGATGAAGTCTTATCGCTTCACAGGCCAAGCTCTGTCTTTCTTGTTTCAACCCGGCAATGACAGATGGGAGCTCTTGAAGCATCTTTTCTTCAGCGGCTATGTCCTTGGTTACTTGCTCCATCTCTTTGGCCAGCTCTGCTCTCCTCCGTTTGAGGCAATCTATTGTGCCGACGATACCCGGGCGGGCACTCTCGAGGAAGTTGATCCGTTGGTGTACTTCTTGAGCTCGGTGCTTGTAAGAATCAGCTTCCTCCCGGGTCTTTGCTAGCTGGGCACGATCGGCCATGTGACGCAGGGCCCTGGACACCGGAATCTGCATCCACTCTATGAACGCAGCAGGGTGCAGAGTTTTTGTCGCTTCTTCCGGGATTCGGCCCTTGATGTCACTGAAAAGCTGCCGAATCGGCGAGGCATCTTCTACCGATCGGCCGATGTCATCTTGGAGAAGGACCTGCATACTCTCGAGCTTGGCACGGACATCGTCAGAAATTAATCTCGACAGAACTTGGCGCGAAGCGACTTCTTCATCTTCAGGCAGAGAAACCGCAAAGGAAAAAACGCTATTATTCGGGGTGTCTTGTTCCTGCGAGAGAATTAAGAGAAAGATTAGCAAGCAGTAAAGGGGAATCGGCCGATTCCGGTAATAAGTTTATTACCTCCTTGAAACCGATCTCTCTTGCTTGCGCCAATGGGAGCGCCTCCCTCGTCTCAGGGACCGGTACAATCAGCTCATCAGAGGAAGAGGACTCGACGACTATTAATGCTCTGCTTGGACCAGCTTCCTGAAAAGGTATGGAAAAATAGATCCTATGAGTATACTATGGGTAATTGAAGTAAGATGATATGAGATATTTGCCATGCCTCTGTTGGTCTTCCGGCCGATGTTTGTTGTGGGGCTACAGTCGACGTATCCAAATCGGCCTACATCAGGATCAAGGGGTTGCCGACAGAGCCTCTGTGGTTGGAGAGGTTGCTGATGGTGACGCCATTGGGAAGTTGAAGCAGGTCGCAAGCGAGATTGCCGGAGGGAGCGGTTGGAGATCGAGAGGGTTCGGGAGGAAGATGAACAGTGGTTCGCTGGAAGAAAATGTTGGGTTCGTGGGGAAAAGTAGGCGGAGAATGTCAGTACTTAAGGATAATTCGAGAGAGCAAGGGTAAAGGCGGTATTTTTGCCGCGCCGTCTACACGAATTCCAGGGGAGCGGTCATTTCGCGCGCTCGGTCCGAGGAAACTGCAATCATTATGCAGAAGACCGCGAGATGGAAGGAGATTTTTACTGCGCCCATTTCAGAGAAAAAGATTAAAGAAAAGAGTTTCGAAGTAAAAATTATGTTTTACTCCGAAACTGGGGGGCGCCAGATTTTGACACGTGTTGAATCGGCGTCAGGAGGAGTGGTTGGCCGATACGGCAGATCTACAGGCTACAGTAAAGAATCGGCCGATTGAGGTAACAGTTGGAGATCGGCCGATTGGTGATACAGCTTGCACCAACAGATTGGGGCCACAACAGAGGATCCCGGTTAAAAGTGGCCTAATGTTGGTCAACAGAGCGATGCTAATTCGGTCAAGAAGCAATTGAAAAAGTCCTGATTGGATTAGGAGACGACAGCGGAAGATTCTGCGGCTGTGACAACCCTGGTAATTACATTTCCAAAATCAATGTCATTAGCCTAACTCTATGTTTAAACCAACTAATGAAAGGGTGGAAAGAATTAAAACGAGTTCAGTTGGAATTCAAATTTAATTTGAGCACATGGGTTACTTTTGAACTTTTAAATTTAACTTTCAAACCATAAGCCAAATGAGATTTTGCCTGAAACCAAAGTTGTAGAACTTTTTATTTTGAACAACTTTCATGTTCAAAAGCTTTTGAAATTCCAATCAGAAAGAGGAGAAAATGCCCTGTTTGCACCCAGCCCCCTGAAACTCTTCGAATTTTTGCAACCAGGTCCCTCACCTCCCCCTCCTCTGCTGCACCGCGCGCTCGCCCGACAGCCGCACGCCACGTCGCCGGCGATTCCTGCCCCCACGCCGCGCCAAGCCAATGGCCGTCGCTCCCTGCCGCAGCGGCTTTGCCTCCCCCACGCCCACGCCTCTGCCCAACCCGAGTGCACCCAGCTGCGCGCGCCAGACCTCCGGCGCTCTGCTGCACCGCCGCGCCGCCCAGCCACTGGCCGCCGCCCAGGCGCCCAACGGCGTGCCCCCGTCGTGCCGCCCGGCCCAGCCCTGCCTGGACCCCTCCTCCCTCCCTTGCGCCTATAAAAAGCCGAACAGAGCCCCCCTCGCGCGCCTGGAAAGCCACCGCGCCTCCATTGCCGCCGGCGCCCCCACCTCGCCGCGGTTCCCTTTGCTCCGGCCCACCTCCGCCCGAGGCAAGCACTGAAACGGATTCCCCTCGCACCCCTGAACCTTCCCCGACCCTCGCCCCTCGCCGCCGGCGAGCCCCCTCGCCGGAATTTCGGCCGGCCGCCGTACCCGAGCCGCCCGAGGACCCAATTGCAAGAATTTAAATCTTTAGAAGGGTCTGAGCGTAAGATTCGAGGACCTAGTTGTAAAAGACAGTTTCAAACCTAGATTCAAATTCAGTGAACTTGTAAAATTCGTATAAAATCGTAGAAAATTCAGAAAAATACAAACTCAACTGTTCTGGAATCCTTAGAACAAACTCTACCACTTTTGTTACAAAAGTTTTCTCAGAATCTCAAAATAGTTTGCTCTACATTAAATAGAAGCTTTAATGGACTTATTTTGTACCCACTGTTCTAGAACAATGCTGACCCTAAATTTTGGGCAGTGAATTAGTTGCTTGATGGTTAGGACTGTGTAAAAAGATCAGACCCAAATTCCATCTCTAGCTTTACTGTTTGTTAAACTTAGTTTTATTTCATGTGTAAGTAGAATGTTTTATCCCTGCAGTTAGGTGGTGAGTCACCCATTGAAACTTTTCCTATGCTAATGTATTGGTACCTAGAAGCCAGAGAAAAATTAGGAGGCTTTTTATCTCAAAGTAACCTACTTATTTGATTTATGTGCTAATAACATACATTAAATCAAGAAAATAGTATCTTAGCTTGGAAAATTCTCCAATTTTTACTGGGAGATAAACTATGTTAGAGGTTGCTGTGTAGAAAGTTCCATGGACAAAAACCCTGTGTAGGGTCCTGTAAAAATGAATCTTTGAATAGCCTAGGTGTAGAATGTCATATTTTCTATGCTCTGGATACTGCATGATAAATCCTAAAAACATTACAGTAGCTTCTGCATGCTTAAGTGAGAGCTCTGTAAAAATCTTAGACTCATTTGTTGCACCAATTGTTCTGTACAAAAAGAACAAGGATCTAACAGCAACTATGTAATGTATTTTTCATAATTAATTTGTTACATAAAATTGGCTGAAAATTTTACAGTAAGCACATTTTTCCTTGATGTGCCTAAATCCAAAATTTCAAGACCAGAAACTATCCCTTGTAGTAATTACTCTCAAATCGTAATCAAGTGCCATTTCCACGACTTAAACTTGTGCACTCATGTAGAATCGACGACTCTCGCCGACGGAACTTACGAGCTGGTGCCCACGCCCGAGAGTGAGCAGCGTGAAGCTCAAGCAAATCTAACTGAAGCTTTTGAAGACCCGAGCCCAAGTTCGGAAGATCCCCAAGCGAACTGCGAAGGCAAGCCCCGGAGCATAACCCATTCTTTCCGAAATTATGCAACTCATTACTCTTTGCTTGTGCATTAAGTTTATAGGAGTCGGATGAAAACTTAGTTGCATGATGTCAGGAACCCTTGCTTGAAAACTAGATGTAAGGTTCGATAGAATGCTGTGCTAATAGGACTCCGGTAAAAGTCGAGTGATTTCCTGTCACTCGCGAGAAAATAGGAGTTGAATGGCTACTACACGCTGCAATCATAAGGACACGGACGGGTTATGTAACGATGGTTACGATTGAGGCCCGTCTATCTAGTGAAAAATGCTAAGGCCGCAGGGTGTGGTAGTGATGGTTAAGTCTTTGAACGTACTAAACACATGCCGAGATTATGGGAATCGGTAAGCTTAAGTACCTGATTGGCACGGCAAGGGGACGGCATCCTACCCTTTGAACTTCGGTCCCATGTGCATATGGCGAGTGCAGAGAGTGGTCACGACCCGGCGCCGAACCGTGGCGTGGGGCTCTTGTACTCTCGGAGGGTAGCCCCGATCCACGACCCGGAAAGAAAGGGGAAAAGTTGCACGTGTGACTCTAGGGAGTAACCACGTGACGTGTGTTTGGGTTTCCCTTGCAAGGTTAAGAAATTCGATTCGAATCATCCGTTTCTCACGGCTATTGAGACTGCTTAACCATTTTTACCCACAGAGTAAGAAGAGGAACAATGATGATGAATGAACTGGTTGGATGAAAAATTTAATGCTTCACCATGTATGCTTTAGATAGCTGCTTACCTAGACTGGCTAACGAAACTAGAATCTTGAGCTAAAAGTTGAAAGTAAGGACCCACTTGTAGATGCTTTTCGGCAAAACAAACCCCTGAGCCAAAAAGCCTGGCATGTCTAGAGTCGGTGGACTAGTTTCCACTACACGGGTAAGTCTTGCTGAGTATTAGTATACTCAGTCTTGCTTGTGACTCGTTTTCAGGTGAGACCTTCGAAGACATGATTGCTAGCTTGACTTGGCCCTGCACTCTTCCCCCTGGTTGGTCGGTGGAATGGGATGCGCCCCCGTCCAACGGAGATAAGACCGAGTGATGTCTCGTACGGGCTTCATCGAGACATCCTGTATCGTCGAGTAGTTTCCGTTGTTTATTTCCGCTGCAACTTAACTCTGAAGAACTTATTTGTGATAATTGAAGTACTTGGTTTCTAAACTTAAAACGTGGCCTGTAATATTTACTTATGTTAACGTCGTAATATTTGCTGGAATGTGGTATTCTCTGGGCTCATCGTCGCATGAGCATTTATATGTACGTCACTCGATCCGTGCACCGTGGTTGTATCGGGAGGTTATACCCGACAGACCAGTGGATTACTCCGTTTGAAGTGTAAGGTTAGCCGAGAATGCCTTAATGGTGATGGTTAATACACTTGAGCCGGATTAATTCAGGTGGTTCTGCCACAGCGGGAGTTCGTTTCCTTTTTAAAGATATTATAGATATAGTAGTTTTCCTGTTTTAAATAAGGTTGTAACAAGTCGTAATCGACCAGGAGTCCTAGTTCTTAGGGTATAAATGTTAGTCGCTAGGGCTTTGCAAAGGATCAACACATCAATCAACAAAAATACTTATACTTTTTCCCAGCACTTTACTTTCAAGTCGGCGACTTCGCCAATAACTTTTCTTCTTTCACGAGTTCGTACAGATTGGCAGGGCTGCATCAACTTGATCTCCGGCCAATTGGTAGGTTCCGCTTATCGAGTAACATCCGAGCTTTGACTACCGGCGCATCGCTGTGGTTTCGTTTGGATTTATTCACCAGTTATCGATATTTACTGGAATTATAGGTTTTACCTGTTGTTCTAGTATTATCACCAGTTATCCAGCTTGAGATTAGAACTATCGGCTTTGTTATCGTCCGTCCTTGTTTGTCGTCATATAGCCGATTAGATCTATTTTCAAGTGTTGCATCTGTAATAATTGTTTAGACCGCTCCAGCAGTTTTCTTTTCAATTATTACGCGATTATCGGCTGATCCATAGCCGATTATCTTCACAGCAAATCGGCCGATTCGCCGACGCGCTCTTCGGGACAGATCGGAACTCCAGCCGATCGGGGACGCCCGGAATTTAACACTTTTATTTCCTTGTCAATCAACAGGTCAGATTGATTGGCACACCGCGCGAACCGCACCAGGGCAAATAACCTAAACAGGAGCTAAGCAGATTCTCCCGGGTCGTGTGTCCGATGCTGAAGACCATCGGCCGATTCCTATCTAGCCGATTTTAGTGCCAACAGAAAGGATCAATGAAAATGCATACAAACTTGAGTTGCCTGCAGATTTTGGGGTTAGCCCCATATTTAACATTGCAAATTTGAAATCTTATTTGGGAGAAGAAGATGAACTTGAGTCGAGGATGACTCAAATACAAGAATGGGAGGATGATGAGGATATCCCTATCATTGGTACAACCACGCCTACTACACAGCAACGAGCAATTACTCGAGCACGAGCGCGACATTTAAATTATCAGGTAAAGTTGTTCCTTACTGTCCAAACAAGTTATTCTCCGAATGGGGTGCTACTAAAGCCTTGTGATGACTTTCTTATAATTAGGAACTTGAAAGCCGAATCAGATTGGAGAAAGCATTACAATGACAACAAACAAGTGGAAGGAGGCATGTGGAAACGAAGGATTGGACCAAAGAATCAGACTGCAAGTTCGGATAGCTTGTTCGGACCTCCAGGAACTGACAACTTCCACGGGACATAATTCTTTGCTTCGAAGGGTGTTGGAGGCTCATGAGCACTTGATGGAAACCCCTTGAAGCCTACTTTTAGATGGATTAAGAAACACTGTCAGATTCTATTGGAGTTGCCCAGAAACTACAGAGAGATGTTCGGACCTCCAGTCTTGGGCTGACAGCTTTGTATCAAGTGAAGCCCACTAGGGGCCCATTCTATGTTAGGGTTTCCACCCTCCCACGCCTCCTGGCTGTCTCCCATGTATAAATAAATGCTCCAGCAGCCAGGAGAAGGTTGGGTTTTGTTTTGTTGTAAGTTTAGCTTCAGCTACTTCCTGATGAACGCGTGTGTCGATTAGACCACCCGTTTGCTTGATTCAAGACCCCAACTCGTGATTTAGTTTCAGCCTTTGGCTTGATTTTCGTGAGTTATTTGCTTGTTCATCTTGTTCTTACTTGTTCTCGGTTGCTAGCAGGTTCAAAGGTGTTCTTGGCACAGCAAGAACATCACAATTGGAGACGGTGTACCTGTTGCTAAGGCGCAGCCTTGTGGGGTTGTAGTCGGAAAGCCAACGTCGAATCCACCACCAAATTGAGTTATCCCCAGCTCTCATCGAAGATCGGGAACATACCCTAGCGGGTTCTATCAAGGTGCCGGAGATGGACCTCGACGCTCGTCAGCTGCCCGATCCGCATCGCGCCGCTGGTCCTCCTCCTGTACACCTGCACAGCACCCGCCTCCTGGCCTACGCCACGCTGTTGCTACACGGCCACGCCGCATGACCTCTTCTCCTACGCTCGTGGGGCCGCTCTGCTCCTGCGCCCGCACGGGACCCCCGCTGCTACTGCTCCTCCTTGCATGCGTGGCGCAGCCACTGCCGGCCCGTGCGGTGCGGAGGGGTGAGGGATGCGGAGGGGCGCCGCCGAGAAGAAGGTGCCGGGAGAGAGAGAGAGAGAGAGAGAGGAGGCGTCACCGGGGTATAGAGAGAGAGAAGAGGAGGTGGGGTTCTGGAGAGGGGCGGCGTGGATGCCGCGGGACCGGGCGGCGGTAGCGGTGAGCAGGAGGAGCGACGGCGGGGATGGGCGACGGAGGCAAGCGGAGAGGGAGAACGGGAGGCGAGGCGGCGGCGGGGAGGCAGAGAGTGTGACACCTCAGGTGTTTAAATTACTAAACAAGTCTCATTAGCATAACAATATGCTTAACTGTGGCAGAACCACCTGAATTAATCCGGCTCAAGTGTATTAACCATCACCATTAAGGCATCCTCGGTTAACCTTACACTTCAAACGGAGTAATCCACTGGTCTGTCGGGTATAACCTCCCGATACAACCACGGTGAACGGATCGAGCGCCGTACATACAAATGCTCATGCGACGATGAGCCCAGAGAATACCACATTCCAGCAAGTATTACATCATTTGCATAAGTCAATATTACAGACCTAGTCCTGAGTTTAGAAAACAAGTACTTCAATTAACATAAATAAGTTCTTCAGAGTTAAATTGCAGCGGAAATAAACAACGGAAACTACTCGACGATACAGGATGTCTCGATGAAGCCCGTACGAGACATCACTCGGCCTTATCTCCGTTGGACGGGGGCGCATCCCATTCCACCGACCAACCAGGGGGAAGAGTGCAGGGCCAAGTCAAGCTAGCAATCATGTCTTCAAAGGGCTCACCTGAAAACGAGTCACAAGCAAGACTGAGTATACTAATACTCAGCAAGACTTACCCGTGTAGTGGGAACTACTCCACCGACTCTAGATATGCAAGGCTTTTTGGCTCAGGGGTTTGTTTTGCCGAAAGGCATCTACAAGTGGGTCCTTACTTTCAACTTTTAGCTCAAGATTCTAGTTTCGTTAGCCAGTCTAGGTAAGCAGCTATCTAAAGCATACATGGTGAAACATTAAATTTTCCATCCAACCAGTTCATTCATCATCATTGTTCCTCTTCTTACTCTGTGGGTAAAAATGGTTAAGCAGTCTCAATAGCCGTGAGAAACGGACGATTCGAATCGAATTTCTTAACCTTGCAAGGGAAACCCAAACACACGTCACGTGGTTACTCCCTAGAGTCACACGTGCAACTTTTCCCCTTTCTTTCCGGGTCGTGGATCGGGGCTACCCTCCGAGAGTACAAGAGCTCCACGCCACGGTTCGGCGCCGGGTCGTGACCACTCTCTGCACTCGCCATATGCACATGGGACCGAAGTTCAAAGGGTAGGATGCCGTCCCCTTGCCGGGCCAATCAGGTACTTAAGCTTACCGATTCCCATAATCTCGGCATGTGTTTAGTACGTTCAAAGACTTAACCATCACTACCACACCCTGCGGCCTTAGCATTTTTCACTAGACAGACGGGCCTCAATCGTAACCATCGTTACATAACCCGTCCGTGTCCTTATGATTGCAGCGTGTAGTAGTCATTCAACTCCTATTTTCTCGCGAGTGACAGGAAATCACTCGACTTTTACCGGAGTCCTATTAGCACAGCATTCTATCGAACCTTACATCTAGTTTTCCAAGCAAGGGTTCCTGACATCATGCAACTAAGTTTTCATCCAACTCCTATAAACTTAATGCACAGGCAAAGAGTAATGAGTCGCATAATTTCGGAAAGAATGGGTTATGCTCCGGGGCTTGCCTTCGCAGTTCGCTTGGGGATCTTCCGAACTTGGGCTCGGGTCTTCAAAAGCTTCAGTTAGATTCGCTTGAGCTTCGCGCTGTTCACTCTCGGACGCGGGCACCAGCTCGTAGGTTCCGTCGGCGAGAGTCGTCGATTCTACATGAGTGCACAGTTTAAGTCGTGGAAATAGCACTTGATTACGATTTGAGAGTCATTACTACAAGGGATAATTTCTGGTCATGAAATTTTGGATTTAGGCACATCAAGGAAAGGTGTGCTTACTGTAAAATTTTCAGCCAATTTTATGTAACAGATTAATTCCGAAAAATAGATTTCATTGTTGCTGTTAGACACTTGTTCTTTTTGTACAGAACAACTGGTGTAACAAATGAGTCTAAGATTTTTATAGAGCTTTCACTTAAGCATGCAGAGTTACTGTAATTTTTGTAGGATTTATTATGCAGTATTCAGAGCATAGAAAATATGACATTCTACACCTAGGCTTTTTAAAGATTCATTTTTACAGGACCCTACATAGGGTTTTTGTCCATGAAACTTTTTACACAGCAACCTCTACCCTAGTGTAACTCCCAGTAATAATTTGGGGATTTTCCAAGCTAAGATACTATTTTCTTGACTTAATGTATGTTATTAGCACATAATTCAAATAAATAGGTTACTGTGAGGTAAAAAGTCTCCTAATTTTTCTCTGGCTTCTAGGTACCAATACATTAGCATAGGAAAAATTTCAATGGGTGACTCACCACCTAACTGCAGGGATAAAATATTTTACTTACACATGAATTAAAACTAAGTTTAACAAACAGTAAATCTAGAGATGAAATTTGTGCCTGATCTTTTTACACAGTCCTAATCATCTAGCAACTAGTTCACTGCCCAAAATTTAGGGTCAGCATTGTTCTACAACAGTGGGTATAAAATATGTCCATTAAAGCTTCTATTTAATGTAGAGCAAAATATTTTGAGATTCTGAGAAAATTTTTGTAACAAAAGTGGTAGAGTTTGTTCTTAGGATTCCAGAACAGTTGAGTTTGCATTTTTCTGAATTTTCTACGATTTTATACGAATTTTTACAAGTTCACTGAATTTGAATCTAGGTTTGAAATTTTCTTTTACAACTAGGTCCTTGAATCTTACGCTCAGACCCTTCTAAAGATTTAAATCCTTGCAATTGGGTCCTCGGCGGCTCGGGTGCGGCGGCCGGCCGAAATTCCGGCGAGGGGGCTCGCCGGCGGCGAGGGGCGGGGGTCGGGGAAGGTTCAGGGGTGCGAGGGCTACCTTGTGGGGGTGTTGTTCAGGTGGGGGACGGCCGGGAAGGGCTCGCCGGCGTTGGAGCAGAGGCGGCGGCGGCGCGGCTCGCGTCGACGGCGGTGCTCCGGCGGGCTTGGGGCGGCGTGGTCCGGTCGGTGAGCTTCACTGGTGCGTGGGGAAGCTACTCCGGGGCTCGGCTTGGACGGAGGGGGTCGGGGTCGTGCTGTCCACGGCGAGCAGGGGCGGCGGCGGCGACGGCAGCGCGGGCGGCGGTGCTCCGGTGGCTCTGGGTGGCGTTGGGCGGGTCGGCGAGCTGCGGTGAGGTGATGTAGTGGTGGCTGGGTGCTTGGTTTGGGCAGTGGGCGGCTGTGGAGGGCTGCCCACGGGCGGGTGGTGCTCGGCGGCGGCGATGGCGCGGCGAGGCGTTCTGGTGGCGGGGCTTCGCGCGGGCGGTCGGGGTGGCGTTTTTGTAGGGACAGGAGGGGGCGTGGAGATGCCTGGGTGACGCGCGGGGCGGGACACGGCAGCGGCGTGCACTGGGCGCGGCGGGCGGCGGCAGAACGCCGGCGCGGCGTGCGGTGAGCGGGCGCGGTGACTGGGCGGCCGCGATGGTGGCGTGGGCGCGGTGAGATAGTGCCGGGCGCGGAGTGGGGAAGCAGCAGCGGCAGCGGCTCGGGCGGAGGGCAGGCGCGGCGACTGGTGGGGCGCGGGGGCCGGGGCGGCACGGCGGAGCGCGGGTACTGGCCGGGCGGGCGGCGGCCGGGGCGCGGCAGCACGCGCGGGCGGGGACTGGGCGGCGCGGCGTCGGGGCGGGGGAAAGCCGGCCGTGGCGGGGTGGTGCGGCGGCCACTGGCCTGGCGCTCCGCGCCGGTCAGGCGACGCCGGCCACCTGGCGCGCGGCGGGCGGGCGCGTGCGCGCGGCGCGGCAGCAGAGGGGGGAGACGCCAGGGACCAAAATGCAAGAATTCGAAAAAGTTCAGGGGGCTGGGTGCAAACAGGGCGTTTTCTCCTCTTTCTGATTTGAATTTCAAAAACTTTTGAACACGAAAGTTGTTCAAAACAAAAAGTTCTACAACTTTGGTTTCAGGCAAAATTTCATTTGGCTTATGGTTTTAAAGTTATTTAAAAAGTTTCAAATGTGTCCAATGTGCCCAAATTTAATTTGAATTCCAACTGAACCCGTTTTAAATTCTTTCCACCCTCTCATTAGTTGGTTTAACACATGGAGTTAGGCTTATGTCATTGATTTTGGATTCGTAATTACCAGGGTTGTCACAGCCTTCCCCCCTTAACAAGAATCTCGCCCCGAGATTCGGTAGTTCTTAGTGTGGGCGTGGGTGCACATACCAGTGGTTGAGGCAAGAAACCCAGGGAAATCTTGGTTCAGGTAGCTTTCCGTTTCCCAGGTGGCTTCTTCTTCCGTGTGGCGATTCCATTGTATTTTATACATTCTAATCACTTTCCTCCTGGTCTCTCTTTCTTTTTGATCCAAAACCTTAACTGGGTGTTCGACATACGAGAGATCGGGTTCCAACGATATTTCTTGTTGTTCCACAATCTCGGTAGGGACTCGAATACACTTCTTGAGTTGAGATACGTGGAAGACATCATGGGTGGCCGTGAGCTGAGGGGGCAGTCGTAATTTGTAGGCTACGGGTCCGCAGCTCTCCATGATTTCGTAAGGGCCAATATAACGGGGAGCTAGTTTGCCTTTGATTCCAAATCTTCGCACTCCCTTGGTTGGTGAAACTCGAAGATAGACATGATCGCCAACTTCGAACTTTAGAGGCTTTCTCCTTTTGTCAGCATAGCTCTTTTGTCGGGCTTGTGCGGCTTTAAGATTTGCTTGTATTACTTTTACTTTCTCCTCTGCCTCGATTACTAGGTCGGGTCCAATTATTTTACGTTCTCCGGTTTGTGACCAGCTCAAAGGAGTTCGACACCTTCGTCCGTACAGGGCCTCAAATGGTGCCATTTTCAAACTCGTTTGATAGCTGTTGTTGTACGAGAACTCTGCTAGGGGTAGACATTTGTCCCAATTCTTGTCACAATGAATGACACAAGCTCTCAGCATGTCTTCAAGAATTTGGTTTACTCTTTCTGTTTGTCCATCGGTCTGAGGATGGTATGCTGAGCTGCGAATCAGCTTAGTGCCAAGAGACGTTTGCAGTTGTTCCCAAAAGCGTGCTACAAACTGAGGACCACGATCGGAGATAATTGTCTTAGGTATTCCATGCAGGCAAACAATACGATCGAGGTAAATCTCGGCATATTTCTTGGTAGAATAGGTGGTGTGCACCGGAAGAAAATGTGCCGTCTTCGTGAGTCTATCAACGATAACCCATATGGAATCATGTCTCTGGGACGTGTTTGGTAGTCCAACGATGAAGTCCATACTTATGTCCTCCCATTTCCATGATGGTATAGGTAACGGTTGAAGTGTACCGGCCACCCTTATGTGGCTAGCCTTTACTCTCTGGCACGTGTCACATTCCGAGACATACGTAGCAATTTCCCTTTTCATTCTAGTCCACCAGAAGTTTTGCCTTAGGTCCTGATACATTTTGCTACTGCCGGGGTGGATAGAGAATTTGGAGAGGTGTGCCTCATCAAGAATTTGCTTGCGGAGTTCGCGATTCTTCGGAACGACTATACGACTTTCGAACCATAGAACTCCCTTAGGGTCCTGGCGGAAACATTTGTACTTCTCCTCACCTAGAGAGAGTTTTTGTTTGATGATCTTGATTCCTTCATCATGTAGTTGTGCCATGACGATTTGGTCGTGAAGAGTGGGCTCAACTGAGATGTGATCTAGAGTGCCTTGGGAAACCATTTCCATATTCAGCTTCCTCATGTCCGCACATAATGTCTCATGGTAGGACTCCATGGATAAGCAATGGCAATGGAGCTTGCGGCTTAGTGCATCCGCAACTACATTAGCCTTACCGGGGTGATAGTGCACTTCCAGGTCATAATCTTTGATTAATTCTAGCCATCTTCGTTGTCTCATATTCAGATCGGCTTGTGTGAAGATGTACTTGAGGCTCTTATGATCCGTGTAGATATTGCACTGTGTACCCATGAGATAGTGTCTCCATATCTTCAGAGCGTGAATGACGGCTGCAAGCTCAAGGTCATGAGTGGGATAATTCTGTTCGTGGGGCCGAAGGGCTCGTGAGGCATATGCAATCACTCGATTCTCTTGCATAAGCACACATCCTAGACCAGTGCCCGATGCGTCGCAATACACATCGAATGACTTGGTATTATCGGGTTGAGCTAACACGGGTGCAGTAGTCAGATGCTCTCTGAGAGTGTGGAAGGCTTCCTCACACTTCTCATTCCATACAAACTTTACTTCCTTCTTCAATAGTTCCGTCATGGGCTTAGCAATTCGAGAGAAATCCGGGATGAAGCGACGGTAGTAACCGGCTAAGCCGAGAAAACTGCGAATCTGATGAACAGAGGTAGGGGGTTTCCAATCCATCACCTCTTGTACCTTGCTGGGGTCAACAGCTATGCCTTCACTGGAGATCGTGTGACCTAAGAACTTTACAGTATCCAACCAGAATTCACACTTAGAAAACTTAGCATAGAGTTGATGGTCTCTGAGTCGCTGAAGAACAATGCGGAGGTGCTTGGCATGCTCTTCCTCATCCTTGGAATAGATAAGGATGTCGTCGATGAACACTACGACGAATTTGTCAAGTTCGGGCATGAACACCGAATTCATGAGATACATGAAGTAGGCAGGGGCATTGGTGAGTCCAAAGGACATGACCAAGAATTCATATAGTCCATAGCGTGTGGAGAAGGCAGTCTTAGGAATATCGCAGGGGCGAATCTTGATTTGATGATATCCTGAACGAAGATCAATCTTTGAGAAGACTCTGGCTCCAGCTAATTGATCGAAGAGTACATCGATGCGAGGAAGGGGGTATTTATTTTTAACTGTTACCGCATTGAGAGGTCGGTAGTCCACACATAATCTCAAACTGTCATCCTTCTTCTTTACGAATAGGGCTGGACATCCCCAAGGTGACGCGCTAGGGCGAATAAAACCCTTGTCCAGTAGTTCTTGGAGTTGAATTTTTAGCTCGGCCAATTCCTTAGGGGGCATCCTATATGGTCTTTTGGATATAGGTGCAGTGCTTGGTTGTAGTTCAATAACGAACTCAATATCCCTATCCGGTGGCATTCCTGGTAAGTCATCCGGGAAAACATCGGCATACTCGTTCACCACAAGAATCTCATCTAGCTTAAGTCCTTCCATCTCATAAGCACAGGAATTCGTGCAATCTATGAATGGTAGGTAAAGGGTAGTGGCTCCGTGACTAGGTGAATTTATCTCAACGGCTCGGGAAGAAAGGTCCAGTGTGACTCCATGCATAGCCATCCAGTTCATTCCCAAAATAATGTCCATGCCGTCAAGGGGTAAAAGGACAAGGTCCGTGTCGATGGTTTTACTACCCAATTTGACTGGTACTTGTCTGACCATTTGGTTTGAAGCAATTTTACCACCCGGTGTTGATATCATATATGACCCTTTTGTGTGACAAACATCCAAGCCTACTTTTGCACCGAATTTTGCACTTATGAAACTATGTGATGCACCAGAATCAAATAATATAACGGCAGGCTTGTTATGGATAGAGAATGTACCCGACATTACTGGGGCTCCTTCTGGAAGCTCTGCAAGCGTGGTGAAGTTAATCCGTCCTTGCTTGACTTGCAGGGTTTGTCTCTTGCCCCTGTTCTTGGCGTTCGGGTTGGATCCTTGACCTTGGTTGGGCTGTCCAGGCTGAGGGCATTCTCGTGCGAAGTGGCTGGAACTCCCGCACTTGAAACAGCGATTCATGGGGCTAGGTCGAAGAGACTGCTGGAGAATGGGCCTCGGACCATTCTGCGGAGGCATCGGGGGTCGTACCATGCCTGGCTGCTGTGGGGGTCTGGCAATCCATCTTCCTGGCTGCGGGGCCCTTGGTGGAGCTGTGGGTGCGGTATTTTGCACGATGCGATACCTTGGTGGTTGGGCACTTGATGGTCCTGCGGGTGCCTTTCTCTTCTTCTCTGCCCCGTGTGCCATGATACAGTCCTCCTGGGTAATGGCCATATTGACCAACTCGTTGTAGGTGTCCGCCCTGGCTAAGTTCAGACGTTCCTTGAGCTTGGTATTCAGACCTCGGCGGAAACGATCACGCTTCTTGGCATCCGTATCAGCGTGATACCCCGCATACTGGCATAGGTTGTTGAACGCCTGGGCGTACTGTAACACGGTGCGGGTGCCCTGGGTAAGTGCCAGAAACTCATTCAACTTCCTCTCCAAGAGACCCTCGGGAATATGATGTGCCCGGAACGCGGTCTTGAATTCGTTCCAGTCGACCACATGATCAGCCGGGAGCATCGCAAAATAGTGGTCCCACCACAGTCGAGCGGTACCGCGAAGCTGTTGCGCGGCAAAACGAGCCTTGTTGGCCTCTGAGCATGGGGCCACAAGTAGTGTGAACTTGGATTCTATGGTGCGAATCCATGCATCTGCGTCCAGGGGTTCCTCGGTCTTATGGAACAATGGAGGCTGGGTCCCTAGGAAATCCGTGTATCCTGCAGCTTGTGGTTGGTGAGCATGGTGCCCACCCCTCTGCTGGTGTTGCCCTTGCACAATCTGACGTAGCAGCTCGGTTTGAGCGGCCATCACTTCCACCAAACTGGGCGGGGGTGGTGGCGATTGTCGCGAGCGGCTGCCACCGGCACCAAAACCCTCGGGGTTGCCACGTGTTGATCCAACCATCTGAAACGGGAAAGGTTACCATTAGCAACGCGATCCACATTACTTCCTTGATTCATAAATAATTGGTGTAGTCATAGGCTTCCGAAGTCCGAGCTAGAAGTATGGACAGAATCTCTGTTTGCTACGAGAAAAATCATAGCCTGCTGTGGGTCCATCCAAAACATCTCAAACATTTGTGGTAGTCAGAGAATTTAGGACTGCCCCACTTTGGTATTTACTTCGGTGCTAGAACTATGGCTAAGGCGGTCGAAAAGCTCGTCCTTTGTCTTGCTGTCTTAGCTGTTTTTCAGCAGATTGACCGGTACGGTTCCGCCTATATCTTAAACTAGCGAGGTCCAATGATGCTGAATTTTTGTGAGAACCTAGATCACAAAATTTAGCACAAGTCTGGTATTCAACACTCAGCCAAGAAATGCAAGGAGACATGGGTAAAAATTCCGACAAGTCTCAGCGATTGTGGATTCCATCGTTTACCAACTTACAACGAAATCACCAAGTTTTATCGCCGTTCCTTACAGGCTGAGGGTATCCACATGGTTCAGGTGTACCCAACACAAAAGAGTTACTCAACTCCTAGTTAGCCTATTACAACACTTGCCAAAAGTTAGGCTACCCTACCGAGGAGTATGTGCAAAAGTCCTCCTAGGTCGTCCTCTAGAAATCATCCAAGTCGTTGACAGACGACTCGCTGTGAGCCGAAGAGTGGGCTCCCATCTGAGGTGCCTGTGGTACCTCACCCTCGAAATCCATACCTGAGATACCATCAATCTCCTGTGGCTCCTCCTCATCCTCCTCCATGTCGTCCTCATGGGGATGGTCATTCTGATCATGATGCCACTGAATATGCTCATTAGCATCCTCCAACTCAAGGTTCAGATCATGGAGCTGCTCCTCCAACTGTGCTATCGTGGTATCTCTCTCACCCATGAGAGTGTCCTGCTCCTGGATTTGGCCCTCAAGTTGGCCAATCTGAGCATCCCTGTCCTCAAGATCCTGACTGAGCTCCTTTATCTGCTCATCCCTGGTATCTGCCATCATACGGTAGGCCTGAGCAAGATCAGTGAGCTGCTCGAGTGCCTGACTCTGGAGAGTCAGAAGTCGGTAGAGTGCACTCATGCACCGCACGGAGGTATGGATAGTCTCCTGGGCATGGAAGTCTACCAAATACTGTGCGTGCTGCACCCTGTTGAGCCAAAAGGGGTCGTTGTCCTGGGCAGCAGGAAACAATCCAATGGGAGTGAGTGTGACAACCTCGGGACGCTGCGCACAAAATGTGGTGAGCGCCCTCATGGCTGCAAGCTCCCAAGTATCGGCCAAACGGCGACCAACAGCCTCAAGCTCCAGGGCGGGCCACTCCGGGTGTAGCGGGTGCGGAAAGATAGTCACGTTGACACGGCACTGGGTAACTCCATTTTCTGCAAACTCCAGTCCGGCGTAACGTGGGGGAATTAGATAGCCCGCGGTACGCAAAACATCCCACAAAATAGAGGGAAAGCCCTCCCAGTGGAGACACTGCGAGTGCACGCGTCCATCCTCATTCACCATCATCTCAACAGGCTCGGCCATCTGAACAAAAGGTCAAATGGAGTGAGATAGCGAAAACTGTGAGCAGCACAAGGACAGATTCTGTATAGTGTGCAAAATAATCATAACTCCCAAAGTTCTCGTCCAAAAATTTTCAAATTTCACCAGGTCACTCCTAAGGTATTTGTGAACAACTTTTCTAGTCAACTCCAGAGCTAATTGGGTCTCTAAGATGGTCTTTCTTTTCAGGTTTTACCTTACTGTCTACCCAGAATTTTCAGTGAACAGAAGGCTAGAGTTTCGTGCACCAGGGAAAATCTACCCAGCCAAAATTTACCAAATTTTAACAGCAGCTTCTGGGATAGATTTGGAACAAGTTTTGTGTTGTACTCTTTTGCAGAAAACCGCAGGAAGGGGGCCTAAAAATTTAAGAGGCAGAAGTGCTTATTCCGGACAGAATTCTGACATTTCGAGGTTTCTGTTATTTCTTATTATCCATAAGTTCAGAATTTTTCATTTTTGAACAGAAGATAGGGCACAAGATTTGGAACAATTTCTTCAACATGAACTTTATCAGAAAGGGTCATTTTCTTTGGTCAATAATTCGCTCTTTTCTGTCGTGGCAGATTTGGGATAGTTTCTCTAGATAATCCTTATGCAACCATGCTTTAGATACGCAAGAACCCTACCACTCTCATACATCGCATTTTTGATTTCCGATACACATGTTCATGATGTATGCCCGTCCTATTCGTCCTCACAAAATAAAATAAAATAATCGCCAAATAGCTTTGGTCTTACGAAGATAGTTTCGGTGGCTTACACAATACGGCTCTCGCTATAATAGCTAGTCGAGTCTTTCTAATCGTTCCTTAACTTATCGTAATCGCGGTTAGTGTACCTGCAGAAAATCGACAAGCATTTATATATCATGAACCTTTCATGCCAGCACTCATGAAAGCGTCCGTATTCATTACCGTTTACTTATAGAAACGATATCTGTACAATTTCCGCCGTACAGACGACGTTAACATACGCTATCGAGATAGCGTATTCACGGGGGTACCGTCATGAGACGGGGGTATGAAGAGCGATCGCCATACCCTGCGCCGAACCTTCTACTCCCAATATGTTCAACTAACAGTTGGCATATTGGCAGCACCTCAAGTAAGCCACTGCTTGAGGGCAGCGTTCGGTTCGCATCACCGACAGGAAGGCCAAGCTCCCTCAGTTGGCTGAGGATCCTTACCTTCTTACCTTAGCGACGAGTGCGTCGTTACAGAATTTAAGGTTGGTTGTGCATGAAAGTAAGTTTTGACAGAAAAATAATGTGCTGGAAGTCAGTTGATACTATATATAGAAGTTAGATAGCCACCTAGTATCTTTCCCATAAACCCTTAGGGCTTTACGAACTAGGCACCATCCTTAACGTACCAACGCATTTCGCAACACAACCTTCTAGTCAAGTTTTAGTAAAATGAGTTTTTAAGGCTTGTAGCATTCTCTGGCGTATGTATTCCGGCTCTGGTGTCCGCTGTTGCCAGCTGTGGCACCAGCTACGGCTCTGATACCAGCTGTGGCAGAACCACCTGAATTAATCCGGCTCAAGTGTATTAACCATCACCATTAAGGCATCCTCGGTTAACCTTACACTTCAAACGGAGTAATCCACTGGTCTGTCGGGTATAACCTCCCGATACAACCACGGTGAACGGATCGAGCGCCGTACATACAAATGCTCATGCGACGATGAGCCCAGAGAATACCACATTCCAGCAAGTATTACATCATTTGCATAATTTAATATTACAGACCTAGTCCTGAGTTTAGAAAACAAGTACTTCAATTAACATAAATAAGTTCTTCAGAGTTAAATTGCAGCGGAAATAAACAACGGAAACTACTCGACGATACAGGATGTCTCGATGAAGCCCGTACGAGACATCACTCGGCCTTATCTCCGTTGGACGGGGGCGCATCCCATTCCACCGACCAACCAGGGGGAAGAGTGCAGGGCCAAGTCAAGCTAGCAATCATGTCTTCAAAGGGCTCACCTGAAAACGAGTCACAAGCAAGACTGAGTATACTAATACTCAGCAAGACTTACCCGTGTAGTGGGAACTACTCCACCGACTCTAGATATGCAAGGCTTTTTGGCTCAGGGGTTTGTTTTGCCGAAAGGCATCTACAAGTGGGTCCTTACTTTCAACTTTTAGCTCAAGATTCTAGTTTCGTTAGCCAGTCTAGGTAAGCAGCTATCTAAAGCATACATGGTGAAACATTAAATTTTCCATCCAACCAGTTCATTCATCATCATTGTTCCTCTTCTTACTCTGTGGGTAAAAATGGTTAAGCAGTCTCAATAGCCGTGAGAAACGGACGATTCGAATCGAATTTCTTAACCTTGCAAGGGAAACCCAAACACACGTCACGTGGTTACTCCCTAGAGTCACACGTGCAACTTTTCCCCTTTCTTTCCGGGTCGTGGATCGGGGCTACCCTCCGAGAGTACAAGAGCTCCACGCCACGGTTCGGCGCCGGGTCGTGACCACTCTCTGCACTCGCCATATGCACATGGGACCGAAGTTCAAAGGGTAGGATGCCGTCCCCTTGCCGGGCCAATCAGGTACTTAAGCTTACCGATTCCCATAATCTCGGCATGTGTTTAGTACGTTCAAAGACTTAACCATCACTACCACACCCTGCGGCCTTAGCATTTTTCACTAGACAGACGGGCCTCAATCGTAACCATCGTTACATAACCCGTCCGTGTCCTTATGATTGCAGCGTGTAGTAGTCATTCAACTCCTATTTTCTCGCGAGTGACAGGAAATCACTCGACTTTTACCGGAGTCCTATTAGCACAGCATTCTATCGAACCTTACATCTAGTTTTCCAAGCAAGGGTTCCTGACATCATGCAACTAAGTTTTCATCCAACTCCTATAAACTTAATGCACAGGCAAAGAGTAATGAGTCGCATAATTTCGGAAAGAATGGGTTATGCTCCGGGGCTTGCCTTCGCAGTTCGCTTGGGGATCTTCCGAACTTGGGCTCGGGTCTTCAAAAGCTTCAGTTAGATTCGCTTGAGCTTCGCGCTGTTCACTCTCGGACGCGGGCACCAGCTCGTAGGTTCCGTCGGCGAGAGTCGTCGATTCTACATGAGTGCACAGTTTAAGTCGTGGAAATAGCACTTGATTACGATTTGAGAGTCATTACTACAAGGGATAATTTCTGGTCATGAAATTTTGGATTTAGGCACATCAAGGAAAGGTGTGCTTACTGTAAAATTTTCAGCCAATTTTATGTAACAGATTAATTCCGAAAAATAGATTTCATTGTTGCTGTTAGACACTTGTTCTTTTTGTACAGAACAACTGGTGTAACAAATGAGTCTAAGATTTTTATAGAGCTTTCACTTAAGCATGCAGAAGTTACTGTAATTTTTGTAGGATTTATTATGCAGTATTCAGAGCATAGAAAATATGACATTCTACACCTAGGCTTTTTAAAGATTCATTTTTACAGGACCCTACATAGGGTTTTTGTCCATGAAACTTTTTACACAGCAACCTCTACCCTAGTGTAACTCCCAGTAATAATTTGGGGATTTTCCAAGCTAAGATACTATTTTCTTGACTTAATGTATGTTATTAGCACATAATTCAAATAAATAGGTTACTGTGAGGTAAAAAGTCTCCTAATTTTTCTCTGGCTTCTAGGTACCAATACATTAGCATAGGAAAAATTTCAATGGGTGACTCACCACCTAACTGCAGGGATAAAATATTTTACTTACACATGAATTAAAACTAAGTTTAACAAACAGTAAATCTAGAGATGAAATTTGTGCCTGATCTTTTTACACAGTCCTAATCATCCAGCAACTAGTTCACTGCCCAAAATTTAGGGTCAGCATTGTTCTAGAACAGTGGGTATAAAATATGTCCATTAAAGCTTCTATTTAATGTAGAGCAAAATATTTTGAGATTCTGAGAAAATTTTTGTAACAAAAGTGGTAGAGTTTGTTCTTAGGATTCCAGAACAGTTGAGTTTGCATTTTTCTGAATTTTCTACGATTTTATACGAATTTTTACAAGTTCACTAAATTTGAATCTAGGTTTGAAATTTTCTTTTACAACTAGGTCCTTGAATCTTACGCTCAGACCCTTCTAAAGATTTAAATCCTTGCAATTGGGTCCTCGGCGGCTCGGGTGCGGCGGCCGGCCGAAATTCCGGCGAGGGGGCTCGCCGGCGGCGAGGGGCGGGGGTCGGGGAAGGTTCAGGGGTGCGAGGGCTACCTTGTGGGGGTGTTGTTCAGGTGGGGGACGGCCGGGAAGGGCTCGCCGGCGTTGGAGCAGAGGCGGCGGCGGCGCGGCTCGCGTCGACGGCGGTGCTCCGGCGGGCTTGGGGCGGCGTGGTCCGGTCGGTGAGCTTCACTGGTGCGTGGGGAAGCTACTCCGGGGCTCGGCTTGGACGGAGGGGGTCGGGGTCGTGCTGTCCACGGCGAGCAGGGGCGGCGGCGGCGACGGCAGCGCGGGCGGCGGTGCTCCGGTGGCTCTGGGTGGCGTTGGGCGGGTCGGCGAGCTGCGGTGAGGTGATGTAGTGGTGGCTGGGTGCTTGGTTTGGGCAGTGGGCGGCTGTGGAGGGCTGCCCACGGGCGGGTGGTGCTCGGCGGCGGCGATGGCGCGGCGAGGCGTTCTGGTGGCGGGGCTTCGCGCGGGCGGTCGGGGGTGGCGTTTTTGTAGGGACAGGAGGGGGCGTGGAGATGCCTGGGTGACGCGCGGGGCGGGACACGGCAGCGGCGTGCACTGGGCGCGGCGGGCGGCGGCAGAACGCCGGCGCGGCGTGCGGTGAGCGGGCGCGGTGACTGGGCGGCCGCGATGGTGGCGTGGGCGCGGTGAGATAGTGCCGGGCGCGGAGTGGGGAAGCAGCAGCGGCAGCGGCTCGGGCGGAGAGCAGGCGCGGCGACTGGTGGGGCGCGGGGGCCGGGGCGGCACGGCGGAGCGCGGGTACTGGCCGGGCGGGCGGCGGCCGGGGCGCGGCAGCACGCGCGGGCGGGGACTGGGCGGCGCGGCGTCGGGGCGGGGGAAAGCCGGCCGTGGCGGGGTGGTGCGGCGGCCACTGGCCTGGCGCTCCGCGCCGGTCAGGCGACGCCGGCCACCTGGCGCGCGGCGGGCGGGCGCGTGCGCGCGGCGCGGCAGCAGAGGGGGGAGACGCCAGGGACCAAAATGCAAGAATTCGAAAAAGTTCAGGGGGCTGGGTGCAAACAGGGCGTTTTCTCCTCTTTCTGATTTGAATTTCAAAAACTTTTGAATACGAAAGTTGTTCAAAACAAAAAGTTCTACAACTTTGGTTTCAGGCAAAATTTCATTTGGCTTATGGTTTTAAAGTTATTTAAAAAGTTTCAAATGTGTCCAATGTGCCCAAATTTAATTTGAATTCCAACTGAACCCGTTTTAAATTCTTTCCACCCTCTCATTAGTTGGTTTAACACATGGAGTTAGGCTTATGTCATTGATTTTGGATTCGTAATTACCAGGGTTGTCACATTAACGAACTAAGAAAAATTTAAAGGAAATAAATTCTGAGTTGGTTTTGCTTGGATTTGAAAGTATGTGTATCTGTGCATAAGTACATGTACTTTAATCAAACAAATTAAATAAATTTCACATCAAAGCAAATATGGCTACAAAATTGAATAGGCACACCATCTGTGACATGATAAACAAAAGTCTAGTTGAAGCCTAGGAGAGAATACAAATTTTTGCCCAGGAAATGACGTGCCCTCCGAATCAAGTTTTTTGAGTTTTCAAATTAACTTTCAAACTAGAACTCAAATGAACTTTGGCCTGAAACCAAACTTGTGCAACTTTTCATTTTGAACAACTTTCATGTTCAGAGATTTTCGAGTTGCAACACAAAAATGAGAGAAAAAGTGTAATTTTTATTTCAGCCCCTCAGTTTCCCTCTATTCTTTTTTCCCCAGCCCCTCTCTCCTCCCTTGTTTCGCTCCCTCGCCTGACAGCGGCCGCCACGTCGCCGGTGATGCCTGCCGCCCACGCCGCGACAAGCCAACCAGGGCCAAGCCCGCTGACCCGCGCCCCTGCCGCACGCGCCCCTCCCCCACGCCGCGAAGCCGCCCAGCCCACCCGTGCCACGCGCACGACGGCGACGCAGCGCCTCTGCTCGCCGCCCGCCGACCCAATGGCCAGGCCGCGCCGTGCCCGAGCCCCCGCCGCGTCCCGCCAGTCGCTGCGCTCGCCGCCCGACCAGGTCGCTGCTGCAGCTGCTTGCCCAACCCGTGCGCCGTGTAATCTCCCGCTCCCCACGCCAAATCCCTGGCGTCCAACTCCCTGGCCGCGCCCACCGCACGCCGCGCCGGCACTGCCACTGCCCCGACGGCCCAATGGCACGCCCGCGTCGTGCCGCCCGCGCCCGAGCCTCGCAGTTCAGCCCCGCCCCTCCTCCCGCCTCTCTGCTGCCTACAAAAAGCCGCACTGAGCCTCCTCGCGCGCCCAGACACCAGAACGCCGCCGCCCCCTTCCATTGCCGCCGCCGTAAGGAGCTCACCGTGGGCTCACCTCTCCGGCCACCCATTGCCAGAGCTGAGCCTCCAAACACCACCACACCGCCCCACCGGAGCTCACTGCCCCGCCCATCGCCGTCCACCTCAGCCAGAGCGCCGCCGGCGCTGCCTCCACCGCCGCCCTACCCCACCTCGCTGTGGACAGCACAGCTCCGACCCTCCGCCGCCCTTGCCAAGCCTCAGAACGGGTTCCCCTCGACACCGCGAAGCTCACCGACCCGCCCCCGCAGGCTCTAGCTCGCCGAAGCACCGTCGCCGACGCACAGCACCATCGCCGCTCCCCTGCTCCGCGCCGACGAGCCACCTCCGGCCATCCCCAACCCCGACCAAGGCCACCAAAGCTGGCTCTTGCCTCCCTGGTTCTCCCCGACCCTTTTTCCCTCGCCGCCGACGAGCCCCCTCGCCGGAATTTTGCCGGCCGCCATGTCAGCGCCGCCCAGGGACCACATTGCAACGATTGAAATCTTTAAAAGGGTCTGCACGCAAGTTTCCAGGGGCATATCTGCAAACCAGTGTTTTAACTTTAGTTTCAAAAACAACGCAATTGTAAAATTCATATAAATTTGTAGAAAATTTGGAAAAATACAAACTCAACTGTTCTGGAACCTTTAGAAGAAAATCTACAACTTTTGTTACATGAATTTCTTCAGATGCTTGCTATATTTTGTTCTAAATTAAATGGAAGGTTTAATAGCTTTTATTTGTACCCACTGTTGTAGACAAAGGCTGACCCTGAAATTTGGATAGTACGTTAGTTTCTTGATGTGTAGGCCAGTGTAAAATGTTCAGGACCAGAACCTGCCTCTAGCTGGACTTTTTGTTAAGCTTTGTTTTATGCCATGAAGACATATAAATAGTTTTCCCTGCTGTTCTATAATGATTCATGTTGTGAAACTTTTTCAGAACTGTTATATTGATGCCTAGATACCACAAAAATATTTAGGGACTTTTTACCTTTCTGTAACCAGTAGTATAATTTTTAGAATGGGGAAATACATTAAATCAAAGTAATTAGTTCCTTTTGTTTGAAAAATGTTCATCTTTTTACTATAGGATACTTAGGGTTAGGAAAATGCTGTATAAAAAGTTTCATACTCAGAAACCTGTATAACATCCTGTAGAAATTAATCCTTAAAGAAATAGGTGTATCTTGTCCTATTTATTATGCTCTGTATCATGCCCAATAAAATCTGAAAAATTTACAGTAACACATATATGGATAGGTTAACACCCTGTAAAATATTTAGCACCAGTACTTGCATAGTTTGTTCTGTATAAAAATAACTAGGTTCTAGTAGTGGCTGTGTATTACATTTTTCAAAATTATTCTGCTGCATAAAAATGTCTGAAATTTTTTACAGTGCTTGTGTCTCTGCATAATGTATTCTAAATAAAAATTTCATCACCAGAAGTTACCTAGTTCAGTAATTGTATTTAATCCATGTTTGTGCTTAGAAAATTAATTTCCAAAAGAACACAACCCCCAACCGCTTCTTGTTTAATGAAATTAAATAGTATAAGTTATACTCTATTAACGATTGCCCAAGAAATCTTAACTAAGTAACTTTACAACCAAATCTATATTTTTGTGGACTGCAACTTTATCGTGAAGAAAATAAATGTCATATACCATCAATACAACTCATACTTATGCATTCATATCGAATCGACTGCTCTCGCTGACGGAACGTACGAGCTGGTGCCCAAGTCCGAGAGTGAGCAGCGTGAAGCTCAAGTGAATCTAACTGAAGCTTTCGAAGACCTGAACCCGAGTTCGGAAGAGCCCAGGGCTAGCTTAGCTCAAGAAGGCAAGCCCCAGAGCATGAACCCTATTTTTCTAAGTTATGCAACTTATTACTCTATTTTACTTGTGCATTAAGTTTATAGGAGTTGAATGAAAACTTAGTTGCATGATCTTAGGTTTCTATGATCTGAACACTAGATATAAGGTTCGATAGAATGCTATGCTAATAGGACTCCGGTAAAAGTCGAGTGATTTCCTGTCACTCGCGAGAATATAGGAGTTGAATGTTTACTACATGCTGCAATCATAAGGTCGATGGACGGGGCTATGGTACGATGTTCGTGTTGATGATTGAGGCCCCGTCTGTTTAGTGAAAAATGCTAAGGCCGCAGTGTGTGGTAGTGGCGGTTAAGTCTTTGAATGTACTAACCACATGCCGAGAATATGGTAATCGGTAAGCTTAAGTACTGGATTGAACCGAGGCCGGAATATACTCCCCACCGTCTTGAATTCTGTTGGCGCTAAAACCGGCTGGGTAGGAATCGGCCGATGGGTCTTCAGCGTCGGACACACGACCCGGGAGAATCTGCTTAGCTCCTGTTCGGGTTATCGCCCTGGTGCGGTTCGCGCGGCGTGCCAGTCAATCTGACCTGTTGATTGACAAGGAAATAGAGTATTAAATTCCAGGCGCGTCGATCGGCTGGATTTCCGATCTGTCCTGAGGAGCGCGTCGGCGGCAAATCGGCCGATTTGCTGTAGAGATGATCGGCTATGGGTCAGCCGATGATCGTATAGTAATTGTAAAGAGAACTGCTAGAGCAATATAAACAACTACTATAGAAGCAACACTTGAAACAGATCTAATCGGCTGTATGGCGATGAATCGAAGAAGAACAATGACGAAGCCGATTACCCTGATCTCAAGCTGGATAACTGGTGATAATTCTAAAATAACAGGTAAAACTTGCAATTCTAGTAAATATCGATAACTTGTGAATAAATCCAAACGAAACCACAGCGATGCGCCCGTAGTTAAAGCTCGGATATTACTCAGTAAGCGGAACCTACCAATTGGCCGAAGATCAAGTTGATGCAGCCCTGCCAATCCGTACGAACTCGTGGAAGAAGAAAATATTGGCGAAGTCGCCGACTTGAAAGTAAAGTACTAGTAAAAAGTAGAAGTGTTTTGTTGATTGATGTGTTGATATGTTGCAAAGCCCTGATGACTCCTATTTATACTCTAAAACTAGGACTCTTGGTTGATTACGACTTGTTACAACCTTATTTAAAATAGGGAAACTACTATATCTATAAGAACTTTTAAAGGAAACGGACTCCCGCAGAATCTTCCGCCGCCGTTCCCTAACCCAATCAGGATTCTCTTCAATTGCCCCTTGACCGATTTGACATGCCCTGTTGACCAGGATCTTCTGGAATAATCCCATCCTGTTGGCATAGGTTGCGCTACCAATCGGCCGATTTTTAACTGTTACTTCAATCGGCCGATTCCTTACTGTAACTTTCAGATCTGCTTCATCGGCCAATCTTCCCCTCCTGACGCCGATTCAATACGTGTCAAAATCTGGCGTCAACACATGCCCCCCAGTTTCGGAGTAAAATATAACTTTTGCTTCGAAACTCTTTTCTTTAACCCTTTTCTCCGAAATGGGCGCAGTAAAAATCTCCTTCCGTTCCGCGGCACAATGATTGCAATTTCCTCGATCCGAGCGCGCGAAACGACCGCTCCCCGGGAACTCGCGTAGACGGTGCGGTAAAAATACCATCTTTGCCCTTACCCCCCTTATCTCTCTTAAGTACTGGTTTTCTCCGCCTCCCCTCCTCCACGAATCCAGCATCCTTTCTGCCGCATTACTGTTCATCTTCCCCCAAGTTCTTTCGATTTCCAAGCGCCTCCCCTTCTCCGACGACCTCGTCCGCAGCTTGCTCCGACCCCAATGGCGTCTCCATCCGCGACCACCCCATCTACAGAGGCTCCATCGGCTGCTCCTCTGGCGGCGGCGGCCCAATCGACGGCTTCTCCAGCAGCGTCAGCGACGATGGCTTCCATCCCAGAGGTAAATGCCCGAAATTTTTTTCCTTTTCGCCTTGCTGCTTCAGTATTTTCCGGTCCCTTTCTTAGTTTCTTCCCTTTTTCCCTTTCTTTTAGGCCCTTAGGCACAGGATCACCATTCCTCTCTCAGAATCTCCTGACCTCATCTGTCTAGGCCCTATGGGGAGTCCTGATCCAACGGATCTAATCAGTTTAGAAACTCACAGAATCCCCTTTAAGCAGTCACCCATGGATTTAGATCACTGGGTAGGCGCATTCAGATCCTGGCCGAATGAAACACCCGGGTGGAGAGAATGGTACCAGAGGGTAGCCGGGTCTTGGAAAGTCCAATGGGAAGAACTTAAAATCGGCCAGTGCATAGATTTGTCCCTATCTCAAATGGAAAAGAACGAACCTTTGGTTATGGCAGCCTCTTACTTCTGGTCCGATGCACTTAATGCATTCCTTTTTGGACACGGACCCATGACCCCGACCTTGGCCGATGTCCTGCTGCTGACCGGCCTAGATGTTTCCTCCGCCGATACCCCCTTCAATTACCTGTTCAAGCCATCTCATCGGCTAGACACCAAAGGAATCGGCGGGTGGAAAGGATACATCAGTAAAAACATGAAGACAGGAACAGTCTCACAGAGGGAGCACACCGCCTTCTTGATGATGTGGCTTGAGAAACACTTCTTCTGTGGCAGAGCGGTCGGCCCCTCTTCCAACACTCAAGCTTTGGCAGAGTTTCTTGCACAAGGATCGGCCGTCCCCCTCGGTAAACATTTGCTGGGATCGGCATACCATATGATGCATCAAATCGGCGCCAAGCTATCGAAAGGAGAGCCGATAGGGAATCCTGGCGGTCCTTGGTGGTTCATCACCCTCTGGCTCAATCTACACATGAGCAAGGTCTCTCAGCAGAGGATAGAGACAAAGACCTTTCCCAACATTGAGTCAGAGGAGAATCCATCGGTCCGTCGCCGCTGCAGATCTGTTGGAGAGGCGGCATCGGCCTTTCCTGGCTGCCAGTTCACCGCTACCCGCGTAGCTGAATATTTCAGATGCTTCTATAAAGGACTTAGCGAGGAGATGATCATGTGGTATCCATATCAAACCGCGGAGCCAATTTTTGAATTGCCTGTATGCTTCGACTTCTCCACCCACACATTTGACAGAGAATTGATGGATGTCTTGATTAAGCCGGGAATTCTGCCGGCTAACTTCTTCTCAGGAAAGGACTCACCCACTTATGAGTTCTACTGCCCGTCGGCTGCAGCAAGGCAACTAGATTTTGGCCAATTGCCGATTCGAGTCTATTTCGCCGGCCAAACAAAATTCAGAGACGGATTAACTTCAAGTCTTGACTACAGCCGATTATGCGATTTAGTACCCGACTCCAGCACCATTGACTTGAACGGCTGGTCAGTTGCCTCTTTTGCCACCCAACAGTAAAATTTATGGTGGGCAGAATGGAAGCAGCATCTTTTCTGTAAATCCCCATCAATTTACTGTAATATTCTGGACCCAGAGAACATCGACCCAAATGCTGCGGTATGTCCTTTTCTTCTTAGCCGATTTCAATGTTGCATTATCATCTCGCTGTTAACTTATGTTTACCTCTTCAGTCTGAAAGCCATGCTCCCCCAATGCGGAGCCGAAGCGGCCGGCCGATCGATAGCCATCACCAATACACAGTGTACCCACTCATCGGCTTCCACGCTCCATCTATCAGAGATATCTCCACCGGCCGATCAAGACGAGCGCCCAAAAGACCAACACCGAAGATATCCAGCCGTCGGATGCGGGCTCGCATTGAATCGGCCGATCAGACGACAACAGCATCGGCTGAAATCTCCCGTATCGGATCGGCTAGCCAGATGGCAGCAGCATCGGCTGAGACTCCCCGTGTTGGATCGGCCGATCAGGTGGAAATGATACTCGCCGAGACCTCAGGTCCTTCACCCTTACCAGCTGTCGAGACAGCCGATCCCCAAGTCACCGCCGAAGCCGGGGCTGCTGTAGCATCGCTCTTAGTAGAAGCCGTCCAGGTAACTTTATTTATCTTATGTATTCCCCAAATCTTCTACTGACATCAATTTCATTCCTTTGCTAGGCTGCACAAGTTGTCCCACCACAGTCCCTGCAACTATCGGTCGCGTCTCAAGTAGGGACTGAGATTACAGAAGCTCCTGCTGCCGAGGTATATGATCTCTTACCCTGCATCCTTAATATTCAGGAAACTTAACCAATTTTGATGCAGGTCGACTTGGGTACGCCGATTGTAACTCCACAGCAGGAATCGGCCGGGGAACCCGCAGAGGCATGGCAAACTCCCATTACCATCTTATTTCATTTTCCCATAGTATTTTCATGAGCATTTATACCTTTCTCAGGAAGCTGGCCCAAGCGGAGCACCAATAATGATCGAATCTTCTTCTTCTGGCGAACCCAGTGCACCAATCCCAGAAACAAGGGAAATACATCCACCGGCGCAGGCAAGAGAGATTCGTTTCAAAGAGGTAACAATCTTACCATCAGAATCGGCCGATTTCCTTTCACTACTTGCTTATCCTTTGCTTCCTTCCCTTACAGGAGCAAGATTCTCCCAACAATAGTATCTTTTCTTTCGCTGTTTCCTTGGCCGATGAAGAAGAAATCGCCTCACACGCGGTTCCACCGAGCTCTGTCTCCGACGATATCCGCTCTAAGCTCCAAAGCATCCGTACTCTCCTCCAAGGTGACATTGGCCGACTGGTGGAAGATGCATCGCCGATCCGACAACTTTTCAATGAGGTCGTAGATCACATCCCGGATGAAGTGTCGGAAGACTTGGGGTATGCTGCCTATATAGAGGGCATGCGGATTCCGGTCTCGCGGGCGCTGCAACGTATGGCCGATCGCGCTCAGATAGCCAAAACTCAGGAGGAGGTTGACTCGTACAAGCACCAGACCCAAGAAGTACATCACAAAATCAACTTCCTCGAGAACTGCCGTCCGGACATCGTTGGCACAATAGATCGCCTGAAACAGAGGAGAGCAGAACTAGCCAAGGAGATGGAACAGATAACCAAAGAGATAGCCGCTGAGGAGAAAAAGCTCCAAGAACTCCCAACCATGATCAACGAGCTGAAGCAAAAAAGACAACATCTAGCCCGTGAAACAATAAGACTCCGTCGCCGTGTGTCAGAAGTACCAGGATCGGCCGAAAATGATGGGAGAATAGTAGAATCGGCCGATCAAATTAGACGACGAGCGATTGTAGCCATAGATGCCTTCCTTGGGCTGTAAACAATATGTTAAACATTATTGCTCCTCTAATGCCACTGCGTCGATTTGGTCTTGAACTGCTTCATGTAATCCGTAATTTCCACTTAATAATGAATCCCAATATTTATTTCACCAGATGTGTAGCCAGAAAACTGATGAGAAATCGGTCATGTTAACTTGACATATTTTCTTTTTGTACTCAGAATCCAAATTGGCACCCATGTACGTCGGCCTTGATTTGCTGCTATCTCTCAAATCTACCATCTCTAATGAATCGGCCGACGTGAACCCATGCCCCAGCTTCTCATCCTTTCGAACGAGCTGAATCTTCAGAGCCGACTGCTTGGATCGGCTGTAGACCGAAATCGGACACTTTCAGAAAGTCAGTGTCCCATGTCCTGCCAGATATACACTTGACGTGCTCGCAGCTCCACTGTTGTGTGTCGGCCGCCGCAACGCTGTAGACGGAATCGGCAGCGACTATCTCTGTACTGTTGCCGACCCATTGCACAAGGCATTGATGCATAGTAGATGGGACACAGCAGTTTGCATGTATCCAGTCGCGACCAAGCAGCATATTATAGGACCCTTTGCCATTAATGACGAAGAAAGTAGTAGGGAGGGTCTTACTGCCGATGGTGAGGTCGACGCAGAATGCCCCGCGGGCGGGTGACACGTTGCCTTCGAAATCTTTCAGCATCATGTCCGTCTTGGTGAGGTCGTCGTCGCCCTTGCCCAGCTTGCGGAACATGGCATACGGCATGATGTTGACTGTCGCGCCTCCATCTACCAGTAATCTGGTGACGGGTCTTCCGTTGACATACCCTTTGAGAAACAGCGCCTTAAGATGCTGTCGTTTTTTCTCTTCTGGTTTCTCAAACGTAGCCGTCATCGGCTCTAATACCAGTTGTGCCATTTGCTCTTCCTCTGTTTTTGTCACTTTGTCCCGATCGCTTGGCACCATGAACTCCATTGGCAGTATGAAAACCATATCAATCTCGGCCGCCGATTCTTGGTTATCCGTTTCTTGATCGCTTTTCTTTGGGCGCCAAACCCGAGATTTAACATTCCTTCTTTCTGGCACGTGTCTTTGTTCTTCTTCTTGATGTTCTAACTGGCGTAGGCGTTGGATCCTTCGCTTTTGGGATCTGGATAGGCCATCGGGACACCACCTGGGTTTCACTGGTTTGGCCAATGATCTGGCGTGTTCCCAATCTGGTTCCCTTCCTAGGGGATCTTCGTCTGACACCCTATCGTCGGCCATCTCTTCCAGCCGATCGCGTGCGCTGATCCTGCCCCCCAGTCCATCTTGCTGGCCGATCTTGCTTTTTGACCTGTTGTCCTGGTCAACTCTGCCCCCCAGCCGATCATGCACCGAAACACGCCGTTCTTCGCGCCGATTTCTATTGATCGGCTCTGATCCTCTGTCCCTAGAGTGTGGCTTCGGGCGATCGTTGCGGTTTGATCCGTTGCACTCTGGACAGTTATCAGCAGATGGCAATCTGATATCGTTCTCCCAGCAGTGGATGAAGAACGGACATTGCCAGTGATCTTCATGCCGACGTATCATCTCTTTCTGGTATTGTGCTTGTTCTTGCTGCTGCCGATATTTACTCAGTAAGAACCGGGAGGTGACAGGCCTGTGTGGTCGTTCTTGCCCTCTCTTGTTTCTTCTGATTTCTTCCGTCGAGATCTGCCTCCTGGGGTCGACAGCGCCGCCTCTTCTCGCCGATTCTGACATCAGCACCTTGATTTGATCTGAGTCTTCTCCAGCGTTGACCGTGTTGGCCGGGAAGGGATGCTGATCTATCTTCATCGGCATTGCCGATTTGGTTGGAGTTTCAAACCTGAGCCGCCCCTGCTCAATGGCCGATTGTATCTGCTGGCGGAAGACTTTACATTCATTGGTATCATGAGAAGTAGCGTTGTGCCACTTGCAGTATTTCATCTTCTTCAGTTGATCGGCCGTAGGGACGGTGTGATGTTGCGACAGCTTAATCTGTCCCTCCTGAAGCAGTAGATCAAAAATTTTATCAGCCTTTGACGTGTCAAAGCCGAATGTCTCTGGCTCCTTCTTGCCAAAGGGGCAGGATATTGGTTTTTTCCCTTTTACCCATTCCGCCAGGCCGATTTCTTCCTCCGCGTCAGATTCAGATCCCTCCAAGTACGCCACCTTCTTCTGGAAGCTCCTCCGCTGTTCAAAGGGTCGGACCTCCAGCCCTGACAATCGGTGGACGATTTGACTCAGGCTTTCAAACTCTTGGGCAGCATATTTCTCTCTGATTTGCGGCAAGAGACCTTGGAAAGCGATATCGGCCAACTGTGCATCGGTCAGAGCCAGACTGTAGCACTTGTTTTTGATCTCTCTGAACCTCTGTATATACCCTGTCACCGGTTCATCGCTCCTCTGTCTGAGGCTGGTTAAATCTGAGATCTTCATCTCGTGTACCCCTGCGTAGAAGTACTTATGGAATTGTTTCTCCAGATCGGCCCACGTGACGATAGAATTTGGCGGTAAAGTGGTGAACCACTGGAAGGCCGATCCGGACAGAGATGATGAAAATAATCGCACCCTCAGAGCATCTTGCGTGGCAGCTTCTCCGCACTGGATGATGAATCTGTTGATGTGCTCCACAGTGGATGTGTCATCCGTCCCTGAGAACTTGGTGAAATCAGGAACCTTGTATCGGTGTGGGAACGGCAACGAGTCATAGGCCGATGGATACGGCGTCTTGTAAGTATAAGTTTGAACTTTCGGCTTCAGTCCAAACTGATCTTGGATTACTTCTGCTATTTTTGCCGTCCAGTCCACCTGCTGCTGATGAACAGTTGTTCGCGGCGCGGGCATGTGTTGAAGGGCTGGTTCGGCCAGGTGATGAACCGGCGAAGTTTGCTGAGCGGCCGATAACTGCTGGCGAAACGCGTCCGCACCCCCTTCGTACGTCGTTGCTGGCACCGTGCCTCTGAATGCTTCCACAGTGCTTGTCCCCCTGCTGATTTCTGGTAAAATCGGCTGGTACTGGGAGACCGTCGGCCGGGCGGCCGATTGGTACGGCACCTGAAACGGATAAGTGCCATGCCCGTTCGCTGGCTCGGGGAAATACGCCGTGGCTGACGCCCCCCAAGGCACTGAGCTCGTAGGTAGTGTTTGCACAGAAGCCATTTGAACGGGTTGAAGCGGCGCTCACGATGGGAGACAGGGTGCACCGCTGTATCTTGGAGAAGCCGGAAGTGGTGGAGAGCTGTATCCCTCGCGCTGCGTCAATATCGGCTGAGAAGCCGATTGGGATGTGTACGGTAAGTTTCTGGCCGGCAGAGTAGTCGGAGGAGCATATGCCGGTCCCTGATAACCTTGAACGGCTCCGCTGGCCAGAGAGTTGACGACGGCGTTGTACACCGTGTTGCTCATCACCGAGGATTGGTCAATGAAGGCTTGATACACAGACTGTTGAATCATCTCTGACATCTCGCCCGAGTCTTTAGCAATGGTGATGTGGCGGGGTGCTGGAATAGGAGCCTTCTTAACTGCTTCCCCGCTTCTGGTATGACTGAACGACTGGAGGTACATCTTCTTGTAATCTTCCAGATGTTTGGTCAATTCCTCCCTCTGGTCGTCCTTGAGATCAGCTTTTGTGACCCCAATGATGTTGCTCTCAGAGATTTCCGCGTTGTTCGACATATCAGGTCTTGGATGGTCCCACCGGGCGTGCCAAAAGTGTGTTGGCGCTAAAACCGGCTGGGTAGGAATCGGCCGATGGGTCTTCAGCGTCGGACACACGACCCGGGAGAATCTGCTTAGCTCCTGTTCGGGTTATCGCCCTGGTGCGGTTCGCGCGGCGTGCCAGTCAATCTGACCTGTTGATTGACAAGGAAATAGAGTATTAAATTCCAGGCGCGTCGATCGGCTGGATTTCCGATCTGTCCTGAGGAGCGCGTCGGCGGCAAATCGGCCGATTTGCTGTAGAGATGATCGGCTATGGGTCAGCCGATGATCGTATAGTAATTGTAAAGAGAACTGCTAGAGCAATCTAAACAACTACTATAGAAGCAACACTTGAAACAGATCTAATCGGCTGTATGGCGATGAATCGAAGAAGAACAATGACGAAGCTGATTACCCTGATCTCAAGCTGGATAACTGGTGATAATACTAGAATAACAGGTAAAACTTGCAATTCTAGTAAATATCGATAACTTGTGAATAAATCCAAACGAAACCACAGCGATGCGCCCGTAGTTAAAGCTCGGATATTACTCGGTAAGCGGAACCTACCAATTGGCCGGAGATCAAGTTGATGCAGCCCTGCCAATCCGTACGAACTCGTGGAAGAAGAAAATATTGGCGAAGTCGCCGACTTGAAAGTAAAGTACTAGTAAAAAGTAGAAGTGTTTTGTTGATTGATGTGTTGATATGTTGCAAAGCCCTGACGACTCCTATTTATACTCTAAAACTAGGACTCCTGGTCGATTACGACTTGTTACAACCTTATTTAAAACAGGGAAACTACTATATCTATAAGAACTTTTAAAGGAAACGGACTCCCGCAGAATCTTCCGCCGCCGTTCCCTAACCCAATCAGGATTCTCTTCAAT